>JAWHQI010000083.1:225000-1566250 GCA_033032865.1 Dactylorhiza incarnata
TTCGTGCGCTCAAGCAAAAAATTCGACTTTGATTTTCGCAAGTGAAAAATTTTGACGTCGCGATTTAGGTCACAGCTGATCAACTCCAGCGACGAGCCAACGAAGAATGAAATGAAGTTTCAGGTACATCACTCCAGCTTTAATTATATTTAATTATTTATACTTAAAAATATAATGCTGCCTATTTTTCTCCTCTAATATTTCTCCAAACATATTTAATATTTCATTTTCCCTCCTTTTTTCCCTTTTCCCTGCACTTGTGCTTCGCCATTTTTTTCATTTTTCCCTCCACTTATTCTTTTCGTCGATCCATGCCCTAAAATCCCGCCCGCACCTCTTCCTCCCTCCCTCATCCATCCGACTCAGCTCCTCTCCGTCTCTTCTACGATCGACGCCACCATCACTGGTAAGACGCTGCTACTCCCTTATCGTCCATCTCCGTCACTTATGTATTTCTCAATCCCCCTTTCTCTTCGTTGAAGCTACTTGGATCCTCGATGCCCTAAAATCCCGCTGCCAATCGTCTCTCTCTCACTACTTGGTTTGATTTGGTGAATCTGCCCATGACCCCATCCCGTCCTCCTCTACTCGCACGAAGACGACGCATGCGCCATTGCGCCTCTCCATTCTCTGGTGAGACACGATCTCCTTCCTCCGGACCTTCTTCTCTGACGACGACAACAACCCTTCTTCTCTCCGGCGGCCGGAAGGTGTGTTTTTCTGGGTTTTTTTTTCATCTTCCTTAATGTCGTGACTAAGAAGCTGGTGTGATGGGTTTTTGAAGGTTTTTTGCTTGGATTTCGAGATTTAGCAGTTGATTTGCTTGTTGTATGAATTTTTTTAGGCATTTTGTTATGATTTGGGATTTTGGTTTTTCTAGTGTTTTGTGAATTTATTGGTTGGGTTTTGTGGGTTTTTTAGATTCCTAATGGAGGTATTGTATATGTATTCACAGTGATGAATTTGTTTAGATTTTAATTTGAGGCTTTAGGTATTATGTGTGTTTCATTGTGATGTTCATGATATTGTGTTATATGTATGTATGCGTGCTTATGTGTATTTGTTTGTGTGCACTTTATGTATGTGATGCTTTTGTGTGATTTGTGTATGTTCTTATGTTTATGTGTGCTTATGTGTGGATGAAATTGTGTGTATATGTGTATGTGTTTTGTGTTGGTATTGTATGTGATTTGTGTATGCCCTTATGTTTGTGTGCCCTAGAATTTATCCAATCACAGTTTCAGCGTTTATGTTCTAACTTTGATATTCTTCATTAGTAGTATCAAGATTTCACAGAACTCAAGAATCACCATCTATTTTATGATGCAAAAGTACTTATTTTTCATATGAATGTTCTAACTTTGATATGCTTTATAAGGTTGAGGTTATAATTTGGAGGATGGAATAACAATGTGGGTATTTCACGTCGAGCTTTGTTTTGACAATAAATAAGGGCTCAAGGAAGGATTCTAACCAAGCAATCTCCATCTTCATGCTTAGAAATCTATAGAGAAAAATATATAACATAAAGGTAAAAAAATTATAATGAGTTTATGTGGGTTAGACTCGGGCATAGTTCAAATTTGGATAATGTTTACCCAATGTAAAAAAATTATTTCATCTTAGTTGAACCAAACTATTTCAAATTTGGATAATGTTTACCCAATGTAAAAAAATGTGATTGGATAAAGATTGGACATATGATAGTTAGGTTAAGTTAATATGAGATTGACCTGACCAACTGATTGAACTATGTTGTGGTTTTTTTAATCTGTAATGTTAATTTGAAAATTAAGAATATGACTATCACGTAGATGTGGTTTTGTTTTCTTGGAATTTTCCCTTGGCCTCTGTTTGTAGTCGACACTTGATCTTACCCAGGAAATATCAGTTTATACTTGAGGATACAATGTACTAACTAATTCAATGTTCTTCGGTTTGTCTATCTTAAGTTCTAAAAACTTTTGACCACTATAGTTATGTTTTTCCCCTATGTATCTATTAGCTTCCTTATTCAAAGCTGGACTCCAAGGCTATTGGCATCAAGGATGGAGTGATTTTTCTTACTTATAACAGCCTCATTGCATCATCGGAGAAAGGTCGTTCCCGCTTACAGCAGCTGCTGCAGTGGTGTGGATCTGATTTTGATTGTCTTATAGTGTTTGATGAGGTACGCTCCACATAAGCATATAAACATAATGCACACTCCCATAGACACAAGCTTGTATGAATTTTCCAACTTATTATGATTCTTAGTTCTTGTAGATCAATAGAGAAGGTTGAGTGACACTGCACAGATGTTTGGACTTGCTTTTCAACCTTTTGATACTTTTTTTTTTCAATCTGAGAATACATGACAGTGTCACAAGGCAAAAAATTTAATTCCAGAAGCAGGAGGACAGGCAACTCGGACAGGGGAAGCAGTACTCGAGATATAGGTGGATTCATTAAGCTTAATTTACAAATCACTTCTTTAATTCTTCGGTGATGAGGTATCAGATGATACAAAAACATTCATATATGTTTGCTTCCAGTTCAGCTTGACCAAATTTTCTGTTTGAAAATTAGTTGGACACCTGTTGTGTTATCCTATTGCTTACTGGTAAAATCTTGCATGCTGAATTATAATTTCTTGATGATTTTGCATCATGATGCCAATCCAGATTAATAACGAGTTAATAATAATTGAAGGGGGGACAATGGTCAGGGAGGCGACATAGGTCGAGCGGCGACATTGATCTGGGGGCGATAGGTGTAATGAATGTGTAGCAATCCAAGTTTATTGATAGTATTAGCTCCAATAACTTGAAGCCCTTTATATTTTTTTTGAGGTTGTGCTAAAAAAATACTCAAATCAAAAGTAGAAATATTAGCTGAAGCACTATATTTGTTAGAGTCTCTTTTAGCTAAAGTTATTTCCAGTGATTTTTATGGCAGAGTACAAAGGGTACTGATTAAATATGCAGAAAAGTTTATATGTAGAAAAGATTAGGTGAATAGGTAAATTTCTTCGTCATAAAAGATCAGTGATTCAAATACAGAAAACATTCTAAACATAGCAGAAATGATCAGGAAAATAATATAAGGTAGAAAGTCTAAATAATAGAATAATTGTGAGTAAATGATTGTGTGAGTAGCAGAAATTAGGAAAATGATTGTGCGAGTAGCAGAAATCAGATTTATGCTTTGTTGGTCAACTCATAGCCCAACACTTTGTGCCTCTCTGATACCAATCAGATTTCCAATCAGATTTAAATTCAGTTGATTGCTGTGAAGAATAAGAAATCTAAATCAGATTGTTGTGAAGAGTAAGATCTCTATTACATTTCTCACTATTTTACACATGAAAAAAAGCTGCATTTATCTTATAATGACATGGCTGACGCACTTTTGCATCACATGGCTGATTAATTTGCAAATAATTACGAAGTGCAGTTTTTAAACTGCTGCATTCATACAGTTAGTATGATTAATTTACAGAAACTTTGGAGCTTTCCGGAATATCTCTACTGCACAGAAACCTGAAGGAAGGTGTTGTGGATATCATAAAATTTTTTGAAAGGCTGAAATTTTAACAGTGTGTCTCAATTTTAGAATCTAACAGAGCTTCTAAGTGCAGAATGAAGCTTACAACATGCAGTTTATGGATGATATTTTAACAGAGTTTTCAGAAAGATGATTATGGAGCACACAGACAATGCACCTTCCTTCAGCTCGCAGCAACGGTGGAGCTTTCCGGAATCTCTCTACTGCACAGAAACCTGAACGAAGGTGTTGAGGAGGAGCACTTGAGGATAACCTGAAACAGGGAGAGTGGGAGACTGTAAAGAAATGGTAGCTGAGCGCTGCATTTCGTCGAACAGCTTCTCGGCATCCTCCTTCAGCCATTTGTTTGCCTTCATCGGCCATTTGTTTAACATGGATTCATCATTTTGTAAGAAATTGTTATCAATTTTATCATGTATAATTAATCAAATTAAGTATAGTTTGTGCTCAATTATATCAATTTTATCTTACACTATGTTAGGTTGTCTTTTATAAAAAAAAATTCAAAATTGTACTAGTTAGCATTCAACATGTGACATCTTTAAATCCACGAGGGCGGCGACTGTCTCAGAATCGCCTTTTAAAAACATTGTATCAAAATCAAAAGTAAATGAATGTGGGTGATGAATTGCTTATGCTTTCTGCAGATGGAACAGGTGGGTGTCATCCCTAACCCCTCCAAAGAGCAGCTAATTGATGTGGTTCAGAGGCATTTCATGTCCCAGGTATTTCCTTACCCAAAGCTCATTCCTTTCGCATCCCTCTGAACCAACTAACCTCTCCAGTTTCTCGCCCTCCATGCAAAACTATAGCAATTGGACGAGTTACAGGTAATCTCCGTGTTCGTCCAGGCCGCGAAAAGGCTCAAATCCGTCTGCAACTGAAGCGGAAAATGTTCCGGCGTCCGAGAATCCTGCCGGCGTCTATGATGAGCTCACTAACTCATTGTTGTAATCTGATATTATGTTTCATGTACCATATGTATCCTCTCGGTTTGGGTTGCTGGAACTGGTTAAGTGACTTGGGTTTTCAACAAACAGGTTGCAAAAAACGCCATTAGCGTAGATTGTATGTTTGGCAAGACAAAGGTTATGACCGCTGCCAAGAAATTGATGATGATCAAAGAGACGTGTACTTGCATGTAAGGATTTTCCCCATTATCTATCTCCATGAGCTGTCTTCATGTACATTTGTTATATTTTTTTTATTAAAATATTGAAATCAAGAAATAATTTGTACACAGGAAGAAATTAAGAAATACTTTTTAAACATGTGTGTGTGCAGCATGTGCAGTTTGGGCAAACTGCATGTGCAGTTTGGGCAAACTGCATGTGCAGTTTGGGCAAACTGTTGCATGTGCAGTTTGGGCAAACTGTTGCATGTGCAGTTTGGGCAAACTGTTGCATGTGCAGTTTGGGCAAACTGTTGCATGTGCAGTTTGGGAAAATTGCAGCTAAGTGTATGTGTCAGTGTGTGAGTGCGTGTGTGTGTGTGTGTGTGTGTGTGTTGTTTTTAAGAGCTGTGTAGTAAAGGGAGTAAAATGTTAAGTGCAGTGAAGTGTGTGTGTGTGGTATTTTTAAGAGTTGTGCAGTGAAGTGTGTGTGATGTTAAGTGAATTGAAATGTCTGTGTGTATGTGTGCTATTTTAAGAGTTGTGTATGTGTGTGTGATGTTAAGTGCAGCGTGTGTGCTTTTTATGAGTTTTGTATGTGCGCGTGTGTTGTTAAGTGCCGTGAAATGTGTGCATGTGTGTGCTGTTTTAAGAGTTGTGCAGTGAAGTGTGTGCGATCAATGTTAAGTGCAGTAAACTGTGTGTGTGCGGTACATTTTAAAGAGTTGTGTAGTGAAGTGTGTGATTTTAAGTGCAGTGAAGTGTCATTAACAGGTGATCTTAATTTTAGAATATTACAACTAAACAGTGAACTCCCTCATGACCTTAATTTCAGTGTGAACTAAACAACGGGCGGCAAGTGTGTGTTTTATTGTACGCTTGTTTAATGGGGTGTGTATGGATTATGTATGTATGAATGTGAGTTTGTATAGATGTTTCTGCTCTCATTCATTTGTAGGGTGATCTTAATTGCTCTCTTTTATTTGTAGGGTGCTCGAGCATTGACCGACAAGTGACGAAAGATTCATTAGTCAGAAAGTGATGGACGATTCATTTTTCGAAAAATGACGGAAGATTTACTAGAAACATGTTGATCTTGTAATGTAATATTGTATTATTTTAGAAGAGATAATAATAACTTGTACTCTATGTAATACTTTTTGGTGTGAATAAATACATGTTGATCTTGTTATGAAATATTAAATATATTTGTGTTTTCAAGATTATTATTTGTAATAAAATCTCAGGTACACAAAAAATAGAAATGTAATATTTTTGATATATAAATGAATTGGCTGTAGTAAGAAGAATGAAAAACAAATGTAACGATTTTTTTGTTACTATTGTTTAATCTATTGTAACGAAATAATGTTTATTATACTTTATTGTAACGAAGTTATTTTATTTTTAGTGAGGAAAAATTAAAACATTTGTAACGAAATAGTTTTAATCATAACTATTTTTTTGTGAGGAAAAAATAACATTCGTAACGAAATAATATTTATTGTGACCAATTTATTGTGAGGAAGAATCTTTTTTTGGTGAGAAAGTATCATTTGTTACAATTACATTATTTGTAACGACATGCATACATTCGTTACAAGAACCTTTAGCGTCGAGCTTTAGAGGAGGACCGTTACTTAAAGTTTTTTTCGTTACCAAAGAGTTTTTGTAACGAATTTTGGCACTTATTGTAACGAATTAGGTCCTTACTATAAGTGCAGTTTGTTGTAGTGCCTTATCCTCCCCGGATTCGGCCTCAAGCCGCTCTAGCCAATCCCTCCCTGGATGTGGCCTTGAGCCCCCCTAGACCTAGCCTAGATCTAGTCGCCAATACGAGGCGATTTTCCCCCTAAGTCCTACCCAGACCTAGTCGCCAACACGAGGCGATTTAACTAATCGTTTACAAAGAGGAATATGAAATAACAATAAAGAAATAAGAACTCCCTCAAGATGGACTTCTAAAGTTGGAGACGATGATCCGCCGTTGAATAAGCGTTGTAGAAGCGGACTTCGATCTGATCCGGCGTGACGAGATTCTCCTTCAGAAGTTTTGCAGAGCTTCGCTAGCACATCAACTTTCGGCCAAGATAGCCTCTGGAATTCTGGCACTCAATATCTCTCTGTGATGTCAATGTAAAACGAGAGGACTTGGGTCCTTTTATAGCCCACGCGCTACCGCCGGCGCTAGCGCTACCGCCGACGCTAGCCCGGATTAGGCAACGTTTTGCGCGGCAGAATCTCCCATCCGCGGCAACCTCTTGCTCTATGCCTTAAGTGAGTCATGCTACCGCCAGCGCTATCCACTACCGCAGGCGCTATCCCAAGTTAAGAAACTCTTTGCGCGGCAAGATCTTCAATCCGAGGCAACAATTCCAGCATGCCTTCTGTGCATCGAGCTAGCGCCGGTGCTATCCACTATCGCCTGCGCTAGTGATCAGTTTGGAGTTGATGGCTCAATTTCGGGGGCAACCACCATATGTAAACCTTGAGTCATTTTGACCTGTTATCCTGCACACTTAGATGACACAAGATTAAATACTCACATAGGATTTGTTATTCTCAAACCTAGGAGATGCGGAAGACCGTGTTCCAACAAACTCCCCCTTTTGATAATAACAAATCCATTAATGATAAATCAGAGCATTAATCTAAATAAGCATGAAGAAACATATTTGTGTGTGTGTGACAAGGATGACTTAGGATAAAAAATGATTATAGCATTTTAGTATTGCTCCCCCTAAATACATACTCCCCCTATGTGAATGCTCTCCTAATATGTAAGCTATCATCTTAATTAATCATGTTGGGTTTTTATTTTGATAGCGGATTGTATTTATAGGTCTCCCCCTTTTGTAATTTATCATGTTAATTCTCCCCCTTTGTTATTAGCAAAAGTGGGTTAGGAGGCACCTACAGAGAAGTTTGATAATAAGATAAAGCATGATCGAGCTTTGAGAGAAGGAAATGATAAGGAGTTGTAGAATTCTTTTCATGGAATTAGATTAGAGTTTGGGTATCTGGATTTTCATAAATCAGAGTTTTGTAGCATAATGCAAAGGTGCGGAAGACTTAAAAGAAAACATCTTGTAAAAGAAGTGATAATCCAAAAAATATTGAAGTTTTAATTTCATAAAGAAGATGTTTGTACATCAAAGGTTAAACAAGAGTTTAATTTCACCAATGAAGAAACCAAGCACGAATAAATATTATCACAAGAGAGAGTACTACAATGTTATGGTAATTCATAATTTCAAAAAAAACACACTAAACATTGTAGAAATCATGCTAGGTTATCTAGTGCATTTTATAAATAAAGAGTAAGTATAGAATTAGCATTAGGATCCAATACTCATGAGAAGAAGTGTTATGGAAGATAATGATGTGTACAAGTGTATTTTGAATAAAGTGAACAAGTGTGTTAACCAAAAAATACAAGACAAATATAGAGTAAAGTGCACAATAAAACACAAATAATTTTACTTCCACACACTTTTAAGCACAAAATAAAATGTACAACAACCAAGGTGCTTTGCACACACAATGCTTATGAAGGCTTATCAGGGTGCAAAGTAGTGCTTGGGGGATCACTTAATTTTATTCTTGTGTCTTTTTTTTTTTTTTTTTTTGTGATCCGGTGTACTTAAGAAGAAGAGGTTTTATTTTTAAAATGAAGAGTTTGCACAAGACACTTTACTAATCTATCCAAGGTGCTCAACCCCACAATGCTCATGAAGACTTATCAGGAGGTTCAAGTAGTGCTTGGTGGAGGTGACTTTGTCAAGGTTATGATGAGTTTTGATTTGAACAAAGTTCTCCGATTACACTTGCTTTGCAAACACTTTAAAGAAGAAATTTTAACCACTCTTGTTAATATTTAATAGTGCAAATAAATGTTGTGTAGGTAAGATACTTGTGCAATTTTAATTTTATGTACAATTACAATATATTAGCAAGCATTCTTAGATTAAGAAGCACAAGTAGACTAAGCCAAAAGGTGAGTGAAATAATATCATTATCAAACATAAAACATGTACTCATACTTAGAGGCATGCTAAGCTTAGTCCTACACAAACTTTTCTAATTATTATTGATGCACATATTAATAGATAGATCAAAGCATGATAAAAGCAATGTTAAAGAAGTTTGAAAAAATTAATTGTAACATTATAGAGACTCTAAAGAATAGATTTAAATCATGCTTGATGTTCATAAAAAAACATACAAAATTTTGGATTTGTTTTCAAGTTTTATGTTTTTGTATTTGATTTTTTTTAAAACAAAACTTTAAATAAAAGCAAAACATATTTTTTTTTTTGGTTTTTGTCTTTTGTAATTTATATTTGATTTTGGTAAATGACAAAAGCTTTAAACAAGAGCAAAACATATTTTTGGAATTTTGTCTTTTACAGGTTTGTTTTTGATTTTTCAAAATTTAAATAAAATTAGTGGTGCAAAAACAAATAGTACATATCTAGTAACATAATTTTTGTAATTTTTCAGAATTTTAAAAATGCAGAAAATCAGAAAGTCACGCTAGCGCTAGCGCGGAATACAGTACACGATTTTCGAGGTGTTTAAAATTTTTGAATGTTGATCCTGATTAGGTGTCCCAATAGTAGTTTCGTGCTGAAAGAGCAGATTTTTAGGAGATGTTTTTGATGGTTAAAAGTGAAGAAGTTTGTATTTGTGAGCATGTTTTAACTTGTAAGATCTAGGACACCTAACTCAAGTCGTAATAAACGAAATCGTGCATCGGGAAGAGGTTTAGTGAATATGTCAGCGAGTTGAGAGTTTGTACAGGATTATATGTGAGGTCTATTGCACTTTTGTTGTCACATTTAAGATCTATGTTTTTGACATGAAATCCAAAGTCCTCTAGTGTTTGGCTCATCCATAACGCTTGTGCACAACAACTACCAAGTGCGATATATTCGGCCTCCGTGGTGGAGAGTGCAACCGAAGATTGTTTTCTACTAGACCAAGCAACTAAAGAGGGTCCTAAAAAGTGACACGTACCGCTAGTGCTTTTTCTATCTAGTGAGCACCCGGCGTAGTCCGAATCGGAATAGCCGTGGAGTGTGAAGGAGTCATTATGTGGGTACCATAATCCTAGTTTAGATGACCCTATTAGATAGCGAAAAATACGTTTTACCGCTTTTAAATGAGATTCTTTTGGATTGGCTTGAAAGCGAGCACATAAACATACGGCAAACATTATATCCGGTCTAGATGCACTTAAATAAAGAAGAGAACCTATCATTCCTCTATATAGCGTTTGATCAATGGAAATTCTAGATTCATCTTTTCCTAGTTTTAAAGAAGCACTCATAGGAGTAGAAGCTTGTTTAAGATTTTCAAATCCAAATCGTTTAAGCATATCGTGGACATATTTTGATTGACACAGAAAAATACCATCAGTTCATTGTGAAATTTGAAAACCAAGAAAATATGATAGTTCTTCTACAAGACTCATTTCAAATTCATTTTTCATTATTAAGACTACTTCATTACACAACTCTTTATTAGTGGCTCCAAAAATGATGTCATCAACATATATTTGTAGAATAATTAATTCGTTATTTTTATGCTTAATGAAGAGTGTATTGTCTGCACTTCCCATAACATAACCGTGCTCTAACAAAAACGATGTAAGACGATCATACCAGGCACGGGGCGCTTGTTTTAAACCATAAAGCGCTTTTTCTAATGTGTAAACATGATTTGGAAATCTTTCATTTATGAAACCAGGGGGTTGTTCTACATAGACTTCTTCTTTGATAAACCCGTTTAAAAAAGCACTTTTAACATCCATTTGAAATAATTTTATTCTTTTAAAACTCGCAAATGCCAAAAATATTCGTATAGATTCTAAGCGAGCTACGGGTGCAAAAGTTTCTTCAAAATCTACCCCCTCGATTTGTGAATAGCCTTGAGCAACTAAGCGTGCTTTATTTCTTACAATCCTAGATTCACCATCTAGTTTATTTTTAAAAATCCATTTTACGCCAATAATAGGATGATTAGATGGTCTTTCTACTAAATTCCAAACTTTATTTCTTTCAAATTGTCCTAACTCTTCATTCATTGCCAAAAACCAAAATTCGTCATTTAAAGCGGTGGAGACGTTTTTAGGTTCAATTTCAGATACAAAGCAAATATTTGAAAATGTTTCATGAAGAGAGGATCGTGTTCTTACCCCAGTAGAAGGTTCCCCAATGATTAGCTCCTTTGGATGATTTCTGGAGAAGTTTAGAATGCTTGGAGGTACATATTCATCTTCTTTTGACTTCTCCTCCTCCTTTTTGGATGGTTCTTCTTTGTCGTGCTCCATGGATGGCAAAGGTTCATCATCGGTACCTGTTGGTAGCTTTTCTGCACATGGAACAAACTCATCAAATCTGACATTAATTGACTCTTCAACCTTGTTTGATCTTTTATTAAATATTCTATATGCTTTACTAGTTGAAGAATAACCAAGAAATATTCCTTCATCGCATTTTTCGTCAAATTTTCCTAAAGAGTCTTTTGTATTGAGAATGAAGCATTTACATCCAAAAACTCTAAAATACGATACGTTAGGTTTCTTTTGATAGTAGAGTTCATTTCATAGCATGTAGTGCTTACGGCTTCTGCCCAAAAATACTTAGGTAGTTTATATTCAGATAGCATTGTGCGTGCAAGTTCTTGTATTGTCCTATTTTTCCGTTCTACAACACCGTTTTGTTTAGGTGTGCGTGGAGCAGATAACTCATGCTTAATACCTAACAAGTCACAAAAAGATTAAAAATTTTCATTTTCAAATTCACCTCCATGATCTGAGCGAATGCATTTTATTTTTAAATCTAATTCATTTTGAATGCGAGTACATAGTTTTGAAAATTCGTAAAACGCATCAGATTTGGAGGAGAGAAATAGAGTCCAGCAATATCTAGAATAGTCATCTATGAGAACATAAGTGTATAATCTACCACCAAGACTTGCAGTGTTAACAGGACCAAAAAGATCCATATGAATTAATTGCAGAGGTTTTGATGTAGAAATTTCATTTTTACTTTTGAAATATGTCTTAGTAAATTTTCCTTTCTAGCATGGAGAGCATAATGAAGATAAATTTCCATTCAACTTAGGCAATCCTCTAATCAATTCTCTTTTTCCTAGTTTTAAGATGAGCTTTGTACTAGCGTGGCCTAATCGTCTATGCCATAATTCTAATTCATCATTTTTTGTTATAAAACATTTTATAGAAGATTTAGAAAGATCATGAAATGAAACTATGTAAACATTATGAATTCTAGGTGCAGTTAATAACACATCTTTTGTTTTAGGATTAACAATCTTGCAAAGGTTAGTGGAAGATTCAAAAAGTACATCTAAACCTTTATCACACAATTGACTTATAGATATTAGGTTGTGTTTTAATCCTTTCACATAAAGCACATTTGATATAAGAAAAGATGTGTTACCCACTGTACCAACTCCCATGATCCTTCCTTTGCCGTTGTCGCCAAACGTTACTATTACTCCTTTCTTCCTTTCTAGGCTAAGGAATTTTGCTTTATTGCCAGTCATGTGTTTGGAGCAACCTGAGTCCAAATACCACACGTCTTCTGTTTCCTTAGCCTTCCTGCAAATCTAGAAAGAGGATGAGAGTAAAGACCCAGATACCCAAGAGGTACCACCCATAGAGTAAGTGGATTTCTTAGGTACCCAGATTTGTTTTAATGACCGTTGATTTATTATATTCCTGCAAGAGCCAAATGTGTGTCCAAATTTAAGACAATTTGCACACGAAATAAAGGGGGTTGAGACCCTTTTCTGAGTTTCTATGTTGCCCTTGCTGGATGGTGTTTGTGTATAAGAAAAACTAGAAGAATTTTTAAGTTTAGAGCTACCGCTAGCTTTAGTAGTTACCGTCGGGCGGTAGTGTTCACTTTTATATCCGAGTCCAATTTTTCCAGACCCAAAACATTGATTAGCTAGAAGCATATCCAGGGATTTTTGACCAATCCCGAATTTGGTTATGGCTAAATTGAGATTTTGATTTTGTTTTTTAAGAGATGTATTTTCTTGAACAATCATAACACATTTGTTTTCAAAACCCTTTTTGTTCTTTTCAATTTGAACTATAGAAGTTTTCAATTTTCTCTCTAAGTCCCCTTTTTCTTTTGTAATGATTTTGTTTTGTGAAAGGGCATTAGAGCGAGAAACATCAAGTTCTTTTATCATAAATAAAGAGTGCTCACATTCTTGACATGAAACTTTTCTTTTTTCAAGATAGACTAAATTTTTTGTGAGCCTACGATTTTCTTTCATAATCGATTCATTTTCATGATTTAATAAAACAAATTTATCATAAAGTTCTTCAAAGGTAGGAGGATATACCTCAGTGTCGCTAAGAACACTGGTGTTGTCGTCGTCGCTTTTGGCCATCAAGCACAAGTTTGCTTCCTCCTCACTACTTGACTCAGAACCGTTTGACTCTTCAGAGGACGAGTCATCCCAAGTAGCGGCCTTCAGCACTTTCTTCTTTTCTTTTGCTTTCATTTGTTCTTTCCGTTCCTTTTGGTATTTTGGGCACTGGCTCCGAATGTGCCCGGTTTTTCTGCAGTGATAGCATTCTGGAGGTGTCCTTTCTTCATCGTCATCGCTTCCTTTTTCTTTTCTTGATGAAGAGGAAGAATTTTCTGAATGTGTTCCTTTCTTCATCGTCATCGCTTCCTTTTTCTTTTCGTCGAGTGTCCTTTTGGAAGAATTTTCTGAATGTGTTCCTTCTTTCTGGATTCCTGATGAACTTTTTGAAGTTCTTCACCAGGAGTCCTTCTTCATCATCATCGTCCTCTTCGGTGCACTCCTTCTTTGATGTTAGTGCCAACGCCTTTTTCTTCGGTTCTTTATTGTATTCTTCATGTTGGATTTGCAGTTCTACCTCATGGGTTTTGAGATTCCCAATGAGGTTCTCGATCTGGAGTGTTCTTAAGTTGTGCGACTCCGAGATGGCTGTCACCTTTGGGTTGAACCTTGGGGGTAAGGAACGAAGGATTTTCCTCACCAAGTCCCCGTCGGAGTAGGTCTATCCAAGTGCCTTTGATGCGTTGACAATCTTTGTGAAGCGAGTGTACATGGAGTTGATGTCCTCTTCCGTGTCCATCCTGAATTTCTCGTATTCAGATTCCAGTTGAAACAGCTTTGCATCTTTCACCTGCGATGTACCTTCGTGAGTTACTTCTAATTGATTCCAAATATCATAAGCAATAGTGCATGCAGAAATTCTATTAAACTCAGTCCTATTTAAAGCACAATATAAAGCGTTCATTGCTTTAGCATTATTTTTACACTTAAGTTTATCGTTGTCATCCCATTTATCCTTAGGTTTTGCTAATGTCGCCTCTCCTACTATAGTTGTAGGCGGAGAGTACCGCACTTCTACCATGTTCCATACTTCTACATCCATGGTCATAAGAAAACACATCATTCGATTTTTCCAGTAGTTAAAATCTGACCCAGTAAAGAGAGGTGGTCGACTAACCCCTTGACCCTCAGGAAAAGCGAGATCATGAGACGCCATTGTTCCCGGTTGTTAAGCCGATTGGAACAAGACCCCTCTGATACCACTTGTTGGATCGGTAGGCGCCCTTAGAGGGGGGGGGGGGGTGAATAAGGGTTTTAAAGATTTTATAAATATTTTGAATATTTTAGAAAAAGCTTTGAATATGATAATGAAGAAGATCAAGACTAATCAAATAAAGTAAAAATAGAGACATGATTTTATTAACTTGAGAAACATGATTACAAAATATGATCTCTTATGAAAGCTAGAAATCAAAGCTAAAATCGAAAAGAACTCTTTTGGTTTTCTATCCCGACTCGCTTCCCCACGAACCGGTGGCCCTAGCCTTATCCTCCCCGGATTCGGCCTCAAGCCGCTCTAGCCAATCCCTCCCTGGATGTGGCCTCGAGCCCCCTAGACCTAGCCTAGATCTAGTCGCCAATATGAGGCGATTTTCCCCCTAAGTCCTACCTAGACCTAGTCGCCAACACGAGGCGATTTAACTAATCGTTTACAAAGAGGAATATGAAATAACAATAAAGAAATAAGAACTCCCTCAAGATGGACTTCTGAAGTTGGAGATGATGATCCGCCGTTGAATAAGCGTTGTAGAAGCGGACTTCGATCTGATCCGGCGTGACGAGATTCTCCTTCAGAAGTTTTGCAGAGCTTCGCTAGCACATCAACTTTCGGCCAAGATAGCCTCTGGAATTCTGGCACTCAATATCTCTCTCTGATGTCAATGTAAAACGAGAGGACTTGGGTCCTTTTATAGCCCACGCGCTACCACCGGCGCTAGCCCGGATTAGGCAACGTTTTGCGTGGCAGAATCTCCCATCCGCGGCAACCTCTTGCTCTATGCCTTAAGTGAGTCATGCTACCGCCGGCGCTATCCACTACCGCAGGCGCTATCCCAAGTTAAGAAACTCTTTGCGCGGCAAGATCTTCAATCCGAGGCAACAATTCCAGCATGCCTTCTGTGCATCGAGCTAGCGCCGGCGCTATCCACTATCGCCTGCGCTAGTGATCAGTTTGGAGTTGATGGCTCAATTTCGGGGGCAACCACCATATGTAAACCTTGAGTCATTTTGACCTGTTATCCTGCACACTTAGATGACACAAGATTAAATACACACATAGGATTTGTTATTCTCAAACCTAGGAGATGCGGAAGACCGTGTTCCAACACCGAAGACCCACCACCATTATGCACATACAATATGATTAACATATATCTCTGATCCATAAGCTACCTGGGCTAACCCGCCCATCACCATAACCTTCCGAGCCACCGGCTCGCCAGACCAACCTGTACAAACCGGGGTTCGCCTGGCTCCACCCCCTAGACCTCGCAGGGTTTAGGGTAAGGATCGATCTCGCCCCGAGCTCCACCCCCTAGACCTCGCAGAACGGCATTACCAAAAAGCATAGGCGAAAGCGCTGGGGCGTGGTCTCGGCAGTTGGTGTAGGGCGAGAGCTAGAAGGATAAGAACCGATCTCGCCGGAATGCTCGGCGAGATGTGTCATGCCATGGGTTCTGCGAGACTCCAGAGGTTGCAGAGGCGACAGGAGCCCTCGCACACAGAATGGCGAGACCAAGAGGCATTCCTGGTCTCGCAGACCCCTCTTCCAGGGGAAAGGAAGTTAGAATTACCCTCTTGCCCCTGGAGACCTGCAAATAGCCACCCCGAACAGCGGAGTTTGGCTGTTCGCAGACCAAATTGGGGTGCAAATAGCAAAACCAAAAGGCGGAGTTCCGCTATTCGTAGACCAGTTCAGAAAAACTATAAATAAGACTCAAAGGGCACCTTTGGAGAGGATCCAGTTTCAGGCTTCTCTCTCCTTAGGCTATCCTTGCCGAGACTCCCCTGAGTTCTCCAAGGTGCCCGGGCCTCAGCTTTGGCTCTGGAGCGGAAGCAGTCCAAAGATCTTCCGGGTGTGTGGTGGGACCTCCCTGCTGAGTTAAGGGTCTGTGTTAAGTTCTGAGACCCCGACGTACTTTTTCCACGGGATAAGTAAGTGCAAGTCGCCCCCCAACCTGTTGGGGGCCCCGAGCTCCACAAGGAACCAGTTTCTGGTTTCAACATTCTTGGTGCGGTGAGCATGGAGAGTGGCTAGTACAGGAAAGTCTCTAGGAGAAAGCATGGCGGGCGAGGATGAGCGAGATGCAGGGTTCGGAGGTTCGCCACCCGCAGGGTCGCCAGTGACGATGGATATGCTGGCCGAGTTCAAGAGGGATATGATTGGAGCCTTTCAGAGCGCCATAGCCTCGGCGCTGGGTGGTTTCGCCACCCTGGCCCCTCAGATGGCTCCTCCATCCGGGGGCTGCGAGAACGCCCCAGGCCAGCGAGCGGGCAAGGAAGCAGCGGTCCAAGAGGCAGGCCGAGATCTCACGGGTCGCGAGCTCTTCCCCAGTTCAGTAGGTGCGAGCGAGATCCCGGCCAGAGTGGTCTCGGCAGGAGGAGTCTCGGCAACTGTGTTCTCGGCAAACCCAGGGGTGGCAGAGGGAGCCTCGGCAGGAGGCTCTGCAGGAAGAGCAGAGCCAGTTCAGAAGGTGAACGGGGGGAGTCCCTTTTGTGAGTTGGTGCTCTCGGCACCACTCCCCGAGGGGTTCAGGGAACCAGCCATGACCTTGTATGTTGGGAACATCGATCCCGTTCCTCACCTGCAATGGTTCGAAGATATGGTCTCGATCAGACCCATGTCGGATGCCTTCAAGTGCCGACTCTTCGCCACCACCCTGAAGGAGAAGGCGAGGGACTGGTTCTACCAGTTACCCTCGGGTTCAATTTATGCTTTTGAGGATTTGCGTAGGGGTTTCCTGCTGCGCTTCTCCACCTTGAAGAAGAGGAAGAAAGATCCGGAGTCTCTCTTCGGCATCAAATAAAAACAAGGAGAATCTCTAGCCCAATATCTGGAGCGATTCAGGGAAGAAGTCCTCCTCATTCAAGAGGTACCTGGGCACACACTCCAGCTGGCCTTTACGGTGGGGCTGCGAGAGGGTTTCTTCAAGATGGATCTCAAGAGGAGGGCCCCTCTTTCCTATGAAGAACTAATGGAGCGAGCGGCGGAGGAAGTAGACGGGGAGGCAGCTAACCCCGAGTTCACAAAGAGATTGGCACGGCTGAGCGAGCCGGAGAATAGGCACCCCGAAGGAAGAGAAAGGGAGGAGGTCAGGGCCCCGGAGTTGGGGTGGAGACAGCAAGGTGGTGGAATGCAGGGCCCGGGAAGGGGGTTCCACCACGGAGGAGGTAACTTCCAGGGAGGACAGGGGAGACCCCATTAGCTGGGATGGAGGCAGGGCCCAAGGCCACCCCCTCCCCCGCCCCATCAAGCAATGGAGATCGGGAGAGGAAGAGCGGGAAGAGGAAGGGGGGCGGGGGCCGGAGGAGCCGGTCCCAGAAGGAGGCACAGAGGAGTAGGAGTAGAGGGGAGGGTGGCGGCGCTGCCCTATTGTGACTTCCACCAGGAGGAAGGCCACGCGACCGCCACCTGCCCGGAGTTTCTAGAAATGAGAGGGGCAAGGGGACCAGCACCACAACCGCAGCAGCGCCCGGTAAGGATCGAAGAAGTCCTCGCCCAGGAAGACGAAGAGGAAAGATGCGAAGATCGGGTGGACGTAGGAGCCCGGGGGGGAATCGGGGTGATCCACGGAGGGGTGGGAGTTGAGGTGACCCGGAAGGCGAGCCTCCATGCTATGTACCGTCGGAGCGTAGCTTCGACATCCCAAGCCCCGCCCCCGGTGGAGAGGATCACCTTCTCCCAAAAGGTCATGCCCGGTCATGAAGACCCGTTCTGCGATGCGCTGGTTATCCAAACCGCCATCGAAAACTTCACCGTCTCGCGGATCTTGGTGGACAACGGCAGCTCGGTCAACGTTATCTTCAAGAAAGCGTTTGACGAGATGAAGGTAGAGGCCCGAAGGGTGTTGGCCTCGGATGGCCCCTTGTTTGGTTTTTCGGGAGAGAGAAAAGAGGTGGAGGGAGGAGTAGGACTCCACGTAACTCTCGGGGGGCAATCGCGGAACTGCCGTTTCGTGATTGTGGACGCCCCAAGCAGCTATAGCGCCATTTTCGGTCGGCCTCTTATTAGTGCATTTAGATGCGTCCCTTCCACCCTACACCAGTGCCTAAAGTTCAACACAGGTGGAATCCAGGTCCGAGTCAGGGGAGACCCCAAGGTGGCGAGGCAGTGCTACGTGACGGCTGTCAACACCATCTCCTGGATGGGGGGAGCAGAAGAGTGGGATAAGAGGATGGAGAAGATGACCGAGGCAGGGGAAGAGGATGAAGGAGAAGAGGGAGAAAAGGGGGGGGGGAAGTTCATGCCCAGGAAGGGGTCGAGGTAGGGCCCTGGGCGGAGAAAGGAGGAAAAGAAGAAGGAGGAAAGGCCGAGAAGAGAAGGGTGGAGGAGGTGATGGAGATGGAAGGGGAGGAAGGAGGAGCCCAGGAGCTCGCCGACGAAGGAGAGGAGGAGAGGCCTTGGGGGGAGCAGTCGCGGCTGGAGGCCGTAGACGAGGTCATCGAGCTGGAAGTTGTCACCCGACTGGGGGTGATGGAGAAGATCCGGGTCAGCGGAGAGCTCAACTCGGAGGAGAGGGCGGAGATCCTCGCATGCGTCCAGAAGAACGTGGACGTCTTTGCCTGGAGTGCCGCGGAGATGCCCGGGATAGACGCGGATGTAGCCTGTCACCGCCTCAACCTCGAGCCCGGCGCCCGCCCCATCCGCCAAAGGAGGAGGCCCACTGCAGACAAGCTGGAAGGGCCCATCCGCGAGGAAGTGGAAAAGCTTCCGAAAGCAGGTTTTGTAAAGGAGATCCAGTACCCAGGCTGGGTCTCCAACGTTGTCATGGTAAAGAAAGGTGGAGGTAAATGGCGAATGTGTATCGATTTCTCTTTGCTTAATAAATCATGCCCGAAAGATTGTTACCCCCTGCCTATAATCGACGCGCTGGTTGACTCAGCCGTCGGTTTTCATATGATGTCTTTCTTAGATGCTTTTTCAGGTTATCATCAGATCCGCATGCATCCCCCTGACATCAAGGATGTCTCCTTCATCACGAGGGAGGGATGCTACAGTTATAGGATGATGCCCTTCGGGCTCAAGAATGCGGGGGCCACATACCAAAGGATGATGGACCGGGTTTTCCGTGAGCAAAGGGGGAGAAACCTGGAGGTCTATGTCGATGACCTCATGGTCAAGAGCCGAGATCTTGAATCCCACCTCCGCGACCTCGAGGAAACTTTCAAAACCCTACGGAAGTTCAAGATGAGACTCAAACCGTCGAAGTGTGTCTTCGGAGCCAGTCGAGGAAAATTCTTGGGCCACATGCTCACCCCGGCTGGGGTGGAGCCTAACCCAGATAAGGTCAAGGCAATCCTCGAGTTGGCACCCCCAAGAAATGCTAAGGAGGTCCAACGCTTGACGGGAAAGTTGGCTGGGTTAAGTAGATTTCTCTCCAAGGCAGGGGAGAGATGCTCCTCTTTCTTCAAGGTGTTACGGGGTAATCAAAAGTTCGAATGGACCTCCGAGTGCGAAAATGCTTTTCAAGCGTTGAAAGAACAACTGGCCAAGGCTCCGCTACTGCAAGGGCCGAGGTCAGGGGAAGACTTATCCCTATACCTGGGGGTAGGGTCGGAAGCCGTGAGTTCGGTGCTTGTCCGGGAAGAAGGGAGGAAACAGCTGCCGATCTATTACGTAAGTAGAGTGCTGAGAAAGGCCGAGATTAGATATCCTATCTTGGAGAAGCTGGCCTTCGCTCTGGTAGTGTCGGCCCGGAAGCTCCGACCCTATTTCCAGGCACATTCCATAAAGGTAGTAACCGACCACCCCCTCCGCAGTATCATGGAGGGAGTAGAGCACTCCGGAAGATTGGCTAAGTGGTCGGTAGAGTTGAGCGAGTTCAATATCTCTTATGTACCGAGGGTATCCATAAAAGCACAGGCGGTGGCAGATTTCCTGGCAGACTACGTTACTGAGGTGGACGAGTCAGAACTACCTCATCCGGTGCCTTGGAAGATGTTAGTAGATGGAGCATCCGGAAGGCATTCCTTTGGTGGAGGGGTGATCCTGGTCAGTCCCCAAGGGACCAGGATAGAGCAAGCAATCCATTTCCACTTTCCCCTCACCAATAACCAGGCAGAGTACGAGGCGGTGATAGCAAGTCTCCGCTTGGCCCAGGAGCTAGGAGTACAGGATGTGGAGGTCTCGTCGGACTCCATGGTCGTTGCTTGTCAAATCAAGGGAGAGTTCGAGGTCAAGGAGCCGACCCTCCAGAGGTACTTGGAAAAGGTCAAGGGGGTGGTGGGGCAGTTCCGGACTTTTTCCATCAAACATGTCCCCAGAGAGGAAAGCACTCAGGCAGACCTCTTGGCTAAATTTGGCCCTCAGGGTGGGGGAGCCCTGTCAGAACTCTTCCGACCCTCCATTGAGGAAGGAGAGCTCATGGAAGTAGATCAGCGAGCATCGTGGATGGACCCTTTTATTGTTTTTCTAGCCTCGGGGAGGTTCCCCGAGGGGGAAATTGACAAGCGGCGACTCAGGTATAAATCGGCCTACTATTCCTTGCATGCAGGGATACTTTATAGAAAGAAACTCTCAGGGCTCCTAGCCCGTTGCGTCTCGGAGGAAGAAGTCCCGAGAGTCCTGGAAGAGATCCACTCGGGGGAGTGCGGCAACCACTCGGGAAGCCGGACCCTGGAAGGGAGGGTTCTGAGGCAAGGTTACTTCTGGCCCACCCTCAGCAAGGATGCGGCCGAGTTCTCCAGGAGGTGCTCCAAGTGTCAGCTCTACGCTCCTCTTCAACTCCTCCCAGCTCAGAGGATGAGAACGATCACGGCCCCTTGGCCGTTCGCCATTTGGGGAGTGGACCTGGTAGGACCTTTCCCCCAGGCAAGCGGTCAAAGGAGGTTCTTACTGGTGATGATCGATTATTTTTCCAAGTGGATCGAGGCAAAGGCGCTAGCCAAGGTAACCACTCAGGTAGTAAAGAATTTTGTTTGGGGGGAGATTATTTGCAGGCACGGGCTTCCCCTCGCCATCGTCACGGATAATGGGCCACAGTTCGCCAGCGATGATTTCGTCAGCTTCTGTACCCAACTTGGCATAGATTTCAGGTTCGCGTCGGTCCACCATCCAAGGAGTAACGGGCAGGTGGAGGCGGCGAACAAAATATAGTGAACCTCCTCAAAAAGAAGATCGAGAATCTTAGAGGGAATTGGGTGGAGCAACTACCCTCGATCCTCTGGGCTCTGAGGACCACTCCAAACACAGCCACCGGGGAAACCCCGTTCAAGCTATCTCACGGATCCGAGGCCGTCCTCCCGGTCGAGTTTGAAGTCAAGACGCCTAGGGTGGCCGCCGCGGAAGAAGGAGATGAAGAATGGAGGGTAAGCAACGAGGAAGGCCAACGGTTGTCTTTGGACCTGGTAGAGGAACTCCGAGACTTGGCTACCATTAGGCAAGAAGAAGTAAAGAGGCGGATGGCCAGGTACTTCGACAAGTACATACGAGTAAAGCATTTCCAGAAGGGGGACTTGGTACTGAAGAAGGTGGACGCAGCAGGAAGGGGAGCCACAATGGGTAAGCTCAATCCCAATTGGGAGGGCCCATATATTGTAAGTGAGGTGCTGAAGTCGGGGGGGTACCACCTCCAGGATGTGGAAGGGGTACCTCTCGGCCGAGCTAGGAACGGGGAGGACTTGAAGCGTTTCTATCCATGAAGTTCTTATGTAACCTGATCTCTATGAACTATTTTCACAGGCAGTGTTTTATATTAATCCTGAGTTCCAAGCAACAAATGAGGATGCTGGATTGCCCCGGACGATCCCGCTACCAGGCTCTCGCTAGCTGGTAGGGCCGGTTGAACTCGCGGAGAGGCTGGCAAGGCGGTAAATTCTTTATGCTGGATTGCCCCGGACGATCCCGCTACCAGGCTCTCGCTAGCTGGTAGGGCCGGTTGAACTCGCGGAGAGGCTGGCAAGGTGATAAACTCTTTGTGCTGGATTGCCCCGGACGATCCCGCTACCAGGCTCTCGCTAGCTGGTAGGGCCGGTTGAACTCGCGGAGAGGCTGGCAAGGTGATAAATTCTTTATGCTGGATTGCCCCGGACGATCCCGCTACCAGGCTCTCGCTAGCTGGTAGGGCCGGTTGAACTCGCGGAGAGGCTGGCAAGGTGATAAACTCTTTGTGCTGGATTGCCCCGGACGATCCCGCTACCAGGCTCTCGCTAGCTGGTAGGGCCGGTTGAACTCGCGGAGAGGCTGGCAAGGTGATAAACTTTTTGTGCTGGATTGCCCCAGACGATCCCGCTACCAGGCTCTCGCTAGCTGGTAGGGCCGGTTGAACTCGCGGAGAGGCTGGCGAGAAGGAGGGTCCTCGGCAGTAATTAACAGAAAGGAAGTATTTTGGTCTCCGAAATGTTTTGAAAATAAGAGGACGACCTCTCGCTGGGCGAGAAGGAGGGTCCTCGGTAATAATTGACAAAGAGAAAGTATTTTGGTCTCCGAAATGTTTTGAAAATAAGAGGACGACCTCTCGCTGGGCGAGAAGGAGGGTCCTCGGCAATAATTGACAAAGAGAAAGTGTTTTGGTCTCCGAAATGTTTTGAAAATAAGGGGACGACCTCTCGCTGGGCGAGAAGGAGGGTCCTCGGCAGTAATTAACAGAAAGGAAGTATTTTGGTCTCCGAAATGTTTTGAAAATAAGAGGACGACCTCTCGCTGGGCGAGAAGGAGGGTCCTCGGCAGTAATTGACAAAGAGAAAGTATTTTGGTCTCCGAAATGTTTTGAAAATAAGAGGACGACCTCTCACTGGGCGAGAAGGAGGGTCCTCGGCAGTAATTGACAAAGAGAAAGTGTTTTGGTCTCCGAAATGTTTTGAAAATAAGGGGACGACCTCTCGCTGGGTGAGAAGGAGGGTCCTCGGCAGTAATTAACAGAAAGGAAGTATTTTGGTCTCCGAAATGTTTTGAAAATAAGGGGACGACCTCTCGCTGGGCGAAAAGGAAGGTCCTCGGTACACGTTAACAAAGAGAAAATGTTTGGTCTCCGAAATGTTTAGAAAACGAGGGGACGACCTTTCGCGTAGTGGGAGAAAAGGTTCTCGGCAGATATAAGATAAACTAGTATGAAAATAAAATCTAAAGAAGGCTAAGTGAAAAAAGAAAGCGATGCACAAAATTCCCATTCAAGAGAAGAGTTTAGTTACAAATGGGCGGCGATCTCGCCAGCCCCAAAATTTACGACAAATAAAAACAGAAGGAGTTTCGCTCTCTAGTCCTCGCCGAAAAGCTCCTCGTCGTCATCGTCATTCTTTACTGGCGGAAGCGGCCGGAAAAGCTCCGGCACAATATCCTCGACCGTCACGCTCTCGGCCTCGGCAACCAGCAACCCAGCACCTTTCATGGCCTGAAAGACGAAGCGTGCCGCATTAGTCGACTCCACGCGAAGTGCTTCGTCGCGATCGCGCCTCTCTTCCTTTAACCGGCGAGGAGAAGGGGGAAGGGAAGCCCGAGTGAGATCACGATTGAGAGCTTTCAACGCGGCAACCTCGCCCTCCAAGCTCAGGACCCGAGCATCCGACAACCTAGCCATCTCGGCATCCTGGAAGCAAAAAACGCGTAAGGGAAAAGTAGGAAAAAAGGGAGAAGCAGGGTTGATGAATGACTCACCACTCCGGTCTCGGCGGAGGCTAACTTGTCTGTGAGATCACCCACTTTTGTCTGCGAGACCTTGAGGGCCTCGGCGAGCTCGGCACACTCGTTCTCCAGCTCCAGGCACCTGCGGCCCGTCATGTGGGCGAGCTCCACCGACCGCAACTGGGACCTCGCGCTTTCATAAGCGAGACCCCGTGCGGTCGCTTCTGTATAGGCCGCGGCGTCCTCGCGGCCATATAAGACATAGGATAGATTGAAGGCATGGGAGGTCACCTCGTCCATCTCCACCCAAGTGGGAAGAACAGAGGAGACGTCGACCCGGTTGGCCTCCTCCCCCCAACGCACTAAGCGCTCGCCGGTTTTATCCTTGGCTCGCACCCCGAGGCCGAAGTGTGGGTGCTTCGTTGGAATAGGCAAGGCCGAGGTCCTGGTAGCAGCCTCGGTTGGTTCGACTTCCCGATCCTCGGGGTGCGAGGAAGCATCGACCCCGGGAGTCGAGGACTCGGCAGGGCGCTTTCCCCTCACAGAGGCGCGCGGGCTCGCGCCTATCTTCGGCTTCTTTGAAGTGGGTTGGCGAGAAGGCTTGCTTCCCGAGGCCTCCGTCCTTTTCTTGGAGGCAGCCGCAGGGGGGGATGACCTTCTCGGCAGGCCGCCGCCCCCATCGTGGCGAGAGCGAAGTCAGCGGAGGGTTTGATGTTGCTCGCGTAAGGTGGGTGGAGGGGAATGTCTCGCTCACCTGTTTAAGAATTGTGTTAGGGAGAATAGCGAGAACAAATATACAGCGGGTGGTGGAGGCGAGATCTTTATCTTCCCCAGGGAGCACCGGTAGAAGAATGTCGACGTTCCGGCGGAGATGGCCTACCTCGAAGTTCTTCTTCTGAAAAATCTGGCAGAGGTCGGCATCGTGACCGCCGAGAGGGGGAGGACGGTAGACAGTGTCGTTGTACTGGATTGGCGAGACCGGGATGTTGCCAAAGTTCCCCTTTACCAGGAGGAACTTCTGGGCCCAGAAATGAGCTTTGTTTACGGTCTCGACGACCTTGAAGCCCGACCCTACGAAGTAGACCGTGCCCTCAGAATAGGCACGGAAGGAGAACAGCTTCCGAAAAACCGGAAGGCTGAACTCTATTCGCTCCTCGCGGGGGAAGCAAGCGAACCCCACGATTATCGCCATCGCGTTGGGGGTGAGCTGGCCGAGAACAACTCCATAGTGCCGAAGAACCTGAAAAACCGCAAGTAAAGAGAAGTGAAGCGAGCGAGATCAATCTAGCGAGAATGATGAAGGTGGGAAGGAAGTATACCTGGCGAACCTCGGGCCAGAGGGGAAGTCGCAGGCCCACCGCGAAGTGCGCAATGGGGATGGCAATCTCGTCGGCCCGTAAGGTGTTAATCACCTCGCCCTTCTCAGGCCGGCGGGCAGTGAAATCGGAGGGGACGTAATCGGCGATGGAGGAAAGGTATTCTTCCTCGCTCATATTACAGTGGAAGAAGTCGTGCTCGCAATAGGCCTAGGCACACTTCAGCCGGCCTTCGGCCTCGGGAAGCTCTTTCACGGGTTTCACCATCCCGAGTACCTGCGAGAACAAGTGTAGAGGGAGGCGAGAACAAAGCTAGCGAGAGCTCTGCAACTGGGAGAAGAGGAAGGCGGTAGGTAAATGATATTAATGGGGAGGCTATTTATAGAAAAATGAAAACGGCGGGAAGAAGCCCAAGCGCCGGGGTGCAGTCGGACAAAACGTCACATCATTGGGACACACCAAACAAAATTATTTCGCTAATCATTGGCGAGCGAGATCAATCTGCAGGATAGGTTAGAATAAAATAATTTGCAAGAGAAAATGTCACAGGCATGCGAGAACAAGGTAAAGGAAAAGCGGCGTTATAAATCCGCGAGCGATAACCGTCGTTAATAAATTGTCCGATATTCGTGGCGAGCGAGGATCACTAAGGGCCATAGTCTGGCGAGATTGTTGCAATAAAAGAAACCAAAAACGAATTGTTCATAAACTAGAGAACGCAAGGTCACGAGATCAGTAAGGCAGCCACTGCCATCTACCGCCACCTCGCGGCCCCCTCCTCGGCGGCCTCCGAGGGTTGTGGAATTCGGCAGCAGCACGACCGTCGCGTTCGATCAGTTGGGCGTGGTCTCTCATCCTCGCTATGAGTGTCTCTTGGGAGGTCTCGCATTCGCCAGGATCCAGGGGTATCACCGCACGAAGTTTGTCGCACTCATCCATCAGGGATTCGTATCTCTTCTCGGCGGCCTGTCTATCCACTCTCGCTTGGATGTTAAGATCTTGTAACATCTGATTCTGCTTTTGGAACAACTCCGCGGTTCTCTTTTTCATCACTTCAGGGTCTCGCGTATCACCCAGGAAATCTTCCACCCGCTCTGGAAATGGGGACATTTCGTCATCCCCGAATTCGGAGTCGGTGAGCTGGGTCTCGCCATCTGACAAAGCAGGGTCGCACGCGAGGTTAGGAAAGATAATTCAGAGTAAATATCCGAGGCGAGAAGACTTACCCGTGTGATGGCTAAAAGTGTTAGGCGGAGGATCGAAGGTGGTGCCATAGTAAGGGGGCTGAGTTTTCCCCTTGCCAGGGGGGTATTACGCAGTACCGTTAAAGGGGGCGTCCGGCGGACGCGAGCCACCCGAATCATCGTTGGCAAGAAGCCTAAAGTTTGGCGCCGAGAGGTTAGCGTCCTGGCATTTGGGTGAGGGAGTTCGCTGACCCCGCTCCCCCGGCGTCGCATGGCGCGAAACTACAAAAAGAAAGTGAAGGAACAATAAGCATCATCAAGGAGAGATTTAAAACGAGACACAGCGAGATCAGGCAGCGTACCAGGAGGATTCTCGCCGACAGTATTCACATTTTCCCGAGGTGTAGCGAGAAGTTCGTTCGAGGGCCCGCCGACATCCTTGCAGCTTTAGTTACCTGCGAGAGCGAAGTTTAGAAAATGACAGTTAGGTATTCTCGCCCGAAGGAAATAATCCATACCTCCTCAACGGGTTTCTCGCCGAGGGAGGAGTCGAGGTCAACAGTGTCGTCCCCCAGTCGGCGAACGGCCTTCGCCTTCTTCAGTTGTGGCGCAGGGGAGGCGGACGCACGGTCCATCCAGGCCGGGGGCTTCAACATCATCGCTGTCTCGCGAGCCTTCGAGGCTTTCAGGCGAGCTTCCATCTCTTTGGAGAGAGGCATCAGAGGATACCTAGAGTAAAGAGAAGAGTGAGGAGAAAAAGAAAATGAGGGCACCCTTCAGCCCAGATGGTATTTATAGCCAGACGGTGGGACCCACAGAAAGATTCCTGACAAGACAGTTGTCGCCAAGCGAACACCCTAGTGTTGGATGATTCTTTGCGAGCCCAGGATAAACTCGCAAAGAGCGGGGATTGTGTACAAACCGGGGTTCGCCTGGCTCCACCCCCTAGACCTCGCAGGGTTTAGGGTAAGGATCGATCTCGCCCCGAGCTCCACCCCCTAGACCTCGCAGAACGGCATTACCAAAAAGCATAGGCGAAAGCGCTGGGGCGTGGTCTCGGCAGTTGGTGTAGGGCGAGAGCTAGAAGGATAAGAACCGATCTCGCCGGAATGCTCGGCGAGATGTGTCATGCCATGGGTTCTGCGAGACTCCAGAGGTCGCAGAGGCGACAGGAGCCCTCGCACACAGAATGGCGAGACCAAGAGGCATTCCTGGTCTCGCAGACCCCTCTTCCAGGGGAAAGGAAGTTAGAATTACCCTCTTGCCCCTAGAGACCTGCAAATAGCCACCCCGAACAGCGGAGTTTGGCTGTTCGCAGACCAAATTGGGGTGCAAATAGCAAAACCAAAAGGCGGAGTTCCGCTATTCGTAGACCAGTTCAGAGAAACTATAAATAAGACCCAAAGGGCACCTTTGGAGAGGATCCAGTTTCAGGCTTCTCTCTCCTTAGGCTATCCTTGCCGAGACTCCCCTGAGTTCTCCAAGGTGCCCGGGCCTCAGCTTTGGCTCTGGAGGGGAAGCAGTCCAAAGATCTTCCGGGTGTGTGGTGGGACCTCCCTGCTGAGTTAAGGGTCTGTGTTAAGTTCTGAGACCCCGACGTACTTTTTCCACGGGATAAGTAAGTGCAAGTCGCCCCCCAACCTGTTGGGGGCCCCGAGCTCCACAAGGAACCAGTTTCTGGTTTCAACACAACCCTTCCGCACCTACAACCACCGAGCCTACACCTCATAAGACCAAACTAACTAACCTCCCATAACCATGGGGTGTGGGTGTGTGTATTATTAAGTTAATCTTGCACAACAACTTACTCCTACAATTTAAGGTTAATCTTGGACTTCCCGAGGTCTACCCTGTGAGGGGCTCGCACCGGTACTAGGAGGTATGATGGGATGATAGCCCAGACCTACCTTTCTCAAGACACTTAATGTTATTGGTAACTACCCATAAGAATACACTTCTTTAAATTACACTTGGATTACCCTAAGTATTTTATGACCCTCTAAGGGGAAAGACGATCTTTCGTCGATCCCGAGCACAACCTTGCCCCTTAGCTTATCGGACACACTCAACATATAGACTCATGTTCGTGATCTCAAATCTCCTCAACCAGACCAAGTACACCATCTACCTCCCATTCCTACTAAATGGTATACAAGGTACTCCAATTTTATAGTTTTACTATATGCAGACCAAATGAGCTATATGAGTTGCATGAGAGGAGGTACTCCATTTAGTCATCCAAATAACTCAAGATTACTACTGGGAGTCTATCATGATATTATAAGACTATATCCAGAGGATCATAATTTTCCTTATTTATTTGTCATTTACTATAATTTCTCCAAAATTGGCCAAGTATGAAATTGAACATGAAGTGTAAGATCTTCTTATGATATGACCTACACAAACTTACGGAAAATCTATTATATCAAAATAACAGCAATTACAAAATATCACAATTTTAGAGTAAAATATTGGCCTCTAATTATAATATTGAATAATTATCCAAAATTGGAGGCTAATGAAGGAACCACTAAAAATACTTTTCCAAAAATTATGGTAAAATTACTAGACATCCATAATGATTAGAAAAGTTTACTGACTGAGTTTTGTAATTTTTCAAAACCATTTAGACACATAAATAAATATTTCAAGAAAATCTAAACTAGGGCACACTGTGAAGTAACTTACTGATAAATACTTCCAAAAATCATACAAAATTTCACAGAGCTTTCTAATGCCCGAAAATGCCCTATTACCAAGTTTCACAATTTTCCATAGGATAAAAATCCCCTAATTATCTTTTCTCACAAATAGTTCACATAAAGGGTTTGTGAAAAAGTACTATATAGATCTTCTCAAAAATCTCAAAAAAATTATCAGGGAACATTAACACTAACACAAGCTAATTGGCAAAGTTTCATGATCATCCTAGGTTATATGAACATATAATTCCTTTTAGTAAGGAGGTGCCCTAAATAATCCTTAATTAAACCTGTAGAAATAAAAATCTCCAAAAATTTCAAATAAATTACCTTGGGTTTGAAACCACCCTATGAACTTATCCATCAAGTTCAAAGTTCATCCAAGGACATATGACCCTATGTCCTTCATTAAGCCCAAAGTGCAACCCTAGGGTTTGAACTAGGGTTCTAGGGCACATCCATCCCAAATCACCCCAAATCATTGGTGGAGGTGTTTTATGTGATATTAAGTCAGTGGCCAAGGTTTCATAACATTTTGGTGAGATATGACCACTTAATACAACAAGTGCACATTTGACCTAAAACCCCTTAGTTTGACCAATCTTGGGTTAATTAATTACCCAACCAAATCAATCCCAAATGTATTGCTATTTTTACCAAAGTCATAAAATGACCTTAAGGACCACCCACCAAAATTTGGAAGGGCTTGGAGGTCATTAGACCCTATAATTAATTATTACATGAATTATTGAATGTATACAAAAACTTTAGCACAATTCATCCAAAAATTCTCATTTTTGGATATGTTAAGGGTGTGCGTATAAAAAGCCTATGTTTCAAATTTCAAGTCATTTGGATGATTGGATTGATGGGGGCACATAAATTAAACTCTGGTCACCCCTTTGTATATGTTTCTCCATTTTGAGTGTTGTGGTCCGACCACTGACCCAAATGGTGTGAAACAAATTTGAAATTAAAGTTGACCTCATGGGCTACAAGTTTGGTGTTGAATGCTTTTTCATCTGGAGGCTCTAAGTATTTTCTACAATTAATTTTAACTACTGCATATAATGTGACAGAAAAATACAATATTTACTCATTTAATATAACTGATCTTGCACAGATCCTGAAGCAAGGATGGACGGCATCCCATCATCTTCCTCCTCTAGCCAACGACTAGGATTGCCCGCGCCTAGGCGACCTTTGTCCCCATTTTCTCGGCCACCTGAGCGCCGCCCCGGCCGGCCAATGCCACCACCACCTTCGTTGAGGTGGTGGCCGGCGGTTAGCGGTAGTTGGCCTACCGGAGGTGTCCGTAATAGGGGTATGGAGGCGGAATTAAAACTCCAAACATGTAGCTTTTGGCCAACTCGATTTGGGGGTCTTTGGCCTCAAATCATGCAGAGATGAGATCTACTCACAGAGAAAGGAGGAGGCCATGGAGGACCTGTTGGGAGGGTTGATTCCTTGCCGATTGGGTGATCCTCCATGGCCGGCCTCATAGGTGCCATGGAACTTCTACACCAAGTTGCCCAATTTCTCCAAGTAAATGGGGGAAAACACTCCTCTCAGTCCTCTGAAGCTTTTAAAAGGATCAATTTGGGGAGAGGAGGAGCCACCACCTTGATTCCACTATTAATGTCCATTAAGCCTAATTTCGGCCATGGTGAAACCCACTGAATTCAGCCCCCATGTGGGCTGGAAATCCCCCTAAACTTCTTGTAACAGACAGAGGAGATGAATCCCCATCAGTTGGGAGATCAATTGGCCTCCCTTGGCCATGAATGCCATTACTCCCTTTCTTTCTCTCTCCTCCATTTTTGGGGAAAATGGTATTTTCTCTCTCCTGGTCGAATTCTCTGAAATTGAATGGCAATTTCAGTAACTCCTAACTCCATTAGCTAGTGGACCACCTCAATTGGGTCTAGCCCAAGTGGATTGGGCTTAATTAGATCAAAATAGGTCATTTTGACCTAAATTTAGGGTGGAGTTGACTTTGGTCAATTTGACCATTTGGGTTGACCCCAATGGGTGTCTAGTGACCCATTGGCCTCTCTTAAGTGTTAGGAAGGTCTAGGTAGGGTCAATTTGGCAAGGTAGAGGCCAATTGACTCACAATTGGGCAATTTGACCAAAACAGGGCTAGAGTTGACTTAGGTCAAATTGGACAAATTGGTAGACCATGATGGGGATTTTTGGTCCATTGGGTCCCTAATATCCTTATAATGGTAAGGGAAAGGTCAATTTGGCATGGTGGAGGTCAATTGACCCTAATTATGCTACTTTGACCAACTTAGGGTTATTGTTGACTTTGGTCAACTTGACCTCTTTTGTTGACCCTAATGGGTCCTTGGTGCTTTAAGGGACCCCTTAAAGGGTTAGGCATGCTATGGTAGGGTCAAAGGGTCAAGGTGAGGCCCTAAAGTCCAACCCTAAGCTTGGTAACTAGAAATTGCTATTTGCATACCAATGTGCTCTTCCCCTTCAACCCTAACGCCAAGTGGTCTCTTCAAGCTTCCCAGGGTATTGTCATGACCTAGTCATGACAAAACAACTCTAGGTGTCTAGTTGTTTGGGGGATGTTACAAATCCCAATAAACAAAAAAATTATTTCGTCCTCGAAATTCAGGCTAGGCTTGTGGGGTTTTCACCGAGAGTGACTGAACGTAACATCCCCTAAGGATTGAAGTTATTCCTGACTCATAGAGCACCGACTATCTATGCCCCATTAGTTCTAGTGGCTCCAAGGTGTGCTCCTTATGTCCATGATTTTACCACATGACTTTTATCTACGGAACATTCTTGCACCGCAAGACTCGCACCGTCGTATTGTCTATCCTGACCGACTCCATGCAAACTGATCGGTCAGAAGTTACTAGCCCATCTGTAATAGATATTTGATGCTCTGTCCTTTGTAGATCTATCCTAAGGGAGGAGACGTAGAAGACGTCATGGAAACCCGCTAACTCTGGTGGTAGCTCCAGTCTATAAGCCAACGGGCCGATCCATTCCAGGATCCTGTAGAGCCCCATTTATCCTAGACGGAGCTTCTTTCGCTCGTGTACCCGCGAGACTCCATGCATCAGACGTATCTTTAGGAACACCCGGTCTCTAGCCTGGAAATCTACTGCGTGATGTCGCGCATTGTAATACTTGGCCTGCCTGCTCTAGGCTTCCAACATCCTAATTCGAATCAGTCCCACCTGGGCATGTGTCCTTCACAAATTCGGAGCCAAGTATCTTTAAATCCTCATCCTGGGTCCAAGATGGTGGAATCCTATGCCTCCATCCCTCTGAGGGTGGAAAGCTATGCTGAACGTCAACCAGGAGCCCAGATCAACCTGGAGTGATCTTCACTTCTTGGACGTAACCCATCTATCCTGATCTGACACGGTCGTCCTAGGTACCCCACGATAATGGACAAACATCTCATCAAATCCCATCAAACACCCACGGGAGCGTCCTTCCAGCCCGGGGTGACCCTAGCTACCTTGGTCAATATATCCTCCATGTTCCAAATAATCTTATGCCCGGAGTGGGGATGGGGTAACCTGTGTATGAAATCCATAATTACATCCTCGAGCTTCCACTCTAGCACGGGAAGTGACAATGGTAGTTCCCCAAAGACTTTTGCACTTGGCCTTTACCAGTCAACAGACATCACTGTGCATCACAAAACTTATGACGTCTTTCTTTATTTCGGGAAACTACATGCTCCAGAAAATACCATTTTTCCAATGACTTAAGCTCTTGTTTATATGGGTAGACAACGCCTCTATAAATTTTCTCCACACGTTCATATTCTTATTCCTTTAAGTACGTCTGAGTGATCAATCATCTCCGCTCTTCAATTTATCCAGTTCTTAACATGGATGGAACTGATCAAGCTATGTTCCAATTATCCTCAAAATTTAAGGGGTTGCACTTGTGAACCTTATGAGTATATGTTAACGAACCATTATGGTAAGATGACTCCTAATCATTTTCTATGTGGAGTTTGATCCATAAGGTATGAGTTCAAAATTTTGATACCCTAAGGTTTTACAAGTCAACTTCATCAAGGAAATATCATCATGTTTATTTCTCCCAATTCTTATCACCTAACCTATGTTAGTCTTGGTCACTTTCGTGTTGTCCAAAGTAAGGTAAGAATTAGATCATTCTTACCATAGTAACTTTAAATTTTATATTCTAAATCCAATAATTCATCATTTAAGATCTTTGGTTATTCATCATCATAGCTTTCATGGTTTGAGGATTAACATTGCAGTTAAAAATTTCTACCATGACAAGGCATGATTTTTAACAATTCATGAGCAAATCACTTCTGAATGCCCCAAATCACAAGAACTTTCGGTTGTAACTATAACTTGTAAGATCTAATTTTCATCCTCAACTTCTAGAATGGGACATTGACATCCCTAAGTGATTAATCCTGGCGACTTTACATTTTCAATGTTTCAGCTAAGGTCAAGTTGTTGTTCGATCAATGACGTCTATCCATTGTCCGGGTAATACTACAGGTCATCATTCCAAACATACTATTACACAGTATCATCTTCGTCCGAGTAACATCGAATATGATCAACTTTAAGATAACTATGCTCACGACGCAACACTTTCTAAATTAGATCTAAGGGAAATCCAAGTCAGTCATTAATTTGCCCAATAAACAAAAGGTAAGCCCCACTAAACAAAAGATAATCCACTATCTATTTTGGGCTAAGTATCTTCGGTGTCCCTATGTTATATTTGTCCTAGGTATGCAAACAATTCTTAGGGAATACAACCTTAGACTTGGGGTTCTATCTAGAAACTTGTTGATATACTCCATACTGTAGAATCTTCAAGGTACCCTTTACGACAACCTTATAGGGTCAACATATGACACAATCCCAAATGGGTATCTTCTAAACTTCAATTCTTATCTGATGGTGGTTTTCTCTATATAAACATGTCACCGGTACGAGGGTTAGATCTACGAGTCCCCTACCATTCTGCTTATGTATCAATCTCTCTTTCTCTAGCCACTTTGGGGTATCCTCGTACCTTCACCAAAATTATACATACGGTCTATTTCAGACTAAGGCATAGTATAAATTGTCATGGTAAGTCATGTGTCCTAGTGGGGTAGAGTCTAACTCATTGACTAAAGGACTATCTAAAGAGATCTTTGTAGCCGGAGGTATACCCTACTGGGGTCAGGGTTCTCCGCAGGCTACAAAAGAAAACTTGTCACTCATAAGGAGATTTGGCTAAAAAGATTCAGTTAAAAGTTGACTTTTTCATGTGATTTCCCCATATGGGCACACCATTGCTTCCACTGCTTAGTTTGTCCTCAAACTAAACTCGCGCGGGGTGGCCCAGGGTTTGTGGACTTCCTTACTTCGGATCGAGGTTTGCTCTTATACCAGTTTGTAAGACCCCATTTTTTCGCTATAAAACCGGGTCTTATGCCCAGAACCGCCGTTTTGCGGTGACACCAGCACTCGGGAAGGTCGCCACTACAAAATGCCGATTCTGCCGTCCAAATCGATCACAGAAGAAGAAAAGAATTCAAATGAACAAATAAGCTCAAGTCCACATCACATGAAATATAAAACCATAAAGGTAAATGTCCGCAGATAATAACTGAATAAAAGGTAACAATAATAAAGGGCTAATGCCCTGTACATCATATCCTCACTACAAGGTCACTCGCAGAAGCAAACAACTATTCACTCACTAATCTTGAAACTGGTGCTCCTATACTAGACTGGCCTGCCTCCATCTGCACCGACCTCTAGTGTTGTTGCGTTTCCTCGATCTTCTAAAATGGTATGGTACACCGACCGTTAGTCAAAAAGACAAAGCCTCATTTCCCACCACCCATCCCCAAGTGACTCCTAGGCACCGTGTGGGAGGATGAAGCGGAGGACAGCAAGAGGTATATATCAAGGAAGGTGACATGGCCTAACTACAGGAATAACTACTCTACACAGGTGTGTATATATAAATAAATGAAGTAGTAAGTAAAGCATAGTAAAGAGCATGTAAAGAACAGTATGTAAAATAGAAAAGTAACCATTGATTTATAGAAATGCCCATACAAACCTATAAAACAAGGGGTCGTTTAGCAGGGCCTATCATATAAAAAGTCACATGCCGATTTATATGATGGGGGTAAGAGTTAAAATGCATTGCTTATGCCATGACATGCAGAGTTATGCAGTTTAATGCTATGTTCACAAAAGTGCAACTCACACATTTCCACTCTATGCGCATAAACCCTTAGTTCCCCTTTTTGGAGCTAGCAAAACTCCCAAGATACTTCCGTAGTGGCAAACATAAGCGGTGGGTTGGGCCTAGCCTACCTCTAGGTTAGTATTCACACTACATAACCTAGATCTATTATACGCCTCAACGCAACACCGCGGAGCGCCTGCGTACTCTTACTGGCTGGACCACCAGACTTTTCATGGCTAAGTACAAATCCACACTTGCCGAGTTAGCGTATCGACGTCGGTGTGAACGACTGTCAATACAGAAGACCTGCCATCTTTATGCACATACAATATGATTACCATCTATCTCTGAGCCATAAGCTCTCCGGGCTAACCCGCCCATCACCATAATCTTCCGAGCAACCGGCTCAACGGACCAACCCGTCCGCACCTACAACCACCGAGCCTACTACTCATAAGACCAAACCTACTAACCTCCCGTAACCATGGGGTGTGGGTGTGTGTATTATTAAGTTAATCTTGCACAACAACTTACTCCTACAATTTAGGGTTAATCTTGGACATCCCAAGGTCTACCCTGTGAGGGGCTCGCAGCGGTACTAGGAGGTACGATGGGATGATAGCCCAAATCTCACTTTCTCAAAACACTTAATGTTATTGATAACTACCCATAAGAATACCCTTCTTATCATTACGCATGGATTACCCTAAGTATTTTATGACCGTCTAAGGGGAAAGACGATCTTTCGTCGATCCCGAGAACAACCTTGCCCCTTAGCTTATTGGGCACACTCAACATATAGACTCATGTTGGTGATCTTAAATCTCCTCAACCAGACCAAGTACACCATCTACCTCCCATTGCTACCAAATGATCTACAAGGTACTCAAGTTTACAGTTTTACTATACGCAAACCAAATGGGCTATATGAGTTGCATGAGAGGAGGTACTCCATTTAGTCATCCAAATGACTCAAGATTATTACTGTATCCAGAGGATCATAATTTTCCTTATTTATTTGGCATTTACTATAATTTCTCCAAAATTGGCCAAGTATGAAATTGAACATGAAATGTAAGATCTTCTTATGATATGGCCTACACAAACTTATGGAAAATCTATGATATCAAATTAACAGTAATTATAGAATATCACAATTTTACAGTAAGGTATTGACCTCTAATTATAATATTGAATAATTATCCAAAATTGGATGCTAATGAAGGAACCACCAAAAATACTTATCCAAATATTATGGTAAAATTATCGGACCTATATAAAGATTATAAAAGTGTACTGACTGAGTTTTGTAATTTTTCAAAACCATTTAGACACATAAATAAATATTTCAAGAAAATCCAAACTAGGGCACACTATGAAGTAACTTACTGATAAATACTTCCAAAAATCATACAAAAATTCACAGAGTTTTCTAATGCCCTAAAATGCCCTATTACCAAGTATCACAATTTTCCAAAGGATAATAATCCCTTAATTATTTTTTCTCACAAATAGTTCACAAAAAGGGTTTATGAAAGAAATACCATATAGATCATCTCAAAAATCTCAACAAAATTATGAGGGAACATTAACACTACCACAAGCTAACTGACAAAGTTTTATGATCATCCTAGGTTTTATGAACATGTAATTCCTTTTAGTAAGGAGGTGTCCTAAATAATCATTAATTAAACCTGTAGGAATAAAAGTCTCCAAAAATTCCAAATAAATAACCTAGGGCTTGAAATCACCCTATGAACTTATCCATAAAGTTCCAAGTTCATCCAAGGACATATGACTTTGTCCTTCATTAAGCCCAAAGTGCAACCCTAGGGTTTGAACTAGGGTTCTAGGGCACATCCATCCCAAATCACCCCAAATCATTGGTGGAGTTGTTTTATGTGATATTAAGTCAGTGGCCAAGGTTCATAACATTTTGGTGAGATTTTACCACTTAATACAACAAGTGCACATTTGACCTAAACCCCCTTAGTTTGACCAATCTTGGGTTAATTAATTACCCAACCAAATAAATCCCAAATGGGATGAAATTTTTACCAGAGTCATAACATGACCCTAAGGACCACCCACCAAAATTTGGAAGGGTTTGCAGGTCATTAGACCTTATAATTAATTATTACATGAATTATTAAAGGTTTACAAAAACTAGAAAAATTTCCTTCAAAAATTCTCATTTTTGGATATGTTAAGGGTGTGGATATAAAAAGCATATGTTTCAAATTTCAAGTCATTTGGATGACTGGATTGATGGGGGCACACAAATTAAACTATGGTCTCCAGTTTGTATATGTTGCACCATTTTGATTGTTGACTAACCCAAATGGTGTGAAACAAATTTTAAACTAAAGTTGACCTCATGGGCTACAAGTTATGTGTTGAATACTCATCAGGAGGCTCTAAGTATTTTCTACAATTAATTCTAAGTACTACATATAATGTGACAGAAAAATACAATATTTACTCATTTAATATAAATGATCTTGCAAAGATCCTCAAGCAAGGATGGACGGCATCCCATCATCTTCCTTCTATGGACAACGGACAGGATTGCCCGTGCTTGGGCGACCTTTGTCCCCATTTTCCCGGGCACCTGAGCGCCGCCCCTGCCGCCCAATGCCACCACCACCTTCGTTGAGGTGGTTGATGGCGATTAGCAGTGGTTGGCCGACTAGAGGTGGCCGGAAAAGGGGTATGGAGGCGGAATTAAAACTCCAAAAATAGAGCTTTCGGCCTACCCGATTTGGGGCCCTTTGGCCTCAAATCATGTTGCCAATCAGATGATATCTACCCATAGAGAGAGAGAGAGGAGGAGGGGATGACCTGTTGGGAGGGTTGATTCCTTGCCGATTGGGTGATCCCTCCATGGCCGGCCTCAAGCTTTAGGTGTCATGGAAATTCTACACCAAGTTGCCTGATTTCTCCATGTAAATGGGGGAAAACAGTCCTCTCAGTCCTCTGAAGCTTTTAAAAGGATCAATTTGGGGGGAGGAGGAGCCACCACCTTGATTCCACCATTAATGGCCATTAAGCCTAATTTTCGGCCATGATGAAACCCACTGAATTCAGCCCCCATGTGGGCTGGAAAACCCCATAAACTTCTTGTAACAACTAGAGAAGATGAATCCCCATCAATTGGGAGATCAATTGGCCTCCCTTGGCCATGAATGCCATTACTCCCTTTCTTTCTCTCTCCTCCATTTAGGAGGAAAATGGTATTTTCTCTCTCCTAGTCGAATTCTCTGAAATTTAATGGCAATTTCAGTAACTCCCAACCCCATTAGCTAGTGGACCACCTCAATTGGGTTTAGCCCAAGTAGATTGGGCTTGATTAGGTCAAAATAGGTCATTATGACCTAAATTTAAGGTGGAGTTGACTTTAGGCAATTTGACCATTTGGGTTGAACCTAATGGGTGGCTAGTGACCCATTGGCCTCTCTTAAGGGTTAGGAAGGTCTAGGTAGGGTAAAGTTGGCAAGGTTGAGGCCAATTGACTCACAATAGGGCAATTTGACCAAAATAGGGCTATAGTTGACTTAGGTCAAATTGGCCAAATTGGTGGCCCCATGATGGGGCTTTTTGGTCCATTGGGTCCCTAATATCCTTATAAGGGTAGGGACAAGGTAAATTTGGCATGGTGGAGGTCAATTGACCCTAATTAGGCTACTTTGACCAACTTAGGGTTAATGCTGACTTTGGTCAACTTGACCTCTTTGGTTGACCCTAATGGGTCCTTGGTGCACTAAGAGGCCCCTTAAAGGGTAAGGCATAATATGGTGGGGTCAAAGGGTCAAGGTGAGGCCCTAAAGCCCAACCCTAAGCTTGGTAACTAGAAATCGCTATTTGTAGACCAAGATGCTCTTCCCCTTCAAGCCTAAGGACAAGTGGTCTCTTCAAGCTTCCCAGGGTCTCGTCATGACCTATTCATGACAAAACCACTCTAGAGGTCTAGTTGTTTGGGGGATGTTACAATCGAGGGGTCTCCTTGCTTTACTCTGAAAATCCACCGATTCTTAAGAGCGTTCTTGCCCTTAGGCAATCTCACCAAATCATTAGTATGGTTTTTTTCGTAGAGATTGTATATCCTCCTACATGGAAACCATTCATTCTCTCTTCTCTGAGCTCTACACTGCCCCATAAAGCACTCAGGCTCCCCCGCATTAGTCAACAAAATATACTCGGTAGTGGAGTATCTCAAAGATGGGTGTCTAACTCTATCAGACATCTATGGAGCGAGCTCAGCTGTTGGTGTATGCACATCATCAGTGATGTACTCTATAGGCTCAGCATCATTAGTGTCCTCATGACTTATAAGTGACTCAGTGCCCTGTATCGACTCAGGTTCTGTATCCTCCTTAGTGTCATCACCTCTAATCATAAGAGACTCTACATTAGTGCAAGAGTCAGCCACATTAGTTTTCTCAGGATCAATCATAGTCTGATCCTCAGTAAATATAGCATCACGACTGCGTATATGTTTATTCTCAACTGTATCAAAGAACTTGTAGCCAAACTTGTCGCTGCGTCCATATCCCAAAAAAATGCACTAACGGGTCTTGGAATCTAACATCAACCTCTCATCCCGAGGGACGTGCACAAAGGCTTTACAGCCAAAGACCCTCAAGTGACTATATGAAGGGTCCTTCCCATACGAGACCCTGTCAGGAACATCCTCCTATAATGCAAAATTGGGAGATAGGTTGATGACGTGTGCAGCTGTGTATAAAGCTTCACCCCAAAACATGTCAGGTAGCTTTGACTTGGATAACATGCACCTCACTCTCTCCATCAACGTCTGTTCATTCTTTCTGCTACGCCATTAAGTTGTGGCGTCTTGGGCGGAATCTTTTCATGCTTGATCCCCTAATTTCTGTAATACTCATCAAAAGGACCAATATACTCTCTCTCGTTATCAGACCTGATGCTCTTTAGCTTCCTCCCAGAATATATTTCCACCACGGCGTGGAATCTCTGAAAAGTGTCGAGGACCTCATCTTTGGTCTTGATAACGTAGACCCAAAGCTTCCTCGAAAAATCATCAATGATCGTCACAAAGTAGGATACTCCTCCTCTCGTCTAGACCATCAGTGGCATGCAGACATCAGTATGTACGAGCTATAATGGCTCGGATCTCTTGGTAGAATTGTGACTCTGGAATGAAACTCGATTCTGCTTCCCAATCATATAGTGATCGCATCGCTCCAACTGATCCTCATATAGATAAGTAATCATCTTTGTTGGAGCATGCGTTTCGCACTCCTCCGGTTTGATAATAACAAAGTCCCGTTTGTATTTGATTCTATTTTTATTAATGGTGTGCAGGTAACAGGTATGAGATGTTCACATTTCTGCTGGAGCTCAATTTGAGTGTAGGAAAATTTCACTGTCGGAAAATTCCGACAGCTGATGTCGCCCAGGCGACAGCAGAGAAGTTACAACTACTTCCCCCCACGGCAGCACGACGAAAGGCAGCTTTGAGCTATCGGAAATCCGACAGCGATGTCGCCCAGGCGACAGCTCGGAGGTTACAACAACTGCCCACGACAGCACCACGACCGACAGTTTTGCGCTGTCAGAAAATCCGACATCGATGTCGCCCAGGCGACAGCTCGGAGGTTACAGCAACTGCACGCACGACAGCACTACGGCGGCAGTTTAGCGCTGTCAGAAATTCCGACAGTCGATGTCGCCCAAGCGATAGCGAATTTCTATAAATTGACTCCTTGTGTTCGTGCATTCCATGATTTGAGAATTCCAAGTTCCTTCCTGAGTGCATACGAACCAGAGAGCTCCAGAACCTCTTCAACTCCCATTTGTGCAAAGAAGGATTGAAGATTGAAGACGAGATCGGGCGCGCTTCTACATCAACGATCATCTCGAGGCTTCAACCATCCTTTCAGAGATCTGAAATTCTAGGGAGTTGTTCTTTTCATATTGTATTTTCATTTACACACATTTCATTTTGTATTGGTAGAGAAATCGTCGTCTTGCGTGCGGCGTCTAAGTCCTTGCGTGGCTTAGGGGAAAATCGCTTCCTTATATGGAGCGTCCAAGTCCTTGCGTGGCTTGGTGGGAAATCGTGGCCTTGTGTGCTACGTCTAGATCTTGGGAAGATCTAGAGGATAGGCTTGGGCTTGGTCTTGGGAGAGACAAGTGATAGCCTTCCGATCCTTGGGAGAAGGATTGGTAAACCAAAATTGTTGAATTTTTTATTAACATAATTGTGCCTTGATCTTAAGCATTGTTAAGATCATTTTTATTGTATGCAAATTTCGTGATTAATATAATTATGTCTTTTTCTTTAATTACATATTTGGTGGCATAATCCTTATCTTAGAAATTTGTGTTTGGTTTAATACAAAAATTGCATTGGTTTGAAAGTGTTTATAAGTAATTTTTTAGTAAAGTAAAATCTGTTTAAAAAATTATTAAGTAAAACTTATATTTTAAACACACCCTTATTCACCCCTCCCCCCCCCCCCCCCCCCCCCCCCCTCTAAGGGCGTCATACGATCCAACAAGTGGTATCAGAGGCAGGTTACTCCAAAACGGTTTTACCACCAGGAGTAATGGCGCACAACGATCATGCGTTCATTGAGGGGCAAGGCATAAGTAGACCACCTTTATTCACAGGCACAGACTATAATTATTGGAAAACACGTATGCATTGTTTTCTAATTGCGCTAGATATAGAAGTCTGGAATATGGTAGAATCTAGTTACACTTCTCCAACATTTGTTGTAGGAGATGTAACTATGGATAAGCCCAATGACAAGTGGGATGACAATGATAAATTAAAATGTAAGAACAATGCAAAAGTCATGAATGCTTTATTTTGCGCACTAAATCGCACTGAATTTAATAGAGTTTGTGCTTGTAATACTGCATTTGAAATTTGGAATCTGTTAGAAATCACTCATGAAGGTACTTCGCGGGTAAAGGATTCGAAGCTATTTCAACTGGAGTCTGAATTTGAAAGGTTCAAAATGGAGGTAGATGAAGAGATTGATACGATGTACACACGATTCACAAAAATCGTGATCGACTCAAAGGTGCTAGGAAAGGTGTTCTCAAATAGAGACTTAGTAAGGAAAATCTTAAGATCACTTCCCCCGAAGTTCAATCCTAAAGTGACTGCAATTTCCGAGTCACATGATCTTAAGACCTTACAATTGGAGAACCTCATTGGGAACTTGAAAACTCATGAAGTTGAATTAAAAATTCAACAACAAGAGTATATGGAGCCAAGGAAGAAGGGATTGGCTCTAAGATCTAAGAAGGAAGAAACTAGTGATTCTTAGGAGGAAGAAGAAGATGAGGAAAGTTTATTTGTTAGAAAATTTAGAAAATTTATGAAAAATCCAGAGAGGAGGAATTCGTTTAAGAAGTATTTTAAGAAGGAGACTTTTAGGAAGAAAAAAGGAAAGGAAGGCGATGAGGAGGAAGAGAGACCGCCACCAGAGTGCTATCACTGCAAGAAGTTAGGACACATCCGAAGCAAGTGTCCAAAGTACTTGAAAGAACTTAAAGAAAAGAAGCACAAAGGGTCGAAGAAGGTGTTGAAGGCGGAAACATGGGATGATACTACTTCTCAGGATGCAAGCAGTTCAGACTCAAGTAAAGAAGAGGAGGCCAACATGTGCTTAATGGGAAAGAGCGTCATATCTGATGACGAATGCAGTGTCCAAAGCGACACTGAGGTAACTCCTCCAACCTACGATGAATTATTTTCTGAATTTTTAAAGACTTGCAAATTTTTTGAAAAAAGTTTAAAAGATAATGATCTTCTTAAATCTGAAAATGAAATTTTGCTTAATGAAAACAAAAAATTGTTAAATGAAATTAAGACTATTGGAAAAAGAGATATTTCTTGCCAAGAGTGTGATCACTTTATGGGAAGAATTAAAGAACTTGAAGAATCTCTTTCCAAATCTCATTCTACAATAAAACTTCTTACTAAAAAGAATGAGATTTTAGAGAGAGATCTGAAATCTTCAATTTCCAAAATCCATGAGGGAAAGAAATCTTTTGAACGTAGATGTGTAAATCTGGTATCCGAAAATACAAAATTGAGAAACCAGATTCATGACTTAACACTAGCCATAAAAAAATTTGGAATGGGCCGAAGATCACTGGATATGATCTTAGGATACCAACGCCATGGATCTGGAAGGTTTGGACTCGGATACACGTCAGGGAGCTGTCGCCCGGCGACAGTGAAAAGTCCAGAAAATCTACTTTTAAAAATTCTAGAGTTAATGAATTGTATTTAACCGCATCTAGACCTGACATTATGTTTGCCGTTTGTTTATGTGCTAGATTTCAAGCTAATCCTAAAGAGTCACATTTAAAAGCGGTGAAACGCATCTTTAGATATCTCATAGGAACATCTAAATTAGGATTATGGTATCCTCATAATGATTCCTTTATTTTGCATGGTTTTTCGGATTCGGATTATGCGGGATGTTCTTTAGATAGGAAAAGCACTAGTGGCACTTGTCATTTTATCGGCCCTTCACTAATTTCATGGTCGAGTAGGAAACAGAATTCTGCTGCCCTCTCTACTACCGAGGCCGAATATATTGCATTAGTTAGTTGTTGTGCCCAAGCTCTTTGGATGTCACAAATGTTAGAAGATTTTGGCATACAACAACGTAGTGTAGAATTAAAGTGTGATAATAAAAGTGCTATGGACTTAACTAACAATCCCGTCTTACATTCTAGATCTAAGCATATAGATGTCCGACATCATTTTATAAGGGATCATATTAAGAAGGGTAATGTAAAAATCAATTTCATAGGAACGGATTCACAACTAGCGGATATATTCATTAAACCATTACCGGATTCCTGTTTTTCTATGTTTAGGCTAGAATTGGGAATCCTAGACATTTCCCAATGAATATATCACTACTTAAAACCTATAAAATTAAAAAAAAAACACAAAACTTATACATTTAAAAAAAAAGGAAAGAAAAACTAAATTTTAAATCAAACCATAGAAATTGAAATGACTTAACAAAAATCCACACAATTAATATTACATAAAATTGTTCCACAAAAAAATAATAGAAATCAACATAGAATCAAGTTCATTAACAGAAAACGAAATCTGAAGAAGTTCACTATCGCCCAGGCGACAGTGGATGTCGGAAATTTCCGACATCAGACAGAAGCAGCAGCCTGATGAAACTACTCAGAATCCTCAAAACCAGCCCCGTTGCTCTCTGGACAGTCTTCTGGAGGTCCTCGTCTTACGGCCTTACCACGTCGAGTCCGCCTCACCGATTGGCGTGGCGGTTCTTCGTCTGGAACTTGCCATTCGGCCTCTTCCTCCGGAGTGGGCTTTAACTTCAGACCTTTCACAAGAAATTTCATAAACTTTTGCATTCTACTACGATCCTTCTTCACTTCATTCTTGTGATCCTCTAGTAAATCACGAAGATCATCTATAGACTCTCGTAGTGATCCTGCCCTTGGCATTGGAGGCTCTCTAATCTCAATTCCAGGGTGGGCCTTTTTATGCGTCTTCTTCACTTTCATAGTACCCGTATAGTATATCTCAGGAAAACAATCATCATAGTACGAATCTTGAACTATCCATCCATACTTCTTATATAATATACGCTGAATTATAGCCCCCATTGGGAGAGTATGAACCTTCACCCATTTTGGATGCTTTAATCTAAAAGCATACCGAATCTGGGAAAGTATGAAGTCCGATACATCAAAAGGTTCCTCCTCCATAATAAAGTAAGTAATGAGGGTCAACTGTGTCGTGATACTCCTTGTATCTCCACTCTTTAACATAACTGAGTTCCATAATATATCTTGAACTAAATATGCATCCGGAGTGAGTGACGTAACCTCAGTGGTGAGGGTCTTCTTTTGACTCCCATGTAAACTCATGTTTACAAGGGTCCAATCTCTATCCTTTCTATAACTCTCCACTATATCAGGCATATTTTCACTCATAAGAAGACCGAATTCCTCTCTTAGATCAACATGTGTTATTTCCACATGTTGACCCTGGATTCTAGATCTAACTCCCCCATCCAATTCAGTGTAACTTGGGTCTTCCAAATGATTATAAAATTCTCGAATCAAAAAGGATGAGAACGAATCTGCTGTGATTACTGAAAGTATACCTGCATTCGCAAGACGATCATAGATATGATCGTGCTTCGGAGAATCAAATTCAACATATTTCGCTACTCCAACTATGGCTTTCTCCACCCCAGGGTAAACTTGATACGAACTATGCGCATCTTCAGAAGTACTCCTTCGCGCTTTAGAACTGGAAGCCATTCTGCAAACATAACATATCAAAAATGGATTAAACATGTCCTGTGCACTGGAACAATGTCGCCCAGGCGACAGTGACTGTCGGAAAATTCCGACAGTACTCCAGTGAATTTTTCTTGAAATTTTTTATATACACTTCCAGATCTACTCAAAATCAAGTTTTATTTCAACATCAAGTTTAAAAAAAAAAACAAAACAAAATTTTTTTTTGTCGAATCTACATCTTCTCACATGTCCTTTACTATTCATCATCTTCAACCTTCTTCCAAAAAGCAAATCTTCCATTTTTAAAATTTAGACTATGTATAAATGCAAACTTCAACCACAAAAATCACAAAATCAAAACAATTTTCACCAAGATCCAACAAGATCCACTTGCTTTACACAAGATCTACACTTTTAAAACACAAACTTCCAAGATCTACACCATTCATCAATAGTAAAATGAAAATCACTTTTTCCTTCTTCTCTACTTTCAAAAATCACAAATCCCTAAAAATTTTTTGAGTCAAAATCTTAAAAATCCAAAAACCATACCTTAGATCTAGGTTGTCGCCGAACTCCGACAGCTTACTCTCGCCCTTCAGACCAGAAAAATGATGCACAATAGGGTTTGACTCGGTCTAAAGCCGTATTTATATTTTTAGTTGTCGCCAGGCGACAGTGACTGTCGGAAATTTTCGACAGCTCCCGATTTGCTTAATCTTCAGTTTTTGGCCCCTTTGATGCTTTACAATAGTTATATGTCATTATTAATGCTTCAACTCATGACTTGATGACAAACCATGTGCTTTTTATTTTTAAGAAATGGCTCTTACATTATTATATGATTTCATTTCCAAGCTATCATCGTGTTGACACTCCTACTTAGTTGTTTAGACCATTGGAAATTGTTTTCGCATGCCTCTAAGTATGAGAAATTGTTTATATATCATAATGACCTATCACATTCACTTCTTTTGATCAATACGTATATCTTTCTATTTAATATATACATGAATCATATTTGCTTTAACATAATACAAAAGCACTTAATAAATACTACTTTCAACCTTGATTTGTTAGCACATCAAAATATACACCATCTTTTGCGATTCAAGTGAATTCAGAGATCCTTGGTCAATTCAAAAAATTAAAAATATCTCGAATTAAAGACATCACAACATATGTGATAAAAAAAAGGTTAAATTAGAGACAAGGATACTCCACCAAGCACTACTTACCCTCCTGATAAGTCTTAATGAGCATTGTGAGGTTAAGCACCTTGGAAAGAATTGTAAAGTGTCTTGTGCAAAAGCAAATGGTATTCTATCCTTATTATGCTATATCTTCAAGGTCAAAGTTGTCTTTATATGCTTATATTATGTTCTCCATTTCAATGATCATGTGCATTAAATAACTTCATATGTTTGATCTAAGTATCACATGTACACATCATTATGTTATATAAACATTCATCTCATGAGAATTGGACCGAAACTATTCCAAATTTCTATACACTATTGTGTCTTTCTATGATACTTTCAAATGACCTTCATCATGTTTAAGTTATTTTATTTTCTTACTTCATCTGGCTATACCATCTCTTCATGATTTTATTCATACTATGGCATATTACTATTATTTAATGAACTTCAATCATTTCCAACAAGTTCTTCTGCTTACTCTTCATTTCTACATCATCTATTTTCCCTTAAGAACTACTCCTTTATCTCTCTATTATCTTTTGCTATTACAAAAAGGGGGAGAATTATAGGTATATTCAAGAAATCACAAATATATTACACCTAAATATTCCACCTAAACAATACATCATTTCAACTTACTTTAACATTTAGGGGGAGCATACATTTAGGGGGAGCATTCATTTAGGGGGAGCTTTCATCTAAGGGGAGATTATTTATTTTAAGAGAAATATATCATGTTATTTTTGTGCACACACCAAATGTTAAAATCAACAATCTAAATAGACATGATTTCTTTTTATACGGATTTGTTATTATCAAAAGGGGGAGATTGTTGGAGCATGCGTTTCGCACTCCTCCGGTTTGATAATAACAAAGTCCCGTTTGTATTTGATTCTATTTTTATTAATGGTGTGCAGGTAACAGGTATGAGATGTTCACATTTCTGCTGGAGCTCAATTTGAGTGTAGGAAAATTTCACTGTCGGAAAATTCCGACAGCTGATGTCGCCCAGGCGACAGCAGAGAAGTTACAACCACTTTCCCCCACGATAGCACGACGAAAGGCAGTTTTGAGCTGTCGGAAATCCGTCAGCGATGTCGCCCAGGCGACAGCTCGGAGGTTACAACAACTGCCCACGACAGCACCACGACCGGCAGTTTTGCGCTGTCGGAAAATCCGACATCGATGTCGCCCAGGAGACAGCTCGGAGGTTACAACAACTGCACGCACGACAGCACTACGGCGGCAGTTTAGCGCTGTCGGAAATTCCGACAGTCGATGTCGCCCAGGCGACAATGAATTTCTATAAATTGACTCCTTGTGTTCGTGCATTCCATGATTTGAGAATTCCAAGTTCCTTCCTGAGTGCATACAAACCAGAGAGCTCCAGAACCTCTTCAAATCCCATTTGTGCAAAGAAGGATTGAAGATTGAAGACGAGATCGGGCGCGCTTCTACATCAACGATCATCTCGAGGCTTCAACCATCCTTTCAGAGATCTGAAATTCTAGGGAGTTGTTCTTTTCATATTGTATTTTCATTTACACACATTTCATTTTGTATTGGTAGAGAAATCGTCGTCTTGCGTGCGGCGTCTAAGTCCTTGCGTGGCTTAGGGGAAAATCGCTTCCTTGTGTGGAGCGTCCAAGTCCTTGCGTGGCTTGGTGGGAAATCGTGGCCTTGTGTGCTACGTCTAGATCTTGGGAAGATCTAGAGGATAGGCTTGGGCTTGGTCTTGGGAGAGACAAGTGATAGCCTTCTAATCCTTGGGAGAAGGATTGGTAAACCAAAATTGTTCAATTTTTTATTAACATAATTGTGCCTTGATCTTAAGCATTGTTAAGATCATTTTTATTGTATGCAAATTTCGTGATTAATATAATTATGTCTTTTTCTTTAATTATATATTTGGTGGCATAATCCTTATCTTAGAAATTTGTGTTTGGTTTAATACAAAAATTGCATTGGTTTGAAAGTGTTTATAAGTAATTTTTTAGTAAAGTAAAATCTGTTTAAAAAATTATTAAGTAAAACTTATATTTTAAACACACCCTTATTCACCCCCCCCCCCCCCCTCTAAGGGCGTCATACGATCCAACAATCTTCTTCTTTGAGAGACATCCAAGTCCCTTCTGGCTGATGTGGCACAACCTCCTGTGCCATAAGGAAGTGGATGCTCCATCCCTGATAGTGTTGGCCTGAGCAAATTTAGGCCTTCCCTCTATATAGTATAAGCCAGTATCTTTCCAACCTTTGGCTACTACAAGCGATCCTCTAATCAGTTTCCAGGAATCTCCACCAAATACACTGATGTGTCCCTCATCACATAGTTTCCAAATCAAAACTAGGTTGAAGTGGATGTCGGGTACGTGCCGCTCATCCCTAAGAATCAGCAATCCTCTTATGCTCGCTTTCAGGTGCATGTCTCGCCTCCTGATGACTTTTGACATGTCTCTGTTGCCCATCCTAAGTACTCCACAATCATGAGTGGTATAAGTGGCAAACAAATCCCTGTTGTGGGAGAGATGTGCAAAAGCGCCTGAATCCACAATCCAGCTCTTCTCATCGCACGAGAGTGCCGTAGTGACATAATCACCAATAATGATGACATCCTCCTCCTCTATAAAAGCGGTGGCTACCGTGTGAGTTTCAGTCTTCTTATTTGGGGACTCTCCCTTCTTCTTCTGCTCATTCTTCAGAGTGCAACAAAACTTCTGAATATGACCCTTCTTGTGGCAGTAGTGACACTCCACATTCTGGTAGCGGGTGTTGGAGTTACCATTGTGATCTAGAAGTGGTCAAACATGTAATTGTTGGAGTTACCATTGTGATCTAGAAGTGGTCAAACATGTAATCTCACTGCCAACGCGATATGAGCCTGCAGGGTCGCACATAAGAGCATGTGGAGAAGTTGGTAGATTGACTGTGTTGGTAAATGTTACCAATCACCATATATAGAATGGGGAAATCCAGCAGGTTGTTGCTGTCTGAATTCGTCGGGTTTACACGGATAGGATTCGTCGGATTCGTCGGGATTCGTCGGATTGTCCCGTGAACACTCGACGAATTATTACAGAAACCCTTCAGTCGGCAAAATGATGTCGTCTGTCTGGATTCGTCGGGATTCGTCGGGTTGTCCCGTGAACACTCGACGAATTGTTACAGAGATCATTTTCTCGGCAAATGTTGCCGTCTGATCTGATTCGTCGGATTCGTCGGATTGTCCCGTGAAATCTCGACGAATGCTGTTCCGTGGAATTCCGACGAATCGTAACAGAAACCCCAATTCTGCTGTGTGGTCTGCGGATAGCGATTCTTCTAGAAGCTGTTTATCCTTTGGGTATAAATAGGACTTCGTTTTAGGGTTCTCATAACTAACGAAATAGAAGCCGACGGAAGGAGTTCCGCTCTCGCCTCACGAACCCTAGCCGACGGAAGTGTTCCGCCGTCTCTGAATCGCGTCCGCTGACCTCCTCTCCGGCGATCGTCGCCGTGTGTGTTCTTCCTGGAGCGAACCTAGCAGTTCGTGGAAGTTCAAGGTGCAGTCATTCTTATCCCGGCTCGTGTGGATCACTGTAGAGACGTAGACATTATTCTACGTGAGGACTCGCATAGCCGACGACAGGAATCAACTCGTGGAGCATCTAGGTTGGATTTGATCCAATCCCACAAAGGTAATTTCATACCTAGCACTTTCTTGACTTCTTGATTCAACATTCATGGCCGATCCAAAGTCTTTTGGGTTATTTCTCTTCATTTCCGCTGCGCCTACATTTGATGTATGGTTCTAGAAAAACCCAACAGTAATCTCACTACCAACGTGATATGAGCCTGCAGGGTCGCACATAAGAGCATGTGGAGAAGATGGAAGATTGACTGTGTTGGTAAAGGTTACCAATCACCATATAGAATGGGGGAGGTCCAACAAATGTTGCTGTCTGAATTCGTCGGGTTTACACGGATAGAATTCGTCGGGTTTTCACGGATATGATTCGTCAGGATTCGTCGTATGTGATTCGTCGGAATTCATCGAATTGTCCCATGAAAACTCGACGAATGCTGTTCCATGGAATCCCGACGAATTGTAACAGAAACCCCAATTCTGCTGTGTGGTCTGCGGATAGCGATTCTTCTAGAAGCCTGTTTATGCTTTGGGTATAAATAGATATTCTTTTAGGGTTCTCATAACTCACGAAGGAATCCAGCCGACGGAAGAGTTCTGCCTCTCGCCCTAGCCGACGGAAGAGTTCCACCGCCCGTTCGCCTCCACCGACCTCCTCTCCGACGATTGTCGTCGGTGTTGTTCTTCCTGAAGCGGATCTAGCAATCCGTGGAAGCGCAAGGTGTAGTCTTCTTCTCCCGGCTCGTATGAACTGCTGTAGAGACGTAGACATTATTCTACGTGAGGACTCAGACAGCCGACAACGGGACTTATCTTCTTGGAGCATCTAGGTTGGATTTGATCCAACTCCGCAAAGGTAATTTTCATACCTAGCAATTTTGTTAACTTCTTGATTCAATATTCATGGCCCGATCCAAATTCTTTTTGGGTTATTCTGTTTATTTCCGCTGCGCCTACATATGATGTATGGTTTTAGAAAAACCCAAAAGTGGTATCAGAGGTAGGTTCTGGTCATGAATGTTGTTTCAGAAGTTAGGTTATTCCAGTACGTGCAAATCTAGGTATTTGGAAGCGAGACCACCGCCAGGGGCGCTGCCCCTTGGACCCCGTTAGGGGCTCTGCCCCTAAGACCCCACCAGGGGCGTGGCCCCTTGGAACCCCGCCAGGAACGTCTGGGATTTCGTGGTAATTTCTAATTGTTAGAAATTGTTGTCTCCTTAGCAGTAACCGTCCCTCAAGTGGTTAATGAACCCTTGTATTGTTTTGGATTTTGAATCCAACAATGAGAGACGAGCTTGTCTACTGCTTTAAGTCGAGTTGTCTTTGCCTTTGTCCAATGCATGTAAATCTGAAAATTTGAAAGAGTTCTAAATGTCCAGATTTAGCCCTTTTGTCTATCAAAGGTTGATAGTCTTATGTTGTGCACATAAGGGATGCATGTGGATTTTAGAAAGCTTGTTTTTCTGTGGATGTGCACTTTGATCAAATGTTGATCATGGTTAAGTGTTAACCTATTATTAAATATTAAAATCCCTTCATCAAATATTAAGTGTTCGGATGCCTTCCGATGGATGACACTCTTCCTTCCTCGATCGATGAAGTGTGGTCTTGCCAAAGCAAGGTGACTTAATCTATCTTGGTAAGGGTGCGAGCGGATAATTGTGATATCCCACTGTCGACATCGGGTCTAACTTAACCAGGTGACCTCAAAGGTTGAGTGCCTAGAGGCATAGGGTTGGCATGCACCATATGATGATGCGAATAAGGAGTTATTCACCAGCCATACAAGAGTTGCATGAGGATGCAATTGGCAAGCGTTGCCTACCTAAATAACCGCATTATGAGAGGAACGCCAAAGCGGACTCGTGGTGTTGGTGAAATACGGATCTTGTCCACTAAGAGAGTAGCTCGCATGGACTCTCCGAATTGATAGTGAGGGCTATCAATTTGAATAAAATAGTGGGAGTATTTAATTGAAGTCCAAATTAAAATAAATTGTATTTTGAAATTTTGGTACTGATTAAATTCTGCATGAATTCTTGTAGAATTCCATGGCAAGTGGTTCACATTCCACCTTGTCCCTAAGAGCTATCCTTGAGAAGGACAAGCTTAGTAGGACGAATTACATGGACTGGTATAGGAACCTGAGAATTGTTCTCAGGCAAGAGTGAAAGCTCTACGTCTTGGAAGAAGAAGCCCCCGAGGTGCCGACCGGGAACTCGTCCCGTGTTGATAAGGATGCTTATAAGAAGTATACCGAAGACGCCTTAGACATCGAGTGCCTTATGCTTGCCACCATGAACTCTGAGCTTCAGAAGCAACATGAGAACATGGGTTGCAAGGAGATTGACGAGCACCTAAAGAAAATGTTTCAAGGGCAAGCTCGTCAAGAGAGGTTTGATGTCACGAAGGCCTTATTTCAGTGCAAAATGGGAGCTCGAGACTCGGTTGGTACTCACGTACTCAAGATGATTGGGTATATAGAGAACCTGGAGAGACTGGGTTTTCCTCTGGGTCAAGAATTGGCCACAGATCTTATCCTGCAATCGTTGTCGGATAGTTATAAGCAGTTCATCTTGAACTACAACATGAATGAAATAGACAAGACACTGCCCGAGCTCCTAGGCATGTTGCGAACTGCTGAGATAAACATGAAGAAGGCCAAGCTTGCTAGTCCCATATTGATGGTACATAAAGGCAAGGGTAAGGCCAAGGGCTTCAAGAAGATGAAGGTGGGACCTAAGTCACATCTTGAGCCCAAATCTTCTGCGCTGAAAAAGAAGAGCACCGTGAAGGAAGGGAAATGCCACCACTGTGGCAAGGCTGGTCATTGGAGGAGGAATTGTCCTTCGTACATTGAGGGTCTGCAGAAAATGAAGGGAGGTATGACTTCCGCTTCGAATATTTACGTTATAGAGATAAACCTTTCTGCTCCTTCATCTTGGGTATTGCATACCGGATGTGGTTCTCACATTTGTACAAATGTGCAGGAACTGGGAAGGAGGAGATTGCTGAGTAAAGGAGAGGTGGACCTGCGCGTCGGCAATGGAGCAAGAGTTGCTGTTGTAGCCGTAGGGGTTTACCGTCTTTCTTTGCCAGTGGGCTTGTAATAGAACTTAGTAATTGTTATTTTGTTCCGGCCATAACTAGAAACATTATATCCATTTCATGCTTAGAAATGATTGGATTTTCTTTTATAATTAAGAACAATTGTTGTTCTATATTTAAGAATGATGTTTGTTATGCTGTAGCTCAATTGTTTAATGGTCTTTATGTTTTGAACCTAGACCATCCGATCTATAGTGTAGATAATAATAAAAGACTAAGAACAAATGACTCAAATCCTACATATCTCTGGCATTGTCGTTTGGGCCATATAAACGAGAAGCGCATATCCAAGCTCCATAAAGATGGACTATTGGACTCATTTGATTATGAATCATTTGAGCGATGCGAGTCTTGTTTATTAGGCAAAATGACTAAAGCCCCTTTCACTGGTTATACTGAGAGGGCTGAGGATCTTTTGGGTATAGTACATAGTGATGTATGCAGACCCATGAATTCTATGGCTAGAGGTGGGTATTTCTACTTCGTTACATTTACTGATGATTTCAGTAGATACGGATACGTGTATCTTATGAAGTGCAAATCCGAAACTTTTGAAAAGTTCAAAGAGTTTAAGAATGAAGTGGAGAACCTATTGGGTAAAAAAGGTTAAAGCACTCCGATCTGATCGAGGTGGCGAATACCTGAGTCATGAGTTCCATGATCATCTGAAAGAGTGTGGTATTGTATCACAGCTCACTCCACCTAGGACACCGCAGCATAATGGTGTGTCTGAGAGGAGAAATCGTACTTTGTTAAACATGGTACGGTCGATGATGAGTCATGCAGACTTGCATGTTTCCTTTTGGGGTTTTGCTTTAGAGACTGCTGCAATGACACTGAATCGCGCTCCGACGAAAATGGTTCTAAAGACACCATATGAAATATGGACTGGGAAGCGTCCCAGTATGTCATTCATTAAAATTTGGGGCTGTGAGGCATATGTACGACGTCAAATGCCTGACAAGCTGGAACCCAAATCAGATAAGAGTTATCTGGTGGGATATCCTAAGGAAACGAAAGGATATTACTTTTACCTACCGTTTGAGAGCAAAGTGTTTGTCGCAAGGATGAGTGTCTTCTTGGAGAAAGAGTTCTTGTCAAGAAAGACGCAAAAGGTAGAACTTGAAGAAGTTCAAGAACCACAAGTAGTGAATGAACCAAAATTGGATTCTGAGCCAGGACTACAAGATGTTGTAGCTAGAAAACCTGCTCAAGAGACACACGTCCTACGTAGATCTGGTAGACCAAGATTTGAGCATGAGAGATATGGATTTCTCATGTCTCAAATAGGTAATGTGTTGCTTATGGATCATGATGATGAACCAGCGACCTACCAAGAGGCTATGAATGGACCAGACTCCGACAAATGGCTTGAGGCTATGAAATTCGAAATGGACTCCATGTATACAAACCAAGTTTGGAACTTGGTGGAACCACCTGAAGGGGTACGACCCATAAGGTGCAAGTGGGTCTTCAAGAAGAAGACCGACATGGATGGGAATGTACAGACATTCAAAGGGCGACTAGTGGCTAAGGGTTTCAAGCAAATTCATGGTGTTGACTATGATGAGACCTTTTCCCCTGTTGCCATGGTAAAGTCCATTAGGATATTGCTTGTTATTGCTGCATATTATGACTACGAGATCTGGCAGATGGATGTCAAAACGGATTTCCTAAATGGAAACCTCCTTGAGGAAGTGTACATGACACAACCCGAGGGTTTTGTATCCCCAAATGAAGCCACTAAAATATGCAAGCTGAACAGGTCCATCTATGGATTGAAACGGGCCTCTAGAAGTTGGAATCTTCGTTTTGATGAGAAGATCAAAGAGTTTGGTTTTGTCAAGAATGAGGATGAACCGTGTGTTTACAAGCGAATCAGTGGGAGCATTGTTGTCTTCCTGATATTGTATGTAGATGACATACTGTTGATCGGGAATGACATACCTACCCTGAAAGTTGTTAAGAACAACCTAGGGAACTGCTTTTCTATGAAGGACTTGGGTGAAGCGACTTACATACTCAGTATTAAGATCTATAGAGATAGATCGAAGAAGTTGCTGGGTTTGACCCATAGTACGTACATTGAGAAGGTGTTGAAGCGGTTCAACATGCTTGAGTCCAAGAAAGGATTTTTGCCCTTGTCTCATGGTGTCAATCTCTCTAAGGACCAGTGTCCAAAATCTTGTGAAGATAAGGACCGCATGAAGTTGATTCCATATGCTTCGGCAATTGGGTCAATCATGTATGCAATGTTATGTACTCGACCCGATGTCTCTTTTGCTTTGAGCATGACTAGCAGGTATCAGTCTGATCCTGGTGAATGTCACTGGATAGCCGTAAAGAATATCCTGAAGTACTTGAGAAGGACTAAGGATGTATTCTTGGTGTATGGTGGAGAGGAAGAGCTCATTGTAAGTGGTTACACGGATGCCAGCTTCCAAACTGATAGGGATGATTCGAAGTCTCAGTCAGGGTTTGTGTTTTGCCTGAATGGAGGAGCTGTGAGCTGGAAGAGTTCCAAGCAAGAGACGGTTGCTGATTCTACAACTGAGGACGAGTATATCGATGCGGCTAATGCAGCGAAGGAGGCTGTATGGATTAGGAAATTCATGGGCGAGCTAGATGTAGTTCCTAGCATTGTTGGTCCCGTAGTTCTCTACTGTGATAACAATGGTGCAATTGCACAATCTAAGGAACCTAGATCCCATCAGCGCTCCAAGCACATACTTTGGCGGTTCCATCTTATTCGTGAGATTGTCGAACGAGGAGATGTGAACATTTGCAGAGTGTCGACTGAGGAGAATATTGCAGATCCACAGACAAAGCCTCTCGCGCAGAGAAAGCATGATGGTCATACTAGATCAATGGGTATACGATACCTGAGTGATCAACTCTAGTGGGAGTCTTGTGGGTTGCATGTAAAATATATATTCTGTTGGCTATTTATTATTTATTCATATGATGAATTGTGTACCAATTATTTCTTTTTACAGTTAATGGCAAGTTCTTTTATTATGATATACTGTTTCTATATGATAGAATAAAATTCGTGATAAATACCCTTAGAATGTTCGCTTCCATAGGACATCAAGTACGTGACTTGAATGTGAGAGCCTATGATTTCGAAGCTTCATTCTTAAAAGGTCCCTGGTCGAGGTATCATCGTAGAAGCTAAGGGTTATGATGATTCATTAAGACTAGCATGTGTGTTGACTGATGACCGGTTCTCACAGGTCATGATATTGTGATATCAAGTCATCACGTGGGTACTTGTTAGTGAACAAGTTGTACTTGACAGACCCAACTGAGACTACTTTGTGGATTGCTACTTAAAAGTGTCACAAGTAGGTCTCATTTGACAATGGTGTTGTGGTCCTTTGACCTGAAGTCACAGCATTCATCGAGTGAGGAAGAGCGTGCTTTGATGTCATCTAAAGTCTTCCTTGAAGAAGGTTGATGATAAGGGTGGTCGTTGGGTACGTTACAAATCATTTAGGTGTTTGGGTGTGAGCAGATATGGGATTTGTCCTCCTATATAACAGGAGTTGCATCCATGGGCCCCTTGATGGAATTGGACTGAGAAATGCATGGCCATGCTTGGTTGAGTCAATATGTGATATTGAGCTCACCATTCTCTGGAAGTCCATTCTAGATCAAGAAACTTGGATTGAGCTATTATGAGGGTGACACGGTCCATGCCTCTAGTTCTTTCCGGATGTAAGGGACAAAGGTACAAAGACAACGCTGGAACATTGGTCATAAAGTCTTATGAGTTATGAACTCTTATTGCTTGGGGAGCAATGATGCATTGCTAGATGCCGCTCATTGTTTGTGAGGTTTTTGTTTGATACTTTCAAGATCAAGTGGGAGACTGTTGGAGTTACCATTGTGATCTAGAAGTGGTCAAACATGTAATCTCACTGCCAACGCAATATGAGCCTATAGGTCGCACATAAAAGCGTTTGGAGAAATTGGAGAAAGGATTGTGTTGGTCTTACTCATATTGGATATGAGTGAAGGACCAATCCTGTGACTGCTTGGAATCAAGTTGAGAATGTATCAAAAGGGAAATCGTTTAAAGTGTTTAAACGAACGGATTTACACTAGGTAAGTCGGCTAAAGGCATTAACCGAATTCGACTAAATGGTTTAGATGAATTCGGCTAATGGGATTAACCGAATTTTGCTAAAGGGTTTAGACAAATTCGGCTAATGGCAAATTCGACGAAAGGGTTTCGCCGAATTTATACAGCCGAATTCATATAGTCGAATTCGTCGAAATGGTTTCGCTGGATTCGGTTATTGTGATTAGTCGAATTCGGTTAATGTGATTAGTCGAATTCGGCGAATGTAAATCTGGACAGATTTTCTGTTTTTCTCTCTGGTCTGCGGATAGTCGATTTTATGCCTTGCGTATAAAAGGATGTGATTAGGGCTTCGATAAAGAGAGTTTTTGGTTCAATCCTTTTCGTGAGAGAGAACAGAAGACGGAAGCGTTCCGATCGTTCTCGCGCCGTCCGCCGATCGTCCTTCCTCCTCCGCTTGTCGCCGCCGTCAGTCGCCGCCTCCTCTGGAACGGACCTAGCAGTCCGTGAGGATGTTGAGAGCATCCTTCTCCGACCTAGTTCTTGTACGACAAGAAGCTAGGGTTCTCCTTTGCTTGTGTGGACTGCTGGAGAGACGTAGACATTATTCTACGTGAGGACTCTCTTGCCGACAGAACTCAACTCGTGGAGCATCTAGGTTGGATTTGATCCAATCCCGCAAAGGTAATTTTCATACCTAGTAGTTTTAATTACTTCTTGATTCATTTTCATAGCCCGATCCGAAACTCTTTTGGGTTGTTCTCTTTATTTCCGCTGTGCCTACATATGATGTATGGTTGTAGAAAACCCAACACTAACCATGTATACTACAAATAAATGATTTATCAAATTTTTTTAAAAACTATGAGAAGACGTTTCCCAAAAGTTATGATTTTTGGATAAAGGGTAAAAATAGGTAATATATATCTATTGTTAAAATCTCAGCCCTATTCACCCATTAATTGGAGAGATATACTCAAAATACTCTCTGCGCTATAAGCACACCATTTCATATACTAGACAATACTTGCATGCTGAAAATATCAACTTGCATAGCTCCAAATGGTCCAAAATTTTGTACAGAGACTTTTATTGTCATAATTGATCTTCCACAGAAGATTTAATGGATTTTGAGTTGCTAAAACTCAAAAATCAACACATGCATGAATTATTAAATATTTTCTAAAATTATAGAAAAATATTGTCCAAAAATTCTCATTTTTTGGACAGGAGGTGTATCTAGGGTACATGCATGCACGTACAAAAGTTAAACCTCATACCATTAACCATTTAAAAGTTATTCCAATAATATGGGTTGTCCCCTCCTAGGGACCAGTCCCACTAAAACTTCCTTACAGGTAGCTGTAGGGCACCAAATCAAGTGATTCAAAGTCCTATGAAAAGTAGACCTCAAGATCTACAATGTCCATGTTGAGCACGTTTCCTAATTCAGGGCCTCAGTAGGTTAGTGTTTAACATAAACATTCAGGTTTGAATAAGGCAGATTTTAATTAAAATTAGAATTAAATAATAGGCTAGGCTGCATATAGCGACATGACGATCTCAATATCGATGGGATGATCTCAATTTCGACGGGATGATCTCAATATTGATGGGATGAACTCAAGACATCTGGCTTCAAATGCAACTAAGTCCATAGCGTATTAAGGCATATCGTGCAAATTTCAAATTCTAGAATGCGCAATTCAAGGCATTTATTGCAGGCAGAATTGGAAGTGGGTTAATGGACTTAATTAGGCGATTTGTCCTTTGAAGAAGAATCTTTACAGTTGTTCTTGGAAAAGAAGGAAAGCTTTAATTGGTCTTTAATTCTTTCCTAACGGTCGGATTTTTCGAATTGTCTGATATAAAAAAGTCTGAGAATATTTTCTGAAAATGGGGCTCAGATACAGAGGCCGAAAAATCAGAAGGGGAAGCGAACAGAAATCCAAAAAAGAAAAAAGTCTTTCTCAAACGATCAAGAAGAAGCTGTCACTATTCATTCCAAGCTTTATCATTCAGAACAGTAAAAGTAAGGAAATTTGTATGAGTCTTTCTATTCCAAGAATATATTTATCTGCTCACAGATTCTCTCAAGAAGAACAACAGAAACTAATCCAGATTTCTAAAGCTTAAAGTATTCAAACTGTGAAGACAGTCAAAGATCAGATCACTTGAAGAAGTAGAAGCAATCAACATCTGCTTCAAGAAGACTTCGGCTATTCAAGTTTTCATATTGCTAAGTCTAAAATTTGTTTTGTTCTAAGCCCACTACTACTTTCTATAGGAGGCAACTGTGTCTCTGAGTTATAAGAGATCTTGTATCTCTGAGTTTATAGGATCTTGTTGAAGATCTGAGGTAGGATCTTATTGAAGATCTGAGGTAGGAGACAACTGTGTCTCTGAGTTGTAGGAGCTTGGCTCTGAGTTTGTAAGATCTTCTTGAAGATCTGAGGTAGGAGATAACTGTGTCTCTGAGTTGTAGGAGCTTGGCTCTGAGCTTGTAGGATCTTTTATGATCTGAGATTTTGGTGGAATAGCTGAAGCAAGCATAATGCTAGATAAGCTGAGGGGAAAGTGGATGTACCCAAGGTTGGGGAACCACTATAAATCTTGTGTTTATGGTGTGTTTGTCTCTTGTTCTTTAATATCCGATGCATAACTCTAAAAATCTTAAAAGGTAGCACACACCTATTCACCCCCCTTCTAGGTGACATAGACCTTACCCAAGTGTTCTTTCAATTGGTATCAGAGCTAGGTTGTTCATTAAAAGTCTAACAACATGAACAAGATTCTGCTTTGACTTGGGTGTCTTTTCACCATAGCCATGGAAGCTAGATTAGTTATTTGCTCCAAAGAGAACTTTGCTATGTGGAAGGAGAGGACTAGGCTATATATGGAAGGAACTGAGGAAGTCAGAGATGATAGGAAGTCATTACTGAATCAAGAGTATGAAGCATTCAAGCAAGACACGCAAGATTCCATCTCTGAGTGTTATGAAAATTCTTTAAGATTGTTAATAGTGTGAGAACCAATGGAAGGGAGTTCTCAAATTATGACCTAAATGACAAGTTCCTCAGAACTCTGAATAAGAGGTGGGATATAAAGATTTGCGCCATTAGGGAAATGGGCAATCTAACAAAGCTTGAGCCCCAAAATCTATTCGGGAAGCTCCTATCCCATGAGCTCCATCTCAACACAAGGAAGGAGGAAGAAGAGGAATGGAGACCAGCTCCTATTCAGAAGGACCTTGCTCCCAAGGCTGAATTGTCAAGGACAAGAAAGGATGATCATGCCAATCATCATGCCGGCTGTTCAGACTCAGAAGATCAAGCTGGCTGCTCTTCTGATTCAGACTTCTCTGACAGTGAGCTGTCTACTTTCTACAAGAATTTCAGACTGCTGATTCTCAGCATTATGCAGGAGCATAACAAGGCAAAAATTTTAAAAAGCTGGAGAGAACAGTCTAGGACACATTATAGACATAACAGTATCATTCTAAACATAACAAACAGATTATACCTAATGTTATTTGTTATTGCTATCATAGAACAAGTCATGTTATTGTTGATTGTCCTGAAAAGAGGATGCAAGCTAGACAAGCTGAAGTCAAGTCACACAAGAGTAAGAAAACTGAGAGGAGTTTATTTGCTAAGAAGATGGTGAAAACCCAGAGTGACTCAAGTAGCTCAGGCTCAGAAGAGGAAGCTTATTATGGGCTAACTACTCTATCAAAATCTGAAAATGAAATTAAGGATGAAGTCTCTCCTGATCAGGTAAGCATAAGAGCACCTCTATCTGTTATAGATTCTGAATCTGAGACAAGCTCATCAAAAAATGATGACATGTCTGATTTGGTAGAGCAATATTGATAGTTTATATATGTGTAGTCAATAATACCTAGAGGGGGGGGGGTGAATATGTTTTACTTATTTTCTTTATATAATCCTAATGTATCTAGTTGTAGAAAACTCAATCACAGAAAGCACACAAGGATTTATAGAGGTTCCTCAAGAATGGGTGTCTTGAGTAGTCCTCTTTCCCCCTTCACCTTTCTAACAGTGAGTTAGACAAGGCCACAAACTCCAATCTCAGCTCCTTGAGCTTACACCACAAGTCCCTCAGAACTTCTCAGATCAAGAGTGATCCTACCTCAGGCATAGCAGCCCTACACTCAGGCTCAGCAGCCCTACACCTCAGGCACAGCAGCCCTACACTCAGGCTCAGCAGCCCTACACCTCAGGCACAGCATCCCTACACCTCAGAGTTATGTAACTCCTACCACTCAGAAATCAAACAGATCTCCTACCTCAGACCTATCAAGAAGTCCTACCACTTAAGCTGTCAAAACAGCTTTACACACAGGCTCAACAGCCTTTCACTCAGGCAACAATGCCTTATAAGGATATAAGAGTGTTTGTACAAAATACAGAAGATAAAAGTATTTCTCTCAGGTCTTCTGTTTCCTTTCTTCAGATCTGAAGGACAGCAGCTTCAGATTTGAATCACCTTGATATTCTCCTTCAGCAAAGCAGAAGATCAACTTGCCCTTCTTGAGTTGGTACAGGAAGAGCTAACTAATCTCCTTCAGAAGATTAACTTCAGCTCCAGAGAACAACTTCAACTGGCTGAAACGTGAATGCTCGATTGCGGCTTGCAGCAAAAGCTTTTCAATGGAACAGTGCTTATTGTTGTGCCCTAGCTTTTGCTTTTATACCTCCAGAAGGCTTCAACGGCTATTTTGATCCTCCTGACACAGTATGGGGCAGATTGGAGTTGCTTTTCCCTTTTTATTTTCGCTTTCGCCAAAAGAAGATCCTGTCAGCGCATTTGAATCTGTCTCAGCGGTTGGGCTGAGACAGCTTCCAGTCTCAGCGGTTTGCTCCAGTCTCCTTCTCAGTGGATCCGCTGAGATGGCTCCTCGTCTCAGCGGTTTTGACCCTTCATCTCAGCGATTCTGCTGAGGCAGATCTTCATCTCCTTGTAGATGATTTCTTCTTATCTAAGGGCATGTTTGGCCCTTCCTTTTGAATCACTTGTGCCTGTATATCCTACATAAGTATAGCTTTGTTAAATACAATATGTCCTTAGCATTGAGAGTGATGCCTCTTCAAATCAAGGTAATATTGAGGGCAATATACCCAACAATCTCCCCCTATTTGAAGAAGGCAGAACATCCCCAATGCTAAGTTCCAATAACATTAAAGATCATATCACAGAAAAATGATCTTACAGAGAAATGATCTGTGAAGCATAGGATCTATCTCCCTCTTGCTAATATTCTAAGCATAGGTTCTTACTTAGCAATGGCTTTTTAGTGATATCCTAAGCATAGGTTTACCACTCTCACAGAAAAATGATCTGTGAAGCATAGGACCTATCTCCCTCTTGCTAATATCCTAAGCATAGGCTTGCTTAGCAATGGCTCTTTCTCCCCCTTTATGGTTTCTTCAACTAATTATCCCATTAGGGATTGGGAGGCAATATTTATAGATCCCTTTGGATCAACTTATAGGTCAACTTACACAATCTTCGTATTTGCCATCTCCCCCTCAACCTGAGCAGGGAGATTGCTCCCCCTTAATTGGTGAGCAATTTCTGTAATAACTGAACCTGTTCAAATTGAACATCCCATTCTAGCTCCTGAATAGTAAAGATAAAGGTACAGAGTACATACAACAATAGTAATAAGCACAACATTATGATCAAAAGATGAAATATCATTTCAATTTAAATGTTCAGTACAGATATTTCAAACAATACAACTGAGGATAAAAAAAAATTTCAAGGCATGGTCTTCTTAGATGGACCCTGGGAAGAGTATTCTTCATCTTTGGACTTCCTCTTCCTAGCTTCAGCAGCAGCCTTGATCTTCTCCTTTACTTTGAAGTATAGAAGTGGCTTGGGAAGATATCTTGGGGGAATCCTTACAGGAGTTTCCCTTCTCACCAAGTTTTCATTGAGAATCCTTTCCCTTAAGGATTCTCTCTCAAGGTGCTTAATCCATTCAGCAGCTGAGTAGACATGGTCAATGTCCTTCATTTGATTTCCACGGCTCACCTAAGTATTGACAACAATTGTGTCCAACTCCAGATTGTCATCTTCATGGAGTGGATCCTCTAATCTTTCCATTCTTTTCTGGGCCATATATTCTTTAGCAGTTTGAATGCCCTCTGCCCTTCTCCTCTTTGCTGCTCTCTCATCAGTAATCAGATTTGATTGACTTTGGAAGTCAAAGTTTTCATTTCTGCTAGGGTTCAAGATTGGAAGATTCAAAGTAATTCTTGTTCCTTGCAGCACTTTTAAGCTTGAGTCCCACTGATTATCAGTAACCTTTCTGGCCATGGTAAGGATATTTTCTTGAATAGCACTGGAAGCATTGTTGACCACTTCCATCACTTGCTTGCTGGCTTCTGCTTGATTGGAGAGTATCAGTTTGTGGGCAGACTCCATGTTATTATACAGCTGTATGTGAGCTCCTTTCAGCTTAGCATGTAGATTGGTAATCTTCTCCTCCCCTTCTTTGCTATTTTCCACTATCTTCTTCTCTATTTCAGAGTGTTGATGTATTATGGATTGGGAGAGAGTTTGAAGAGTGCTATCCACATCATCCAAAATACTTTCCTTGACCTTGTCAATGTGGGTCATAACATGGCTGCTAGATGTGTTAGCCACTTGTGCCATCCTTGCAACTGCATTCTCCCAGACATTTTGGTTTTTGTAAAGATGATTCTTTACATATGTGATGTCTTTGGTGGAGTCCCCTTGATGATCAGCAATTTACTTCAGTACAGTGTGCTGAGCAGCAACTGTGCCTTTGGCCATTTCAAACCATCTTGTCATTTGCAGGAGGATATGATCTGATGCAGTTTTGACATCATTAATCTGGGCATTCAGCTCAGTTTTCACTGCAGCCACTCTTGACTCCATTCTTTGCTCACTGGCCTGGATTTCCTGAGTCAATGCAGCTCTTGTTGCATACAACTCATCCCTTATCTGAGCAGAGACATCATGGACCTTTTCAGCAACAATCTCTTTCATAGACAACATCTGACCCTCAATCATTGTTTTATTGAGTTTAGCAGGTCAGATGTGTCCAGAACAGCAACTGGCTTTTCCTGGGCCAATTCCTTTTCAACCACCTCTTCAGCTCTACTATGAGCAATATCCCTTCCATCATCAGGGATCTGCTCCTCCTCAGTTAGGGCATTAGGTGTTCCTTGAAGATTTGGGGGGGTTGGTTCCTGTTGATGTTCCTCCCCACTAGCATACCCACCTCCACCTTCATAGGCAGGGCTATGCTCCCCCTCACTTGGGGCATCCATAGATGGTGAATTTTGTCTAAGGTCACCTGAAAAATGATTGATGAGTTAAACACCTAGACTATACTATTGATAGAGAGGAGAGGCCTAACTGAAATCCTAATTTAAAATGGATAGGTGAATTGGGAACTTCATCTTCAGCTTGAGGAACAGCTGGATCAGTACTCATCTGAGTTGGCTCAGGATTGGGTTCAACTCTTCCTTGGGGCTCCTCCTCCCTTCTTGTCCTGGGAATATCTTCATTATTTATATTCATTAGGCTGCTGGCAGATCTAAGGTCAGACCCATGAATGTCCTCATTGTCAAACCCATCTGATTTTGAGGATGAATCAGATTTCTGCTGGGATGACCTTTTCTTCTTTTCCTTTGCCACAGATGGTTGGCTCATAGGGAGCACTCTGGAGAATCTATCAACAGTCTTAATGTCCATTCTTTTGAGATAATGGAGATTGGACCCCTTTGAATTTGCAAAAGTTTCTGAATAACTATTCTGTAGGTACAGAGATAGAATCCTTCCCATATTGGGGGCATGTAGACATTCCTTTATCCTTTGAAAAACAACTTCCCCCCATGAAGTTTTCTTGGACAAAATTATCCTAGTCATTAGTTCAAACATGAACTGTGATACAGTGTCATGTGAACCTGGCATGCATAGGATGGCTTTGCCCACTATGTCAGACAACAACATCCCCTGTTGATTGAAGAATTTCCTCCTTAGACAACTAGTCTTAGCATCACTGTACCCTGTCCATTTTAGGGCAGTCAGCTTGTCCTTTTCAGATATCTCCTCCTCTTCATTTTTACTGCAGGGAGTTAATTTCAGTCCCTTCTCCAGCCTTTTGGCTGTTATCTTTATCTTCTCAGTTCCTATCTTGGACTTCAGGATGGTTTTGGAAGGAGATAATTTGATATTGATGAACCATTCCAGAACTTCAGTTCTGAGAATGCAGCAGGGTTCAGACAGCATATGCTCCAGACCTTGAGCTTCCAATAGATGAATCACTTGTCCTATTTCTTCTGAGGCATGAGAGAATCCATCTCTGACGATTTCATAGCCCTCCAGGAGATCTTTTGAACTTTTTGGCGCCATGGAAGCAGAAAATCGAGGCGCTGAGACGGGAGAGAAGATGAATCGTCTCGGCAGCTAAGGGTTTGACTTTATGGTGTGATTTAAGTCACAGTGTATCTATTTATAGGATTTCAGTTTCATTTTTATTAACCCTAGGTTTTTAGACTTAATTACCTTATTGTGTTAAGGAATTTTGGGTTAATTAATAATTGATTACAAGATTTCATATTGAACATACCCCGTCTCAGCGGTTCAGCTGAGACGGAGACCTAGGCCGCTGGGACAGTGAACTGTCAACCGCTGGGATAGATTGCTCGTCTCAGCGGTTCAGCTGGGATTTTTCCAGCAGATTCAGCTGAACATGCTTCTGCAGTTTAGCTGTTCATAAGGTTTAGACCTAATGTAGATATTTTGGGCGAGTCAATGTCCTAGTCATGTCACTAAGTTGTAATGTATGATAATGTAAAGTTTTATAATTCACAATTCAGAATCAACAATAGTGACAGCTATTACTCATACATTTAGGACTATTCCATACTAAGCATGCCAAGATCAATTTTGAAAGCATTAGATTTAGATTCATCCAGTGGCTTTGTAAAGAATCAGCTACTTGTTTGTCAGTGAGGACAAATTCAAGACATATATCATTACATTCTACATGTTCTCTAATAAAATGATATCTAATCTCTATATGCTTAGTCCTGCTATGAGAGACAGGCTTTTTAGCAATAGAGATTGCACTAGATGAATCACAATATAAAGGAGATTACCTTACCTTGAGGTTGTAATCCTCAAACTGATGCTATGTCCAAAGGAGTTGTGCACAGCAGCTACCTACAGCAATGTATTTAGACTCAGCTGTGGATATTTCCACACTGGTTTGTTTCTTGCTGCTCCAAGATATCAATCTTCTCCCTAGGAATTGACAAGTACCACTTGTACTCTTCCTGTCTTCTTTGCAACCTGCAAAATCTGTATCTGAAAAACCTGTTAGTTCAAAGTCATTGTTCTTAGGGTACCACAGGCCAAGATGCAAGCTGCCCTTAAGGTATCTCAAAATCCTCTTCACAGATGTGTAGTGAGATTCCTTAGGACAGACTTGATACCTAGCACAAACACATGTAGAATACATAATGTCTGGCCTATGATGAGTCCCATATATATATATTCTTGGACTCATTTGGGCTGTTATTCTAGTGTTTGCACCACATTTTAGGCACATTTCCATTCATATGTACTATTCCATGCTAGGTGCACTGTTAAGAAAGTTTCGGTGTGCAATTGCATTCCTTGTTGTTGGGGGTAAGCACATTGTGCTCCCCTTCCCTTCTTTTATGTATATCTGTGCTGGATGTGTATTCCCAGCTAGCATATCTCATTTGCAGGTGACCTGATTACCCCATTTTCCCATAAGTAATTTCTGTGCATATCGCACGGTCGTGCGTTTTCCTTGACGCACGGTCGGTGCGGTCGTGCGTTTGTGTCTGGGGCAAAAAATGGAGCATCGGAGTTTACTCGTGCGTTTTGTTCACGCACGGGCGAATCTGCCCGTGCGTCAACAAAACGCACGGTCGACCTGTGTCTTGCTGATTTCAGAGCATCGGAGTTTACCCGTACGTCTTAACGCACGGGCGGCGTTGGTCGTGCGTGAAGAAATCGCACGGGCGGCGCAGCGTCTTCTGCAAGCCTTATCTCTTCCGTTATTATCGCACGGTCTGCGCACGATTGTGCGTTCGACCGTGCGTGACCAATTTTCAGCCTGTTTCCTATAAAAGCTGCAGGAATCGAGGCAGACCGGGAGACGACGAGGGCACGAGCTGGAGTGATTCTGAGGGCGGGAAAACTCTTCCTTCCTGCTGCTCTTGAGGGGTGAAGGCTTCTCCTTCATCTCCTCCACCATCAAGGCCATTTCCGGTGACTTTCCACCTCCATCCTTCCATTGAGGAGCACTAGGAAGCTTCATCCACCATTAAGTCAAGCATTCCTCACCAAGGAGACCAAGGAAGCGCTGAAGATCGTAGGAGCGGTGACAGCCTCCTTCGAGCCAAGCTCACCATCTGAGAGCCGAGTCCGGAGAGCGCCCGACAACCTCTCATTCCGGCCGTGAACCCAAGACGTGATTTCTTCGTTGTGGTCCTCTCTAACCTTGTTGCTTGAACTCGTTTGCAATTACTTTATGAATGCGTGTTAAGTAGATCTTATGGATTACTGCTTGTTTTCATATGCAATGTTATTGTGGTGAAATGAATAGCCCCTTTGTTTCTTGCTATTTTTCGTGTTACGTTGTGGTTGAAGCCGCTAGCAAAAGCTAGCGGTGATGTTTTGAGAAGAGGTGTGTGCGACCCTCAACCGTCATAGTGATATTCCGCCCACGCGCCTTCCGAAGCACGACATCGCGGTCGTTGCACCCATCTCGCCGTGCGAAGCGGAGTTTAGACCCGCGTCTTTCTTCATTTTGCAATTGCATAGGAAACCAAATCAAAACCCCCGTCGTTACTATTTTTATCCTTTGAACTGATTTCCTGCGAGAGCAAATCGTACTACCTAACTTGCGGTCCTTGAGAGATCGATATTCGGGGAGTTCCTCCCTATTTTATTACTTGACAACGATCGGTGCACTGCCGTCGTATCGCATTTCGTGCCTGCTAATTAGCAGTGCCGAAATAGCGCATCAAGTTTTTGGCGCCGTTGTCGGGGACTGCAAGCGTGTGTGATTTGTTTTTCTTTGGAGATCTGTTTTAAGGTCTTTTTGTCCTTTTTGATATATTTTTTGCTTTCGTGATTGAAGAAGTGTATGCATAAAAGAGATCCCAGTGAGCGCGCAACATTTGACCCTGAGATAGAGCGTACACTGCGGGCGCGTCTACGTGCTGCTGCCACCATGGATGTTAATGGAAATTAGGCTAATACCGGAGTGGGAAATGCACCGGCAGTGGCTCAAGCTGCTGACGAGAATGAAGTGTCTAGGCCACGACCTAGGACTATGAGAGATTACACTACACCCACTGTTGGGAGTGTGTACCTTGGATTTGGCCCGGCTATCACCAACAACACTTTGAGATAAAGCCGGCCATCCTGAACATGATCCGCAATCAGGCCCAGTTCTCTGGATTAGCAAGTGAAGACCCCCATCTTCACTTAATTGAATTCGCTGAAATTTGTGGAACATTTTGTTATGCAGGGCTGGCTGACGAGACGGTGAAGCTCAAGCTATTCCCTTTCTCTCTACGTGACAAGGCAAAGGCGTGGCTCCACACGATCCATGTCGGTACAGCTACCACTTGGGACGCCCTGCAAGAAAATTTTTTGGCAAAGTGTTGGAACAACCCTATTACTAATTTGGGCTAGGATCACTATATGTTGATTAGGATTTGTCTTGACCCCAATGTATAGTCTTAGGGTCAAATTTTAGGCTGATTAGATTGGCAGAACTTGGAAAATTCATGATCAACACATGGCAAGTTGTGTTCGACAAATGACCAGATTCGTTCGACAAATTGCTTCCAGCAGTCTGAAGAAATTCACAGTTCCAGTGGTCGACGAATTCTATGCCAGCGCTCGACAAATGACTAGCAGTGGTCGATGAATTCTATGCCAGCGCTCGACAAATGACTAGCAGTGGTCGACAAATTCTATGCCAGCGCTTGACAAATAGTGGTCGACGAATTCTAACCAGCGCTCGACAAATTGACTTCTGTCGTTCAAATTTATATTCTAAGTGGATGTCAGTTCTCTGAACTCAAATCAGCAACATAACAGATATATTTATTTCTCCTTGGACGTATTCAGACAGCCAAGTAAGGATATCTTTCTCATTTATTATATACTTATATTTCATGTATTCCAAGAAGAAGTATAGCCGTTGACATTTAATGCCAAATGCATCTTTCTCGACAAAAGGAATTAAAAGGACCTGCCAAAATTGTTTTGGGTGGCTGCCTGGTTCTAAGAAGGATTTAAGTCAGAAAAAGACATTCCTTAAAGTGACAAAAAGATTTGAATTTGAAAAGATATATACATACAGTTATTAGAAGAATAAGATATAGAGAACAGCAAAAAAAAGGAACTGAGATAGTCGTCTTCTGTGAAAAACAAAAAGAAAGACTTGACTATCACTTTCTTCACTCTGATCATATAACAAGGAGGATAGAAGAAGTCTTTCAGAAGAAGAAGAAGAAGCAAATACACTATTCTTTCTCAGCTTTCTTCATCGAGATCATCTGCTACAAAGACTTCTATTTGAGAAAGCTCTGTCCAAAAATCTGTCATTTACTCTCATCAGACAGGGGGAGCTTTCTGCTTCAACATCTTTTGCCTTCTCTCAGATCATTGATAGAGAAGAACACTCTATACCTTTTATCTCATTCTGTACAGGGTTAATACTCCCTTCAAAAGTTTACCCAGTGGTGGCAAGACACCTTATCAAAAAATCCTAGTGTGGTTTTTAAGCACCTTATCAAAATCTTATTGGTGTGTGGACACCTTATCAAAAATCTCTTGGTGCCTGGGCACCTTATCAACCCTCCTAGTTGATTCCTACCAAAAGTGGTAGAAGAGTAGACGTACCCAAATTTATTGGGGAACTACTATAGCTCCTTGTGTCTTCTGTGCTTGATTATTTCTTTGTGCTTGTGCTATGTGTCCTTTTTATTAATTCTGTAGTTTTCAATAACTCACACTAAATACACATATACCTAAACAGTAGTTTAATTTCCGTTATAAAACGTATTAAAAATTTTAATACTCTATTCACCCCCCCCCCCCCCCCCCTCTAGAGTAATTTAAGATCTGACCTCCACTTTCAATTGGTATCAGTGGTAGGTTGATTCTTTACAGGCTAACACCTGAATCACAAAGATCAACCCGATCTTAATTTTTTTTAAGAGTTTCCTTCTCTAAAATCTTATCTTATTTAAAAACTCATGGCACAAAACAAGGAGTATTCCAGCACAAGACCTCCTATGTGCAATCTCAATAAGTTTGCACTATGGAAAGCAAGGATTAGGCTTTATATGAACTCCATTGATGAGGAGATTTTTAATGTCATCCTTACAGGACCTCCAGCACCTACAGCATCAGCTAGTGCTGCTGCAACAACAGACAACACTGCTGTTCCACCTCCTGAGTGGACTGAGGCTCAGAAGAAGCAGAGAAATGCAGATGCAAAGGCCATGAACATTCTGGCCCTAACTATGTCTGATGACATATTCCAGAAAGTAGTTGAGTGCACCTCAGCAAAAGAAATCTGGGAATCTCTCAACAACATGGTGGCAGGCTCAGCAGATGAAAGAAAAGATAGAAGATCTCACCTGATCTCTCAATATGAGAACTTCAAGAAGGGAGAATCAGAAAATGTAGCTGACATGTACAACAGGCTCAGCCTCATAATAAATGAGCTGAAGTCTCTGGACAAAGTGATCTCACTCACAGAGATCAATGACAAAATTCTTATGTGCTTTCCCAGCACATGGGACTCCAGAATCTGGCCAATCAAAGAAGCCAGAAGTCTAAATGAGATCACCACTGAAGACCTGTTGGGCAAGCTCAAATCTTATGAGCAGCTCATCAAAACCAGGGAAACTGAAGAATCCACTTCATCCCCAGCACCCAAGAAGGAAAGAAGCTTAGCCTTCAAGGCTGCAGAAGATAAAGGAAAAGCTCCTGACAAAGAGGAGTTTATGAGTCTGATTACCAAAAGATTCTATAAGATGGCTAAGAAAGACTTCAGAAAACAACTATCCAGAAGTCATGACAAGCCAAGGTATGACAAAAAACATTCTAATGAAATCATATGCTTTGGCTGCAGGAAACCAGGACACATTACTCCTGAATGTCCAGAGATTCAACACAAAAAGGACAAGAAGGAAAGAAGAAAAGAAAAGGAAGAAAAGAAGGGCTCCAGCAAATCTTCCTCCCACTCTCACAAGAAGAAGGGAAGAGGATTTGTAGCAACATCCTGGAGTGAAACAGAATCTGAATCAGATTTTTCATCTTCCTCCTCTGATGAAGAAGAAACAAAAGAAGATAGCCAATGCTTAATGGCTATTTATGACTCAGACAATGAGTCACAATCAGCATCATCATCCAGTTCCAGTGATGATGAAGAAGAAAAAAGTTTTTGCATGATGGAAATCAATGCCTCAACTAACAATTCTGATGAAGAGAAATCAGAATCAGAAGCAGAAGATGACATTGATCAGTTATTATCTGACTTTGATTTCACTTCTATTGAATTCAAAGATGATTTCAAAACTCTTTGCCAAGACTTAATAAAATCTGAGAAAGAAATAATCTCTCTCAGAACTAAGTTAGTTGAAATGAACAATATAAGTGAAGAGAATGAAAATCTTAAGAAAGATTTGGCTGCCTCCAGAGAACACATTACTACTCTTGAGAGTAAGTTATCTGAAGCCAAAAAGCTTGAAGAATCCCTCAATGGGAGAAGTATCAGGATGATGGACATCACAAGCACTGTCAATGCTAGATTTAATAATAGCAAACTGGGCTTGGGTGCCTCATCAAGAGAGCCATCTCTGATTAAGAAAAACATCCTCTCCACACCCATAAAATTCATTTCTGCTAAAAGCAAAGAAGCTGCAGAAAGAAATAAAGACATTTCAAAGAAGTTTGTTAAGGATAAAAGAATTCAGAAGAATTCGTCGAACGACATTCGACAAAAGGATTCAAATTTGTCGAACGAGGCTCGACAAAAACTGAAAACAGACTTTCAGTATAGTTATAAAATGAATAATGATCGACGAATTTATTCAAATTCTTCGAAAAAGCACTATACAGAAAACTCTAAGAATTCTAATCCTAAATATACCAAAAATCCTTTTACTGAGTGGACTATACCTCCAAGGAGATATCATCCACAAGGCTACAAGGATCAGCCTGAAATGACATTTATTTCTTAATTTTTTGGTAACATAAAAGGACCCAAGGTAGTCTGGGTCAAAAACAACTAGTTTATGTTTTTGTCTTTGCAGGTACACAGCCATCCAAGACTAAATCAAAAATGGTACTTGGACAGTGGATGCTCAAAGCATATGACAGGGAACAAGGCCAACCTGAACAACTACAAGGCAAAACTTGGACCCAAGGTGATCTTTGGAGATTCCAACTGTGGACAAACCAAAGGTTATGGTCAAATTAAAAGTGGAAAAGTGACATTCAAGGAAGTAGCCTATGTCAAGGGTTTAAAGCACAACCTCATCAGCATAAGTCAGTTATGTGATGAAGGTTATCAGGTAACATTTAATAAATCAGAATGCATCATTAAATCATCTGATAATGTTACTGTTCTATCAGGAATTAGACAAGGAAATATATATTTAGTAAACTTCAACTCATCTAAATCTGAAATCTGTTTATTTAATGAGTTAAGCAAATCTAGTGAATTATGGCATAAAAGATTAGGACATGTAAACCTTAGGACCATTGCTAAACTAGCTAAAGATAATCTTGTTAGAGGCTTACCATCAGGATCATATAAGAAATAAGGTCTTTGTAGGGCATGTCAATTAGGTAAGCAAACCAAAAACAACTTTAAATCATTATCTAAAAGTGATTCACCTAGAATCTTATACTTGCTACATATGGACCTTTTTGGACCTAATGCAATAAATAGCTTAGGGGGGAAGTCTTACACTCTAGTTATTGTGGATGACTTCTCTAGATTCACTTGGGTGTTCTTTTTGAGAGAAAAGTCAGATAACTTTAAAGTTCTTACAGACTTTCTTAAGAGCATACAGATTGAGTACTCTATTGTAGTTGCATTGATCAGAAGTGATCATGGCACTGAGTTTGAGTCTCTTCTCATGCAAGAATTCTGTGAGATGGAAGGTATCAGGCATTGCTTCTCAGCTCCTAGAACTCCTCAACAAATGGGGTAGTTGAAAGGAAGAATAGAACTCTAATTGAATCAGCAAGAACATTGCTTGTAGATGCTAACTTGCCCCTTTCCTTTTGGGTTGAGGCTGTCAGCACAGCAAATTATGTTCTGAATAGAAGTTTGATACACAAACTTAAGGGTAAAACTCCCTATGAATTGCTTAAAGGGAAGAAACCCAAAGTTGATTGTTTTAGAACTTTTGGATGTAGATGTTTTGTTCATAACAATGATAAGAAATATCTTCTTAGGATGTTCAATAGTTAGTAAAGCATTTAGGGTATTTAATAAATCCTCTCTTAAAATAGAAGAGTCTATGCATGTTTCCTTTGATGAAACTAACATGTTTTACAAGGAGAAGAACTCTTCTACCAAGAACACTTTGCAGGTACCAGCTCTATGTGAAGAGCTTAAAGGGCTAAATCTACAGACAGGAGATTCACTGCATCCATTACCTCAAACTCTTGAAGATAGTGAAGAAGAAGATCATCCAGATCTTGTTGATTACCTGAATCAAGCAACAACAGAACATCCTCCACAGGATGCAATAGTTGAACATATTCCCAATGAAGACACTGCTGCTGAACCAACTCCAACTACTGACCACATCACAGTCAGAGATCATCCAATTTCACAAGTGATTGGTGATATCACAGCAGGTGTTCAAACAAGGCATCAACTACACCAAAATAAGATGCATACTTGCTTTCTATCACAAGTTGAACCTCAAACCATAAAAGATGCAGAACAAGATCCATATTGGATTCTTGCAATGCAAGAGGAAATCAACCAGTTTGAAAGAAACAAAGTTTGGATTTGGTTCCAAGGCTAAGAGGCCATCCAGTAATTGACACCAAGTGGGTCTTCAGGAACAAGCTTGATGAACAAGGAAATATTTTGAGAAATAAAGCAAGATTGGTAGCTCAAGGATATTCATAGGAAGAACGCATAGATTATGATCAGACATTTGCCCCTGTTGCAAGGCTTGAAGCTATAAGGATTTTCTTGGCCTTTGCTGCATTCAAGAAGTTTAAGGTATATCAAATGGATGTGAAAAGTGCTTTTCTCAATGGAGACATCAAAGAAGAAGTCTATGTAGAACAACCACCAGGTTTCATCTCTCCAACTCATTCCTCCTATGTATTCAAACTTAATAAAGCTCTCTATGGTCTCAAACAAGCTCCCAGAGCATGGTATGAGACCTTAGCTAACTTTCTCTTGGAAAACAATTTCTGTAGAGGCATGGTAGACAAAACATTATTTTATAAAGTACATAAAAATCAAACTCTACTAGTTCAAATATATGTAGATGACATTATCTTTGGATCTACTGATTCAAATTTGTGCAAAAGATTTTCCAATCTAATGCAATCAAGATTTGAAATGAGTAGTATGGGTGAATTATCCTACTTTCTTGGTCTTCAAGTGAAGCAAACCCCATCAGGAATCTTCATCTCTCAATCTAAGTATGTTAAGGAATTAGTGAAAAGATTTGGGATGTCTGACTCCTCTACTATGAAAACACCCATGGCCTCTAATGCTGTTATTAATACTAATGAATCAGGGAAACTTGTTGATCAGAAACTGTACAGGGCAATTATTGGCTCTCTACTCTATTTAACAGCCAGTAGGCCAGACATAATGTTTGCTACATGCATTTGTGCTAAGTTTCAAGTTGATCCTAAAGAATCTCATCTTACTTTTGTAAAAAGAATTTTAAGATATATAAAGGGTTGCCCTAATCTGGGACTTTGGTATCCAACAACATCTGAATTTGAATTAACTGGATTCTCAGACTCAGATTATGCTGGATGCAGAGTAGATAGGAAAAGCACATTAGGAACTTGTCAGTTTCTTGGTGATAGACTTGTATCTTGGTTTTGTAAGAAACAAACATCTGTGTCTACATCAACAGCTGAAGCTGAATACTTAGCTGCTGGCAGCTGCTGCTTACAGATCTTGTGGATACAAAATCAGCTCCTAGACTATGGTGTCAACTTAAATAATTCAGTTATATTTTGTGATAACACTAGTGCAATATCTATAACACAAAATCCAGTTCTCCATAGTAGGACTAAACACATAGAAATTAGGCACCACTTCCTCAGGGACAATGTGGATAAAAACAAAATTTACCTACAGTTCATTTCTACTGATTGGCAAAGAGCTGACATTTTCACCAAGCCCTTGGATGAAAAGAAGCACATCTTCTTTATAAATCAACTAGGAATGATAGATGGAGATTCAACCTGCTAAAAATTAAGTATTTCTATTTTTTTTAAAATTTGTCGAACAAAGAACGACAAATTTGAATCATTTGTCGAACGGTGGCCTCTGAAACCTCTTAAAGGCAGAGTAAGTTAAGGCAATATCTTTTGTCGAACGAAGGTCGACGAAAAAGATGCTCTCGTCGAACGCTTTCTGACAAAGAAATAAAGCCTTTTCGACTTCTAATTTTATTAGGTTTTGTCGAACAGTGGTTTACGAATGCACCCTCATTCTTCGACCCTTCTATATAAGCTTTATTTTATCTTATTCTAAGCTTTGCGCCTACAGAAATCATCTTTCCCTCCAGTTCCACTCTGCACTTGATCTTCAACTTTCTTTGCAGGAACAATGGCAACTCCTCAGGCCTCTCTGCACCTCATGAAGTTTGACGCAGGTTTCGACATTGACATGGACTCGTTTGCACAGTCAGACCAAATCTTCAAGTACATTCTTCAAACGTTGGATGAACAACATCTACGGAAGCTTCTAAGCACCAGGCAGAAGATAGCTGTTGCAGAGATAAAGGAATGGGTTTATACTACAAAACCAGTCGATGAAAGCTTGTCGGGAACAATCTCAGGTCATCATGTCTCTATCTCTCTCCCACCATCCTTTCTGAAAACTTTGGCTTTGAAAATGGTGAAGATGATTTAGACATAAGCTCAAATGAATTTGATGAAGCTTTAGTCAAAATGGGGCATCTGACTGGAAACCCTAACCACCTTCTGAAAAAGAATCTGTCTCAGGACTACAAGTTCCTAGCAGATATTGTAGGAAAGGTCTTGCTGAGCAAGACTTCTGGGCATGACTATATCAGTAGGCACCAATTTCTGTTAATGGTGGCCTTAATGGAGAAGAAGAAAGTCAACTGGGGATCAATTCTTTTTGAATTGATTAAGAAGAAAAACTCTAAAGACAATGTATGCTTTGGAAGAATCTTAGGGATTTTTCTGCAGGAAAGGAATCCAGAGCTTCTGGTGTCACCAAAAGTAACAATAAATGCCAGCAAGAAGCTGACCTCAGCTCTCTTTGCTAAATGGGATAGAGTAATTCCCAAGAAGAATACAGGAGCTGAGGCATTAAGAAAAAGGAAAGCTTCTGAGGACACAAGGACTGATCAAGTCACTCCCTCTACCCTTCTAGAAGATCCTTCCTCAGTTCCTCCTTCCTCTCATATTCTATCTCCACCTGCTCAACCCTCTCCTACACATTCTCATTCTTCATCCCCTCCTTCAACTGAAATAACACTCATCAATGATATCCCTGCCCATATCAGTGATGCTACACCTCCTCCTCTATCTTCAGAACCACTACCAACCACACCTCCCTCCCCAATACACAATGAATATCATTCACCTATTCATTCTCCTAGTCCAATCCATCTAGAAATTCCCACACATACCTCTATCATCAGCAATATCATTCCTCCAATATCATTTCCATCCACTTCACAACCATCCTCTAGTAATCCACCAGATTATTCATCCCTCAACCTCTCCTCTATTGCTGATCAAGTTTTTGATCTTATCCTTCCTAAAATAAGCCAGCTCCTGGATGCAAAACTTGCTCTAGTTCTTCAGGCTCTTTCTACTTTATCTGCTAAAATAACTTCTCTTTCATTCTCCATTGCTGTCCCTTCTTCAAGGGGCCTAGATTCAGGCTGCCCTGAAGCTAAGCAGGGGGAGATGTCCTATGAAGAAGTTCCAGGAACAGAAGAACCTCCAGAAGAAGATGCAGAAGTTACAATTTTTGATACAGATATAGTTGATTAAGCTACACAAGTTATAAAAGAAATAAATAATATATGCATTCATCCATCCTGTGATCTATATAGCTTATTATCAAAATTTGATGTCACATATTCTTCAAGGGTATCACCAAAGGTATACATAGAGGACCTATCAAAGGCTCTGATATGCCTTCCTCAGAAGACCCATTCTGATTTCATACAAAATTACATCTCTTACATTCCTTCATTCACTGATCAAGACATTCAAATAAAGGATCACTCTGCAGAATATGAAGATGATTTTGTAGAATTTCTTGATGATACAACAGCCTCACAAATTACTTCTTCACCTCCAAATCCTGTATGGAATGAAGAACCAATGCCAAGCTTTGATGAAATTTGGAAAGAAGCAGATGCTGAGTTTGACAAAGCTGAAGAAGAAAGATTAAAGGCTCGTGAAGCAATCAAGAGAATTGATGACTTATACAATAAGCCAATCTCATCTTTTGACTCTGATGATAATGATGACAACAGTGATTCTGATGATACACTTTCAAAGAAAAGAGAGAAAAGTACAGCTAAGTAAAAAGCTGCTCCCAAGCCCCCAAATCCAAATAATGACATTCCTCTGTACATTTTATTTAATGTTCCTCTTGATGATAAAACTCCTCACTGGATGAAGCTCTCCAGAAATGAGAACAATAGGAGGAAGAAACTCAAAAAGACTGGCTACATCCCTGACAAACCAGTCAAGCACAATCATCCTCCTCCTCCTACTCCTCCAGCAGCTGGTGCAACAGGATTTTCAGGTGTTTCATCTCTCTCTCAGAAGCCAAGCTCTCAACACTCTAGGAGATCTGGTAGTTCTAGTAGTTCTCAAGCCTCTGGATCAGCCAGTGCTCCTTTCTCTAAGAGATCAGCACCTATCCATCAAGAAAGTCAAATCTTTTCCTCTACTAAAATATCTTCAGAATACAAACTTCACATATCTGATGGATCTCTTCACAGAGATAGAGTACCTCAAAAGGTCACTCAAGACAAAAATGATTCAGAAGATACCTATTACTGTCCATATCCAGAAGAAGAGAAAATCTGTCAGATGGCAAGGCTGAAAGAAACAATTGCATATGCACAGATTAAAAAGGCTAAAGCAGAAGGCAAAGATTTCTCAGGTTTCTCAACCATGTCAGAATACAGAAGAAAAGAACTTGAAAAATACAAATCTGTTAAAACAATCAATGCTGAGGAATATAGTGATATGCACCCAGAAGCATTTATCCCTCAAGTAAAAGAGCAGAAAATCATTGGAGCTCAAGATTTATATATCAGCAAAAAGAAATCAGAAGACCCCAACAGGAAAATCATATTCAAGCCACCTTCTCAGGATAAAAAGTCTTAAATAAATTGCTTGATTATGAATGTAAAGTTTCTAAACTCAGAGCATTTATTTTCTATCTTATCTATTTTTATCTATCAGATATATTTCATTTCATTGTTGCTCTGTTGTTTATACTTTCTGTTGTACTTATTTGATTATTTGTCAAATAGTATCCTAACCCAAATAGGGGGAGATTGTTGGAACAACCCTATTACTAATTTGAGCTAGGATCACTATATGTTGATTAGGATTTGTCTTGACCCCAATGTATAGTCTTAGGGTCAAATTTTAGGCTGATTAGATTGGCAGAACTTGGAAAATTCAAGATCAACACATGGCAAGTTGTGTTCGACAAATGACCAGATTCGTTCGACAAATTGCTTCCAGCAGTCTGAAGAAATTCACAGTTCCAGTGGTCGACAAATTCTATGCCAGCGCTCGACAAATGACTAGCAGTGGTCGACGAATGCTATGCCAGCGCTCGACAAATGACTAGCAGTGGTCGACAAATTCTATGCCAGCGCTCGACAAATAGTGGTCGACGAATTCTAGCCAGCGCTCGACAAATTGACTTCTGTCGTTCAAATTTATATTCTAAGTGGATGTCAGTTCTCTGAACTCAAATCAGCAACATAACGGATATATTTATTTCTCCTTGGACGTATTCAGACAGCCAAGTAAGGATATCTTTCTCATTTATTATATCCTTATATTCCCTCTATTCCAAGAAGAAGTATAGCCGTTGACATTTAATGCCAAAGGCATCTTTCTCGACAAAAGGAATTAAAAGGACTTGCCAAAATCGTTTTGGGTGGCTGCCTGGTTCCAAGAAGGATTTAAGTCAAAAAAAGACATTCCTTAAAGAGACAAAAAGATTTGAATTTGAAAAGATATATACATACAGTTATTAGAAGAAAAAGATATAGAGAACAGCAAAAAAAAAAAGGAACTGAGATAGTCGTCTTCTGTGAAAAACAAAAAGAAAGACTTGACTATCACTTTCTTCACTCTGATCATATAACAAGGAGGATAGAAGAAGTCTTTCAGAAGAAGAAGAAGAAGAAGAAGCAAATACACTATTCTTTCTCAGCTTTCTTCATCGAGATCATCTGCTACAAAGACTTCTATTTGAGAAAGCTCTGTCCAAAAATCTGTCATTAACTCTCATCAGACAGGGGGAGCTTTCTGCTTCAACAACTTTTGCCTTCTCTCAGATCATTGACAGAGAAGAACACTCTATACCTTTTATCTCATTCTGTACAGGGTTAATACTCCCTTCAAAAGTATACCCAGTGGTGGCAAGACACCTTATCAAAAAATCCTAGTGTGGTTTTTAAGCACCTTATCAAAAGCTTATTGGTGTGTGGACACCTTATCAAAAATCCCTTGGTGCCTGGGCACCTTATCAACCCTCCTAGTTGATTCCTACCAAAAGTGATAGAAGAGTAGACGTACCCAGATTTATTGGGGAACTACTATAGCTCCTTGTGTCTTCTGTGCTTGATTATTTCTTTGTGCTTGTTCTGTGTGTCCTTTTTATTAATTCTGTAGTTTTCAATAACTCACACTAAATACACATATACCTAAACAGTAGTTTAATTTCCGCTATAAAATGTATTAAAAATTTAATACTCTATTCACCCCCCCTCTAGAGTAATTTAAGATCTGACCTCCACTTTCACAAAGTTTCACCCTGTTGACAAAGTTGTGAACTTGCGGAGGGAAATAGAAACATTCCAATAGCTCGATCAGGAGGCTCTCTCAGAAGCTTGGGAGAGGTTCATGAACCTTCTCCGGAAATGCCCCCAGCATGAGCTGCAACCATGGACCATAGTAGAAAATTTTTATTTTGCTATTGAACCTAACTACAGGGCCATGATTGATGCTGCTGCAGGTGGAACTTTGATGAACCACACCCCTGAAGAAGCTTTGCGGATTGTCCAAGACACTCCCATTCACAGTTCCTTTTGGACAGCTGGAAGAAACGCTCCAAGGAACACTCGAGGTCTTTTTGAGGTGAACACGTCTGGTACACCTGCTGAAAGTGCCGTGCTACTTAAGAGGCCTACCCTCCCTTCCTCCTCAGTGATGATGATCTCATGTCAAGGTTGTGGAAACCTAGGGCATCATGCATATGAGTGCCCCACAGGTGAGCAACCTACTGAAGTTTCTTTTGAAGAAAGTGTTAATTATATAAATGATCAAAATCAAGGAGCACCGTTCAATAACACCTATAACTCGGGCGTGAGAAGTCATCCGAAATTCTCTTGGAAACAAAATGTTCCAGGCCAATGATGGCAAGGAGGCTCGCATCAATACAATGCTCAAGCCTCCGGTAGCCAACCGCGGTCGCCTCAATCGAGTTATAACCAAGGTGCCCCAACTTTTAAGAAGAGCAACCTTGAAGAAATGATGGAAAGGTTTATGCATGCCGCGAACTCTAACATGGTTAACCAAACCGCGTCCATGCGCAACTTGGAGACTCAATTGGGCCAATTGGCTCAATTGTTAACCGAGCGGCCGCAAGGGACCCTTCCTAGCAACACGGAAAAAAATCCTATAAATCAAGGGAAGAGTCTCACCGACGCGGATGTGGTTGACCCAAATGAATTAGTGATCAATTGTACTATTAATAATGTTCAAACTGCTGCCTTATGTGACTCCGGATCATCCCGCAACGTCCTTGCATGGCAAGACGTGGCTAAACTGCATCTCGAAATGAACTCGGATGATCGGAAGTCTTTGGTGCTCGCTAATGGGACCATTATTCAGTCGGAGGGAGAAGTGAAGAATGTTGAAATCATGGTTGAGGGGACGGTGGTGGTCGCTGACTTCCAAGTGTTGGGACCCAAGGAGAAAACTCTATCCCAATCTTGGGAGTGCCGTTCTTGAAAGAGAGCGGTGCCACTTTGGATTTTTCCGCTGGGAAAGTCATCATCCCTACTTGCCCCAAAATTGTGACTGAAACATTGCCTTGCTTTCCCCAAAGTACTTCTGACATATCTCTTAGTGATGCAGGAATCAAGGTTGAATTTGTATTATTGGACGAAGAAAAGGAGGAGAAACACTCATGCGGAAAAGGAGAAGAAATAGATTTGAGAAAGGACTGTGACCCGGAAAGGAAGGAAGATCTGGTGTCTGAACCCATTCTGCTGAGCTTAACTCGGGACAATGTCCCATTCTTATCTAATAATAAATTTTGTAATAAACTTTTTAAACAGACGGTCTCTTAGGCTGACCCAGTTGCCACTACGGTAACGAGAGTGATGCCATCCACCACTAAGGTGGGAAAATCTGACGACTACCAACGTTGGCGCTCTCTTACCATGGAGAGGCTGAAACTTGAGAGAAGAGAGCGTAGTGCTCGCTCCACTGCTTCCAGTGGCAAGTTGGCAGAGGCTAGGGGAAAATTGGGTAATACCAATTTTGGCCCTAAAGCTTTCACCTCCAGCCTACAAGCCACTGGGGACGTGCACTACAAAAGCGCGTATAGTTGAGTTCCTTTTCTTATGCTTTGATCTGTGTCTGTGAAACTTTTCTTTAGATTCTCTGTTGCTTAAACAATGATTAATACAGATATTTGGTCCACCTCTAAGGACGTTAAACAAAAGGGCTTCTTGGGAGACAACCTATGGGGAACCACCCGGTTCCGTCTATCTTTTTAATCCTTTTTGCGTACTGTTATTTCAGTTTGCTAACATTGTAGGTGAAGCTTTGCTCTCGCGTGGAAGGAGATTTATTTTTAGAGAAATTGGGATACCGCACTTCTGGCATGCTCCTTTGTGAGCATAGGTCAACTCTACCCCTCTCTTATTTATGTTTGAATCGTTTACTTTAGTAGTTTTAATCAAGTCTGGGGGAGAGAGCGAGCTGTGCAAGTGCACACACATTGCATGACATGCTAGAATGTGCTGAGTTAGGATTTTTACTTTGTTGCATACATGTGCACCTAGTTCACGTGCACTTGATCACGCATGCTTATTGGGTATCGCTGCGAGGTTTTCCCGCTCCTAAGAATTGAATTATTAGCATGTGAGTGGGGAGTGGAGAATAATGTTGACTCGAGTAGTGCTCTAGTCAAGTGCTCCCGTCGTGCCTAGAAATTCGATTAGAGTAGAATAAAATTCAGAGTTGTAATGTACTTATTTCTGTTATAGTAGATGAAATTTATTTTACTTTAGTGGTGAATCCAACGGTAGCAATAGGTCGAGTGTAGCAGACTAATAGTAGCTTTTTACTAGGGTCGAAAGGAAGGACAACCTTTCTCGGTGGCTAGAACTTGCACTAGGCGACTCTCGACACAATTGTGTTGAAATACTCGTCAGGAAATGTGATATAGGCCATCTCTTGATCCGTTTGTGCTTTTGAAATCCTAACCTACGTAATCACCATTGCAAGCCCACTTGAGCCTACCTCTCCTCTTTGTTTAGCTCCACTATTTAATATAACCATGGCCATACAGCCGAACCTATGTTCGAACCAACCGCTGAGCTGAAAGACATTTCTGTCTCGATCGTATTTGGTGTCATCTATGTATGTATGGCTGCTTTAATGTAGCTAAGCGAGCTGTTTTATTGTGTGTAAAAATGTGCTTTTGCCGAAAAGAGAAAAGAAAAGAAAAGAAAGAAAAGAAAAGAAAAAAAAAATAAAAGAGTTGTGCAATAATAATTTTCTCTCAGCAAAAATTTTATTTATTTTTGGCTCAGCACGCACCTTGTGTTCAGTTGAAGTCCGGGGGTGTCGTGTAAGTACTAAAATTGTTATTTTGGTGATTATCATTCTCTTGAGTGCGACGGTTGTGTTGTGTGCGATTCCCATCGTCCTTCTACTTACCTAGCCTATACTCAACCTAAGCCTAACAATATCCTATAAGCCCTATTGATTTTAGATACGAGTTGTCTCATGCAGTAGAGAGAGTGCGGACGTGCAAGCCTACATACATCGACTTTGATGGATTTCTTAGGAGATTGTCCCTAGCTTCGATTCAAGTAATACTCTACTCATTAGTCACACTATTTTCCATTTTTGCGCAACCGAAGGATTCACCTGGATTCACCATCCAAGTAAAGTAAATTCCAAACTACTGTTTTAGAAATAATTAGATACAACCTTGAGTTTAATTCTGTTCTAATATATTTCTACGCACGAGAGCATGCGACTTCGCATAATTCTCTGCCGCTCAAACTCATGCTAACACTCAATTTTTCCGACAGGAGAGCTGAGTAGTTTGCCCGAGACGTGCAAATGGTTAAGTCTGGGGGTGTGATGAGTCCCATTTATATATATATATTCTTGGACTCATTTGGGCTGTTATTCTAGTGTTTGCACCACATTTTAGGCACATTTCCATTCATATGTACTATTCCATGCTAGGTGCACTGTTAAGCCCGTTTCGGTGTGCAATTGCATTCCATATTGTTGGGGGTAAGCACATTGTGCTCCCCTTCCCTTCTTTTATGTATTTCTGTGCTGGATGTGTATTCCCAGCTAGTATATCTCGTTTGCAGGTGACCTGATTACCCCATTTTCCCTTAAGTAATTTCTGTGTATATCGCACGGTCGTGCGTTTTCCTTGACGCACGGTCGGTGCGGTCGTGCGTTTGTGTATGGGGCAGAAAACGGAGCATCGGAGTTTACTCGTGCGTTTTGTTCACGCACGGGCGAATCCGCCCGTGCGTCAACAAAACGCACGGTCGACCTGTGTCTTGCTGATTTCAGAGCATCGGAGTTTACCCGTGCGTCTTAACGCACTTGCGGCGTTGGTTGTGCGTGAACAAATCGCACGGGCGGCGCAGCGTCTTCTCCAAGCCTTATCTCTTCCGTTAATATCGCACGGTCTGCGCACGATCGTGCGTTCGACCGTGCGTGACCAATTTTCAGCTTGTTTCCTATAAAAGCTGCAGGAATCGAGGCAGACCGGGAGACGACGAGGGCACAAGCTGGAGCGATTCTGAGGGCGGGAAAACTCTTCCTTCCTGCTGCTCTTGAGGGGTGAAGGCTTCTCCTTCATCTCCTCCACCATCAAGGACATTTCTGGTGACTTTCCACCTCCATCCTTCCATTGAGGAGCACTAGGAAGCTTCATCCACCATTAAGTCAAGCATTCCTCGCCAAGGAGACCAAGGAAGCGCTGAAGATCGTAGGAGCGGTGACATCCTCCTTCGAGCCAAGCTCACCATCTGAGGGCCGAGTCCGGAGAGAGACCGACAACCTCTCATTCCGGTCGTGAACCCAAGACGTGATTTCTTCATTGTGGTCCTCTCTAACCTTGTTGCTTGAACTCTTTTGCAATTGCTTTATGAATGCGTGTTAAGTAGATCTTATGGATTACTGCTTGTTTTCATATGCAATGTTATTGTGGTGGCATGAATAACCCCTTTGTTTCATGCTATTTTCCGTGTTACGTTGTGGTTGAAGCCGCTAGCAAAAGCTAGCGGTGATGTTTTGAGAAGAGGTGTGTGCGACCCTCAACTGTCATAGTGATATTCCGCCCACGCGCCTTCCGAAGCACGGCATCGCGGCCGTTGCACCCATCTCGCCGTGCGAAGCGGAGTTTAGACCCGCATCTTTCTTCATTTTGCAATAGCATAGGAAACCAAATAAAAACCCCGTCGTTACTATTTTATCCTTTGAACTGATTTCCTGCGAGAGCAAATCATACTACCTAACTTGCGGTCCTTGAGAGATCGATATTCGGGGAGTTCCTCCCTATTTTATTACTTGACAACGACCGGTGCACTGCCGTCGTATCACATTTCGTGCCTGCTAATTAGCAGTGCCGAAATAGCGCATAAGCCTACTAGCAGTCAAGTACAATAGGGATCCAATGATACATCTGTACATGGACTCATCCAAGGCCTTTCCCTTTTCATCCTTTTCTAATGATACATTAGACCCCATGGGTGTTTTCATGGTGGAGGCTGATTCCATCCCAAATTTCTTGATGAGATCCTTAGTGTACTTGGTCTAGGAGATGAAAATTCCATCATCAGACTGTTTCACTTGGAGCCCAAGGAAATATTTGAGCTCAACCATACTGCTCATTTTAAACTCCCCCTGCATTAGATTTGCAAATCTCTTGCGGAGGTTGTCATCAGTAGACCCAAAGATTATGTCATCAACATAATTTTGGACTAAGAGACACTTGCCCCTTGTTTCCCTAAGAAACAATGTGCTATCAATCTTTCCCCTCATGAACTTGTTCTTGAGGAGAAAGTTGGACAAAGTCTCATACCAAGCTCTTGGAGCTTGCTTGAGACCATATAATGCTTTCCTAAGAAAGTAAACATGAGAAGTTAGGGTTGGATGCACAAAACCTGGAGGTTGTTCAACATATACCTCTTCCTTCAAGTCTCCATTGAGGAAGGCTGATTTGACATCCATCTGGTAGACTTTGAACCCCTTGTGGGAAGCATAGGCAAGGAATAGCCTAATTGCTTCCAACCTTGTAACTGGTGCAAAGGTTTGATCAAAGTCTATACCTTCCTCTTGCCTGTATCCTTTGGCAACTAATCTGGCCTTGTTCTTGATGATTGTACCATTCTCATCAAGCTTGTTCCTGTATACCCATTTGGTGCTAATCACATTGTGTCCCTGAGGTCTTGGCACCAGCTTCCATACTTTGCATATTTTGAATTGTAGGAGCTCTTCTTGCATGGATTCAATCTAGAAGGTATCTTGATTGGCCTCTTCAAACTTCTTGGGCTCCATTTGAGAAAGGAAGCTCAAGAATTGTGCTTTATTATGAGTTCTGCTTCTTGTCAATATGCCTTGGGTATGATCTCCAATTATTAGATCTCTTGGATGATCTCTCAGGTGCCTTGCAGCAGCTGGAAGAGGATCCTCTGGTGGCTGTTGTTGTTCCACTGGTTCAGTTGTGACTTCACCATCTTGTACCTCTTCTTCTTCAGGAATTGCAGCAGCTGTTTGTGTTTTGCTGCTGCTGGGCTTATCTTGGACAGTCAGCTCATGCAACCCTTCTTCATTTCCTGTCAAAATAGAAGAGCTAGACCATTCTTTGTAGAGAAGGCTGGTCTCATCAAACACAACATGCATAGATTCTTCTACAACATGGGTTTTCTTGTTATAAACTCTGTAAGCTCTACTATGTGAACTATATCCAACAAGAACCCCCACACTGCATTTTTCTACAAACTTTGTTAATTGAGATTTTCCATTATTTAGAATGTAGCATTTGCAACCAAAGATTCTAAAGTAAGAAATTGTAGGTTGTTTGCCTTTCAGAATCTCATAAGGGGTTTTCCCAAGGACCTTATTGGTGGAGGCTCTATTGAGAACATAACAGGCTGTATTGACTGCCTCAGCCCAGAAGTATTCTGGGAGTGAGGAGTCACTAAGCAATGTTCTCCCAGCTTCTATCATGGTCCTATTCCTCCTCTCAGCCACACCATTTTGCTGTGGAGTCCTTGGGGAGGAGAACTCTTGGGTGATATCAAATTCTTGACAAAATTTTGTCATGGCTTCAGATTGAAATTATGTGTCATGGTCAGTTCTTGTCCTGACCACAGTACATAGTAGATCATTCTGAATGGCCTTGACATAATTTATAAAGACATGTAAGGTATCTGACTTCTTCTTAAGGAAGAATACCCATGTATACTTTGAATGATCATCTACAATTACCAAGGTATACAACTTCCCACCTAGGCTCTGAATTGGCAAAGGACCAAACAAGTCCATGTGCAATAGGTATAAACACCTTTCAGTATCCTTGGAGCCAATACTTTTAAAGGTGGTCCTAGTTTGCTTACCCATTTGGCAAGCATGACAGGGACCACTTTTAACACATTTTAGTTTAGAACTATTTCTAACAAGGTTTTTAGAAAATAATCTATACACTGTCTTATAGTTAATGTGGGCAAGTCTCTTGTGCCATTGGACACAAAGAGACTCAATTTCATTAGCTATAAGGCACACAGAAGAGATAGAATAATTGCAAATGAAGTCTAAGCAATAAACATTTCCACTCCTAGTGCCTGAGAGAATAGTCTCCAAGTCATTAGACTTTTTGATCAAGCACTTGTCATTGTGGAATTCAATGACATAGCCTATGTCACATAGTTGGCTTATGCTTACAAGATTGTGTTGCAACCCTTCAACATAAGCTACCCTTGTGATTGAGACTATGCCATTTGAAATCATACCATATCCTTTGTTGACTCACTTTTCAGATCCACCAAGGATAACTTTCGGTCCATTCTTCACTGGATGGTAATCCTTTAGAAGATCCTTAGTTCCTGTCATGTGCCTTGAGCACCCACTGTCCAAGTACCATATTTGGTTGAGACTGGTACTTGAACTAACCTGCAACACAAAATTTAATGTACCTTAGGATCCCAACTGACTTTGGGTCCTAGGTTCATGTTAACACCATAGGGAATATTCCTAGAAAGGGCTGGTTTGGCTTGAGGTTCAATCTTTGCCTTTGGCACATTGGGATTGTGCCAATAATCAATTGCAAAGTGTCCCACTTTGCCACAGCACCAACACTCATGAATGTTGTATCTTCTCTTTTGAGCATTTCTTGAGGATTGTGCAGCACAGTCCTTATGTCCAGGAATAGATACAGCAGCATTCTTCTTGTTCCTCTCAGCAATGATTTGACTGAATGTCATTCTGTGTGCTGTCTTGATGCTCTTTGACCTGATGTCATCAGCTTGCAATGACTTGGCAACCATACAAGATTTGATGGCATCTGACACTGAGCACTCAGACATGTTAACAGATTTGGCAGCAGTCATTTTCTTGACTGATTCAACCTTAGAAGGGCTTGCCTTCTTATTCATGAATGATGTGGTTGAAGTACCAAAAACAAATGGTCCATGTTGGGCCATTTGAATTTCCTCATGGGGAGCCTTCATGGCACTCAATCCCATTCCCTTTCCTCCACTATATGAAGGAGCATTTTCCTTCCTATAGCACCTCTCATTCTTCTAATGGCCATAAATGCTTTCATGGTCATACCTGTTGGAGGGAAGTATTACCTTTTGAAAGGTGGGTTGAGGCTTAGCCTTCTCCTTGCTCTTTACTCCACTCCCTTCTCCTACTTCCATTTTATTGAACCATAATCCTCTCTTATTGGTTTGAAAGGAGAAGGTGTCAATAATAGGTAGCACAGATTTGGGCTTGGAGAATTGAGCCACAAGCATCCTCTCCTTGAGGAGCTTTTCTTCAAGATCCTTAATGATCTTGTTCTTGTGGCTTATGGTGCCCACATGGACGATTGACATTCCCTTTAGCTTGCCAATCTCGTTGCTCATTAGAGCTAGCTGGGTAGCATGCTCAATGCACTCAGATTTTGATTGCTTTCGGGAAGTAATTTCTTGGGCTTGCCTTTTGGCTAGCTTTTCGCTCTTTTTCAGAGCTTCTAGGAGTGCACCATACCTATCAATCAATTGATTGACATCCTCCTCAGAATCTGATTCACTTCCAACTTTAGATGGAGGATATTCAGATTCTGGACCTGTTTCATAATCAGAAGAAGAAGAAATGCAGTGTATCAATACCTGCTCATGTTCTGAATTGCTGTGGCTGTCCTCATTTTCAGTTATAGCCATCAGCCCATGGTCTTCTAGAGTGACCTCATCCTCCTCTACATCACTATCTGAATGTGATAGAGGGGCCCTGATTCCTATCCTGGCAGCAGGATAGTCTTCTTCCTCCTGATCAGCAAACAGCCCCAAGTAGGCTTCCTCCTCACCATCTGAATCTGAAGATGAAGATTCAGATTCACTCCAGCTTTTGCCTTTCTTAGCTAGGAAGGATTTTTCTCCCTTCCTCTCCTTCTGGTGATGAGGCTTCTTGTCACCTCTTTCCTTTCTCTTGACTGGACAGTCAGCAATGACATGTCCAGGCTTACTACAGCAATAGCAAATTATGTTAGTTGAAACATGTTTACTAGATTTAGAGTCATACCTGTCCCCTTTGGGATGTTGCCTCTCAGATCTGTAATGATCCTTCTTGGGATGAGAAGAGGAGGAAGGTTTGTTCTTCCATTGTTTCCTCTTGATCGTCTTCTTGAACTGCCTTGTGAAGGCAACAAACTCCTCATCAGAAGAGGAGCTGTCTGAATTGCAGCTCTCATACTTCTCAGAATCAGCAGCCTTTCTTGGAGGTGACTGCACTCTACCCTTGTTCTTCTTAGAGCTTTCACCTTTGAGATCAACAGATCTCTCCCTTGTGTGAGCCCTGGAGGAAGTGTCCCCCTCCTTTCTTGCAGAAAGCTGCATCTCATATGAGAGCAGTTTCCCAAATAGTGTATGGGTAGGAGTTTCTCCAAGTCTTGCCCCTTCCCTGATTGCACATATTTTAGTGTCCCAATCTCTAGTTAGAGATCTAAGAACTTGTCATTGAGTTCATAATCTGTGAACACGCTTCCATAGGTTCTTAGTTCATTTACAATCCTAAAGAACCTTTCATAGCACATGGAGATATTCTCCTGGCTTAGCTGTCTGAAGGCTTCATACTCCTGATTGAGGAGTGACTTTCTATCATCCCTCACTTCAGCTGTTCCCTCCATATAGACAACCAATGTGTCCCACATTTCCTTCGCAGTTTGGCAGTGTACCAAGTTCTGAAATGTAGTGTCATTAATGGCATTTACTATTATGTTTTGGGCTCTCTTGTCCATAATGTACAATGCTATCTCATCATTGGTCAGCTCAGAAAATACCTTAAGTACTTTGCTAGTAGGGTCAATAGTGGAGACTTTCTCAAAGGTATAAGGACCATTTTTGACAGTCAAAAAGATCCTTGGGTCTGAGGCTTCCATGAATAGCCATACCCTTTGCTTCCACATACCAAAGTTTTCTTTGGAGCATATGGGCAACTTCATTGACCCCAACTCATTCTTCATTCCACTGTTGGCCATTGGATTTCAGATTTGACTACTCCTGTATAGGATCTAATCAGGCTGTTAAGTCCTTTTGATCAACCTAGTTCTGATACCACTTGATAGTTTATATAGGTGTAGTCAATAATACCTAGAGGGGGGGGGGTGAATAGGTTTTACTTATTTTCTTTATATAATCCTAATGTATCTAGCTGCAGAAAACTCAATTACAGAAAGCACACAAGGATTTATAGAGGTTCCTCAAGACAGGGTGTCTTGAGTAGTCCTCTTTCCCCCTTCACCTTTCTAACAGTGAGTTAGACAAGGCCACAAACTCCAATCTCAGCTCGTTGAGCTTACACCACAAGTTCCTCAGAACTTCTCAGATCAAGAGTGATCCTACCTCAGGCACAGCAACCCTACACTCAGGCTCAGCAGCCCTACACCTCAGGCACAGCAGCCCTACACTCAGGCTCAGCAGCCCTACACCTCAGGCACAGCAGCCCTACACCTCAGAGTTATGTAACTCCTACCACTCAGAAATCACACAGATCTCCTACCTCAGACATATCAAGAAGTCCTACCACTCAAGCTGTCAACACAGCTTTACACACAGGCTCAACAGCCTTTCACTCAGGCAACAATGCCTTACAAGGATATAAGAGTGTTTGTACTAAATACAGAAGATAAAAGTATTACTCTCAGGTCTTCTGTTTCCTTTCTTCAGATCTGAAGGACAGCAGCTTCAGATTTGAATCACCTTGACCATCTCCTTCAGCAAAGCAGAAGATCAACTTGCCCTTCTTGAGTTGGTACAGGAAGAGCTAACTAATCTCCTTCAGAAGATTAACTTCAGCTCCAGAGAACAACTTCAACTGGCTGAAACGTGAATGCTCGATTGCGGCTTGTAGCAAAAGCTTTTCAATGGAACAGTGCTTATTATTGTGCCATAGCTTTTGCTTTTATACCTCCAGAAGGCTTCAACGGCTATTTCGATCCTCCTGACACAGTATGGGGCAGATTGGAGTTGCTTTTCCCTTTTTATTTTCGCTTGCGCCAAAAGCAGATCCCGTCAGCGCATTTGAATCTGTCTCAGCAGTTGGGCTGAGACAGCTTCCAGTCTCAGTGGTTTGCTCCAGTCTCCTTCTCAGTGGATCCGCTGAGACGGCTCCTCGTCTCAGCGGTTTTGACCCTTCGTCTCTGCGGTTCTGCTGAGACAGATCTTCATCTCCTTGTAGATGATTTCTTCTTATCTAAGGGCATGTTTGGCCCTTCCTTTTGAATCACCTGTGCCTGTATATCCTACATAAGTATAGCTTTGTTAAATACAATATGTCTTTAGCATTGAGAGTGATGCCTCTTCAAATCAAGGTAATATTGAGGGCAATATACCCAACAAATATGGTATACTTGTAGAGGCTCTCAAAAAGAGCAAGAAGCTTGCAAAGGCTCGAGCAAGTGGACTTGCTGTCCTTAAGGGCATTGAATCTGAGCTAGCTGAGAAAACATCCTTGTTGACTCAAGCAAGAAAAGAGATCAAAGCCCTCAAGTATATATCTTTAGACCATATTACTAGATTAAATTGAAGGACCTTACTTTTGAAGATCTTGAGGTTAAGCTCCTAAAAGAAAGGAAGCTTGTGGCCAACTTCTCAAAGCCACAAACTGTCCTCCCTATCATAGATAGTTTCTCTGCACCTTATAGAGGTGGTGTAGGATACACTCAAGAGAATGATAGTGGGAAAATCCTCAAGATAAGATTATCTTTTAAAAGGTGATATTGCCAACTAACTCCTATGACCATGAGAGTCTTTTGGTCATCTATCAAATGAGTGCTCCACTAGTGGTTGCAAGGAACCACCAAGTAAGAATGCTAGAGTCCTTGGGACTAGTGCATTTAAAGCACAACATATGAAGGTTCAAATGAAACCCCATGGGCCATTTGCTTCAGGCTCACTTTCCTAAGCACCCCAAAGCTAAGTACAAGACTGCTAGGCAAATTGTCATGCCTAGGACTGTGCCTGCTGTCCCCCAGCAAAAACAGTTAGCCAGTTTTCAGTTCAAAAAGACTTTGTCTCAACAGTCAAGATGCTGCTCTTCTGATCATCAACATCTACTAGTCAAACCTAAGATGCATCAGAAGAGGAGATATAATCCTTTTAGTTGTTGGTGCTATGGTAAGATAGGCTACCATGCCTTAGACTGTTGGTTCAATCCGATAAGGCCTACAACAAATAATTGGAAGTTAGCTGTCAATATAACAAGATTTCATTCATATAATAGAGCTAACAATGTCCTAGGACCCAAAACTATTTGGGTGCCTAATGGTCTGTAATCTTGTTTTGCAGGGAGTCCAAGTGCCCACCAAAAGCAAATATGGGCCTTGGACAAGGTGCTAGTTCTGGACTATGTGCAGGGACATCAAAATTGGTTTTCTAACAGCTTTATTGCAGACCCTTCTCCTGGAAAAGCTTAGAAGATGTTAGCAGTACTACAACTTCAATTGATATATTTCAATTGGTGTCAACTAGCTGTTGCATTGAAGACGGATAGAATTCTGGAGAAATCATCTCAGATGCTATGAACTGTCTAGTTGCTGTGCAAATGCTGAACATTCTGAAGATAGCAAATTAGATTTCTGAAATGTAATCAGGTAATCTAGCTCATATAGATACAACAGACTAAACAATTTCAATCAGTTCTTACATGAAGCACAATGAACAAATCTGAATTTTCAACAGAACTCAATCAATGCTATTTGAATCTGTAATTTCAGTAGGTTTACAAATCTTCATTGGATTTAGAATTTCAAGTATATAATTCTGGACCATTGATGAGTCCCAATTATATACATATTTTTGGACTCATTCGGGCCGACTATCTAGTCTTTGCACTACACTTTAGGCATGTTTTCATTCATATTTGATATTCCATGTTGTGTGCACTTTTAGGCCCGTTTCGGTGTATTTTTATGTTTATCTTACTTATGCTTTATGTTGCAATTTAATTTCTATATTTGAGAATGTGTGGAATGCCCATTTGCGTGGCCCGATGATCTTTCATGTTGATACAGGGGTTGTGCGAGTGTTCCGGGGCGCAAAAACTGCATAGGAACACTGCGCATGAGCATTGGACATTAGTGCGCACGACCACTGGTCGTGCGCCACTGATCGTGCATTAATTCTCACTTAAAATGGGCCTGTCCGGCACTGCGCACGACCACTGGACATTAGTGCGCACGACCACTGGTCGTGCGCCACTGATCGTGCGATATTTTGCAGTTCAGGATTATGCTACATGTTCTTCGCGCACTATCACAGGCATTCCTTCACGCACGGTCACTGGTCGTGCGCCACTGACCGTGCGCGCTCAAAATTCTGCTTTCTATAAATACGCGTTTTCACGAATCGTTTCGCCCTAACCCGTATTTTAGAACAATTTCAGCACTGTTTCCTGCTCCAGAGCGCCCATCTCGCCTCTCCATCACCGCCCACCTTCGGGAGGAGATCCGGCCGCCATTCTCTTGCAAATCTCAAGACGGAGCATCCTCTAGGCCTCCTCCATTGATCGTGCATCTCCAAAGCTCCATTTCAAGGGATTTCCTGCTGCATATATGAAGTTCTCCGGTGAGATCGTGGCCAGAGAAGATTGACGGAGAAGACGGGTATAATAGAAGAAGGTGACAGCTCTTCCGGACCCCGGACGACAGTTGGAGCCCGAGCCCGGACAAGGATTGACAACCCTAGATTCCGGCCGTGAACCTCCGATGAGTCTCCGTGCTTTGGTTGTAATCTAAACCCCCTTTATACTGTAGTATCATTTTCCTTTATAGTTTGGGTGTATGAACAATGTTTGCTTAAACCTTATCATGTTATTTTTGTATTTCATGTTAATGTAAAATTGATATGAGCGGTTTATGCAAGTGAGGAGCGCCCCATTCCATCCTCCATCCCGCCGTCACGTTCGTGTGCCGTACTAGCAATTGCTAGTGGCGTGCTTGTCGACGAGGTGCTTGCGACCCTCATCCGTATGCCTACTCTTCCATCCGCCTAGCGAAGCGTGGCATAGCGGCCCGTGTAATCCATTCCGACTCCGCCGGTGCGAACCATTCCATCCTCTTGCCTACTCTTCCATCCGCCTAGCGAAGCGTGGCATAGCGGCCCGTGTAATCCATTCGCCCAACGAAGCAGTGCGCTCAAGGCCTGCACAGTTTGACTCCGCTTGCCTACTCGTCCATCCGCCCTTGCGACGCAGCGCGCTCAAGGCCTGCCTAGTCTCCATCCCGCCAAGCAAAGCATTGCATAGCGGCATTGCATAGGAGTAGTTGTAGTTGTTTTCTTTTATTTTCCAAAAGCCAAACCAACTCTCCCGCATTCCATCCGACCTTTAGGACTTCGATCTCAAGTCCTTCCTTGAAAGTTAACTCCACCTTACTGTGTTCCTTTGAGATCGATACTTGGGGATTCATTCCCATTTTATATTACTTGAACGATCGGTACATTGCCGTTTCGTGCCGCAGTCTTACTACCGCCTTTAGCGGTGTGCTAAGATTTGCCCATCAAGTTTTTGGTGCCGTTGCCGGGGAACACAGACGTGTGAGTTTTCTGGAGAGGGAGACAAGAGATAGAAAACCTTTTCCCCTTGTTTATACCATTTTATGTATTTGTATATATAAGTAGCATCTTTTAATTTCTTTGTTCCTAATCTTTATTTGCAATTTTTCAAAAGCAGGTTTTCAATTTTATTGTTTGTGTATAGCCAATTCTTGCTTAGAATATTTCTGTTTGGTGAAATCTTCCTTTGCACCATGTTTTCCTATCTGAATATACGTTGCAAATGGTGTGGGGATGCTAGGCATTATAGTGATGAGTGCCCCACTGAAGATGGTGGGCATAACTCTCATGGTTCAGTGCATGGAGCATCGTCTTCCTATGACACTTCATACACTGTACCCAAGTCTTATGGTCACTCTTCTTCGCCACTTCCATCATTTTTATATTCCTCACCGGCCCTGCAAGGACTGACGAGGAATAGAAAATTATGTTTATGTTGTCGTAGCACCGAGCATGCATTGAAAGACTGTGCAGAATTCCAGCGCCAGATGGAGATGGATGACGAACCGGATGTCCGTGTCATTCCATCCACCTTTCATTTGGTTGCCCCTTCTGATTCTGATGATGAGTTCACAGTACCACCTTGTCTATGGGGGACTTCTGCGGATATTCTCATCAGACTTTCGACTGCTTAGTGTGATGACGTGGTGGAGATTCCTCTCCCTTTGCGTTCATCTCCTCTTTTGGATTCACCCCCCGAGGAACCTGTTTATATATTCCCTGATGTTAGTACCGTTGTTCCTCCTCTTTCTTTGCAAGAATTTTCTATTCCTATTCCTTTTAAGTTGGTTGATGATGTTGTGCAGGAGGTTCATTCGGAGCCTGAGGTTGCATCAAAGTGGGACGAGGATGTTATTCTCTCCGATGGGGAGTGTGACTCCTTGGCACACGATGATGCGTCGAAGTGGGATGAGGAGGATTCCTCTTCTGATAAGGAGGTTTGTACTTCCTTATTGGATGAGGAGGTCCACCTCACCACAGAGGACCTTGAGCTCCCGAATTCCCCTTGCTATGACTCATATGACACCGACAGTGATCTATGTTTGGATCATGTTGGGAGTGAGACCGGGACCACTCCCCCAATTTTTGATTATTTAAGTCATTCTTCTCTTTTATTTCCTAACCCCCCTTCTTCATCTGAGCCTGTGTAGGTTGAATCTTTGCAGGTACCCCAGGAGGACTTGGAGCATTTTGCTCAAGTCAATGATGTGAGCATCCTCTTATGTGAGGAGGTTGATCCCCCCTCCGTAGAGGAAGCTCCACTCATTACCTTTTCCTCCTGCCACCTTCATGGAGATGATACCTTGCTGGGCAAGGATGTTTTTGGTGAGTTGAGTGAGGATATTTCCTCCTCCACTTACATTCTCTACCCTCTACCTGTGAGGAGCAGGTATCTATATTTAGGTAGAGGGGTGACTGCTCTGTCTCCGTATCGGTACCCGCTACCGATGCGCATATTAGAACAGTTACCTGTGCATTTCCCTTTTCATAGGCCTATAAGCTAGAACTGTGCAAAACCTGAATAAGTCGTGCTGGGATGGCAATAACCCCAGTAGTTATCTTACTTTTATTACATTTTCATTTTCCTAGTTAGAGTAGTTAGTTAATTTCTGTTCAGTTTTAGCATTTCTGCTTTCTTTTGTTTTTGTGGAGCTCACCCCTGCAGGTACTTATTGCAAATTCTGAATGGCGGGTTTGCTTCAGTTTTTCACGCGTCTTCTGGTATGCTCACTTTTGAGCATTGGGTAATCTCTTTCCCTAGACTTCATTTTCAATTTTCATGGTTACATCATTTATGTCTATTGCTTAGATTTAGTCTGGGGGAGAGCCGCTATATGTTACCCACTGCACGTGCACATCTTATTTGCATACTAGAAGTATTTTAATTTTAGTTATTTAGTTATGTTCAATTGCATTGCACACCACTGCACCCACTTGAGCGCACACTCACTTGTTTGTGTGCTTCCGTTCACGCTTATCTTGGTTTGGAATGTGAAATAGGATGTTAGCTTAGGAATTGCAAATTGGAGTACGATGTTGACTCTTGTAGTGCTCTAGTCGCATATTCCTTGCTTGCATAGAAATTTGAGTAGAATTAGATTGTCTCTATACTTTTAATTTACAATTAGTATTCTTGTGTAGTTTTTGATTTATTGTACTCATTTGGTGAATGTAACCGAAATTTGCGGTAGCACGGTGTTGTGTGTAAGCAAGCGCTAGTTGTGTGTTGCTCGAGTCGGAAGGAAGGTTTACTGTTCTCGTGGGCTAAGAACTTGCCCCAAGCGACTCTTGAAGCATGGGTGAGAGCAACTCATTTTGTTAAATGTGATGTAGGCCATTTTTGGCTAGTTTGAGCCTTGTTTTCCATGACCTATGCGTTTACCTTTGCAAGCCAAGTTTGTGCCTACCCTTCCTTTGTTTCAGCTCTTCTTTAAATCACCAAAGCCTGAAGCTTATCCTATTATCACACCCAAGTAGTGAGTTAACTGAAATTACATTTCATATTTGGATGTGATGTATGGAAATTTTTGTGATGTGAAGAAAATGTGTATTGTGTGCTGAACATATTGTTGTAAACCAACCGGGGAATAAATGAAAAAAATGAAGTTAAAAGAAAAAATTTGTAAAGAATAAAAATGAAAAGAAAGCCCCTTGGGCGTAATAGAAAAAAATTCAGTTGGTATTTGTTTGGAGTAGGCTGTTTGCACACCCAATTTTCAAGCTAAGTCTGGGGGTGTGTCACACTAGCATCGTTCTTGGCCTTGTTTTGGTACAACATTACTTTTTGACTCAATTGGGTTGCGTAGCCGTTTCGTTTATCATTGAATATCATACCGTAACCTAAGCCCAATTATAACCCGAAGTCCTATTGATTTAACTTGTGAGTTTGCTAGCGCCGTGGAGAGAGTGTAACCGGGCAAGCTTATGGTTCTCGTCGTTGATGGATTTCAGCGGAGTTATTCCCGACTTCCGGTCTTTAGCAACACCCTCCTGAGTGGCTTGTTTACTTTCACATCGGGCACGACCGCACAAATTCTTCATGATTCACCATCTGAGTACAAATAAATCTCTATTTACGCATGTATACTTTTGTAAATTAATTAGTATAGTTAGAATCTTCTTTTACAGAATTTCTATTTGCATGGGTATGATACTTCGCATCTGACTCTTTCTTTGCAATTCTCTACGCTAACCACCATTTTCCCTACTCCGCCAGATTTGTTTGCTCGGGACGCGCAAACAGGTAAGTCTGGGGGTGTGATGAGCCCCAATTATATACATATTTTTGGACTCATTCGGGCTGATTATCTAGTCTTTGCACTACACTTTAGGCATGTTTTCATTCATATTTGATATTCCATGCTATGTGCACTTTTAGGCCCGTTTCGGTGTATTTTAATGTTTATCTTACTTATGCTTTATGTTGCAATTTAATTTCTATATTTGAGAATGTGTGGAATGCCCATTTGCATGGCCCGATGATCTTTCATGTTGATACAGTGGTTGTGCGAGTGTTCTGGGGCGCAAAAACTGCATAGGAACACAAGCACTGAACATTAGTGCGCACGACCACTGGTCGTGCGCCACTGATCGTGCATTAATTCTCACTTAAAATGGGCCTGTCCGGCACTACGCACGACCACTGGACATTAGTGCGCACGACCACTGGTCGTGCGCCACTGATCGTGCGCTATTTTGCAGTTCAGGATTATGCTACAGGTTCTTCGCGCACTATCACAGGCATTCCTTCACGCACGGTCACTGGTCGTGCGCCACTGACCGTGCGCGCTCAAAATTCTGCTTTCTATAAATACGCGTTTTCACGAATCCTTTCGCCCTAACCCGTATTTTAGAACAATTTCAGCGCTGTTTCCTGCTCCAGAGCGCCCATCTCGCCTCTCCATCACCGCCCACCTTCGGGAGGAGATCCGGCCGCCATTCTCTTGCAAATCTCAAGACGGAGCATCCTCTAGGCCTCCTCCATTGATCGTGCATCTCCAAAGCTCCATTTCAAGGGATTTCCTGCTGCATATATGAAGTTCTCCGGTGAGATCGTGGCCAGAGAAGATTGACGGAGAAGACGGGTATAATAGAAGAAGGTGACAGCTCTTCCGGACCCCGGACGACAGTTGGAGCCCGAGCCCGGACAAGGATTGACAACCCTAGATTCCGGCCGTGAATCTCCGATGAGTCTCCGTGCTTTGGTTGTAATCTAAACCCCCTTTATACTGTAGTATCATTTTCCTTTATAGTTTGGGTGTATGAACAATGTTTGCTTAAACCTTATCATGTTATTTTTGTATTTCATGTTAATGTAAAATTGATATGAGCGGTTTATGCAAGTGAGGAGCGCCCCATTCTAGTGGCGTGCTTGTTGACGAGGTGCTTGCGACCCTCATCCGTATGCCTACTCTTCCATCCGCCTAGCGAAGCGTGGCATAGCGGCCCGTGTAATCCATTCCGACTCTGCCGGTGCGAACCATTCCATCCTCTTGCCTACTCTTCCATCCGCCTAGCGAAGCGTGGCATAGCGGCCCGTGTAATCCATTCGCCCAACGAAGCAGTGCGCTCAAGGCCTGCACAGTTCGACTCCGCTTGCCTACTCGTCCATCCGCTCTTGCGACGCAGCGCGCTCAAGGCCTGCCTAGTCTCCATCCCGCCAAGCGAAGCATTGCATAGCGGCATTGCATAGGAGTAGTTGTAGTTGTTTTCTTTTATTTTCCAAAAGCCAAACCAACTCTCCCGCATTCCATCCGACCTTTAGGACTTCGATCTCAAATCCTTCCTTGAAAGTTAACTCCACCTTACTGTGTTCCTTTGAGATCGATACTTGGGGATTCATTCCCATTTTATATTACTTGAACGATCAGTACACTGCCGTTTCGTGCCGCAGTCTTACTACCGCCTTTAGCGGTGTGCTAAGATTTGCGCATCAACCATGCTACTATACAGAAATTTCATTGTATTCAGAATATTCAATTGGTAGCAAGATCTAAATTGCATTTTCAAGTATAATCAGAATTTAATTGGCATTAAGAATCTCAAGAAGTATCAATTGATCCTCAAGTATGAATTATTACTGAATATCAAGTGGTGTCAATTGTTTATAGAAGAAATTCATAATTTTCAACTGGCATAATTTTCAATTGGTATAATTCTCAATTGGTATTAGTCTTCCCTTGAAGTTTTCAATTGGAATTAAGATTATGCAATAATTCTAAACTGAATTTGAAATTTCAATTGATATAGAAGACCAAACTGATTTTGCACTCTCAGGAAGATCTAATTTAGATCATCAATTGATCCCCTAGGAAGATTTATGATTGATCCCTATAACATATTGATATAGTTTTGCTTTTAGTTGGTATCAATGTGACCTTCAAGTGGTACATTAATTTGCATCAGAATTCTCTCATATGATATCAAGTATGTTTATTAGTTGGTATAAGTTGTTGGGAGAGATAATGAAGATGTGGGAGAGATCATTATTTGAGGAGGAAATTCATTTAAACCCCGAGAGAGACATTTGATGTAGGGGGGGAAACTATTGAATTTCTAAATTCCTAAACCTTCTTGTGCCCTAATTTTGACAAATCTAATCTTCACATCATAAAAGTCCTATATTGAAGAAGTCAAAAAGGGGGAGAGAGAAAATGTATTATTCTGAGAAATTAGATGAAAAAGAAGACTTCAAACATAGGGGAGATAATGAGAAGTATAGAAAAGAGATTTTAAATCTAGGGGAAAATTCAACTAAGTCCATAGCGTATTGTAGGCGTGTCGTGCCTATTTCAAATTCGAGAATGCACAATTCAAGGCATTTATTGTAGACAGAATTGGAAGTGGGTTAATGGACTTAATTAGGTGATTTGTCCGTTGAAGAATCTTGACAGCTGTTCTAGGAAAGAAGGAAAGCTATAATTGGTCTTTAATTCTTTCCTAACAGTCGAATTTTTTGAATTGTTTGATATAAAAAGTCTGACAATATTTTTTGAAAAAGGGGCTCAGATACAGAGGCCGAAAAATCAAAAGTGGAAGCGAACAGAAATCCAAAAAGAAAAAAGTCTATCTCAAAAGATCAAGAAGAAGTTGTCGCTATTCATTCCAAGCTTTGTCATTCAGAACAGTAAAAGTAAGGAAATCTGTGTGAGCCTTTCTATTCCAAGAATATATTTATCTGCTCACAGATTCTCTCAAGAAGAACAATAGAAGCTGATGTAGATTTCTAAAGCTTAAAGTCTTCAATTTGTGAAGATAGTCAAAGATCAGATCTGTTGAAGAAGTAGAAGCAGTCAATATCTGCTTCAAGAAGACTTCAGATATTCTAGTTTTCATATTGCTAAGACTAAAGTTTGTTTTGTTCTAAACCCATTACTATTTTCTATAGGAGACAGCTGTGTCTCTGAGTTGTAGGAGATCTTGTATCTCTGAGTTTGTATAATCTTGTTGAAGATCTAAGGTAGGATCTTATTAAAGATCTGAGGTAGGAGACAACTGTGTCTCTGAGATGTAGGAGTGTTAGAACAGCCCTATTTCTGATTTGGTCTAGGATCACTATATGTTGACTAGGATAAAATTGACCCAAATGTATAGTCAATGGGTCACGGGTTTAGGCTGTTAGAACTCAAGAAAATATTCAGGTTCTGCGTTCGACGAACTCAACACCGTGTTCAACGAAATGCTATCTGCGACAGACAAACGGCGTGTCAATTTGCGATCGTCGAATGGCGTGTCAATCTACGTTCGATGAACGGTGTGTCAATCTGCATTCGACAAACAGCATGTCAATCTGCGTTCGACGAATGGTGTGTCAATCTGCGTTCGACGAATGGCGTGCTTCAATCTGCGGTCGACGATCTTCAGTCTCAGCGTCCCAGCGGTCGACGAACCTCCAAAGCTCAACGTTCGACGAATATCTTCAGGTCGATGAATTAAGCTCTGAGATCGACGAAAAATCTCTTCAGCAGATTTATTCCAGAATGATAAGTTTTATTCTCTGATCTCAGATCGGCTTTCAGCAAGATATTTTCTTTCCTTTATTATATGCCATTCCGTTTATCTTTTCTCAAGAAAGTAGTCGTTTGGCTTTTTGGAAAAGGATGCTTTTATTGAAAAGGAAAAGGAATTAAATATTTGCCGAATCAGTTTGCAGTTCCAAGGAAAATAATCAATGCAGATTATTCTATTCCTTTTTCAGATGATTTGAATTTCAAATTAAAGAGATATTGTAAAAAGAAAAAGAAAGAATTTTTTTTTATAGTACATTAATACAAAATAGAGAAGATTAGTCGATAGAGAAAGTTACAGGAAGAAGAAAGAAAAAAAAAAAAAAGAAAGAAAAGCTTTACAGATCTTCTTCTTCCTCAAGCAACACTCATTCACTGAGAACATCAACTCTACTCTCTCAGTCATCAGCTGCTGGATCAAATCTTCAAAGAGCAACAACAATCTGAGGAACTCATTCTCTCAGATTAATCAGCTACAGGAAGATCAATACATTCAAAAGAAAGCTTCCATCCTCAACTGTCAACAATCTTATATCAGACAGGGGGAGCTTTACAACATCTCCAATCCACTAGGGTCTTCTCTTAGAATATTGACAGAGAAGAACTTCATAACCCTTCTTTACCTCATCTTGTACAGGGTTATAACTCCCTTCAAAAGTTAACCCATTGGTGGCAGGGCACCTGAACAAAAACCTGTGGTTTGGTTTGAGCACCTGATCAAAAGCTCAAGTTGATAGGGCACCTGATCAAAAACCTAGTGGATTCCTACCAAAGGTGGTAGAATAGTAGATGTACCCAGGTTGATTGGGGAACTACTATAGATCCTTGTGTCGTCTGTGATGCTTGTCTATTTTCTGTGATGCGCTGTGTGCTGTGATTTGTTTTTATTTTGTTTTATAACTCACTCAATACACATATAAGTATCACTATTTTAATTCCGCTATAAAATTAAGTGAAAAGTTTTAATACTCTATTCACCCCCCTCTAGAGTAAATCTAAGATCTAACCTCGACTTTCAATTGGCATTAAAGCGTGGTTGATTATATCAATCACTTTCAACTGATATTAATTTCACTTTCAAGGAGCTTGGCTCTGAGTTTGTAGGATCTTGTTGAAGATCTGAGGTAGGATCTTATTGAAGATCTGAGGTAGGAGACAGCTATATCTCTGAGTTGTAGGAGCTTGGCTCCGAGCTTGTAGGATCCTTTATGATATGAGATTTTGGTGTAGGCTGAGTCTAGCATAATGCTAGATAAGCTGAGGGGAAAGTGATGTACCCAAGGTTGGGGAACCTCTATAAATCTTGTGTTTGTGGCGTGCTTGTCTCTTGTTATTTAATATCCGCTGCATAACTCTAAAAAGATTAAAAGGTAGCACACTCCTATTCACCCCACCTCTAGGTGACATAGACCTTACCCATGTGTTCTTTCAGTGATCTTCCCTTTTAGTGCCTGATTATTTTCTCCAAGAGAGGGCTTCTGCTCCTCTCAGCATTATAAAGGTGGTGGGGGTGTTAATTGAAGGTGGAGATGGCTTTACCCCTTGCTGCCATCATAGCCCAATTTCAGCCTTGCTTGGGTTGTTCCTCCTAGCTACCATCTGGCATCAATCCTTGCTGGAATTGATGGGGAATTACTGAGGGAAGTCAGTGAGGAGCTTTGGTAGAAGAATTGAGTGCCAATTGGCACTCAATCCCTAATTCCATGCTTTGGCCTGATGTGAAATTGGGGAAAATCCCAATTTCACCCATTACATGCGCCCCATTTTAAAAATCTAAGGGCACCAATGGTCAGTACTCCTATGGGCTGCACAATGCGCCTAGATTGAGGGCCTTATCCCATGTGAATTGGGTTTAATATCTCTTGAGCATGATTTAGGCTGATTTGACCATGTGTTGACTTTTGAGTTGACTCAGTCAATTGATGAGTGGGCTGGCCCCACATGATGGTCATGGGTCCATGGGAACCATAAATGATGGATTGGGCCATGGTGGGGCCCATAATGGGTCAATTGAACCTATGTAGGCTAATTTGGGCTAGTTTGACCCAAGGTTGAATTTGGTCAGAATGACCAATTTGGTTGGTCCTAATGGGTCCTTAGTGACCCAAAAGACTCTCTAAGGGGTCTAGTTATTTCTGGTATGTTACAAATCCCAATATATAAATAAATAATTTTGTTCCCGAAATTAAAATTAGGCCTACGAGGTTCTTACTTAAGGAAGATAGAGTAAAACCTTAGCGACTTAACTATACCTGACATGAAAAATTCCGGGCATTGCTGCTGCATCGGGTCCAGATGTTATTTACCAATGGAACCTTCTTATGTCTCAGGACTCGGACTGTTGTACATCAATCCGCATTGGTTCCAACAGACTGTATGATTGGATGCAACTGGGCCAGCTATAGTAGGAATCTGTAGCTCCGACCGCAAGAGAGTCCACCGAGGGAGGGGACATAAAAGACGTCGTGCAAACCCGCCAACCATGCGACAGTTCCAGTCTATAAGATAAGGGCCCGATTTTCTCCAGGTTCCAATAAGGCCCCGTGTATCTTGGACTATGCTTCTTTTGTCTCCGCACCCGCGAGACACCGCACACCAGACATATTTTCAAGGAAACCCCGTCTCCTACCTTGAACTTTACCTTACAATGCCTCACATCATCATATTTGGCCCGCTTTCTCTGCGTCTCTTGCCTCCAGTCTCATAACAGTCAAATCTTAGCATCTGTGTCCTCTAATTTATCCGATCCAAGCGCCTCATATCCTCGACCTGGACTTAAGAAGGCAGCTTCATGCACCTCTGCTCATAAAGAGTCTCGTAGGGAGCCATGCCAATGCTTGCCTGGTAACTATTTTGTTGGGTCCAGCGTTCCTTCACTTGACCCGTAGCGCCTTTCCGTTGATATAAAGATCAAGTTGCGCTTTCACCAACAGACCGGTCTTTTGGTCGAGTTGGTTGCGCTGGGTCCTCTCAATTGGTATCAGAGGAGGTTGCGGGTTCAAGACCGGGGGGGGGGGGGGGGGGGGGGGGCGCTGATAATTCCTGAAATTCTCTCTACCTGTGTGGGTCCCGGTGGGTCAGGCGGCCGGAGCCATGTGTCAAGCCACCTCTGATCTTGCGGGCTATGTGGAGCACCTCTGAGCTTGCGGGTCGTGCTGGACGCTGGGGGGGGGGGATTGTTGGGTCCAGCGTTCCTTCACTTGACCCGTAGCGCCTTTCCGTTGATATAAAGATCAAGTTGCGCCTTCACCAACAGACCGGTCTTTTGGTCGAGTTGGTTGCGCTGGGTCCTCTCATATTTTATACGTACCATGATCAAGGTTGATAGTCTCTCCTAATATGGTAGTGACGTATGTAGTCCTAATAGCACAAGAAACTCCAGCCATCGCCTCATCCCGAGGATCTTACCCTTCGGGTACCCAGATACCTCAAGTTCTTGGGATCTGACAAGGTTTCATCGTGCACTCTATATAGGTAGTGCCTTCATACCTCCACTTGTTCCTCCTTTTTGACCTAGTGGGCACGTCACCAAGTTCATTACTATAGTAATTACTAGTTTCAACCTCGACTATGCCCCGAATTCATAATTTTTCACCGGTCTAATATCTAATATCCACATGAGGTTGTTTCTCTTATTTACAATAAATTTCTGACTTTATCCTTCGAGACATGCTTTTGCGATAGGTTTCTTCAATTCTTGTTCATAATTATACACATGTCTTTCGGGGGGGGTCGCTATAGTTCTGAGGTTATGGCATTACAAATTATCAATGTTCTGGAATTCCCAAGTCATCGCTTCCTGATTCTAATACAATTCGAAATCAAGTTCTACCAACATGCTCTTTCTGTTGTCATGACACTATTCGGTTTAAAATCACTATTTCATGTCATTCACTCTCTCAAGATGTCTGTCAATCTAATTTTCTCATGACAGCTCTTGATACTCATTAGGGAGAATAAAACCGCTCCTTACGTGGTGTGTTATTTCTTTCATTTACACCTAATGCTGAGAATTTGTTAGTGGTTTACGTCGACCTCTTAGTTCTCCACAATTGGATGGGTAAGGCTCGACGACGTTCATTTTCTTATCGAGGTGTTAGTTCACGACCCTTCCTATTTACCCCTGATGTATTCCAGAACTATGTGTATAATGATCCTTGAGTTTATCTTTCCCTTTTTATCCGTCGTGAAACTCGCCAAACTGTTCTAATGGGGTAAGAATGTAAAGGCATTAACTTCCTTATCCTTATGTATGACTCTCCCTGTACATAAAGAAATAATGCACGCCCATATAATTTTGGGTTCAGTGTACTCTATCCCAACCTATAAGTTTGTGTGCGTAGACCATCCTTAATGGTATGGGTCCTTGACTTAGGGTTCTGCTAACTAAGTCATTGCCTCCTATTTTCAAAATAAGACGGACAGTAAACATTTGTTTGGTCTACTTTTCTTGGTCTACCTTGAGATTTATGGTGATTATTCTTAGGAGAATCACTCTACTATAGTAGAATATCTTAGAAGGAAGGACGTCAAGACTATAATCTTTCATTCAACATTAGCATATGTATGTCATGCCTAAAACATAAATAAATAGTTCATGCCCCTATAATCTTTGGCTATTGGTTTGATGCATGTTACGATCCTCAGATCTACCATTTGCATAAAACTCCTCACGAGTTGATGTGGTGAGTGGAGGAGGTTTTCTGCATCTTTCAAGGTAATGAGCTTGTAAGTGTTCAGGTTTCTAGTACTGATAGCATAGTGGTGAGGGATATGCCATATCTCCTTATCTTGTTAACTCCTGTCAAAAATCCGGATGGGTTTCTCGCCCATCTCTCCGGTGTCCTATGACTCTACCCCTCTTGTGGTGGTCTCTTCTCTTGCTCCCCTTCACATTTTGTGCTCTAAGATATTCTGGTTCTAGCCCTTTCATTGTCCCTATGGTTGTGGACAGACAACGGTTGGCTGCATCCTCACTACAAAAAGGTCACTCATCTCTGTAACTGCTGCTGCGACAATGGGTATTGGCTGCATTGCTTCATCGTGTCCTCCCGTCCTAGTCTCCTGAATGGGGTCCTGCTGCTCCGGCATAACGACTCCTAAGATGATATGGTCCACCTACCGTTAGTCAAATGACTAAGCCAAATTCCCCATCCCCTCCCCCGGTGACTCCTAAGGCCCGGGCAGTAGGAGTGAAAAGGGGCGGACATTAAAGTAGATTTAACAAGTAGGTGACATGTATCTAACAGTAAGTAAGGTATGCTAGCCTATAGTAGGGTCCTACAAAAAACATGGCAAAGGAAGGTGTTGGATCTTGAGGCGCCCTTAGAGGGGGGTGGGGGGTGAATAAGGGTTTTAAAACTTTTGTTATGTATTTTAAAATACTTGAAATGAGAAAAGATTAACTAACGATAACACCACACAAAAAGAAGATTAAGTAATATAAATGAAAGACATAATTTTATTAACTTAAAATATAGGATTACAAAATTCGATTTCTTATGACGCTAGAAATCGTATGCGATTAAGTAAAATATTCTTTTTGTTTTCTATACCGACTCTTCTCACCAAGAACCGGTTGGCTTTAGCCTATCCTTCCCGGATACGACCTCAAGCCGCTCTAGCCCTTCTATCCCCAGAAAAGGCCTCGAGCACCCCCTAAATCTACTCCCTAGACCCAGTCGCCAACACGAGGCAAAATCGTCCCTATGTCTTACCCAAACCTAGTCGCCAACACGAGGTGAATTTAATTCACGATTATAATAAAAAGGTTACAAATAAAAATACAAAACACAAATGAAAACTCCCTATGAAGAATTCTGGATATGGCGAAGGCTCGCTGAATATTCTCGAAGTTGAAGCGCGCCTTCTTCGCGTTGAGTAAGCGTTGATCCGGTCCTCCTTGAATTTTTCTCTTGAATTTGTGTGGGAGATGATGGTCTTGATAATACGACCCTCTCTTAGTTTCTGCAGTGTTGGAATAGGGATCTCATCAATCAGTAGTTGGAGAAGATGAAGTCCACCAATTTATAGGACTGAAGGCCAATGCCTGACTTTGACCCAGTATGGAATTGTTTTGATGACTCAGATCTTCAAAATGGGAAGGAGATTCTTCACTTTAGGAAACATCCATTTTAGGCAACCCTAACGCTGGCGTTGAGGCTAACGCTGGCGTTAGGTCAAATCATTCCTAAAGTGCCCCTTCCATCACGACTGCTTCTCTCCTTTCCATAATCATCGAGAGTTAACGCTCCGCGTTAAGATATAATGCCTGGCGTTGAACCTCTTTCATTTTCTCAGTCGGTAAGCCATCTCATCGATCGACAAGCCATCACGTCGATCGCCAAGCCATCCCGTCGATCAGCAAGCCATCCCGTCGATCGACAAGCCATCCCGTCAAACGTCAACGCCTAGCATTAAGTCTTAATGCCTAGCGTTAGACCATAGTCATAATTTCTGCTTGTGGGCAGTTCCAGACCAATAATGCAGCAACCTAATGTCATATCTATTTAAACCTGCATGCTAAAACACAATGGCAAACAAGATCAGATACAAGTAGGATTTGTTATTCTCAAATCAATGGGATGAAGAAAACCATGTTCCAACAATCTCCCCCTTTTGATAATAACAAATCCAATATATATAAATCAGATTCATATAAGAGAGGTGTGTTTTTAGAAGAATATATGACACTAAGCAATATAGAGATAATAATAAGAATTATAGATTGTTTAAGTTGTGCTCCCCCTACAAAAGTGCTCCCCCTTAGTGTATGCATCCATAAACTAGGTTTATGCTCCCCCTTAATCTAGTGAATCCTACTCCTTTAATCATTACAATTTATCATTTTATTCTCCCCCTTTTGTTATTAGCAAAAGAGGTGGATCTGAAACAAAACTAGAAAAGAGAAGACAAAAGTTAGGACATAACTAAGAGAGGATTAAGAATTTTGTTTAAACATAAGGTAAGTCGTGATCGAGCTAAGGGAGAGAGTAGCACAACAAAAAAAAATATATGATATGCATGAAAGAGCAATATTCCCTAATTTTACCAAAAGAATTCTACCACTTGCTTTGCAAATTAATTTTAAAGAAGATTATTACTTATTGAGAGAGATGCAATATAGTTTGACAAGCACAAATGAAGAAAAACCTAATAAGTAAGCATGATAAACCATGGTAAAAGAAATACATGACCAAAAAAGAAATGCGGAAAACAAAAACATAAACAATGACGAGTAGTATTTTTGTTATAGCTTGACCATTCCAACAATATGTCTAGACTCTTCACATTTGAGCATTTAACTTTGAATATTTTCATAACTAATAGGCAAGCATGATTTAACATATTCAAAAAGATAATAGCTACAATGTAACCAATTCGAATTTCAAGTAAAGAAAACATTGTAGAAATCATGCATTGCAATCTAGTGCTTTTACTTAAGTTTGTAGAGAATTATGTAATTTTGCATTAGGATCCAATTCTCATGTGTAGAAGCTTTATGAAAACAATGATGTGTGCATAAGGTTTTTTGATTAAAGTATACAAGTGAAATAATCAAAACACATGACATATGTAATGAAATAGTAACAACAACATTAAGATTGTAATCTTATAATTACTTTCACACATCAAATCTAGAGTAATATTTCAAAGCACAAAAAAGAATACAACTACCAAGGTGCTTCTCCCACACAATGCTCATTAAGACTTATCAGGGAGCAAAGTATTGCTTGGGGATCATATAAGCATTTTTATAAAAATTTTATTTATATTTTTAGTGATCCGGTGTATAAATAGAAGTGATAAAACAGAATGTGTCTGCACAAGAAACTTTACATTTCTTTCTAAGGTGCTCAACCTCACAATGCTCATTAAGACTTATCAGAAGGGTGAGTAGTGCTTGGTGGAGTTATTTTTGGCTTTTTATTTCATAAATTTTTTTTAAGTTTGGGCCAAAGGTCTCCGAATTCACTTATTGATGCAAACATTAGCAATTTTTGAAATAACACTTCAATGTGTGCAATAAATTTATTATTTGAAAGATGGTGTAGGTAATATAGACATACAACTTAATATGTTAAAAACTATTACACTACACAATCATGCAAGACAAGGATTATGAGCACATGTAGATTGCCAAAATAGTGAGTGTAAGAATCATTGATTAACATAAAACATTACTCATACTTAGAGGCATGCTAGACAATCATACACAATTTTCTTATAGACTATTTCATTGCACATAATCAGATTAAGGTCAAAACATGAAGATAAAATAATGTTTAGGAAATTTGAAATTAAAATTAGACATTGAAGAAAATCTTTAAATGTAAAATCAATTTTGACCATTTGAAATAAAAATAACTAAGATGTTTGCTCTTGTGAATTTATATAATCAAACCATAGTTTTATAAATATTTAAAGCTAAAGCAAATAACACAAAATATATTTTTGATTATTTTGAATTATTTTGAATTATTTGAATTTTTTTTGTATTTTAGAATTAAATTAGCAAATTGAGAACAAGTTAGTTGAAATAAAAAAAATAAACTGAGAAAATTCATTAGAAAAACACAAGAAATATTTGAGAGAAAACAGAATTTCAATATGACAAAAGGAGCTAACGTCTGGCGTTAACTACTTAACGCCCAACAAGGCCACTGATTCAAGATATTTTTTAAAAAAAATTCTTTGGAATAGGTAGTATGTATATAGACCTTCTTAGTGTAGAAATTTCAGAGAATTTGGAATTGATTAGAAGGCTATTTAAGCATATTTTTGGTGGTTTTAAAATGGTGTTTATATTTATATTTGATTTAGATTTTCCCCCTTTTTTTGTGAGATTATCATTGGACTTAGCTATTTAAAGTGGATCTTGGACTTCCTGAGGTCTACCCTATGAAGGGTTCGCACCGGTACTAGGTGATATGATGGGGTGACATCCCAAATCTCTCTTTCACAAGATATTTAAGTGTTATTGATTGCTACACAAGTTTTAATATTGAAAATTTATAGACTCAAATTTTTGAGAGAGGGAAATATGTTTAGAATTAGAGGATTAATTAAAGAAGTACGGAAGTTAGTTTTGAGGAGAGATAGAATTTGATGGGTTTCAATTTGGTATATCTAAGACTCCTAATTCTAGACGAAGCATGTTGAAACGAGCATTGGGGAGAGGTTTTGTGAAAAAGTCTGCAAATTGAGATTTCGTACCAATGAAACTTATTTTTACATGCTCTTTCTTAATATGATCCCTAATGAAGTGATGACGCACATTTATGTGTTTGGATCGTGAATGATGAACGAGATTGTTTGTTAGGTCTATTGCAATTTTGTTGTCACATTTTAATTCAATATTATTTAAATGTACCCTAAAGTCTTGTAGAGTTTGACTCATCTAAAGGGCTTGTGCACAACAACTTCCTAGTGCGACATATTCGGCCTCTATGGTGGAGAGGGCAACATAATTCTGTTTCCTACTCGACCAAGCAACTAGTGAGGGGCCAAAGAAGTGACATGTGCCGCTTGTGCTTTTACGTTCTAGTGAACACCCAGCATAATCAGAGTCGGAATATCCATGTAAAATAAATGCATCATTATAAGGATACCATAGGCCAAGATTAGATGACCCGATTAAATATCTAAAAATTCGTTTGACCGCTTTTAAATGTGACTCTTTAGGATTAGCTTGGAATTTAGCGCATAAGCAAACGACAAACATAATATCGGGTCTAGACGCACTTAAATATAATAACGACCCTATCATTCCTCTATATAGTGTTTGGTCAATAGAAATTCCGGCTTCATCTTTTCCTAATTTTAGAGAGGCACTCATAGGTGTGGAGGCTTATTTTAGATTTTCAAATCCAAATTTTTTTAGTATGTCATGAACATATTTAGATTGATTTATAAAAATTCCATCATTTCTTTGTTTGATTTGAAAGCCAAGAAAATAGGTAAGTTCTCCTACCAAGCTCATTTCAAATTCTTTTTGCTTTACACTTACAACTTCATTACATAATTGATCATTAGTGGAACTAAAAATGATGTCATCTACATAAATTTGTAATATGATTAGATCATTATTTACATGTTTGATAAAAAGTGTATTATCGGCACTTCCCATTACATAATCATGTTTTAAAAGAAATGAAGTTAATCTTTCATACCAAGCACGAGACGCTTGTTTTAGACTATATAGTGCTTTATCTAGTGTAAACACATGATTAGGATATTTTTCATTTATGAAACTGGGGGGTTGTTCAACATAAACCTCTTCTTTAATAATTCCATTTATGAAGACACTTTTAACATCCATTTGAAAAAGTTTAAATCTTTTGAAGCTTGCAAAGGCAAGAAAGATTCGAATGGATTCTAAGCGATCTACAGGTGCAAAGGTTTCATCAAAATCTACCCCTTCGATTTGTGAATAACCTTGTGCTACTAAACGAGCTTTGTTCCTAGTAATTCTAGATTCACTATCTAATTTATTTTTAAAAATCCATTTTAAGCCTATTACCGGATGATTTGATGGTCTTTCTATAAGATTCCAAACCTTATTACGTTCAAATTATTCTAATTCTTTATGCATCACCAAATACCAAAATTCATCGTTTAGCGCGGTAGAAACATTTTTAGGCTTAATTTCAGAAACAAAGCATAAATTAGAGAAGGATTCATGAATGGAATAGCGTGTTGTTACCCCTCTTGATGGTTCTCCAATGACAAGTTCTCTTGGATGATCTTTTGTGAATCTAAGTGTTCTTAGAGGTACGTACTCTTCTTGCACAGCCTCTATTTATTTGTCACCTCCAAGATGTTCAACATTATCATCCTCCAAGGGTGAAGGGGATTCCTCTTCTTTTCCTGTAATGTTAGAATATACACAAGGAACAAATTCATCAAACTTCATATGAGTGGACTCTTCAACCTTTTTAGACTTTTTATTGTATAGCCTATATGCTTTACTAATTGAAGAGTAACCAAGAAATATTCCTTCATCACATTTTTCATCAAATTTTGCTAATGCATCTTTGGTGTTTAAGATAAAGCATTGACATACAAAAACATGAAAGCAAGAAAGATTAGGTTTCGTTTTGTAATATAATTCATTTGGAGTTAATTTTAAGATTGGGCGAATCATGACTCGATTTATAACATAACAAGACATATTTACGGCTTCAGCCCAAAAGGATCTAGGCAACCCATACTCAGATAGCATAGTGCGTGCAAGTTCCTGAAGGGTTCTATTTTTCCTCTCCAGCACACCATTTTGTTGGGGGGTGCGTGGAGCGGAAAATTCGTGTTTAATACCTATATTATTACAAAAGGTGGTGAAACAGTCATTTTCAAATTCCCCTCCATGATCCGATCTAATGAACTTAATTTTTAGTTCTAATTCATTTTAAATGCGATTGCATAATTTAGTAAATTTAGAAAAGGCATCGGATTTGGAGGTAAGAAATAGTGTCCAAGTAAATCTAGAAAATCATCAATTAAAACAAATGTGTACTTTTTACCACCTAGACTGCAAGTGCTATTGACCCAAATAAGTCCATATGAATTAGTTGTAGAGGTCTAGTGGTCGACATTTCATTTTTGTTCTTAAAAGATGTTGTAGAAAATTTTCCCTTTTGGCATGGCGGGCATAAAGTGGATAGATTTCCATTAAGCATTGGTAAATCCATAATTATTTTATTTTTTGATAATTTTAAGTTCAACATGGTGCTAGTGTGACCAAGACGCCTATGCCATAATTCAAGTTCTTCATTTTTTGTAATTAGACATTTTAGCGATACGCATGATAGATCATGAAAAGAGATTAAATAGACATTATGAATTCTTGGTGCAGTGAGTACAATATTATTAGTCTTAGGATCTATAATTTTGCACAAATTAGTAGACGACTCAAATAACACATTAAGACCTTTATCGCACAATTGACTAATAGAAATTAAGTTGTGTTTTAAGCCTTCTACAAATAAGACATTTGTAAGAGAGAAGGAGTCGTTACCCACTGAACCGGTGCCTAATATTCTTCCTTTTCCATTGTCACCAAACGTAACGGTTCCTCCTTTCTTCTTTGCGAGGCTAAAGAACTTTGCTTTATCACCCGTCATGTTCTTGGAGCAACCTGAGTCCATGTACCACATGTCTTCCTTGTCCTTAGCCTGTCAACACACATAAGAAGAAGATGTTAGTGAAGATCTAGATATCCATGTGGTTCCTCCCATAACATAGGCGGTGACCTTAGGTACCCAGATTTGTTTTAAAGTGCGCTTTCCCTTCTTCCTGCAAGAGTCTGTGGTGTGCCCAAAAAGTAAACAATTAGCACACGCAATAAAAGGGGTTGAGACCTTTTTCAGAGAGTTTTGTTGACCCTTGCTAGCAGACACTGAAGTGGAAGGGGTGACAGAAATGTTATTATAAAAAGAATTTTTTTCTAGAACTAGAGCTAACGCCGGCGTTAGAGGTTAACGCAGGGAGGTAGCTTTCCGAACCATATCTAAGCCCAAACTCTCCAGAACCATGGCACTGGTTGCCCAAAATCATATCTAGTGATTTTTGGCCAACTCCAAATTTGTTTATTGCCAAATTAAGATCATTGATTCGGGCTTTTAAAGCGAAGTTTTCACTTACTAAATTTCCACACCGCTTTGCAAAATTTTTCTTTTCATTTACAGTTTCAAAAAGAGAGATTTTTTAACTTATTTCTAAGTCTTTCTTTTGATTTGTGAGAGATTCTATATATTTGAGAGAGCCTTAGAAAGATTATTTTCAAGTTCTTTTGTCCTTGCCAAGTTATGATTATTTCCTTGGCTAGACCATATCTCTTTTCCCAAAGTTTTTTACTTCCTTACTTAATTTTGGATTTTTTTTAAAAGAATTTATTTTCAGTTTTTAGGAGATCAAGATCTTTTAGGCTTTTACTAAAGGATTTACATGTTTTCATGTACTCAAAATAAACGTCATTATTGGTAGTAGGAATTACCTCAGTGTTGCTTTGGACAATGCAATTGTCGTCTGTTGATTCATGGCTCTTCCCCATGAGGCACAACTTTGCCTCATCACTATCGCTTGAAGATGACCCATTTGAACTTTCGGATGAAGAGTCATCCCACGTTGCATCCTTCAAAACCTTCTTCTTTTCCCTTCCTTTATGTCTCTTCTCTTTTTGTTATTTTAAGTATTTTGGGCATTGGCTTCTTATATGCCCGGTCTTTCTACAGTGAAAGCACTCGGGAGAAGGTCGCCCTTCATCGTCGTCGCTTGATTTTTCCTTTTTCTCCTTTTTGGAAGATGATCCTTTTCGGAAGTACTTGCGGAAGGTGTTGCTCCTTTCTGGATTCTTCATGAACTTTGTGAAATTTTTCACAAAGAGACTCACCTTATCTTCTTCCTCGTTGTCATCCTCTTTCCTTGACTTTAGTGCCAAGGCTTTCTTCTTTGGCTCTTTGGTGTATTCTTCATCTTAGATTTTGTGTTCTACCTCATGGGTTTTGAGGTTCCCAATGAGTCTCTCAATCAGGAGCCGTCTTAGATCACGCGATTTTGAAATAGCTGTCACCTTTGGATTGAACTTCAGAGGGAGAGATCGAAGGATCTTCCTCACCAAGTCACCGTTCCAGAAGGTTTTTCCAAGGATCTTTGAGGCATTCACGATCTTGGTAAAATGTGTGTACATCGAGTCAACATCCTCTTCTGATCCATTCTAAGTCTTTCAAACTCTAACTCCAGTTGGAAGAGCTTTGAGTCTTTAACCTGAGAGGTACCTTCATGAGTTAGTTCAAGCAAATTCCAAATGTCATAAGCAGTTTCACAATCACAAACTCTATTAAATTCAGTCCTATCTAATGCCCAAAATAAGGCATTCATAGCTTTAGCATTATTTTTGCATTTATTTTTGTCCCCATCATCCCATCTATCTTTATGCTTTTCCATGGTTACTTCTCCAACAACATAAGTAGGAGTAGTATACGGTGTTTCAACACTATCCCAGACGTCTAGATTTAAATTTATTAGAAAATAACGCATTCGCGTTCTCCAATAGTTATAATCAGTTCCGGTGAAATGTGGAGGTCTACTTATTCCTTGCCCTTCATGGACAGCGAGATCACAGAGCGCCATTATTCCCGATTGTTAGACCGTATTGGAATAACCTAGCTCTGATACCACATGTTGGATCTTGAGGCGCCCTTAGAGGGGGGGGGGGGTGAATAAGGGTTTTAAAACTTTTGTTATGTATTTTAAATACTGGAAATGAGAAGAGATTAAACTAACTATAACACCACACAAAACGAAGATTAAGTAATATAAATGAAAGACATGATTTTATTAACTTGAAATATAGGATTACAAAATTCGATTTCTTATGACGCTAGAAATCGTAGGCGATTAAGTAAATATTCTTTTTTGTTTTCTATGCCGACTCTTCTCACCAAGAACCAGTTGGCTTTAGCATATCCTTCTTGGAGACGGCCTCAAGCCACTTTAGCCCTTCTATCCCCAGAAAAGGCCTCGAGCATCCCCTAGATCTACTCCTTAGACCCAGTCGCCAACATGAGGTGAATTCCTCCGTAAGTCCTACCCAGACCTAGTCGCCAACTCGAGGTGAATTTAATTCACGATTATAATAAAAAGGTTACAAATAAAAATAAAAAACACAAATCAAAACTCCCTATGAAGAATTCTGGAGATGGCGAAGGCTCGCTGAATATTCTCGAAGTCGAAGCACGCGTTCTTCACGTTGAGTAAGCGTTGATCCGGTCCTCCTTATATTCTTCTCTTGAATTTATGTGGGAGATGATGGTCTGGAAAATACGGCCCTCTCTGAGTTTCTACAGTGCTGGAATAGGGCTCTCTTCAATCAGTAGTTGGAGAAGATGAAGTCCACTAATTTATAGGACTAAAGGCTAACGCCGGCGTTAAGGCTAATGTCTGGCGTTGACCTAGTATGTAATTGTTTTGATGGATCGGATCTTCAAAACAGGAAGGAGATTCTTCACATTTGGAAACATCCATTTTAGGCAACCCTAACGCTGGCGTTGAGGCTAACGCAGGCGTTAGGTCAAATAATTCCTAAAGTGCCCCTTCAATCACGGCTGCTTCCCTCCTTGCTATAATCACCGAGACTTAACACTCCGCGTTAAGATCTAACGCCTGGCTTTGAACCTCTTTCATTTTCTCAGTCGGCAAGCCATCCCGTCGATCGGCAAGCCATCTCGTCGATCGGTAAGCCATACCGTCGAACGTCAATGCCCAACATTAAGTCATAACGCCTGACGTTAGACCATAGTCATTACTTCTGCTTATGGGCAGTTCCAGACAAATAATGCTGCAACCTAGTGGCATATTTGTTTAAACCTGCATGCTAAAAACACAATGGCAAACAAGATCAAATACAAGTAGGATTTGTTATTCTCACATCAAAGGGATGCGGAAAACAATACTCCAACAGAAGGGTGTGTAAGGGTCTGTCCTGTAGCCCTACTATAACTAGTATACTGCCAAAGTTATGAGATATAAATAAACCACTTAACTACACAGCTTATCATTATAGCACAGAATGTAAAGTAAGCAGACAGCTAAGAGTATAGTATCTAACACATAAAAGTAAAGTAAACAGCTACCTATCATCACAGAAAAGTAACATTAACTTATTAGAATGCCCATACAAACTTAAAAGTTAAGGGGTCATTTTGCAAGACCCATCGTATAAACTATCCCATACTAATATATACGTTAGGGGTATGCGATGTATGCAAATGATGTGTGTGTTATGAATGCAATGCAATTAGTTATTGATCCACACAAATACAACTCACACACATGACTCTGTACGTACAAACCATTTATTAGTTCCCTCTATTCTAGTGTGTCAACTCAGGTACCCCGTTGAGGCAAACAGGGCAGTGGATCGGGCGTGTCCACTTCTAGGCACCTTTCACTATCTCCCGGCCTAGACCTTATGTACACCCCTAAGAACACACAGGGTATCCGCGTACTATCTAGTAAGTAACGCCTCTTAGTTATATTTCCCCCAAGCCTCTAGCTTGCCAGACTATCCAGTCCTCCTTATATAACACCGAGCCTACTGCTCACAGGACAACCCATCCTGATATAATAAATTCCCGAGCCTCCAGCTCGCAGGACTATCAGTCCCTGTACTGTTCCATCCCAAATTTGGGACGAGGTCTACCGTATCAAGTTCTCCTACTTAAACTACTCTTGTCTATCGTTTAGTTGTACTTAGAAGTTTAGGGTGAATCCTGGACTTCTCGAGGGCTACCCGGTGAAGGGCTCACAGTTGTACTAGGGAATACAATGGGCTAAAACCCAAATCCCCCTTTCTAGGATATTTACTTTTATTGGTGGCTACCCATTCTTTTATACCCGCTTACTCTCTAGTTACTCTAAAATCCTAAGGTGGATTACAAATAGACCTGACAGATGAGTGTCGATGTTCAATTGAACATCAAACCCTATCTTTCCTAGTGACTGACTATTCTTGCGTGTCATAACTCAATCCCTACCTAATGGTTCCAAATTCATGCATCAATCACCACTTCTACTTGTTGTTGGGTCATTCCTCCCATCTCCTATCATATCATTGTCAAATTCCGAATCTATGGTTTTATTAAACACACCCCAACCCCTTTCTTTTAGTACATGTCACTAATGGTTAATGCTTTAATCAATCTATGCCTTCACAATGATCGCGGGGGTTAAAATTCTATTTGTGATGATCAGATGGGGTCTAAGTCAAATATTCAGTTTTCCAATTTTCCATAATAAAATCATATATGCGACTATTTAAATAATTTTTTATAATTCCGGGAATAACTAGATTTGAACATGATGTACCGCTTTTCATAGGCCAATAACTCGAATAAAAATTCCAGAAATTAGTTAAGGTCCAAATTGAAGTTCAACAGAATTTCATAATTTTTTCTCCCTAATATAATTCCTGAATATCAATTAATTATCCAAGGGTACTAAATTCAATTTGTGAAGGATCTATTGGAATTATTCATCATAATGCTGTAAATAAATTTCCATGTGTTCAAATCTACTAAGGATGTTTGCCCGAAAGTTCGCGATTTCAAAAGCTCAACATAATTTACCTGGTCTTGGCGGTCTCGACAGTCTCAGGTTTTTAAGACTGCATGTGTTGTCCTCGGCAGCAAATCTTCGAAGTTCTCAGCGGTCAAGACTAAGCGAGATCATCAGACTGTGCGGTCTAGAGACCTGAGTTTTTCTACTATGTGCACCCCAGGTAGCTTCTTTCCTCTACCCGAGTTCTCTTATGACTTGGGAAGCCCGTAATTTTGGGATTTACCTGTTTAGGCAGCCTCCGTGTCTATAAATAAAGGGGTAGGGGTCCTTAAAATGACTTTTGGTTTGAGTCTAGATCGTAGTAACAGCCTAGGCGATCTCATTTTTAGTATCCCTTAAGGTTCTTTTCTTGCTCTCATAGCTTGACCAACCCAAGCTCAGCCGTTCTAAGACCCTAGTAACTTGTCGTCCACATTTTCTCCATTCTCTTTAAGTTAAAGTTGTGGGGGTACAATTTTTGTACCAACAGAACAAACACGCAACCTTCAAATTTGGATGTACCGGCGAACCCAGTGGTCTTAGAATGCCAGACCGGGATTTGCAAAGTCAGCTTCTAGGCGGTCCCTCAGGTCTAGGTCGCGCGACCTCGGAAGACCTCGAGTCTCATTTTGAGCGGGCTTTAGAGTGGACTAGATAAGAGTTTGCAAAAGCCCATCAAGAGACCACTCAGCAGATAGAGATCATGAGTCAAGCCTTAGTGGCGATCTCTCAACATTTCATTCCTCAGACTGCTGAGGTCGCCACACCTATTGTCAATCTGCCCGTCAGCGATCATATGTTAGACCGATCGGTCCCTCAGCTCCTTTGCGGCCTCAGGGAGAAGAATTCGCCGCTCAGAGTGACTTTTTCCAGACAGCTGCCCTAGGAATTCTGGCGCGAGCTTAAAATTTCCAGGAGGATGTTTCTCATCCCCTAGCCGATCGTTGGGAGGAGCCATCTCCTTTTATCGACCATGTGAGGTGGGAGACAGTTCCCATGGGGTTCCGAGAGCCCCAACTTCCAATCTTCACCGGTAGGGATGATCTAGTTTCTCACCTGCAAGTTTTCGAAGCTGCAGTATCAATGAGAACTCTTACCAAAGACCTCTGTTGCAAGTTGTTTTCAACTTCTTTGGGAGGTGAGGCTAGGGAATGGTTTGAAAGTGCACAGTGTGCCTCTGAGAATCCTCTAGAGGAGGGGGGGGGGGGGGGGGGGTGAATAGAGATTTAAATTTTTTTTCTATCCTAACTGCGCAAACAATGAAGATTACTAAGGTATTATGCACACAACCAAAACCAAAGGCAGAATAAATAAAATAATGATTGCTGGAACTAAATACTGAATGAATAAATGGGACAGCACATAAATTCACAACAAAGACAAAAAGGATTTTTATAGTGGTTCTCCAAAATGTGGGTACTCCACTCTTCTACCACCTGGCAGGAATGCACAACCTGTGTCTGAGTCTTTTGATAAGGAGACTCTTAGAACTAAAGATCTTTTGATAAGGAGATCTTGAACCACTGAGTCTTTTGATAAAGAGACTCTTAGAACCACAAATCATTTGATAAGAAGATCTTGAACCACAAATCTTTTGGTAAGGAGCTTTTGAACCACTGAATCCTTTGGAAGAGGGATTCTTAAAACTCTTTTACTGTTGAAGGAAAGGAGAAGGAGGAAGAAGAGGTAAGAAGAAGAATTCTGTTCTCATAATTCTGTTGAAGCCTTCAGCTTCTAATTTTCCCTTTTGCTGGATCTGCTAGTGATGAACCCTTGCTTATGATAGTGATGATTTGCAAGGGTTATAAGCTTCAGATCCTTTTCAATTTCTTCTATTTGAAATCTGGCTGTTATGAGATGTTGATGAAGAGCAGCCTTCAGATAATCTGTTCTGAGAGAGAGAGTAGTTCTTATTTTTCTGTCTTTTAGGGTTCCAAAAGGAAGAAGAAGAAGGAAACTCTAATCGACAAGCTGCAGCAGATAGTAATGAATGCTCTATTTTTCTCTCTTCTTTCTTCTTATTTATTGTCCATGATTGATTTTGAATTTCTTTCCTCTTCTGGGTTGTCCTGAAAAGGCAGAGACATAGACAATTTCTCTTCCTTTCCTCTTTTGTTCTCGACCCGTCCACCACCTGTATTATTTCATTCCAATAAAGCTTTTGCTGTCTTCTTGAGTGTTTCTTTCCATTTGAGGCAAAAAAACAAGCCATTATAGTACAATCATCAGTACTGTGGGCCTTGAGAGAGACTTCTAAAAGGACAGCTGAAAAGGTTTCCTTTTCAGACTGTATTCGACGCTGCGTTGGTTTCTCTTTCTCTCTTATCGACGCACCTTCGAGTTCTTATAATAGAAGCTTCGAATTCCTTCTTGCTCTGATTGAACTCTGATGTCGACATTAATTCGAATACTTATCGACGTAACATTCGAGTTGAAGGCTTGATTTTGAACTTCATCATCTGCGTCGAATTGTAGTCGAAGTTGCGCCGACTTCATATGGCTTCGACAGACTCTTCCTTCTGCGTTGAGTTGAAGTCGAAGCCACGTCGACTTCTAAGGTAACTTCGACATGTCCATTTCATCTACATCAATATCCTTTTGACTTAGCGTCGACTTGATCTACTTTGACAGAAAGTTTGAGTTGCTTGGACTTCTAGTCTATGTTGCGTCGACATGAAGTCAAAATTGCGTCGACTTCTATTCGACACAATTGTTAACTCAACTCAATTTATGGTTATTTTGCTCTGGTCTTGACACTCTAAGTTGCGTGTGACATCCTAAGACGCTAATGACCAAATTACCCTCACTATACAATGGGTAATTAAAACCTAAGAGTTAAAATCACTTTAGTTAATTTGTTAAGTTAAATTCAAGGAGTTTGTCCCAACAATCTCCCCCTATTTATCTTAACAAATTTTACAGATTTTGTTAAAGTGATTTTACACAATTTTTTGCATAATCAGAGATATATACAAGACAACATAGACATTCACAGTATGATAAAATGAAAGTACAGTTCATACATTGTCAAGTATGATATAATGTTCACCACATCACCTTCCCTTTTTGTTTTTCCTTAAGCAGCATAAACAGAATTTACCTGAGTTTCATTGCTCCTTCTCAGGAGTTTTCCTCTTTATTAAAAATACCATTGTAATGACCTTCCTTTGAGCAATCTTCATGGGCTCATCATCTTCTGGGGACATTACTGCTTCTTCAATAACATTATCCTTGGGAAGCTCCCCCTGAATCTGTGCAATTAGCTCAGCATTGTGAACAGCTTCTTTGGCAATCTTTGCCACCTCATCCAACAGATTATCATCCTGGAGCTCCCCCTGGTCCACTGCTGTACCTACTACAATCAATTCTCCTTCCAGATTCCTTTGAATTTCTAGAACAGGCTCCCCCTGGTTTTCTGCAGCTGTTTCCTCTTGATTCTCTAGACATTTTTCTGCAGCTGGCTCCCCCTGATTTTCTGCAGCTGGCTCCCCCTGATTTTCTGCAGCTGGCTCCCCCTGATTTTCTGCAGCTGGCTCATCCTGGACATTTGGACCTTGGAAAATGGTCACCCTATTAGAAGCTTCATCATCATTCCCCTTCTTATGGCCACTCAACTCTAGGACATGCCTTTCCTCCTCTTGAATATTCCCCCCCTTCTTAACCTTGCTGGCAAGAGAGGTTAAGAACTCCTTTGTCACTAGGGAGGAAGACATGAAGTCTTTGAGGCCCTGCAGAGATCTTTTTGCGTCTAACAGTTCAGACTCCATTTGAGAATATTTTCTTTCAAACCTTCTGGCTTGGCTGGCCAATAAGTTAGCAAAAGTGTTGGATGCTAGACCTACTGCCTTGGAGATGACTTGCTCCAGATTAATGGGAGGGGTAGGTGTGGTAGATGTTGGAGGTGATGGAGGTAGGTCTTCTGGGATTGGGGAGAGTACATGATAGATTTCTGGAGAAATATGGCATGGTGGTGGTGGTGGAGCAAACTGTATGTTTGAGATGATGGTGGATGATTGATGTTCTTGTTGTTGGGAAGAAGGTTGTGGTGAAGGTTCTGTAGCTGGGATAAGGGCTTGTTGTTGTTGTTGTTGTTGGGGAGCAGGTTGAGCTGGAGCATCATCCCATGGGAGGTCTAGGACAATATCCTGTGGGGTTGGAGAGGGAGGAGCTGAAGTTGTTGCAGCTTGATCAGGCTTGAGGATTTTCCTAGTCCACTTAGAGAATATACCTACACTTATTCTCTTACCAGGTGGAATGGGCACACCTTTAGATTTGCACACACTAGGATAGTGGTGGAGTAGTACTTGACTCATAATTCTCATGTATGCATTTTCTTTGTGGGCATATTTGTGCCCAATCATTCTCAGGAGGCATCTCCCCCAGTTTATCTTCTTCCAAAGGACAAGAATGCCCATGATCTGCAGTTGCTGCTTGGGAATAGCATCATGAGCTGAGATTTTGCAAAGGAGCACCTTCCCTACAATATCAGCCAGAAACCTATAGTTCTCTCCAAGATCAATCTTCTTTAGATTGATGGCTTTATCCTTCTTGAACTGCATGATCTCCAAGACATTCTTTGTCTCTTCTCCTATAAATTCATCTGATTCATCACCTGTTGGTAGATCAAAGGTGAGAGATAGCATTTGCTCTGTAATGCTGATATCATTCTCAGATATCTTCCCAACGAGGGATTCATCCTCTCCTAGGTGAATCTTGTCCTTGAGCTCTGTCAGCTCTACATCCAGAATCTTACACCTGGTGGATATTAACTTGGTTAACCCAGCAGATTGAAACAACCCAAGAATAGCTATGAAGTTATCTGAGGCAGCTTTGAATGAATCCACATCAACATCTAAGCCAGAGTTAATTTTTGGAGGATCCATTAACTCTGTTGTAAAGTACCTGCAAACACAAAGCAAATGGGAGAGAGAGAGTAAAGAGCGCGAGAGAGTTGGAGAAGAGGAGAGCAAGAGAGAAAGGAGAGGAAAATTCGAAAGCGTAATGAATTCGACGTCAAAATTTCTTAAAAGTAGGTGATTCGTCGCAGATTAGGGTTGCAATCGAAGCACATTCGATAAGAATTAATATTTGGCGCGCCAAAATATGTCGAGACTGCTTCTAGAAGCAACTTTGCGCACACAGTTATATCGATGTTGCGTCGACTAATATTCGATGCACCTCTGAGATTGTTCAACAATTCTTAATTCGACGTAGTCATGTCGACGTTGCATCGATTTCCAAATGACACTTTCTCGAATATGATCAGTGACCATTAAGTCGATGCATGCGTCGATATGAACTTGATGTTGCGTTGAATTCTATTCGAATTATCCACTCTGAGTGCTTCTCAACGCTGGCGTCGAGTAGGAGTCGATTGTACGTCGACTTTTATTCGACGCACCTCTGAATGAATAGATCTATTTTCTTAGAAAATTCTTGCTGTTTTTCCCAGCAGTTATGTTTATTGAAAATAGTGCTCATACTATTATTTTTATGAGATGTACAGATGTTAAAGGAGATTAAAAAAGAGATTACTCCCTTGGTTGTATTTATTTCTTTCTCCTTTTCTCACTATCTCTTAAATAGTCCCCTACCTTACCCTGCATAAGTAATCCAAACATTAGAAGGAACCCAGGTTACCTTGGGCCCTTTGCCTTTACCATTGTAGGGTTCAATGAAAGAATAGAAGGATCTTTCATGATACCCTTTTGGATGATAAGGAATGGGTTCACCCATCCAGTAAGTGCATGGGTCAGCTCCTAGTCCTAGATGCTTAAATCTCATAGAGAGATTTTGTGTGATATCTCTGAGCTTCTGACTCCTTCCATTGATGGAGTCCTCAAAGGCTTTTGCCTTTGCTATCTCTTCTTTTAACTTTAGATTTTCTTTTCTAATTTCAATTAGTTCTGATTCTTTATTATCAATTTCTTCTACTAGGTCTTGATTTCTTACTTATAATTCATCTTTCTTTAGGTTGTCTAGTTCTAACCTAGCTGTTTATATTTCTTTTTGTGCATTCAGGAAATCTTTACAAAATTCTTTAAAACAATTTTTAAAATCATCAGAATTAAAATCAAAATCATCAAATAGGGATACATACCTGTTCTTCCTCATCATCCAAGGACATCCCCAAGGCCATCATGCAGGCTGCTTCTGCTTTAGCTTCATCATCACTCTCAGATGAGGATGAGCTCAACTGCTTCAGAGTCACTCCAGGTTTCAGCAATGAAACCTTAGGATTTCTTCTTGTCTTTCCTCCTGAAAGACTTCTTCTTCTGTTCATCTCTATGGCGGCTCCTATCCCTTTGCTCCTGTGGGCACTCTGGGGCTATGTTCCCTGTCTTTTTGCAGGTGAAGCAAATCACCTCCTTCTTTGGATTCTTGGCATATCTGGGCTTTGAGCTCCTTTTTGTTGGAACATGGCTTTCCGCATCCCTTTAATTTGAGAATAACAAATCCTACTTGTATTTGATCTTGTTTGCCATTGTGTTTTTAGCATGAAGGTTTGGACATATATGACACCAGGTTGCTGCAATACTGGTCTGGCACTATCCACAAGCAGAAGGATTGAAAGATGTATAACGCCAGACATTAGGTCTTAACGCTGGGCGTTAGCGATCGACGGGATGGGATGTCGATCGACCGGATGGCTTGCCGACTGAATAAAAAGAGAAAGAAACTCAATGCCAGGCATTAGTACCTAACGCCGACGTTATTGATCGACGATTATGGCAAGGAGGAAGCAGTCGTGATTGCAGGGGGAACTTTAGGAATGATTTTCCCAATGCCTGCGTTATCATTAACGTCGTCATTAGTATTGCCTAAAATAAAACAATTCCTAAATTGCAGAATCTCCTTCCTCTTCTGAAGATCCGAGTCATCAATATATTGCTATACATGGTCAACACCCGACGTTAGAACTTAACGCCGGCGTTAGCTCAAAGTCTATAAATTGGATGATTTCGATGTCTCTTACTACCGATTGATTTGAGCCTTACTCCAGTACTCCAGAATCTCAATCAGAGACGTATTTTCCAGAACTTCAACTCCCACACATATTCGAGCAAAGAATTCAAGGAGAACCGGATCAACGCTTACTCAACGTGAAGAACGCGTGCTTCTACTTCAAGAACTTTTAGCAGCCTTCGCCATCTCCGGAATTCTTCATAGGGAGTTTTAGTTTATGTGTTCAAATATTTTGTAACCTTTTATTATTTTCTTGGAAGTAAATTTGCCTCCTGTTGGCGACTAGGTCTGGGTAGGACTTAGGGAGTAATTCACCTCGTGTTGGCGACTAGGTCTAGGAAGTAGATCTAGGGGGTGCTTGAGGCCTTTTCTGGGTATAGGAAGGCTAGAGTGGCTTGAGGCTGGATCTGGGGAAGATCGGCTAAAGCCAACCGGTTCTTGGTGAGAAGAGTCGGTATAGAAAACAAAAAGAAGATTTCATATTTTGCCTTCGATTTCTAGCGTTATAGAAATCACATATTTTGTAATCTTAAATCCTAATGAAAATCATGTTCTTTTTGTTTTGTTTTAAATTGATTCACTCCTCTTAAGTTTTGATTTAAATTTGATTTAAAGAAAACAACAAAAGTTTTATATTAAATAATCAAGTTTTAAAACCCCTTATTAACCCCCCCCCCCCCCCCCTCTAAGGGCGCCTCACGATCCAACAACTGGTATCAAAGGGAGGTTATTCCAAAATGGTCTAAAACCGGGAATAATGGCGTCTCATGATCTCGCTTTTCATGAAGGACAAGGAATAAGTAGACCTCCACTTTTCACCGGAACTGACTACAATTATTGGAGAACATGCATGCGTTATTTTCTAATCTATTTAGATCTAGATGTCTAGGCTAGTGTTGAAATACCATATACGAATCCTAATTATATTGTTGGTGAAGTAACCATGGAAAAGCCTAAAGATAGGTGGGATGATGGAGATAAAAATAAATGTAAAAATAATGCTAAAGCCATGAATGCTTTATTTTGCGCATTAGATAGGACTGAATTTAATAGAGTTTGTGCTTGTGAAACTGCTTATAACATTTGGAATTTGCTTGAAATAACTCATGAAGGTACCTCGCAGGTCAAAGACTCAAAGCTATTCCAACTGGAATCAGAATTTGAAAGGTTCAAGATGGATCCAAATGAGGACGTCGACTCAATATATACTCGCTTCACCAAGATTGTCAACGCCTCAAAGATTCTTGGAAAAACTTTCTCAAACGGTGACTTAGTGCGAAAGATCCTTCGGTCTCTTCCTCCAAAGTTCAATCCAAAGGTGACTGCAATCTCCGAATCGCATGATCTAAGGTGGCTCCAGATTGAGAGCCTCATTGGGAATCTCAAAACCCATGAGGTCAAACTCAACATTCAAGATGAAGAATACAAAAAGGAGCCAAAGAAGAAAGCCTTGGCACTAAAGTCAAGAAAATAGGATGACGATGAGGAAGATGATGAGGAGAGTCTCTTTGTGAAAAACTTCACAAAATTCATGAAGAATCCAGAGAGAAGAAATACGTTATGTTAGTACTTTCGAAAAGGAGCATCTTCCAAAAAGGAGAAAAAGGAAAAATCAAGCGACGAAGATGAAGAGCGACCTCCTCCTGAGTGCTTCCACTGCAGGAAGACCGGGAATATAAGAAGCCAATGTCCAAACTACCTAAAGGAACAAAAAGAAAAGCGACATAAAGGAAAGGAGAAGAAGAAGAAGGTATTGAAGGCTGCAATATGGGATGATTCTTCATCTGGATGCTCAAGCAAATCAAGTTCAAGTGAGGATGATGAGGCAAACTTGTGCCTCATGGGGAAGCACCAAGAATCTACTAATGACGAGTGCAGTGTCTAAAGCGACACCGAGGTAATCCCTTCTACTTATGATGATCTTTATGTTGAATATTTAAAAATGTGCAAATCGTTTGGAAGAAAGCTAAAAGATCTTGATCTTCTTAAAACTGAAAATAAAATCCTTTTAAAACAAAATCAAAAATTAAATAAAGAAATAATGTCATGCCAAAAGAATGACAATGATTTGACAAAGGCAAAGGAACTTGAAAATGATCTTTCTAAGGCTCTCTTCAACATCGAATCACTCATGAAAGAAAAGTGAGACTTAGAAAGAAGGTTGAAAATATCTCTTTCCCAAATTGAAAATGAAAAGAAAAATTTTGCAAAGCAATGTAGAAATTTAGTAAGTGAAAACTTCACCTTAAAAGCCCGAATAAATGATCTTAATGTGGCAATAAACAAATTTGGGGTTGGCCAAAAAGCACTGGATATGATTTTGGGCAACCAGTGCCATGGATCTGCTAAGTTTGGGCTGGGATTTGTCTTCGAAACCTACCACCCAGTGTTGACTTCTAACCTGGCGTTAGCTCTGCTTCCAAAAATAAAAAATCTTTTCATAAAAATATTTCTTTCACTCCCTCTACCTTTGTGTGTACCAGCAAGGGTCAACAACAGTCTCTGAAAAAGGTCTCAACCCCTTTTGTTGCTTGTGCCAATTGTTTATTGTTTGGGCACACCACTGACTCTTGCAGGAAGAAGGGAAAGCACACGCTTAAGCAAATCTGGGTACCTAAGGTCTCCACCTACAGTATGGGAGGAACCTCTTGGGTATCTGGATCTTCACTAACTTTTTCTTCTTAGGTATGTTGGCAGGCTAAGGACAAAGAAGACATGTGGTACTTGGACTCTGGTTTCTCCAAGCACATGACGGACGATAAAGCAAAATTCCTTAGCCTCACTAAGAAAAATGGAGGAACCGTGACGTTTGGTGACAATGGAAAAGGAAAAATATTGGGCACCGGTACAGTGGGTAACAACTCTTTCTCTCTTACTAATGTCTTATTTGTAGAAGGCTTACAACATAACTTAATCTCTATTAGTCAATTATGCGATAAAGTCCTTAATGTGTCATTTGAGTCTTCTACTAATTTGTGCAAAATCATTGATCCTAAGTCTAATAATATAGTACTCACTGCACCAAGAATTCATAACGTCTATTTAATTACTTTTCATGATCTATCACGTCCATCTCTTAAATATCTTATATCTAAAAATGAAGAACTTGAATTATGGCATAGGCGTCTTGGTCACTCTAGCACCAAGTTGATTTTAAAATTATCAAAAAATAAAATTATTAGAGGATTGCCAATCCTAAATGGAACCTTTCTTCCTTATGCTCGCCATGCCAAAAAGGAAAATTTTCAAAAACATCGTTTAAAAGTAAAATTGAAGTATCCACCTCAAGACCATTGCAACTAATTCACATGGACCTTTTTGGGCCAATTAGCACTTGTAGCCTGTGGTAAAAAGTATACTTTTGAATTAATTGACGTTTTTTCAAGATTCACGTGGACTTTATTTCTTACCTTCAAATCCGATGCATTTTCTGAATTTTCAAAACTTTGCAATCTCATTCAAAATGAATTAGACTTAAAAATTATATGCATAAGGTCGGATTATGGAGGGGAATTTGAAAATGATAGTTTCACCACTTTCTGCAATAATCTAGGCATTAAACATGAATTTTCCGCTCCACGCACCCCCCAACAAAATGGTGTGGTGGAGAGGAAAAATGGAACCCTTCAGGAACTCGCACACACTATGTTATCCAAGTATGGGTTGCCTAGATCTTTTTGGGTTGAAGCGGTTAATACATCTTGTTATGTTATAAATCCTATCATGCTTCGCCCTATTTTGAAATTAACTCCATACGAATTATATTGCCAAAAGAAACCTAATGTATTGTACTTTCATATTTTTGGATGTAAATGCTTTATTTTAAATACCAAAGATGCATTAGCTAAATTCGATGAAAAATGCGATGAAGGAATCTTTCTTGGGTACTCATCAACTAGCAAGGCATATTGGATATATAATAAAAAATCTAAAAAGGTTGAAGATTCTATTCATGTTAAGTTTGATGAACTTGTGCCTTGTGTAGATACTAATATTACAGGAAAAGAAGATGAACCCCCTTCACATTTGGAGCTTGATGACGATGAACCACTTGGAAAGGACAAAGAAGTAGAGCCGGTGCAAGAAGATTTCGTGCCTCCAAGCGAGCTTAGATTCATAAGAGATCATCCAAGGGATCTTGTCATTGGTGAACCGTCAAGAGGGGTAACTACACGTTCTGCCTTTAATGAATCTTTTTCCAATATATGTTGTGTTTCCGAAATTGAACCCAAAAACATTTCTACGGCTTTAAATGATGAAATTTGGTTTATTGCTATGAATGAGGAATTAAATCAATTTGAGCGCAATAGGGTTTGGAAACTTGTTGAAAGACCATCTAATCACCCGGTCATAGGTGTAAAATTGATATTTAAAAATAAATTAGATGGTGAGCCTAGGATCACTAGGAACAAAGCAAGATTGGTAGCATAAGGTTATTCTCAAATCGAGGGGGTAGACTTTGATGAAACATTTGCACTCGTAGCTCGCCTTGAATCAATTAGAATTTTTCTTGCATTTGCAAGTTACAAAAGATTTAAATTATTTCAAATGGATGTAAAAAGTGCTTTCTTAAACGGGATAATTAAAGAAGAAGTCTACGTAGAACAACCCCATTTTTATAGATGAAAAATTTCCAAATCACGTCTATAGATTATAAAAGGCGCTTTATGGTCTAAAACAAGAGCCCCGTGCGTGGTATGGACGACTAACATCCTTTCTATTAAAGCATGGTTATAAAATGGGTAGTGCCGACAACACACTCTTCATTAAGCATATTGATAATGATATAATTATTTCACAAATATATGTTGATGATATTATTTTTGGAGCCACTAATGAAGAGTTGTGTAATGAAGTAGTACTAGTAATGCAAAATGAATTTGAGATGAGTCTAGTTGGTGAATTAACTTATTTTCTAGTCTTTCAAATAACCCAAAGAAATGATGGAATCTTCATATGTCAATCTAAATACGTACATGATATGCTAAAACGATTTGGATTTGAAAACTTAAAACAAGCTAGTACTCCATTGAGCGCGTCACTAAAATTAGGAAAAGATGAAACCAGAATTTCCATTGATCAAACTTTGTATAGAGGAATGATTGGATCCTTATTGTACCTTAGTGCATGTAGACCTGACATTATGTTTGTCGTATGCCTATGCGCTAGATTCCAAGCAAACACAAAAGAATCTTATTTAAAAGAGGTAAAACAAATTTATAGAAATCTAATTGGCACACCTAAATTAGGACATTAGTATCCAACGAATGATTCCTTTCTATTACATGGGTATTCTGATTCTGATTATGCAGGTTGTTCTTTAGATAGAAAAAGCACTAGTGGCACATGTCATTTCTTAGGTCCTTCTCTAGTTGCCTGGTCAAGTAGAAAACAAAATTCCATTGCCCTCTCCACCATCGAGGTGGAATATATTGCACTAGGGAGCTGTTGTGCCCAAGCCTTATGGATGACTCAAACATTAAAAGACTTCGGAGTTCATCTAACTAACATAGAACTAAAGTGTGACAACAAGAGTGCCATTGATTTAACCAACAACCCCATTCATCACTCAAGATCCAAACACATAGACGTTAGACATCATTTCATTAGGGATCATATAAAAATGGAACATGTTCATATAAATTTTATTGGAAATAAATCACAACTTGCGGACATCTTTACAAAACCTTTACCGGATTCCCGCTTTGCTCTACTTAGACTAGAATTAGGAGTCTTAGATATAAAAAATTGAAAATCATCACATGCTATGTCTCCTTCCAAATAATAAAAAATATATATTTTCAAATATAAAAGATAATTTTTTTTAAAACCACCAAAATATGCTTAAATAAGCCTTCTAAACATATCAACTTTCTCTGAAATTTTTACCCTAAGAAGGTCTATGTACATACTCCCTATTCCAAAGAATTTTTTTTTTCAAAAACCTCAAAAATCGAGTACGGTTTCGGCGTTAGCTACTTAACGCCAGGCATTAGCCTTTTTCTCCAAATCAAAATTCTGCTTTCACTAGTATATTTATGCCATTTTTCTATTGATTTTTCTTAGTTTATTTTGTCTGATTTCAAATTATTTTATTATTAATGTTGTTGTTTTATTCAAAAATACAAAAAATTAAATAATTCAAAATAATCAAAATTATGTTTGTGTTATTTGTTTTTGCTTTAACTCTTTACAAAATTATGGTTTGACTATATAACTTTACATGAGCAAACATCTTTGTTATTTTTTGTTTCCAATGGTCAACATTGATTTTGGCATACTCACAAGGATTTTGTTCAATGTCTAATTTTAATTTCAAATTTCCTAAACAATTTTTTTGTCATGCCTTGACCTTAATCTAATTATGTGCAATGAAGTAGTCTATAGATATTTGCGTATGATTGCCTAACATGCCTCTAAGTATGAATAATGGTTTATGTTTATCAATGACTCATACACTCACTATAATGATATTCTACATTTGTTCATAATCTTAGTCTAGCATGCTTGTGGAGTGTAATAGTTTTAACACATTAAGTTGTATGTCTAAATTACCTACACCGTCTCTTAAAAATAAATTTCTTACACACATAGAAGTGTTCCTTCAAAATTATACATGTTTGCAACACCAAGTGAATTCGGAGACTTTCGGCCTCAACAAAAAAATAAATTAATAATATGCTAAAGATAACTCCACCAAGTACTACTCACCCTCCTGATAAGTCTTAATGAGCATTGTGAGGTTGAGCACCTTGGAAAGAATTGTGAAGTGTCTCGTGCAAACACATTCATCTTTTATCACTTCTATTTATACACCGGATCACTAAAAATAAAAATCAATAAAATTCCTTATGTGATCCCCCAAGCAATACTTCGCTCCCTGATAAGTCTTAATGAGCATTGTGTGGGCGAAGCACCTTGGTAGTTGTACTTATGTTTTGTGCTTTGAAATTTTATTCTAAAATATGATGTGTGAAAGTAATTATAAGATTATATTCTTAATGTTGCTGTTACTATTTCATTACATATGTCATGTGTTTTGATTATTTCACTTGTATACTTTTTCAAAACACCTTATGCACATATCATTGATTTTCATAAAGCTTTTACTCATGAGAATTGGATCCATAAACAAATTTACATAATTCTCTCAAAACTTAAGTAAAAGCACTAAATTGCAATGCATGACTTCTACAATGTTTTCTTTACTTGATATACGAATTGGTTGCATTGTAGTTATTATCTTTATGAATATGTTGATTCATGCTTTCCTATTTGTTATGAAAATTTTCAAAGTTAAAATGCTCAAATGTGAAGAATCTAGATATATTGTTGAAATCGTCAAACTATTACAAAAATATTAATCTTAATAAACTTTGTTGTATCTTTTCGCATTCCTATTTGATCATGTATCCTTATACCATGTGTTCTCATGCTTATTTCTACATTTTGTATTCACTTGTGCTTTGTCAAACAAAATTACATCTCTCTTAATAAGTAGTATCCCTCTTAAAATAAATTTAAAAATCAAGTGATTACATTCCTTTGGTATAATCTTTGATTGATGTTCTTTCACACTCATCATATATTTTATTTCCGCTGTGTCACTCTCTCCCTTAGCTCAATCACGATTTATCTTATGTTAAAACAAAACTCTTACTTCCTCTCTTAGTTATGTTCTACCTTTTGCCCTCTTTTTTTTACTCAACCCTCTTTTGCTAATAACAAAAGGGCGAGAATAAAATGATAAAGCATGAGGAATAGGATTCACTAGATTATGGGGGAGCATGAATCTAGTCTATGGGTGCATACACTAAGGGGGAGCACTTAAGTAGGGGGAGCACAATGCTAAAAGAACTATAACTCTTATCTCTACGATTACTTTGTGTCATATATCTTTCTAAAAACACATATCCTATATATGATTATGATTTATCTCTATTGGATTTATTATTATCAAAAGGGGGAGATTGTTAGAACATGGCTTTCCACATCCCTTTAATTTGAGAATAACAAATCCTACTTGTATTTGATCTTGTTTGCCATTGTGTTTTTAGCATACAGGTTTGGATATATATGACACCAGGTTGCTGCAATACTGGTCTGACACTATCCACAAGCAGAAGGATTGAAAGATGTCTAACGCCAGACGTTAGGTCTTAACGCTGGGCGTTAGCGATCGACGGGATGGGATGCCGATCGACGGGATGACTTGCCGACTGAATAAAATGAGAAAGAAACTCAACGCCAGTCGTTAGTACTTAACGCCGATGTTATCGATCGACGATTATGGCAAGGAGAAAGCAGTCGTGATTGCAGGGGGAACTTTAGGAATGATTTGCCCAACGCTTACGTTAGCCTTAACGCCGATGTTAGTATTGCCTAAATTAAAACAATTCCTAAAATGCAGAATCTCCTTCCTCTTTTGAAGATCTGAATCATCAATATGCTGCTATGCATGGTCAATGCCGGAAGTTAGAACTTAACGCCGACGTTAGCTCAAAGTCTATAAATTGGATGATTTCGACGTCTCTTACTACTGATTGATTTGAGCCTTACTCCAGTACTCCAGAAACTCAATCAGAGATGTATTTTCTAGAACTTCAACTCCCGCACATATTCGAGCAAAGAATTCAAGGAGAACAGGATCAACGCTTACTCAACGTGAAGAACGCGCGCTTCGACTTCAAGAACATTCAGCGGCCTTCGCCATCTCAGGAATTCTTCATAGGGAGTTTTAGTTTATGTGTTCAAATATTTTGTAACCTCTTATTATTTTCTTGGAAGTAAATTGGCCTCGTGTTGGCGACTAGGTCTGGGTAGGACTTAGTGCGCAATTCGCCTCGTGTTGGCGACTAGGTCTAGGAAGTAAATCTAGGGGGTGATCGATGCCTTTTCTGGGTATAGGAAGGCTAGAGCGTCTAGAGGCTGGATCTGGGGAAGATCGGCTAAAGCCAACCGGTTCTTGGTGAGAAGAGTCGGTATAAAAAAGAAAAAGAAGATTTCATATTTCTCCTTCGATTTCTAGCATTATAGAAATCACATATTTTGTAATCTTAAATCTTAATGAAAATCATGTTCATTTTGTTTTGTTTTAAATTGACTCACTCCTCTTAAGTTTTGATTTAAATTTGATTTAAAGAAAAATAACAAAGTTTTATTATTAAATAATTAAGTTTTAAAAACACTTATTCACCCCCCTCTAAGGGCGCCTCACGATCCAACACTTTCTATTCTCCTTGAGTCTTCTGTCTTGACCCATTTCCTGAACCTCCTAGCTAGGAGACTGAACATCTCCTCTTCAGGAGTGGAGGGCTCTCCTTCAGAAGCTTTTAGGGCAATACTCTTGTGAGTAGGAGTTGAGACTGTCTCCTTAGCCTCTGTTTCTGCCCTGCTCTTCAGTAGCATCTTATAGTATTTTAGCTTTCCTAGCAAAGCTTCAGTTGAGATTTCTCTGTGTCATCTCGACTCTCTGATGGCCCAAATCCTTGAGTCCCATGTGCTAGGGAAGCACATAAGGATCTTATCATTTATCTGAGTCAAGGAAATTTCCTTGTCTAGACTCTTTAGCTCATTGATAATGATGCTGAATCTGTCAAACATTTCAGCAACATTTTCATCAACTTTCTTATGAAAGTTCTCATACTAGGATATGAGAAGGGACTTCCCGTCCTTCTTTTTATTTGTGCTTCCTTCCACTATTCTGGTGAGAGAATCCCAGATCTCCTTTGCTGATTGGCAGTCAGCTACTTTCTGGAAAATGTCATCTGATATTGTTGAAACCAGAATATTCAAAGCCTTGGCATCACAAGCCTTCTGCTTCTTTTCAGCCTCTGTCCACTCACTTCTTGGGACAACTTCTGTTGTTGAGGATTCTCCTGCACTTTCTCTGACTGGGGCTGGAGGACCTGAAAGAATAACATCATAGATGTCTTCATCAATGGAATTCATGTACAACTTTATTCTGGCCTTCCATAGTGTAAACTTATTTAGGTTACACACTGGTGGTCTAGTTGAGGCATAATCCTTAGAACTCATTTTCTTTTGAAAATATATTTATTGTAAAGAGTAGGAGGTATTTTTTGATCAAGATATTAGCCTTTTAATGATGAACCTACCTCTGATACCAATTGAAATTGTATAGTGTGCCTCTGAGAATCCACTAATGGGGGGGGGGGGGGTGAATAAAGATTTAAATATTTTTCTATCCTAACTGTGCAAACAATGAATATTACTAAGGTATTATGCACACAACCAAAACCAAAGGCAGAATAAATAAAATAAAGATTGTTGGAACTAAATACTGAAAGAATAAATGGGACAACACAGAAATTCACAACAAAGACAAAAAAGATTTTTATAGTGGTTCTCCAAAATGTGGGCACTCCACTCTTCTACCACCTGGTAGGAATGCACAACCTGTGCCCGAGTCTTTTGATAAGGAGACTCTTAAAATCAAAGATCTTTTGATAAGGAGATCTTGAACCACTAAGTATTTTGATAAGGAGACTCTTAGAACCACAGATCATTTGATAAGGAGATCTTGAACAACAAATCTTTTGGTAAGGAGATCTTGAACCACTGAATCCTTTGGAAGAGGGATTCTTAAAACTCTTTTACAGTTGAAGGAAAGGAGAAGGAGGAAGAAGAGGTAAGAAGAATAATTCTGTTCTCAAAATTCTGTTGAAGCCTTCAGCTTTTAATTTTCTCTTTTGCTATATCTGCTAATGATGAACCCTTGCTTATGATAATGATGATTTGCAAGGGTTATAAGCTTCAGATCCTTTTCAATTTCTTCTATTTTAAATCTGGCTGCTATGAGATGTTGATGAAGAGCAGCCTTCAGATAATCTATTCTGAGAGTGAGAGATTCATTCTTATTTTTCTGTCTTTTAGAGTTCCAAAAGGAAGAAGAAGAAGAAGGAAACCCTAATCGACAATCTGTAGCAGATAGTAATGAATGCTCTATTTTTCTCTCTTTTTTCTTCTTATTTATTGTCCATGATTGATTTTGAATTTCTTTCCTCTTCTGGGTTGTCCTGAAAAGGCATAGACATGAACAATTTCTCTTCCTTTCCTCTTTTGTTCTTGACCCATCCACCAGCTGTATTATTTCTTTCCAAGAAAGCTTTTGTTGTCTTCTTGAGTGCTTCTTTCTATTTGAGGCAATAAATAAGCCATTGCAGGGTCTTCAGTACTGTGGGCCTTGAGAGAGACTTCTAAAAGGACAGCTGAAAAGGTTTCCTTTTCAGACTGTATTCGACGCTACGTCGATTTCTCTTTCTCTCTTATCGACGCACCTTCGAGCTCTTGTAAGAACAGCTTTGAATTCCTTCTTGCTCTGATTGAAATCTAATATCGACGTTACATCGAATACTTATCGATGTAACCGTCGAATTGAAGGATTGATTTTGAACTTCACCGTTTGCGTCGAATTGTAGTCGAAGTTGCGTCGACTTTAGATGGCTTCGACAGACTCTTCCTTCTGCGTTGAGTTGAAGTAGAAGATGCGTCGACTTCTAAGGTAACTTCGACATGTCCATTTCATCTACGTCGATATCCTTTTGACATAGCATCGACTTGATCTACTTCGACATAAAGTTTGAGTTGCTTGGACTTCTTGTCTAAGTTGCGTCGACATGAAGTCAAAGTTGCGTCGACTTCTATTCTACGCAATTGTTTACTCAACCTAATTTATGCTTGTCTTGCTCTGGTATTGACACTCTAAGTTGTGTGTGACATCGTAAGACATCTAATGACCAAATTACCCTCCCTTTACAATGGGTAATTATAACCTAAGAGTTAAAATTACTTTAGTTAATTTGTTAAGTTAAATCCAAGGAGTTTTTCCCAATATGGATTTTTAACCTTCCTTCTATGTCTATTTCCTATTTTGTAGACCTGCAGAGAGAACTTCTTTTGAAGTTTGCTACCTCGAAGTTGAGAAAGAGTGGCCACGCTGCCCTCTTCAAGATCAGACAAGGTGAAAGTGAGACCTTATCCCACTATGTAGCGTGTTTCCAAGAGGAAATTATGAGTATCAGGGATGTTGGTCCGATCCTACATCAAGTATCATTTATTAATGCCCTCCGACCGAGCTTATCAAGGAGCAAACAATTTTTCCTCAACTTCTCAATGTTTTCAGAAGCCAGCTCGCCAAGATTATCAATTTTCAGCCCCCGAGGATGGAATTTTCGCCACCATCGCCCGCCTGAAAATCATCAACAATCTAATCTGTGGCTTCAATCCACTCCATCTCAGCTTCCAGCTCTTCTTCCTCTCCCTCCAGTTGCTCGTCCTAAACAACAATTTGAGGTCTCTCAAGACACTTTCACAAATCTTGCTCTCTCAATCAGCGAGGTACTAGAGATTATTCAGAAACAAACTTTCTTTAAGAAACCAACACCAATCAAGTCTGATATCTGGTCCAGAAACCCAACTTTATATTGTGAATACCATAAAGAAAGGGGCCATCAGACAGAGAATTGCAGAGCTCTAAGATTCCTTATTGAGAAATTGCTGAAGGAAGGATAGCTCCAAGATCTGATATCAAAAAAGGTCGGGAGAAGGCAAAGAAGGCAAATACCGTAACAGAAGTAAGTTGGGAGTGTGAGGAAGTGGAGGATGCCGGTCTCTTCGGTAATCTTCATTTTGGAAGTTATTGCATGAATGCTGATGACGAAGGGGAGTTCAGATGTCTTTGTTGTATTTATGGGGGAGCAGGGTTGGAGTCCTCGAAGAAATCCTGCGTTTCGAGGGTCTTCAGGTCAGAGGTAGCAGTAGCCTCGACCTCAGTTCCTAAACCAGAAGTAGTTGTGTTTAGCAAGGAAGATCTTCCTCCTCATGGCAATCATTTCAACGATGCGTGGTGATTAAAGCGGTGATAGAGAACTTCACCATAGATAGAATCCTGATTGATACTGGAATTTCAATAAACCTCTTGTTGAAATCAGCCTTCGAAGGCCATAAGCCGGGGAAGCCCCTTCTTGATACTGAGGGATCTCTCTATGTATTCTCAGGGGAGAGGAAAGAAGTGGAGGGAAAAGTGACCCTCGCTGTGGTGATGGGGATGTGATCAAGCAGGCGGAGTTTGTAGTAGTAGATGCACCCAGTAGCTACTACTACATCTTTGGGAGACCTATACTCAATGAGTATATAGCCATCATGTCCACCTTTCATCTAGCCCTGAAGTTTACTGCCAAAGGGAAGCATTTCAGGGTCCGAAGTGATCCAAAGCTTGCCCGAGAATGTTATGTCAAAACGGTTAACACCGTGGAGGTATCTTTCCTCGAGGCACTGATGGCGCAAATCTCACACACCGCTATAGGCGGTAGCTTGACTGCGACACGAAACGGCAGTGTACCGATCGTTCAAGTAATAAATGTTGGGAATAAATCCCCGAGTGTCGGTCTCTTGAGGAACACAGTAAGGTGGAGTTAAATGTCGAGGAAGGACTTGAGATCGAAGTCCTTTAGGTCGAATGGATTGCGGGGGAGTTGGGTTGGCTTTTGGAAAATAAAATAAAAGCTATCAACTACTCCTATGCAATGCCGCTATGCAATGCTTCGCTTGGCGGGATGGAGACTAGGCAGGCCTTGAGCGCGCTGCTTCGTAAGGGCGGATGGACGAGAAGGCAAGCGGAATTGAACAATGCAGGCCTTGAGCGCGCTGCTTCGTTAGGCGAATGGAATACGGGCCGCGATGCCACGCTTCGGTAGGCGGATGGACGAGTAGGCTAACGGAATGAGGGTCGCACGCACCTCTTCGACGAGCACACCACTAACAATTGTTAGGGCGGCACAACACAACCAACAATCCACACCACAAGGCACACCTCAAAATAATAAGCAAGAATACTCAAATCACATAGACATAATCAAGTAAAAATGCTAATAATCAAGCACGCTTCATCATAATGTTAGATCTAGCTACATACACATCAATAAGAAGAGAACAAGGCAAGAAATCGACCGAATCCGAAGGCTCGTTGAAGATTCACGGTTGGAATCGCCGGGTTGTCAATCCGCGTCCAAGCTCGGTCCGCAACTACGTCCGGGGTAGAGGGAGCTGTCACGACTCTCCAATGGACCCGTCTTCTTCGTGTCACGATCCGGTAGAGGTTGCAACACTTCCTCTTGCTTGAAGGTAATGGCGGCTAGGTCTACCTTGGAGCTCGTGGATGAAGGAGGAGGCTGAGAGGAAACTCCGGCGAAGATTTGGCGTTGAAAGCTTGCCCGGAGATCCTCCCTAAGGTGGGCGACGGTGGAGGGGCGAAATCGGGCGGAATCGGGCGGAAAACGGCGCTGAAAATCGGGGATCCTCACCTAAAATCGCGAGCAGGGAATTTATAGGCGCTGGAATTAAACAGTGCGCACGGTCAGTGGCGCACGACCAGTGGTCGTGCGCACTAGAATCCTGTGATCGTGCGCTCTGCCTGGACGGAACCTGCAAAGACAGAAATTATAACATAACATGTTCGCACGACCAGTGGCGCACGACCGATGGTCGTGCGCACTAGCGTCAGTGGTCGTGCGCAATAGATGAAACAGAACTCGGAAATTAAATGGTAAGTGCGCACGAACAGTGGCGCACGACCGGTGGTCGTGCGCACTAGCGTAGATGGTCGTGCGCACTGCACCAAACAGAACTCATGAAAAAGGCGTCAAATGCGCACGATCAATGTCGCACGACCAGTGGTCGTGCGCAGTAGAACCAGTGATCGTGCGCAGTGTTCCTGTGCAGAATTGCACCGGAAACACCTGCACAACTACTGTTCCAGCGTACAACACTAATCTAGCCACTGAAAGTGACACTTAACCGCACATGAAAACTACTAATGAAGATAGAAATGAAATCACACCAAAATAGGCCTAAAAGTGCACCTAGCATAGAATATCAAATATAAACTAAAACAGGGCTAAAGTGCAGTGAAATGACTAACTAAATGGCCCAGATGAGTCCATAAAAGTGTATATGATGAGGACTCATCACACCCCCAGACTTAACTGTTTGCGCGTCCCGAGCAAACAAATTCTAAGCGAACGGGGAAAGAAAAGTAGATGGCTTAAAACTACAATATAGAGTACCATGCGAAGTCGCATGCTCACGTGCATAAGAAGAATAGTAGAGAAGATTTCTGATTATATAAACAGTCTATATATTTCTAAAAGAGTAAAAGCATATTACAACTACTCAAAATGGTGAAAAGCGGTGAATCGTTCGGTCATGCATACGGAGAAAGTAAACTAAACGCTGAGATGAGCATTGCTCAAGATTGGAATGCGGGAAAAACTCCACTGAAATCCATCAGTGTCAGTGACCATAAGCTTGCCCGGTCACATTCTCTCCACGGCACTGGTTTGACTCAAATGCGTGAATCAATAGGACTTTAGGTTTTAAAATGGGGCTTGGGTTTAGGTGAGGATAAACAAAGATAAAAACGACGGCTCAAGCACTAAACCCAAATAAGCTCATGCAGAAATTATTCTCGCTCACCACACAAACTCGCGGGTACATCACACCCTCAGACTTGGACTTAACAACATGGGTGTGTGCACCGCCTACTCCCAAACATATATTTTTTTACACAGATTTTTCATTAAAGCTCATCTTTTTCTTTTCTTTTCACTTCTCTTCTTTTTCTCATTTTCTTTTCTTTTCTTTTCAAAACATTTTCAGCAAATTTATCAAAGATGCACATCCACATTTTCACAAAAGTATCACAAAATCAACAACCCAACTCATGAAAATAATAACAGCTAAAGCTCAGATTTGGGTGTGCGACTAGGATTGGCTTTTGGGCTTTGGTGAAATAAAAGTGGGGCTGAATCAAAGAACGGGTAGGCACAACTGGGCTAGCGAGGATATAGCGGTAGGGATAGGCACAAAGGCTCAACCGGGCCAAAATGATGGCCTATATCACATTGACACAATTGACTAACCGTATACCCATGCTTCAAGAATCGCTTGGGGCAAGTTCTAGCCACCGAGAAAGATTCTCCTTTCTCACGACTCAAGCAATACGAGTCTAACGATCGTTTACACACATCCCTATGCTACCGTTTGATTCACACCGGATTCACCATTTGAGTAGAGTAAACAACATTTACACTAATAAGAAAAATATAAAACCATAGCATAAAAAGAAATCTAATCTACACAAATTTCTATGCAACCGAGCACTCGACTAGGAGCACTACTAGAGTCAACATTTTACTCTGCTACATAATCCTAAACCATCACCTAGATTTTCCCAAATAAGCGGAAGAATTAAATTCACAGCAGAGCGAACAAACAGATGAGTACGCGCTCAAGTGGGTGAAGTGGTGTGTAATGATAAAAATATACTTCTGATATGCAAAAACGTGTACACGTGTAGTGAACACTCGGTACACTCCCCCCCAGACTTAAACTAAACAATATGCGCAAAATGCAGCTATAAAATTCAGAATAATGCTAGGGAAAGAGAGTACCCAGTGCTCAGAAATGAGCACACCAGAAGATTGGCGTGTAAACCTGGACTAAGCTGCAGCGTCCGTCATCCAGAAGAGATACCTGCAGGGGGTCAGCTCCGCAAAAACAGAAGAAAGTAGGAAACTGAAAAGAAAATACTACTGACTAAACATGATTAGATAAAAATAAAAATTGCAGAAAAGGAAGATAACTACTGGGGTTATTGTCATCCCAGCACGACTTATTTGGCATTTGTACAGTTCTAGCTAATGGGCCTATGAAAAGAAAAGTGGACAGGTAACTGTTCTAATATGCGTGTCGGTAGCGGGTACCGATACGGCGAAAGAACAGTCACGCCTCTACCCGAATATAAATAATACCTGCTTGACACAGGTAGAGGGAAAAGAAAGTAAGAAGAGGAGGAGGCCTGGTCCTCACTCATCTCACAAAACACCTCCTTGCCTAGCAAGGTATCGTCAACAGGGGGGCAGCAGGAGGCAAAGGCAATGAGTGGGGCTTCCTCTACGGAGGGAGGATCAACCTCCTCACATGAGAGGATGCTCTCATCATTGACTTGAGCATCATGCTCCAAGTCCTCCTGATGTACCTGTGAAGACTCAACCTGCACAGGCTCAGATGAAGAAGGGGGGTCAGGAAATAAAAAGGAAGAATGACATAAATAATCAACAATCGGGGGAGTGGTCCCGGTCTCACTCCCATTAGGTTGGGGAAGTAAAATAATGTTTGCATTGTCATCAATGCTACAAGATTCGGCGGGATCAACGGTGGCCAGGCTTAGGATTTGGACTTCCTCCACCGGTGCTGAGGAAAATTCCTCTTCACCTAGAAGGTTGTCCTCCTCCATAGGAATAGGCACAACACTCAGATCAACCGCCTCCTCCTGCGACACATCATCAACAATGTCGTCTGAGACGAGTGTAGTATGCACAACAGGGAGAGGAATAGTGCTCGGATAAAAGTCGAGCACCGATTCCTCACAAAGAATCGAATCCACTAGAGGTGGTGGATGCACTGGGAGAATGGGCTCAGCAATGTCGGTGCATAGATCAGCCGCACATCCGGTGACCGTATCCATGCCATACCCTTCAAAATGTGAAGGTGACAAAGACACATAGCCGGATGTTGAAGGTGTGCCGCCAGAGCTAGGAGTTGGGACGATCCGAATATCCGGCTCGTCATCCTCATCCAATTGGCGAAGATAAGCAACACAATCCTTCAGGGCATGATCTGTGCCCCGACAAAACTGGCACTGCCTAGCAGGCTTCTTTGGCACAGCGGGGGCTGGAGCCGAAAAGAAGTATGACGGTAATGGCTCAGCAGAGTAGCCATAAGACTTACGCGCACCATATGGAGTATCAGACGGAGTCGATGCTCTATATGCTGGGCGAGAGGAATTATGCCTACTATTCTCCGTAGGGCATTCAACACTAGAGTGGGAAGTAGCTCCACACCAACGGCAACGGAAATTTAGATGTGCCCACATAGTGTGAAGATAAAACGATTCAAAAAGACAAACACTATTGTGCGAAATACTACACCTAACAAAAATTTACTAAAGCAACCTACTATAAAACAAGAAAATGGAATAAAAAGAACAGAAATAAAATAACAGAAAATGCAATTTACAAATGGAAGGGCTTTTCTCTCAGGTTCTCCCTCTCCAGAAAACTCACACGACTGTGTTCCCTGGCAACGGCGCCAAAAACTTGATGGCGCAAATCTCACACACCGCTATAGGCGGTAGCTTGACTGCGACACGAAACGGCAGTGTACCGATCGTTCAAGTAATAAATGTTGGGAATAAATCCCCGAGTGTCGGTCTCTTGAGGAACACAGTAAGGTGGAGTTAAATGTCGAGGAAGGACTTGAGATCGAAGTCCTTTAGGTCGAATGGATTGCGGGGGAGTTGGGTTGGCTTTTGGAAAATAAAATAAAAGCTATCAACTACTCCTATGCAATGCCGCTATGCAATGCTTCGCTTGGCGGGATGGAGACTAGGCAGGCCTTGAGCGCGCTGCTTCGTAAGGGTGGATGGACGAGAAGGCAAGCGGAATTGAACAATGCAGGCCTTGAGCGCGCTGCTTCGTTAGGCGAATGGAATACGGGCCGCGATGCCACGCTTCGGTAGGCGGATGGACGAGTAGGCTAACGGAATGAGGGTCGCACGCACCTCTTCGACGAGCACACCACTAACAATTGTTAGGGCGGCACAACACAACCAACAATCCACACCACAAGGCACACCTCAAAATAATAAGCAAGAATACTCAAATCACATAGACATAATCAAGTAAAAATGCTAATAATCAAGCACGCTTCATCATAATGTTAGATCTAGCTACATACACATCAATAAGAAGAGAACAAGGCAAGAAATCGACCGAATCCGAAGGCTCGTTGAAGATTCACGGTTGGAATCGCCGGGTTGTCAATCCGCGTCCAAGCTCGGTCCGCAACTACGTCCGGGGTAGAGAGAGCTGTCACGACTCTCCAATGGACCCGTCTTCTTCGTGTCACGATCCGGTAGAGGTTGCAACACTTCCTCTTGCTTGAAGGTAATGGCGGCTAGGTCTACCTTGGAGCTCGTGGATGAAGGAGGAGGCCGAGAGGAAACTCCGGCGAAGATTTGGCGTTGAAAGCTTGCCCGAAGATCCTCCCTAAGGTGGGCGACGGTGGAGGGGCGAAATCGGGCGGAATCGGGCGGAAAACGGCGCTGAAAATCAGGGATCCTCACCTAAAATCGCGAGCAGGGAATTTATAGGCGCTGGAATTAAACAGTGCGCACGGTCAGTGGCGCACGACCAGTGGTCGTGCGCACTAGAATCCTGTGATCGTGCGCTCTGCCTGGACGGAACCTGCAAAGACAGAAATTATAACATAACATGTTCGCACGACCAGTGGCGCACGACCGATGGTCGTGCGCACTAGCGTCAGTGGTCGTGCGCAATAGATGAAACAGAACTCGGAAATTAAATGGTAAGTGCGCACGAACAGTGGCGCACGACCGGTGGTCGTGCGCACTAGCGTAGATGGTCGTGCGCACTGCACCAAACAGAACTCATGAAAAAGGCGTCAAATGCGCACGATCAATGTCGCACGACCAGTGGTCGTGCGCAGTAGAACCAGTGATCGTGCGCAGTGTTCCTGTGCAGAATTGCACCGGAAACACCTGCACAACTACTGTTCCAGCGTACAACACTAATCTAGCCACTGAAAGTGACACTTAACCGCACATGAAAACTACTAATGAAGATAGAAATGAAATCACACCAAAATAGGCCTAAAAGTGCACCTAGCATAGAATATCAAATATAAACTAAAACAGGGCTAAAGTGCAGTGAAATGACTAACTAAACGGCCCAGATGAGTCCATAAAAGTGTATATGATGAGGACTCATCAGGCACCAATGGTAGAAGGAGTTCCAGAAGCTGAAGATATGGTCTATGAGATACCTGCTGAAGAAGTTTGGAGGAACCATCTCAAGACCTGCCAGGGGAGTTAACAATAGGGATGAAGGCTGAAGGGTCTCACCTGGAACCTGCCCAAATAGTACAGAAGGTGCCTGTTGAGCATGGAGGAGGATTCAAGGAACTCTCCATCAATGGAGAGCTCGTTGAAGCTGAAAAAAAAAAGAGAATTGATCTCCTGCCTCCTGAAGAACTTGGACGTATTCGCTTGGTTTGCGAATGACATGCTAGGGTTAATGCCGATGTATCTTGCCATCATCTAAATAGAGACCCAGCCTGCAGGCCCGTGAAGCAGAAGAAGCATGCCGTTGCTGAGACGCTTGTTGGACCAATCAGGGAGGAGTTGCAGAAGCTTCTTCAGGCTGGTTTTATCCAGGAAGTTCAATACCCTAATTGGGTTTCAAACATTGTAATGGTGAAAAAGCCAGGTGGTAAATGGCGTATGTGTGTAGGTTTCACCCATCTTAATAAAGCTTGCCCGAAAGATTGTTACCCCTTGCCTTGGATAGATTCTCTAGTTGATTCCGCGGTTGGGTATCCTGTTATGAGTTTTTTAGATGCATTCTCAAGGCATAATCAAATTAGGATGCATAAGCCTGACATACCTCATACATCATTCATTACGAACGATGAGTGTTTTTGTTATCGCATAATGCCTTTCGGGCTTAAAAATGCTGGTGCAACCCATCAAAGGATGATGGATTCTGTGTTTCAAAAGCCAAAGGGTTGAAATCTTGAGGTGTATGTTGATGATCTACTCATCAAAAGTAAAGTGTTCTCAGCTCATTTAAGGGGCCTTGAAGAGATGTTATCAACCCACCGAACCTTCAACATGAGGCTGAATCATTTGAAGTGCATTTTCATAGCTAGCAAGGGTAAATTCTTAGGTCATTTCTTGACCCCGGAAGGACTTGAGCCCAATCCTGATAAAGTGAAAGCAATTCTTGAAATGGCACCTCCGAGGTCTCCAAAGGAAGTACAGCAGCTAGGAGGCAGAATGGCAGGACAGAGCAGGTTTATATCTCGTTCAGGAGATAAAAGTGCTCCTTTCTTCAGGACCCTTCTGAAAGCCTCCAAGTTTGAATGGACCAAGGAATGTGATGTGGCCTTTGATCAATTAAAAAAGCAACTAACTTCAACTCCTCTTCTTCAGATCCCCTGAGAGGGTGAGGACCTCTTATTATATCTAGGTGTTGGAGTTGATGCAGTTAGCTCGGTGCTGGTAAGAGAAGAAGAAAGAAAACAGTTCCCGGTCTACTATGTTAGCAGGATCTTGAAAAATGCAGAAATTAGATACCCAATCCTAGAGAAGCTAGCACTAGCTCTAATCATTTCAGCAAGGAGACTCAGACCATATTTTCAGGCTCATTCTTTTCAAGTAATCACAGACCTACCTTTGAAGAGTATATTAGAAAAGCCAGAGCATTCAGGTAGATTGACCAAGTGGGCAATAGAGCTAAGTGAGTTTAATATTTCTTATGTGCTTCGAATGGCAATCAAAGCCCAAGTTCTAGCAGATTTTATGGTAGATATAACATACATTGACTCTGAAATTGAGGTTAGTAGACCTCTTCCTTGGACCATTTTCGTCAACGGAGATTCATGAAAAACTCCAGGAGCAGGGTGTAGTATGAGTCAATCCAAATGGTGTGAGACTAAATCAAGCTTTAAAATTTCATTTTCCAATTACTAATAATCAAGCCGAGTATGAAGTTCTTCTGGTAGGTCTTCGCTTTGCCAAGGAACTAGGTATTGATAATGTTATGGTAAAAATAGACTCTCTAGTCATAACATCACAAGTAAATAGTACATACGAGACTCGAGAACCTATCTTAAAGAAGTATCAAGAGCTGGTAAAAATTGAAATTAGGAGGTTCAAAAGTTTTACGATTCAACATATTCCCAGCGCAGATAATCATGAGGCTCTTCAGCTCGCAAAATTTGGGTTCCTATCAGGAAGGACTACCTCAGACTTATTTCATCCTGCAGTGAAATAAGAGATGGTTATGATGACAGATCAAAGGCCATCTTGGATGGACCCTTTTATTATTTATCTTTCAACAGGAGAATTCCATGCAACTATCAAAGATAAAAATGTTCAAGTTGAAAGCATCATATTATTTTTTGATTGCAGGAATTTTATATCGAAAGACCCTCTTAGCTCCTCTAGCCAGATGTATCTCAGAAGAAGAAGTCCCAGTAATTCTTAGAGAAGTTCATTTTGGTGAATGTGGAAGACATTTAGGTGCCAGAACCTTAGAAAAGAGAATTATAACGCAAGGGTACTTCTGGCCAGCATGAGTAAGGATACCAGTGGCTATGCTAAGAAATGTGTCCAATGTCAAAAGTTTGCTCCCCTTCAGCATAAGCCTGCTCAGAAGTTGAGGTCGATAATGACTCCTTGGCCATTTGCAGTTTGGGGAATGGATCTCCTCGGACCTTTTCCTATGGCAAGCAGACATCATCGTTTTATTCTAATTATGATTGACTATTTCAACAAATGGATCGAGGCAAAAGCCTTAGCTAGAACTACCACCCAGATAGTAAAAAATGTTATTTGGGGTGAGATTATTTGTAGGTACAGGATTCCTATGGCTATCATAGCTGATTAACTTTTCTGATAAGATAGGAATTAATCTAATCTTTGCTTCGTTACATCATCCTAGACGTAATGGTCAGGTAGAAGCAGCTTATAAATCAATCCTGAATCATCTTAAGAAGAAGGTCGAGGACATCAAAGGTAACTGGGAAGAGCAACTTCCATCAGTTCTCTGGACCTTGAGAACCACCCCTACAAGAGCTACTTGAGAGGCTCCCATCAAGCTATCTCACAACTCAGAAGCCCTCGTTCCAGTCGAATTCAAGGTTAAAAGTCCAAGAGATATATTCGCTAAGAAGAGCGAAGACAACCGGATAGAAGAGAACGACGAGAATTTGAAATGTAGTCTCGACCTCATTGAGGAATTGAGAGATGAAGTTATGATAAGACAGGAAGAAGTTAAGAGGAGAATGATAAGGCACTTCGATAAAAGCATCAGAATCAAGGAGTTCGTTGTTGGAGATCTGGTAATGAAAAAGGTAGATGCAGCTGCCAGGTCTAGCTCAGTGGGTAAGTTGAATCCAAACTGGGCAGGGCCTTATGTTGTAAAGGAGGTATTGAGGAAAGGAGACTACCGCCTCACGGCATATGACGGAAGAGAGATCTCCAAGACCTGGAGTGGAGATGATTTAAAACGCTTTTACTCCTAATATTCTCTTTACTCCTCTTAATGTTTAGTATCTTTTTTTGTCTCGTCTTTTACTGTCAATACAAGTACCGACATTTCTTCTCACGTATTTTGTGGAGAATGCCACGAGATGGAATTGGGTGCAAGTCTAAGACACGTTAAGTGAGATATCGTCGAATCCTACTTGAACTCCCACGAATTGAAGCTAGAGTTGTAACATCTTCATTGACCACAGATTGCGGGAAGATTTTGCCTCCGTGTAGCAGTAGCTTTCCAATCTCGTGCGGCTGATCTTTAGGATTCCAGGTCCAGGATGATACATGAACACACCTCTGCATCAAGGGAGGTCTAGGTGAATGTCACCTCTGTCGTTCCTATGTATAGTGTCCAACAGCATTGATGACCCTTCTGAGGAAAGTAATGTGGTCGCTTCTTAGTACACACATGCCCAACTGGTCATCATATCCTGTTACACTCGAATACTCCTTGACTTAGCCTTCTTGGTCAAGTTTTCTCAAAAAAAGCGGTCTCAAGTGTTTTATGACAGCCAAGAACGCCTCTCCTCCCGTGACCGAAAAGGTCACTTCATCTCTTTCTAACCTCTTGACCGCCGAGGTCACTTCTTCTATTTCTCCCTCGTGACCGTTGGAGTCATTTCCTATTCTCTCTTTCTCACAACCGATGAGGTTGTTTTCATTAACAATGACAAAACTAAGATGACCTCTCTGAGGAAAGCAATGTGGTCGCTTTTTAGTACACACCTGCCCAATTAGTCATCTTAGCTTGTGCATTCTTTTTCTCCTTCTCCGGATCGCGCGATCTAGCTCCAGTTATGCTTGATAACTAAAAACCATCGTCTGGGAATCCTTCCTGAAATAATTATATCTCATATCTCTAGATAGTGGCGGTCTCAGTTTACTCAGGTCGTCACACGCGATGATCTTGAAGAAATTATGCGCTCTCTAGTGGAATAGTCTGGGAATTATTAGACCATTGGAGGTAGTTTCCGAAATTGTTCGAATCAAATATAAGCGATCTAGGTGTATTCAGATCGCATATATCTCACTCTGACTGTCTTGGATCTGTGGAAGATCATTTATTCTATAAAACATTTCTAAGTATTAATAATATGCGATCTGGAGGTTTTTAAGATCGTAACTATCACATCCTTGGTATTCATTATGTTAAGATTGTTATTATCTCATTGGTGTTCTAGGTCTATTGTAAAATTATCATTTCTTTTGGTCTCTCAAAACATGAAGAGGAACTATGCTAAGGTAAAATAATTATTCCCCAGAAAAGAGAATGTCGAACTCAAAATTTGAGACCATTCGGTCAAGCGATTACTTATTCTGAGGATATCATCATTAGACCAGATATCAGAAGATCAAGCAGATCAGAAAATAGCAAAGAATGTACAATAAAAGAAGCTAGACCGACATTGAATAGCAAAAGGTATGTAAAGAATCTAATTCATCTCTATTCATATCAAAGTCAGGATTACAGATCGTGCGGTCTGCAAAATATTATGACCGCGACTTTTTAAAAATCAAAATACAAATTCGACAAAACAAAAAATCTATTTGGATTGTCGTGGTTTCTTTGGTGAGGGCTCTTCTGAAGACCTGGTGTCAGCTTAGGTTTCTATTGAACTATCTGATGACTCTTGGAACTAGCACTCGAGCCCGCCGCCGAACTCAAGTCAACACGGAGCTGATACTGACTTCCACTGGTCTGGCTGGTCTCATTATCACTCTCTCCAACCTTGACCTCATGGGTCTGGGAGACCGCAGCTTCCTCTTCTCCTTCTTCCTCTTCTTCTCCCCTTTCTCCTTCTCTCTCCTTTGCTTCTTCTTCCACTGGAGAGACATCGTCGGGGAATAAGTGGGAAAAATTAATGTCTTCAGGAATGACAACTCCGCGGTCTCGCATCCGAGTGATCGCAAGTTCGACAACCCCCTTTACTTCGTCCAACATAATCTTTTGATAAGCTGGATTGTCATTGTTATAAATCTCTTTCCTCATTTTCTGCAAGGAAGTATGCCAGGTCAGGCGGTCTGAAATTTATAAAACCGCACAAAGGATTATAAAAATCCTCACCTCGAGTTCATCGACAAGATCTGTATTGTCGCGGAGAGCCCAACGCAGAAGCCGCCCCATGTGGTGTTTCAAAACTGTACTTCTGACCGTCTCCTGCGCGCACATGTCAGGTACAATCTCTTCATCCAAGTCATACAGCTCCATTTGATTCTTCTCACCATACATGGTAGACGAGACCGCATCAGCATGGCGAGTGAGACTGCCACTCCAAAGAGGAAGAGCTGTGGAAACTTTCACACTCTTTCCTTTCTCATCCCACTTGAGTAGCGGTGTCCCCTCAAGGTCTTTCAACTTCCTCTTATACCCAGCCAAAGGAATTTTCTCTGAGCAGGAGAAGATGTTTCATCGGTCTGATTATGCGACCTCTCCCTCTCCCTCTTTAATCTCAGCTCGCGTTGAGTAAGAGCCTCCTCTTTTCGAGGGACCGGTAAGATCGATGGAACCACCAGGGTCGCTGCACCAGAAAACATGCATCAGATATCAAAAATGAAATCAAAGCGTTTTAAGATCACATGATGTTTCTTACTCTCCTCAGGCGCGAGCTCAGCGACATCAACCCAGTGATTGATGTAATAAAGAAGATCAATCCTTTGTTGAGAAAGCATCCCCTTGATGGCGGTCTCCACCTCTAATAAAGCTTTTGGCTTCTTGAAGATCGCCTCAGCTCGGGGAGCAGGTCGAGTCTCAAGACCGCCAAAATCTCCCTCAAAGATCAAGAATCATTCTGTCCAATTCGGGAACTTATTTGGGAGATTGACAATCTTCACCCCCCGGTAGGAGAAGTACATCAACCCTTTAAACTCTTCTTTAATTCTTTTAAAGACTTCACAGTAAAGACCGCGCAAAAGAGGTTAAGAGTGAAGGTCACCCTGGCCGACCTCAAATAGAAGATGTAGGTGAACATTAAGGCTATCGAGTTTGATGGCACCAGAGCGGGCAAAATGCCATAATAATTGAAAACCTCAACCAACTCTCAATGTAAAGGAAAGGTGAATCCACATTCAAAGTGGTCGATGGGAATGACGATCTTCATCGGCGAGCAGGTGCTTAATCTTTCACCTTCAGCAGGCAGTCGAATCAAAATCTGTGAGCTGAGCTGATATTTTTCTTAAAAATCTCGAAACTCTGCCTGAGAGAGGCGATTTTGCTTATGTTCGGCGATCATGAAAATCTCAGTTGCAGCACATCACAGGGTTACCATCTTGAGAGACCGCTGAGACTAGTTGGAGGTTGGAATTTTGAAGAATGCATTTATTGAGCTACCAGACACGGTATTTATAGTTTCCCAAGCAATAATGGCGTAATCGTGGCGGAGGGTAGAACCGACAAGATCACGTAGGAAGATCGCGCTACCTATTTAATTGGGTAGAAAAGGGAGCTTGGCAAGAAGAATATAAATCATTCAACGGTTACGAGACCGTGCGATCTCAAACAAAAAACTTAAAAAAGAAAAATATTCATTATACCAGCATAGCAATAAAGAGACTGCATAAGCAGAAAAAGGAAATTATAATTACAAAACACAAATTGTCTCAGAAAAGTACAAAATCATTCAATAGACATAATATGAAAACTAAAGAAAGTGTTGTGAAGGACAGGTCGTCATATCTTTTGATCGCGCTTCCTACGAACATGAGTGGTTTATCTTGTATCTCATAGACCGCCGACAAAGTGATCGCCAAATCGTGGATAGCACTCAAAGCTGACTTATGAATGCCACCCAGCTCTTTATCAAGTTGGTCAAGAGGAATGGCAATCTCAGAGACCAGGCAGTCAGAAGGATGATTATTAGGAGATCCCACTAGTAGACTAAAAGAGATCACCTGCAACTGCTCATTTTCAACAAGCAGAGCGTCTGATTTCCCCCTGAAATAGGTGGCAACTTCCCTAGCCTTTTGGAGCATCCTATGGAGGTCAGCAATTTCATCATCAAGTATCTTCTAACTTTTTTTCTCTTTGGGCTGCTTTCTTCCTTGTCTCAATAATCTTCAGCTCTCCTTGAGTAGAAACCGCCTGAAGCCGATTATTAAACTAAGAAGAAAATTTCTGATTAAAAGATTAGCACTTGATCTAGAATCCCTTCGGAATAAAATAGAATTTTATAAAAGATAAATCCGCAAACTCTTAATTAAATAACTTCGACCGTGGAAGTTCCCAAAACATGATAGCACCTCTCTCGAGGAATACTACCAACTAACCTTAGGTTGATCGATTAAGACCCCTCGGCCAGTCGAAACCCCTAAGCTTGCTTTAAGCGGTGAACCCCACTATTGGATTTGACTCCAATCTGGAAGATTTATGTCGTACTCTCTCGAGGAGTGCATGCGACACCTTTTATCTTTGAGTGATCTCCTCGTATGCACGAATCTCTCGATCAACTAGAATACAGATCTTAGATTGAAAATCATATACCAGACATATGAAATCAAAGCGAAGTAATTAAATCAAAGATAAATCAAAGATATTCAAAAAGAGAGCTTGCTAATTTAGAAAAATTCAAAACATATTTTATTTCATTCCAGAGTTCATCATGTCCAAGTGCTAAATAACTTTTATCTACTCATCATAATGATGGGAATACCAGTTGAAGGAGAAGAAGACATGATTCAGCAAAGTTGAAAATAAAGTAAATGCTAGAATTGAAATTGCGAGAATAAAAACTTACAACTTGTAAAGAAACTAACTAGTACATGAAAATAGTAAAACAAAACTGAAAATAGACTCCAAAATTGAACTCCTGGTCTTCTAGAAATTCCTGCCTTTTATAAGTGAAAATTGAGAGTCACGCCCTTGTTCACGCCCATGACCAAGGGCGTGACTAGGAGTAACTGCTTTCTTAAAAATCCTGGGAACATTTGGCAGTAAATTGCCAAAATCGACGTAACTTGACATTTTACGCCCTCGGTCATGAGCGTGTAATCAGGCATGTCTGGTCGGATATGAAATGGGCGCGCGCGCTGGAGTAAATAGCTTCCATTTCCACAATAAATCAGATGTCAAGCCCTCTAGTCACGCGTGTGACTCATGCCGTGTAACATTAAAGCTGAGCTGGCATGAGTTCTGGAATGCGGGAGAAGTCATGACCGTGACATTAAATCACGCCCTTTGGTCACAGGCGTGACTCAGGGCATGTAATTTTAAATTAGCTGGCAGGGAGTTCTGGACTGTGAGTAGCATCCCGATCATGACTCCTAAGACACGCCCTCTGGTCACGGGCGTGTACAAGGTCGTATAAACTGGAATTGCACCAGAAGCAGTTCTGGACTGGTTTGAATGAACATTATCGTGACAGGAGTCACGCCCTAGGTCACGGGCGTGACCTAGGGCGTGTAACTTTAATTTTTGGCAGAAAAGCTCTAAATTTCTTCTGATCATGGTTGTTAGCTGCAAAATGCTATTAACAGCCCAGAATTCCTTGAAAATGAAAATAAACATATTTAAGGCCATTATTAATACAAAATATCAAAATAACTAATTATTTAATAAATAAAAACTATAGTAAAAGATATATAAATAATGTATTATCAAATACCCACATACTTAATCTTTTGCTATTTCAGAGCAAAACCAATTCATAAGTATGAAAAAAATTCATATGGCATTTAAAAAAAGATTTACTCCTAGTTATGTATTTAAAATAATACATGACTCATATCACAAATAAGTTTTAAAATAAAATTTAGATTCATAAGAAATAATTCATGATTCATAAGGTGATATGCGTAGAATAAAAATTAGTTACAAAGATTCTCAAATTAAATTTTCATAAATAAAATTGTATTGAATTAAGCAAAATAATCTAAGATTAGAATTATAAAAACTTTTAATGTCATTCGAAACTTTGTAAAAAAACTCAAAATATTAACTATAAGCTCTCTCATAAATGTCTTGAATATGAAATGATATTGGATAAATCGGGTAAAAATTGGTATAGAAGAGATTTCTTTAATTGGGAAATGATTGGTTTTATCCTCTCATTTTCATCTTTTATTAAATGTTCTTCTTCTTGTAAATATCCCAAATGTATATGTTTAGGAGTGATGAATTTTATCCTCTCAACACCATGACATATAGTCTTTTAAAAGTTTGAATGCATATATTTAGGAATGATGAATTTTATCCTCTCATTCCATGACATATGATCTTTTATACTTTTTTTTATATTGCCAATCAAAAGGGTTAAGTAAGAAAAGTAAAGGAGGGACTAGGGTGTAAAGGCTATAAAAATTTTAAGATAAATGTTTTGAGAGCAAAGAAAATACATTGAGAAATCTTAAGAATCTACGAGTTAAAGTTTATATAAGTAAAATCTAAAGATTTTTAGCTCAATTGCTACAAAATTAATTCATGGTATTTTAAGCAGAGAAGGTAAAACTAAGAAATATTCTAGACAAACCAAAATAATAAAAAAATCATTATATCAAACTTATCTAAAAGTGAAATCTAACAGATTATGAAGAAACATATAAAATTAAAAACACAAAAAAAGAAAACGTTTGTTATTTAAAAAGCATATAAATAAAAATTCATAATTAAAATTGGTTAAACTCAAATAAAAATAAGGAGGAATCTAATATTATAAGATTTATAAAAAATATATAAAAACATTTTTTTATAAGTTTTTTCATAGGTTTTTTCATTTTTTTATATTTTCAATAATAATTTGAAAAAGAAAAAGAAAAACAGAAATAATTTTTTTAGAAATGATTTTTATTTCTTAGACTTCCCAAGGAATATCCAATGACAGGCTCTCAAGGTACTAGGTGATTTTGCAGGATGAAAGACAAATACGGCCCTTCCGCAAGAAATTAGTTTTTAATTTTATAACTCTTTTTAAATTTTTCATTTGTAGAGAAAAGAAAATAAGATAAAGAAAAACTGAAGACAAAAACGTTTATTTAAATTTTTTTGACATTTTTGATTAACTTATGATTGATTTACAAAAATAAGAGAAAACACCCCCATACTTTAAAATAAATATTGTCCCCAATGTTTTATAAAAATAAAAGTGCGAGTAAAAGAGAGAAAGCTTCTCTTATGAAGAAGAACAAATCATCACCGAGCCAACATGAAGAAAACAGAATGTGAAAGCAAAACATTTTGTTGTTGTTTTTTTCTTCATTAATAAAAGGGAAATAAAGCAAATACCAAAGCTACTAAAAAGAAAGATACAAGCGACCATAAATAAAAACTTTACGCATCATCGATATCGTCCTCTTGCTGATAGTAAGCACACAAATCAACAAATTTCCTCTGCATATACTCCATAGAGGAAGCATGGCGCTGCTCGAGTGTAGAAAAATGAGTGTCGAATTGAGCACGCATGGACAACTACTCGTTCTGAATCTGATCCAGATGAGTGTGGAGCTGCCCAAAATACTGATTAAAATAAGCTGACGAACTGGGCGCTGATGGAAAATTCTGTTGTTGTTGCTGTTGTTGAGGAAACTGCTGAGTGGGAGGAGCGTCATCAGAATCCACATTGAGATCAATGTCAATAGGGTCACCACCAACCGTGGCAGGAACCGCCTCAAACTCCTGTCCGCATCGACGCATCAAACCAAGAGCACGGAGGTTCTAGAAAGTGATGGGCATGGGCGCTTGGACAAAGGTCAAGTAAGGAAGTGCATCCCAAACCCCCATACGCTTGGCGAGATGTGTAACGAAGGGGCCGCCATGAAGTGCACTAAGCCTCTTATTTTCGGCCTGATGCCAAAAAAATAAAGCAAGCGCTGAGCCTAGATTGAGTGGGATTCGTTCGTATATACTATATAAATATAGTAAGTCCATCCGCGTCACCACTTCATGGCTATCGCCACGTGCAGAGAGAGTGAAAGTGAGAAGATAATGGAGATAACGTAAGGCGGTGGAGAGGAGATGACTGCCCTTGGATTTTTTAGGCGAGTACGGGTTGGGGTCATCACTGATTTTCGCCTAGAATTTTTGAAGGTTGTAATCACGAGGGAAATCAAGGGCGAGGTTAGTGTATGCCTCTTTAAGAGTGAAGGCCTCATCGTAGATGCCCATGATAGAATTGAACTGACGCAAAGAAAGACATTGTGATAGTCCGCCCATTCTGTACTTGATGATGTTGTCTGCCCCGACCAAGCAAAAATCGAAGGAGGAGAAAAACTCCACTGTGAGCTCGAAATCTGTGGGCTCCGAAATAGAGAGCATGGAGGCCCACCCCGGAGTAGAAAGAAAATCCTGCACCGCACTGGCTTGCATAAAAGTTGTAAGAACATTCCAGTTTATGAATCGAAAGACATCAAATTCCTTTGTACGGCGATCACTCTGATCCTGGTGAGTGGAAGAAGGAAAATGGAACATGGCTTCCACAACGAGGGACTTATCGCAGAGTGCAGAAGAGGACTCGCCAGCGGCGTGGTTATGGTGGGGGGGGGGTCATTTTAAAGGGAGAGATGAGGAAAGTCGGCTACTATAAGAGAAAAGAGAAGCGAGAATTCATGAGAAGGTGTGGAGAAAAGAGAGGGGTATTGAGCTTGTATTCCGCATCTCTTAGTTTGAGAATAACAAATCACACTATGTATTTGATCTTGCTTGTGTTTATAGTGTGCAAGTAATATAGTTAAATAACTCTATGAACAGGATGCTGATTAATGAAGATTCTCTGAAAAGTGAGCTAATGCTCATTGTTAGCAGTTAACGCCTAGCATTAACATTCATCGAAAAGGGATGAATTCTCAACGGATCTTGACGTCGAGATGACAAATAGTTGGTTACTAAGTAACAATGCCAGTGTTGACACTTAACACATGCATTGAGTCCACAAACTGCCACGTTCTCGACGGTTGCACGATGTCAGCGGTTTCTATACACGAACACTAACGTTGGCATTAACTCTTAACGCTATGCATTAGCTTTCGTTCCTATTTCAAGAGCTGATTTCATTTGATCATTTTTTGATGCATTCCAAGCCTTCATTCTATACTTCAGAGAGAGCATTTCATCCCGAATTTAGAGAGCACTCCCAACACCACCATTGAGGAACAAGAGTGAGGAGGAGATTTTCAATGAAAAATTTGAAGAAGGATGCTCGCTTCAACTCCGACATGGTCATTGCGTATATTCAACATCTCCTCAGCGCTCTTCAATCTAGGGAGTCTTTTGTTCTAATTTTAACTTTATCTTTTCATTTTTTTTCTTGTAATGGTAGCGAAATCGCCGCCTTGCGTCTGGCGATTAGGCCGGGTTCGATTTAGGGGGAAATTCGCCGCCTTATGTGTGGCGACTAGGTCTAGGGTAGATCTAGAGGGTGGCTAGAGGCCTTATCTGGGGATAGATAGGCTATAGCCAACTGGTCCTTGGGAGAAGGACCGGTGAAGAAAAAAAGTGAATTTTATTTTGTCGCCTTAATTTCAAGCGTTATTGAAATTATATGTTTGTAATCATCTTTTTGAAATATATAATATCTATTTTTATTATCTCTGATTGTCTGAAAGTGTATTTCATTTTAGATTTTGCAAGTAAAATCACTTTGGATATTTTTGTAAAAATATTTTCTGAAGAGATAACGCCCGACATTAACTATATAACGCCAGGCGTTAGTGACATAACCAAAAAGTTTTCTGTTATTCTAAAATCTGTCAGTTTATCTCAAAAATAGAAAACCCCTTATTCACCCCACCCTTCTAAGGGTGCCATCTGATTGAACAAGGTGGAGTTGTTGCTTAAATTGGAAAAAATTTGGTGCTCACGCCCGCGACTGAGAGCGTGTAACCAAAAGCGCATGAGATTTACGCGTGGGGGAGGAATCTGAGGGAAGACTGGTCAATCCTTGTCATTTGGCAAGTCACCCCTCGATCACGCCCGTGACCGAGGGCGTGTAACGTGAAGAATCAAATCTGCCAGGGAATCCGCGGCAGACTCGGTCAAAAATGTAAAGAAACAGGGTGTGCCGAGATGAGAAACTCGACAGGAAAAAACGAAACAACAAAACACAGCAAATCAGATCAATCACAGAAGACACACATATATACAGAGGTTCACCCAAGCCGGGTTACGTCCCCTCTCCCTACCTCTTCTCTTTGATCTAATCACCAAGACGGATTACAGCTTACAAGGTTACAAGGATCAAAACCGATCCTACCTCACACAACCCTCTCAGATAAGAACAGAGGAACCGCCGCCAAGGAACACAGCGCAAAAACACTATTGCACTCTCTTGGACTTAATCGCCTTCTAACCCTAAACCAGGGTTATGTACCCTTTAAATAGGGTGCCAAACCGGGCTCAGACCAAACCTCCGCTGAGACGGTTCAATATCATCCGCTGAGATGGAACCAGCTGAGACAAAATGTACACCAAGCGTCGAGCGTCGAACGCAGGCGTCAAGCGTTGAATGCAGGCATCGAGCGCAGGCATCGAGCGTCGAACTTGGGCGTCGAGCGCAAGCGTCGAGCGCAGGCATCGAGCGCAGGCGTCGAGCATCGACCGCAGGAGTCGAGCATCGAACGGAGGCCTCTCCCGTTCGACGAGCCGCTGAGGCAAGGACCCGTTTGATGAACGTAGGCGAAGTTTGACGAACCCTTCTCCATTCGTCAAGCGCCGTTCGACGAACCCTTCACTGTTCGTCAAGCGCAGGCAGAGATCGACGAACTCTTCACCGTTCTTCGAACGCCGTTTGATGAACCCTGACCAGAAGTGTTCCCCAACTCCAACATTCTCCCACTTGGTAAACATCTTCCTCCGATGAGAGCTGCTCCTCCAACCTTCTTCTTCAACCCTACGGCCGTTGCACACCACTGAAATTTGGCAACAGGAACCGCCTTGGTAAGAAAATCAGAGCTGTTCTCCATCGTGTCCACCTTCTCCAGTTGAACTACATTCTTCTTCACCCTCTACCGGATGAAATGGTACTGGATGTCAATGTGTTTGGTTCGTGCGTGGAAGGCAGGATTCTTGGCTAGCTGAATAGCCCCTTGACTGTCACACCACAGCTTCACTGGCCCCTGCTCAAACCCGAGCTCCAAACATAGCCTCCGCAGCCATATGGCCTACTTGCTCGCATGAGTAAGAGCCATGCACTCTGCCTCCGTCGACGAGAGAGCCACCACGCATTGCCTCCGACTCATCCAACTGATAGCACCTCCAAACAGTTTGAACATGTATCCACTGGTGGATCTCCTGCTATCCAGATCACCTCCCCAATCTGAGTCCACGTGCCCAACCACGTCTAAGATTCCTCCTTCACCAGCTCCTTCAAAACATAGGGAGTAATTTGAAGTGCCTCGGAGATACCTGAACACACGCTTCACAGCGTTCCAGTGTTCCTTTCCTGGTGTAGACATATACCGGCTCAACACTCCCACTGCTTCAGCAATGTCAGGGCGAGTGCAGACCATGGCGTACATCAAGCTTCCCACAGCACTAGCATAAGGGACCTTCGCCATGTCCTCGACCTCATATTGTGTCTTCGGGCTCAACTCTGCAGATAACTTGCACCCAACTGCCATTGGTGCTCCCATTGGCTTGCAGTACGTCATATTGAACTTCTTCAACATCTCCTTGACGTACCTCTGCTGCCCCCAACCAAAGCTTGTTCTTGCTTTGATCCCTGGAAATCTGCATTCCCAAGATGACACTTGCTGACACCAAATCCTTCATCTTGAATTTGGCTGAGAGCAGCTTCTTCACATGTTGGATCATCCTGACACTATTGCCCACCAGTAGCATATCATCTATATAGAGTGTCAGGAAGATGAACTACTCTCCCTTTCTCTGGATGTACACACAGTCGTCCGAATTCTACCTTTCAAAACCTAACTCTAGCATGTAGGTGTCGAATTTCTGGTACCACATCCTCGGAGATTGCTTTAGTCCATACAGGGACTTCTTCAGCCTGCAGACCTGATCCTCCTTGCCCTTGGCTTCGAATCCTTCCGGCTGCTTCATGTATATCTCCTCCTCCAGATCACCGTGAAGAAACGCCGTCTTCACATCCATTTGCTCGATCTCTAAATCATGCGTTGCCGCAATAGAGAGAACCAACCTGATCGACGTCATCTTGTCTATAGGTGAGAAGATCTCATCATAATCAACACCTTCGACCTAGGAGAATCCCTTTGCAACCAACCTTGCCTTGTATTTCTCCACAGTGCCATCCCCCTTCACCTTCTGCTTGAAGACCCATTTACTTCCAATGGCCTTCCTCCCCATTGGAAGCTTACACAGAATCCAAGTCTTATTCTTCCTCAGAGACTCCATTTCATCCACCATGGCTAGCTCCCACTGATTTGAGTCAGCCCTTGATCTAGCATCTCTGGCAGATATTGGATCTTCACCAAGCATACTCAGGCAACATTGTGCAGCCACTGCACATTGAGTATATCTCACTAGTGCCTTTCTCTCCCGTGTCGATCTCCTCAGAAGTGGAATTTCTTCAGCTTCGTCTTCTGACTCATCATCACTTCTCACCACCTTCAAACCATCTGATTCAGAATCAGATTCAGCGCCAACAGCAGCAGCTTCTTTCTCAAAGCTTCCTTCCACCACCACTATCCCTTTCTCTGCTTCTTTGGCCTTCTCAGCTTGTGTGACTGTCTGAGGACTGGTTTCATGAAACACCACATCCTTGCTGAATGTTACAGTCCTGGTCACAGGGTTCCAAAGCTTGTAGCCTTTTATGCCATCTTTGTAACCCACAAAGATGCACTTCTCAGACTTGACATCAAGCTTCCCCCTTTTCTCCTTTGGAATGTGAACATATGCATCACACCCAAACACATGAGCATAGGCCAAATTTGGCTTTCTCTTGAAGATGACTTCAAAGGGAGTACATCCCTCCACAGCAGATGTAGGGGACCTGTTCTTCAGGTAATTTGTACTCGCCACTACTTCAGCCCAGAACTCCTTCCCCAAACCTGCCCAACTGAGCATGCACCTGGCCTTCTCCATCAAGGTCCTGTTCAGCCTCTCTGACACTCCATTCTGCTCTGAAGTATACGGTGTGGTCTTTTGCCGTGCAATCCCCTGCTCAGTACAGTACCGCTCAAAAGCATCAGAGCAATACTCACCTCCATTGTCTGAACGGAGGACCTTCACCTTTCTCTCCAACTGGTTCTCCACCAGGTTCTTAAATTCCTTGAAACTGTCCAGAACTTCTGAATTGGACCTGAGAAAATAAATCCAGGAATACCGTGAGAGGTCATCAGTAAAGGACACATAATACCTTGCGCCGCCTAGAGATGGAGCTGGAGTTGGCCCAAACACATCACTGTGTATCAGCTCCAGCACTTCAATTTCCCTCGTGACCGTCCCATAAAAGCTTACTCTGGTCTGTTTGCCAAGCAGGCAATGTTCACAGAACCCAAGGCTTGTGGAGCACTCCGACACCCCTTCCACCATCTGACCAGATGCCATGTCCGACATCCCCTTCTCACTGATATGCCCAAGCCAATGATGCCACAGCCTGGACGCCTCCTCCTGGTCAACCTCCTGGCTCTCAGAGATAAGAGCCCCACTTGGAACCACTGTATCAGCAAGCAGAGTATACAGTGTTCCATGTCTTACTCCACTGGCAATCACCATTGCCCCCTTGACATCTTGCAAGTTTGCTTGTCACAGCTGAAGTGCACTCCTGCATCCGCCATGGAACCCTCCGAGATTAAATTCCTGCTCATCCCAGGAATGTGCATCACATTTGGAAGAGACCTTGTGGTCCCATTTGACAACTTCAACATCACCTTGCCACGCCCAATAATCTGCATAGCATAATCATCACCCAGCATGACATCTCCACCGTCAAACCTCTCATACTCACAGAACCAGTGCCTATGAGGGGTCATGTGGTATGATGCTCCTATGTCTACATACCACAAAATCAGAATCTCTCTGAGCAACGCACGCAGCAGCGATGTACATGTCACCGCCGCCGCCCTCCTCCTTCGTACCAGAAGTTGTCGGTGTCTCCTTGTTCTGAACGGCCTTGTTCGGACATTGAGACTTCACATGACCAGTCTCATTGCACTTCCAGCACCAAACAGGCTTCTTACTCTTCTCCCTATCCTTGCTCTTGGATCTACCTCGAGACTTATCTCGATATCCACCCTGCTTGCTCTCCCTTCGTGGAGGATGGGATCTAGATACACTCAAGCACCTTTGCTTGTCACCTCAGAACCTCCTCTCCTGGCCTCCTCAGATAAAAGAGTTGCACATACAGTATCATATGACAGTTCCTTGTCTCCACTCCCCCCAATCACGACAATTAGATTGTCCCATGAATCTGGCAGTGAGCACAACAAGGTGATGGCTCTATCCTCATCCGAGATCTTCTCACCAATAGAGATTAATTGACTCACAATGGTGTTGAATTGAGTTAGGTGCTCTGAAAATGAATCACCCTTACGCATCCGAAGTTTATACCATTTCTTCCTCAAGAGCAATTTGTTTACCAGGGACTTGCTCTGGTAGAGGGATTCCAACTTATGCCACCGACTTCGTGCCGAAGTTTCCTCCATGACGTTAGTCAAGATTGAATCTGCTAGGAATAACCGAATCAGGCCCTTAGCCTTCCGATCGGTTTTCGTCCAGGCCGCCGCCTCCTCTGCACCATCAGAAGTCGCGTCTGCAGATTTTCCATTCGATGCGCTCGCATCCTTCTCTGCTACCTTAGGAACGGGGGGATCATCTTCGATCGCAGACCATAGATATCGATCAATCAACATATCCTCCATCTTCATCTTCCATAGATCGAATCGACTTCCGTCAAACTTCTCGATCTCGATCCGCATGCCGCCAGAACCCATTTCCAGGATCAAGAACCTAGCTTTGATACCAAATGTAAAGAAATAGGGTGTGCAGAGACGAGAAATTCGACAGGAAAAAACGAAACAACAAAACACAGCAAATCAGATCAATCACAGAAGACACACAGATATACAGAGGTTCACCCAAGCCGGGCTACGTCCCCTCTCCCCTTCATCTTCTCTTTGTTCTAATCACCAAGACGGATTACAGCTTACAAGGTTACAAGGATAAAAACCGATCCTACCTCACACAACCCTCTCAGACAAGAACAGAGGAACCGCCGCCAAGGAACACCGCGCAAAAACACTATTGCACTCTCTTGGACTTAATTGCCTTCTAACCCTAAACCAGGGTTATGCACCCTTTAAATAGGGCGCCAAATCGGGCTCAGACCAAACCTCCGCTGAGACGGTTCAATATCATCCGCTGAGATGGAACCAGCTGATACAGTGTGTACACTAGGCGTCGAGCATCGAACGCAGGCATCAAGCGTTGAACGCAGGCGTCGAGCGTCGAACACGGGCGTCGAGCGCAAGCATCGAGCGCAGGCGTCGAGCATCGACCGTAAGGGTCGAGCGCAGGCATCGAGCGTCGAACGCAGGCCTCTCCCATTCGACGAGCCACTGAGGCAAGGACCCGTTCGTCGAACGCAGGTGGAGTTCAACGAACCCTTCTCCGTTCGTCGAACGCCGTTCGACGAACCCTTCTCCGTTCATCAAGCGCAGGCAGAGATCGACGAACTCTTCTCTGTTCGTCGAAGGCCGTTCGATGAACCCTGACCAGAAGTGTTCCCCAACTCCTACAAAAAATGCGATTCAGAGAAGTCACGGCCCAGGGTCACGCCCGTGACCCAGGGCATGTACTGTTTTTTTTCATTTTTTAATTTAATTCAACAAAGCTAAAAGGACAATGTGGAGTCTGTCATGATCATGTCATCGAAGTCACGATCATGACTCTGACTGTCACGGGCGTGACAGTCGAAGCAAATTTTTGACTGGTATCGCGAAATAATGGCGACAGCGGGGCATGTCACGGGCGTGACAGCCCAAAATGAAACCTGATGACCCGTATCGAGAAAAAATGGTTCCGTGAAGGTCACGTCCGTGACCAGTACTGGTCACGCCTGTGGCTTTCACGGAAGACGAACGATGGAAGGTCTCCGATACAGCGCAGCAAGGAAATATTAGTCGAGGCGTGTCACGCCCTCCCACGCATTTTTTCAGAAAAAATTTTGTTGTTGTTGTTGATGTTATTAATATTTTTTATCTTTTTTTAAACAAAAACAAAAATAAAACAATGCAGTAAAATAATAAAAACAAAAATAATGACTTTGTGGGCGCAGTTTTATGCATGTGTGCAAGCGACCGTTATCGGCAAATTTTCTCAAAACCTACAAAACCTTTGGTAATAAAAAAAATTAACAATAATAAAAACAAGAACATAATTTTTTTTTCATTGCTTTTTTTCAGAACAAAATATTTTAAAAGAAAAGCACAAACAAAATATTTTTAAATATATTTTTTTGAGTAATTTTTTTAAAAAATATTATGAAAGAAAAACAAACTGAAAAATAACGAATAATTTAAGATAAAATAAGGGTTGGCTCCAAAGAGAGTTTTGATTACGGTCGTTGAGCTCAACCATGGTGACATGCCAGATTAGGGATTAAGAAGAAGAAATTACTCCATATGATCATTTAAATCATCGCCGACAAAATATAGTTTTAATTGGTGCCCATTCACCTTGAAAGTACCTTTTTCCATGTGCAAAATTAGCACAGTCCCGTAAGTCCAAACCTCCTTGACGACATAGGGTCCGGACCAACAAGACTTAAGTTTCCACGGAAAAAGTCATAACATGAATTATATAGGAGAACTTGGTCTCCCGGTTGAAATAATTTTGGGTGCTTAATTTTTTTATCATGATAGAATTTAGTGCGCTCTTTATATAATTTCTTACTTTCATATGCATTGAAACGTCATTCATCGAGCTCGTTAATTCTGAGTTTACTATGATCGACCGCTAAACTAAAATCAAGATTATGAAGCTTAAGTGCCCAAAAGGCATGGTGCTCAAGTTCAACCGGTAAATGACATATTTTACCATAAACCAATCGATACGACGTACAACTGATAACAGTCTTGTATGCCATCCGATAGGCCCGCTATAGGCCCATTGTCCATCATCTAATTTATTTGACCAATCTAATCAGTGAGTAGAAATAGTTTTTTCTAAAATTCTCTTTAATAACCTATTAACTACTTCTACTTGGCCATTTGTTTAAGGGTGGTAGGGGGTAGATAATTTGTGTGTAACATCATATTTATAAATAAATTTAGAAAATTATGTGTTACAAAAAGGCGTACCCCTATCGCTAACAATTGCCCGCGGTGTTCCAAAATGCGAGAATAATTTTTTCAAGAATAGGGTAACGACCTGGGCATCATTGGTGGGAAGGGATTGCACTTCCGCACCGAGACACATAGTCGACCGCTACCAAAATGTAACGATTTCCAAAGGAAGGAGGTAGCGGACCGACAAAGTTGATTCCCCATAAATCAAAGACTTCGCATTCAAGGAAAGTATTATGGGGCATTTCATCCCTGCGAGAAATATTACTTGAGCATTGGAATTGATCACAATGACTTACATGAAAATGAGCATCCTTAAAGATGCGCAGCCAATAGAATCCTTCTTCAAGAACCTTTTGCGTAGTCCGATTTGCCTTGTAATGCCCACCAGCGGGTCCCTCGTGGTAATGTTTCAATATATGTGTGCCTTCCTCATGAGAGACACATCTTCTCACCATTTGGTCCGCACAAACTCGAAAGAGGAAGTGATCCTCCCAAAAATAATTCAAATCAGAAAAAAATTTCTTCTTTTCTTGGTAAGAAAAATCATTCGGGAGAACCCTTGCAACGAGATAATTGGCGAAATCTGCGAACCAAGGGTAGGGAGAGCAATTACCTTATAAAGGGTGTGAAGACTTCGGGAAATGTATCATCAATCTCCTCCTCAAAAAGTGCTTCGCATTTGGCATTCTCCAACCGAGAGAGGTGATTCGCCGCTAGATATTCCTCTCATTTTTTGTCCCGGATCTCCAAATCAAATTCTTGAAGAACCAAGATCCACCTGATCAACCTAGGCTTGACATCAGTTGTAGTTAGTAGATAACGTAAAGCCGAGTGATTGGTAAAAACAATTACCTTTGATAAAGTAATTTAGGAACGAAATTTATCAAAAGCAAAATAATGGCTAAGAGTTCCTTCTCGGTGGTGGTGTAATTTTCCTGTGCGGTAGTGAGAGTTTTGCTTGTGTAATAGATTCGATGAAATTTTTTATTAAGGCATTGTCCTAAGACCGCACCCACGACAAAAGTACTCGCGTCGCACATAATTTCAAAAGGGAGATTCCAATTGGGCGCTATCATAATTAGAAGTTTTTCTTTAATTATAAAAAAATGTAGACAATTATCATCAAAAATAAATGACGCATCTTTTTCTAGCTAATGAGTGAGGGGCTTAGTGATTTTAGAAAAATCTTTAATGAAGCAGCGATAGAGACTGGCATGTCCCAAAAATATTCGTACGACCTTAACATTTGAAGGAGGAAGTGGTTTTTCTATTGTTTCAATTTTAGCTTTATGTACCTCTATTCCTTTACTCAAAATTTTATGGCCTAGAACTAAACCTTCCCGTACCATAAAGTGGCACTTTACCCAATTTAATACTAAATTAGTGTCCTCACATCTTTGAAGAACATGGGAATGGTTGTCCAAACATAAATCAAATAACTATCCAAAAATGGAGAAATCGTCCATAAATACCTCCATAATATCCTCCATAAGTTCATCAAATATTGCTAGCATACATCTTTGGAATATAGCTGACGCATTGCATAAACCAAATGACCTTCTCCGATAGGCGAAGGTGCCAAAAGGACAGAAGGTGGTTTTCTCTTGGTCTTCGGGAGCGATTGGGATTTGGATGTAAAGAAATAGGGTGTGCCGAGATGAGATATTCGAAAGAAAACAAAACACAGAAAATCACAGAAGGCACACAGATGTACAGAGGTTCACCCCAATCCTGGGTCCCCTCTCCCATTCCTCTTCTCTTTGTTCTATTCACAAAGATGGATTATAGCTTACAAGGTTACTAGGATCAAAACTGATCCTACCTCACTTAACCCTCTTTAGACAAGAATAGAGGAACCGCCGACAAGAAAGCACCGTTCCGTTCCTTTCTTGCTTAACGACCTTCTTCCTTCTTAACCCTAAACCAGGGTTATGCACCCTTTAAATAGGGCGCCAAACCGGGCTCAGACTAAACATCCACTGAGATGGTTCAATAACATCCTCTGAGATGGAACCTGCTGAGACAGCATGTACACCAGGGGTCGAGCGTCGAGCGCAGGCGTCGAGCGTAGGCGTCGATCGCAGGCATCGAGCATCGAACGTAGGCATCGGGCGTTGAACGCGGGCGTCAAGCGCAGGCGTCGAACGCAGGCATCAGACGTCGAACGCAGGCATCAGACATCGAACGCAGGCTTCTCCCGTTCGACGAGCCGCTGAGACGGGAGTAATCAAGGACCCGTTCGTCGAACGCAGGTGGAGTTCGATGAACTCTTCTCCGTTCGTCGAACGCCGTTCGACGAACACTGACCATAAGTGTTCCCCAACTCTAATATTCTCCCACTTGGTGAACATCTTCCTCCGACAAGAGCTGCTCCACCAACCTTCCTCTTCAACCCTACGGCCGTTGCACACAATTGAAATTTGGCAATAGGAACTTCCTTGGTAAGAAAATCAGAGTTGTTCTCCATCGTGTCCACCTTCTCCAGTTGAACTACCTTATTCTCCACCCTCTCCCGGATGAAATGATACTGGATGTCAATGTGTTTGGTTCGTGCGTGGAAGGCTGGATTCTTGGCTAGCTGAATTGCCCCTTGGCTGTCACACCACAACTTCACTGGCCCCTGCTCAAACCCGAGCTCCAAACATAGCCTCCGCAGCCATATGGCCTCCTTGCTCACATGAGTAAGAGCCATGTACTCTGCCTCCATCGACGAGAGTGCCACCATGCATTGCCTCCGACTCATCCAACTGATTGCACCTCCAAACAGTGTGAACACGTATCCACTAGTGGATCTCCTGCTATCCAGATCACCTCCCCAATTCGAGTCCACGTGTCCGACCACGTCCAGGACTCCTCCTTCATAAGCCCCTTCAAAACATAGGTAGTAATTCAAAGTGCCTCGGAGATACCTGAACACACGCTTCATAGCATTCCAGTGTTCCTTTCCTGGTGTAGCCATATACCGGCTCAACACTCCCACTACTTGAGCAATGTCAGGGCGAGTGTAGACCATGGCGTAAATCAAGCTTCCCACAACACTAGCATAAGGGACCTTCGCCATGTCCTCGACCTCATCTTGTGTCTTCTGGCTCAACTCTGCAGATAACTTGCACCCAACTGCTCCCACTGGCTTGCAGTCCGTCATATTGAACTTCTTCAACATCTCCTCGACGTACCTCTGCTGCCCCAACCAAAGCTTCTTCTTGCTTCGATCCCTAGAGATCTGCATTCCCAAGATGACACTTGCTGGCCCCAAATCATTCATCTTGAATTTTGCTGAGAGCAGCTTCTTCACTTGTTGGATCATCCTGACACTATTGCCCACCAATAGCATATCATCTACATAAAGTGTCAAGAAGATGAACTGCTCTCCCTTTCTCTGGATGTACACAAAGTGGTCCGAATTCAAACTTTCAAAACCTAACTCCAGCATGTAGGTGTCGAATTTCTGGTACCACATCCTCGGAGATTGTTTTAGTCCATACAGGGACTTCTTCAGCCTGCAAACCGGATCCTCCTTGCCCTTGGCTTCGAATCCTTCCGGCTGCTTCATGTATATCTCCTCCTCCAGATCACCGTGAAGAAACGCCGTCTTCATATCCATCTGCTCGATCTCTAAATCATGTGCTGCCGTAATAGAGAGTACCAGTCCGATCGACGTCATCTTGGCTACCGGTGAGAAGATCTCATCATAATCAACACCTTCGACCTGGGAGAATCCCTTTGCAACCAACCTTGCCTTGTATTTCTCCACAGTGCCATCACCCTTCACCTTCCGCTTGAAAACCCATTTCCAGGATCAAGAACCTCGCTCTGATACCAAATGTAAAGAAATAGGGTGTGCCGAGACGAGAAATTCGAAAGAAAACAAAACACAGAAAATTAGAGAAGACACACAGATGTACAGAGGTTCACCCCAATCCGGGCTACGTCCCCTCTCCCCTTCCTCTTCTCTTTGTTCTTTTCACCAAGACGGATTACAACTTACAAGGTTATAAGGATCAAAACTGATCCTACCTCACTTAACCCTCTTCAGACAAGAACAGAGGAACCGCCGCCAAGAAAGCACTGTTCCGTTCCTTTCTTGCTTAACGACCTTCTTCCTTCTTAACCCTAAATCAGGGTTATGCACCCTTTAAATAGGGCGCCAAACTAGGCTCGGACCAAACATCCGCTGAGATGGTTCAATAACATCCGCTGATATGGAACCTGCTGAGACAGCATGTACACCATGCGTCGAACGTCGAACGCAGGCGTCGAGTGCAGGCGTCGAGAGCAGGCATCGAGCGCAGGCATCGAGCATCGAATGCAGGCATTTGGCGTCGAGCGTAGGCGTCGAGCGCAGGCGTCGAACGTCGAACACATGCTTCTCCCGTTCGATGAGCCGTTGAGACGGGAGTAATCAAGGACCCGTTCGTCGAACGCAGGCGGAGTTCGACGAACTCTTCTCCGTTCGTCGAACGTTGTTCGACGAACACCGACCAGAAGTGTCCCCCAACTCCAACATTGGAAGTATCCCGAGAGACCATCAAGAAAATAATAAAAAGAGTGCTTGGATAACCATTCAAGGATTTGATCCATGAACGGTAAAGGAAAATGATCCTTGCTTGTAGCATCATTTAATTTGCGATAGTTGATGCATACTCGTCATCCAGTAACAGTTCGAATAAGGATTAGTTCATTTTTATCATTCAGAACGACTATAATTCCTCCTTTTTTTGGTACCACTTGGACAGGTCTAACCCAGGTGCTATCCGAAATCAGATAGATAATTTCCACATCTAATAATTTAATTACCTCCGCCTTGACTACTTTCTTCCTGTTAGGATTTAGTCAGCGTTAAGGTTGAATGATTTTGCAGGAATTTTCTTTCAAAAGAATTTTATGCGTACAAAAGAAAGGATTAATCCCATTGATATCAGAAATTTTTCACGCAATTGCGCGACGATGATTTTTTAAAACATTTAATAATTTAGATTTTTCAGAATCAGAAAGAAACACCGAAGCAATTACGGGGAGTTTAGAACCTTCCTCTAAAAATTAATATTCAAGATGACCGGGTAATTGTTTTAAATCTAAAAGAGGAGATTCTTCATAAGAAGTTTTTAAACGATCACTTCCTAATCCTAAAATATCAAAAAGCGGAGCGCAAGTTATCGCGTTGCCACTGTGTTCATGAGATAAACCATTAATCGATTCAAAATCCGCATCATAAAGACAAGTCGGTGAAATAAAATCAAGAAATAAAATTGAGTCTTCGTCATGTGAAGTCTCCAAAAAGAAACATGATTCGTCATTAGGTAAAGTGTTTTTCATTGAAGAATTGATAGTAAAGGTAACTTCATCATCCCTAGCTCTAAGAGGAAGTTTACCATTACTAACGTCAATAATAGCGTGAGAGGTGGCAAGGAAGGGGCGGTCGAGAATTAGTGGTACATCGACATCCTCTTCTATGTCAAGGATGAAAAAATCTACCGGAAAGATAAATTTGTAGACTTTGACAAACATGTTGGGAAAAATTCCTTGGATTTAACTTAACAAAATATCTAAAGTGATTTTAACTCTTAGGTTTTAATTACCCATTGTATAATGAGGGTAATTTGGTCATTAGATATCTTAGGATATCACACACAACATGGAGTGTCAAGACCAGAGCAAGACAAGCATAAATTGGGTTGAGTTAACAATTGCGTCGAATAGTATTTAACGCAACTTTGACTTCATGTCGACTTTGACAACTTAGACTAGAAGTCCAAGCAACTCAACCTATCTGTCAAAGTAGATCAAGTCGATGCTACGTCGAAAGGATATCAACGTAGATGAAATGAGCATGTCAAAGTATCATTAGAAGTCGTTGCAGCTTCGACTTCAACTCAATGCAGAAGGAAGAATTTGTCGAAGCCATCAGAATTCGACATAACGTCGACTACAATTCGACGCAGTTGATGAAGTTCAGAGTTAAGCCTTCAACTCGACGGTTACATCGATAAGTAATTGACGCAACATCGACATTAGGGATCAATCAGAGTAAGAAGGAATTCGAAGCTGCTCTTACATGACCTCGAAGGTGCGTCGATAAGAGAGAAGATGAAATCGACGCAACGTCGAATACAGTCTGAAAAGGAAACCTTTTCAGTTGTCCTTTTTAAAACTCTCTCTCAAGGCCCACGGTGCTAAAGACCGTTCTACAACAGCTTGTTTATTGCCTAGAATGGAGATGGACATTCAAGAAGATAGAAAAAACTTTCTTGGAAAGTATTCAAGCAGTTGGCAGACGAGTCGTGAACAAATAAAGGAAGAGAGATTAATTGTCCAAGGAAATACCTTTTCAGCACAACCCAAAAGTGGAATGGCATTCAAAAATTAAATGATGGACAATAAATAAGAACATTAGAGAGAAGAATGGATATAGAGAATTCATCACAATAATCTGCATCTTGTCGATTATGGCTTCCTCCTTCTTCTTCATGCTGGAACCCTAAAGGACATAAAAACAAAAACTGCTCTCCTCTCTCAGAACAGAACAACTGAAGGCTGCTCTTCACCAATATCTCATAGCAGCCAGATTTCAATCAGAAAAAAGTAGAAAGTAATTGAATCTTGTAACCATTGCAAATCATCACAATCATAAGCAAGGATTCATCATTAGCAGATCCAGAAAAAGAAAAGAGCTGAAGGCTTTAATAGAATTTTGAGAACAAAATTCTTCTTCTAACTTCTTCCTCTTCCTTCTCTCTTCAACTCAACTGTAAAGAGTTTTAAGAATCCCTCTTCCAAAGGATTCAGTGGTTCAAGATCTCCTTATCAAAAGATCTGTGGTTCAAGATCTCCTAATCAAAAGATCTGTGGTTCAAGATCTCCTTATCAAAAGATTTGTGGTTCAAGATCTCCTTATCAAAAGATCTTTGGTTCAAAGAGTCTCCTTATCAAAAGACTCAGGCAAAGGTTGTGCATTCTTACCAGGTGGTAGAACAAAGGAGTAACCACATGTAACGATACTGGCTAGCCTGACCCGGGCCCCTAGCCCAGTACCGCCGGCACCGACGGCCCAGGCCCAGCCCCCTAACAGGGACCGACTGGGACCCAGCTAGCCCGCCGGTTCAGCCTCACCCCGAAGGGTTAACCACGAGCATGCAGGCCGTACACCCCAACGCCTCTCTGGCCTGTTTCTCAGCGCAGCGCGTTGTTGGAGGGGGGTCTCGAACCCACAACCTCCCTTGATAGGAAACCTTCAACAGTTCCTATCACCAATTGAGCTGCAGCTCAGTTGGTGATAGGAACTGTTGAAGGTTTCCTATCAAGGGAGGTTGTGGGTTCGAGACCCCCCTCCAACAACGCGCTGCGCTGAGAAACAGGCCAGAGAGGCGTTGGGGTGTACGACCTGCAGGCTTGTGGTTAACACTTCGGGGTGAGGCTGAACCGGCGGTGCCAGCTGGGTCCCAGTCGGTCCCTGTTAGGGGGCTGGGCCTGGGCCGTCGGTGCCGGCGGTACTGGGCTAGGGGCCCAGGTCAGGCTAGCCAGTATCGTTACAAAAAGTGCACTTTTTGTAACGGTACTGGCCAGGACCGTCAACACATGAACTACAAGTCCAGTACCGCCGGCACCGACGGCCCAGGACCGTCAATAGACCTACTGGCACCGCCGGTTAAGCCTCACCCCGAAGGGTTAACCACAGGCCTGCAGGCCGTGCACCCCAACCCCTCTCTGGCCCACCACAGGGCCCAGCGGGTTGTTGGAGACATACAGTATCCCTTCGGTGAGAAGTGAGCCAGTTAAGCGGCGGCACGTGGACTTCCCTGGAGGTCACCCATCCCGTGACTACTCCAGCCTGAGCTCAGTTGGTGATGAGAAGTGAAAGTATTCCGTAGTTAAGCGTGCTCGGGCTGGAGTAGTCACGGGATGGGTGACCTCCAGGGAAGTCCACGTGCCGCCGCTTAACTGGCTCACTTCTCACCGAAGGGAGACTGTATGTCTCCAACAACCCGCTGGGCCCTGTGGTGGGCCAGAGAGGGGTTGGGGTGCACGGCCTGCAGGCCTGTGGTTAACCCTTCGGGGTGAGGCTTAACCGGCGGTGCCAGTAGGTCTGTTGACGGTCCTGGGCCGTCGGTGCCGGCGGTACTGGGCTTGTAGTTCATGTGTTGACGGTCCTGGCCAGTACCGTTACAAAAAGTGCACTTTTTGTAACGATACTGGCTAGCCTGACCCGGGCCCCTAGCCCAGTACCGCCGGCACCGACGGCCCAGGCCCAGCCCCCTAATAGGGACCGACTGGGACCCAGCTGGCACCGCCGGTTCAGCCTCACCCCGAAGGGTTAACCACAAGCCTGCAGGCCGTACACCCCAACGCCTCTCTGGCCTGTTTCTCAGCGCAGCGCGTTGTTGGAGGGGGGTCTCGAACCCACAACCTCCCTTGATAGGAAACCTTCAACAGTTCCTATCACCAATTGAGCTGCAGCTCAGTTGGTGATAGGAACTGTTGAAGGTTTCCTATCAAGGGAGGTTGTGGGTTCGAGACCCCCCTCCAACAACGCGCTGCGCTGAGAAACAGGCCAGAGAGGCGTTGGGGTGTACGACCTGCAGGCTTGTGGTTAACCCTTCGGGGTGAGGCTGAACCGGCGGTGCCAGCTGGGTCCCAGTCGGTCCCTGTTAGGGGGCTGGGCCTGGGCCGTCGGTGCCGGCGGTACTGGGCTAGGGGCCCGGGTCAAGCTAGCCAGTATCGTTACAAAAAGTGCAAGCTCAGTTGGTGATGAGAAGTGAAAGTATTCCGTAGTTAAGCGTGCTCGGGCTGGAGTAGTCACGGGATGGGTGACCTCCTGGGAAGTCCACGCGCTGCCGCTTAACTGGCTCAATTCTCATCAAAGGGAGGGCGTGGGTTCGACCCCCCTCCAACAACGCGCTGCGCCTGAGAAACAGGGCCAGAGAGGCGTTGGGGTGTACGGCCTGCAGGCTTGTGGTTAACCCTTCGGGGTGAGGCTTAACCGGCGGTGCCAGTAGGTCTGTTGACGGTCCTGGGCCGTCGGTGCTGGCGGTACTGGGCTTGTAGGTCATGTGTTGACGGTCCTGGCCAGTACCGTTACACCACAAGGGAACCTCTATAAAAATCTGTGTCTTTGCTATGATTTTCTGTGCTGTCCCATTTACATTTTCTGCATTCATTTCCAGCAATACTTATATTATTTATTCTGCCATTAGTTATGATTGTGTGCATAATACCTTAGTAAGTTTTATTGCTTGCACAGTTAGGATAAGAAAATATTTAAATCTCTATTCACCCCCCTTTAGAGGATTCTCAGAGGCACACTGTGCACTTTCAAAACACATCCTCAATAATACCCATTGGGTATTTAATGGACCGATCTGCTAAATGTATGCCCATTCTAGTGGGATTAGGTTCCCCTAATCCTAATTTTTTAACAAAGAATAAAGCATCAAATTTATACTAGCGCCTAGATAGGCGAACACTTGTTTGACTAATAAATCGCCAAAAAGACAAGGGATAGTGAAACTACCCAGATCGGTTAATTTCTTTGGCAATTTATTTAGTAAAACCGTAGAACAGTCCACATTAAATTGAGCGATAGAAATATCCTCAAGTTTCCTTTTATTGGATAAATGATCTTTGAGGTATTTTGCGTATTTTGACATTTGCGCGATGGCTTCGCAAAATGGTAAATTTATATGAATTTATTTAAATAATTCCAAGAATTTACCATAGTGCACATCCATCCGTTATGCTTTTAATTTGGAGGGGTAAGGAAGAGAAGGTTAAAATTCTTTAATTTTATTTGGTGGAGGAGGTGGTGAAGAAATGATTACCTCCGAGTCAAACTTTTTGGTAGGAGTAGTTACCTCAGAATCAACCTTTTTGTTAGGAGTAGTTGTAAGACCCTCATTTTTGTGCATTCATTCCTGGGTCTTACCGCCTAGAACCGCCGTCTTGCGGTGGCACCAACTCATGGGATGGTCGCCACCATAATACGCCGCTTCTGCCGTCTAATCAACATCATCCAGGCCAACAACACATCACAGTAATAGATGCGTTAAATGAAACAAGTCCACAAAATCACATTATATATATCATAATACAAATGTCCACAAATGAGAGAGTACTAAAATGAATAAGGGGCTTATGCCTAGTTGTTGGGAATATTGCCTTCAATGTTCCCTTGATTTGAAGAGGCACCTCACTCAATGCTAAGTACAAATTGTATTTGATAAACCCTATGTGAAAATTTCTCGTTTTGATAATTAGCAGAAAAACGGGAACTAGGTCGCAGAAACACTCTCAACCCAACTGAGCACAATAAACCAGAAACAAAGAAGGAGCACAAGGACTAGTATTCAAAACTCTTCTTTCCAATTTGAGGTACACATGGCGAGACATGATTCACCAAAACAATCGAAGGAGAATAACAATAACAAGACAAGCATAAACCGTCCAAGCCGCCCGACTAGCAAGCCGCCCGACCTAACAAGGCTGTCCGCGCAAACCGCCAAGTTGCCGAACCGCAACTCAACACGCGGACTACCCATTATTCCAATGCTGAAACTGTCTTCCCAAGCAAGGCCGCCTGACCGCTGTCACTTAGCCGCTCCTAACCGTGAACACTGCTGCTGACTAGCTAAACAAAAAACAGACCGGCAAGGCAAGCCGCCTAACCGCACGGTCTGACTTTATTGAAAGCAAGAACACAAGCCGAAGAGAAAAGCTGCCACAAACCGCGACCAACTGCTGCTACCCGCCACTGACTACAACCGACTTAACAGCTGCGGTCTTCACTGAACAAGTCAGAACCAAACACAAGTCGCGCAACCTGCGAACACAACAGAGTCAATTCTCAACCCGAGCGACTAGAAAAGTCTAACCGCACGAAAGACTTGCGAGCTCTCGCTTACTGTTCACTGTATTTGATCTGAGGAAGAGGTCCTATTTATAGGCGCGAGGTGGAGTGTGGTAACCGCCCATGGAGATTGGATAACTGCCTCAACTCGGCAGCGGATAGAAAACAAACCGTGCGGCTAAAGACAAGCCGCACCAGTCTAGCAGAGCACCAGAACTTGAAGCAGACCAAGTCCAAGAACAAGCAGGACTGACAGACCGCCAGTCTGCTGCGAGTAAACAACCCGTGCGGTCTCAAGACAGACCGCTCAACCTTCTGCGGGAAGACAACCCGCGCGATCTTGAGACAGACCGCCCGACCTGCTGCGAGTAGACAACCCGCGCGGTCTCAAGATAGACCGCCAGACCTCTACTTCACTTCAATATTTTCAACACTCCCCCTTGAAGTAAGAAGTGGAAGTCAACCCGTGTAAACCTCGTAACCGAGTGAATGGTCCCTTCACTAGCGACTTCGTGAAGATGTCAGTGACATTGTCCTCGCTCCGCACATGCTCAACCATTAGAGAACCCTCCAGCACCTTTTCCCGAATAAAATCATGCTCGATCTCGATGTGCTTGGTCCGCGCATGAAAAACTAGATTATTAACAAGTTTGAGGGCACTCTCGTTGTCACCGCATAGCAGAGTAGGACGTCGCACCTCCTCATGGATGTCTTCTACAAACCTCCTCAGTCAGATGGCTTCCTGAGCTGCCAAGGCTGAAGCCTTGTACTCCGCTTCAGTGGTAGAAATAAATACTGAATCCTGCTTCTTGCTGCACCATGATATAGCTGCAGGGCCCGCCAAAAAGACGTATCCAGATGTCGACTTCCGATCATCCGAATCTCCCCCATAATCAGCATCCATGTAACCATGCATGTTAAACACGTATCTCTCCTATAATAGAGACCCAAATCTGTGGTCGACTTCACGTACTTCAGGATACTCCTGGCCGCCACCAGATGAGGTTTCCGTGGCTCCGCCATATATCAACTTACCCTGCCAACTGCATTTGCAATATCTGGCCTAGTAATCGTCAAATATATCAAACTCCCAATAAGAGCCCAGAATACCAATGGATCAGAAAGAATCCGCCCCTCATCCCGCTGAAGCTTTAGACCAACCTCAAGAGGAGTTGAACTACTCTTCCCTTCCTGCATGCCGAATCTCTTAATGATTCGCTCTGCATAGCCCTTCTGGGAAATGAGCACTCCATTCTTCTGCCTCTCAACCTCGAGTCCAAGGAAATGGTGGAGCTCACCAAGATCCTTCATCTCAAATTTGATAGCAAGCTCAGCCCTTAGCCTTGCTACCTCCTCCTCTGAGTTCCCGGTGACAATCATGTCATCCACATACAACAGCACGAGGACCTGAAGCTCTCCCTGCTTCTTGATAAACAAGCTAGAATCTGAGTCTAAAGTAAAGTATCTGCAGAAATGAAGATATTCTGCGATCTTCCCATACCACGCCCTAGGCGCTTGCTTCAACCCATAGAGGGCCTTCTTCAACTTGCAGACGTGTCGCGAATGAACTTCTGATACATACCCAGGTGGCTGAACCATGAAGATGTCCCTGTCAATCTCATCGTACAAGAAAGCATTCTATTCGTCAAGTTGCCAAATCTTCCATCCTTTGCAAGATGCCAACGCAATCACCACCCGCACCGAAGTCATCTTGGCCACTGGACTAAACGTCTCCTCATAATCCACCCCATACTATTGTGAGAAACCTCGAGCAACAAGGCGAGCCTTGTACCGCTCGATACTTCCATCCGCCTTCTTCTTCAGTTTGAACACCCACTTGCAAGTTACAGGAGTTATGCCATCAACCTTGGGAACAAGATCCCAGGTTTCGTTCTTCTTGAGGGCAGCCATCTCCTCATCCATGGCATCTTCCCACTCCTTGACTCCAGTGGCTTATTCAAATCTTGAAGGCTCTCGCTCGTCCAGAGGGCCAACAAAGAAACTTGAAACAAAGCTCACCATGTTTCCTCCTGTATAACGAGCTGGTGGAATTATAGTCCTCTTTGACCTTCTTAAGGTCGGAGCTGGACTAACCACTTCGGCTGCTTCTTCAGAATCAACTCTGTTCTCAGGCGTACTTGGAGCATTGCTCCCCCTGCTTCCAGAACCTGAAGCATCTGCCGCAGAGCTTGACACAACTGGAGCCCCTCGTGAAACAGGAAACTCCTCCTAAAGACCTTCTGCAACTTCCCTTTGCCTTTCAACCTTGCTATCTGATAGTTCTATACCAGAACTCCCCTGGTATGATGTCAGATCATCAAATACCATATCGCGAGACACTACAAATCTCCGCGTCTGGGGATCCATGCACTTCCAGCCCTTCTTTCGGTCATCATACCCAAGAAACACTAGTTTCCTCGCCTTCACGTCTAGTTTTGTTCTATGGGCATCAGGAACATGCACATAGCAAGTTGAACCAAACACTCATAAGTGTCCCACTCCGGGCTTCTCCTTAAACATCAGTTCATGTGGAGTCTTCATCTTGGTCGGACTAAGAGGCTTCCGATTGATGACAGAAGCAGCACAAGACATATACTCCGCCCAGAAGGACTTTGGAATATTCTTGGCATGAAGCCAACACTTCACGGTCTCCGTCAAATGATGGATTTTCCGCTCAGCAACTCCATTCTGTTGTATAGTATGCGCACAAGAGAGATCTCTCTGGACGCCATGCTTCCTGCAAAAACTAAAGAACTCTCCTGAGGTGAACTCACCTCCATTGTCAGTTCTCAGTTTTTTAATCCGCAATCCAAGATGACCCTCCACAAGCTCCTTGAACTCCACAAACTTCTCGAACGCTTCTGAATTCTCCTTCATAAAATTTACCCAGGTATATCTGGTGTAATCATCAATCAAAACCAGCATATACCGATTGCCTCCAAGACTAGCTGTGTTGGTCAGGCCAAAAAGATCACCATGAATCAACTCCAACGGCTTCTTGCACCTGCTCTGTAACTTATCAAATGGAAGTCGATGAGACTTTCCATACTGACACCCTGCACAGACATGACCCTCTCCCATGGACGATAAACTAGGCAAGCCTTTCACAAGGCCTTTTTTCGCCATAGTCTTCAGCTTCGCCATGCCAACATGGCGTAGCCTTTCATGCCAGATAGTCGCGCTATCATTTGTCCGCATCTTATCAACATAGGAACTTGTTGATAAAACAAACAAGTCCTTTACCCTTCTCCCAACATGAACTGTGTCAGCTTGCACCGATGACACATTCTTAAGGAACCTCACTTCTGTTGGACCAAACAGAACGTGATATCCGGCGTCTACAATGTTAGTCACAGAAAAGAGATTTTTCTTCATACCCGGCATGTGATAAACACTCCGTAATTTTAGTGGACCCTTATCACTGCCTAAAGAAACCATCCCCTCTTGCTTGACTGTATGAATAGAATCATCAGCGGTAATAATAACATCATTACCTGAATAGGGCTGCGCATAAGAAAGCTTTGACCCATCTCCGGTAAGGTGATGACCACACCCTGAGTCAACAATCCAGTCCTCCTTGTAGTTGATAGAAGAAAGAACATCAACGGACGCCGCCGTCAAATTTGCCGTAAAGGCACCCTCTCCTCCCATTCAACTTCCACATTCCTGGATCCAACTTCCTTCTTGCCAGCAGCATGCCCTGCCTGAAGATTCATTTGGCAATCCTTCTTAAAATGACCAAGCTGATTACACTTGAAACACTGAAGTCCTTCCTTCTTCTTTCCATCAGACTTAGGAGCATGGCTCCTCTCCTGCTGACCTGAAGTAAAAGGATCATCGCTTCCAGATGATTTTTTCTTCTTGTCCCACTTCTTCTTCTTCCCAGAGAAGAGCACCTCATTATCTCCCCCGAAGACAGACATCCCAGCCATCTGCTTTGCCAAGCTTTCCTGCGAAGCAAGCAAATTCTCTAGCTCAAGAAACGACGGCTGATTGACCCAGCCTTGGACAAAAGTGACAAAGGCCACATATTCTCTCCGCAATCTGCGGATAATGTGCCTCTTCAGCTTTGCCTCAGAAATGGGCTCATCCAGATCCAATGCAGAAATCTCTGCATAGAGGTTCTTCATCTTTAAAAAGAAAGTAGAAACAGAAAGATCACCTTGAGTGGCTTTCGCCAACTCATTTTCTAAGAACTGTAGCCACACTACATTCTTCTTATTGAACAACCCGTCAAGAGAAGTCCAAATCTCAGCAGCAGATTGACATCCTATGATGTGATCAAATAGCCCAGATGAAATTGCCCGCTTGAGAGTAAACTCTGCTTTCGCATTTGTTTTCTTCTAAGCTTTCACCAGCTCAGCATTCCCTTCAATAGGGACAACTGCTTGGCTCGCATCTCCTCCGACAACCTCCCAAAGATCCTCACCAAGAAGAAAGCTTTCCATACAAGACTTCCACTTCTTAAAGTTAGTCTGTGTAAGAAGCTCAATACCAAGACCTCTTGCAATTCCACCTTCCATTGTAGTGCTACTGATCTACTTGTGCTCCAGAAATCCAAGCAAGATAACTGCGGTTGATTCACTGCTCAAACCTCTGTCCCTCTGATACAATGTGAAAATTTCTCATTTTGATAATTAGCAGAAAAATGGGAACTAGGTCGCAGAAACACTCTCAACCCAATTGAGCACAATAAACCAGAAACAAAGAAGGAGTACGAGGGCTAGTATTCTAAACCCTTCTTTACAATTTGAGGTAAGTACACATGGCGAGACATGCTTCACCAAAACAATCGAAGGAGAATAACAACAACAAGAAAAGCAGAAACCATCCAAGCCGCCTGACAAGCAAGCCGCCCGACCTAACAAGGCTGTCCGCGCAAATCGCCAAGTCGCCAAACCGCAACTCAACATGCGGACTACCCATTATTCCAATGCTGAAACTGTCCGCCAGAGAAAGGCCACCTGACTGCTATCACTTAGCCGCTCCTAACTGCGAACACTGCTGCTCACTAGCTGAACAGAAAACAAACCAGAAAGGTAAGCCGCATAACCGCACGGCCTGACTTTATTGAAAGCAAGAACACAAGCCGAAGAGAAAAGCTGCCGCAAACTGCGACCACCTACTGCTACCCGCCCCTGACTGCAACCGGCTTAACCGCTGCAGTCTTCATTGAACAAGTCAGAACCACACACAAGTAGCGCAACCTGCGAACACAACAGAGTCAATTCTCAACCCGAGCGACTAGAAAAGTCTAACCGCACGAAAGACTTGTGAGCTCTCACTTACTGTTCACTGTATTTGATCTGAGGGAGAGGTCCTATTTATAGGCGCGAGGTAAAGTGTGGTAACCGCCCATAGAGATAGGATAACCGCCTCAACTCGGCAGCGGATAGAAAATAAACCGTGCGGCTTAAAGACAAGCCGCACCAGTCTAGCAGAGCACCAGAACTTGAAGCAGACCAAGTCTAAGAAGTAGCCGGACAGACAAACTGCCAGTGCGCTGCGGGTAAGCAACCCGCGCAGTCTCAAGACAGACCGCTCAACCTTCTGCGGGAAGACAATCCGCGCGGTCTCTAGACAGACCGCCCAGACTGCTGTGGGTAGACAACCCGCGCGGTCTCAAGACAGACCGCCCGACCTCCACTTCACTTCAATATTTTCAACACCCTATTTTGTATCAAGCTAAAGCAGGGTTAGGTTATTCCAAGAAGTGGAATATGTTCAGAAGTTTAATGCCAAAACAGCTGAGATGACCTCTCAATCTCAGTTGAACCGCTGAGACAAGGCTAGGTGCCGCTGAGAAGAAGTCTAGGTCTGCTGGGCTGCAGATAGAGGAAAACTGCTGAGACGACTGTCTGTCTCAGCGGTGCCACTGAGATGGAGACAGAAGTTGCCGCAGAGTTTGAAGGCTGTCTCTGCCCAACCGCTGAGACAAATTCAAATATGAATAAAGCACTAGCGGGATCTGTTTTTGGCACAAGTACCTGAAAAGCAAGATACATTATTGGCAGATGTCCATGCTATGTCAGGGGCTTCTAATAGTCGTTGAAAGTCATAAGGAAGTATAAAAGAAGATGTTACGTCTAAAAGAAGACAATTGTTCTATCGGGAAGAGATTTATTATGTGGTATAAGTTCTATCTTCTTCATGCTTCCTGAAGGGCAATCTCTCAAGCAAAAGCTGAACTCTGCTGGGAGATAAGATAGTTCTTCCTGAATCATTCAAGAAGAATAAGTTGATCTTCAACTTTGCTGAAGGAGAAAATCAAGGAGAAACAAGACCTGTAGCTGCTGCTTCACAGTTCTGTTTCAAGATAGCAGAAGACAAGATTTGAAGGTTAACTTTATAAAGTCTTCTATTGTATCTTTAACACTTTATTTATCTGTAAGGCATTTATGCCTGAGCTGTAGGGTTGCTTAGCCGGAGGGTAGAGCTACACTCCTAACTTGAGTGTAGGATCTTTGTGAAGATCTGAGGTAGGACTTTTTGTTAGGTCTGAGGTAGGAAATCAGGAGATTTATGAGTTGTAGGACTCTGAGTTTGTAGGGTTTTTGAGCCTGAGGTAAGCTTTGGAGAAAACCTGAGAGATTATGAGGAATCAGAGTTGTAAGCTCTTGAAGCTGAGTTTTAGGAGTTGGCCCTGTCTAACTCATTGTTAGAAGGGTGAAGGGGGAAAGAGGACTACTCAAGACAGCCCGTCTTGAGGAACCTCTATATATGCTTGTGTACTTTCTGAGTGTGTGCTTATAACTCTTACATTCATTGAAAACAGCTAGGCTTAATAGGAATAAAATGAAAGAGACTTATTCACCCCCTCTAGGTGATCTAGACTACTACCTATAAACTATCAAGTGGTATCAGAGGGAGGTTAGTCAAAAGGACTAAAATGTCTGACCAGATCCTACAAAGGAGTAGTCATATCTGAATCCAATGGTGCAACTGGATTGCAGAAGGAGATGGGGTCTATGAAGTTGCCTATATGCAACAAAGAGAAATTTGGCATATGGAAGCAAAGAGTACGGCTATTCATGGAAGCCTCAGACCCTAGGATCTACATTACTGTGAAGCAGGGTCCTTTTACTTTTCAAACAGCCTCCATGATAGATCCAATTAGGAGAGTGGCCAAGCCTTTTGCTGACTTGACCAAGGATGAACTTGCACTATTCTCAATGGATAAAAGAGCCCAAAACATTATTGTGAATGCAATTGATGATTCCACCATCCAAAACATGGTGCACTGTACAACAACCAAGGAGATGTTGTATACACTTGTGTTGTATATGGAAGGGACAGCTGAAGTGAGGGATGATAGGAAATCTCTCCTCAATCAGGAATATGAAGCTTTCAGGAAGCTCAGCCAGGAAAGCATATCTATCTGCCATGAAAGGTTCTTCAGGATAGTTAATGAATTGAGGACCTATGCAAGGGTATTCAGTGACTATGAGCTAAATGACAAGTTCCTATGATCTCTAACTAGAGAGTGGGACACAAAGATATGTTCCATCAAGGAAGTGGCTAAGCTGGGTGAAACTCCTACACATACATTGTTTGGGAAGCTGCTCTCTTATGAGATACAACTGTCTGCAAGGAAGGAGAAGGATACATCCAGCAGTCCTCATAAAAGTGAGAAAACTATCTCTCTGAAAGCTAACAGCCCCAATATGAGCAAAGCCAGCAACCGTCTACAAGGAAGGAGAAGGATACATCCACCAGGCCTCATGCAAGGGAGAAAACTATGGCTCTGAAAGCTAACAGCCCCAAAAGGAGCAAAGCCAGATTGCTGTCTCCTCCAAGGAAAGTTGCTGATTCTGAAAATTCTGAGAACTGCACTTCTGACAGCACCTCATCTGATGAGGAGTTTTTCGCCTTCTCTAGGCACTTCAAGAAGCTAATGAGGAGGAAGCAATGGAAGAACAAACCTTCCTCCTCCTCACATCCCAGGAAGGACCATAGCAGATATAAAAGGCAGCACCCCAAGGGTGATAGGTATGACCCTAAATATGTTAAACATATTTCATCTAATGTTATATGCTACTGCTGCAGCAAGCCTACACATGTCATTGCTGACTGTCCAGTCAAGAGAAAGGAGAAAGTGATAAGAAATATCATCATCAAAAGGAAAGGAAAGGTGAAAAATCCATCCTAGCAAAGAAGGGGAAGAGCTGGAGTGAATTTGAGTCCTCAACCACAGATTCAGATGAAGAGGAGAAAGCCTACATTGGGCTGTTTGCTGCAAAAGAGGTTGAAGACTTTCCTGCTGCCAGGATTGAAATCAGGGCCCCTCAGTCACATTCAGACAGTGACATAGAGGAGGATGAAGACATCAAAGAAGACCAAGGGCTGATGGCTCTAACAGAAGATGAGGACAGTCAAAACAAATCAGACAATGAGTAGGTACTAATCCACTACATTTCTTCTTCTAAATATGAGACAAGCCCAGAATCTGAATTAACTCCATCTAATGATGGAAGTGATTCCGAATCTGAGGAAGATGTCAATCAATTGATTGATACGTATAGTGCTCTCTTGGAAGCTCTGAAAAAGAGCAAGATCTTAACCAAGAGGCAAGCTCGAGAGATTGCTTCCCTAAAGCAGACAAAAACTGATTGCACTAAACATGCTACCCAGCTAGCTCAGATGAGCAAAGAAATTGGCATGTTTAGGGGAATGCCAATTATCCATGTTGGCACAGTAAGCCATAAAATCAAGATCATCAAGGATCTTGAGGAAAAGCTTCTAAAGGAGAGGATGATAGTGGCTCAGTTCTCTAAGCCTAAGACAGTGCTACCTATTATTGACACCTTCTCATCCCATAAAAAAAGAGGATTGGGATTCAATAAAGAGGCAGCAGCTGGTAACACAAAGGGTAAGGACATGGGTTCAATTAAACCAAAGGCTTCCTTTGTGAAGGTAATGATGCCATCCAATATATATGACCAACAAAGCACACATGGTCACCTGTTGAATGGTAGTTCCAATAGCTTGAGCAAAGATGTTCACAGCTATAGGAGTAGAAAGGAGTTAGGCTTGAGTGCCTTAAAGGCTCCACATGAGGAAATTCAGATGGCCCATCATAGACCATTTGTTTTTGGAACCTCAATAACTATACTTAAGATAAAGGAGGCTGCATCTCCCAACTCCCATCCAGCAAAAATTGAGACTGCTATCAGACCTATAACCTAGCCTAACAGTCCAGTTTTTGCTGCCATCAACACTTGCTTAGCTTCCAAGCTAAAATCTGTTGATGTCAATCAAAAAATGGCTGCCAAGACTGATTATAGGAAGACAAAAAGCCAAGTGATTTCTGATAGGAACAAGAAGAATGCAACTGTATCCTTTCCTGGACAGAATAAGGGAACCTCAACTTCTAAATCTGTACAGAAAAAAGATACAACATATATGAGTGTTGGTGCTGTGGCAAAGTGGGTCACTTTGTAATCGATTGATGACACAACCCTAATGTGACAATTGCAAGGAAGGGCACTCCAGCCAAACAAATCCTTTCCAAGAATATCCCATAGGTATTAACAGGGACCTAGGACCCAAAATCAATTGTGTTCCTAAGGTATAATAAATTTTATCTTGCAGGTTAGTTCAAGTACCAGTCTTAAACAAATATGGTACTTGGACAATGGGTACTCAAGTCACATGACAGGTACCAGAAGTCTTCTACATGACTATACAACTGTGAAGAATGGACCTACAGTTACATTTGGTGGATCTGAAAAAGGAGTCACCAAAGGATATGGTATAATATCCAATGGCATAGTCTCAATCACAAGGGTAGCTTATGTTGAAGGGTTGCAACACAACCTTGTAAACATAAGTCAATTATGTGACCTAGGCTGTGTTATTGAATTCCACAATGACAAGTGCTTGATCAAAAAGTCAAATGACTTAGAGACCATTCTCTCAGGCACTAGGAGTGAGAATGTATATTGTTTAGATTTTATTTGCTATAATTCCCTATCTCTTGTGTGTCTTGTAGCTAATGAAATTGAGTCTCTTTGTGTTCAATGGCACAAGAGACTTGCGCACATTAACTACAAGACAATGTATAGACTATTTTCTAAAAACCTTATTAGGAATAATCCAAATCTAAAATGTATTAAAAGTGGTCCCTGTCATGCTTGCCAAATGGGTAAGCAAACTAGGGCCACTTTCAAAAGTATTGGCTGCAAAGACACTGGAAGATGTCTATATCTATTGCACATGGACTTGTTTGGTCCTTTGCCAATTCAGAGTCTAGGTGGGAAGTTGTATACATTGGTGTTTGTTGATGATCACTCAAAGTATAAATGGGTATTCTTCCTAAAGAAGAAATCTGATACCTTAGATGTCTTTATAAATCATGTCAATGCCATTCAGAATGATCTACAATGTACTGTGGTCAGGACCAGGACTGACCATGGCACAATATTTCAATCTGAGGCTATGATAGGGTTTTGTCAAGAATTTGGTATCACCCAGGAGTTCTCCTCCCCAAGGACTCCACAACAAAATGGTGTGGCTGAGAGGAGAAATAAGACATTGATAGAAGCTGAGAGAACATTGTTTAGTGACTCCTCACTCCCAGAATATTTCTAGGCTGAGGCAGTCAATACTGCTTGTTATGTTCTCAATAGATCTTCCATCAATAAGGTCCTTGGAATTACCCCATATGAAATTCTGAAAGGTAAACAACCGACAATATCATACTTTAGAATCTTTGGTTGTAAATGCTACATTTTAAACAATGGAAAATCTTATTTGACAAAGTTTGCAGAAAAATGCAATATAGGGGTTCTTGTAGGCTATAACTCACATAGTAGAGCTTATAGAGTATACAATAAGAAAACTCATGTTGTAGAAAAGTCTATGCATGTAGTGTTTGATGAGACCAGCCTACTTTATAAGGGCTGGTCTAGTTCTTCTATTTTGACAGGAAATGAACAGAAATTGGAAGAGATCTTTATCCAAAACATTCCTAGTAGAAGCAAAGCTTATACAGCTGCTACTATTCCTGAAGATGAAGAAGAGCAGGCTACTGAAGACCTTGTTGATCCAGAAGAAGACTTGCAGATTGTTGACAGGATGCCTACAACAATAAGACACTTGAGAGATCATCCAAGAGAACAGATAATTGGAGCTGGGAATCAAGGTGTGATCACAAGACGTATGGCTCACAATGAAGCTCTATTCGTGTGCTTCCTGTCATAGTTGGAGCCCAAGAAGTTTGAAGAGGCCAATCAAGATATTTTCTGGATTCAAGCCATGCAAGAAGAGCTTCTTCAATTGAAGAGATGCAAAGTCTGGAAGTTTGTGCCAAAACCTCAAGGACACAACATCATTGGCACCAATGGATATACATAAATAAGTTGGATGAGAATGGAACCATCTTCAAGAACAAAGATAGATTAGTAGCCAAGGGCTATAGACAAGAAGAGGGTATAGATTTTGATCAAACCTTTGCCCAAGTTGCAAAGTCAGAAGCAATTAGGCTATTCCTTGCCTATGCTACCCATAAGGGGTTCAAAGTATACCAGATGGATGTCAAGTTAGCTTTCCTCAATGGTAACTTGAAGGAAGAAGTATATGTTGAACAACCATCAGGTTTTGTACATCCTATCCTTACTTCTCATATTTATTTACTTAGGAAAGCACTATATGGTCTAAGGCAAGCCCCTGGGGCTTTGTATGCGACCTTGTCTAGCTTTCTCATCAAGAATAAGTTCTTGAGGGGAAAGATAGATAACACATTATTTCTTAGGGAAATAAAGGGCAAGTGTCTCATAGTCCAAATTTATGTTGATGACATAATATTTGGGTCTACTGATGACAACCTTTACAAAAGGTTTGCCAACATTATGCAGGGGTACTTTGAGATGAGAAGTATGGGAGAGTTCAAGTACTTTTTAGGCCTCCAAGTGAAACAGTCTGATGAGGAGATATTTAACTCCCAGACTAAGTACACTAGGGAGCTTATCAAGAAGTTTGGGATGGAATCAGCATCCACCATGAAAACTCGCATGAGGTCCAACATTTCCCTGGACAAGGATGAGAAGGGCAAGGCCTTTGATGAATCCATGTATAGGTGCATTATTGGATCCTTGTTGTATCTAACTGCTAGTAGACCAGACATTATGCATGCTACATGTGTTTGTATTAGGTACCATGCTTGCCCTAAAGAATCTCATTACTCTACTGTAAAGAGGATTTTGAGATACCTTAAAGGCAGCCAACATCTTGGCCTTTGGTACCATAAGAACAATGATTTTGAACTAACTGGCTTTTTAGATGCAGATTTTGCAGGATGCAAAGAAGACAGGAAAAGTACAAGTGGTACTTTTCTATTCCTAGGAAGGAGGTTGATATCATAGAGCAGCAAGAAGCAAACTAGTATGTCTATTTCCACTGTCGAGTCAGAATATATAGTTGCAGGAAGCTGCTGTGCACAACTTTTGTGGATACAACATCAGCTAGAGGACTACAACCTCAAGGTAAGTCAGTCTCCTTTATATTGTGACTCATCCAGTGCTATCTCTATTGCTAAGAATCCTGTCTCTCATAGCAGGACTAAGCATATAGAGATAAGATATCATTTTATTAGAAAATATGTTGAAAGTAAGGATATCTGCCTTGAATTTGTCCCTACTGACAATCAAGTTGCTGATATCCTTACAAAGCCATTGGATGAGGCTAAATTTAACGCTTACAAGTTTGATCTTGGTATGATAAATATTGAATAGTGACTAACTTGTCTTATTATTAGTCCTCTATGATAGATTGAATGTTATGTTCTGGTACAATATGTTGATACATCAACACACTTAGTGGCATGAATAGGACATCAACCAATCCAATCAATATGGTTTAATATTAGTCTGTAAGATCAGTTCTGTTCTCTATCCCAGTGGTTGACAGTTCTCTATCCCAGCGGTTTAGATTGCAGTCTCAGCGGTTCCATTGAGACGGGTTGTCTCAATTGCTGTTTGTCAAAATTAAACATTAAATTATCTAAAATCACTTAAAATAAAAAGTCCAGTCAACGTTAATCATTAGGGCTAATCAAAACGTAAACCAAACCTATATCAATAGATCAAGGTTGAGTAAAGATAATTACAAAACCCTTACTCCCCAGTCACCGAGACGAATAATCTTCCCTTCCATCTCAGCGTCTCATTTTGCTTAGAAATAATGGCGCCAAAGAGTTGTAAGGATCTTCTGGAAGGGTTTGAAATTGTAAGAAATGGATTTGCTCATGCTCCAGAAGAAATAAAGGAGGTGATTCAACTTCTAGAAGCTCAAGGTCTAGAATATCTTCTGTCTGAGCCCACTGTCATTCTCAGAACTGAAGCTCTGGAATGGTACAGTAATGTAAGGATCTCCCCATCCAAGTCTACTTTGAAGTCAGAGGTTGGAGGTTAAAAGATTAAAGTCTCCTCCAAGAGGATAGAAAAGGGTCTCAATTTAACTCCATGCAGTCTTGATGAGGAAGAAGAAATCTCAGATAAAGATAAGAAGAAAGCTCTAACCTGGTGTAACTATGGTGATGCCCAGAAAGGCTCACTGAAGAGGAAATTCTTCAATCAGAGAGGCGAGCTCCTCTCTTACATAGTTGGGAAGCCCATTCTTTGTAAACCAGGCTCCCATGACACAATCTCCCTGTTCATGTTTGAACTAATGACAAGGATTATCTTGAAGAGGAAGACATCCTAGGGAAATTTGATCTTCCAAAGATTGAAAAGTTCCTTCAAGCCCCCAACATGGGAAGAATTATGTCCCTCTACCTTCTGAACACATATGCTAAGAAGTTTGAGAGCTCAAGAGGGCCAAAAGTCCACCACCTAAAAATGATGGATATAAAAACTCTGGATAGGTTCACTAGGGTGCTCCCCATGAGCTAGCCCTCTGAGGCAAAGGACAAGAAGAAGAAGATGTCAAAAGATCACAAGAAGTCCAGAATGGTTATCTCAAGTTCTGAGTCAGAACATTCTAATAAGGATGAGGATGTTGGTGCTGATCTGAACTCTCATTGCAGTCCAAACAAAGACGTTCTTCTGGATGACAAGAATGAGGATACTACATCTAATAAAGGTGTTGCAGATGCACAAAATATTCCTGCTAATTCTGTCAACAAAAATGACATGGAGAAAATGACCACCCTTGGTACTTAATCCTTCAAACTCAAATTACTGATAATGGTATCTAATCTTCAAAAAGTAAATTAGTTAATAGTTAATGATTCCATAATAATCTCACCTTCAGACCCTCAAGACCAGTTGGATACCATATCTGAGGGGGAGCAACAACAAGAGCCATCTGCAATAGATGTTGGTGATATTAATAATTATGCTGAAAAAGTCTCTGACAGGATTGATGAGGACAAAGTGCATTCTACTGAGGATATGCAAAGAAAGATTAACATCATCCTCTTAAATCTTGAAAGAAGAATCAAACTTAATCCAAATAATCAACCAGCTCTATTGGATTCACCAGATCACAGACAAGCTGATGCCCCATTTGAGGGGGAGAAGCCAAAGGAGCCATCAGTTGGTATTGATGCTAGTATCTCTGGAAAGCATGATGTGGAGAACTTAGGCTCCAAAGATGATTTACTAGATTTCTTGGACTCAACTAATCATGATTAGTCCAGTGCTATATCTGAGTGGGAGGAGCAAGGAAAATCTGATGATAATAACATTGATAATGATGATGTTGGTGCTGGATATGATAAGGATAATGATGGAGTCCTCCCTGACCATGTGCAAGGAGATGATCAAGACAAAAGGCAAAATACTTCAGTCATTAATCCAATTCTGGAAGTACAAGGGAAAATAACCCCCTAGGTGGAATTGATCCCTCCTCCAAGTCTCCCTCAAAAGCTCAAAGAACCTGCAGTGATTGATCAGCAAGCTTCAACCTCCATCTCCTCACAGTCAAATGAGAATATTATTAGTGCTTTCCAAATAATGCTAGATACTCATCTGACATCCATGAAGGATTATGTTGATATGTCAGCCTCTATAGTGAAGGAGTATGTAGATCAGTCCATCTCCAATGTAAAGACTAAAGTTATGGCTGAACTAAAGCCCATCAAAGATGAAACTGTTTATCTGAATCAACAAATGACCAAGTGGTTTGTCATGGATGAAAAGACAGTAAACTCTCAATCTGAAATATTCAGATCCATCAACAATGAACTTAAATTAGCAGAGTCTGATATGAGATATGTCAAAGAGTATGTCAGCAAAGCAGATGGGGTGCTTCAGAAGACAGCATCTCATATTGAGGATTATGTGTGGTCAACTGCTACCCAAATGGATGCTAAGGCAGTAAAGCTGAAGTATGAGCTCAAAGCTGACATTGAAAATGTCTTCCAAACCCTCTCTGGCACAATCACGGCAGCTAACCAAAACATCAATCAAAGAATTTTTGAAGAAGCCAGAAAGAGGGAGAATACCAATGCTGTAACCAACTCTGAGCTAGCCCTCAAAGTTCTGCAAGGAACAAGGATAGCCTTAAACCTTCCCCTCCTAGACATGCAGAGAGAAGAAGATTGGGACTTCCCTAATCAAGAGAAAATTGTTCGAAATGTCAGATTGGCAAGAAAAGAGAGAGAGAACGCATGATGCTAGCTGAAGAATTTATGGCTAAGCAAAGGGATGAGCAGAGCAAAGACCCAAATTTTGAATATTGGAGTGAGGACTCCAAGAGCATAATCTTGAATGCATGTCTAAGTCATGGACAAGTATGCAAAGACATTGATAGAATCTATCCATCTGAAGAATGGATAAAGCATTTGGAAAGAAACACAAAAGGGAAAGAATATTCAAGGAAAATCTGGTGAGGAAGGACAACCCAAGGAGGATGCCTTCAAGGTACATTCCAAAGCCATACATGTACTTCAAAAGGCATGAAAACAAGAAGAAGCTAGCTAAAATAGTCGCAGCACATGCAGAAAGGACACTGCTACTACTGCTGCTGAAAACAAGGTTGGTGCTACTGAAGACAAGGAGGCCTCAGCAAAAGGGAAAGAAGTTGTTGCTGACAAAGCTGAATGCTCAACATATTCTAAGAGGAGAAGAACTTAAATTAATGTATTTAGTTTTGTCTTCTGAAAGTCAAAATGTAACTTAAACAATGTCTCACAACATTTTGACAGAAATGAAAATGAAATTTTGGCTAAATCTATTGGTTTATGTTAGAGGCTAATCTTAGTCATTGCCTAGTAATAGTAAGTATCATTGCTATCGAGATTCTGTGATATCTAAACATAATAAATTAACAATGCTATTGTCTTGATAAACAATATTATTATATGATTGTTATAAATGTAATCTATATTGTCATGATTTGTAATGCCTAAGTTATGTCATCTTTTATATGATATGATATCATGAATGCTATATAATTATTTACATGATAAATTATCTCTTGTTATGTACCTTAGCATTGGGGATGTTGTGCCTTCTTCAAATATTGAGAGATTGTTGGGAATATTGCCTTCAATGTTCCCTTGATTTGAAGAGGCACCTCACTCAATGCAATGCATTAGTTGTATTTGATAAATCCTATTTTGTATCATGCTAAAGAAGGGTTAGGTTATTCTAATAAGTGAAATATGTTCAGTAGTTTAATGCCAAAACCGCTGAGGCGACCTCTCAATCTCAGCTGAACCGCTGAGACAAGGCCAGGTGCCGCTGAGAAGAAGTCTGGGTCTGCTGAGCTGCAGATAGAGGAAAATCGCTGAGACGACTGTCTGTCTTAGCGGAGCTATTGAGACGGAGACAGAAGTTGCCGTTGAGTCTGAAAGTTGTCTCAGCCCAACCACTGAGACAGATTCAAATATGAGTAAAGCACTGGCGGGATCTATTTTTGGCGCAAGTTGCTGAAAAGCAAGATACATTATTGACAAATGTCCATGCTGTGTCAGGGGATTCTAATAGCCGTTGAAAGTCAGAAGGAAGTATAAAAGAAGATGTTAGGTCTAAAAGAAGAGAACTGTTCTATCGGGAAGAGCTTTATTGTGTGCTGCAAGTTCTATCTTCTTCAAGCTTCCTAAAGGACAATCTCACAAGCAAAAGTTGAACTATGCTGGGAGATAAGATAGTTCTTCCTGAATAATTCAAGAAGAATAAGTAGATCTTCAACTTTGCTAAAGGAAAAGATAAAGGAGAAACAAGACCTGTAGCTGCTGCTTCACAGTTCTGTTTCAAGATAACAGAAGACAAGATCCGAAGGTTAACTTTATATAGTCTTCTATTGTATCTTTAACACTTTATTTATCTGTAAGGCCTTTGTGCCTGAGCAGTAGGGCTGCTTAGCCTAAGGGTAGAGCTGTACTCCTAGCTTGGGTGTAGGATCTTTGTGAAGATCTGAGGTAGGACTTCTTGATAGGGCTGAGGTAGGAAATCAGAAGATTTCTGAGTTATAGGAGTTGGAGGACTCTGAGTTTGTAGGGTTGTTGAGGCTGAGGTAAGGTTTGGAGAAAATTTGAGAGATTCTGAGGAATCTGAGTTGTAAGCTCTTGAAGCTGAGTTGGAGGAGTTGGCCCTGTCTAACTCATTGTTAGAAGGGTGAAGGGGGAAAGAGGACTACTCAAGACACCCTATCTTGAGGAACCTTTATATATGTTTGTGTGCTTTCTGAGTGTGTGCTTATAACTCTTACATTCACTGAAAATAGCTAGGCTTAATAGGAAAGAAAAGAAAGAGACATATTCATCCCCCCCTCTAGGTGATCTAGACTACTACCTTTAAACAATCACTGGTACATCAACATCCTCACTACAAAAAGGTCACTCGTCTTTGTAGCTATTGTTGCGATAATGGGTATTGGCTGCATTGCTAAATCCTGTCTTCCTGTCCTGGTCTCCTGCATAGGGTCCTGGTGCTCTGGCATAACATCCCCTAAAATGATATGGTCCACCGACCGTTAGTGAAAAGACTAAGCCAAATTCCCCATCCCCTTCCCAGGTGACACCTAAGGACCGGGCGGGAGGAGTCAAAAGGGGCAGATATAACAAACAGGTGACGTGTATCTAACAATAAGTAAGGTATGCTAGCTTATAGTAGGGCCCTACAAAAATTGTGGCTAAGGAAGGGTGTGGTAAGGGTCTGACCTGTAGCACTACTATAACTAGTATACTGTAAAAGTTTTGAGATATAAATAAACTACTTAACTACACAGCTTATCATTCTAGCAATAAATGTAAAGTAAGCAGATAGCTAAGAGTATAATATCTAACACAGAAAAGTAAAGTAAACAGCTACCTACCATCACAGAAAAGTAACCTTAACTTATAAGAATGCCCATACAAACTTATAAGTTAATTGGTCATTTTGCAAGACCCATCGTATAAACTATCTCATACTAGTTTATATGATGGGGGCATGCGATGTATGCAAATGATGTATGTGTTATGAATGCAATGCAATTAGTTATTGATCCACACACATGCAACTCACACACACGACTCTGTATATACAGACCTTTTATTAATTCCCTCTGTTCTAATGTGTCAACTCAGGTACCCCGTTAAGACAAACAAGGCAGTGGATCATGCGTGTCCACTTATAGGCACCTTTCACTATCTCCCAGCCTAGACCTTATGTAGGCCCCTAAGAACACAGGGTATCCGCGTACTATCTGGTATGTAACACCTCTTAGTTATATTTCCCCCGAGCCTCCAGCTCGCCAGACTATCCAGTCCTCCTTATATAACACCGAGCCTACTTCTCGTAGGACAGCCCATCCTGATATAATAAATTCGCGAGCCTCCAGCTCGCAGTATAATCAGTCCTTGTACTGTTTCATCCCAAATTTGGGATGAGGTCTATAGTATCAAGTTATCTTACTCAAACTACTATTGTCTATCGTTTAATTGTACTTGGAAATTTAGGGTGAATCATGGACTACCCGAGGGCCACCCGGTGAAGGGCTCGCAGCGGTACTAGGGAATATAATGAGCTGAAGCTCAAATCCCCTTTCTAGGATATTTACTCTTACTGGTGGCTACCATTTCTTTTATACCCGCTACCTCTCTAGTTATTCTAAAATCCTAAGGTGGATTACAAATAGAACGAATAGACGAGTGTCGATGTTTAATTGAACATCAAACTCTACCTTTCCTAGTGACTGGCAATTCTTGCGTGTCATCACTCAATCCCTACCTAATGGTTCCAAATTCAGGCATCAATCACCACTTCTACTTGTTGTTGGGTCATTCCTCACATCTCCTATCATATCATTATCAAATTCCAAATTGATAGTTTTACTAAACGCACCTCAACCCCTTTCTTCTAGTATGTGTCAATAATGGTTAATCCTTTAATCAATCTATGCATTCACAATGATCGCGTGGGTTAACAATTCAATGTGTGATGATCAGATGGGGTCTAAGTAAAATATTCAGTTTTCCAATTCTCCATATAATAAAATTGTATATGCGACTATTTAAAGAATTTCTTATAATTCTGGGGATAACTAGATTTGAACATGTTGTACCGCTTTTCATAGGCCAATAACTCTAATAAAAATTCCAGAAATTAGATAAGGTCCAAATTGATGTTCAGCAGAATTTCATAAATTTTCTCCTTAATATAATTCAGAAGATCAATTAATTGTCCAGGGGTACTAAATTCAATTTGTGTAGGATCTATTGGAATTATCCATCATAATCCTGTAAATAAATTTTCATGTGTTCAAATCGACTAAGGATGTATTCCACAAAATTAGGTATTTTCTAACAGTGATACATAAATAATATTAAATAAACAATATAAGCCCAACAATTCTATTTAATGAAAGATCTATTGTAAACAATCAGAGAATAATTACTACAAAATTTACAGGGCATTATAGTGATATCATCAAACTACTGGCTAAGTTTCATAATTTTCTAAGTCAATTGTCCAGCAATAATAATTATTCAAGGAAAATATTAAATTCCCACTTTGTGAAAGAACTACTATAATTTTTCAGAGATTAAATGTGAAAAAAATTATCCAGACATTATTGTGGTCAAATGAGCCTACTGACAAAGTTTAATAATTTTCCAAATCAAATTGACTAGCAAAAAGAATTAATCAAGGAGTCCATCAATATTCAATATGTGAAGAAACATAATAAAATATTCCACTATAAATTCTGATAAAATTCCCAGAACATAATATTGATCTCAAAAGCTTAATTACCCAATTTCATGTAATAATAAATTAATTCACCCATCTAAATGTGGGACAAGCTAATTAGGGTTAATTTGGTATATGTACTATAGTGAAGTATAATATCACAAAAAATCTAAGTAAATTTCTCTGAGTGTAATTTCACCTCCTATAGTGAATTCCAAAGTTTCATGACATTTCAGAGCCTTCTGGCCCTATATTTCCCATTTATGTCAAACGTGACATAAGTACCCAAACTCTACTTTCCTAGGGAAATCAACCCAAATGTTATTGGGTTTTCTTGAGATGATAGATCTCATAAATCAAAATGATTGTTCCAAATTTGGTAGACATTGACCAAGGGAATAAATTTATTTCATCAAAATAGCAAGTGTATAACACACTCATTTTCCCCAAGTCACCTTGGTCTTGCACGTGCCTTTCTCTCACATGCATGAACCCAAATGGGTTTGAACTTTTACTAGTGACTATTTATGGTCTAATTAACATGCCACCAAAGTTTTGGGTCAAGTTGAGTTAATTTAACCATGTAGATTTAGATCTACATTTTGTGCTATATGCACAACCAAAATTTCCCTATGGCATGCATGTGGAATTCCTTCACATGCACAAGTCCAATTGGTCCCAAATTTATTCCAGAGGCTTATAGTGACCTACACTACTATCTATCAAAATTTGGGGTCACTTGGTGTTGTCTAACCATGTATACTACAAATAAATGATTTATCATTTTTTTGTAAAAACTATGGGAAGATGTTTCCCAAAAGGTATGATTTTTCGACAAAGGGTAAAAATAGAAAATATATATATTGTTAAAATCTTAGCCCTATTCACCCATTAATTGGAGAGTATACTCAAAATACTCTCTACGCTATAAGCACACCATTTCATATACTAGACAAAATTTGCATGTTGAAAATATCAACTTGCATAGCTCCAAATGGTCCAAAATTTTGTACATGGACTTTTTTTGTCATAATTGATCTTCCAGAGAAGATTTAATGGATTTGGAGTTCCTAAAACTCAAAAATCAACACATGCATGAATTATTAAATATTTTCTAAAACTATAGAAAAAATATTGTCCAAAGTTTCTCAATTTGGATAGGAGGTGTATCTAGGGTACATGCATGTACAAAAGTTCAACCTCATACCATTAACCATTTAAAAGTTATTCCAATAATATGGGTTGTACCCTCCTTGGGACTAGTCCCACTAACACTTCCGTACAGGTAGTTGTAGGGCACCAAATTAAGGTATTCAAAGTTCTATGAAAAGTAGACCTCAAGGTTTACAATGTCCATGTTGAGCACGTTTCCTAATTCAGAGCCTCAGTAGGTTAATTTTTAACATAAACATCCAGGTTTGTATAAAGCATATTTTAATTAAAATAAGAAATAAATAATAGGCTGGGCTGCGTATAGCGACAGGACAATCTCAATATCGACGGGATGATCTCAATATCGACGGGATGATCTCAATATCGTTGGGATGAACTTAAGACATCTGGCTTCAAATGCAGCTAAGTCCATAGCGTATTGAGGTGTGTCGTGTAGATTTCAAATTCCAGAATGCGCGATTTGAGGCATTTATTGCAGGCAGAATTGGATGTGGGTTTATGGACTTAATTAGGCGATTTGTCCATTAAAGAAGAATCTTGACAGCTATTCTTAAAAAAGAAGGAAAGCTTTAATTGGTCTTTAATTATTTCCTAACGGTCAGATTTTTTGAATTGTCTGATATATAAAGTCTGAGAATATTTTCTGAAAATGGGGCTCAAATACAGAGGCCAAAAAATCAGAAGGAGAAGCGAACAGAAATCCAAAAGGAAAAAAGTCTTTCTCAAAGATCAAGAAGAAGCTGTCACTATTCATTCGAAGCATTATCATTCAGAACAGTAAAAGTAAGGAAATTTGTGTGAGTCTTTCTATTCCAAGAATATATTTATCTGCTCACAAATTCTCTCAAGAAGAACAATAGAAGCTAATCCATATTTCTAAAGCTTAAAGTCTTAAATCTATGAAGACATTCAAAGATCAGATATGTTGAAGAACTAGAAGCAATCAACATCTGCTTCAAGAAGACTACAACTATTCAAGTTTTCATATTGCTAAGTCTAAAGTTTGTTTTGTTCTAAACCCACTACTATTTTCTATAGGAGGCAGCTGTTTCTCTGAGTTGTAGGAGATCTTGTATCTCTGAGTTTGTAGGATCTTGCTGAAGATCTGAGGTTGGATCTTATTGATGATCTGAGGTAGGAGACAACTATATCTCTGAGTTGTAGGAGCATGGCTGAGTTAGTAGGATATTCTTGAAGATCTGCGGTATGATCTTATTGAAGATTTGAGGTAGGAGACAACTGTTTCTCTGAGTTGTAGGAGCTTGGCTCTGAACTTGTAGGATCCTTTATGATCTGAGATTTTGGTGGAGTAGGTTGAAGCTAGTATAGTGCTAGATAAGCTGAGGGGAAAGTGGATGTACCCAAGGTTGGGGAACCACTATAAATCTTGTGTTTGTGGTGTGCTTGTCTCTTGTTATTTAATATCTGCTGCATAGCTCTTAAATTCTTAAAAGTTAGCACACACCAATTCACCCCCCTTCTAGGTGACATAGACCTTACCCAAGTGTTCTTTCAATTGGTATCAGAGCTAGGTTGTTCATTAAAAGTCTAACAACTTGAAAAAGATTTTACTTTGACTTGTGTTGTCTTTTCACCATAACCATGGAAGCTAGATTGGTTATTTGCTCCAAAGAGAACTTTGCTATGTGGAAGGAGAGGACTAGGCTATATATGGATACCATAGACCCCAGATTATTTATTGCAATTGAGGAAGGTCCATTCATTCTCATGAAGGCCTCAACAAGCTCTTCTATAGGACAATAGCCTAAGCCATACAGTGAAATGATAAGTGATAAAATTCTCTTAGTTACGATAGACAAGAAGGCCAAAAATATTCTTGTTAGTGTGGTTGATGATTCAACCTTCCAGAATTTAGTGCACTGCAAGACTGTTCAAGAAATGTAGAACACCCTCATTGTGTTCATGGAAGGAACTGAGGAAGTCAGAGATGATAGGAAGTCTTTGCTGAATCAAGAGTATGAAACATTCAAGCAAGACAAGCATGATTCCATCTCTGAGTGTTATGAAAATTCTTTAAGATTGTCAATGGTCTGAGAACATATGGAAGGGAGTTCTCAAATTATGACCTAAATGATAAGTTCCTCAGATCTATGAATAAGAAGTGGGATATAAAGATTTGTGCCATTAGGGAAATGGGCAATCTAACAAAGCTTGAGCCCCAAAATCTGTTTGGGAAGCTCCTATCCCATGAGCTCCATCTCAAAACAAGGAAGGAGGAAGAAGAGGAATGGAGACCAGCTCCTATTCAGAAGAACCTTGCTCCCAAGGCTGAATTGTTAAGGACAAGAAAGGATGATCATGCAAATCATCATGCCGGCTGTTCTGACTCAAAAGATCAAGTTTGCTGCTCTTCTGATTCAGACATCTTTGATAGTGAGCTGTCTTCTTTCTACAAGAATTTCAGACTGCTGATTCTCAGCATTATGCAGGAGCATAACAAGGCAAAAAATTCAGAAAGCTGGAGAGAACAGTATAGGACAAAGTATAGACATAAAAATATAATTCTAAACATAACAAACAGATTATACCTAATGTTATTTGTTATTACTGTCATAGAACATGTCATGTTGTTGTTGACTATCCTGAAAAGAGTATGGAAGCTAGACAAGCTGAAGTCAAGTCAAACAAGAGTAAGAAAACTGAGAGGAGTTTCTTTGCTAAGAAGAAGGTGAAAACCCTGAGTGACTCAAGTAGCTCAGGCTCAGAAGAGGAAGCTTATTATGGGCTAACTGCTCTATCAGAATCTGAAAAGGAAATTCAGGATGAAGTCTCTCTTGATCAGGTAAGCATAAGAGTACCTCTATCTGTTATAGATTCTGAATCTGAGACAATCTCATCAGAAAATGATGACATGTCTGATTTGGTAGAGCAATATGGTATACTTCTAGATGCTCTCAAAAAGAGCAAGAAGCTTGCAAAGGCCCGAGTAAGTGAACTTGCTATCTTTAAGGGCATTGAATCTGAGCTAGCTGAGAAAACATCCTTGTTGACTCAAGCAAGCAAAGAGATCAAATCCATCAAGGATATATCTTTAGCCCATATTACTAGATTAAATCAGAAGGAGCTTACTATTGAAGATCTTGAGGTTAAGCTCCTAAAAGAAAGGAAGCATGTGGCCAACTTCTCAAAGCCACAAACTGTCCTCCCTATCATAGATAGTTTCTCTGCACCATATAGAGGTGGTGTAGGATACACTCAAGAGAATGATAGTGGGAGCTTACTATTGAAGATCTTGAGGTTAAGCTCCTAGAAGAAAGGAAGCTTGTGGCAAACTTCTCAAAGCCACAAACTGTCATCCCTATCATAGATAGTTTCTCTGCTCCATACAGAGGTGGTGTAGGATACACTCAAGAGAATGATAGTGGGAAAAAGCCTCAAGATAAGATTATCTTTTAAAAGGTGATATTGCCAACTAACTCCTATGACCATGAGAGTCTTTTGGTCATCTATCAAATGAGTGCTCCACTAGTTGTTGTAAGGAATCACCAAGTAAGAATGCTAGAGTCCTTGGGACTAGTGCATTTAAAGCACAACATATGAAGGTTCAAATGAAACCCCATGGGCCATTTGCTTCAGGCTCACTTTCCCAAGCACCCCAAGCTAAGTGCAATACTGCTAGGCAAATTATCATGCCTAGGACTGTGCCTGCTGTCCCCTAGCAAAAATAGTCAGCTAGTCTTCAATTCAAAAAGACTTTGGCTCAGCAGTCAAGATGCTTCTCTTCTAATCATCAGCATCTACTAGTCAAACCTAAGATGCATCAGAAGAGGAGATATAATCCTTTTAGCTGTTGGTGCTATAGTAAGATAGCTACTATGCCTTAGACTGTTGGTTCAATTCGATAAGGCCTACAACAAACAATAGGAAGTTAGCTGTCAATATAACAAGATTTCATTCATATAATAGATCTATTAATGTCCTAGGACCCAAAGCTATTTGGGTGCCTAAGGGTCTGTAATCTTGTTTTGCAGGGAGTCTAAGTGCCCACCAGAAGCAAAATTGGGCCTTGGACAAGGTGCTAGTTCTGGCCTATGTGCAGGGACAGCAGAATTGGTTTTCTAACATTTTATTGCAGATCCTTCTCCTGGAAAAGATTACAAGATGTCAGCAATATTACAACTTCAATTGATATATTTCAATTGGTCTCAACTAGCTATTGCACTGAAGACATATAGAATTCTGGTGAAATCAGCTCAGATGCTATCAACTGTCTAGTTGCTGTGCAAATGCTGAACATTCTAAAGATAGCAAATCAGATTTTTGAAATGTAATCAAGTAATCTAGCTCATATAGATACCATAGACTACATGATTTCAATAAGTTCTTACATGAAAAACAATGAACAAATCTGAATTTTCAACAGAAGTCAATCAATGCTATTTGAATCTGTAATTTTAGTAGGCGTACAAATCTTCATTGGATTTAGAATTTAAAGTATATAATTCTGGACCATGCTACTATACAAAAATTTCATTGTATTCAAAATTTTCAATTGGTAGCAAGATCTAAATTGCATTTTCAAGTATAATCAGAATTTAATTGGCATTAAGAATCTCAAGTAGTATCAATTGATCCTCAAGTATGACTTATTACTGAATATCAAGTGGTGGCAATAGTTTATAGAAGAAATTCATAATTTTCAATTGGCATAATTTTCAATTGGTATAATTCTCAATTGGTATTAGTCTTCCATTGAAGTTTCCAATTGGAATTAAGATTATGCAATAATCTAAACTGAATCTGAAATTTCAATTGATATAGAAGACCAAAATGATTTTGCACTCTCAGGAAGATCTAATTTAGATCATCAATTGATCCCCTAGGAAGATTTATGATTGATCCCTATCACATATTGATATAGTTTTACTTTCAGTTGGTATCAATGTGACCTTCAAGTGGTACATTAATTTGCATCGGAATTCTCTCATATGATATCAAGTATGTTTATTAGTTGGTATAAATTGTTGGGAGAGATAATGAAGTTGTGGGAGAGATCATTATTTGAGGAGGAGATTCATTTAAACCCCAAGAGAGACATTTGATGTAGGGGGAGAAATTATTGAATTTCTAAATTCAAGTGGTACATTAATTTGCATCGGAATTCTCTCATATGATATCAAGTATGTTTATTAGTTGGTATAAATTGTTGGGAGAGATAATGAAGTTGTGGGAGAGATCATTATTTGAGGAGGAGATTCATTTAAACCCCAAGAGAGACATTTGATGTAGGTGAAGCTAAAAGCTTTAGAAGATGGAAAAGCTATTACTCAAGAGATCAACTAGAGCTAAGGTCCAACATCTATTGAATTCATTATGTCTCTTGTATTCTTATGACCTAGATGTTTATTATTGATGCATAAGTTTATATTTATTGTTAGGTGAAAGTAACTTCGAATTGGGGTTTTGACTTCTTCAAATAGTGGGAGATTGTTGGGAATCTTGCTCTCATTATTCCTGATTTGAAGAAGTCACAAATTCAAGAGAACTTCACTTTGTATTTGATTACACTTTTAGTTTATCATTTCAATGAAATCTAAGTACAAGAATGACTTGTGTATAGACTTATTGTCACCAAGCATAGTTATGTCAATGTAATCCTTCATTGACATAACACCATGCTGACATAAATCCTAGACCATGTTAGTCATGTCACTTATTCAAGCGGAGCATCAAAAGAATTGATCTAGTCAAAGAAAACTACTGAAATCAGAAGGCTGTGAAAGTCAGAATACAGTTAAAGTAAAAATCGACGGGACGGTCTGTCGATCGACGAGACCATGCTAAGTTTAACTGCTTTCTTCCAAGACATCGATGGGACATACTTCAACTATATTGTCGAGAAGGTTCAGTTCAATATCGGTTAGAAGGTTCAACTATATTGTCGAGAAGGTTCAACTATATCGTCGGAAATATTAATCGATGGGATGATCTCAATATTGACGGGATGAACTCAAGACATCGATGGGACAGACTTCAACTATATCGTCAAGAAGGTTCAGTTCAATATCGTCGAGAAGGTTCAATAATCGTCGAGAAGGTTCAACTATATCATCAGGAAGATTACTCGACAGGATGATCTCAATATCGACCGGATGATCTCAATATCGACAGGATGAACTCAAGACATTTGGCCTTAAATTTAGCTAAGTCCATAGTGTATTGAAGGTGTGTCGTGCAGATTTCAAATTCTAGAATGCATGATTCGAGGCATTTATTGTAGGCAGAATTGGAAGTGGGTTAATGGACTTAATAAGGCGATTTGTTCGTTGAAGAAGAATCTTGACAGCTGTTATTGGAAAGAAGGAAAGCTTTAATTGGTCTTTAATTCTTTCCTAACGGTCGAATTTTTTGAATTGTTTGATATAAAAAGTCTGAGAATATTTTTTGAAAAAAGGGCTCAGATACAGAGGCCAAAAAATCAGAAGGGGAAGCGAACAAAAATCCAATAAGAAAAAAGTCTTTCTCAAAAGATCAAGAAGAAGCTGTCTCTATTCATTCCAAGCTTTATCATTCAGAACAATAAAAGTAAGGAAATCTGTGTGAGCCTTTCTATTCCAAGAATATATTTATCTGCTCACAAATTCTCTCAAGAAGTATAACAGAAGCTGATCCAGATTTCTAAAGCTTAAAGTCTTCAATTTGTGAAGACAGACAAAGATCAGATCAGTTGAAGAAGTAAAAGCAATCAACATCTGCTTCAAGAAGATTTCAGCTATTCAAGTTTTCATATTGCTAAGTCTAAAGTTTGTTTTGTTCTAAACCCATTACTATTTTCTGTAGGAGACAGCTGTGTCTGTGAGTTGTAGGAGATATTGTATCTCTGAGTTTGTAGGATCTTGTTGAAGATCTGAGGTAAGATCTTATTGGAGATCTGAGGTAGGAGACATCTGTGTCTCTGAGTCACAGGATCTTGTTGTAGATTTGAGGTAGGTTCTTATTGAAGATCTGAGGTAGGAGACAATTATGTATCTGAGTTGTAGGAGCTTGGCTCTGAGCTTGTAGGATCCTTTATGATCTGAGATTTTGGTGGAGTAGGCTGATGCTAGCATAGTGCTAGATAAGCTGAGGGGAAAGTGGATGTACTCAAGGTTGGGGAACCTCTATAAATCTTGTGTTTGTGGTGTGCTTGTCTCTTATTATTTAATTTCTGCTGCATAACTCTAATAAGCTTAAAAGGTAGCACATACCTATTCATCCCCCCCCCCCCCCTCCAGGTGACATAGACCTTACCCAAGTGTTCTTTCAGTGATATTCCCTTCTATTGCCCAATTATCTTCTCCAAGAGAGGGCTTCTGCTCCTCTCAGCATTCTAAAGGTGGTGGGGGTGTCAATTGAAGATGGAGATGGCTTTACCCCATGCTGCCATCATAGCCCAATTTTGGCCATGCTTGGGTTGTTCCTTCTAGCTACCATCTGGCATCAATCCTTGATGGAATTGATGCGAAATTACTGAGTGAAGTCAGTGAGGAGCTTTGGGAGCGGAATTGAGTGCCAATTGGCACTCAATCCCTAATTCCATGCTTTGTCCTTATGTGAAATTGGGGAAATCCCAATTTCACCCCTTGCATGCGCCCCATTTTCAAAGTCTGGTGGCACCAATGGTTATTACTCCTATGTGTTTGCCCAGAAATCCACGACCTCTCTTCTCCAGCCAGGAAGGACCCTTCCAGCGGTCTCAGTTTTGCTAGACCGCCTAGATCGCCTACCCACCATCTAGTTTTTCTCCCAAGGCATAGGCGGTCAAACCTTTGTCATCTCGCCAGACCGTGCGGTCTGGCATCCTTTTTATTTTTTTGTTATTAACATCCCTTTGCTCTGCCCCAGTTCTCCTGTACCCCAGGCAACACATAATTTTTTGGATCTGCATATTTGGGCAGCCTACGCGTTTATAAATAGAGCGGTAGGGGTACCTGAAAAGGGACTTTTTGGCTTCGAGCCTCTAGCTTACAACCTGTGTAAGCGGCCTTGAATTATGTCACTTTTCTACCTCTCACCCTGGCCTATTTTAAACCCCCCTCTGTAATCCTTTTTTGAGATAAATCAAATAAGTTTTCCCTCAGAGATCTCTTCTCTGGCATTCTCAGTCCTAAGTAACCTGCACTCCGCAGTCCCTTCCCTCTTCTCTTAGTGTGAGTCTTGGAGGTACATTTTTTGTACCAACAGAATGATCACGCGACCTTCAGATCCGGAGTGTTCAGGTGAAATCAGTGGATTTTCAGGATGTCAGATTGCATGCATCGTTCTCACCGGTCTCCCAGCGGTCGCCCCTCGAACCATCCGACCTGCTTAGAAGATTTGGCGGGACATTTTGACCTTCGCATCGAGCAAGATCTTCGAGAGGCCGCCCGAGCTCGCTGAGAGACCGCTCAGGCTCAGCAAGAGTCTGCCAGGCAGTTTGAAATTCTGAGTTAGACCCTGGCCGTGATCTATCAAAAGATTCTCCCCCAACCAAGTTAGGCCGCCACCCCTGACCGCTTGGCTGGCGATCACCTTTTTGATCAGGAGACCTCCTAGCCCGCAGCTCCCGTGCGACCTCAAAGTGAGGAGTTCGCAGCTCGAAGAGATTTCTTCAGAACAGCAGCTCAGGGACATCCTGCTCAAGCCCTGAATTTTTAGGAGGATTGTGCCTATCCTCCAGCCCCTGTTGTTGCCTTTTCTGCTCTTTTCGACGTTGTTGAAGCGGATGAGCCTTCCCCCTTTACTGATAGAGTTCGTTGGGAGTCAATTCCAAATGGCTTCAGGGAACCCCGTCTGCCCATGTTCACGGGGGAGAGTGACTCAATTTCCCATCTTCAAGCTTTCGAGTCCGATGTGGCTCTAAGGACTCTATCTGATGCCGTGAAGTGTAAGCTTTTGATCACTTCCTGCGATGGCCAAGCCCGGGAGTGGTTTTATAAGCTACCTTCCCAATCCATCCCGAGCTTCGCCATCCTAAGGCACAAGCTTCTTTTGAGATTTGCAACCTCTAAGAAAAGGAAGAGTGTCCATGCTGCCCTCTTCAAGATCAAGCAGGGAGAGGGCGAGACTTTAGCTCACATTATTGATCAGTTTTAGAAGGAAATCCTCGGAATAAGGGATGCAGATCCCTCTCTCTACATGGTGGCCCTAATCAACGGCTTGCAAGAAGGACTTCTCAAGTTTGAGGTCATGACTAGGGAGCCCAACTGGTATCAAGAGCTTATTAGTATTGCCAACCGCCACATAGAGGGGGAGATCAACAACCCTGTCTATGTTTCTAATCTGATGAGCAAAGGCATCCAGAAAGGTTCGACAGGTTTCTATCTAGCCCTGCCATCGTCCAAACTGCCTCGCCAAGAGTCCTAGCCTTCTTATCAGAAAGGAAGTAATGCCCCTCACTATCGCCCTCGTCAGGGAAATCAGCAGTTCCATCCTGAAGGGTCCTCGCTGCCAACCCCAGCTGCCCCAATTCAGCAATCCACACCGGTTCTCCAGATCAAATATTCTCAGCCACCTCTACCAACCCCTTCTCACCCACTTTTTAATAATTCTCAAGAATCCTTCACCAACCTCGACATCTCTATGAGTGAGGTGGTTCAGGTTCTTCAAAAGTAGCCCTTTTACAAAAGGCCTACTCCGATTAGCTCTGACCCGAGAACCAGAAATCTAGCTCTTTATTGTGAACATCATAGGGAAAGAGGCCATATGACCGAGAATTGCAGAGCTCTCTGCCTGCTGGTAGAGAAGCTCATGAGAGAAGGAAAATTCAAAGATTTGTTCCAGAAGGTGGATCCTTCCAAAGCCTCAACCTCCAAGTGCAAGGAAGTAGCGGAAGTGCTCTGGGAATGCGAAGAAGTGGACGATGTTGGCTCTCTCAGCAACATCGGATATCCAGGACTTGAATCTTCCACGATGGTTAGTCTTGCAAGAGTCTTTCAATCCGAGGATGCTGCTACCTCCTATTCTACTCTAGTTCGAGGAACGATCACCTACGGACAGGAAGAACTTTCCCCGACCCCTAATCTTTTCAATGACGCAGTCGTTATCATGGCGGTAATCGAGAATTACACCATGGACCAGATTTTGGTGGACACCGAAAGTTCTGTGAATGTCCTCTTTAAGCCTGCTTTCGAGGCGCTAAAGACCAGGAAAGTTCTTCTCTAAACTAAAGGGCCACTCTATTGTTTCTCAGGAGAGAAAAAGTAGGTCCAAGGAGTTGTCTCCCTCTCTGTGACACTAGCAGGAATAGTAAAATCAGTATAATTCATAGTCGTTGAAGATCTGAGCAGCTACAACGCAATTTTTGGAAGACCAGTCCTGAACGAATATCAAGCAATAATTTCGACCTATCATCAGGCCGTGAAGTTTGCTTTGAATGGCAAGCGATATCAGATCAGGAGCGATCTGAGGAAGGCCAGAGAATGTTATGTCAGGATAGTTAATGTGATCGAATCATCTCCTCTTCAGGTAATTGATATCTCCTCAATACCTCAAATTCCTGACCAAGTCCAAGTGGCAGAAGAGATGGAAGAAGAAGAAGATACAAGAGATGGAGCTCACTTGGAACCTGCCCAAGCGATTCAAGCCATGCCAATCAGCGAAGAAGATGAAAGCAATAAGCCTTCGATCAACGCTGAATTGCCCAAAGATGATAAGGATCAACTTATCTCTTGCCTCCTGAAGAACTTGGATGTCTTCGCCTGGTCAGCGAATGATATGCCAGGAGTTAATCCAGATGTTGTCTTCCACGACCTCAACATCGATCCCAACTTCACCCCCATCAAGCAAAGGAAAAGAGCAGTGGCAGAGACTCTCGCTCAGCCAATCCGGGTGGAGGTGTAGAAGCTGCTAAAGGCTAAATTTGTTTAGGAGATTCAATACCCCAAGTGGGTATCGAATGTTGTCATGGTCAAAAAGGCCGGTGGGAAGTGGAGTATGTGTGTAGACATCACCAAACTTAATAAAGCTTGCCCCAAAGATTGCTACCCCTTGCCTCGAATAGATTATTTAGTTGATTCGGCGGTGGGGTTTTCCTGCATGAGTTTTTTGAATGCATTTTCCAGCTATTATTAAATAAAAATGCACAAGCCCGACGTTCCTCATACCTCATTCATCACGAATGATGGATGTTTTGTTATCTCGTAATGCCTTTTGGGCTAAGGAATGCCAACACACCTTATCAGAAAATGATGGACACTATGTTTAAAACCTAGAAAGGGAGAAATCTAGAAGTTTATGTCGATGATCTCTTATTCAAAAGCAGGTTTTTTTCAACTCACCTTAGCGACTTAAATGAAACATTTGCAAACCTCCGAAATTTCAAGATGAGATTGAACCCGTTGAAGTGCATTTTCGGGGCTAGCAAGGGAAAATTCCTGGGTCATCTCCCTACTCCGGAAAGGTTAGAACCAAATCCCGATAAGGGAAAACCTATCTTGGAAATGTCATCTCCCAAGAGCCCTAAGGAAGTTCGGTAGCTGGGTGGGAGGATGGCTGGTTTGAGCCATTTCATCTCCCGCTCTGGAGAAAAAAGTGCACCTTTTTTCAAGACTCCCCGTGGAGGGGCCAAGTTTGAATGGACAAAGGAGTGTGATGATGCCTTCAACCAGCTCAAGAAGCAGCTGACATCAAATCCCTTGCTCTAGAGCCCCAGGGAAGGAGAGGACCTCTTTCTATACCTTGAAGTTGGCTTCGATGCAATCAGCTCGGTTTTAGTCAGGGAAGAGAAGAAGAAGCAGTTCCTAGTCTATTATGTGAGCAAAATTCTGAAGAGTGTAGAATCCCGGTACCCAATCCTCGAGAAACTAGCCCTAATGCATGTGACTTCAGCATGAAGGTTGAGACCTTATTTCCAAGCCCATTCAATTCAAGTTGTCACCGATCTTCCGCAAAAGAATGTCTTAGAGAAGCTGGAGCATTTAGGTAGATTGGCAAAGTGGGCAATAGAGCTCAGTGAATTTGATGTCTGTTATGTTCCGAGAGTAGCAATCAAAGATCAGGTACTAGCAGATTTCATGGTTGCTGCAATGGAGGCTAATTCAGAAAAGGAGATCGTAACCCCTCTCACCTGGACGATCTTCATCGATGGAGCCTCAGGAAAAAATTCCTCTGGAGCTGGAGTTATCTTGATCAATCCAAATGGAGTTAGATTGGATCAGTCTTTGAATATTTTTTTCCAACAACAAATAATCAAGCAGAATATGAAGCTTTGCGCGCCGGTCTCAGATTCGCAAGAGAATTGGAAATCGAGGATGTTCAAGTTAAAACAGATTCTCTGGTGATTGCGTCTTAAGAAAATGGGAACTTCGAGACCAAAGATCATATTTTAAAGCAGTATCAAGCTCTAGTAAAGGTTGACATAAGCAAGTTCAAGAGCTTTACGATCCAACATATCCCAAGAGAAGAGAACAAGGAGGTAGACGAGCTAGAAAAATTTGGTTTTATCTCAGGAGGAATTACCTCGGAGTTATTCCATCTAGCTATCAAGGAGGGAGAGGTTATGCAGAGAGATCAACGTCCGTCTTGGATGGACCCTTTCATACTCTACCTCTCGAATGTAGAATTACACTCCATGGTAAAAGATAGGAAGAGGTTTAAGCTTAAAGCAACCTATTATTATCTTGTTGTAGGAATTCTTTACAGGAAAACCTTTCTTTCACCTCTGGCACGATGTGTTTCCGAAGAAGAAATCCCAACTATCCTTCAGGAAGTTCATTCGGGAGAATGCGATAGTCATTCGGGAGCTAGAACCTTGGAAAAGAGGATTCTAAGGCAATGATATTTTTGGCCTCAGATGAGGAAGGATGCAGAAAAATTTGCAAAGAAATGTGTTCAATGCCAGAAGTTTGCCCCTCTTCAGCATCAGCCAACTTAACAGCTAAGGTCAATAGCCACCACATGGCCATTTGCGATTTGGGGAATGGATTTGATTGGACCTTTTCCTTTGGCAAGTGGGCATCATAAATTCATTGTTATAATGATTGATTATTTCAGCAAGTGGATTGAAGCAAAGGCGCTGGCAAAGACTACTACCCAAATAGTAAGGAATTTTATTTGGGGGGAGATAGTTTGCAGGCACGGAATTCCCATGGAAATCATCACAGATAATGGTCCACAATTCAACAATTCAAGTCTTATAAATTTCTGTGATCAAATTGGCAGTGAGTTGCGGTTTGCCTCCGTGCATCACCCTCGGAGTAATGGTCAGGAGGAAGCTGCTAACAAACTCATAATCAACCTCTTGAAGAAGAAGGTGGAAAATTTTAGAGGGATTTGGGCGGAACAACTATATTTGGTATTATGGGCTTTGAGGACAACACCTACTTCAGCTACTGGAGAGACTCCTTTCAAACTATCTCATGGCTCACAAGCTCTCATCCCAGTCAAATTTGAAGTTAGGAGTCCAAGAGTCTTATTATCTCATCAACATCAAGATAACTGGATGGAATAAAATGATGAAGAGTTGAAATGTAGTCTTAATCTTATTGAAGAGCTAAGGGATACGACTACTATTAGACAAGAAGAAGTAAAAAGGAGGATGACCATATTTGTCGACAAAAATGTAAGAGTTAAAGAATTTGCTGTTGGAGATCTAGTCCTCAAGAAAGTTGACGCAGCAGCAAGATCTGGCTCAGTTGGGAAGCATAATCCAAACTGGATAGGGACGTTCATTATTAAAGAAGCGCTCAAGAATGGAGCTTATCATCTCCAAACTTATGAAGGGGAAGATCTATCTCACACATGGAGTGGAGATGACCTCAAGCATTTCTTTTCTTAAAGCTTGTATTTTCCTATCTTCTTTCTTTTCCTTTTTTGAAAGCATTATGATGATATGGATGTAAATTCTTACCTCGTGCATGTTAGAAAGATAGCCTTGATATATATCACTTAACTATTAAAGGCTAAGGTCCTATTAAGAGAGGTATCGACGGATCATACTTCATTCCCCCTCGACTTGAAGCTTGAGTAGTAAAATATGCCAACACCACGGGTAGCGGGGAGATTTCGCATCTGTGTAGCAGTGTGATGATAAAAATTCCGCTTGCACGAAATAAAATCCGAACTAGCAATCCGAGAAGGCAAGTATACCTATCGAACTGTAGTATAGGAACACAAGTGTCGTATTAAAATCCGAGAACCGTTGATTACTTATACTCAAACGAATTACTATTATTTTATCTTAATAATTTTTTTGGAAGGTTTTGTCTGCTGAGTTGAAATAAAAGCTGGATAAAAGTACGGCTAAACGATGATTAAGAAATAGCACTCGATCTTTACTTACTTCGGCTTAAGTTGATCAAAATTCAAAAGCAAACTTAAAACTTAATAAAGTAAGGGTAGCTTGACCGTGGGGGTTCCTATAGTTTGAACATGCTTCTCTCGAAGATATGCCCAACTGAGTTTAGGGAAATCCGACCGAACTCTCGTCCCGTATTCGAATACCTAAAACTCGCTTTAAGTGGTGAACCCCGCTATTGGGTTTGACTCCAATCCAGGAGATTTACGTCATTCTCTCTCGAGAAACGTGTGTAACTCTCTTTACTCTTAAGTGCTCACTTCAGACTATCGGCCTCTCGGCTAGCCAAGAATGAAAGCAAAGGTGGGGATTATATATCGATAATATAGCTCCACTAAATTTTAATTAAGAGTGAATCTAAGGCCCAACACTTTAGAAAGTGAAATAAGACTAAAGGATCATAACTTGATCAACTCAACCTCAGATCATCAAGATCGAGTACTATGAGGATTTAGTTACTCATGGTGGCGGGGTAGGAGAGAGAAATGATGAAGATTTTAAGAGAACAAAAACATACAATTTTTATTAAACAAAAGTTCAACTGAGATTACATTTGCATGGAAAGCCTACTAAGCATTAGTAATACACTATGAAAGGAAATTACAAAGGCATTACAACATTTATATGAAAACTAGAAAAGGAAATGCATTGAAATAAGAGAGAGAGAGAGAGAGAGAAAGAGAATAAAATAACATGAAAATCACTGAAAATAGAGTAGTAGCACCAGTTCTCTCTCCAAAAACTTAATGGGGAAAGCTTGGAGGTCATTTCAATTTATAAAATTTTTCTGCCTCGGTCACGCCCTCAGTCACGCCCGTGACTAGGGGCGTGACATTGTTTAATCAATTCTGTGGCTTGGATCAGGTTCAGCGCACGATTCTGACGCGATTTGATGGGTCACGCCCTAGGTCACGCCCGTGACTGAGGGCGTGACCATTTCGGTGGTTAGTCCGGTCATGGGCGCTGGCGGTGATCATGGGCGCTGGCGGCTGGCTGACGTGGCAGTCACGGGCGTGACTAGAAGCACGCCCGTGTAATAGTGGCGTGACCAATTTGGTGGTCAGCTGGTCGAATCTGAGCTGTTCACGGGCTGGTCACGGGCGTGACTTGCGTGTCACGGGCGTGACTTGTGTGTCACGGCCGTGTACTTTAGGCGTGTCTGACCAGATCTTCTGAATTATGGTGGCAGGAACTTAACTGGAAACAGCAACTTACACGCCCTAGGTCACGGGCGTGACCTAGGGCGTGACATAGGAAATTTTGCATTTTTGACCTGAAAATTCAGAAAACTTAAGTTAGCACTAAAAATAGGAAAATGAACCAAAAATGCATTTAGGTAAACAACAATAAGCAAAAAGTAAGAGTAAATAACCTAAAAATAACCTAATTAAACTAACTAGATTTAGCATTATCAAATTCCCCCAAGCTTACACTTTGCTTGTCCCCAAGCAAAGAAATATGCTTTAGCTAATAAAACAAAATGACTAATCAAAAAGATTTAATTATGCTAAACACGAGTACCTTGCGAAATTCCAAGTAGGGAGAATAGTGAAAAGGAAACCTAAAATAAGTACTTTATTTAAGCTTAATTTTTATACCCTTTACTAACAAAAATTAATCATCCAAAATTTTAACTAAAAAGTTTTAAAATAAAATTGAGCAAAGTAACAAGTGAGATAGTGCATTGAATTGTTACTAAACCCTAAGAGACAAATTATAATTATATCATTCTAAGAACAAGGATCTAAATTCATACCCAAGACTTAACTATTCTACTTTTCTTCTTTACTTAGCTAAAGCAAATTTAGGTGCATGAATCAAGAGGACTTTATTAGGACCGAAATGTTTGGTTTAGGCATATGATTTGGAATGGAAATCGAAGATAAAAGTGATTGCTATAATCACACTAAACCATAAACATGAGTTTTATAAAATTTTCGATATGAATGATAAGAGGCAATCCTTCATTATAAGCATATAACATATTTTCTTTCTTTCTCTTTCATAGCCATTTTTTTTTGAAATTTTGGCAAAGATAACTAATACAAATATGCTTAAAATATCTCCTTTTTGAGCAAATTCTTTTCTTTGAAGCTCTCCATGCAATAAACCAATCACACTCTTTTAGAAATTTAAATAAAACTCAAAGTGTTAGTGTGATTCAAATAGGTTTGGAAATTTTGGCTTTGGTGAAAAATTTGATAAGTGGAGGTGACAATAAAACATGGGAAAAGGCTCAAAAGAGGCTAACAAAGGGTTTCTTTTTAAGGGTTGGCATGAAGGCTCAAACTTAAAAAAAATGGCCTAAATCATTTTCATTGCTCTCTAAATTTATTTAAAGCATGAGTTTTGAAGGATTTCAAAAAGTAAGCCCTAGATATTAAATAAAGACTAATGAACTTATCCTGAAAATAAGAATAATAAGCGTCTAGGATTATTCACATTTACTACACAAATCAAAAGTTAACCCTGCAAAATATATCTAAAAATGAAGAGGAAAATAGTGGATGAAGAATTTTTACGAAAGTAAAGAAGATAAAAGAGAAAACGATAAGGAAAGTACAAGATTGTAGAAAAAACTTTTCAGATTAACATGCTACCTAGAATTAGAACACTACATGAGTCAACAATTTACTTGTGCAACATAATTAAAAGTAGGATTAGAAATTTTGAAATTAACTAAGGCTATATAAAATATTTTGGGAAAAACAAAACATAAAGCAAGGGGTACTATTGATTTTACCAAAATCTAATTTAGACTACTAAAACAAAAGAAAAGAAGACATTCTCCCCCAAGCTTACGATAGACATTGTCCTCAATGGAAAAGGAGAGTGAAGGAAGGGGTAACTAAGAAAAGAAATTAAAACTGAAACAGGCACTTCCCTGGATTTATGGGCTTGAAAGGATGTGTGATGCCGCTCCCCCTTATTGGTGCTTTGAATCTTCATGAAATATCATCTTGAATTTTTCTTGAAACCAGCAATGTTGAAGCAGGCGATCGCCGAAGTTGAGAGTATTGGAGCCGCCCAGGGCCAAAGAAAAATTAAAACAACAAATTTTAAAAACCTTGGGTTGCCTCCCAAGAGCGCCCTCTGTTTAATGTCGTTTGAGCTCGACTAAAAGAATATAGTTCAAAAGTTAATCCAAATTATTACAGTCCAGACAAAAGAAGTTTTTCACTGTCCATGTCAACATTGTCACCAGAAAAATAAAGTTTTAGACGCTGCCCATTAACCTTGAAATCACCCTTATCTGGGTGTGATATCAAAACAGTTCCATACGGATAAGCTTCCTTTACATTAAAAGGACCTGACCATCTAGATTTTAACTTTCCAGGAAATAAATGTAGACGAGAATTATAAAGTAATACTTGGTCGCCTGGTTTAAATGTTTTCGGGTGCCTTAAATTTTTATCGTGAAAGCATTTCGTTCGTTCCTTATATAATTTATTATTTTCATACGCATTGGAGAGCCACTCATCGAGTTCGTTGAGTTGGAATTTTCGAAGATCGGCGGTGGAGTGGGGATCAAAATTTAAAAATTTAAGGGCCCAGAAAGCACGATGTTCTAATTCGACCGGTAAATGGCACGATTTCCCATATACTAACCGATACGGTTTACAACCGATGGCGGTCTTGTACGCTGTTCGGTAAGCCCATAGAGCATCGTCTAATTTATGTGACCAGTCCTTACGTGAGGTGGAAACAGTTTTTTCTAAAATACGTTTGATTTCTCTATTCACTACCTCGACTTGGCCGTTAGTTTGGGGGTGGTAAGCAGTTGAAAGCTTATGTGTAACGCCATATTTTAAAAGTGTTTTTGCAAATTGTGCGTTACAAAAGTGCGAACCCCTATCGCTAACGATGGCCCTAGGAGTACCGAATCGAGAAAATAATTTTTTTAAGAAAATAATAACGACTCAGGAGTCATTGGTAGGAAGAGCTTGGGCCTCTGCCCATCGAGACACGTAGTCTACCGCAACTAAAATGTATTTATTACCATGGCTAGAAGGAAGAGGACCTACAAAATCAATTCCCCAAAGGTCGAAAACTTCGCACTCGAGGAAATGATTTTGCAACATTTCATTTTTATTTGAGATATTTCCGGCCCGTTGGCAGCTATCGCACCGTCTCACAAAAGATTGGGCATCTTTAAAAAGGCTAGGCCAATAAAAGCCTACACTTAGCACTTTGTGAGCGGTCCGATTGGCTTGATAGTGCCCACCAGTCGGTCCTTCATGTAAGTGTTTGAAAATATTTTGTCCTTCTTTGAAAGAAACACATCTCCTTACTACTTGGTCTGCACAAACTCGAAACAGATACGGGTCTTCCCAAAAATAATTCTTCAGGTCAGAGAAGAATTTCTTCTTTTGCTGATAGGAAAATTCTTTTGGGAGGACTCAAGCTACTAAGTAGTTGGCGAAGTTTGCAAACCAAGGAGAAGGAGTAGTGTTGATTGATAATAACTTCTCGTCGGGAAAATAATCATTAAAAGTTTGTTCATTTAAATCTTCAATAAACGGGTTATCTAATCGTGAAAGATGGTCCGCGGCCAAATTCTCAGCCCCCTTTTTATCTCGGATTTCCAAGTCGAACTCCTGGAGGAGTAAGACCCAGCGAAGTAAGCGTGGTTTGGCATCCGGTTTAGAAAGTAAATATTTGAGGGCCGAGTGGTCCGTAAAAACAATAATTTTTGAAAGCGTAATATAAGGTCAAAATTTGTCGAATGCAAAAATAACTGCTAATAATTCTTTCTCCGTTGTGGTATAGTTCTCTTGCGCGGATGTAAGTGTTTTACTTGCGTAGAAAATAGGGTGGAAGTTTTTAGATATGCGTTGTCCTAAAATGGCTCCCACCGCAAAGCTACTTGCATCGCACATGATTTCGAATGGAAGGTCCCAGATTGGAGCTATCATAATTGGCGCATTTATTAGCTTATTTTTGATTAATTGAAAAGCAGATAATCAGGTATCATCAAAAATAAATGGAGTGTCTTTTTCTAAAAGATGAGTGAGGGGTTTGGTAATTTTTGAAAAATCTTTTATAAATCGCCGGTAAAAACCGGCATGTCCTAGAAAGCTTCTTATGGCCTTAACGTTGGTTGGCGGTGGCAGTTTTTCGATCACTTCTATTTTTGCTTCATCGACCTCAATTCCTCTTGCTGATATCTTATGACCTAAAACCAATCCCTCCCGTACCATGAAATGGCATTTTTCCCAGTTCAGGGCGAGATTGGTCTCCTCACACTGCTCTAACACTTTTTCTAAATTTTCTAAACAAAAATCGAAGGAATCACCAAACACGGAAAAGTCGTCCATAAATACCTCCATAATACTTTCTACGTACTTGTCGAAAATGGCCAACATACACCGTTGAAATGTTGCCGGCGCATTACATAAGCCAAACGGCATTCTTCGATAGGCAAAGGTGCCGAAAGGACAAGTAAACGTTGTTTTCTCCTGGTCCTCGGGCGAGATGGGAATTTGGAAGTAGCCCGAGAGACCATCGAGAAAACAATAAAAGCTATGGCCAGATAATCGTTCTAAGATTTGATCAATGAATGGCAAGGGGAAATGGTCCTTGCGGGTGGCGTCGTTCAATTTGCAATAATCAATACACATACGCCACCCAGTCACCATCCGTGTTGGGATTAAGTCATTATTGTCATTTAACACTACCGTGATTCCTCCCTTTTTAGGAACTACTTGAACGGGGCTTACCCATTTGCTATCTGAAATTGGATAGATAATTCCTGCGTCTAATAATTTCACGACCTCACCCTTTACTACTTCTTTCATGTTTGGGTTTAATCGGCGTTGAGGTTGAATAGAATTATGTGAATTATCTTCCATTAGAATTTTGTGCATGCAGAAAGATGGACTTATGCCCTTAATATCAGAAATCTGCCAAGCAATTGCTTGGTGGTGTTTTAGTAAAACTTTTAGCAATTTGGCATTTTCAGATCCACTTAAATGGGCCGACACTATTACTGGTAACTTAGAGTCTTTTTCTAAATATTCATATTTTAAATGATTGGGTAGTTCTTTAAGTTCTAATGTGGGAGGTTCCTCGTATGAAGATTTGAAAGACTTTTCTTTTTCAAAAGTAATTTCTTCAAAAATTTTTGATTTAATTTGAAAATTTGAGGGGGCGGGAGCAATGGCCATTTTCATTTCTTGTAATATTTCAGTGGAGGTGTTTGAAGATGAACAAAAAGAAGAAGAACCATTTTCAGAAATACAAAAAGAAGGGTCTTCACTTAACACATCTAAGAAAAAACACGAATCGTCATTTTCTAGGGTATTTTTCATAGAGGGTGTTATGGAGAAGGTTACTTCATCATCTCCAACTCGGAGGAATAGCTTACCATTACTCACATCAATGATAGCACGGGAGGTGGCAAGGAAGGGGCGGCCAAGGATTAGGGGAACCTCGACATCCTCTTCAATGTCCAAAATGACAAAATCCACCGGGAAGATGAATTTGTCTACCTTTACGAGCACGTCCTCCACAATTCCCAGCGGATATTTTATCGTCCTATCTGCTAGTTGTATACTCATACGTGTGGGGCTAAGGGTGCCCACTCCTAACTTCTTAAACAAGGAGAATGACATTAAGTTGATGCTTGCTCCTAAGTCGGCCAACACGTTCTTTACAAATAGATCACCAAAGAGGCACGGGATAGAAAAACTACCCGGATCGTTAGCCTTTTTCGATAATTTATTTGTTAGGACGGCGGAACACTCAGCATTTAAAGTTACGTGCGATAGATTTTCTAGCTTTTTCTTATTAGTTAGAAGATCCTTCAGGTACTTAGCGTACTTGGGCATTTGTGATATCGCTTCATGGAAGGGCAAATTGATGTGTATTTGCTTAAACATTTCCAGGAAGCGATGATATTGATCATCTAATTTTTCCTTATTGAGTTGAGAAGGATAAGGCAGGGCGGGGTTGTTTTTGAAAATATGAGGTGGAGTGATAAAATCTGTTTGAGTGAGTGGTGTTCTTAAAATAGGGGCGGATCTTGCCTCGGGCTCTTCGCTAACCGGACCAGATACTTGCTTCCCACTCCGAAGAGTTACAGCTTTCGCTTGCTCTCTCGGGTTGGGCTCGGTGTTAGCGGGAAGAGTCCCGGGCGGTCGCTCGGATATTATTTTGGCGAGCTGCCCGATTTGGTTTTCTAGATTTTTAACAGATCCGGCTAAGTTCCGGACGGTTGCTTCGTTCGTACTTATATATTTTGAAAACATCTCCTCCAAAGATGGAGGTTTTTGAAAGTTAACAGGGGGTGGAGGTGGTGTAAATTCATTTTGTAGAGGCGGGCGAGTTGTGTTTGCAGGATTACTCCAAGAAAGGTTCGGGTGATTACGCAGCGCAGGATTATAATTATTTGGTAATTGAAAACCAGGTGCATGAAAATTAGAAGCAGAATAAATTATAAGCATTTCTATTGCCTACGTAATCAGCTTGTTCGGAGGTGGCTTTTGCGAATTCCCAAACCTGAGGTGCGGAAGGAGCATTCATTTCAGATATCTTTTTGCTAAGCATTTCCACTTGTAGTGCCAGCTGGGAGACGTTATCCACTTCGTACATACCTGCAGGTTTGTTTGGGCGGGATCTTGGCACATTCCACTGATAGGTGTTCATGGCCATATCCTCAAATAGTTCAAGAGCGGCTTCCGGGGTTTTGTTATTTAAGGTACCACCGGAAGCGGCGTCTATCATTTGCTTAGTATGTTGAATTAGCCCGTTATAAAACGTCTGCACTTGTAACCATATAGGCAGAGCGTTATGAGGGCAACGTCTTAAGAATTCTTTATACCTTTCCCAGGTGTCATATAGCGTTTCAGAATCTATTTGGCAAAAAGAAGAAATATCATTTCTAAGCTTAGCAGTTTTCGCAGGTGGAAAATACTTAGTTAGAAATTTTTCAGTTAACTGGGCCCAAGTGGTGATAGAACCTCTAGGTAGAGTCGACAACCACTGCTTAGCCTTTGTTCTTAAAGAAAATGGGAAGAGTCTTAACCTAATTGCATCATCCGTAACACCATTTATTTTGAAGGTGTCACAGATTTCAAGGAAGCCAGCAATATGTGCGATCGGATCTTCATCTTGTAATCCGTCGAACTGCACGTATTGCTGCACCATGTGAATTATGATGGGCTTTAGTTCAAAATTATTATTATTTATGGCAGGGCGGACTATACTAGTTTCCGTCCCTTCCAGGTTAGGCCTTGCATAATGGGACATAGTCCATTCAGGGGGCGCAACCATGTTGGGGACTTCATTTTGGTTAGGTTCGCCCATATTAAAAACCGACTCCGAATCCTCAGCCAGTTCTTGGAATGTAGGATCTTGAACTTGCGATTTTCTCCGAAGAGTACGCTCAAGTTCTTGGTCCAAGTCTACAAGTTCTGACGGATTTGCTCGGGTCATAAACTAGAAAGAGAGAAGGGAAAATAAGATTGATAAATTTGAAAAAGAAAAGGTCTCTCTTTTTTTTTTTGAATTAATTTTGTTTTTCAAGAAAGAGGAGAGAAAAAGAGGTGATAAAAGTAATAGATTCGTTCTTTCAAAATATCAACAAAATGCGAGTCCCTGGCAACGGCGCCAAAAACTTGATGATAAAAATTCCGCTTGCACGAAATAAAATCCGAACTAGCAATCCGAGAAGGCAAGTATACCTATCGAACTGTAGTATAGGAACACAAGTGTCGTATTAAAATCCGAGAACCGTTGATTACTTATACTCAAACGAATTACTATTATTTTATCTTAATAATTTTTTTTGGAAGGTTTTGTCTGCTAAGTTGAAATAAAAGCTGGATAAAAGTACGGCTAAACGATGATTAAGAAATAGCACTCGATCTTGACTTACTTCAGCTTAAGTTGATCAAAATTCAAAAGCAAACTTAAAACTTAATAAAGTAAGGGTAGCTTGACCGTGGGGGTTCCTATAGTTTGAACATGCTTCTCTCGAAGATATGCCCAACTGAGTTTAGGAAAATCCTACCGAACTCTCGTCCCGTATTCGAATACCTAAAACTCGCTTTAAGTGGTGAACCCCGCTATTGGGTTTGACTCCAATCCAGGAGATTTACGTCATTCTCTCTCGAGAAACGTGTGTAACTCTCTTTACTCTTAAGTGCTCACTTCAGACTATCGGCCTCTCGGCTAGCCAAGAATGAAAGCAAAGGTGGGGATTATATATCGATAATATAGCTCCACTAAATTTTAATTAAGAGTGAATCTAAGGCCCAACACTTTAGAAAGTGAAAGAAGACTAAAGGATCATAACTTGATCAACTCATCCTCAGATCTTCAAGATCGAGTACTATGAGTATTTAGTTACTCATGGTGGAGGGGTAGGAGAAAGAAATGATGAAGATTTTAAGAGAACAAAAACATACAATTTTTATTAAACAAAAGTTCAACTGAGATTACATTTGCATGGAAAGCCTACTAAGCATTAGTAATACACTATGAAAGGAAATTACAAAGGCATTACAACATTTATATGAAAACTAGAAAAGGAAATGCATTGAAATAAGAGAGAGAGAGAGAAAGAGAATAAAATAACATGAAAATCACTGAAAATAGAGTAGTAGCACCAGTTCTCTCTCCAAAAACTGAATGGGGAAAGCTTGGAGGTCATTTCAATTTATAGAAATTTTTCTGCCTCGGTCACGCCCTCAGTCACGCCCGTGACTAGGGGCGTGACATTGTTTAATCAATTCTGCGGCTTGGATCAGGTTCGGCGCACGATTCTGACGCGATTTGATGGGTCACGCCCATGACTGACGGTGTGACCATTTCGGTGGTTAGTCCGGTCATGGGCGCTGGCGGCGATCATGGGCGTTGTCGGCTGGCTGACGTGGCAGTCACGGGCGTGACTGGAAGCACGCCCGTGTAACAGTGGCGTGACCAATTCGGTGGTCAGCTGGTCGAATCTGAGCTGTTCACAGGCTAGTCACGGGCGTGACTTGCGTGTCACGGGCGTGACTTGTGTGTCACGGTCGTGTACTTTGGGCTTGTCTGACCAGATCTTCTGAATTATGGTGGCAGCAGCTTAACTGGAAACAGCAACTTACACGCCCTAGGTCACGGGCGTGACCTAGGGCGTGACTTAGGAAATTTTGCATTTTTGACCTAAAAATTCAGAAAACTTAGGTTAGCACTAAAAATAGGAAAAGGAACCAAAAATGCATTTAGGTAAACAACAATAAGCAAAAAGTAAGAGTAAATAACCTAAAAATAACCTAATTAAACTAACTAGATTTAACATTATCACAGTGGCTCGCCAAGCTCGTGCGAAAGAACTTTAGGATGCCGGGTCCAAGCTGACATCTGACGCACCTTAATGTTAAGGGAGGTTTTAGGTGAATGTTTAGCTCTGTCATGCATTGTAGAAGGACATTGTTACAGTCTTGATGATCTTTCCGGGGAAAGCAATGTCAGTGTAACCTTCGCGGTATGACCACACCAGCCCTATGGATCATCTTGTTTTGTGACCTTCGAATGCTCATTGGTATGAGGATAGCCAAGAGGAGGATGGTTGTATGATGTAATCTTAAGAAGTCTCTTAGGGAAAGCAATGTCAGTGTGGCCTCCGCGGAATAACAACACCTGCCCCATTTTTGATCATCTTGAGCTGGTTTTCTCTTTTGCTCACTCTCTTTTTCTTGAAGATACTAGAATTGTGATGGCCTTTTGAGGAAAGCAATGATGGCATGGCAGCACTTGCCCTTTAGATCATCACAAATTATCTCCATCAAGCTCTTACTATAAAGGGGTGGTCTGAAGTTTTTGAAGACCGCCGATCTCAATGTTGATAGTGTTGAGCATGGGACGGTCTGAAGCAATTGAGATCGTCGCCTAAAAGCTTCTGGACCTTATAAAAATCTTCAAATGACCAAAGTTTTACACCATGTTTTATATGTCTAAGCCAAAGAAGACACAGTCTGAATTATTGGAAGATCTCCATTCAAGTTCTCATTAAAGGTTATTCAGGAATCACAGGGATTTTGACTTCTATCTCCAAAAGATCTTATGAATTCAAGATCAGTTTAAAGAAAGGCAAACTGTGAAATGTAGAGGATCGCGTCTTATATTTGTTTATTTGAGAATCAACATCAATGAATTATCACTTTTGTTCTTGACAGATATTCAAAGCTAGAGATCGCCAAAGTGATAAGCGGCCTCGTGAAGATAAATTAAAGTCAGAGACTGTCAGGCATAAGCGATCTTGTTCATCCTCCGTGACCTCAGAATCTCATGCTTGTTTAACTCAAAATTACTATCTATCTTCATATCAACCGGTCTGGAAAAATAGAGATCGTGGATTCAACCTATTCATCTTATAAGTATGGAAGGTCGCTGGTTATCACAAGAAGACACTTTACAAATACCCACGGGATGGTCTGGAGAAAAATCGCAGACTATCCACTATGAAAGGGTTGTATTTTTCCAAGGAGCGGTCTCAACCATGATAAATCATATCTTATGTTCTTAATCAAAGTTATTAAGAAATAGTATCTATAAATTGGTGTTATCTTGACAACATTTTAAAGACTGTAGACTGCAAATCTAATAAGATGTCTAGAGTATAGGTAGTTTTTAGCCAGAGACCGCTAATATTAATAGATTTTTCCCATCTTCGACTCTCGCGATTTCATTCTTGCTTAATTAAAACTGATCTCCTCCCGATAATACAATCTAAGAAGTATGAGGTCGCCCTTATTGAATCACTCAATATGAAATGTATGAGGTAATTACATCGAGCTAGGTAACGTCTGGGGCATTGAGATTGAATACCAGTTCCTCCAGTATAACAAGATCGTGAATAGTATAATCGACACTTAAAAGAAAAATACAAGAAAAATACTCATTCACAGAGAAGCCGATGGTATGTCAAATTTCTGTTTTTTCTATTTCATTGTTCATTACATCAGATCGTGTAGTTATAAAATCCGCAGAATGCAAGAAGTAAAAAATTACAACGATCTATTTGCTTCTTGATCTTTTGGGAGACCGCTCATCATCTGAAGAAGAATCGGTCTCCTCTGAAGATTCTTCTGAATTTCTGCCAGGAACATTAGATCCCGAGCTTGAGTCCACAGCAGAGCTCGTATCATTGCTAGCAACGTATTGGCTTCCACTTGCCTCGTCAATATTTCCTTCAATATCAACATCTGCTTCCTATTCTTCTCCCTCAGCAGCGGTCTCGACAGTCTTGATCGACTGTTCGTCTATTACTCTCGCGACATCAGGAAAAAGATCGGCAAATTTGATATCTTTACAATCTTCAGTAAGTCCGCAGCGGTCTCGACGTTCTGAGATCACCTGTTCTACGGTCTCTTTTATATGTTGCATTAAAGCATTTTGGAATTCAGGATTGTCTGGATCATATGCTGCTTCTTTTGATTACTGCAAAAGAAAATTGTTAGATCGCGCGGTCACATAAAAGAAGCTAATTACCTCAATAAAAGTTCTTAGTTTTCGCTCCTCATGCAGGATCTCGATTTCTATCAGGGCTCTTCACAAAGACCGCCCCATGTGGTGATTCAAGACCGTGCTCCTGGCGGTCGCTTGAGTGCAGGCGTCGGGAAGCATTTCGGTCTCAAAATTATATGCTTCTTGGAGATTCTTCTTCCCATATAAGGCCAAAGTGACCACAAAGGCATGATGAGATAATATTACGCTCCAAAGAGGGAGATCGGTGAACACCTTCATGGCTTTCCCTTTGGCACCCCATCTGAGAAGGGGTTTTCCCCTGATATCCTTTTGTTTCCTCATGAATACCAACCCCAGCGGTCTCACGCTCTTTTTCCCCTCTTTTCCTTCTTTCCCTCTGAGTACGCACCTCTTCAGTTTGTGCCACTGGGTCGGCTATGGGGATCGCAAAGGTCGCTGAAAAAGGAAAGATAGAAAAATCAAGAAGTTATGGAAATGACATATGAGAACGCAGAGAAAATACTCACTTTCTTTTGGGGGAATCTCAACGATCTCAGGCAAGATCGCCAGATAATGGAGGAGGTCCAATCTCTTGCCCGCTAGAAAGGCCTGAATGTCAGCTCCTCTTTTGAGATTGTCTTGCTTTTTCTAAAGACGCCTTCTGCTCTCGGAGATGGTCGGCTGCTGAGACCGCCGAGATCGCCTTCGAAAATAAGGAACCTTTCTGTCCAGAAAGGAACTTTATTTGGAAGATTCAGAATTTTTACTCATTCGCATGAAAAATAAACTAACCCCTTGAACCCTTCTTTCTTTTGTCTTTCTTTAAGTATTTTTTCAGTAAAGGTCGTGTGGAAAAGTGTCATAGTAAATTTAATTCTTTCCAATCTCAAGTAATTTATGAAGACATTAGTGAGACCGATCGAATTCGAAGGCAGCTGAGCAAGCACAAATCCGTAGTACTCCATTATCTCAAGAATTTCCCAATGAAGAGGGAGTCTCAGCCTATGATCGAAGTGATCGATGGGGATCATGAATTTGTTCTCCTCTCCAAAATTCAATCCTTCACCCTCTTTCGGCAGTCTCACCACGATCAGGTTTTGGACCATATGCTTGGCTATGAAAGATAGGTATTCATCCTTTGAAAGATGGCTTGGTTTATGATCAACCTCCAAGAAGACTTCAGTAGAGGAAGCTCGTGCGGACACCATAATGGGAGTTCGCTGAGACCGGTGCTTAGGGCGCATTCAAAAAATATGAAATGAAAATTCAAAGGCCAGCTATTTATAGGAATCCAAGGATATTTTTGTAATGATGACTTTTCTTGAGACCGCCCAGTAAAATTGCTCAGACCGATGAAATACATGCATCAGATTAGAAATATCGCTATATTTTTGGTCTCATTAAAGAAAGACCATAGAATCTCAGAGCATGATCAATACCTGGATAATAGAAAAACAAGAAACACACAATAATAAGAGATCGACATCATAACATCACAGAGATCGCATAAATGAAAATTATAGTCACCACATATATTACAACACATTTAAATTGTTCATGTTTTCGAGAGTTCAAGACCGCTTGAAGAAATAATCTATCACCTATTCGGACGCTTTCTCCCTACAAAGGCCGTGATGTCCAGCATCTCTTTCACGGTGGTCAGAACAGACGCCAGGCTATGATTAGCAGACATCGCAGCTCAATGAATTTTTGACATCTCTTTATCCACCTGCTCCATAGGGATGAACATGATTTCCGAAGCCAGTCTCTCCTCCGCTTGATCGCCAGAAGTCCCCAACCTCATTGTCATTTTTGCAGGGCCACCCCTCAGGATGGCGACCTCAGCGGACAGAGCTATGATTTTTCCCTTGTAGTATTCTGCATCCTTCTCAGCTTTCCGAAGCACCCGAACGAGCTCAACATTCTTCTGGTCGCACTCCTCGCAGACTAGTCTTTCATTAGCCCGCAAACTCTCTACAAAATCAGCGGTCTGAGCCCAGAGCTGGTCATCTCGAGCATGAAGTTGATCATTTTGAGATCGCTCTCGAATCAGCATGGAGTGAACATCCTCAAAAATTGGCTTGAGGATGTCAGTGAGCTGAGCTGGAACCACCATCTCTTGAGGAAGGAGCTCTCCTTCCTCTGGAACCTCTGCGACATCATCGCCTGCGATCAGAAAAGTTCAAAAGTTAGCCCAACTACAAATAGTTCAAAGATGGAAGTATTCGCGTAAAATAGAATACTTGGAAAAAATCAAGACCGCAGTCATGTAAGGTACTTTCGATATCTTTTGGGACTGCGGGCTCTGCGTACAGTAAAAGGCGGTCTGATCCCCTTAGGCGCTCAAGATTCATTCTTTCCAGTTCTCTCTTTTGCGATTTCTCTCCTTCTTTTCTCCTCCTTTTCAGTTCTGCGTTGCTAACAAGAATGTCATCTGTTTTAAAGATGATGATCTCATGCCTTTTCTTTGGAGATCTAGGTCGAACAACTGGTAGGTGAAGGAATTCAAACGATTTTGCAACTTCGTTATCTTACCAGTTCGCAAGGTCAAGACTGCCGATGCGCGATCTGCCGTCGCTTTGTTTATTTTGTCAGCCTGAGCAGCAGAAGGGTTCGCCAGACCGTCAGAAAGTGCGGCTTTCTCCTTTTCAATCTGACGAGCACTCTCCTCATCAGAAGCCTTTTTCATTTTCTTCTGTACAGCGAGCAGAGCGGCCTTCTTCTCCTCTTCTTTCTTCTTCTCTGCAGCGAGCAGAGCGACCTTCTTCTCCTCTTCTTTTTTCTTCTCTGAGGCGAGCAGAGCAGCTCTCTTCTCTACCTACTTCTCGGCAGTTTGCGCTTCTCTCTCATTATTTTCGGTCTCTTCCTTCTCGGCTTCCGCCCTTAATCCGGCCGCCTCTGCATCAGTCTCCTTCTCCCTTTCGACGATCTCCTTTTCTGCGGCAGCCTCCCGGAGATGTTCAAATTCAAAAGGGTCCAGCACCTGCAAGATCGAGTAATAGAGGTCATTAGAAGAATCTTCATCAAGATAAGCAATCAACTCGGACTCCGCTTCTCATGAAGAAGCTGAGATCGCAGAGGGGAAATCGAGACCAACCCCACTACTAGTCTTCTCAGGAGTATCCTCAGGATGTTTAAGACCGCTGCCCTTGGGAAGAGTGATCGCCTTTGGAGCGATCACAACTTTACTTTCTTCATTTTTCTTTCTCTTGGCAGGTTTAGCAGAAGAACTTGAGTTCTTTCTCTTTTTGTCTTCGCAACATCTTCAGAATTAGCGATCTTCTACTTAATTTTCTCAGCCTCAATCTTCTTCTCATGCATGCCAACCAGAATAGCTTCGGTTGAAGCGATCTCGCTAGATGGGACAGCGGTTTGATTAATGACCTCAATGATTTTCTCGCAATCAAAAGAAATTGACAGATCAAGAAAGCTCAGCACGGGAGGACCCGAAGAACTACTAGACAAATCAATAATGGTAGAGACTGGCAAAATCGTGCTCTCCGGCAAGTCGGGCTATTTCTTTGGGGAAGATCGAGCGGTCTCCTTTGATGTGCCCACCATATCCAGGTCCTGAGGAGCCTCATCTGTTTTCTCCTTTTGGCTGGCAGTCTCATTTTTCTTTGGGGAAGCTGATCCTGGCAATCGCTTACTTAATCGAGATAGCACATACACCATTATGAAGATCATTTTTTGTATGTTTTCAGTTGATCGCTTGAGGTTCAAGCTCGCTGCTCCTTTCAGGAAGTTATGAATTCTGAAGCTCTGAAGCCAATTTATAGAGCCCAGCGCATTTATGGCGATTGCGGTCTCAGTGGTCAAAGAGAACATTTCCGAAGTTCTAGTGCAACTTGAAAATGTGCGGGGATTATGTTTGCCCGGAAATCCACGACCACTCTTCTCCATCTAGGAAGGACCCTTCCGACGGTCTAAGTTTTGCGAGACTGCCCAGATCGCCTGCCCTCCCTCTGGATTATCTCCCAAGGCATAGACGGTCAAACCTTTGTCAGCTCGCCAGACCTTGTGGTCTGGCCTCCTTTTTCTTTTTTGTTATTCGCACCCCTTTGCTCTACCCCGGTTCTCTTGTACAACAGGCAACCCGTAATTTTTTGGATCTGCCCATTTGGGCAGCCTCTGCGTCTATAAGTAGAGGGGTAGGGGTACCTGAAAAGGGACTTTATGGCTTCGAGGCTCTAGCTTACAACCTGTGTAAGCGGTCTCGAATTCTGTCACTTTTCTACCTCTCACCATGGCCTGTTTTAGACCCCCCTCTATAATCAATTTTTGAGATAAATCAAAGAAGTTTTCCCTCAGAGATCTCTTCTCTAGCATTCTCAGTCCTAAGTAACCTGCACTTCGCAGTCCCTTCCCTCTTCTCTTAGTGTGAGTCTTAGAGGTACATTTTTTGTACCAACACTATGGGATGTACAATGGGCCTAGATTTAGGGCCTTAGCCCATATGAATTGGGTTTAATTTCTCTTGAGCCTAATTTAGGCCTATTTGACCAAGTGTTGACATTTGGGTTGACTCAGTCAATAGATGAGTGGGCTGGCCCTACATGATGGTCATGGGTCCATGGGCACCTATTGGGAAAAACCCTTGTAACTAGAAGTGATTTTATCCTCTAGGAGTAAATTACCCATTGTATAGTGAGGGTAATCTGGTCATTAGATGTCTTAGGATGTCATACTCAGCATAGGGTATCAGGACGATATCAAGGGAAGCAAAATTGGGCAAAGTTAATATTTGCATCGAATAGAATGCTACGCAATATCGAGTCCATATCGACGCTGCTCTGACTAGAAGTCCATGTGATTCAACCCCTCTGTCGAAGTAACCCAAGTCGACGTTACGTCGAATGAATTTCGACGTAGAGTTCAAGGACTTGTCGAAGTAACTAGTGAAGTCGACGCAGCTTATACTTCAACTAGACGCATAAGATGTTATCTATCGGAGCCAAATAAAGTCGACGCGACGTCAACTTCATCTCGATACTGTAGATGAATTTTAAAGCCAGGCAGATCAACTCGACGTACACATCGATAAGATGTCGACGTAATGACAACTAGCAGAGTTCAATCAGAGCAGAGATGAAATCGAAGCTACTTCTACAAGAACTCGAAGTTACGTCGATAAGAGAAGAAATGAATTTGACGCTACGTCGAATACAGTCTGTAAAAGTATATCTTTTCAGCTGTCTCTCTGATCCTTCTTTCATGGCCCACATCCTTCAAGACCGTTCCCCAACGGCTCAATAATTTCCTGAAAAAGAAATGAGCATTAAAGAAGGACACAAAAGGATTCTTGGAACCATATTCCTTGTAGGTGAATGGGCAGAGAATTAAAGAAGAAAGAAAGAGAATGTCATCAGAAGATTACCTTTTCAAGGCATACCAGAAAGGGAAAGAAATTATGAAATTGAATAGAGAGAATAAAAGGAGAAGGAAAGACAGAAACAAACAGGGCATTAATCACAATCGGCTATTCTTCTTCTTCTAGGACTTCCTCTTCTCTCTCTCAGGAACCCCAACACAAAAAAGAGAAAAGAAAAAATAAACTCTGCTGATCTTCATCTAATAAAACAGAGGATCTGAAAGCTGCTCATCATCACAATCTCATAGCAGCTATATCTCAATCAGCAGAAGCACAAAGGATCTGACATACAAAGTAGCTACAATTCATCACCATCTAAAGCAGGGGCTAATTAAGAGCAGATTCTGTGGAACATAATAGGTTATTCTTCATACAGTCATCTCAAGAATTCTGAGAACAGAATTCCTACAACCTTCTTTCTTCTCATTCTGTATCATTCTATAAAAGAGTTTTATTAATCCCTCTTCAAGGGATTCAGTGGTTCAAGATCTCCTTATCAAAAGATCTGGTGGTTTAAGATCTCCTTATCAAAAGATCTGGTGGTTCATGATCTCCTTGTCAAAAGATCAGTGGTTTTAAGAGTCTCCTTATCAAAAGACTCAGGCACAATGGTGCATCCCTACCAGGTGGTAGAAGAGGGGAGTACCCATATTTTGGGGAACCTCTATAAAAAATATGTGTGTCTTCTGGTTGTCAATTTTCTGTGATGTAGCTATAGCTAGTTTATTCTACTGTCTCTGCTTTACATTCCAGCACAAGTTTATTCTGCCTGAGTTCTTTTGTGAGCATAAATCCTTAGATTAATTTTATTGTTTTCACAGTTAGGTTAGAAATAATTTTGAAACCCTATTCACCCCCCCCCCCCTCTAGAGGATTCTCAGAGGCACACGGTGCACTTTCAATTGGTATCAGAGGGAGGTTGATCATTAAGAGGGTAACACCCTGATCAAAAAGACCTCCTACTGTTATTTCTTTTCTATAAAAAATATTTTATAAAGAAAATGAGTACTAAGGATTATGCTTCCACAAGACCCCCAGTGTGTAACTTAAACAAGTTCACACTCTGGAAGGCTAGGTAAAGGCTTTATATGAATTCAATTGATGAAGACATATATAATGTTCTTATCACAGGTCCTCCTGCTCCAATCAGACAAAAGGAAGGAGAAACCTCAACAACTGAGGCTGTCCCAAGAAAGGAGTGGACAGAGGCTGAGAAGAAGATCAAGGCATGTGATGCTAAGGCCATGAACATTCTGGTTTCAACAAAGTCAGATGACGTTTTCCAGAAGGTTGCTGAATGCCAATCAACAAAAGAAATCTAGGATTCCCTCACCACAATGGTTGAAGGAAGTGCTGATGAAAGGAAGGACAGAAAGTCCCTTCTCATATCCCATTATGAGAACTTTAAAAAGAAGGCAAAAGAATCTGTTGCTGCTATGTATGACAGATTCAACATCATTATTAATGAGCTTAGAGGCTTAGGCAAGGAGATATCTCTAACTGAGATAAATGATAAAATTGTTATGTTCTTCCCTAGTTCATGGGATTCAAGAACCTGGGCAATCATAGAATCCAGGTGCCATAGAGAAATCTCTACTGAAGCTTTGCTAGGAAAGCTTAAGTCCTATAAGATTCTACTAAAGACCAGGGCTGAGTCAGAAGAGAGGGAATCTACTCCAGCTCCTGTCCAAAGGAACTTAGCTCTGAAAGCTACTGAAGGAGAGCCCTCTACTCCAGAAGATGAGATGTTCAATCTCCTAGAAAGGAGATTTAAGAAGTGGGTCAAGACTGAAGACTCAAGGAGAAGAGAAAGAGACTCAAAGCCTAGGTATGATAAGACTCCAAGGAAGGAGATCATCTGCTTTACCTGCAACAAGCTAGGGCACATTACTCCTGAGTGCCCTCAAGAGCAAAGGAGCAGGAGCAACATTAAAGACGAGAAGAAGAAGAAGAAGTCCTCTAGAGGTAAGGACAAGAAGAAAGCAAAGGGTTTCATTGCTGAAACCTGGAGTGATTCAGAAGTGGAAGAGAGCTCATCATCATCTGAGAGTGATGATGAAAAGAAGCAGTATCAGCCTGCATGATGGCTCTTGGTATGGCATTAGATGGTGAGGATGATCAAGTATCAGTTTTTGATGAATTTGACTTCACTTCTGATGATTTCAAAACTTGTTTTAAAGATTATTGCATTGAACATCTTAGGGTAGAAAAAGAATTAAACACAGTTAAAACTGAATTAGAGAATCTTAAGAATGATGAAATCTACCTAAGGAATCAAAATCTAACAAATGAAATCAACAATAAAGAGTTAAAACTAATTGAACTTAGGAAAGAGAACATACAATTAAAAGAAGAGCTAGCAAAGGCAAAGGCTTTTGAAGACTCACTCAATGGGAGGAGTCAGAAGCTCAAAGACATCACTGAAAATCTCTCTATGAGATTTAATCATTTAGGGTTAGGAGCAGAGCCCTCCACCAGCTCAGAAGCACCTAGGAAACCTTCCTGGAAAAATTCAGTTTCCTTTTTAAGACCTAGTGATGATCAACCCAGTGAGAAGAGTGCATCAATTAAGGACAAGGCTGCTAGTTATTCAGATAGGTTAAATAAACCCAACAAAATCCATCTGAATAAGAAATAAACACCTTTAGGAAAGAACAATGTAGAGAAGTCAAATAACAATCACCTAAAAGTAAAAAACAAAATCTAAGATAATAAGACACTCTGCTGATCTATTGCATTTAGATATATTCTATACTCATCTAAAGCATCAAAACTAAAGGTTTGGGAGAATCATTCCTTATCATCCCAAAGTGTATCATGAAAGACCCTCATATTCTTTCATTGAACCATACAATGGTAAAATCAAAGGGCCCAAGGTAACCTGGGTTCCTTCTAATGTTTGAATTATTTGTGCAGGGTTAGGAAGGGTCCCACTCAGGAGAAATTTTGAGTGGGAAGAATGATGTAGGTCATGAATAAGGAACAAGAGTCATTCAAGGGAGTAATTTCTACCTTGAATCCTCCTTAACACTTATAACATCATATTATGATTTATTTTCAATAAATAAAATTGCTGGGAAAAATAGTAAGAATCTTCTAAAAGAAATAGATATTTTTATTAAGAGATGCGTCGAATAGAAGTCGACGTACCATTGACTTCTACTCGACGCCAGCGTCGAGAAGCATACAAAGCAGAGAATTCGAGTAGAATTCAATGCAGCGTCAAGTTCTTAACGATGCAGACGTCAGCTTAACAATTGTTGATTAAGTTTGAAGTCACGTCGATTGGAATTCGACGTAACGTCGACAGGACTACGTCGACTTAGGGTTTCTGAATATTCTTGAAGCTACGTCGAGTACTAGTCGACACAACATCGATATATCAGCGCGCGCAGAATTGCTTCTAGAAGCAATCTCGACACAGCTTTGCGTGCCAAATAATAAGTAATATCGACGGTGCGTCGATCTAAACCCTAAGTAGCGTCTATTCATCTACTTTTAAACAATTACTGCGTCGAAACATATATGCCTTCGAATTCTCTCTCTCTTGCTCTCTTGACTTCTTACTCTCCATCTCTTCTATGTCTCTCTCTCTCTTTCTCTCGTTTTCTCCTTCTGTGTAGGTACATCCAATCAATGGCCCCTCCTAAGATTAACTCTGGGTTCGATGTGGACGTGGACTCCTTCAGCGCAGTGGCAGAAAGTTTCAAAGTCATTCTTGGATTGTTTCAAGAAGCTGGTCTGACCAAGCTTATCTCAACAAGATGCAAGATCCTTGATGCTGAGTTGACTGAACTCAGAGACAACATTCAGATAGGAGAGGATGGTTCCATCAAAGGGAAAATTAATGACACAAACATACTGATAACAGAGGATATCTTGAACCAAACATATGATCTTGTTCCTGGAAATGAGACAGATGAACTAACAGGGGATGGGTCTAAGAGGGCCCCAGAACTAAGGCAGTTCAAAAAGGACAAGCAAATCAATCTGAAGAAAATGGATCTTGGAGAGGAATATAGAGTCCTAGCAAATATAGTAGGAAAGGTTTTGTTGTGTAATATATTTGCACATGATGACGTTCCAAAGCAATAGTTGCAGATTATGGGAGCTCTTGTCCTGAAAAAGAAGATCAATTGGGGAAGATGCCTACTAAAGATGATTGGGCATATGTACTCTCACAAGGAGAATGCATACATGAGGATAATGAGCCAGGTACTCTTCCAGCATTATCCAAATGTCTGTAAATCAAAAGGAGGGCCCATTCCTCCTGGAAAATGGATCAACATAGGGATATTCTCAAAATGGACCAGGCAGATTTTAAAGACTGGTCAATCTGCAGCATCTCCTCCTCCTCTAGAGCCAAACAGAGACATAACAGATCCCCCAAGGGATGATCTTACCTCAATGGACACTATTCTAGAGCCCCATCAAGAGGATATCCCAGCTCAACACCCTTCTCAACAACAACAACAACAACAGTTCCAATCCACCTCATTACCTGAGCCATCTTCACAATCATCCCATCAACTAACATCCATCCACATTCCAGATCATCAACATGCTCCACCTCCTCCACTTATACATGTCTCACCAGAGTTCTATCAGCCTCTCTCCCCCATCCAAGAAGAACTCCCTTCATCACCTCCTCCATCTGCATCACATCCACCCACAATTGATCTTGAGTAGATCATTTCTAAGACTGTGGTCATTGCCTCCTCCACCTTTGCAGATCAAGTGGCCTCTCAGGCTAGGAAGTTTGATAGAAAATACTCACAGATAGAGGGTGAGTTATTAAGATTTCAAAGATCCTTTCATAGCTTAAAAAAATTGTGTCTTCCTCCATGGTGTCAAAAGTGTTCTTAACCTCACTGGCCAGCAAGGTCAAGAAGGGGGAGAATATCTTAGAGGAGGAGAGACCTATCCTTGACTTGAGTGGATAGGATCAAGGAAATGTTGATAATGAGCTTGCCCCTGACAAAGTGACTACCTTCCAGGGAGCACAAATCCAGGGGGAGCCTGTAGATCAGGGGGAGCTCCCAGAAATAGTAAATAATGAACAAATAGATGCAACAATTTAGGGGGAGCCTGCTCTAGATTTTCATAGAAATCAGGATATAGAATTGGAAGCTGTAAGCACAGCAGGGGATAAGGGGAAGCCTCAAGATGAAAATCTGTTAGATGAGGTGGCCAAGATTGCCAAGGAAGTTGTTGTGGATGCTGAGCATAATGCACAAGCACAGGGGGAGCATGACAAAGCCAATGTTGCTGAGAATCCAGCATTGTCCCTTGATGAAGATGAGCCTCTGAAGATAGCTCCAAGGAAAGTCACCCCTGTAGTATTCTCATGAAAAAGGAAGACTCCTGAGAAGGATTCCAAAATTTTTGCTTATTATGGTATTCTATGATTATTCATTTTGAACACAAATATATTCTGGGAAGAACAAATGTTATACAACTTTACTGTATGTCAAGTAAATGGAACTACATATGATTTCAGTCTGTCCTATGTTATGTCTATGTTGTAATGAATGTACTTTTTTTATACAAAAGAATATGTAAAATCACTTTATTCAATCTGTAAAATTTGTTAAGATAAATAGGGGGAGATTGTTGGGAAAACCCTTGATTTAACTTAACAAATTAACTAAAAGTGATTTTATCCTCTAGGGGTAAATTACCCATTGTATAATTAGGGTAATCTGGTCATTAGATGTCTTAGGATGTCATACTCAAGATAGGGTATCAGGACCTGATCAAGAAAGCAAAATTGGGCTAAGTTAATATTTACGTCGAATAGAATTCGACGCAACATCGAGTCCATATCGACGCTGCTCTGACTAGAAGTCCATGTGATTCAACCCCTCTGTCGAAGTAACCCAAGTCGACGTTACGTCGAATGAATGTCGATGTAGAGTTCAAGGACTTGTCGGAGTAGCTAGTGAAGTCGACGCAACTTCTACTTCAACTCGACGCATAAGATGTTATCTGTCGGAGCCATCTAAAGTCGATGCAACGTCGACTTCAACTCAACACAGTAGATGAAGTTCAGAGCCAGGCATATCAACTAGATGTACACATCGATAAGATGTCGATGTAACGACGACTAGCAAAGTTCAATCAGAGCAGAGATGAAATCGAAGCTACTTCTACAAGAACTAAAAGTTACGTCGATAAGAGAAGAAATGAATTTGACGCTACGTCGAATACAATATGTAAAAGTATATCTTTTCAGCTGTCTCTCTGATCCTTCTTTCATGGCCCACATCCTTCAAGACCGTTCCCCAACGGCTCAATAATTACCTAAAATAGAAAGGAGCATTAAAGAAGGACACAAAAGGTTTCTTGGAACCATATTCCATGTAGGTGAACGGACCGAGAATTAAAGAAGAAAGAAAGAGAATGTCATCAAAAGATTACCTTTTCAAGGCATACCAGAAAGGGAAAGAAATTTTGAAATTGAATAGAGAGAATAAAAGGAGAAGGGAAGATAGGAACAAACAGGGCATTAATCACAATCTGCTATTCTTCTTCTTGCTAGGGCTTCCTCTTCTCTCTCTCAGGAACCCCAACACAGAAAAGAGAAAAGAAAAGATAAACTATGCTGATCTTCATCTAATAAATCAGAGGATCTAAAAGCTGCTCATCATCACAATCTCATAGCAGACAGATCTCAATCAGCAGAAGCACAAAGGATCTGACATATAAAACCGCTTCAATTCATCACTATCTAAAGCAGGGGCTAATCAAGAGCAGATTCTGTGGAACATAATAGGTTGTTCTTCATACAGTCCTCTCAAGAATTCTGAGAACAGAATTCCTACAACCTTCTTTCTTCTCCTTCTTTCTCATTCTGTAAAAGAGATTTATTATTCCCTCTTCAAAGGATTCAGTGGTTCAAGATCTCTTTATCAAAAGATCTGGTGGTTCAAAATCTCCTTATCAAAAGATTTGGTGGTTCATGATCTACTTGTCAAAAGATCAGTGGTTCTAAGAGTCTCCTTATCAAAAGACTCAGGCATAGTGGTGCATCCCTACCAGGTGGTAGAAGATGGGAGTACCCACATTTTGGGGAACCTCTATAAAAAATCTGTGTCTTCTGGTTGGCAATTTTCTGTGCAATCTCTATAGCTAGTTTATTCTACTATCTCTGCTTTACATTCCAGTACAAGTTTATTCTGCCTGAGTTCTTTTGTGAGCATAAATTCATAGATTAATTTTGTTGTTTTCACAGTTAGGATAGAAATAATTTTGAATCCCTATTCACCCCCTCTAAAGGATTCTCAGAGGCACACTGTGCACTTTCAGCACCATCAATGATGGATTGGGCCATGGTAGGTCCCATAATGGGTCAATTGAACCTATATAGGCTAATTTGGGCTAGTTTGTCCCAGGGTTGAATTTGGTCAAAATGACCAATTTGGTTGGTCCTAATGGGTCCTTAGTGACCCAAAAGACTCTCTAAGGGGTCTTGTTGTTTCTGGGATGTTACAAATAATTTTGTCCCCGAAATTGAAATTAGGCCTACGAGGTTCTTACTTAAGGAAGATAGAGTAAAACCTTAGCGACTTAACTATACCTGACGTGAAAAATCCTGGGCATTGCTGCTGTATCGGGTACAAATGTTATTTACCAACGGAACCTTCTTCTGTCTCAGGACTCGGACGATTGTACATCAATCCATATTGGTTCCAACAGACTGTACAATTGATGCAACTGGGCCAGCTGTAGTAGGAATCTGCAACTTCGACCGCACGAAAGTCCACCGCGGGAGGGGACATAAAAGTCATCGTGCAAACCCGCCAACCAGGCAGCAATTCTAGTCTATAAGCTAAGGGCCCGATTTGCTCCAGGATCCTATAAGGCCCCGTGTATTTTAGACTGAGCTTCTTTTGTCTCTGCACCCGCAAGTGACCTCACACCAAACATATTTTCAAGGAAACCCGGTATCCTACCTGGAACTTTACCTTACGAAGCCTCACATCGTCATATTTGGCTCGCTTGGTCTGCACCTCTTGCCTCCAGACTCATAATAGTCGAATCATAGCATCTGTGTCCTATACTTTGTCCGATCCAAGCGCCTCAGATCCTCGACCTAATTTAAGAATGCAGAGTCCTGCACCTCTGCTCATAAATAGTCCCGTAGGGAGCCATGCAAATGCTTGCCTGGTAACTATTTTATACGTACCTTATTCAAGGGTGATAGTCTCTCCTAATGTGGTAGTGCGGTATGTAGTCTTAATAGCACAAGAAACTCCAGCCATCGCCTCATCCCGAGGATCTTACCCTTTTGGGTACCCAGATACCTCATGTTCTTGGGATCTGACAAGGTTTCGTCGTGCACTCTATATAGGTAGTGCCTTCATACCTCCACTTGTTCCTCCTTTTTGACCTAGAGGGTACATCACCAATTCCATTACTATAGTAATTACTAGTTTCAACCTCGACTATGCCCCGAATTCAAAATTTTTCACAGGTCTAATATCTAATATCCACATGAGGTTGATTTTCTTATTTACAATAAATTTCTGACTTTATCCTTCGAGACATGCTTTTGCGATAAGTTTATTCAATTCTTGTTCATAATTATACACATGTCTTTCGGGGGTCGCTATAGTTATGAGGTTATGGCATTATAAATTATCAATGTTCTTAAATTCCCAAGTCATCGCTTCCTGATTCTAAGACAATTCAAAATCAAGTTCTACCAACATGCTCTTTCTGTTGTCATGACACTATTCGGTTTAAAATCACTATTTCATGTCATTCACTCTCTCAAGATGTCTGTCAATCTAATTTTCTCATGACAGTTCTTGTTACTCATTAGGGAGAATAAAACCGCTCCTTACGTGGTGTGTTATTTCTTTCATTTACACCAAATTCCGAGAGTTTATTAGTGGTTTACGTTGACCTCTTAGTTCTGCACAATAGGATAGGTAAGGCTCGACGACTTTCATTTTCATACAGAGGTGTTAGTTCACGACCCTTCCTATTTACCCCTAATGTATTCCAGAACTATGCGTATAGTGATCCTTGAGTTTATCTTTCCCTTTTTATCCGTCTTGAGACTCACCTAACAATTCTAATGGGGTAAGAATGTAAAGGCATTAACTTCCTAATCCTTTTGTATGACTCTCCCAGTACATAAAGAAATAATGTACGCCCCTATAATTTTGGGTTGGGTTTACTCCATCCCAACCTATAAGTTTTTGTGTGTGTAAACCATCCTTAATGGTATGGGCCCTTGACTTAGGGTTCTGCTAACTAAGTCCTTGCCTCCTATTTTCAAAATAAGACGGAGAGTAAACATTTGTTTGGTCTTCTTTTCTTGGTCTACCTTGAGATTTATTGTGATTATTCTTAGGAGAATCACTCAACTATAGTAGAATATCTTAGAAGGAAGGACGTCAAGACTTTAATCTTTCATTCAACATTAGCATATGTATGGCTTGCCTAATACATAAATAAATAGTTCATGGCCTTATAATCTCAGGCTATTGGTTTGACGCATGTTACGATCCTCAGATCTACCGTTTGCATAAGACTCCTCCCGAGTTGATGTATTGAGTGGAGGAGGTTTTCTCCATCTCTCAAGGTAATGGGCTTGTAAGTGTCCAGGTTTATAGTACTGATTGCATAGTGGTGAGGGAGATGTCGTATCTCCTTATCTTGTTAACTCCTGTAAAAAAATCGGACAGGTTTCTCCCCCGTCTCTCTGGTGCATGTCCTACGACTCTGCCCCTCTTGCGGTGGTCTCTTCTCTTGCTCCCCTTCGCATTTTGCGCTCTAAGATATTCTGGCTCTAGCCCTTTTAGTGTCCCTATGGTTATGGATAGGCTACGGTTGGCTGCAGGGATTAATCCCCATTGGGTTCTAAAGACATCTAATAAACTCATCCATGTCCATTCTAGCTCCGATTGTAGGAACTGTTGGAACATGGTTTTAGGCATCCCTTTGATTTGAGAATAACAAATCCTACTTGTATTTGATCAGTGTTACCATTGTGTTTTTAGCATGTAGGTATGGACAGGTTTGACACCAGGTAGCTGCAACAATGGTCTAGCACTAACCACAAGCTGAAGGATTGAAAGTTACTCAACGCCAGGCGTTAAGCTTAATGTTGGGCATTAGCGCTAGATGAAATCGGTGTTCGACGAAATGCATACCACGGCGTTCGACGAAATGTGCTCGACGAACTTTTCGTTCGACGAACAAGATGCTGCGATCGACGAAATCAAGCCGCTGAGAACGGAAGCTGGGTTCGACGAAATAGAAACTGCATTCGATGATCTTGCGTTCGACGAATTTTCGGTCGACGAATGATGAAGCCAGTTCGACGAAAGATGAAGCCAGTTCGACGAATTGAGTTCGACGAAATTATCTGCTCGACGAATTGGGGTGCCAGCTAATTACAGATGAAACTCGACGCCAGGCGTTAGACATAACGCTGGGCCCTATCCGGTCGACAAATTTGGCAAGGAGAAAGCAGTCGTGATTTCAGGAGGAACATTAGGAATGATTTGCCCAACGCGCCACATTACCCGTAACGCCAGTGTTGAAAATGCCTAAAATAAAACATTCCTAAAGTGCAGAATCTCCTTCCTCTTCTGAAGATCCGAGCCATTAATATATTGCTATACATGGTCAACGCCAGGCGTTAGGACTTAACGCCAGCGTAGCTCAAATTCTATAAATCGGAGGATTTTGTCTTCTCCGACTACTGATTGTCAAGAGCCCTATTCCAGCACTTCAGAAACTTTGTGAGGGTCATATTTCCAGAGAAACACATCTCCCACTCATATTTCAAAAGGAGGAATCAAAGGAGGCTTGGATCAACACGCTAACTCAACGCGAAGAACCCACTCTTGGACTTCAACGATCTTCATCGATTCTTCGACGTCTCCTTCAGATTACCTCATAGGGAGTTTTATATTTGTGTTTTGTATTTTTCCTTTATTTCATCTTTGTAATCGGTTCGTGAATTCGCCACACGGCGACTAGGTCTAGGTTGGACTTAAGGAGTAATTTGCCTTGTGTTGGCGACTGGGTCTAGGGAATAGATCTAGGTGGTTCTCGAGGCCTTTCTGGTGATAGATTGGCTAGAGCGGCTTGAGGCCGTATCTGGGGAGAGATCGGCTAAAGACAACCGGTTCGTGGGTATACGAGTCGGTATAGAAAACAAAAAGGGTTTTCATATTTTTCGCTTCCATTTCTAGCGTCATTGAAATCAGATTTTGTAATCAATTTTATAAATATTAATCATTTCTTTTCTTGTTTAATAAAATTGATTTCATTTCTAATTTCATTATCTCTTTACTTTTGATTTAACTTCGATCAAAATATCAAGAGTTTTCTATTAAAGTTTAAATTTTTAAAACCCTTATTCACCCCCCACCCCTCTAAGGGCGCCTACAGATCCAACAAGTGGTATCAGAGCTAGGTTATTCCAAATCGGCTTAACAACCGGGAATAATGGCATCTCATGATCTCGCTTCTATTAATGGGGGGAATTTTTATGAAGAAGAAAAAACTCTTGCACCACCTTTATTCGAAGGAAGAAATTATAAAGGGTGGAAATTGTTAATGGAGAGGTTTATTAAAACATTAGATATCAACGCATGGGATATAGCAATAACAAGACCAGCGGACGAATCAAATAAACAAGAGCGTCACCTAAATGCAAAAGCTATGAATTATATTTTTTGTGCTTTATCTCAAGATATCTTCAAATTAATATATTGTTTTTCTAGTGCATACAAAGTATGAAAATTTCTTGAAGAAATGTATGATTTTCCTCTTACAGGTATGGAACAAACACAAGAATTGGAGAACATACAAGCTTGCACAAATTTTCAAGAAAGCTCCTCTAATGACGGATCCATGAAGTGCACATCAAATGAAAGAGAAGAAGAAATACTATCTTCGGAAGAGGAGTGCCATAAAGATGTCAAAGAAACTATGTGTTCAAATCATGCCTCTCCCAAAAGCAATGTAAGGAAATCAAATCCCATTTTTGTACTTCTATCTCTTCATTACAATTGCTTCAAACTACAAAGCACAAAATTAAGAAATTAAAAGATGCCAATAAACATTTGCGCTTAGAAAATAAAAATTTAAAGGCAAAAATTAATGAATAATCAAATTCAAATTTATCTAGTTCTATCCATGGTTCCTTAGTTGATAACACTACACCCTGTGTAAAAAATAATGAATTAAAAGAAAAACACAAGGAACTTGAAAAAGGAACTTCTTTTTAGAAAAGAACAAAATGAAAGATTAGGTCTAGAAAATTCATCCTTGAAAAATGATTGTGCTAAGTGTAAGGACTATAAAACTGAAATTAAAGAGATGGATGAAACATTTGATGAATATAGAAATAACTATCAAAATCATATTGATTCAATTGTTTCCACTCTTAAAAATAGCACAATCACTTATAATAAAGCTAGACATAATTTGAAATTGAAGAATGATGAATTAAAATCAAAAATCAACTTGCTTATGAAAATGGTAAATACAAATTCACAATATCAAACTATATCTAAAAACAAGTTGAATATGAATATGAACATCTTACCTAAGTTTAAAAATTGGAGTAAGGAACATGAAGGATTTGTAAATCAAAACCAAAATCACCATAATTTACAATATCATGTTTCTCCCAACCTAAAATTAAATACAAACAAATTTCATTCAAATTATAAATTCAAAAACCTTTTTGATCCAAATATTCAAGTAAATGAATATGGAAATTTGAAAACTAAAAATAATGTTTTGCAAAATCATCATGGAAATTTGAAAACTAAAAATAATGTTAAACCAAGATTTGAATGGAGACCCAAAGCTAAAGATGAAATACAAACTCAAATCAAAAGTGCCCATTCAATCATATCTCCCCAAAAGCAAACACAATATATTTGGGTACCCAAAGGAACCGCCACACCCGACCCTCTTTGGATACCTAAATCTCTCATTCATTAGTATCCAACTATTTGCATGAAGTAGAAATCAACTAAAAATAAAATATCAATTCTCTACTTCATGATTTGCTTAATTTCCGTTTTGTTCTTTTGCTTTTATTTCTTTGAGCCATCATGATATGATAACGTTATATAACTTGTGATGTGACTTTCACATATTAAACCAAAATCCATAAATAAATCAAATTGAATAAAAATCATATCATTTTTCAAGTGATCTACTTATGTTTTTTTATTTTTATCCTTCTAAATCTAGTGTATGATATTTTTAAGACTAAAAGAAATAATTGTCAAAATGGATTTAAAAGGTATTTTAGGGGTATTAGGCTAAATTTATAAAATGCGCAAGTTTTGCTAGGCTACTTAATATATTTGCGTCATTTGTTTGCTTCTATCATGCTTAACCAAAATCTGAAAAATTGGAAGTTAAAATTCATAATGACTATGTGCTTTAAAACAAATATAATGAGAAATTAATCTTACATAAAAGCCATACTTTATAAATTGTTTTTCATAAGATAAATATTAGAACACACCGCAGAAACAGTTCACAGAATAGATATAAACAAAAATAAAAGGAAAAGCATGATAACGGCTAACACTGGGCACAAGCAGTAACGCCTGGTGTTAGACAATATTGTCCAAATACTAAGCAATGTTATTACAGAACTGAAAAACCACCTTAAAATTGTCTACTTTCACTAAGTGAGTCTGATTCTCCAGTAGTTGAACTGCCTCGTTTCCTTGACCTTCGAGTACCGCGAGTCGAGCAACGTGGTGGATCCTCCACGGGAACCTCCCAATCCCTTTCTTCTGTCGATGTCGGCTTCAACTTCAAGGCCCTGATCATGTATCGCATCATTTTCTCGATCTGTGACATTCTTCGTGTCGCATTCTCTTTGAATTCTTCAAACGACTCCTGATGCTCGTGATTCATCTCTCGGAGTGAAACACCTCATCGTAGGGGTGGCCGTGAAGATGATGGTATATCTCGTGGTCGAGGGACTTGAAGGGTTGAAGTAGAATAAAGCTCAGGGACAAGATCATTAACATAATTAGTTCGAGTTATATATGCATACTTTGCCATCACCACCCATTGTATAAGTCCTCCTAGGCGAAAAGTGTTGAGTCGAGACCGTCTTGGATCCTTCAACTTAAAAGTATAACGAATCTGAGAAAGGATAAGATCAGCCACATCAACAAGTACTTCCTGCATTATATGATATGTCACTATGCTCAATTGTGCAGTGATCTTCTTTGTGTCTCCAAACTTCAACATAATTGTATGTCGTAAAATATCTTGAATAAAAAATGCTTCCTCCCTAAGGGAAGAAACATCTGTAATCTGATCTTTTGTCTCCTTCCCGTGCAATACCAGATTTACTGGTGTCCAATCCTACTCAGCTCTATACTTTTCTACCACATATAAATGATAATCATTCTCTATTAACCCAAACACATTCCGAAGATCGTCATGTGTGACTTGAATAACTTCATACTGGATCATTGACATCACTCCTCCATGAAGCTCCATTTTTGACGGATCATACAAATTGTTATAAAACTCCCGAGCAAAATCCGTAGAAAAGCAATCATCAGAAATCACTGACAACACTCCTGATGCTGCTAGGAGATTCTGAATATGTGCATGACGTGGAAGATCTATGTGCAACACCATGCCTAACCTAACTGTCGCCTTTTCAATCCACATAAATGATTGATAAGACTCTTGTGGAGTACGGGATGAAGACTTTCTAGCACGGACACCATGCATACTAGAAGAAGCCATAACCTGCATGAACTTTCAATACAACAACAATCAGCACAAAAATGATTTTGTTTAATGCTAGGCGTTAGAATTAATGCCCGACACATGCTCTGGAACATTTTATCACTGCCAGTACACAATGCCAACCATCTGTAATACTTGTAACTTAAAAAAAAATTTTGAAAAACAAAAGGATAAATGAAAAGTCATCAATAAAAATCAAACTAAATAAAGAAGGTAAAAGCAAAGACTCATCTTTAAGAAGAATCTCAAAACCTCATTCTCAACTCAAAAACTTGCAAACCCTAGATCTCAAAACCCTAAAATCTATCACATACCATAATAATACACTTCAATACTTCAAAGGATTTCAATTTGGGGGTAGAGAAATGATTTAATCAAAAAAATATGAGAAGAAAAACATCAATTTTACCTAGATCTGAGAGTGCTGGCAGCGAAACCTGGAGAAGACACAACCTGAAATGATGAGAAAAGAACTCGGATTTAGGGCTTTTTATATAAAGCGAACTCAACGCTAGTGTTGACGTCAACGCTGGCGTTATCCTATTTTCTTATATAATTATATGTTTCTCTGCTGGTCATCTATCTATGTACCATTATGACTACACCTTATTTACTCTTTCGGAGACCTTATGAATTCGGAGACCTTTTGGCCCTTAATAAAAATCTAAAATAAAAAGCCAAAGATAACTCCACCAAGCACTACTCACCCTCCTGATAAGTCCTAATGAGCATTGTGATGTTGATAACCTTGGAAAGAATTGAAAAGTGTCTTGTACAAACATATTTCTTTCTATCACTTCTATTTGTACACCGGATCACTAAAAATAAAAATCAATAAAATTGCTTATGTGATCTCCCAAGCACTACTTCGCTCCCTGATAAGTCTTAATGAGCATTTTGTGGGCGAAGCACCTTGGTAGTTGTACGTATGTTATGTGCTTTGAAATTTTATTCTAGATGTGATGTGTGAAAGTAATTATATGATTACAATCTTATTGTTGTTGTTACTATTTCACTACATATGTTATGTGTTTTGATTATTTCACTTGTATACTTTTATCAAAACACCTTATGCATACATCATTGTTTTTCATAAAGCTTCCACTCATGAGAATTGGATCCTAATGCAAACATTACATAATTCTCTAAAAACTCAAGTAAAAGCACTAGATTGCAATGCATGATTTCTACAATGTTAGCCTTACTTGAAATACGAATTGGTTACATTGTAGTTATTATCTTTTTGAATATGTTAAATCATGCTTGCCTATTAGTTATGAAAATTTTCAAAGTTAAAATGCTCAAATGTGAAGAGTCTAGACATATTGTTGGAATGGTCAAACTATAACAAAAATACTACTCTTATTTGTTTTATTTTTTTTTCGCATTTCTCTATTTAATCATGTATCCGTATATCATGTGCTCTCATGCTTATATCAAGTCTTAAATAACTCTGATTTATTAATGGACTTCAAAATAGCTATGTGAGTTGTGTGCTTAATAAATTCAAATAAAAATATAATTCCACAGGCTATGTACCTCTCATTAGATTTAAAACGCTTAAAAGTTTCCAATAATTATTATCCATGACTTCATATCTCACCATAGTGGGGGTGTAGGGTTGTAGACATTAGATTACCTAACATCTAAGTCATGACTTGTCCTTAACCGGGGAGGGTTCCAGTGGGCCCTTGCGAGGCACTGAGGGGAAAGAGTGCTAGGGTGAATTTTAGTCTACTGTTTGCATATGGGACTAACACCCCAACCTACGGCATGTTTGCAGCTCCTCATGCCCATCCGTCACTTAGTACGGGGCTAGGGTGTAGACAGATTGTCTGGATAGATTGGTTACTTGGAAATCATTACCTTTTCTTATGATTAAAACTCTTATAAAGCAAGTGATTACATTCCTTTGGTATAATCTTTGAATGATGTTCTTTCACGCTTATGATATATTTTTCCGCTGTGCTACTCTCTCCCTTAGCTTGATCATGACTTACTTTATGTCTACACAAAACTCTTAATCCTCTCTTAGTTATGTCCCAACTTTTGTCATCGTTATTCTAGTTTTGTTTCACTCCACCCTCTTTGGCTAATAACAATGGGGGAGAATAAAATGCTAATTCATATTGATTAATGGAGTAGGATTCACTAGATTAAGGGGGAGCATGTATCTAGTTTATGGGAGTATACACTAAGGGGGAGCATCTTTGTAGGGGGGGCACAATGTTCAATGAAACTATAATTCTTGTCATTATCTTATAAATTGCTTGTGTGATATATCCTTTCTAAAACACAAATGCTTTATCTATGAATCTGATTTATCTCTAATTGGATTTGTTATTATCAAAAGGGGGAGATTGTTGGAACATGGTTTTCCGCATCCCTTTGATTTGAGAATAACAAATCCTACTTGTATTTGATCTTGTTACCATTGTGTTTTTAGCATGTAGGTATGGACAGGTTTGACGCCAGGTAGCTGCAACAATGGTCCAGCACTAACCACAAGCTGAAGGATTGAAAGTTACTCAATGCCAGGCGTTAAGCTTAATGCTGGGTGTTAGCGCTAGATGAAATCGGCATTCGACAAAATGCATACCACGGTGTTCGACGAAATGTGCTCGACGAAATTTTCATTCGACGAACTAGATGCTATGATCAACGAAATCAAGCCACTGAGAACGGAAGCTGGGTTCGATGAAATAGAAACTGCATTCGACGATCTTGCGTTCGACGATCTTGCGTTTGACGAATTTCTGGTCGACAAATGATGAAGCCCGTTCGACAAACTTCGTTCGATGAAATTTCGTTCGACGAAAGATGAAGCTAGTTCGACGAATTGAGTTCGACAACATTATCTGCTCGACGAATTGGGGTGCCAGCTAATTACAGATGAAACTTAATGCCAGGCGTTAGACATAATGTTGGGCGCTATCCGGTCGATGAATTTGGCAAGGAGAAAGAAACTGTGATTTCAGGAGGAACATTAGGAATGATTTGCCCAACGCGCCGCGTTACCCTTAACGCCAGCATTGATATTGCCTAAAATAAAACATTCCTAAAGTGCAGAATCTCCTTCCTCTTCTAAAGATCCGAGCCATTAATATATTGCTATACATGGTGAATGCCAGGCGTTAAGACTTAACGCCGGCGTTAGCTCAAATTCTATAAATCGAAGGATTTTGTCTTCTCCGACTACTGATTGTCAAGAGGCCTATTCCAGCACTTCAGAAACTTTATGAGGGCCGTATTTCCAGAGAAACACATCTCCCACTCATATTTCAAAAGGAGGAATCAAAGGAGGCTTGAATCAACACGCTAACTCAACGCGAAGAACGCACGCTTGGACTTCAACGATCTTCATCGATTCTTCGGCGTCTCCTTAAGATTACCTCATAGGGAGTTTTATATTTGTGTTTTGTATTTGTCCTTTATTTCATCTTTGTAATCGGTTCGTGAATTCGCCACACGGAGACTAGGTCTAGGTTGGACTTAGGGAGTAATTCGCCTCGTATTGGCGAATGGGTCTAGGGAGTAGATCTAGGGGGTGCTCGAGGCCTTTCTGGTGATAGATTGGCTAGAGCGGCTTGAGACCGTATCTTGGGAGTGATCAGCTAAAGCCAACCGGTTCGTGGGGATATGAGTCGGTATAGAAAACAAAAAGGGTTTTCATATTATTCGCTTCGATTTCTAGCATCATTGAAATTAGATTTTGTAATCAATTTTATAAATGTTAATCATGTCTTTTCTTGTTTAATAAAATTGATTTCATTTCTAATTTCATTATCTCTTTACTTTTGATTTAACTTCGATCAAAATATCAAAAGTTTTCTATTAAAGTTTACAGTTTGTAAAACCCTTATTCACCCCCCCCCCCCCTCTAAGGGCGCCTACAGATCCAACAGGAACAGAGTGGTAAATGGTGGGAAAAATAATAACTTGGGGAAGAGGAATTATGGTTTGAGAATCGGAGTTTAACCGGGGCTACATAAGAAGGTGGCAGTTTCATCAACGGGCCGGCCTAGGAATCTCATAATTAGTGGACTAATTTAGTGATTAACCTATGTGCACACCTTTGCTTCCGCTGCGAATTTGTCCTCAAACTAGGCTCGAGCGGGGTGGCCTGTGGGTTGTGGACTTCTTTTACTTAGGATCGTTTGTGGGCTTTGTTGATACCAGTTTGTAAGACCCTCTTTTTTTGCATTCGTTCTCGGGTCTTACCGTCTAGAACTGCCATCTTGCAGTGACGGGATGGTCACCACCACAATATGTTGCTTCTGCCAGCTTATCAACATTATCCAGTCCAACCACATATCACAGTAATAGAAGCATTAAATGAAACATGTCGACAAAATCACATTATATATATATATCATAGTACAAATGTCCACAATGAGAGAGTACTAAAATGAATAAGGGGCTAATGCCCGGTACATCAACATCCTCACTACAAAAAGGTCACTCATCTCTGTAGTTGCTGCTGCGACAATGGGTATTGGCTGCATTGCTTCATCCTGTCCTCCTGTCCTAGTCTCCTGAATGGGGTCCTGCTGCTCCAGCATAACGGCTCCTAAAAAGATATGGTCCACCGACCGTTAGTCAAAAGACTAAGCCAAATTCCCGATCCCCTCCCCCGGTGACTCCAAAGGACCGGGCGGGAGGAGTGAAAAGGGGCGGATATCAAATCATATTTAACCAGCAGGTGACGTGTTTATAACAGTATGTAAGGTATGTTAAGTCTATAGTATGGGCCTACAAAAACGGTGGCTAAGGAAGGGTGTGGTAAGGGTCTGACCTATAGCCCTACTATAACTAGTATAATTCCAATGTTATGAGATATAAATAAACTACTTAACTACACAGCTTATCATTATAACACAGAATGTAAAGTAAGCAGACAGCCAAGAGTATAGTATCTAACACAGAAAAGTAAAGTAAACAGCTACCTATCATCACAAAAAAGTAAACTTAACTTATAAGAATGCCCATACAAACTTATAAGTTACGGGGTCATTTTGCAAGATCTGTCGTATAAACTATCCCATACTAATTTATACGATGGGGGTATGTGATGTATGCAAATGATGTATGTGTTATGAATGCAATGCAATGCAATTAGTTATTGATCCACACACATGCAACTCATACACATGACTCTGTATGTACAGACCTTTTATTAGTTCCCTCTATTCTAGTGTGTCAACTCAGGTACCCCATTGAGGCAAACAGGGCAATGGATTAGGCGTGTCCACTTCCAGGCACCTTTCACTATCTCCCAGCCTAGACCTTATGTATGCTCCTAAGAACATACAGGGTATCCGCGTACTATCTGGTAAGTAACGCCTCTTAGTTATATTTCCCCCGAGCCTCTAGCTCACCAGACTATCCAGTCCTCCTTATATCACACCGAGCCTACTACTCGCATGATAACCCATCCTGATATAATAAATTCCCGAGCCTCCAGCTCGCTGGACTATCAGTCCTTGTACTGTTCCATCCCCAATTTGGGATGAGGTCTACCGTATCAAGTTCTCCTACTTAAACTACTCTTGTCTATCATTTAGTGGTACTTAAAAGTTTAGGGTGAATCCTGGACTTCCCGAGGGCTACCCGGTGAAGGGCTCGCAACAGTACTAGGGAATACAATGGGATGAAGCCCAAATCCCCCTTTCTAGGATATTTTCTTTTATTGGTGGCTACCCATTCTTTTATACCCTCTTCCTCTCTAGTTTTACTCTAAAATCCTATGGTGGGTTACAAATAGACCAGACAGACGAGTGCCGATGTTCAATTGAACATCAAACCCTACCTTTCCTAGTGACTAACTATTCTTGCGTGTCATCACTCAATCCCTGCCTAATGGTTCCAAATTCATGCATCAATCACCACTTCTACTTGTTGTTGGGTCATTCCTCACATCTCCTATCATATCATTGTCAAATTCCAAATTTATTGTTTTATTAAACACACCCCAACCCCTTTCTTTTAGTATGTGTCACTAATGGTTAATCCTTTAATCAATATATGCCTTCACAATGATCGGGGGGGGGGGGGGGGGGGGGGGGGGGGGAAGGGGTTAACAATTCTAGTGATGATCAGATGGGGTCAAAGTCAAATATTCAGTTTTCCAATTTTCCATATAATAAAATCATATATGCAACTATTTAAATAATTTCTTATAATTCTGGGAATAACTAGATTTGAACATGATGTACCGCTTTTCATAGGACAATAACTCTAATGAAAATTCCAGAAATTAGTTAAGGTCCAAATTGAAGTTCAGCAGAATTTCATAATTTTTCTCCCTAATATAATTCTAGAATATCAATTAATTGTCCAAGGGTACTAAATTCAATTTGTGTAGGATCTATTCGAATTATTCATCATAATGTTGTAAGTAAATTTCCATGTGTTCAAATTGACTAAGGATGTTTTCCCGGAAGTTCGCAATCTCAAAAGCTCAACAGAATTTACCTGGTCTTGGCAGTCTCGGCGGTCTCGGCGGTCTAAGGTTTTCAAGACCGCCTGTGTTGTCCTCAGTAGCAAATCCTCAAAGTTCTCAACGGTCAAGACTAAGCGAGATCGTCAGACCGCGGTGTCAAGAGACCTGAGTTTTTCTACTATGTGCACCCCAGGTAGCTTCTTTCCTCTACCCGAGTTCTCTTATGACTTGGGAAGCCCGTAATTTTGGGATCTTCCTATTTGGGCAGCCTCTGCATCTATAAGTAGAGGGGTAGGTGTCCCTAAAAAAGACTTTTGGTTCGAGTCTAGATCATAGTAACAGCCTAGGCGATCTCATTTTTAGTCTCCCTTAAGGTTCTTTTCTTGCTCTCGTAGCTTGACCAAACCAAGCTCGGTCGTTCTAAGAACCTAGTAACTAGTCGTCCATATTTTCTCTCTTCTATTTAAGTTAACATTGTGGGGGTACAATTTTTATACCAACTGAAAGAATATGCGACCTTCAGATTTGGATGTACCGGCGAACCCAGCGGTCTTAGAATGTCAGACCGAGATTTGCAGAGTCAGCCTCTGGGCGGTCCCTCAGGTCTAGGTCGCGCGAACTCGGAAGACCTTGAGTCTCATTTTGAGAGGGCTTTAGAGCGGACTCGACAAGAGTTTGCAAAAGCCCAGCAAGAGATTGCTCAATAGATTGGGATCATGAGTCATGCCTTAGTGGCGATCTCTCAACATTTCATTCCTCGGACTGCTGAGGTCGCCACACCTGTTGTCAATCTGCCCATTAGCAGTCATGTTCTAGACCTATCGGTCCCTCAGCCCGCAGCTCCTCAGCGACCTTAGGGAGAAGAATTCGCCTCTCTGAGTGAATTGTTCCAGATAGCTACCCAAGGAAGTCTGGCCTGAGCTTTGAATTACCAGGAGGATGTACAACTTTATTTTGGCCTTCTAGAGTGTAAACTTATTTAGGTTACACATTGGTGGTATAGTTGAGGCATAATCCTTAGAACTCATTTTCTTTAGAAAATATATTTATTATAAAGAGTAGGAGGTCTTTTTTGATCAAGATGTTAACCTTTTAATGATCAACCTACCTATGATACCAATTAAAAGTGCACAGTGTGCCTCTGAGAATCCTCTAGAGGGGGGGTGAATAGAGATTTAAATATTTTTTTATTCTAACTGTGCAAATAATGAAGATTACTAAGGTATTATGCACAAAACCAAAGGCTGAATAAATAAAATAAAGATTGCTGGAACTAAATACTGAAAGAATAAATGGGACAACACGGAAATTCACAGCAAAGACAAAAGGGATTTTTATAGTGGTTCCCCAAAATGTGCGTACTCCACTCTTCTACCACCTGGTAGGAATGCACAACCTGTGCCTGAGACTTTCGATAAGGAGACTCTTAGAACCAAAGATCTTTTGATAAGGAGATCTTGAACCACAGAGTCTTTTGATTAGGAGACTCTTAGAACCACAGATCTTTTGATAAGGAGATCTTGAACCACAGATCTTTTGGTAAGGAGATCTTGAACCACTGAATCCTTTGGAAGAGGAATTCTTAAAACTCTTTTACAGTTGAAGGAAAGGAGAAGGAGGAAGAAGAGGTAAGAAGAAGAATCTGTTCTCAAAATTCTGTTGAATCCTTGAGCTTATAATTTTCCCTTTTGCTGGATCTGCTAATGATGAACCCTTGCTTATGATAGTGATGATTTGCAAGGGTTATAAGTTTCAGATCCTTTTCACTTTCTTCTGTTTGAAATCTGGCTAATATGAGATGTTGATGAAGAGCATCCTTCAGATAATCTGTTCTGAGAGAGAGAGAGAGAAGTTCTTATTTTTCTGTTGATGAGTCTGGTTTATACAGTGATTTCAGGCCTCATTTGGGTTTGATTTAGTGTCATTGCACTTCATTTGCTGTTCATATACGCTTATATTGATAGCATGGCGTTTATGCGCCTTTTGTGCAATCCTTCCCCCTTTGTGGCATGTTTTTCCTATATGTTACTGTATGCTTGTGTTATGGATCCGGTGGTGTGCACGGATCGGGGTTATTTGTGTTTTTCCTGCAGGTCCTGGGGTCGTGTGCACGTTCGGGATGGTGCAGGGGAATTTTTGGCCTAAAAAGCCTCTGATCGTGCGCATTCCTTCGCGCACAATCAGGCGCATGACCATTGGTCGTGCGATAAATCCCATCCCAGATCGAAATCGGACAAAAGATATGCGCACGATCACAGGCCTTTCTTCGCGCACGACCACTGGTCGTGCGCCCCTGACCGTGCGGTGTTTTCTATTTTTTCTTTGCTACAGGTTGACTGCGCACGATCACAGGTATTCCTTGGCGCACGACCATTGGTCGTGCGCCACTGACCGTGCGCAGTACTTATTCTGCTCCCTATTTAAGCCGCTGTTCCGCGATTTTAGGTATTCAGACAGATTTTGGAGCGCGAATTCTTCCGCAAGCTCCGCCGTTTTCCCTCTCCAAGCTCCATCCATCCATCCCCTTTCTTGGGAAAGCTTCTTCCATCGATCCTAAGCTCCACCAAGGGTTCCAGAAGCTTTCCCCGCCATCTACAGCAAGCATTTCAAGGTGCGGCATCTCCTTTTGGGTTAGGTGGAAGAGACCCAGCTCTGAGAAGAAGACGGATGATGGTTGGAAGTAGTGACAGCCTCTGAACCCCGGAAGCAACCAAGGACTGAGCTCGGAGGAGGCTTGACAACCCCCCATTCTGACCAAGATCTACGGCGAGGCTTCTCATCTCGTGGTTTCCTCTACCCTCTCTCTTTTGGAAATGTATGCTTAAACTTTTGTATTGAACTAGAGTAATCTTTATTTGTCTATGAATGGAAGTATTCTCTTGTTTTATTTCTCGTTTGATGCTTTACTGTGATGCGCTCTGCCTCCACTCCACTTTCACACACGCTTCAAGCTAGCTCACTCTATCAAAAGCTAGAGGTGAGAGTGAAGAGGTGAATACGACCCTCACAAAACCCGCACTATGGCCATTTCACCCGCTTACCGAAGCACGGCATCGCGGCCGCTGCACTCACCCCCACTTTGCGAAGAGGTGTGTGCGACCCTCAATCGTCACAGTTACTTTCCATCCACGCGCCTTCCGAAGCACGGCATCGCGGCCGTTGCATCCATCCCGCCTTGCGAAGCGGAGTTTTGACCCGCATCTCATTTCTGTGTAGTAATTTAGGAAACCAAAATCAAAGCCCTTACTTTTCTTTTAATTTACTCTTGTAATTATTCGCTCAATCCGAAGAGTCAAACTAACCACGCGCATTCCTTGAGAGACAATATTCGGGGACGTACTCCCAACTTTATTACTTGTGCGACCGGTGCACTTGCCGAGCACGCATCAAGTTTTTGGCGCCGTTGTCGGGGAATGCAGGCGTAGTTTGATTTTGGCGTTTGAGTTAATAGTTACAGGAGTTGTTGTTTTTTGTTTATTTCTATTGTTTTTGGGTTGTGTGAATGCAGGAGCGATGTCATATTCTTTATTGCCTCTGCCACAACATGATGAGGATACATCCTATTTGGAGGAGAAATTCTTCAAATTTGCTCAAATTATAATTCAAGGCCTTGAAACGCGGCAAGAGTATATTCATAGATTGACTATGCAGGTTGAGACTTTGGTGTCTCTTGCCTCGGCCGTGTTGAAAGAACCTCCTCATGATGTGATAGTGGTACAATCAGAACCTGCAGGGAGTGAAACCGGGATCACTCCCTCGACTAATGATTTTTTATGTTCTTCATCTACTTTGTTTCTTGACCCTCTTTCATTGGTTATAACTCAACAGGAAGAGTTAGCGTTGGTCATCTAGGTGGAATCTGATCATCTCTCACGGGATGATGTCACTCGTGACACCTATTCCTCCTACTTTGCTCCTATGGATGTTGAGTCTACTCTCGCTCCATCTCTTCCTGTTATTTCCAACATCGTTTCATTTATTCCCCCGCAGAATTTGGAAGTTGCTGACCCATTTTGGGCAGTCAGATAATGCATTCCTGGCAGGATAAGCATGTCGCAGTGGCAGACGATATTGCTCTATCAACTCCAGTGTCACCACATGTGCTTCCCCTAAAGGACTGGCTGCAAGGGGGAAAGTGATTTTTCATTGAAGAAATACTCTTGGAAGAGAGAAAGAGAGCAAGAAAGGAGGAGACTTGGGGATGGACGCTAAACCTCTTACTTCGTTGCCATCAGTTGTGGGTCTCCAGACCTTTTTCTTCTATCTGCAGTTACTATTTTAAATCAACGTATAGTTGATTTCTCCATGTGGTTGTGTAATAATACTGCGTAGGCTTGGATGATCTCCTCTCTTTAATTTTGCATGAACAATTCTATAATCTGCTAATACAGGTATTTGGTCCACCTTAAGGACGGTAAACAAAAGGGCTCTTGGGAGACAACCCATTTGGGACCATTTGGTTCCGATCTTTCTTGTTATCTTTTTTTTTGCTATATTTTTGTGTGCTTGGGATCCCTTTAATCGCAGGTCCGCATTTATTGGAGCACGGCGGGATCACCGCCTTCTGAACAAAACGCCATATCTTCTGGTATGCTCATTTCTGAGCATGGGGTAATCTCTCATCCTAGCCTTCTTAAGCTTATGCCACTATCAAACATGCTTTCTGCTTAGTGTAAGTCGGGGGGAGAGAGTAGTTATCGTTACCTCGTACACATGCACAGTGCACAGCATACTAGGATTTACTTGTGTTATATTGTAGTATTGCTCATCTAACTCGTCTCGGTTGTGTGAATGGGAAATCTCGTCTCGGTTGTGTGAATGGGAAATCACGGTGCTGGGTTAGGATTGCGAGATGAAGTACTTTGTTGACTCTGGTAGTGCTCCTAGTCGAGTGCTCATGTCTCGTAGGAATTTGTGTAGATTCAATTTCTTTTTATGCTTTTAGTCTATATTTTTCTACTAGCGTAAATATTGTTTACTTTACTCAAAATTTGGTGAATCCGGTGTGAATCAAACGGTAGCATAGGAATGTGTGTAGACGTCCGTTAGTCTCGTGTTGCCTGAGTCGGGAGGAAGGATTATCTTTATCGGTGGTTAGAACTCTCCCCAAGCGATTCTTGAAGCATGGGTATACGGTTAGTCAAGTGCGTGAATGTGATGTAGGCCATCATTTTGGCCCGGTTGAGCCTTTGCACCCTTTCCTATCGCTATATCCTCGTTAGCCCAATTGTGCCTACCCGTTCTTTGATTCAGCCCCACTTTTATCGCACCAAAGCCCAAAAGCCAATCCTAATCACACACCCAAATCTGAGCTTTAGTTGTTTATTATTTTTATGAGTTGGGTTGTTGATGTGGTGACATGTTTGTGAAGTTGTGGATGTGTTTTATTTTTTATTTGCTGAAAATGATAAGAAAAGAAAAGAAAAAATGAAAGAGAGAAAAGAAGTAAGAAGAAAAGAAAAAAATATGAGTTTGAATGTAAAACTCATTTGTATAAGTATAAGTTTGGGAGTAGGCGGTGCACGCACCCATGTTGTTAAGTCCAAGTCTGGGGGTGTAGTGTACCTGCATGTTGTGTGGTGATGAGGTTAGTTTTCTGTGCTAGCTCATTTGGGTTTAGTGTCTAAGCCGTCGCTTTTATCTTTGTTTACCTCACCTAATCCCAAGCCTCATCTCAAACCTAAAGTCCTATTGATTCACGCATTTGAGTCATACCAGTGCCGTGGAGAGAGTGCGAACGGGCAAGCCTATGGTCACCGACATTGATGGATTTCAATGGAGTTGTCCCGAGTCCCGATCTTTGGCAACACTCGCCTCAGCGTTCAGTTTACTTTCTTCCTATGTATGACCTTATGATTCACCGTGATTCACCTTTTGAGTAAACGTAATATATAAATACGCACTTAGAAAATTATAAACTAATATGTATTATTAGAAATTTTGTCTACTAGATTTCTATACACATGCGTACGAGACTTCGCATATTACTCCGCCCTTGCAATTTCTAACCCAGCTATGTCTTTTCTTGCTCCGCCGGATTTGTTTGCTCGGGATGCGCAAATAGATAAGTCTGGGGGTGTGATGAGTCTGGTTTATACAGTGATTTCCGGCCTCATTTGGGTTTGATTTAGTGTCATTGCACTTCATTTGCTGTTCATATACGCTTATATTGATAGCATGGCGTTTCTGCGCCTTTTGTGCAATCCTTCCCCCTTTGTGGCAAGTTTTTCCTTTATGTTACTATATGCTTGTGTTATGGATCCGGTGGTGTGCACGGATCGGGGTTATTTGTGTTTTTCCTGCAGGTCCTGGGGTCGTGTGCACGTTCGGGATGGTGCGGGGGAATTTTTGGCCTAAAAAGCCTCTGATCGTGCGCATTCCTTCGCGCACGATCAGGTGCACGACCATTGGTCGTGCGATAAATCCCAGCCCAGATCGAAATCGGACCAAAGATATGCGCACGATCACAGGCCTTTCTTCGCGCACGACCACTGGTCGTGCGCCCCTGACCGTGCGATGTTTTCTATTTTTTCTTTGCTACAGGTTGACTGCGCACGATCACAGGCATTCCTTCGCGCACGACCATTGGTCGTGCGCCACTGACCGTGCGCAGTACTTATTCTGCTCCCTATTTAAGCCGCTGTTCCGCAATTTTAGGTATTCAGACAGATTTTGGGGCGCGAATTCTTCCGCAAGCTCTGCCGTTTTCCCTCTCCAAGCTCCATCCATCCATCCCCTTCCTTGGGAAAGCTTCTTCCATGGATCCTAAGCTCCACCAAGGGTTCCGGAAGCTTTCCCCGCCATCTACAACAAGCATTTCAAGGTGCGGTATCTCCTTTTGGGTTAGGTGGAAGAAACCCAGCTCTGATAAGAAGACGGATGATGGTTGGAGGTAGTGATAGCCTCTGAACCCCGGAAGCAACCAAGGACTGAGCTCGGAGGAGGCTTGACAACCCCCCATTCCGACCAAGATCTACGGCGAGGCTTCTCATCTCGTGGTTTCCTCTACCCTCTCTCTTTTGGAAATGTATGCTTAAACTTTTGTATTGAACTAGAGTAATCTTTATTTGTCTATGAATGGAAGTATTCTCTTGTTTTATTTCTCGTTTGATGCTTTACTGTGATGCGCTCCGCCCCCACTCCACTTCCACACATGCTTCAAGCTAGCTCACTCTAGCAAAAGCTAGAGGTGAGAGTGAAGAGGTGAATACGACCCTCACAAAACCCGCACTGTGGCCATTTCACCCGCTTACCGAAGCGCGGCATAGTGGCCGCTGCACTCACCCCCACTTTGCGAAGAGGTGTGTGCGACCCTCAATCGTCACAGTTACTTTCCGTCCACGCGCCTTCCGAAGCACGGCATCGCGGTCGTTGCATCCATCCCGCCTTGCGAAGCGGAGTTTTGACCCGCATCTCATTTTTGTGTAGTAATTTAGGAAACAAAAATCAAAGCCCCTACTTTTCTTTTAATTTACTCTTGTAATTATTCGCTCAATCCGAAGAGTCAAACTAACCACGCGCATTCCTTGAGAGACGATATTCGGGGACGTACTCCCAACTTTATTACTTGTGCGACCGGTGCACTTGCCGAGCACGCATCATCTGTCTTTTAGGGTTCCAAAATGAAGAAGAAGAAGAAGAAGGAAACCCTAATCTACAAGCTACAGCAGATAGTAATGAATGCTCTATTTTTCTCTCTTCTTTCTTCTTATTTATTGTTCATGACTGATTTTGAATTTCTTTCCTCTTCTGGGGTTGTCCTGAAAAGGCATAGACATGGATAATTTCTCTTCCTTTCCTCTTTTGTTCTCAACCCATCCACCAGCTGTATTATTTCATTCCATGAAAGCTTTTGCTGTCTTCTTGAGTGCGTCTTTCCATTTAAGGCAATAAACAATCCGTTGTTGAACTGTCTTCAGTACTGTGGGCCTTGAGAGAGACTTCTAAAAGGACAGCTGAAAAGTTTTCCTTTTCAGACTGTATTCGACGCTGCATCGATTTCTCTTTCTCTCTTATCGACGCACCTTTGAGTTCTTGTAAGAGCAGCTTCGAATTCCTTCTTGCTCTGATTGAGCTCTAATGTCAACGTTACATCGAACACTTATCGACGTAACCGTCGAGTTGTAGGATTGATTTTGAACTTCACCGTCTGCGTCGAATTGTAGTCGAAGTTGCGTCGACTTCAGATGGCTTCGACAAACTCTTCCTTCTTTGTTGAGTTTAAGTAGAAGCTGCGTCGACTTCTAAGGTAACTTCGACATGTCCATTTACTCTACGTCGATATCCTTTAGACGTAATGTCAACTTGATCTACTTCGGCAGAAAGTTTGAGTTGCTTGGACTTCTAGTCTATGTTGCGTCGACATGAAGTCAAAGTTGCGTCGACTTCTATTCGATGCAATTGTTAACTCAACCCAATTTATGCTTGTCTTGCTCTGGTCTTGACACTCTAAGTTGTGTGTGACATCCTAAGAAATCTAAAGACCAAATTACCTTCACTATACAATGGATAATTAAAACCTAAGAGTTAAAATCACTATAGTTAATTTGTTAAGTTAAATCTTTCTAGTTCTATTTCCTATTTTGCAGACCTGCGGAGAGAACTTCTTTTGAGGTTTGCTACCTCGAAGATGAGAAAGAGTGGCCACGCTGCCCTCTTCAAGATCAGACAAGGTGAAAGTGAGACCTTATCCCACTTTGTAGCGTGTTTCCAAGAGGAAATTATGAGTATTAGGGATGTTGGTCCGATCCTACATTAAGTAGCATTTATTAATGCCCTCTGACCTAGCTTATCAAGGAGCAAACAATTCTTCCTCAACTTCTCAACATTTTCAGAAGCCATCTCGTTAGGATTATCAGTTTTCAGCCCCCCGTGGAAGGAATTTTCGCCACCATCATCCGCTTATCAATCATCAATAGTCTAATTAGTGGCATCAATCCGCTCCAGCTCAGCTTCCAGCTATTCTTTCTCTCCCTCCAGTTGCTTGTCCTAAACAACAATTTGATGACTCTTAAGACTCTTTCATGAATCTTGCTCTCCCAATCAACGAGGTACTAAATATTATTCAGAAATAACCTTTTTTCAGGAAACCAGCACCAATCAAGTTCGATATCCGGTCCAGAAACCCAACTTTTTTTTGTGAATATCATAAAGAAAGGGGTCATCAGACAGAGAATTGCAGAGCTCTTAGATTCAAGATCGAGAAATTGCTGAAGGAAGTAAAGCTCCAAGATCAGATAGCAAAAAAGGTCGAGGAGCAGGCAAAGAAGGCAAAGACCGTAGCTGAAGTAAGTTGGGAGTTTGAGGAAGTGGAGGATGCCAGTCTCTTCGGTAATCTTCATTTTGGAAGTGAGTGCATGAATGCTGACGATGAAGGGGAGTTCGGACGTCTTTATTGTATTTATGGGGGAGCATGGTTGGATTCCTCGATGAAATCCAGCGTTTCGAGGGTCTTCAGGTCAGAGGTAGCAGTATCCTCGACCTCAGCTCCTGAACCAGAAGTAGTTGTGTTTAGCAAGGAAGATCTGCCTCCTCATGGCAATACTTTTAACGATGCGGTGGTGATTAAAGCGGTGATAGAGAACTTCACCGTAGATAGAATCCTGATTGGTACTGGAAGTTCAGTAAACCTCTTATTCAAATTAGCCTTCAAAGGCCTTAAGCCGGGGAAGCCCCTTCTTGCTACCGAGGGATCTCGTTATGGATTCTCGGGGGAGAGGAAAGAAGTGGAGGGAAAAGTGACCCTCACTGTGTTGATGGAGGTGTGATCAAGCAGGCGGATTTTGTAGTAGTAGATGCACCCAATAGCTACTACTGCATCTTTGGGAGACCTATACTCAATGAGTATAGAGCCATCGTGTCCACCTTTAATCTAGCCCTGAAGTTTACTTCCAAAGGGAAGCATTTCAGTGGTCTAGAGTGATCCAAAGCTTGCCCGAGAATGTTATGTCAAAATGGTTAACACTGTAGAGGTATCTTTCCCCGAGGCAGCAATGGTAGAAGGAGTTCCAGAAGCTGAAGAGATGGTCTATGAGATCCCTGCTAAAGAATCTTTGGAGGAACCAGCTCAAGACCTACCATGGGAGTCAACATCAGGAATGAAGGATGAAGGGTCTCACCTGGAACCTGCCCAAATAGTCCAAAATGTGCATGTTGAGGCTGGAGGAGGAGAGAAGGAACTCTCCATCAATGGAGAGCTCGCTGAAGCTGAAAAAAGAGAATTGATCTCCTGCCTCCTGAAGAACTTAAACGTATTTTCTTGGTCTGCGAATGACATGCCAGGGGTTAATCCCGATGTAGCTTGCCATCATCTAAATATAGGCCCAGCCTGCAGGCCCGTGAAGCAGAAGAAACATGTCGTTGCTGAGACGCTCGCTGGACCAATCAGGGAGGAGGTGCTGAAGCTTCTTCAGGCTAGTTTTATCCAAGAAGTTCAATACCCTGATTGGGTTTCAAACATTGTATTGGTGAAAAATCCAGATGGTAAATGGCGAATGTGTGTAGATTTCACCCGTCTTAATAAAGCTTGCCCAAAAGATTGTTGCCCCTTGCCTCAGATAGATTCTCTACTTGATTCCGCGATTGGGTATCCTGTTATGAGTTTTTTAGATGCATTCTCAGGGTATCATAAAATTAGGATGCATAAGCCTGACATACCTCATAAGTCATTCATTACGAATGATGGGTGTTTTTATTATCACGTAATGCCCTTCGGGCTTAAAAATGCTGGTGCAACCCACCAAAGGATGATGGATTCTGTGTTTCAAAAGCAAAAGGGTAGAAATCTTGAGGTGTATGTTGATGATCTCCTCATCAAAAGTAAAGTGTTCTTAGCTCATTTAAGGGACATTGAAGAGGTGTTATCAACCCTCCGAACCTTCAACATGAGGCTAAGTCCTTTGAAGTGCATTTTTGGAGCTAGCCAGGGTAAATTCTTAGGTCATCTCTTGACCCCGGAAGGACTTGAGCCCAATCCTGATAAAGTGAAAGCAATTCTTGAAATGGCCCTTCTGAGGTCTCCAAAGGAAGTGCAACAGCTAGGAGGCAGAATGGAAGGACTGAGCAGGATTATATCTCGTTCGGGAGATAAAAGTGCTCCTTCCTTTAGGACCCTTCGGAAAGCCTCCAAGTTTGAATGGACCAAGGAATGTGATGTGGCCTTTGATCAATTAAAAAAACAACTAACTTCAACTCCTCTTCTTCAGATCCCCCGAGAGGGTTAGGATCTTTTCTTATATCTAGGTGTTGGAGCTGATGCAGTTAGCTCCATGCTGGTAAGAGAAGAAAAAATAAAACAGTTCCCGGTCTACTATGTTAGCGGGATCTTGAAAAATGCATAAATTAGATACCCAATCCTAGAGAAGCTAGCACTAGCTCTAATCATTTCAGCAAGGAGACTCAGACCGTATTTTCAGGCTAATTCTATTCAAGTAATCATAGACCTACCTTTGAAGAGTATATTAGAAAAGCCAGAGCATTCAGGTAGATTGGCCAAGTGGGCAATAGAGCTAAATGAGTTCAATATTTCTTATGTGCCTCGAATGGCAATCAAATCCCAAGTGCTAGCAGATTTTATGGTTGATACAACAGACATTGACTCTGAAATTGTGGTTAGTAGACCTCTTCCTTGGACCATTTTCGTCAACGGAGCTTCAAGAAAAAACTCTAGGAGCAAGGGTAGTATTAGTCAATCCAAATGGTGTGAGACTAAATCAAGCTCTAAAGTTTCATTTTCCAATTACTAATAATCAAGACGAATATGAGGCTCTTCTGGTAGGTCTCCGCTTTGCCAAAGAACTAGGTATTGAGAATGTTGAGGTAAAAACAGACTCTCTAGTCATAACATCACAAGTAAATGGTACATACGAGCTCGAGAACCTATCTTGAAGAAGTATCAAGAGCTAGTAAAAATGAAATTAGGAGGTTCAAAAGTTTAACGATTCAACATATTCCCAGCGCAGATAATCATGAGGCTGATCAGCTCGCAAAATTTGGGTTCCTATCAGGAAGGACTACCTCACACTTATTTCATCCTGCAGTGAAAGAAGAGACGATTATGATGACAGCTTAGAGGCCATCGTGGATGGACCCCTTTATTCTTTATCTTTCAGCAGGAGAATTCCATGCAACTATCAAAGATAAAAAAGGTTCAAGTTGAAAGTAGCATATAATTATTTGATTGCAGGAATTTAATATCGAAAGACCCTCTTAGCTCATCTAGCCAGATGTATCTCAGAAGAAGAAGTCCCAGTAATTCTTAGAGAAGTTCATTCTAGTGAATGTGGAAGCCATTTAGGTGCCAGAACCTTAGAAAAGAGAATTCTAAGGCAAGGGTACTTCTGGCCTAGCATGAGGAAGGATACCAGTGACTATGCTAAGAAATGTGTCCAATGTCAAAAGTTTGCTCCCCTTCAGCATTAGCCTACTCAAAAGTTGAGGTCTATAATGACTCCTTGGCCATTTGCAGTTTGGGGAAGGGATCTCCTCTGACCTTTTCCTATGGCAAGGGGGCAGTGTCATTTTATTCTAGTTATGATTAACTATTTCAGCAAATGGATCGAGGCAAAAGCCTTAGCTAGAACTACCACCCAGATAGTAAAAAACGTTATTTGGGGTGAGATTATTTGTAGGCACGGGATTCCTATGGCTATCATCACTGACAATGGGCTTCAATTACACAACTCATAGCTGATTAACTTTTGTGATAAGATAGGAATTGATCTATGCTTTGCTTCGGTACATCATCCCAGAAGTAATGGTCAGGTAGAAGCAGCTAACAAATCAACCATGAATCTTCTTAAGAAGAAGGTCGAGAACATCAAAGGTAACTGGGCAGAGCAACTTCCATCAGTGCTATGGACCTTGAGAACCACACCTACAATAGCTACTAGAGAGACTCCCTTCAAGCTATCTCACGGCTTAGAAGCCCTCATTCTAGTCGAATTTGAGGTTAAAAGACCAAGAGTTATATTCGCTAAGCAGAGCGAAGACAGCTGGATAGAAGAGAACGATGAGAACTTGAAATGTAGTCTCGACCTCATTGAGGAATTGAGAGATGAAGCTATGATAAGACAGGAAGAAGTTAAGAGGAGAATTATAAGGCACTTCGATAAAAATATCAGAATCAAGGAGTTCGCTGTTGGAGATTTGGTAATGAAAAAGGTAGATGCAGCTGCCATGTCCAGCTCAGTGGGTAAGCTGAATCAAAACTGGGCAGGGCCTTATGTTGTAAAGGAGGTATTGAAGAAAGGAGCCTACTGCCTCAAGGCATATGACGGAAGAGAGATCTCCAACACTTGGAGTGGAGATGATTTAAAACGTTTTTACTCCTAATATTCTCTTTACTCATCTTAATGTTTAGTATCTTTTTTGCCTCGTCTTTTACTGTCAATACAAGTACCGACATTTCTTCTCACATATTTTGTGGAGAATGCCACGAGATGGAATTGGGTGCGAGCCTAAGACACATTAAGTGAGATATCGACAAATCCTACTTGAACTCCCATGAATTGAAGCTAGAGTTGTAACATCTACATTGACCACAGATTACGGGGAGATTTCGCCTCCGTGTAGTAGTAGCTTACCAACCTCGTGCGACAGATCTTTAGGATTCCGGATCCAGGATGACACGTGAACACACCTCTATATAAAGGGAGGTGTAGGTGAATATTCCCTCTGTCGTGCCTAGGTATAGTGTCCAACATCGTTGATGACCCTTCTGAGGAAAGCAATCTGGTCGGTTCTTTGTAGACAAATGCCCAACTGGTCCTCATAGCCTGTTACACTCGAATACTCCTTGACTTTGCCTTCTTGGTCAAGTTTTCTCTAAAAAAGCGGTCTCGAGTGTTTTATGAGCGCTAAGAACGCCTCTCCTCCCCTGACCAAAAAGGTCACTTTGTCTCTTTCTAACCTCTTGACCATCGAGGTCACTTCTTCTATTTCTCCCTCGTGACCGTTGGAGTCATTACCTCTTCTCTCTTTCTCATGACCGAAGAGGTTATTTTCATTAACAATGACACAACTATGATGACCTCTCTGAGGAAATCAATGTGGTCGCTTTTTAGTATACACCTGCCCAATTGGTCATCTTAGCTTGTGCATTCTTTTTCTCCTTCTCAGGATCGCGTGATCTAGCTCCAGTTATGCTTGATAACTAAAAACCATCGATTGGGAAATCATTCCTGAAATAATTATATCTCATATCTCTAGATAGTGGCGGTCTCAGTTTACTCAGGTCCTCAGTCGCGATGATCTTGAAGAAATTATGCGCTCTCTAGTGGAATAGTCTGTGAATTATTAGGCCGCTGGAGGTAGTTTCTGAAATTGTTCGAATCAAATATAAGCGATCTAGGTGCATTCAGATCGCATATATCTCACTCTGACTGTCTTGGATCTGTGGAAGATTATTTATTCTAAAAAACATTTCTAAGTATTAATATTATGCGGTCTGGAGGTTTTTAAGATCGTAACTATTACATCCCTGGTATTCATTATGTTAAGATCGTGGTTATCTCATTGGTGTTTTAGGTCTCTTGGAAAATTATCATTCCTTTTGGTCTCTCAAAACATGAAGAAGAATGATGCTAAAGTAAAAGAATTATTCCCAAAAAAGAGAATGTCGAACTCAAAATTTGAGATCATTCGGTCAAGCGATTACTTATTCTGAGGATATCATCATTAGACCAGATATCAGAAGATCGAGCAGATCAGAAAATAGCAAAGAATGTACAATAAAAGAAGCTAGACCGACATTGAACAACAAAAGGTATGTAAAGAATCTGATTCATCTCTATTCATATCAAAGTTAGGATTACAGATCGCGCGGTCTGCAAAATATTATGACCGCGACTATTGAAAAATCAAAATACAAATTTGACAAAACAAAAAATCTATTTGGATTGCCGTGGTTTCATCAGTGAAGGCTCTTCTGAAGACTTTTGATGTCAGTTGAGGTTTCTTCCGAACTATCAGATGACTCCTTGGAACAAGCATTCGAGCCCGCTGCTAAACTCAAGTCAACACCGGGTTGATACGGACTTCCACTTGCTTGGCCGGTCTCACTATCACTCTTTACAACCTCGACCACATGGGTCTGGGAGACCACAGCTTCCCCTTCTCCTTCTTCCTCTTCTTCTCCCCTTTCTCATTCTCTCTCTTTTGCTTCTTCCTCCACTAGATAGACAGCGTCAGGAAATAAGCGGGAAAAATTAATGTCTTCAGGAATGACAACTCCGCGGTCTTGCATCCGAGTGATCGCATGTTCGACAGCCCCCTTTACTTCGTCTAACATAATCTTTTGTTAAGCTGGATTGTCATTATTATACATCTCTTTCCTCGTTTTCTACAAGGAAGTAAGCCAGGTCAGGCGGTCTGAAATTTATAAAACCGCACAAAGGATTATAAAAATCCTCACCTAGAGTTCATCGACAAGATCTTTATTGTCGTGGAGAGCCCAGCGCATAAGCCGCCCCATGTGGTGGTTCAAAACTATACTTCTGACCGTCGCCTGGGCACACATGTTAGGTACAGTCTCTTCATCTAAGTCATATAGCTCCCTTTGATTCTTCACACCATACAGAACAGACGTGACCACATCTGCATGTCGAGTGAGACCGCCACTCCAAAGAGGAAGAGCCATGGAAACTTTCACACTCTTTCCTTTCTCATCCCACTTGAGTAGCAGTCTCCCCTCAAGGTGTTTCAACTTCCTCCTATACCCAGCCAAAGGGAATTTTCTCTGAGCAGGAGAAGATGGTTTAGCAGTCTGATTATGTGACCTCTACCTCTCCCTCTATAATCTTAGCTTGCGTTGAGTAAGAGCCTCCTCTTTTGGATGGACCGGTAAGATCGATGGAACCACCAGGGCCGCTGCGCCAGAAAACTTGCATCAGATATCAAAAATGAAATCAAAGAGTTTTAAGATCGCATGATGTTTCTTACTCTCCTCAGGTGCGAGCTCAGTGACCTCATCCGAGTGATTGATGTAATAAAGAAGATCGATACTTTGTTGAGAAAGCATCCCCTTGATGGCGGTCTCCACCTCTAATAAAGCTTTTGGCTTCTTGAAGACCGCCTCAGCTCGGGGAGCAGGTCGAGTCTCAAGACCGCCGAAATCTCCCTCAAAGATCAATAATCATTATGTCCAATTCGAGATCTTATTTGGGAGATAGACAATCTTCACCCCCCCCCCCCCCGGCAGGAGAAGTACATCAACCCTTTGAACTCTTCTTTCCTTCTTTTAAAGACTTCACCGTAAAGACCGCGCGAAAGAGGCCAAGGGTGAAGGTCACCCTGGACGACCTCAAATAGAAGATGTAGGCGAACATCAAGGCTATCGAGTTCGATGGCACCTGAGCGGGCACAACGCCATAATAATTGAAAACCTCAACCAACTCCCAAGGTAAAGGAAAGGTGAATCCACATTCAAAGTGGTCGATGGGAATGACGATCTTCATTGACTAGCAGGTGCTTAATCCTTCAACTTCAGCAAGTAGTCGAATCAAAATCTGTGAGCTGAGCTGATATTTTTCCAAAAAATCTCGAAACTCTGCCTGAGCGAGGCGATTTTGCTTATGTTCGGCGATCATGAAAATCTCAGGTGTAGCACATCACGGTGTTACCATCTTGAGAGACCGCTGAGACCGGTTGGAGGTTGGAATTTTGAAGAATGCATTTATTGAGCCACCAGACATGGTATTTATAGTTTCCCAAGCAATGATGGCGTAATCATGACGGAGGGTAGAACCGACAAGATCCCATAAGAAGATTGCGCTACCTGTTTAATTGGGCAGAAAAGGGAGCTTGGCAAGAAGAATATAAATCATTCAACGGTTACGAGACCGTGCGATCTTAAATAAAAAAATTTAAAAAAGAAAAATATTCATCATACCAGCATAGCAATAAAGAGATCACATAAGCAGAAAAAGGAAATTATAATTACAAAACACAAATTGTCTCACTAATGTACAAAATCATTCAATAGACATAATATTAAAACTAAAGAAAGTGTTGTGAAGGACATGTCATAAGTTCTTTTGATCTCACTTCCTACCAAAATGAGCGGTCTTATCTTGTATCTTATAGACCGTCGACAAAGTGATCGCCAAACTGTGGATAGCACTCAAAGCTGACTTATGAATGCCACCCAGCTCTTTATCAAGTTGGTCAAGAGGAATAGCGATCTCAGAGACTGGGTGGTCTGCAAGATGATTACTAGGAGATCCCACTAGTAGACCGAAAGAGCTCGCTTGTAGAGTGTCTGATTTCAGCAAGTAGAGTGTCTGATTTCCCCCGGAAATAGGTGGCATCTTCCCTAGCCTTTTAGAGCATCCTATGAAGGTCAGCCATTTCATCATCAAGTATTGTTGGGAATCGTGCCCACATGATTCCTGATTTGAAGAAGTCATCATGTCAAGAATACTTCACTTTGTATTTGATCACACATCTAGTTCATAATCTCAGGAGAATACAAATATATATCGTCGAGAAGGACAGAAGGGATGGCCGACAAAGTATGCTTGTCGCTGTAATGACAAGCAAAGCAGACGCAGAGATACTGTCAAAGAAAGACATGTCGTCGAGAAGAATGGAGTATCGTCGAAATCAAAATAGCGGCCATGTCGACAAGACAATACAATTACAATGACAGAATGAACAAAGGAAGGTCCCAACGACACAGACAAAGGAAGCATATCGTCGTATATGCAGGAACTCCAGCATGTCCCGTATCGTTGGAATGCAAGCGACGGAGGCAGAAGCAAGGAAATCTGAGAAGAATTTCCAAAGAACAAGGAGCTGACAAAGTCATGTGGTCGAGATACATTCCATGTCATCGTAATGATGGAATATATCGTCGAGACAAATTCAAATCTCGCGGATGCGCTGTCCGGAATTAATGTCGCCGCATGATTGTCCAATCAGGGGCCTGCTATGATGGCTGGGCGTCTGACAGGAAAGGAAAGCCAATGTGACCGTTATACGGGTTGTCCTCTCTATAAAAGGCAACAGGGATGCCCTAGGAAAGATAACTTCGCGTGCAAGAAAGAACTAGCAAAAGTATCCCGCCGTTCAATAGAACAGTACATTCTTGCGGAGAAGAAGAAGAAGTTCTCAAGAAGCAGTCATCCTCACCGACTGCTAAGAAGCCAATCCACATCCGGCTAAGAAAGAATTGAAGAAGAACCGTGCATTCAAGATCTGATTCAGAAGCATTCTCTTCATTTTCAAGAAGCCGATCATCATCAGGCTAAAGTTGCCGATCAACATTAGGCAGAAGAAACAGTTTGTATCTGTAATCTCTTGTAAGGCTTGCGGGCCATATTGTCTAGCTTGAGGGCTGGAGAGCTGTAGGGCTTGAGGGCCTGAGTGTCGAGCTTGCAGGCTCGGTGGCAGTAGGGGCTTGCGGGCCTAGGCTGTTGGGAGTTGCAGGTCCGAAAGGTAGGGCTTGAGGGCCTGAGTGTCGAGCTTGCGGGCTCGGGGACAGTAGGGGCTTGCGGGCCTAGGCTGTTGGGACTTGCGGGTCCGAAAGGTAGGGCTTGAGGACCTGAGTGTCGAGTTTGCGCGCTCGGGGGCAGTAGGGGCTTGAGGGCCTAGGCTGTTGGGACTTGCGGGTCCGTGGTGTAAGGCTTGAGGGCCGGAAGATTTTGGCAGAGTTTGCCGAGCCTAGCGGATCGCTGGGTAGGCGCAGAGGGACAGAGGACTACTCAAGACGCCCGGTCTTGAGGAACCTCTATAGATCGATTGTGTGTTTTCTGTGATTAGTTCTTTACATTCTGCAAATCCGTTAATCACAATCGAGAAATACCTAAAGGGGATAGTATAAATTAGAAAAACCTATTCACCCCCCCCCCCCCCCCTCTAGGTGATCTGGGTAGACACCCCAATAAACAACAAGTGGTATCAAAGTGAGGTTGTTCAAACAAAGCTTAACAGCTTGAACAGATCTGCCAGCAGGTGTCTAAGGATCATTAGCCATGGAATCAAGAATAGCTGCATGCTCTAAAGAAAATTATAGCTTATGGAGAATAAGAGCTAGAATATTCATGGAAGCTCTAGATCCAAGAATGTTTCAAATCGTACAAGAAGGGCAAAACCTCCACAAGTCCTTGCCCAAGAAAATGACTGAAGATGAGATCATCTTAGTCAACTTAGACAAAAGGGCCAAAGACATCATTGCAAGTGCAGTTGATACTCCTACCTTGGATCAAATTGCACACTGCACTACATCCAAGGAAATGTGGGAGTCATTAGCAATTCTCATGGAAGGATCACCAGAAGCCAGAAGCACTGGAGCTGAAAGGAAAAGTAAAACCCTGAGTGATAGTGACTCAGGCACTTCTGATGCAGAGGAGGAAATTCAGTTTGGACTAACTGCCCTATCTGAATCAGAGGAAGAAGTTCAGAATGAATTCATTTCTGAACAAGGTGGAATAAGAGCTCCTCTGTCAAACACCGATTCAGATTCGGAAACAAGCCTCTCAGGAAGTTATGAGGACCTTATAGAGGATTTAAGAAGGTGCAGAGAACTTTGCAAAAAACAAGGTGATGAAATCTCCATTCTTCAAGCAAGAAACTTTGATCTCTTGGAAAAGGCAGAGAAACTTACACTGCAAAATGCAGAGTTCTGCCAACTCAAGAAGGATTTCAACGCCAGCTCCAACCTGGACCTGATGAGTAAGTTTTCAAAAACTCTGAAAGCCTTAGAAGATAGTAGGGAGATATGCTACTCCCTCACCAAAGAGATTGTTTTTCTAAGAAAGGATAGAGACCTGGCTGGCCCCCTGAAACCAAGGGTTAAAAATATAGAAATCAAACTCTCTTTCAAAGGAAACCCATCAACAAGCTCCACTAAGCCCATCAATGGCTGCTGCTCTACTCCAAGAGGGGAGCACAACTGCCATCAAGAGAGTGGTTTAGGTCCACTATGGGAGACAAAGGTCAATCTGAGAAAGATGTCACCTACCACTTCCAAGGTACATCTCAAAAAGGAAGACACGGGAAAATAGGAGCTCAGTGGACACAGGAGGAAGAAGGAACCGCCACAAAGGACTGAATTCAAAAGAAGAAACATGAACGGAGAGAGTTATATTTCTAACCAATACAACTCTGTCTCCTACAAGTACACGTCCAACTGTCCACAAAAGAATCATACGCATGTCTATCGCAACAGGACAAGATACAATAAATTTGATTGTTGGTGTTGTGGCAAGATGGGTCAGTTTGCAATTGACTGTTGACATAATCCAACCACTCCAAGGGTAACGAAGGCTAATCATTATCATCATACATATCCTGGAACTGTGATTTTTAAAGCTAACAATATCCCAGGACCCAAGACCACTTGGGTCCCTAAGGGTCAGTAAATTTATCCTTCAAATAGTCCGAAAGCCTATCAAAAGTAAATTTGAGACTTTGGACAAGTTGTTGTTCTAAAGAACAAAGAACAGCAGTTTCACTCACTATTTTTCTCTGCAGCAGAGCCTCTAAAGGAAGCCACCTAGGAAAGAACAAAGTCTGTTTAAAGCTGACACGGGATAAAAATTTGGTGCAATTAAATAAATCCCTAGTAAATCGATAAATCAGAACCACCTGACAATAGCCGTCAGTTCATCGATAAATTCAAATAGGCACGGATATCGAATGACTCTTCACCTTCCTCTCACTATGAGTAGAACAACCTCCTAGAAACCTGGCTAACGACTCCTTCCTTGTCTCAGTAGTCCTTCCATGGAGAAGAAAAGCAGCAACCCTGAACCAGGAAAATCTGTAGCTCAAAGTGACTCTATCCTCCACTCCATTTCAATTCTTCTCGCTACTCAAAAAGTGCAAATGGAAAGCTTCATACAGAAGGCCATTTGTGAGTTTAGGACTGAGATCAAAACTGAGATAGAATCTATAAAGAAGGATGTCCTGTATCTCAACACTCAACATGCCCACTTCACGGGTCTTATTCTGAATAGGATCACTGTCCAAGAGAAAAACTTGGACACCCAACTGTTTGAAGTTAGAGACTTCGTAGATGCAGGAAATCAGGTAGCTCTGCAACAGCTAGTCGGGCTTCAAAAATCCGTATCTGAAGACGTCCAAGAGATGGAGGATAATGTGAAGGAGAAGATCACGGAGGAGGGGAGGAAAAATATACATGCCGGCTCACACCACGCCATTTGGGTGAGCAATCAAGTCAAAGAAGCTCTACAGGTAACCCCGTGCTTAAATGTACTTAACAAACCCTCAATTAGCTCCGACTCGAATGCTTATGGAGGTGATTCGGACGAATCCACATCGACCAAGAGGAGAAGAAGAGTCTCCAATGCAGAGTACCGACAAAAAAGGCTAAATGAGGTTGAGATGGACCCCGAAGCTTGTAGGTGGAGTCCCCGTTCAAGGGAAATCATTACAGAGCCGTGGGTTACGTTCGGAGATCTTCAAGTCAATCCGGGAAGGGCTTACTCCTCAATAGAGTGGAATCGACATCTAAAGGAGCTGGATGCAAGGAAGCTTCACAAGATGGCATTTTCGAATGGACCTCCTCCGCCACCAAAGAGAATACCAAGACCCATCCACTTCTATAAACGACAAAAGAATAAGGAAGCAAAGAAAGCCATCTCCAGCAAAGATATCCTGCCTGTCAATAAATGAAAGACATTTACTTCTTAAAAAGTTAAAGTTACGAACATTTAATATACGAACAATTCTAATATCAGAACACTCATATGTTCCTGCTTATAAGGCATATGCCTGAGATATCTTGACATGCTTAATGTGCATAATATTCATGAAATTACAATCCTTGCTATCTGTCTGCTGATAACCAATAATGTGTCCTTAGCTAACACATAGGTATACGCCAGCAAGATGCAGGCTCGGTAGATAAGCAAGTTATACTAGACATTTAGACACAGATTATGCAGGGAGCTGTAGAGAAAAGACATCATCAAGAGAGAGCTTATACTACTCCTTGGAGAAAGAAACGGAAGGAGCCTGCTGCGCCAAGCACGGAGCAGAAGGATTATAGATAAAATTCAATTCAAGAACAATCGATTTCTTTTACATGAATATTCATCGATGAATGCTTATAAGGCACATGCTTAAGTTTAAAATGTTGCCTTCTATTCTACATGCAAGTTACTCATAAATTATTGCTATGATTTCTCTTGCAAAATACCATTGTATATGCCTGTGCTCAGCCAAAATGTCATACAATCATATAAATGCTTGTGCTAGATATCAGATGCAAACTATGTAGAATGCAGGAAAATAGGTAAAGTATCTCTTGGAGCAACTGGGTCAAGAATACTTGAAAGCTTTGAATGAAGGCAAGAAGTCAGAAAGGGGGAGAAAGAGTGCTCAAAGAAGAGACATCAAATAAAGGGGGAGCTACAAAATTGATGTACTCAAAGACACCCTAAAGACAGGGGGAGCAAATCAAGGGGGAGCTAGCTCAAAGATAAGTTATATCTTGACACACCTTCTGTTAAGATTATGATATTTATTGTCATGTGAAGTAGTCTTGAAATGAGATTCTGACTTCTTTAAATAGGGGGATATTGTTGGGAATCGTGCCCACATGATTCCTGATTTGAAGAAGTCATCATGTCAAGAATACTTCACTTTGTATTTGATCACACATCTAGTTCATAATCTCAGGAGAATACAAGTATATATCATCGAGAAGGACAGAAGGGATGGCCGACAAAGTATGCTTGTCTCTGTAATGACAAGCAAAGCACGCAGAGAAACTATCAAAGAAAGACATGTCGTCGAGAAGAATGGAGTATCGTCGACATCAAAATAGCGGCCATGTCGACAAGACAATAATACAATTACAACGACAGAATGAACAAAGGAAGGTACCAACAACACAGACAAAGGAAGCATATCGACGTATATGCAGGAACGCCAGCATGTCCCGTATCGTTGGAATGCAAGCGACGGAGGCAGAAGCAAGGAGATCTGAGAAGAATTTCCAAAGCACAAGGAGCCGACAAAGACATGTCGTCGAGATACATTCCATGTCGTCGTAACGATGGAATATATCGTTGAGACAAATTCAAATCTCGCGGATGCGCTGTCAGAAATTAATGCCTCCGCCTGATTGTCCAATCAGGAGCCTGCTATGATGGATGGGTGTCTGACAGGAAAGGAAAGCTAATGTGACCGTTATACGGGTTGTCCTCTCTATAAAAGGCAACAGGGTTGCCCTAGGAAAGATAACTTTGCATGCAAGAAAGAACTAGCAAAAGTATCCCGTCGTTTAATAGAACAGTACATTCTTGCGGAGAAGAAGAAGAAGTTCTCAAGAAGCAGTCATCCTCACCGACTGCTAAGAAGCCAATCCACATCATGGCTAAGAAAGAATTGAAGAAGAACCGTGCATTCAAGATCTGATTCAGAAGCATTCTCTTCATTTTCAAGAAGCCGATCATCATCAGGCTAAAGTTGTCGATCAACATCAGGTAGAAGGAACAGTTTATATCTGTAATCTCTTGTAAGGCTTGCGGGCCATATTGTCTAGCTTGAGGGCTGGAGAGCTGTAGGGCTTGAGGGCCTGAGTGTCGAGCTTGCGGGCTCAGGGGCAGTAGGGGCTTGCGGGCCTAGGCTGTTGGGACTTGCGGGTCCTAAAGGTAGGGCTTGAGGGCCTGAGTGTCGAGCTTGCAGGATCAGGGGCAGTAGGGGCTTGCGGGCCTAGGCTGTTGGGACTTGCGGGTCTGAAAGGTAGGGCTTGAGGGCCTGAGTGTCGAGCTTGCGGGCTCGGGGGCAGTAGGGGCTTGAGGTCCTAGTCTGTTGGGACTTGCGGGTCCGTGGTGTAAGGCTTGAGGGTCAGAAGATATTGGTGGAGTTTGCCGAGCCTAGCGGATCGCTGGGTAGGCGCAGAGGGACAGAGGACTACTCAAGATGCCCAGTATTAAGGAACCTCTATAGATCGATTGTGTTCTTTCTGTGATTAGTTCTTTACATTCTGCAAATCCGTTAATGACAAATGAGAAATACCTAAAGGGGATAGTATAAATTAGAAAAACCTACTCACCCCCCCCCCTCTAGGTGATCTGGGTAGACACCCCAATAAACAACAAGTATCTTCTAACTTTTTTTCTCTATGGTCTGCCTGCTTCCTTGTCTCAACAATCTTCAGCCCGCCTTGACAAGAGACCGCCTGAAGCCACTTATTAAACTCAACCTCCTTCTCCTTGAGTTTTTCCTCTTTTCTCTGCAACTCCCTCTCTAACACTTTCTCCCTAGCATGAGAAGCCTATAACATCTCAAAAAGAGGTGTCAAAACCTCTGAAAGCAACAGGTGAGTGGCCTCCTGCTGAGGGAGTTTGACTTTCTGCGACAACTATTCGGTCTGTACTAATTCATCTATGGTCAAAAGAAATAAACGGATCAGATGATGAAAAGGAAAAGGAACCAAAAAAAGAAAGCTATACTCAAAGAAAACGAAACACGGCGATTGCAAGAGGAGCCCTGGATGACCCCAGTGACCGCGGGAAACGTGGTCAGCACAAGGCGGTCAGACCGTATCCAGCGCTCAAGGTCCATCATTTCCAATTGTCTCTTTCACGATCTCTCTCCTTCTTTTCTTCTCTTTTTAGCTCTTCATGGCTCAAAACAATAACATCAGTGGGGATGATGACAAATTCACACGGTCTGCAGCCGCCTGAGTCAGCTTGGCATCTTCCGCAGCGGTCATCTTCTTCCCGCCAGAGAGAGCCTCTTTTTCTTTGATGAGTTACGCCTCCATGCGAGTCCGCGCGGTCTCTTCCTCCTTTTCCTCTTCCTCCTTTTCTTCCTCTTCATCTCCTTCCTCCTCATCTCTTTCTTCTTCTTTTTCTTCCTTACCAAACTCCTTCCCCTCTATCTCTTTCCCCTTCTTCTCTTTCTCCTCCTCTTCTTTCTTTTCTTTCTCCTCTTCCTTCTTCTTCTTATTCTTCTTCTTCTTTTCTTCCTCTTCTCTCTTTTTCTTCTCTTTCTCATCTTCCTTCTTCTTATTCTCCTCCTCCTCCTCCTTTTTCTTCTCTTCTTCATTCCTCTTCTTCTCTTCTTCCTCTTTCTTCTTTTGCTTCTCTTCCTCCTCTTCCTTCTTCTTCTTCTCTCCTTCTTTCTTCTTTCTTCTTCTTCTCTTCCTCCTTCTTTTTCCTCTTCTCCTCCTCTCCTTTTCCTTCTTTTTATTTTCTTCCTCTGTCTTTTTCCTATTCTTCTCCTCCCGTATTTTCTTCTCTCCTTTTTATTCTTCTCTTTTCCTCTTCTTCTCTTCTTCCTTTTCTTTTTGCACCTTCTCAGCCAATTCGACATTAGTCTTCTCATCCAACAACTTCATTCTTTTCTGCTCCAACCCAATCCGACCATCCTCCTTCTCTGTCTTCACCTTCTGGACTTCCTTGTCAGTCTCCATCTTCAGCAGCTCAACTTTTTTCTCCGCCTGCTCTATTTCAGAGCGATGCAATTCGACCACAAAAGGGTTGATAGACTGCGCAATTGAAGGGGAAGAAGAATTACTTAAGGAAGGGTCATCGAGATAAGTGTTTAGTTCAGAGCTGAGACCGCACGATGATTGTGAGGCCGCAGGGGAAGAATGAGCTGCTTTGTTAACTACTTGCAGAGGAACGACCACCAAGAGTTTCAGAAGGCAGACGAGCGGAAGTCGATTTGATCGCAATACTTTTAGTTAAAAGCATCTTATCTTCTTTCTTTCTGCTCTACCCGATCTCAGAAGGGGAATCGGTCTTTGACTTCTTTTTGCTGATTTCAGCAGCTTTTTCTTCTTCACCAATCCTTTTTCTCAAATATTCAGCAGAAGTTATGCTCCTCTGGAGGCCGACTTTTATTTCCTCAGTAGTAAGCTGACCGCGATTTACAGCAATCTGGATGAGCATCTCTAGTGATTTCTCTGAATCTAAGGAAATTATCACACCAGCAAGGTCAAGTTCTAGCATCTCTGAAGAAGATCCTGTGATGTCCACTTGATTCGAGACCGCTTGCGTTGGTACATCATGTCTCTTCATCTCTGACTTTTCAACAGTGTCAGCAGTCTCCTTGACCGTCATTTCAGAATGCCCCGTCTCAATTATCTTCTTAGAATCAGCTATCTCTGCGGTCTTAGGATTCTTCATCGAAGATTTCTACAAAGCTATAGGCGGAATTGCAGCCTTCTTTTGCTCCAAGTGCCTTATGAAACTCATTGTCAAGCCAACCTCGATGATCTCGAAAGCTTAAGACCGCTTGTCAGATTTTCAGCTCAAGTTTTGAAAAAAAAAGTTCAGAATGATGGGATTCTCCAGTCCTTTTTATAGCCGCCAGTCATATCAAGGGTAATCACGATCTCCACAGTCAAAGCGAACATTTCTGAAGTCTTTCAGAACTTGGAAATGCGCGGGGATTATGTTTTCCCGGAAGTTCGCAATCTTAAAAGCTCAACAAATTTACCAGGTCTTGGCGGTCTCATGTTTTCAAGACCGCCTGTCTTGTCCTCAGTAGAAATTCTTCAAAGTTCTCAGCGGTCAAGACTAAGCGAGATCGCCAGACCGTGCGGTCTAGAGACCTGAGTTTTTCTACTATGTACACCCCAGGTAGCTTCTTTCCTCTAACCGAGTTCTCATATGACTTGGGCATCCCGTAATTTTGGGATCTGCTCGTTTGGGTAGCTTCCACATTTATAAATAGAGGGGTAGGGGTCCCTAAAAGGGACTTTTGGTTTGAGTCTAGATTGTAGTAATAGGCTAGGCGATCTCATTTTTAGTCTCCCTTAAGGTTCTTTTCTTGCTCTTGTAGCTTGACCAAACCAAGCTCGGTCGTTCTAAGACCCTAGTAACAGGTCGTCCACAGTTTCTCTTTTCTCTTTAAGTAAAAGTTGTGGGGGTACAATTTTTGTACCAAGAGAACGATGTATTCCAGCAAAATTTGGTATTTTTCTAAAAGTGATACATCAATAATATTAAATAAACAATATAAGCCCAACAATTCCATTTAATGAAGGATCTATTGTAAACAATCATAGAATAATTACCACAAAATTTATAGGGCATTATAGTGATATCATCAAACTACTTACTAAGTTTCTTAATTTTCTAAGTCAATTGTCCAGCAATAACAATTATTCAAGGAAAATATTAAATTCCCACTTTGTGAAAGAACTACTGTAATTCCTCAGAGATTAAATATGAAAAAATTATCCAGACATTATTGTGGTCAAGCGAGCCTACTGACAAAGTTTCATAATTTTCCAAATTAAATTACCAGCAAAAGGAATTAATCAAGGAGACCATCAATATTCAATATGTGATGAAACATAATAAAATATTCCACTATAAATTCTGATAAAATTCCCATAACATAATATTAATCTCAAAAGCTTAATTACCCAATTTTATATAATAATAAATTAATTCACCCATCTAAATATGGGACAAGCAAAATTGGGGTTAATTTGGGTATATGTACTATAGTGAAGTATAATATCATAAAAAATTCCAAGTAAATTTCCCTGAGTGTAATTTCACCTCCTATACTGAACTCCAAAGTTTCATGACATTCTAGAGCCTTCTGACCCTAGATTTCCCATTTATGTCAAACGTGACATAAGTACCCAAACTCTACTTTCCTAGGGAAATCAAGCCAAATGTTATTGGGTTTTCTTGAGATGATATATCTCATAAATCAAAATGCTTGTTCCAAATTTGGTAGACATTGACCAAGGGAATAAATTTATTTCATCAAAATAGCAAGTGTATAATTTAACCATGTAGATTTGGATCTACATTTTGTGATATATGTACACCAAAAATTTCCCCATTGCATGCATATGGAATTCCTTCACATGCACAAAGCCAATTTTTCCCAAATTTATACCATAAGCTTATAGTGACCTACACTACTATTTATCAAAATTTGTGGTCATTTGGTGTTGTCTAACCATGTACACTACAAATACCTGATTTATCAATTTTTGTAAAAACTATGGGAAGATGTTTCCCAAAAGTTATGATTTTTAGACATAGGGTAAAAATATGTAATATATATCTATGGTTAAAATCTCAGCCCTATTCACCCATTAATTGGAGAGATATACTCAAAATACTCTCTGCGCTATAAGCACACCATTTCATATACTCGACAAAACTTGCATGTTAAAAATATCAACTTGCATAGCTCCAATTGGCCCAAAATTTTGTATTGGGACTTTTATTGTCAATATTGATCTTCCAGAGAATAATTAATGGATTTTGAGTTCCTAAAACTCAAAAATCAACACATGCATGAATTATTAAATATTTTCTAAAACTATAGCAAAATGTTGTCCAAAAATTCTAAATTTTGGACTGGAGGGGTATCTAGTGTACATGCATGTACAAAATTTCAACCTCATACAATTAACCATTTAAAGTTATTCCAATAATATGGGTCGTCCCCTCCTAGGGACCAGTCTACTAAAACTTCCCTACAGGTAGCTGTGGGCACCAAATCAAGTTATTCAAAGTCCTATGAAAAGTAAACCTCAAGGGCTACAATGTCCATTTTGAACACTTTTCCTAATTCAGAGCCTCAGTAGGTTAATTTTTAACGTAAACATTCAGGTTTCCATAAGGCAGATTTTAATTAAATAAGAATTAAATAATAGGCTGGGCCACGTATAGCGACGAGACTGGATCTAATGGCAGCCAAGTCATCTTCTTCCTTGAGCCCAGGGCTGTGATTTCACCATCTTCCATGGTGCTTTCTGGCCATCTCTCTCAATCTCTAACCAAACCTCCAATGCAGAAGCTTGCTTGGAGTGAGAGCTACCAAATGGCGGTGACCTCATGGCCGAGGGTGGCGGGAAATGCTCCCCCGCTATTTCCATTTTTTCAAGAAAAAAGATTGAAATCCGAAATTGGTAACTCCTATAATCAACAATCCTTAAATCTAAGAACATAGAAGGCTAGCACTAGAGGAGAGGTAGAAGAATCCATGTTTGGATGGGGTGTTTGCTGGGTATTCCTCTAGCTGCCATTGTTGGAGCCCGAGCTCGACCTCCCATGGTAATCTTCCCTTCCAGTGCCTGATTCTCTTCTTCAAGAGAGGGCTTCTGCTCCTCTCGGCTTTCTAAAGGTGGTGGGGGTGTCAATCGAAGGTGGAGATGGCTTTAACCCATGCTGCCATCATAGCCCAATTTTGGCCATGCTTGGGTTGTTCCTCCTAGCTGCCATCTGGCATCAATCCTTGTTGTAATTGATTGGGAATTACTGAGGTTAGTCAGTGAGGAGCTTTGGGAGGAGAATTGAGTGCCAATTGGCACTCAATCCCTAATTCCATGCTTTGGCCTTATGTGAAATCGCGGAAAATCCCAATTTCACCCCTTGCATGCGCCTCATTTTCAAAATCTGAGGGCAACCATTGTTATTACTCCTATGGGTTGTACTATGGGCCTATCTTGAGGGCCATAGCCCATGTGAATTGGGTTTAATTTCTCTTGAGCCCAATTTAAGCCTATTTGACTAAGTGTTGACTTTTAAGTGGACTCGGTCAACTGATGAGTGGGTTGGCCCCACATGATGGTCATGGGTCATTGAGCACCATCAATGATGGATTAGGCAATGGTGGGGCCCATAATGGGTCAATTGAACCTATATAGGCTAATTTGGACTAGTTTGACCTGAGGTTGACTTTGGTCAAAATGACCAATTTGGTTGGTCCTAATAGTTCCTTAGTGACCCAAAAGACTCTCTAAGGGGTCTAGTTATTTCTGGGATGTTACAGTAGTTACCTCCTTCCCGCTCTGTAGCGTGATTGCTTTTTCTTGCTCCTTTAGGTTAGGCTCCGTATTGCCCGATAATGCTCCTTGTTGGCGATCATAGATCATTTTTGTGAGTAGCCCAATTTGGTTCTCCAAATTGCAGACGGATCTGGTGAGATTCTGGTTGCTTGAATCATTGTTGGCCGCATATTTGGAAAACACCTCCTCGATAGAACAAGGTTTTGGAGCTTGCGGTTGTGAAAATCTGGGTGGATTTACGTTTGGGGGACGCATCACATTCCCTTGATTACTCCATGAGAAGTTGGGGTGATTCCTCCAACCCAGATTGTAAGTGTTGTTGTAAGGGTTATTGTTCGGGTTGAAAGGCATCCGGTTTGGATTACCCATGTAATCCAGTTGTTTCGTTGTGATTGGAGTAGGCACCTAGGTAGGTGTAGAAGAGCGAGCAGTCATCTCTTCTACTTTTTTTATTTAGAAGCTCAACCTGTAGAGACAAATTAGAAATTGAATCAATTTCATATATCCCGACTGATTTATTTAGGTGAGACCGGGGTGTACTCTATTGATAAGTATTCATAGACTTCCCCTCTATAAGCTCTTGCACGTCCACCAGTGTTTTGTTATTCAAAGTACCACCGGTGGTGGCATTAATCATTTGACGAGTTTGGAGATTGAGGCCATTATAGAAGGTTTGAATTTGCAACCAATAGGGGATTGCATGACCGGGGTATCCACACAAGCATTCCTTAAAATGCTCCCAATTATCATAAAGCATTTTAGATTCCATTTGGGAGTAAGGAGTGATATCTTTACGCAATTGGGCCGATTTAGCGGACTAAAAATATTTCGTGAGAAATTGTTCCGTCATTTGGGCCCATGTGGTGATGGATCCTCGTGGAAGAGAATTTAGCCACTGCTTAACCTTATTGCGTAAAGTGAAAGGAAAAAGCCGAAGCCTTATTGCATCATCGAAAACCCCATTAATTTTGAAAGTATCCAATATTTCTTGAAATCTAAAAATATGCGCGTTGGGATCCTCGTCTTGTAGCCCATCAAATTGTACATATTGTTGTACCATTTGTATGATTCTTGGCTTCAACTCAAAATTATTGTTCGCAATAGCAGGACGGACAATACTAGAGTGGGTATCATCCAGAGTAGGCCAGGCATAATAGGAAATAGTCTATTACGCAGCCACATCTGGATTTGGATCACCCATATTAGAAGAAGAAGAAGACGAGGAGGGAGAATAAGAAGAAGAAGAAATGTTATTTGGAAAGAAGTGTCACCTATGGATTCCTCAATCAGATCTTGAGAATTTGTTCCTTGGAATCTTAAGCGTCACCGAATGGTTTGCTCAATTTCCGGATCCAATTCAAGAAGACCTGACGGATTCCTTCGGGTCATACACAAAAAAAGGAAAACGTATATATATATAAAGATTTAATTAGTCTTAGATTTCACGAGGACTACCTGGGGAAGGGTTCGTAGTGGTACTAGGAGATAAGATGAGATGATAACCCAAATATCCCTTTCTAAGAATTTAATTACGCCTTTGACAAAAAAGAAAAAGTAATAAAATTAATAGAACTAAGCTTTCAAAATATCAACAATAATTCCCCGGCAAAGGCGCCAAAAACTTGATGGATAAAATCACGTTGCGTAAAAATTATGATATGATCCACGTATAATCCAATAAGGCAAGTGTACCTACCGTTTTATAGTATATGATTTAAGAAATCAAGTGTCGTATTATTTTCGGGTTGTTGATTACTTTTACTCGCAAAGAAGAGCTATTATTTTATCGATTGAAAAGTCGGGTTTGTTTCGGAAACGATCAGGAGGAATTCAACTAAGAAGAAAATTTATGATTAAAAGATTAACACTTGGTCTAGAATCCCTTTAGAATAAAATAGAATTTTATAAAAGATAAATCCACAATTTTTTAATTAAATAACTTTGACCGTGGAGATTTCCAAGACATGATAGCACCTCTCTCAAGAAATTCTACCAACTAACCTTAGGTTGATCGATTAAGAGCCCTCGGCCATTTGAAACCCCTAAGCTTGCTTTAATCGGTGAACCCCACTATTGGATTTGACTCCAATCTGGAAGACTTATGTCGTCCTCTCTCGAGGAGTGCATGCAACTCCACTTATCTTTGAGTGATCTCCTTGTATGCACGGATCTCTCGATCAACTAGAATACAGATCTTAGATTGAAAATCATATACCAGACATATGAAATCAAAGCGAAGTACATCAAAGATAAATCAAAGATATTCAAAAAGAGAGCTTGCTAATTTAGAAAAATTCAAAACAAATTTTATTTCATTCCAAAGCTCATCATGACCAAGTGCTAAAGGAAATTTAGTTACTCATCATAATGATGAGAATATAAGTAGAAGGAGAAGAAGACATGATTCAGCAAAGCTGAAAATGGACTAAATGCTTGAATTGAAATTGCGTGAATAAAAATTTACAACTTGTAAATAAACTAACTAGTACATGAAAATAGTAAAACAAAGTTGAACATAGAGTCCAAAATTGAACTCCTGCTCTTCTAGAGATTCCTACCTATTATATGTGAAAATTGAGGAGTCATGCCCTTTGTCACGCCCGTGACCAAGGGCGTGACTGGGAGTAACTGCTTTCTTAAAAATCCCGGGAATGTTGGGCAGGAAACTGCCATAATCGACATAAATCGACATTACACGCCCTTAGTCATTGGCGTGTAATTGTGCGTGTCTGGCCGGATCTAAAATGGGCGCGCGTGGGGGTAAATAGCTGTCATTTCCACAATATATCAAATTTTACTCCCTCTGGTCACGGGCATGACTCAGGCCGTGTATGTTTAAAGCTGAGCTGGAGGTAGTTCTGGAATTCGGGAAAAGTCATTGCCATGACATTGAGTCACGCCCTCAGGTCACCAACGTGACTCAGGGCGTGTAATTTTAAATGAGCTGGCAGGGAGTTCTAGACTGCGAGTAGCATCCCGCCCTCTGGTCACATGTGTGTCCAAGGCCATGTAAACTGGAATTGCGCTGGAAGCAGTTCTGGACTGGTTGGAACAAACATTGTCGTGACAGGAGTCACGCCCTAGGTCACGGGCATGACCTAGGGCGTGTAACTTTGATTTTTGGCACAAAAATTCTAAATTTCTTCTGATCATGGCTGTTAGCTCCAAAATGCTATTAGCAGCCCAGAAATCCCTGAAAATGAAAATAAACATATTTTAGGCCATTATTAATATAAAATATCAAAATAACTAATTATTTAATAAATAAAAACTATAGTAAAAAATACATAAATAATGTATTATCATGACCCTTTGTGTACTATTTGTCACATGTGAAACATTGCCCTTTGTCACACCGGTGTTGTAACTCAGACGGAGATAAGCATTTCATATTTGATCTATCTTTATTACTAGAAAAATTAGAATTATTCGTTACTTGAAATGGTTTATGGTGCCAAGGTCTAGTAGTAAAAAGTTCTTCTGGAAATTGTTCTTCAAAGAGTCGTGCCATTTTGAAAGTATTAGTAAGCGACATTGGATGTTGTGCAATAACAACATGCTTAATATGGGGTTTAAGACTCGAAATGAAATTACTTCTAAGAACGACTTTCGATATACCTGAAACTTGTCACGATAGTTCTTCAAATGTATTTTGATATTTCGAGATGGTAGAAGTTTGAGTCAATTTGGTTAGACGACCGACCGAATGTTTATAATATGATGGTCCAAAATTTTCCATGATTGCTTCTTTAAAAGAAGTCCAATCGGGGCACTTTTTGTCGCTTAACAAGCCCTGGAACCACGTAACTGCCGACCTATCCAAATGCATAGAGGCTACAAAAATATAATCAAGTGGGTTAATGTTATTATGACGAAAATACATTTCATTTTTAAAGAGCCAGTCAGTGGGATCTCCGGTGGCAAAACGAGGGCAATGCAATTTGGTCGGAGAATGCTTGAATGGTTTAGTGCCCTTGTTTTGGTTGCTGGAATTCAATGTGCAATCTGTTCTATAGGTATGGGAATTAGAAAAGTATGGAAAATGAAATGTAGGCACTAGCGATATTTCTAGAAGATATGCAAATGGATGTATGCATACTGATGTATTGGAACGTTATAATGAGTATTAAGATAATATTGAAAATTAATGGAAATCTGAGGATTCAGTGCTTTGTTAAAATTCGGACGTATGGGTTGAATTCCAAGAATGCTGGGTAATGATGAATCTTAATTATTGAAATCAAGAACGTGAGTCCGTAACTGGTGTTGTTTGTTCATCGTTCCTGAAGATAATGCGAGCGGACGGGGAGGCAGCTCGTGGAGGTCGAACGAAAAAAATATAGATCCTATAGGAGCGCTTGACTGAGGCAGAGTATTGGAAGAAACTTCATTCGAAGGTGATGGAATCAAATTCTTGGCATTCCCATCGTCGTTCCATACAGGTGAAAATGCTCGAACAAAATATTGAATTTCATTGCAGAATTCCTTGAATTCTTTCTTGAAATCGCGGGTAGCAGCCTACGCTAGATCATGTTGGGTCTGGGCTTGAATTTGTGATTGTGTAAACGGTGTTGAGAGTTGATGAAGATCTTTTGAAAAATGAACGATATAATTGTGAAAACAAGAAGAAACAACTAAGTCAAGATATTGTCATGACAACAAGTATAATATGACGATATCATTATAACAACAAGTATCACACGATGATATCATTGAGAAGACTCAAGAAGGGTTAGCAAAGTCAAATATCATCATGAAGGAGCTGTGTCATCCTGAGGCTGTTAGATATCGTGGAGACAGGGGGATGCAGTTGAGAAGTTCTATATCGTCGAGATGTTCACGATGATATCGATGAGAATACCATATTTCATCATAACTGAACAAGTCGCTGAGACGGGAAGTTCTATTTTTGAGATAGTTTTCATATCGCTGAGATATCTATTCGAGGAGAATATCTCAGAAGACATGAAGAGTTGTACAAGCTATATCGATGCGATGACAAGTTCTGTCGTCGAGATGGTGTTCATATTGTCGAGACAAACCAAGATTCTTCGAAACACACTGTCTGCATTAAATGTCGCCGTCTAAGGGTCCAATCAGCGGATGCTGTTTAGGAAGGGGGTTCTGACATTTATGATACCTCAGAATAGATTGTTAGACATCCATGTCATATAAAAGGATAATTTGTTTCCCCTAAAAAGGATCAAGAACACAAAAAGAGAGAGGGTCAATCGAATCAAAAATAGTGTAACAGCTTTCAGAAGAAGGAATATTCTCGAGAACATTACTCTCAGTTCACCAAGGTTCAGTCATGCATCATCGACTGATAAGCTTGTTTCAGATTAAAGAAGAGGATCAAAGAGAACCTTCTGTGCATCAGTGAATAGATCTTCAAGGTTTTCTCTTTAGATCCAAAGGTCGTCTGCTTCAGGACGAAGAAGACTCTTCAAGATATTTCTATACCCTTTTCTGTGAAGCGTTCTTCAATATTGTAAACCTAATATATTCTCTATAGGGCTTTGTGCCTGAGATGTAGGGTTCCTAGAACCTAAGGTAGGATCTATTATATATCTAAGTTGTAAGGCATGCTATGCCTGAGCTTTAGGGTTCCTGGAACTTGAGGTAAGATCCTGAATATATCAGGGTTGTAGGTCCTAGAGTTCCTGAGCTGTAGGGCCTTTATGCCTGAGGTGTAGGATCTGTGAAAGAGATCTGAGATTTAGAGGAGTTGGAAGAGTCTAGCATACTACTAGATAGGTGAAGAGGGATAGTGGAGTACCCACACCCAGAACCACTATAAACATTGGTGTGTTTCCTGTAATGTGATTTCTGGTTGTGTTCTCTCAAGCTGATTTAGCCCTAAACTCTAAAAGACCAAAACAATTTTGAAACACCTATTCACCCCCTCTAGGTAATTAGACTACAACCCAAACGTACAAGTGGTATCAAAACGAGGTTGTTCAAAGAAAGATTAACATCTTGAACTGATCTACCCTTGGGTGTGTCAAGTTATCACCATGGCTCCTGGAGTAAACTACAAAAAGTTAAAACTCCATAAAGAAGGAAAGAAGATCTAATGCCAAGAAGTTCAGATCTTGAAAGTGCACAGTTAACCTCACTAGAATTCTCTAGAGGGGGGGAGGGTGAATAGAGATAAAAAATATTTTGTGCAAAGTTAACAAATATATATATATGTGTGTAATATTCACAGATTTAAGCTTCCCACACACCAACAAGAATTAAGCAAATAAAGAAAGAAATAGCAAAAAGAAAATCACAGCACAACACAAAGAAATATAGTGGTTCCCCAAACTTTGGGTAGTCCACTCTTCTACCCCCTTGGTAGGAATTCACTATCTTTCACTGAGTCTTTTGTTAAGGAGACTCTTAGAACCAACCTGAGTCTTTTGATAAGGAGACTCTTAGAACCACTACAACTGAATTTTTTGAAGAGAGATTCTTAAAACTCTTTTACACAATTGAAATTTGAAATAAGGATATGAATGAGAAGAAGAAGAAGAATAAGAACAAGAAGAAGAACAATAATAAGAAACAATTTATGCAAGAAGGAATCTTCTTCCTAGCAAGAAGATTAGAAGCACAAGTATAGTGAATGTAATCTCTCTTCTATAGTGAGAAGGAGATTGTAGGCCTTTCTCTCTTTCAGTGAGAGCTTTCAGAAATTTGCAGCAGTATGACTTCAGAAGGTAGTAGAAGAAGAAGAAGGCTTTTTTTTTTGCTGCAGCACTCTTTCACTTTTCTCAATTTTCTCTTTCTTCTCTCTTGGGAGCTTTTCCTCTTTTTCAGAAATGGAGTGGATCACTTGTCGTTATTCTTTGTCGACCTCCTTCTGTATTTATAGCTCCATTTATTCAAAAATATTGCTATAGGAGAATAATCAATTAGCATTCAGAGAAATAGTAAGAGAGAAAAGTTTCCATAATCATTATATGGAAAGAGATCATTCTATTTTCAAATAATGTCCATAATAATCTTAATTAAATTAGCCAAGAATCATTTAGAAGGAAAGACTGATTCAGAACGGCTAGAAGAGAATAATATAATTCCATAAAATTCAGATCTACAGAAAGAAGGAAAGAGATCTGGCGTGTTTTTGAATCTGTCACAGAAATCGACGTGCATCGATTACTATTCAACGTAAGCGTCGATTTCAGCCTGGCTAGACGTCGAGAAGAAAATATGGAAGGAACGTTGACTGAGCTGCGTCGACTTTACTGGGTGCGTCAACTAGAAATCAGAGTTACGTCGACTTTGGTTACGTCGAATTCTGTTTAGAGTTACTTCGACTCAGTATGAGAGGTACGTCGACTACACTTCGACGGTGCGTCGATTACTATTCGACGCATATTTACTTAAACTAATTTTTCACTCTGAGAACTCATTTTTCCACTCATTTCTAGGGGTTAAGATAAATCATTTCCTCAACAATCTCCCCCTATTTGTCTTAACCCTGATCAGAGAGAAATTTTATCAGCTTTTAATCAGTATATTTATAGAAAAGAGATATATTAGGTAATCAGAAAAAAATGGAAAAAGAAATCATATAACAGGCTTTTTGTACATATCAATCAGTACTTAAGCAAAAAAATAGAGTATATCAAAACATATCATTCAGGAGGAGTAGGAGGAGTTTTTCTCTTCCTAGAGAATACTAAAGGGAGATCAGGTCTTTTTATAGAGGTGAGTTGCTCCTTCTCAGTAGCAGGATGTTCATTCAGCTCCCCCTGAGTCAAAGCAGTCTGCTCCCCCTGAGATGGAAATTCATTTACACTTTCTTTTTCTGCTTCTTCAGCTTCTTTTTCTTTTTCACTTTCAGCCACACCTTCAGCCTCAACTTCCTTTTCAACTTCTTTCTCTACTCTACTTGCCTCCCCTTGAAAGAGAACTACCTGTTGTGCAGCTTCTCTTGCTATAGTGAGTACATCTGTTATCTGTTCTGTAGTATGTAGCTCAGGTACTATTTCATTACCAATAGTCTTAAGCAGAGCAAGACTATCAGATTTTTGATGTTGGAGAGGATTTGTGTGAGTGAGATTTGAGACTGGAGAGCTGCTCTTCATCTAACTTCTCCCCCTTCTTGACCTTCTTAGCTAAGGAGGTTAAGAAAGACTTGGTGACCTTAGAGGAAGAGATTGAGGACCTCAAGCTTTGCATAGAGGCATTGACCCCATCTATTTGGTTTTGCATGTGCATGATGGAGGAGTGAAGTAAGGAGCAGTGCCCATCAAGAATGTCCTGAAATTTATGGGTTGCTTGTTGAATGCACTGGAGAAGAAGTGCTTGTGTTGATGAGGATGGTTCTGGTTGTGTTGGTGGAGGAGATACCAATAATGGTGGAAAGGATGAAGGTGGAGAGATGACTGTATTCCTGAGATTAGTGGTTGTAGTGAGAAGGTGAGGTGTGTTTGATGGAGGAGGAGGAGGAATAAAGGTGGGTTGAACAGATGAGTCCATAGGTGGAGGAGAAGCACGTGGTGAAGAGGGTCTTTCAGGCTGGGATCCAGGCCTTGGGATCTGCCTGTCCCATTTGGAGAAGAGTGCTATGGATATTCTTTTGCCAGGGGGAATGTGAATATCTTTTGACCTACATAGGTCAGGATAGGAGTGTTTGAGTACTTGGCTCATTATCCTCATATAGGCATTCTCCTTTTGAGAATATTTGTAGCCTATCATCTTTAGCAAGCAATTGGCCCAGTCAATCTTCTTTTTCAGCACAAGGGCCCCCATAATGTTCAGTTGCTGATTGGGCACTGCATCATGGGCAGAGATTTTGCAGAGTAGTATTTTTTCTACTATGTCTGCCAGGAGCCTGTATTCATCAGAGAAATCTATTTTCTTCAAGTTGATTGCTTTATCTTTGGAGAATCCCATGGTGGTTAACAAATTTCTAGTTTCTTCAGGGGTGAGTTCACAGGTTCACCACCTGATAAAGGAATGATGATGGAGATTTAGTTAATTCCCTTTTTCCTTTTTGGATTTGAACAAGAATGGTGTTGGTATGTACCTGATGGTAGGTCAAAGGTGTCCCTAAGATTTTCTGTAGAAATTGAAACAGGTGTTTCATGGATTGTTCCTGCAATCTCTCCATGTTCATATATTTGTGCATTATTCACCAACTCAGTAAGTTCTACTTCCAGGAGTTTGCATCTTGTCGAGATGAGTTTATCCAGACCGGCTTCAGTAAAAAGAGCTATAATGCTTTTGTAGTTTTCGGCGGCGGCTTTGAAGGAATCCAGATCAATGTCGAAACCAGAATTGATCTTGGGAGCCATTTTGGTCAGTGAGATGGAGGAAAAATTTTACTGGACTGAGAGGAATGAGAGATTAGAGAGTGTGTAGATTCCTAACTGAAGAGTGTTATTTGAGTCAGGTGAAGCGTCGAAACGAGACACAACTCGAGGTTTATTCGGTACTACAGTAGATGGGACGGAGAATCATTTCGTATTGCCGCTTATTTTTGTGAAGACGACGTTACGTTGAATGGAACTTGACGTATGTTTCAGTATTGAGATGCTAGGGTTTCCAGTTTGATGTATGCGTCGACGTGACTTTTATTTTTTTTGAAAATTCTAGGTTTTTCTTGAGAGATTTTTATTTCCGAATCCTATGGTTTTCTAAGTCAGTTTTGGATTAATTTTACACATAATTGGATTGATTGTGCCAACATTGTTTGGCAATGTGGCCAGTTTTATTACAGATATAACACCTATTTGTCTTTGGATTATGGTAATTTGAGTGTTGATTAGGATAAAATTGTTGATTAGGATGAATGTTTATATTAGGATGAATGGGTCCTAAATGGGGTTTAAGATAGAAAATTTTTGTGGGATAGATATGTCCTGAATTTAAGTTACTCTGAGATTTTATGCGTCGATAGGTATTTGACGTATGTTGAGAGTTACGTCGATTTATATTCGGCGCTTTCTCTAGATTGCGTCGATCTGGAATCGATGCATGGAAGTAGTTGCGTCGATTATAAGTCGACGCAATTTTATTCATGCATCGATTTGAGGTTGAAGTTTCTGAGAGATCGCGTCGAGTAGAGTTCGACGTACTATCATTCATGCGTCGATATGAAGTCGACGCAAATGTGTCTTCACAGATTTTATTTTTCCATTTTTCTGGGGGGGGATTATTTCTTTATGAATTGTTTCTTTTGGCCTAGTTGCCTTCTCAGAATGAGTTTGTTCATCTTCTTCTGAATGGTATGATGATGATTTATCAAAATGGTTTATCTCCTTGAAGGTGAAGTATTCTTTATTTTGTGCTTCTTCTAAGTTTGTTGATTGGATGGGTTTAGTAAATTTAACAGGGCTCATCCAAGCAGGTTTGGTAGATGGTATTGAACTGGTTGAAGGATCAGCCCCTAGCCCTAGATTCTTATGTCTTATTGTTTGTTTTTTAGTGATTTCTTTAAGAGTTTGGCTTCTGACCTTTATAGATTCTTCAAAAGCTTTTGTCTGGGATACCTTATTCTTAAGGAGTTGATTTTCTATTTTAGCACTTTCCATTTCCTTTTCTGTTTTATAGATTTTACACCTTAGTTCGTAATTTTTTGAACATGTATCCTCTATATTTCTCATATTAATTTGTTCTTTTAGATCCTTAATTTCTTATTTAGCTTTTAGTTGATCTAAACAGAATCCTTTAAAATCATTTTTGAAATCATCACATAGAAAATCTATTTCATCAAAAATGCTTACCTCATCCTTATCCTCAGATTCCTCTATGAGAATAAGGCTATTTGCTTTTGTTGTTGAATTTTCTTTTTCATCTTCAGAAGAGATGCTTCCTTCTGATCCTGTTTCACTCCATGATTTAGCAGCATATTCTTCCTTTAAGCTTTCAAGAGCCATTAAGCATAGGTCATCTTGCTTAGACTCTTCATTGTCACTTTTAGATGAGGTGCTGTCCTCAGAATCTGTTTCACTCCAAGCTTCTGCAATGAAGCCTCTTTCTTTCTTCTTCCCCTTTTTCTTGAGATCTTTCTTTTTCTCAGCATTTTCTGGACATTCTGGGGCAATATGTCCAGTTTTCCTGCAGGAATAACAAACAATTTCTTTAGTAGGAGTCTTATCATACCTTGGTTTTGACTCTCTTCTTCTAGACCCATCTGTCCTGACCCATTTCTTGAATCTTCTGGCCAGGAGACTGAATAATTCTTCTTCAGTAACAGGGGTTTCTTCTTCTGTTGATTTTAATGCAATGTTTCTATCTTTTGAAGAGGTTGGAGTGTTTTCCCTTCTTTCTTTCTCTTCTCTGGTTTTCAGTAGTTGCTCATAGGATTTGAGTTTTCCTAAGAGGGCATCTGTTGAGATTTCATTTTGTCCTCTTGTATCTCTTATTGCCCATATTCTTGAGTCCCATGAACTTGGGAGACTCATTAATAATTTGTCATTGATCTCTGTGAGAGAGATCTCTCTATCCAAGCTCCTTAATTGGTTGATGATCAGACTGAATCTGTCATACATCTCAGATATGCTTTCTTCATGCTTCTTTTGAAAGTTCTCATATTGGGAGATCAATAGAGCCTTTCTATCTTTCCTTTCATCAGCACTTCCTTCTACTATCTTTGTAAGAGCCTCCCAGATTTCTTTGGCTGATTCACAGTCAACAACCTTTTGAAAGATTTCATCTGAGAGGGTTGAGACAAGAATGTTCACAGCTTTTGCATCACATGCTCCTGCCTTCTTCTCATCATCTGTCCACTCGGCCCTTGGGACCAGTGTTTGAGTTACTTTACCACTTGAGTCCTTTCTATAAGGCTTGGGAGGACCTGTCAAAATAACATTAAACAATTCTTCATCAATAGAATTCATATAGATCCTAATTCTTGTTTTCCAAAGTGCAAACTTTTCAAGATTGCACATTGGTGGTCTGGTGGAAGCATAATCTTTGATTTGTGCCATAAAAAGTTTTTAGAAATATATATATATATATGAGGTAGGATCTTTTTGATCAAGGAGTTACCCCTTTTTGATCAACCTCCCTCTGATACCAATTGAAAGTGCACAGTTAACCTCACTAGAATTCTCTAGAGGTGGGGGGAGGGGGTGAATAGAGATAAAAAATATTTTGTGCATAGTTAACAAATATATATATATGTGTGTAATATTCACAGATTTAAGCTTCCCACACACCAACAAGAATTAAGCAAATAAAGAAAGAAATAGCAAAAAGAAAATCACAGCACAACACAAAGAAATATAGTGGTTCCCCAAACTTTGGGTACTCCACTCTTCTACCTCCTTGGTAGGAATTCACTATCTTGCACTGAGTCTTTTGTTAAGGAGACTATTAGAACCAGCCTGAGTCTTTTGATAAGGAGACTCTTAGAACCACTACAACTGAATTTTTTGAAGAGATTCTTAAAACTCGTTTACACAATTGAAATTTGAAATAAGGATATGAATGAGAAGAAGAAGAAGAATAAGAACAAGAAGAAGAACAAGAATAAGAAACAATTTATGCAAGAAGGAATCTTCTTCCTAGCAAGAAGATTAGAAGTACAAGTATAGTGAATGTAATCTCTCTTCTATAGTGAAAAGGAGATTGTAGGTCTTTCTCTCTTTCAGTGAGAGCTTTCAGAAATTTGCAGCAGTATGACTTCAGAAGGTAGTAGAAGAAGAAGAAGGCTTTTTTTTTTGCTGCAGCACTCTTTCACTTTTCTCAATTTTCTCTTTCTTCTCTCTTGGGAGCTTTTCCTCTTTTTCAGAAATGGAGTGGATCACTTATCATTATTCTTTGCCGACCTCCTTCTGTATTTATAGCTCTGTTTATTCAAAAATATTGTTATATGAGAATAATCAATTAGCAGTCAGAGAAATAGTAAGAGAGAAAAGTTTCCATAATCATTATATGGAAAGAGATCATTCTATTTTCAAATAATGTCCATAATAATCTTAATCATATTAGCCAAGAATCATTTAGAAGGAAAGACTGATTCAGAACGGCTAGAAGAGAATAATATAATTCCATAAAATTCAGATCTACAGAAAGAAGGAAAGAGATCTGGCGTGTTTTTGAATCTGTCACTAAAATCGACGTGCGTCGATTACTATTCAACGTAAGCGTCGATTTCAGCCTGGCTAGACGTCGATAAGAAAATATGGAAGGAACGTTGACTGAGGTGCGTCGACTTTACTGGGTGCGTCGACTAGAAATCAGAGTTACGTCGACTTTGGTTACGTCGAACTCTGTTTAGAGTTACTTCGACTCAGTATGAGAGGTACGTCGACTACACTTGGACGCTGCGTCGATTACTATTCGACGCATATTTACTTAAACTAATTTTTCACTCTGAGAACTCATTTTTCTACTCATTTCTAAGGGTTAAGATAAATCATTTCCCCAACAGATCTCTCAGTGAAAGCAGCTGATACTCCTCATACTCTGAAGAAGAAGCCTATATATGGCTAACTACAAAAGGATAAGAGCACCCATTACTCTCACAGATAGTGAGTTTGAAGATGAAGGCTGCTCTACTGCTAGAAGAGGGATAAGAACACCTCTCACTCTCTCAGACAGTGAATCTGAGGATGAGGGGTTCTATGGGCTTGTAGCCCTATCTAATGAAGAAGATCAGGATGATTCTCATCTTGCTCAGGTATGCACTCCTCACACATTTTCTTTATCTGCCTTAATTGAAAAGATCAAGAGTGCATCAGATGATTGCTCATAATCTGATGAATGTAATGTCGATGGTGAAGCAGAAGACTGCTCATCATGTAACAATGAGGACCATACTGATCTAATGGAACAATATGGTATTCTCTTGGCTGCTCTCAAGAGGAGCAAGAAGTTGGTCAAATCTCTAGCCGAGGAAATAAGGATCCTCAAGACATTCAGATCTCAAATAGATGAGAAGACCAAGGAGGTGACTAAATAATCCAATGAGCTTATACTACTCCAGAAGAGGTCTGAAGCACATGATAGGACAATTAAGTCTCTGGAGAAAAAGCTTATTTAGAAAGAAGGATTATGACTAGCTTCTCTAAGCCCAAAACTGTTCTCCCTATTGTAGATAGCTACTCCACTCAATATAGAGAAGGACTCGTGTACAATCCCATATTCGCTGAGTGGGCTCCCAGGCCCCAGACGATCAGAAGGATGGATAAAACCATGCACACTAGTCAAGAGGGGCATTCACCCAAAGCATCAGAGGGGCATTCACCTGGGCCAGAGCGGTAGATAAACTTTCAGGCGAGTGTGATCCTCCTCCTTTAAGCACTCACCCATCTAGGTACTCAAATGAGCCGGCAGCCAGGAAAACGAGGGCATAACCCCATTCGCCCAGTGGACCAAGGACCAATCGAGTGGTGCCTTCACGAACCACTCGCCCTGTGGGGACCAGAGGATCAGGCATGCAGGAAGTCAGGCGAGTGGTGTCTTCACGGACCACTCGCCTAGTGGGATCTATAGGCGAAATTACCTGAATACCCTTGGAGGTCTGCCCATAGCCTTTCAGAATAGTGGAGTTTGGTTGTTAGCAGACCAGTTCGGGGTGCGTATAGTAAAACCAGAAGGCAGAGTTACGCTATTAGCAGACCAGAAGAGAAAAACAATATATAGACCCTGAAGGGCACCATTGGAGAGGATCCGGTTTTTTGGCTTCTTCCTCCTTAGGACATCTTTGCTTAACTCCTCATGCTCTCCAAGGTGCCCAGCTTCAGCGTTGGCCTGGGAGGGGAAGCACTCTAAGATCTTCTGGGTGTGTGGTGAGACCTCCACACTATAGCAAAGGGTCGGTGTTTAGTTCTAACCCTTCGATCAAGTTCTTCTGAGGGATCAGTAAGTGCTAGCTGCCCCCTCTTAGGGGTCCGAACTCCTCATTGGGTCAGTTGACAGTTCTAACTTTTTTGGTGTGGTGAGCGTGGACCGCAGCTGGTACAAGAAATTCCCAAGGAGGCAACATGGCTGGAGAGGATGAGCGAGAGGCAGGCTATTGAGGTTCGCCACCATCTGGCTCGCTAGTGACGGTAGGGATGCTAGCAGATCTCTGAAGGGAGGTACTCAAGATGATCAACCTCGCCTTTGTAGTGGTGCGAGGCGAGTTTACAACCCTAGCGCCCCAGGTCATCCTGCCGCCGGGGGTAGGCGAGAACGCCCCCGAGCAGCAGGCCCGGTCAAAAAGCTCATGCGGAGAGTTGAGCAGGCAAGAGTGGTGAGCTAGGGAAGCCCATTCTGCGAGCTGGTGCTCTCGGCACCACTCCTGGAGGGGTTCAGGGAGCCGAATATGATATAATATACTGACAAGCATGACCCTGTCCAACACCTGGAATGGTTTGAGGACATGGTCTCAATCAGGATTATGTCAGATGCTTTCAAGTGTCGAATCTTTGCCACCACTCTAAAAGATAAGACACGGGACTGGTTTCACCAGCTCCCAATGGGGTCGATCTATGGGTTCGAGGACCTACGGCGTAGCTTTCAGCTACACTTCTCGACCTCGAAGAAGAGGAAGAAAGATGTCTGGGTACTCTTCAAAATCAAGCAGGGACCAGGGGAGTCACTGGCCCTCTACATGGACCTATTTTAGGAAGAGGTGTTGCTCATCTAGGAGGTGCCCGGGTTCACCCTCCAGCTTGCTTTTACAGTAGGGATACAGGAGGGGTTTTTCAAGATGAACCTGAAGCGGAAGCCCCCCCCCCCCCATGTGATTCAAAGAGCTGATGGAGCGGGCGGCGGAGGAAATAGAAGGGGATGTGGCCAACCCGGAGTTCAAAAGAAGGCTGGCAATATAAAGTTAAGCTGGAATGCCCCAGATTGATTCCGCTGCTAGGCTCTCATTAGACGGTGGGTCAGGTTGATCTCTGGAGAGGCTGGCAAGGTAAAGTTAAGCTGGAATGCCCCAGATCGATTCCGCTGTCGGACTCTCATTAGATAGTGGGTCAGGTTGATCTTTGGAGAGGCTGACAAGGTAAAGTTAAGCTGGAATGCACCAGATCGATTACATTGCTGGGCTCTCATTAGACGGCGGGTCAGGTTGATCTCTGGAGAGGCTGGCAAGGCAATGTTAAGCTAGGATGCTCCAGATCGATTCCGCTGATGGGCTCTCATTAGATGGTGGGTCAGGTTGATCTCTGGAGAGGCTGGCAAGGTAAAGTTAAGATGGAATGCCCCAGATCGATTCCGCTGCCAAGCTCTCATTAGATGGTGGGTCATGTTGATCTCTGGAGAGGCTGGCAAGGTAAAGTTAAGCTGGAATGCTCCAGATTAATTCTGATGTCGGGCTCTCACTAGACAGTGGGTCAGGTTGATCTCTAGAGAGGCTAGCAAGGTAAAGTTAAGCTAGAATGCCCCAGATTGATTCTACTGCCGGCTCTCATTAGATGGTGGGTCAGGTTGATCTCTAGAGAGGCTGCCGAGGTAAAATTTAGATGGAATGCCCCAGATCAATTCTGCTGCTGGGATCTCATTAGATGGTGGGTCAGGTTGATCTCTAGAGAGGCTGGCAAGGTAAAGTTAAGCTGGAATGCTCCAGATCGATTCCACTACCGGGCTCTCATTAGACGGTGGGTCAGGTTGATCTCTAGAGAGGCTGGCAAGGTAAAGTCGAGCTGTATAGACCTTGGCTGACCCGCTGACTAGGTCTCACCTAGCTGGCAGAGCGGTGGGCTCACCCAGTGACAGGAAGGAAAGGAAAATCCGAGAAGGGGATGTTGACACGAAGAAGTGGAAGTCTTAAGGGTCAAGGTAGGCGAGTGGGTCCATCAATAGGGGCACCCGCTCGATGAATGCACCCGAGGTGTCAGCCAATCGGAGGAGGTGTAGAACCATTTGGGACAAGGTGCGCTCTCTGCAGGGTCACGCTCCTGGTAGAATCGGCGCGACTTGTAACACCCCAAAAATTGTAGTTCAGCGAGGTAGGCGGAGTGGTAGTGTTGCGCTCGTAGTAGGATGAAATTTCACTGTCCAAAGCAGTGCGCACGACCATTTCTCCTCTTCGCGCACGACCACTAGTCGTAAGCAAGTGATCGTGCGCTCTTGTCAAGGCAAAGAGAGCCGTCGGGATGCTCACTGTCCAAAGCAGTGAGCACGACCATTTCTCCTCTTCGCGCACAACCGATTTGGAACGCCCGTCGGTGTTTCCTTGCAAACGGGCCGAGGTAAAGCTACACCCGCATCGTTGTTGTTAATGCGATGATTTGAGCAATGGGCACAAGCTTGTACCGAACCCGCACCATGCTTATCGGCGAGAGGGGGAAACCTCAGGACGCCGTGTGATCATGGGATAAACCTATTTGGGAGGGTTCCTCCAATAGGTAAATGCTCAAGCGTTCACTAAGCTCTTTAGTTTAGCTGGTTACGTGTGGTCGTGAGAACCCACGGTCATGGTTTTGGATTGATGTTATGATTAGCCTCATGCGTTGCTTAGGTGGTTGTGGGGAACCTTCGGCTGAACCCAACCAACATCATGTGCATTCCCAGGATCAACTCTATTTGTTGCTACACCTAGAAGATTGTTTGTGCTTGAAACCTCACCTTGTGTAGTTTGCACCTTCCTTAGTACTACTTGTTGCTAGTACGACTTGTTGCAGGGAAGAAGCACCGCCACCCCGAGAAAGGGGTGGGGTCATTATAATTTGGTCAGTTGTGCTGACCGTTGCTTTGTTTGCCACCTCTTGGTGGAATCTTCTTATGCAGGTGCAGGTGAGCCTAGCGGGAAATAGCGGGCGGTGGCCCTTTTTGCTGCATTGGCCCTCGAAGGCCAGCCTCTTTTCTACTTTTCATGTATTGCCGACCTGCGTGCCGAAGTATGTTTAGGGAGTTTTGTACATTTTGGAATGTAAGGCCTTAAGGCCGTAACTCTACACTTTATTGTTTCATTCCTGTGATAGTGGACTATTCTGAAAGAAATGTTAAATCTTTATGCCTCCGCTTATGTTTAGTATACTCTGGTGTAGTTCTTTTCTGTATATCTCCTTTTAACGCCTAGCTAGTGTGGTTAGTATTGCGTGGGGTTCCGGCCGGACCTACTGTTATATTATTTGTACTGGCAGGGTATTATAATTTGGTATTGGACTTTGGGCGTCGATCCTTAGTTTAGTGAATTCGGGACGAATTCCTTTTAAGGGGTGGTTTGCACGGGATGTGCATTCACCTAAAACGACAAAAACTAATAAGAATGTCCACTTAAGAATGGAAAAACATACTTGTTTGCGGAACCTGAGCGTTCCATGATTGTTGTTTGCTATGTTTTCGGTCACTAAATTGTGTATTGCACGATTATAGGTGACTAGGAGTGCTGCGGGGCAGCCTCGACCCCGTAACACCGCTAAAAGTAGTGCGTCGGCTGAGGTGCCAGCGACCACTCCTCCTGCTAAGCGGATCAGGTTAATCGCAGAAGCTGTCTTCGCGATGATCAATGCTCAACCTACAAGGCTTGCACAGCCTGCTACGCCTGTTACAGATGCGGCCCCGATGATCGAACCTACAGGGGAACCTGCGGTGGAACCGAGAATGCAGACCCCTGTGCCAGTGGCTGCAGTGGAACCTGCGGTGGTGCCAAGGGTGGAGCGTCGTGTAGAGCATGTAATTGTTGCGCGAGCGCGTGATCAACAACTACAACACTTTCTAAGTTTCCATCCTCCAACCTTTTCGGGGACCGGATCCCCAACGGAGGCGGAGGACTGGCTGTCAACGATTAGGAAAACTCTAAAGGCGACAGCAACGGAAGAAGCTATGATGGTCACCCTAGCCACCTTTCTCCTTAACGAAGAAGCAGAGCTTTGGTGGGCCAAACAGGAAGCGCATAAGTTTGAAGGTAAGGATATTACCGAGATCACTTTGGCGGAGTTCTCAAAGTCGTTTCTTCAGAGATATATTCCCTCTGCCCAACGCATTGTGTTGCAGAACCAGTACTTGAGGTTAACTCAAGGCGATAGCTCGGTGGACGAGCACTTGCAAGAGTTCACTAGATTGGGCCACTATGCGGGGTTTTTGGTGGAAGATGAGGAAATGAAGACGAACAAGTTTTATGAAGGTCTTCGGGATGAGTTGCGGCTGCTCCTTGCAGGCCCAATGACGTTTGGCTTCCATTTGATGGTGCAAAGTGCCAGATCTCTGGAGTTGGACATGAAGAGAGTACAAGCAAAGGGCGTGGCAAAGAAACCTGAATTTCATGCGCCGACCTCTCACTCCAAATCTGAGTTCAGGAGGAACAAAAGGAAGTTCAAGTCTGCGGAACCAACTCGCTCAAATGTGTCGGGAGTTACGACTGCACGTGGTCCAATTACATGTTTCACTTGTGGAAAGGTGGGACACAAAGCAAACGTGTGTCGCAGTGGTCCTCCGATGCCAGAGAACCGAGCGATGGACTATGCTCGTGCTGCGGGTCATGCAGAAAAGGGCAAAGCTGCGGAGTCTGCTGCTTCACAGCACATTCCGACCCAGCCGAGAGTTTACTCGCTTGGCCAGCAAGAAGCCATACGACAAACTGATGTCGTCACAAGTATGAATTAAATGTTAGCTTTTACATAGCTATGTGTGATTAATACTGTTGTGCAACTTTATGTTTGATTTGTGTGCAATTAGGTTTCATCCTAATTTTCAACTATCCGGCGAGAGCTCTATTTGATACGGGAGCATCGCACTCTTTTCTGTCTATGGGCTTCGTGGTGCGAATCGGAGTGCCATCAACCTTAGCAAAAGATAGATTGAAGGTAGTGCTACCTAAAGGGTCTCGCATGAGTGCGGATAGGAAGAGTCGTGTGAAGGTGCAGATCGGAAATCAGGATTTCGACTTGGAAACGTCGTTATTACCGTTAACTGAATTTGATGTGATCTTCGGCATAGACTGGCTCTCGGAGCAGCGAGCATGCATAGATTGCAATTCAAAGGAGATCACTCTGGGAAAGAACACCGAAGATGAAACCACGTTTGCAGGTATGCGAGGAGCGAGCAAGACACTGATGTCTACTCTCCAGGTGGTTAAGGCGGTGAGAATGGGCGCGGAATTGTTCTTCACTCTGTTGGAGGATTCGAAGCCAAAGCCCAGGTTATGCGATGTCCCAGTTGTAGCGGAGTACGCCGATGTGTTTCCTAACGAACTCCCTGGGGCTCCGCCTCAGCGGGAGATTGATTTATGTATTGAGCTGGTGCCAGGTGCCAAACCTGTGGCCCACTCACCGTACCGGATAGCGCCGAAGGAATTGGCAGAGCTGAAGGTTCAATTGCAAGAGCTGCTAGAGCAAGGCTACGTACGTCCAAGTTCATCGCCTTGAAGTGCACCGGTCCTCTTTGTGAAAAAGAAGGATGGGAGCTTGCGTCTTTGTATCGACTATCGAGAGCTGAATAAGTTGACCGAGAAGAACCGATACCCGATTCCAAGAATCGACGATTTATTCGACCAACTGGTTGGGTCGATGGTATACTCTAAGCTAGACTTAAGGTCCGGCTATTATCAGCTGCGTATAAGGGAATGTGAAATTCCAAAGACAGCATTCAGTACCCGCTTTGGGCACTATGAGTTCACCGTTATGCCGTTCGGTCTATCTAATGCACCGTCGGTATTTATGGACTTAATGAATAGAACGTTCCGAGAGTATTTGGATCAATTTGTGATCGTCTTCATCGACGACATTTTGGTATACTCTCAGTCGGAGGAGGAGCATGCAGAGCATCTGCACACAGTTTTGAGCATCCTAAGGAGGAGTCAATTATATGCCAAGTTCTTCAAGTGCGAGTTTTGGCTTTCGTCAGTAGCATTTTTGGGTCATGTTGTTAGTGGGGATGGAATTGCGGTTGATCCGTCGAAAATAGAAGCGATCCGAGCGTGGCTTGTGTTGAAAAACGTTGCGGAAGTCCGAAGTTTCTTAGGACTTACCGGCTATTATAGGCGCTTGGTGGAGAACTTCTCGAGGGTCGCACTTCCTCTCACTAAACTGACTAGGAAAGATCACAAGTTCGACTGGTCGCCCGAGTGCGCTCGAGCTTTTGAAGAACTGAAGAGTCGTCTGACCACGGCGCCCATTCTATGCTCGCCATGTGGTACGGAAGGCTACGAAATTTATAGTGAAGCCTCGGGGAGTGGTTTGGGTTGCGTCCTAGTGCAGTTCGGAAAGGTAATTGCCTACGGCTCCCGACAACTGAAGGTTCACGAAAGGAACTACCCGGTCCATGATTTGGAGCTAGCGGCCGTGGTTTTCGCCCTAAAGCTTTGGAGGCATTACTTGTATGGCATGAAGATCGATATCTTTACTGACCACAAGAGCCTCAAGTACCTGCTGGATCAAAGGGAGTTGAATATGCGTCAGAGGAGGTGGATGGAATTCCTTGGGGACTACACCTTCAACATCAAATAAACTCCTGTTAAGAGAAATGTAGTTGCGGACGCGTTGAGTCGTCGGGCTCCTGCTCAAGCAAATTGGATTTTGATGCACGATGAGCGTCTAATCCGCGAGCTAGAAGTTATGGATATCATTTGCGTCGATAGAAGGGCGTCTCCTTCAGCATGCTTGAACTGGATGGAGGTTCAATACGACCTCGCCGACCGAGTTCGACAAGCATAGGAGCTGGATGAGAGCATGAAACGCTATAAAGCGGAGACCGTTGATGGGTCAAACGCTGATTTCTCTTTCGAGGATGGCCTTATGTGGAAGAATGGCAGATTGTGCGTCCCAAATGTTGGTACTTTACGGGCGGAGTTGATGTACGAGGCTCATCATACCAAGTACTCGATCCACCATGGGAGCACAAAAATGTACATGGATATGAAGAAACTCTTCTGGTGGCCGGGTATGAAGAAAGACATTGCCCTCTACGTGGCCAAGTGTCATACTTGCGCGTTGGTGAAGGTGGAATGTCAACGTCCCGGTGGGTTTATGAAGTCATTGCCGATTCCGGAATGGAAGTTCGATGATATTTCGATGGATTTCGTGCATGGACTGCCGAGATTTCAACATGGAAACGACGCCATCTGGGTGATCGTGGACCGATTGACGAAGGTATCACACTTTATTCCGAACTGGAAGGATGATTCTGTGGAGAACCTGGCAAAGTTGTACGTCGATAATATCGTACGGTTGCACGGGATTCCCCGTAGCATCGTTAGTGATCGCGATGGGCGGTTCACATCAAATGATTGGAGGCTGATTCATCAATTATTGGGTACCAAGCTGAAGTTTTGCACGGCCTTCCACCCGCAAACGGATGGACAAACCGAAAGGACCAATATGACGATGGAGGACATGCTAAGGATATGCGCCCTGGACTTCGGAAAGAGATGGGAGGACCATCTCTATATGATTGAATTTGCTTACAACAACAGCTACCAAGCAAGTATAAAGATGGCCCCTTTCGAGGCTCTTTATGGTAGGAAATGTCGCACACCGTTATCTTGGACTGAAACGGGCGACACTAAGTTGTTGAAACGCAAGGATGTGGAGGAGGCAAATACATCGATTCGGGCTATTCGGGAGCGATTGCTCATTGCCCAAGATCGGCAGGCAAAATACTACAATGCAAATCATCGGAATGTCGAGTTTGCCATTGGCGACTGGGTTTATCTCAAGATCAAACCGTTCAAAGGAGTATCGAGGATCTGACGCTTGAAAAAGCTAAGTCCGAGGTACTCAGGACCGTTCGAGATCTTGGAGCGCATTGGTGAAGCTGCCTACCGGCTTGCTCTATCTTCGGAGTTGAGCGGGTTGCATGATGTATTCCACATCTCTGTGTTGCAGAAGGCTGTAAAGGAGCCAAATCTTGTTGCTGCGGTCTGCGAAGTGTCGGTAGATGGTGGGCTAGCGACGAAAGTCAAACCCATTTGCATTGAAGACACTGAAGTGAAGCAGTTGCGGAACAAGTCCTTTCGGATGGTGAAAGTCCGTTGGAATAATTGCGGGCGAGAGGAACTCTCTTGGGAAAGAGAGCAGTCGATGCTTGCGGAGTTCCCCGAGCTATTTCTCTCAGGTATTTTTTTTAACTGTATTTTCTGTTAATACTGTTTTCGAAATTTCGGGACGAAATTTTAAGGGAGGTGGAGTTGTAACACCCCAAAAATCGAATTTCAGCGAGGTAGGCGGAGTGGTAGTGCTGCGCTCGGAGTAGGCTGAAATTTCACTGTCCAAAGCAGTGTGCATGACCATTTATCCTCTTCGCGCACGACCACTGGTCGTGAGCCAGTGATCGTGCGCTCTTGTCAAGGCAAAGAGAGCCGTCGGGATGCTCACTGTCCAAAGCAGTGCGCACGAGCATTTCTCCTCTTCGTGCACGACCGCTGGTCGTGCGCCAGTGATCGTGCACCCTGTTTATTCTGTTCCGTAAAGAAGAGGGGAGAAGACGATCCGACCGATCAAATTTATTGGAAATCGATCCAACGGATGTGAGTTGTTGTTGGGCGGTCTTAGGGCTTTGGAGAGGGGTTAATCCCTCATATTTCCATAGCCTTTCTCTCTCCTAAGCTTGAGAAAGAAGAAAGGGCAAGGAGGAAGAAGAAGGAGATTCCGCCATTGACGGAGCTCCGGAGCTCCGATTCGCGAGACGTTTCCAGATCTGGAAAGTGCAGCCCGGTGCGGTTCTTTCCCTCCGATTGGAATCTCGGATCTATGGCGGGGAAGAGAGCTCCAAGGGTAACAATTCTTTCTCCCGGTCTCAGGACGTGTTCTTTGTCCTCTCTTTCTTTTTCTATGCTTGCATGAGGACTCCCTTTCACCAAATGGGTGAAGTGTAGGATTTCCTCTAGTTCTTCGGAACTCCGGGTCGATTGTGTCCGTCCCCGGCATATTGCATCTAGAAATCCGGTAGTCGTGCGGATTTAGGCATTGTGTGTGAAGCCTATTCGTGGCCGTGAGCCCGAATCGGTGATGCTTGTTTTGTGACGTTGCATTTAGGTTAGGCCTAGAATGCGTGCCGGAGAATGACTCCGTGAGATCATCTATAGTATTGCGGGACTTGGGATTAGGCATCGTGTGAAGATCCTAACGAAATCCCCTTGCTTGGAGAGTGCTGGAATGCAAACCTTCACCACGAAATTGAAGTGAGTTATTGTATACCTCCTTCATTGGTTGTTCTAGTGAAGCCTAGGGCCACTTGGTTGGTTTAGGTGCATAACTTATCGTGATTGGGAACGCCCGTCGGTGTTTCCTTGCAAATGGGCCGAGGTAAAGCTACACCCGCATCGTTGTTGTTAATGCGATTATTTGAGCAACAGGCACAAGCTTGTACCGAACCCGCACCATGCTTATCGGCGAGAGGGGGAAACCTCGGGACGCCGTGTGATCATGGGATAGAGCTGTTTGGGAGGGTTCCTCCAATAGGTAAATGCTCAAGCGTTCACCAAGCTCTTTAGTTTAGCTGGTTACGTGTGGTCGTGAGAACCCACGGTCATGGTTTTGGATTGATGTTATGATTAGCCTCATGTGTTTCTTAGGCGGTTGTGGGGAACCTTCGGGTGAACCCAACCAGCATCATGTGCATTCCCAGGATCAACTCTATTTGTTACTACACCTAGAAGATTTTTGTGCTTGAAACCTCACCTTGTGTAGTTTGCACCTTCCTTAGTACTACTTGTTGCTAGTACGACTTGTTGCAGGGAAGAAGCTCCGCCACCCCGAGAAAGGGGTGGGGTCATTATAATTTGGTCAGCTGTGCAGACCGTTGCTTTGTTTGCCACCTCTTGGTGGAATCTTCTTATGCAGGTGCAGATGAGCCTAGCAAGAAATAGCGGGCGGTGGCCCTTTTTGCTGCGTTGGCCCTCGAAGGCCAGCCTCTTTTCTGCTTTTCATGTATTGCCGGCCTGCGTGCCGAAGTATGTTTAGGGAGTTTTGTAAATTTTGGAATGTAAGGCCTTAAGGCCGTAACTCTACACTTTATTGTTTCATTCCTGTGATAGTGGGCTATTCTGAAAGAAATGTTAAATCTTTATGCTTCCGCTTATGTTTAGTATACTCTGGTGTAGTTCTTTTCTATATATCTCCTTTTAACGCCAAGCTAGTGTGGTTAGTATAGCGTGGGGTCCCGGCCGAACCTACTGTTATATTATTTGTACTGGCAGGGTGTTACACGACTACACAAGTCCTAAAAGGGTATATCACTTATGGAGGAACTACGACCGTGTGGTGCACCAGTGGAGCAAGAACGCCTTAGTCATGACCCAGGAGTAAGGGTCGGAGGTACGCAGATGCGTATGCGACACGCGAGTGCATGAATGAGTGTACGAGAGCGTGAATGTCCATGCGCAGACCATTAGCCGGTGGCAATAAGTAAAACAAAAAATGAAGACTAGCAGAGACTTGGTCGAACAAATATCTTACATTTCATTTTCAAAAAAGTATTCATTTACAAAAGGGGGGATCTCTCCCCAAGTATATATTACAATCGAAAAGGAAAAGAAAGCAAAAGACCTTCAGGGGGAGCCGCCAGACTTATCGCTGGTGGATCCACTACTTTCGCCTGAAGTACGGAGGGCGCTACTCTCCAGTCAAAGGTCGACTTTGCCATCCAGCACACTCAGTCGATCGAAGAGCTCGGGCAGAACATTGCGAGTCGCGAGCCTCTCACCTTCTTCCTTCAAGAGTCCCGCACTCCGCAACACCTTTAGCGCATGCTTCGCCGCTCCTTGGGGGGTCTCCTGCATCATCACCTCGAGCTTGTCATTGGTGTAATGATTCCGAGTACTTTTTTATCCAGTAGGCAGTGGGACAGCGGCGTCTCGCAGGCGTTGGACCTTGGCCCGCAGCTCCGTGTTCTGGTCCTTAAGACTGGCCACTCGCACGCGCAGAATATCAATATGTGGGGTGTATGTAAGAAAGGGAAAACGCAAGGTTAGGGCAAGTAAATGAAAGGGAGGCGCGAGAGCGCAAGCGTCTTCGACCGCACTTACCACTCGAACTCGGTGGTTGGAGAGAAGGGTCTCGGTGGCCTCCAGCTGCTGCTTCAAGGCCACATATTCAGAATAAGCGAGGCCTCGCGTCCTTTCAACCTCAACAAGGTTTTGCACGAGGTTGATGATGTAGCACGATGACATATGCGCAAGCTCGAGAGCATACAGTTGAGCCTGCTCGGCCTCATGAGCGAGGGCCCGAGTGGTCTCGGCGTCGAAGCTGGTGGCATCCTCTTGGATGTAGAGCGCAAAAGAGAGGGCATATGCCTCACTACTGGTGGTGTCCTGCTCCATCCAGGATTGTAGGAGTGTGGAAATTAAGGCCCGCTTGTCCTTTCGATCCCACAAAAGTAGGGGTTCGCTTGCTTCGTCGACATACTTCTCGCCCAGGGCAAATTTCTGGTTCCCTCTCGGTGACGATCTCGCAGAGGACTCCGCCGGTGCGCTAGAGGTCCCAACTGCCACTTTCGATGTAGTGCCTGTCATCTCCGTTATGACCGGTGCACTCGCCCAAGGGGTCTCAGCGGCGACCGCCTTACCCTTAACAGTTGTTGAAGGCTTGGATTGTTTGGCCGAAGGTGAGCCGGGAGCCATTTCAGGCTTAAGCTTCTGACTGCTGGGCTTGGAGCAGCCCAAATATTTGCAGCAGGCTTCGGCGGCGGATTGCGTGAGGGTCGTGGAAGCACTAGTTTTTCCCTTATTCGCATACGACGGATGAATGGGGAGATCCCATGCACCTGCATCAGATTGATTAAGTATGAAAAGGTGAATAGATTGGTACGCGGGAGCTAGAGTTGAAGAAATTCGCCTTACGCTCTCCCGGCAGGACTGGGGGGAGCGTATTGACGTTCTTCCGCATGTGAACGACATCCATGTCGTGCCCTTGGATGAACCGGTGCAGCTTGGCCTCATGACCTCCTAGCGACAGAGGCTTGTAGGTCGACTCCTCTTCCTGTACTGGCGCGAGAAGGGTGTTGCCAAAGCTCCCAGTGATGAAGATGAAGCGCCAAACCTAGTCATGGTTCTTGTTGGCGGTACCGATGACCTTGAGGCGGTATGGCCGAAGAAGAAGGCTACCCTTCTTTCGTCCAGAAATTGAACAACTTGTGGAAGATAGGGAGGGAGAACACGATCCTCTCCTCGCGCAGGTAGTAGGCGAATCCTACCAACATGGCGATAGAGTTGGGGTTGAGCTACACAGGATCGACACCAAAATTGTGAAAGTTCTAGCGCAGCTCCGTCCAGAGAGGAAGGTAGAGACCAACCTCAAAGTGCTTCAGGGGGGTGGCGTGTGTATCTGGCGAGAACTGTATAATGCGATCGTGTTTTCTAGGGCAGCGCGCAACAAACCCGGGTGCGACATAATCTGTAATCTCCATCGTGAACTCATCTTCCAACAAGTCACAGGTGGCAAAATCGTGGTCAGCAAATGCCTGAGCGCACCTGCCCCTGCCATCATGTTCAGCCACCATCGCGCAGGGGTCGAAGTTGAGTCCCACAAGAAATATGGAGAAAGGCACGAGTGTAAGCGCGAGAGCGAGAAAGAGAAGAAGGAAGCTGGAATGAAAGGAATAAATGCGGTAGATATGCCTAGCTATTTATAGAAAAGATAAGAAAGTCGAGAAGTTCACCAGGCATGGGGGTGTGGGTAGCGACCACACTGCCCCAATGCCTCGAGATTCGAGCCAGCCCCACCCACGCCCCACTCGTCTATAGGTGACAAGTGTCGCGTGCAAATCCCTCCGCAGAAAGATGGGAGCCAGATAAAGCACAACGAAATCAAAATATCATGCGAGACAACATTCCGCAAAAACTTCAGAAGGATCACGCTGATGGGTATGATTTGTGCATATTTTTGTTATAGTATTTAGGTTAACTATTTATATAATTTTGTAAATATTATTTATATTTTGATTAAAAATCATTTCATTTACAATTTCTGTGCTAAATATAGTTGTATTTCTATTTTGCAGATTTTCTGTAGTTTTGCTCAAAATTGACAATACACACCCTCGGTCACGCCCGTGACCAAGGGTGTGTAACCTTAATTTCTGTACAAAGTTGATCCCGCGCAGTTTGAGCTAGTCCACAGCAAGTCACGCCCTCGGTCACGCCCGTGACCCATGGTCACACCCATGACCAAGGGCATGTAAACTTAAAATGATGCTCCCAGCCATGCTGTCGAGAAAAGGAGCTGCTCTCAAGAAGTTGACCCTGCTAACGCCCTCAGTCATGCCCATGACCATGGGCATGTAATTTTAAAGCTCATTTTCAAGCTTTCCACGTGGACATGTCAACAATCAAATCCAATGTTGCCGCACAAGTCACACCCGTGACCTAGAGGGCACGCCCATGACATTCCCGCGTGATCCTTGCTCCCTGTCGCGCTGAATTCAAGCCCATGCTGCATTAACTGAAGCCATCCAAGGTCACGCCCGTGACCCAAATGTCACGCTGTGACATGTCTCAAGCAATCGTCCACGCCATTGTCCCTGCTGCAGAACAGATATTACATGCCCTTGGTCACGCCCGTGACCGAGGGCGTGTAACCCCAAATATTCTCCTATAAATTCAGGAGCTCATTTCCAGCAATTGCTCCTCCTACCCCCTGCCCATTTGGGCTGTTCTTGTATAGTTTTATGTATTTTTTTAGGTTTAGATTTAATTTTATGTAATTTTTTATTTCTTTGTTAATGACTTGTTATTTTCATTTCATGCAAGTTAGTTTAGATTTACTTTAATGCAATGTAACTTAGGTTTCATTTCATGTAATGTTCTTTTTTTTTATGGTAATGAAAGTTTAGTTTTTCTTATTTATGCAAAATCTCCTCTTTTCTTCTTATCTCTTTTTCTAATTTTTTTCCTTTAGCTAATATTTAATTGTTCTTGATTTTTGCAAGCTTTGATTCGAAATTATCTCTTCACCTTATTATCGTATCTCCTCTCCTTCGATTTATTCTCGAAAATTAATGATATCGAGTTCATATGCCGGTTATTAATTTTGGTATTTGTTTTCGTATTCTAGTTAGCCGAGAGGCTCGTGCATACGAATCGATCGCTCGAGAATAAAAAGAGTTGCACGCACCCCTGGAGAGAGGATGATGTAAATCTTCTGGATAAGAGTCAAATCCTATAGTGGGATTCACCTCGTTCCAGCTAATATTAGGCGTTTCGGTTATAGGATAAGAGACCAGCCGATCAACTTAATCGTAGGTGGGCGTATTCCTCGAGAGAGGTGCGTTCATAAACTAGGAATCTCCGCGGTCAATGTTTAGAGTAGAATGATAATATTTATCCTTCTATTTCATTTCAAGGCGAGTTCTAATCAAGTTTTGTTTTTGTTTTATTTTATTTATTTATTAAGTTCTCTTTTAGCTAGTTTTAATTATAAGCTCTTTACCAATATTATTTCCTATAAAATAATAGTTTGCAATCTCGAAGTAGATGTACCCGACTAACCCGTATTTAATACGACCTTGATATTTTTCTTAAGTATCCTATACTATAGACGATAAGGTACGCTTGCCTTCATCGGATATAGATTTGAAGAACATCAATAGCATTCCTCCTAAATTCATAAATTCGTTTTCAACAAATTTTCATATCACACGCGAAATAGACAGTTAATATTTAAGATGACTAGTCTGTTCACAAAGCAGAGCCGATCTCGGTATTCATTATGGAAAAGAAAAATAATCAGGATAAGGAGAATACAGGGAGCGAGTGCCGGCAGGCTTAGTATTAGGCCCACTGCCATCGACCCCGACCTCGCCTCCCCGTCCTCGGCGGCACTCGCGGGTAATAGTACGCGCTTACAAGTGTGAGCTCTTAGTTAACCAAGCACATTTGGTCTCTTGCCCGTGCGATGTGCCTCCTACGAGAATTCTTCTCGCATCTGCCTCCCTGACGCTCCATCGCTCCGACGAGGTGCATGTAATCCCTCTCGAGAGCGCCCAATCGAGGCTCAAAAGTTGCCCGTTCTCCATGGACCTGACTGGTAAGGCTCGCTGCATCCAGATAAGCTTGTCGAGAACCTTCGTCACCCACTCTTTCATTATCCTAGGGTCGGCGGCATCGCCAAAGAAGTATGAAAGATCTCCAGGAGAGGGGGTGGCGAGAACATTCCTTCTCCCTCCTCATAGTGAGGGTTCATCAGCGAGGCGTCTCGGTAACCTGCAAAAGTAAAAGTTGATTGGTCCTATCTAGCAGTTCAAGAAAGTAGGGTCGAAACAAATGAAGTGGCTAACCTGGCACAGGTTATTTTTCTTCGCGCCAGCAATAGGGCTAGGTTGCCCTGCGAATGGCTAGACGGGGGGATGGAATGATTTCCCCTTTACCTGGCGAGAGGGTACCTGATTGGCAGTGGAGGTGGTGGCTAGATCGGTGGCGGGGGAATTGCGGCCGGGCTCCTCCCTGGCGAGTGCTCCTGCTCTAGCACAAGGAGAGTTCTTGTCTCGTGAGCTGGAGAGTCTCGCGGTATTGGGGGAGGTCCCGTAGTTCAAAAGGAGGGCGCTACGACAGACAGGATAAACAAGATGGCAAAAGATAGGGAGGCATTGGAGAGGCCGATAAGTAGAGCTTACCAGGATCAAGCAGGGCTCCGCCTGGAGTAGCTGGAAGGCCGGTCACCTGAGCCGGCGGGACACCCTTAGTGGAGGGCGAGAGTATGATGATACCCATCAGGTCAGTCTAGGGGCTGTCCCCCATCGTCGGCATCTCTTGCGAGTGGTCAAAATCATTGATGTGTCACGTCGTTAGAATTATCAGTAAACAAGATGGGTCAAACCTTGCTTGGGTCATCAGGGTAATCGCGTGAAGGGGGCGGAGTCTTCGAAGCAAACTCAGTCACCATCGGGTCCCACCTAACCGCCTTAGCCTTCTTCGGCCGATATGGTGAGCTAGGATCCCTCTTGAACGAAAGCTAATGAGCGTACCTAGTGGATTGGGAAGAGTTCTTCTCTCGAGCCGTGGCAAGATGATCCAGCAGCTCTTGTGAAAGCGGTCTCGGGATGGTCTCATAAATTCCATTGAGATTGCGAGAGCCCAGGAGAAAGAAAAAAAGAAAGGTAGTGAGAGGGGAATGGGCAATCCAAGCATTGTGGCCTGAGATATATATAGCACAGTGGAGGGGCCCAACGAAAGATTCCCTCCTGGTCAGCAAGCACTCGCCGAATACTCGGGGTTGGACATTTCTTTCTGAGCGTATACCTCGCTCACAAAGATCGGGGATTATGTATAACCCCGTATTCATCGAGTGGGCCCCCAGGCCCCAGACGGTTAGAAGGATGGACAAAACCAAGCAGATAGGTCAAGAGGGGCATTCGCCCGAAGCATCAGAGGGGCATTCGCCTAGGCCAGAGTGGTAGGTAAACTTCAGGATGAGTGTGATCCTCCTCCTTTAAGTACTCGCCCGTCTAGGTATTTGGATGAGTCGACAGCCAGGCGAACGAGGGCGGAACCCCACTCGCCTAGGGGACCAAGGACCAGGCGAGTGGTGCCTTCATGGACCACACGCCCTATGGGGACCAGAGGATCAAGCATGCAGGAAGTTTGGCGAGTGGTGTCTTCACGAACCACTCACCTAGTGGGATCTACAAGTGAAATTACCTGAATACCCTTGGTGCTCTGTCCATAGCCTTTCAGAACAATGGAGTTTGGCTATTACCAGACCAGTTTGGGGAGCGTATAGTAAAACCAGAAGGCAGAGTTATGCTATTCGCAGACTAGCAAAGAAAAACTATATATAGACCCTGAAGGGAACCTTTGGAGAGGATCCGATTTTTTTGTTTCTTCCTCCTTAGGACATCTTTGGTTAGCTCCTCAGGCTCTCCAAGGTGCCCAGCTTCAGCTTTGGATTGGGAGGGGAAATGCTCTATGATCTTCCGGGTGTGCGGTGGGACCTCCATACTGTAGCAAAGGGTTGTTTAGTTCTAACTCTTTGGTCAGGTTCTTCTGCGGGATCAGTAAGTGCTAGCTGCCCCCTCTTTGTGGTCCAAACTCCTCATTGCGAAAGAGGTCTCGGGGATGGTCTCATAAACGCCTTTGAGATTGCGAGAGCTCGGAAGAAAGAAAAAAGAAAAGACAGTGAGAGGGGAGTGGGCACTCCAAGCGTTGTGGCCTAAGATATATATTTCACAGTGGAGGGGCCCACCGAAATATTCCCTCCAGGTCAGCAAGCACTCACCGAATACTCAGGGTTGGACTTTTCTTTCCGAGAGTGTACCTCGTTCACAAAGAGTGGGGATTGCGTACAACTCTGTATTCGCTGAGTGGGCCCCCAGGCCCCAGATGGTCAGAAGGATGGACAAAAACCAAGCAGACGGGTCAAGAAGGGAATTTGCCCGAAGTATCATAGGGGCATTCGCCCAGGCCAGGGCGGTAGGTAAACTTCAAAGCGAGTGTGATCCTCCTCCATTAAGCACTCGCCCATCTAGGTACTCGGATGAGCCGACAGCACGATGAATGAGGGCGAAACCCCACTCGCCCAGGGGATGAAGGACCAGGAGAGTGGTGAATTCACTAACCATTCGCCCTGTGGGGACCAGAGGATCAGGCATGTGGGAAGTCAGGCGAGTGGTGTCTTCACGGACCACTCACCCAATTAGATCTAGATGTGAAATTACCTGATTACCTTGGTGGTCTGCCCATAGCCATTCAAAATAGCGGAGTTTGGCTATTAGCAGACAGTTTGGGGTGCGTATTGTAAAACTAGAAGGCAGAGTTATGCTATTAGCGAACCAGAAGAGAAAAACTATATATAGAACCTGAAGGGCACCTTTGGAGAGGATCCAATTTTTTGGCTTCTTCCTTCTTAAGACATCTTTGGTTAGCTCCTCGGGCTCTCCAAGGTGCCCAACTTCAGCTTTGGCTTGGGAGGGTAAGCGCTCTAAGATCTTCCGACTGTGTGGTGGGACCTCCACACTATAGCAAAGGGTCGGTGTTTAGTTCTAAGTCTTTGGTCAGGTTCTTCTGCGGGATCAGTAAGTGCTAGCTGCCCCCTCTTAGGGGTCCGAACTCCTCATTGGGCCAGTTGACGGTTCCAACAACTACGCTATAATAAGGAAGTTGGAGAGACTTCCCAAGCTAGAACTGTCTTCCAAAAGGTTGTTTCTCCACAAGTACCTTCAGCCAAAGAGAAGGAAAAGGCTTTACCTCAAAAGTATATTCCTAAAGTAAATTCAGTGGTTGTGCAACCAACTCCCAAGTCAATGCACGACCATATGATTAGTAGAAATGCTTGCTGTAAAGCAGCCTGCTCTTCCAATCACCTGGCCTCAATTCATAAGGTGACTCAAAAAAGGAGGTATAATAAATTTGAATGATGGTGCTGTGGCAAGGTTGGGCACTTTACTAAAGACTGTTGGTTCAACCCAACAATGCCTAGAGCAAGGTATGAGAAGCATGCCAGTAGTTTAGTTGTCAAGCTTCCAGTAGTTAAGGCTAACAAGAACCTAGGACCCAAGTTCATTTGGGTTCCTAAGGAATACTAATATTTGTCTTGTAGGTTTGCTTAATTGCCAACCAATGGAAAATGTGGATATTGGGCAATAAATGATCCAGATATATGTCTGGATTAAAAAGCATTCTATTAAAGAAAAATATTATTCTTAACAAGTATATGGGATCTTGCAATCACATCCATTGATTCTAAGATCAATACCATAAGTCTGCTTGCTCAGGTAGGCGCCTCCTCACATTCTAAAGTAATAAATATATAAATAGGTCACAAGTTTGGAAATAGAGTACAACCTATATTTGCTCTAAGCCATCACGACGAGTTCTCATGTTCTCGCGACGCTAAACCTCTGCAAACTCGACGATTCTAAAGAAATGGCACCTGTGAAGAATGACAACACCAACAATTCTAGATGCGAGCTGGTGCGTGGAGGGTTCATCAATGTCGATGAGGTGATAAATTCAGTGATCAGGCAAATTGATGTCGTGGGGCTAGAATATGTGCTCTTAAAGCCAACTGCCATCATGCATAAAGAGCTTCTGGAGTTCCATGCTGAGCCCAATAAGAGTACCTCTAAAAATCCCATTAAAACTAGGGTTAGAAATACCCTATTGAGAGTAACGACAAAAGGACTCTCCAAGGCACTCTATCTGCCTAGACTTGTAGGGGACGAGATAGAGGACGAGATCTCAGAGGAAGATCTTTCGACAACAAAGAAGCGGTACAACCACACAGGAAAATCTTATGGCACCTTGAAGAAGGCCGACTTCAATGTAATAGGAAAACTTTTGGTTGATATTGTTGGCAAAGCACTGATATGCAAACCTGGATCTCACGATATCGCCTCTTGGGACGTCACCCCTTGAGCGACATCGCCTCCTGGGACGTCGCCCCTTGAGCGACCTAGCCAATGAGGTCGCCCCCCTTGGGTGACCTCGCCTCCTAGGAGGTCGCCCCGTGGGAGACCTCGCCAGTGAGGTTGCCCCCCTTGGGCGACCTCGCCTCCTGGGAGGTCGCCCCTTGGCCGACCTCGCTAGTGAGGTTGCCCAGCTTGGGTGACCTCGCCTCCTGGGAGGTCGCCCCTTGGGCGACCTCGCCGATGAGGTCACCCAGCATGGGCGACCTCGCCTCCTGGGAGGTCACCCCTTGGGCGACCTCGCCAGCGAGGTCGCCCCCCTTGGGCAACCTCGCCTCCTGGGAGGTCGCCCCTTGGGCGACCTCGCCTCCTCGGAGGTCAATCCTTGGGTGACCTCGCCAGTGAGGTCTCCCAGCTTGGGTGACCACGCCTCCTACTGGGAGGTCGCCCCTTGGGCAACCTCGCTAGTGAGGTCGCCCCCCTTGGGCGACCTGACCTTCTGGGAGGTCGCCCCATGGGCGACCTCGCCAATGAGGTCGCCCCACTTGGGCGACCTCGCTAGTGAGGTCACTGCCCTTGGGCGACCTCGCCTCCGTTGAGGTTGCCCCTTGGGCGACCTCGCCTCCTAGGAGGTCTCCCCTTGGGCAACTGCGCCAGTAAGGTCGCCCAGCTAGGGCAAACTCGCCTCCTGGGAGGTCTCCCCTTAGGCGACCTCGCTAGTGAGGTCGCCCCCCTTGGGCGACCTCTCCTCCTGGGAGGTCTCCCCTTGGGCGACCTCGCTAGTGAGGTCACCCAGCTTGGGGGACCTCGCCTCATGGGAGGTCGCCCCTTGGGCAACCTCGCCAGTGAGGTCGCCCCCCTTGGGAGACCTCGCTTCCTGGGAGGTCGCCCCTTGTGCAACCTCGCGAGTGAGGTCGCCCCCTTGGGCGACCTCGCCTCCTGGGAGGCCACCCCTTGAGCAACCTCGCTAGTGAGGTCGCCCCCCTTGGGCGACCTCGCCTCCTGGGAGGTTACCCCTTGGGTGACCTCGCCAGTGAGGTCGCCCCCCTTGGGCAACCTCACCTTCTGGGAGGTCGCCCCTTGGCCGACCTCGCCAGTGAGGTCGCCCAACTTGGGCGACCTCGCCTCCTGGGAGGTCGCCCCTTGGGCGACCTCGCCAGTGAAGTCGCCCAGCTTGGGCGACCTCGCCTCCTGAGAGGTCTCCCCTTGGGAGACCTCGCCAGTGAGGTCACCCCCCCTGTGAGACCTCTCCTCGGGAGGTCTTGGTCCCAGGGCAGTCCCTTTTTGGGTGTTCTCTCTTTTCAGGTAATTTTTACCTCAGCAGGTCCAGGCGATCTCAGGCAGCCTCAGCAGATCTGGGTAGCCCGTTGCTTTTAGATCTGCCCGTCTGGGCAGGTCCCCACGCCTATAAATAGAGGGGTAGGGGTACCAGTTTGGGGGACTTGGGAGTGGGTATCGAACCCTTAGCTTTTGATTCAAGTGGTCTCATTTCTGAGACCGTTCGTTACCTCTTTTCAGCAGCTTCTGTTATCTCACTTCTGAGACCGTCGTTATCTCTTTTCAGCAGCTTCTGCTATCTCACTTCTGAGACCGTTGTTATCTCTTTTCAGCACCTTCAACTATCTCATTTCTGAGATCGTTGCTACCTCTTTTAACACCCTTCGTTATCTCCTCCCAGGAGACCCTTATCATCTCTTTCTCTCCTCCCTCTTTCCTTCACTCGTAGCTCAGAGTAACCAGCCATCTAACCTTTTTTTCTTCCTCCTTCTCCTTTCAGCTTGAGCAAGTGTGGACTTGGTACCATTTTTGGTTCGAACATATGCCAAATAGGCATGTCACCTACTTGATATATTACCCCTTGTTAACCTCCGCTTCCTCCTCCCGCTAGGTGCCTAGGGGTCGCGCGTGGACGGGGCGAGGAACCTGCTGAGTCTTATATATTGACCGCCGGTTGTGGTATAACAAACATGAGCACCAGGTGGAGAAGACCCGCAACTGGAGGGAGGCACATGACACAGTGGCTAGGCTTGGACTGGGACTCTCAGCAGCTACAGGGAGAGCACCGGTGAGCGACCATCTTTCGAATGTCGTTCTTCATATCTACCCTGGTTAGAGTAGAGAGTTACTCATTCGTGAAGGCACCGTCGAATGTCAGTGCTTACAATGCTTTATCTTTGCCAAGAGAGAGGCCAAGAAAATATGATGTATCGGGCTTAAGCCCCTTTTATTTCTAGCACTCCTATTTAGTACTCTATCAATGCTATTAACTCATTTGGACAAGTATTTTAATATTATATGATTGTTGTGGACATATATTCCTTTATCACTTTATGATGTGTGGTTGGCCTGTATGAATGATTAGCTGGCAGGATCAACGTCTTGTGGTAGATTCCTCCCCGAGTGGAGGTATCACCGCAAGGCAGTGGTTCTGGGAGGTAAGACCTGAAATGTAAGCAAAAAAAGAGGGTCTTACACTCGGGAAGTGCAAGGTTCATCCTAAACATTTAAGTACAACTAAATGATAGACAAGAATACATAACTAAGGGAATTATTGTAGATAACCTCCGTCTCAAGTATGAGACGGAGTAGTATACGGGCCGGTTGGCCCTCCGAGCGATAGGCTCGGTGTTTTCCATAGGACTGGACAGTCCGATGAGCGGAGGCTCAGTGAAATATATAGAAAGTAGTGGCTAATTATTACATAGTACGCTGATACCCTATGTGTTCTTAGGGGTGTACGTAAGGTCTAGGCCAGGAGGTTTGGATAGAAGCCTAGAAGTGGACATGCCCGATCCACTGCCCTTGTTTGCCTCAACGGGGTACCTGAGTTGACATACTCGAATAGAGGAAACTTCCAAGGTCTATACGTACAGAGTCGAGTGGGTGAGTTGTATCATTGCATTATATAGCATAACATAGCCTCATTGCATAAACAAGACCTCATCGTATAAATTAGTATGTGCTCCTTTATACGATGAGTTTACGTTAGTGCCAGATCCCTTAACTTATATGTTTGTATGGACATCCATATAATTTAAGGTTGTAACACCCCCATCCGTTAAGAAGCATATAGCAGAAGGTCCGGCCGGGGCCCCACGCCATATACTACAAAACAAACGGGAACGTCACTATTGAATATACAACGACACTATACCACGAAGCCTAACTCAGAGCATTCTATGCGGAAGTAAAAGAGAGAGAGACAGAATTATAAACCACAAGACCCGAACTCGGGTATGTCCACTTCTATTAACTTGGAATAAAATGTTTTACAATACAAAAGAGGCACGACGGCCTTACAGTTTACCAACATCGGCGCGCAGGCCGGCCATACATGAAAAAAGAAGGAACATCAAAGGCCTTCAAGGGCTGCAGCAGCGCAGGGGCTTCAGCCCGCCAAGTTCCCGCTCGGTCCAGCACCTGTACAACAAGCCCACCAAAAACGGTGGCAAAACAGGGCAACGGTCAGCTAAAGCTGACCAATTTATAACGACCCCACCCCTTCGAGGGGGTGGCAGTGCTAACCGTCCCTGCAAAACAGTCTCAATAGCATATACATATCTAAGAGTGCGACTAGACGAGCCCACAACATTTCATACATATGCAACAACACAAACATGGGAATGGCCTCCACATCTCGTGCACTCAGGTACTCTTTGGTGTACTACGCCTTCCACCACCATCCACTCTTGATGGTTTTGCCCTTCGAGGCTAAAGTCGGCGGCCCGAATACCAGGGCTCCCCCGTGCTTTAATTGTGAACTTGCGCAGTCCGAAGACTCTTCCCCGTTACCTCCCGACATGCTATTCGAGCCTTACTAATCAGGTGCTGCAATGGTTCGGGTGTAGGTTCGCCAAATGCCCGTTGTTCACACACTCATTGTACCACACGAAATGCGGGTATGGCGTCCCCTCAGCCCAGGTATTCTCAATTAGCCGGCTCCCCAGGCCGCCAAGTCATCCACCAGGACACCCTTACAGGTCGGGCACGCCGACCTCAGGTCCCCTCAACAGGTGGGCACAACAAACATCACCAGACCCATGTCTGGGAGCTGTCGCCCAGGCGACATTCACTGTCGCCAGCGACAGTGCACAACCCCTAATTTGGCTTCTAGCTGTGGATGCTTCCCGGGGCACACCCCCATGCATTGCTGCACATGCAGTAGCACTCCCTAGCCTCAGAACACCCAAATTCATCAGAATCCAATTCTGGGGAGCTGTCGCCCAGGCGACAGTCACTGTCGCGCCGGCGACAGCTAGACAGAACTCCATTTCTGCCTTTTAACTTCGGGTGCTCCCCGGGGCACACCCCCGGGTGTTGCTGCGCATGCAGTAGCACTCTCTAGTCCTACGTAGCAGGATAACAACACGGGGTTTTCCCCGAGCACGCACAATACCACAAGGCATCACCAATCCGGACGAACCGTCACGGATGGGCTTCACACAGCGCGCCTACGTTCGTATTACGCACGGACTCTATATGTATGCAACTTGGATGGGGATAACACGAATCGACCCGTCGGAGGCCACGACCTCACCCTTTTGAGTAGGGGCCTCAACGATGCAAGGGAATGGACTAAGGCATGTCCAAGAGATGGTAGAAAAGTTTGTTACCCTTAAACGCCGCTTTGAGACCATGGATTGACGTTCCACACGGATGGAAAGGAGCGCCTTGCCCTCCTCTACGCGTAGCCACCAACTTTGAAGGGATTGGATGAGTGTAGCTCCTCCAAACCCAAGCTCCAAGCTAGGGTTTTCTATTCACCTTCTTCTCCAAGCTCCTCTCTCTCTCTCTCTCTCTTAAGAACCCTTAAGAAAAATAATTGAAAAGAGAGGGATTTTCGGCCTTGTATGCTGCCACCAAGCCTCCCAAGCCAAAACAAGCCACCAAAGTCCAAGTGCAATCAATGCCCTTGATTTCGGCCATAAAGTCCAAATTTGAGCTGTCGCCCGGCGACAGCTCTGGATTCCAGATTTCTGAATTTTCAGATTTGGGGTCTTACAAAGGTTACCTTTGTAGCTGATCTCCTTATATATATAATTATGCATTCAAATATTTCTTGCTATGATTACTATGGTTTGGTGTTTCATTATACTACTGCTTAGAACCTTCTGAATTGTTGTATTGTACATGTGGCATACTTATAGAAACTGCTAGAGATAGACTATACTTTATTCATAACTATGCAAAAAGGCTTGTCACCTGCTTGATATATTACCCTTTGTTGTCCTCCACTTCCTCCTCCCGCACTGTGCCTAGGAGTTGTGGGTGGAGGGGGCGAGGAACCACTGAGTCTTATAGACTGATGGTCTATTGTGGCTTAACAAACAAGAGCACCAGGAGGAGCAGACCCACAACTAGAGGGAGGAACATGACCCGGTGGCTAGGCCTGGACTTAGACTCCCAGCAGTCGTGGGGAGAGCGCTGGTGAGTTACCTTCTTCCAAAAGCCATCCTTCATATTTACCCTGGTCAGAGTAAGGAGTTACTCATTCATGATGGCACCGTCAAATGTTAGTGCTTACAATGCTTTATTTTTGCCAAGAGAGAGGCCAAGATTAATTGATGTATCGGGCTCAAGCCCCTTTTTATTTCTAGCACTCCTGTTTAGTACTTTATTTATTCTATATCTCATTTGGACAAGTATTTAAATATTATGTGATTTTTGTGGACATATATTTCTTTATCACTTTATGATGTATGGTTGGCCTGGATGAATGATTCGCAGGCAGGATCAACTCCTTGTGGTGGAGTCCTCCCAGAGTGGAGGTATCACCGCAAGGTGGTGGTTCTGTGCGGTAAGACCCAGAGATCGAAGCAAAAAAGTGTGTCTTATATGTACAACTGGATCGCTGAGACGGCAAGTTCTGTCATCGAGATGGTGTTCATATCGTCGAGACAAACCAAGATTTTTCAAAATGCATAGTCTGCATTTAATGTCTCGTCTAAGAGTCCAATCAGCGGATGTGGTTTAGGAATGGGCTTCTGATATTAATGAGACCTCAGAATAGACCATTAGATATCCCTGCCATATAAAAGGATAATTTGTTTGCCCTAAGAAGGAGCGAGAACACAGAAAGAGAGAGGGTCAATCGAATCAAAAATAGTGTAACAGCTTTCAGTAGAAGGAACATTCTCGAGAATATTTCTCTCAGTTCTCCAAGGTTCAGTCATGAATCTTCGATTGATAAGCTTGTTCCATATTGAAGAAGAGGATCAAAGAGAATATTATGTGCATCAGTGAATAGATCTTCAAGGTTTTCTCTTCAGATCCATAGGTCGTCTACTTCAGGCCTAAGAAGATTCTTCAGGATATGTCTATACCCTTTTCTGTGAAGTGTTCTTCAATATTGTAAACCTAATATATTCTATATATGGCTTTGTGCCTGAACTGTAGGGTTCCTGGAACCCGAGGTAGGATCTATTGTAGATCTGAGTTGTAAGGCCTGTTGTGCCTTAGATGTAGGGTTCCTGGAACATAAGGTAGGATCTATTATAGATCTGAGTTGTAGGATTCTGAGAACCTGATGCAGGAACCTTACTGGATCCGAGTTATAGGTCCTGGAGTGCCTGAGCTGTTGGGCCTTTGTGCCTGAGATGTAGGATCTATGAAAGAGAACTTAGATTTGCAGGAGTTGGCCGAGTCTAGCATTCTACTAGATAGGTGAAGGGGGACAGTGGAGCACCAACGATGGGGAACCAATATAAACATTGGTGTGCTTCCTATGATGTGATTTCTGGTTGTATTCTCTCAAGCGGATTTAGCCCTAAACTCTAAAAGACCAAAGGAATTTTAAAACACCTATTCACCCCCCTCTAGGTAATTAGACTACCCCCCAAACTTACAATGCTCTTGAGTAGATTGCAAGTTTTCCGAAAGGGAGTTGTACTATTCCATGTAAATGTCATGGGTCATATCCAAATTTTGCCATGAGGCCACTCGAGCAAAAGTGTGTCGGATGAAGAATGCATGTACATAACGTGCAGTCATCGGGAGCGCCAAATGTTACAAGAAGATGAAGACTAGGGGAATAGGTCAGAGACAACGGAATGAGAGAGAGAGGGGCGTTGAATGGGTTATACCGTGGAAGGAGAGAGAGACATTGCATATGGAGAGAGAGAGAGTAATTAAATGGAAACATTATTCATTTTCTGCCAAATATTATTTATATTTATTTATAGACACTAATAAGCCTTAACAGCTAATTTAGGAGATTCTAGAAAGGAAGGACTGGCACATGTCACCATCTCAACCTTAAGAAAGGTTGTTTGATGTAGTGGGCTTGTTGGATCTGATGGCGCCCTTAGAGGGGGGTGAATAGGGGGTTTATTGTTTTTAAAATAAACTGACAGATTTTAATTTAACAAAAAATCTTTTTGGCTCTGTCGCTAACTCACGACGCTAGATAGTTAACGCCGGGCGTTATCTCCCCAGAAAATATTTTTGCAAAAATATTCAAAGTGATTTTATTTGGGCAATCTTAAATGGAATACACTTTCAGACAATTAGAGATAATAAAATGAATATTATATATTTCAAGAAGATGATTACAAACATATAATTTCAATAACACTTGTAATAAAGGCGACAAGATAAAAAACACTTTTTTGTTCCTTCATCGGTCCTTCTCCCAAGGACCGGTTGGCTATAGCCTATCTATCCCCAGATAAGGTCTCTAGCCACCCCCTAGATCTACCCTAGACCTAGTCGCCACGCACAAGGCGACAAATTTCCGTTTAATCTACCCTAGACCGTTACAAGGAAAAATGGAAAGATAAAGTAAAAATCAGAATAAAAGACTCACTAGATTGAAGAGTGCTGAAGAAGATGTTGAAGATACACAATGACCATGTTGGAGTTGAAATGAGCTTCCTTCTTCAAATTTGGCGTTGGAAATCTCCTTCTCACTCTTGTTCTTCAATGGTGGTGTTGGGAGTGCTCTTTGAATACGGGATGAAAGGCTCTCTCTGAAGTATATAATGAAGGATTGGAATACATCAATCATGATCAAATGAAATCAACTCTTTAAATAGGCAAGGAAGCTAACGCCAGGCGTTAAGAGTTAACACCAGCATTAGTGTTCGTGTATATAAATCGCTGAAATCGTGCAACCGTCCAGAACGTGGCAGTTTGTGGACTCAACGCATGCGTTAAGTGTCAATGCTGGCGTTGTCACTTAGTAACCAACTATTCTCCATCTTGACGTCAAGATCCGTTGAGAAGTCATCCCTATTCGACGAATGTTAATGCCAGGAATTAATTGCTAACGCGAGGCGTTAGCTCACTTTTCAGAGAATCTTCATCACCTAGTATCCTGTTCATAGGGTTATTTAACTATAGTACCTGCACACTATAAACACAAGCAAGATCAAATACATAGTGTGATTTGTTATTCTCAAACTAAGAGATGTGGAAGACTTGCTCCAACAATCTCCCCCTTTTGATAATAATAAATCCACTAATAAGAAATAAAACATAATTAGAGTTGTGTTTATAGTATATGTTAAGTGTGATAATCATGCATACTCCCCATATGTGGATACTCCCCCTATATGAATGCATTTCCTAATGTATTCCCCCTAAATAATAGAATTCCTTATTTCTTTAATTTATTCTCCCCCTTTTGCATAATCAAAAGGAGGTGGGATAGAGTAATAACATTATGAAAAAAATATGCATTAAGTAGGAATAATATCAATTTTTTTTAAAAAAAGTGTACACAGCAGAAGCAATTTGGAACATATTTTGGAAATTGTAAGTACAAAATATAATAGGCGTTTAAATCAAATAAGTAGATGTTTTGAATTTTAAATAACAAAAGTTGCAAGTTCATTTTTTAATTTGTAACAAAAAGTAGCAAGCAAGATTATAAAAATATTAAGTAAAGATATTTTTACAATGTAAATAAATTTGCATTTCAAGTATGCACAAACATTGTAAAGATCATGCTTTGCTATCTAGTGTATTTACTCATGATTGTAGAGAATTGTATAGATAAGTTTTAAGTCCAATTCTCATGAGTGGAAGTATTATAAATGATAATGATGTGTTCAATAAAGGTGTTTCGTCAAAGTATACACGTGTATAAATCAAATCATATGATAGTATGAAATTTTAAGAACATAACTTGAATTGAACGTAAATAACTTTACTTCCACAAATTTCAATGCACATAAAATTTTTCATTTTGTAAGAGAAGTGGTCAAAATTTTGTTTGTAACAAGACACTTTACAATTTTTGACGGAGTTTTCCTTGTCATATTTTTTTTACTTGTTTTGATTTTTGTGACCAAGGACTCCAATTCACTTGTTTTTGCAAACATATAAATTTATATTCTAAATACCACACTTCTCTAATCACAAGTGTATGAAGAACAAAGAATTCAAGAAAGAATTCAATGTAGTGTAGGTAAACTATTTATGAGTTTCAAAGTAAATCCTAATTATACTACACAATCATGCAATAAGATTTAAAACACATGTAGATTAACAAAGAGGTGTAAGTGAGAAAATCATTATCAAAGATAAAAACTTTACTCATACTTAGAGGCGTGTAAAACATTTCTACACATATAATCTATAACCAAATTCTTTGTACATTTTAAGATTTTATTCAAGGCATGATAAAAGAAAAACAATGTTTTTAAGAAACTTGAAGGTTTAAATTAAACATTATAAATAATCTTTAAGTAATATATATATATAATCATCCTTGAAATAAACATTAAGCATATATTAATTTTTTGTTTTTAATTTTTGAAAGTAAATAACAACAAAAATGAATTTTTTTAAATAAAACAAATTACTGCAATAAAATAATACCCAGAATTTTTCAATAAAGTAAAAAAAATTGAAGCATAGAGGCTAACGCCAGGCGTTAGCTTATTAACGCCGAGACAGGTTACTAATTTTTGACTTTTTGAAAAATCTTTTTCATGATTCATTTGTATTATAAAGAGACCTTCTTACAGTTGAAATTTCGGACATTATGGAGTTGATTTGAAGGTTCTTTAAGTATGTTTTTGTTTGTCTTTTTTTTAAATATTTTTATTGATTTTGATTTTTTTTTAAAAATGCAAACAAATATAACAAAGTAAATAAGATAATTTTGATAGCTTTTTATAAGGGTTAAAGTGACATTTCTAAGACACCTAATTCTACCCTAAGCATGTGAAAACGTGCATCGGGTAGAGGTTTGGTAAAAATGTCGGCAAGTTGTGATTTAGACTCTATAAAGCTAATTTTAACATGTTCCTTCTTAATATGATCTCTAATAAAATGATGTCGGACATCTATATGTTTAGATCTAGAATGATGTACGGGATTGTTTGTGAGATCTATAGCGCTCGAGTTATTACACTTTAATTCTATGTTATTTAGATAAACACCAAAGTCCTCTAACATTTGAGTCATCCATAAAGCTTGTGCACAACAACTACCTAGTGCGATATATTCGGCCTCAGTGGTGGAGAGGGCAACAGAATTCTGTTTCCAACTCGACTAATATGAGTGAAGGGTCTATAAAATGACATGTGCCACTAGTGCTCTTACGATCTAATGAACATCCCACATATTCCGAATCAGAAAAATCATGTAAAATAAAACAATCATTATGAGGATACCATAAGCCTCATCTAGATGTTCTGATTAGATATCTAAAAATACATTTAACCGCTTTTAAATGTGATTCTTTTGGGTTAGCTTAAAATCTAGTACATAAACAAACGAAAAACATAATATCGGATCTAGATGCGCTCAAATATAGCAATGAGCCTATCATTCCTCTATATAATGTTTGATCAATAGAAATATCGGCTTCATCTTTTCCTAATTTTTGTGATGCACTCATTGGTGTATAGCTTATTTTAGGTTTTCAAATCCAAATCTTTTTAGAATATCTCGAACATATTTAGTTTGATAAATAAATATACCATCTATTTTTGAGAGATTTGAAGTCCTAGAAAATAAGTGAGTTCTCCTACCAACTCATTTCAAATTCATTTTTCATCACTAAAATTACTTCATTACATAACTCTTCATTAGTGACTCCAAAATAATATCATCCACATAAATTTGCAATATAATCAAATCATTATTTACTAGCTTAATGAAGAGTGTATAATCCGCACTTCCCATTTTATAACCGTGCTTTATTAAAAATAATGTTAATCTATCATACCAAGCCTGTGACGCTTGCTTTAATCCATAAAGCGCTTTTTCTAACTTATACACATGATTAGGAAATTTTTCACTCACAAAACAGGGGGGTTGTTCTACATAAACTTCTTATTTTATAATCCCGTTCAAAAAAGCACTTTTAACATCCATTTGAAATAATTTAAATATTTTAAAACTCGCAAATGCAAGAAATATTCCAATTGATTCAAGGCGAGCAACGGGTGCAAAAGTTTCATCAAAATCTACCCCTTCGATTTGTGAATATCCTTGTGCAACTAGTCTAACTTTATTCCTTGTTATCCTAGAGTCACCATCTAGCTTATTTTTGAAAATACATTTGACTCCTATTACCGGATGATTAGATGACCTCTCTACTAAATGTCAAACCTTATTACATTCAAATTGATTTAATTCATCATTCATAGCTAAGAACCAAAATTCATCATTTAGAGCGGTTGAAACATTTTTAGGTTTTATTTCGGAAACAAAACAAAGGTTTGCAAAACACTCATGTAAAAAAGAACGAGTACTTACACCTTTTGACGGTTCTCCTATCACAAGCTCCCTTGGATGATCCTTTGAAAATTGTAGCACACATGGAGGAACATATTCCACTTGTTGTTCTTCTTTCTCCTCTTCTTTTTCTCCAAGCAATTCATCATCCTCATACTCCAAAGGGGAAAGGGGTTCGTCTTCATTTTTTGTATAATTAGTATCTACACAAGGAACAAACTCATCAAATCTTACTTGTAAAGACTCTTCAACTATTTTAGTTCTTTTATCATATATTCTATAAGCCATTCTAGTTGAAGAGTACCCAATGAAAATTCCCTCATCAAAATTTTCATCAAATTTTCCTAGTGCATCTTTAGTGTTTAAAATAAAACATTTACAACAAAATACATGAAAATATGATACATTAGGTTTTCTTTTAAAATAATGCTCATAAGGTGTCAATTTAAAAATAGGACAAAACATGACACGATTAATGATATAACATGAAGTATTAACCGCTTCGGCCCAAAATGATTTAGGCAACCCATATTCACTAAGCATAGTGCATGCTAGCTCTTGAAGGGTTCTATTTTTACTCTCCACTACAGCATTTTGTTGTGGGGGTGCGAGGAGCGGAAAATTCTTATTTAATTCCTAAATCATCACAAAAAGAAGAAAACTTATCATTTTCAAATTCTCCTCCATGATTCGAGTGTATGCATTTAATTTTTAAATCAAGTTCATTTTGAATACGAATGCATTGTTTAGTAAATTCAATAGATGCATCGGATTTGGAAAATAGAATTAAAGTCCAACAAAATCTTGAAAAATCATCAATACTTACAAAAGTATATTTTCTACCTCCTAAACTAGAAGTGCTAACTGGTCCAAATAAATCATATGAATTAATTGAAGTGGTCTAGTGGTAGAAATTACATTTTTTCTTTTAAATGAATTTTTAGAAAATTTTCCTTTTTTGCAAGGCGTGCAAAGAGAAGATAAATTACCATTAAGCATAGGTAAACCTTTAATTAATTCATCTTTCGATAATTTCAAAATAAGCTTGGCACTAGAGTGACCAAGTCGCATATGCCAAAGTTCCAATTCGTCATTTTTAGAAATAAAGCATTTTAAAGACGATTGTGAAAGATCATTAATGGCAATTATATAAACATTATGAATTCTAGGTGAGGTTAGTACGACATTATTTGTTTTAAATTTTATGATTTTGCAAAGATTTGTAGTTGATTCAAATAATACATTTAAACCTTTATCACATAATTGACTAATTGAAATTAAATTATGTTTTAAACCATCTATAAATAAAACATTTGAGATTGAAAAAGAATCGTTACCCACTGTGCCAATGCACATGATCCTTCCTTTTTTTTTGTCACCAAATGTCACCATCCCTCCTTTCTTCATCCCAAGACTAAGGAACTTTGCTTTATTTCCTGTCATGTGTTTGGAGCATCCCGAGTCCAAATACCACACGTCCTTTTTGTCCTTAGCCTGCCAACATACCTAAAAAGGAGATGAGAGTAAAGATCCGGATACCCAAGAGGTTCCTCCCATAGAATAGGTGGAAACCTTAGGCACCCATATTTGCTTTATAGCACTACGACCCTTTTTCCTACAAGAGTTTGAGGTGTGTCCAAATAAATGACATTTGGCACACGATATAAAAGGGGATTATAGCTAACATTATAATGAGGTAACATTGAATTTTTGAATTTATTATTAACAGAATTAATATTTCTAGAATTATAGCTAACGCTGGCGTTAGGAGTTAACGCCCGGCGATAGCTTTCAAAAACATATCCGAGGCTATATTTGGCACTTCCATGGCATTGGTTGGCCAAGATCATGTCCAGAGATCTTTTCCAAATCCAAATTTCTTAATAGCAAAATTTAAATCATGAATACGAGCTTTGAGAGGTTTTTAAAGTTACCAACATAACGCACTGATTCACAAAACTCTTCTTTCATTCTTGAATTTGAGAAAGAGGTTTTTAAAGTTCTTTCTAAATCCCCCTTCTCTTTAGTAAGAATTTCAATATTGGAGTGGGACATAAAAAGAGCTTTTTCAAGTTCTTTCACTCTTGCTAAGGAGTGATTGCACTCTTGGCAAGATACCTTTTCTTTCCCTAATTATTTAGATAATTTTTTGTTTTCTTTTTACAAAAATTTGTTTTCAGAATTTAGAAGATCAATATCTTTTAAAATTTTATCAAAAAATTTGCATGTTTGTAAATTCTCAATATATAAATCATCATATGAAGTAGGGAGAGTTACCTTAGTGTCGCTTTGGACACTGCTTTCATCCTCCGATGTCTTGTTACTTTTTCCCATAAGGCACATATTTGCCTCTTCTTCATAGCTAGTGGATGACACACTTGAATCCTCGGAGGAGGATTCATCCCATGTAGCCGATTTTAGAACCTTCTTCTTCTCTTTTCCCATGTGCCGCTTTTCTTTACGCTCTTTCAAATATTTCAGGCACTGGCTCCAGATGTGTTCGGTCTTTCTACAATGATAGCACTCTGGTGGTGGTCGCTCATCATCGTCCTCGTCGCTACCTCTTCCTTTCTTCGAAGAGAATCCCTTCTTAATGAAATATTTCTGGAAGGTGTTTCTCCTTTCCGGATTCTTCATGAACCTTTTGAACTTCTTCACAAAAAGGCTCTCCTCGTCCTCTTCATCATCATCTCCGTCAACCTCCTTCTTCGACTTCAATGTTAAGGCCTTCTTCTTTGGTTCCATGTTGTACTCTTGTTGTTGAATCTTGAGTTCAACCTCATGGGTCTTGAGGTTCCCAATGAGGCTCTCAATTTGGAGCTTCTTTAGATTGTGTGACTCTGAGATAGCCGTCACCTTTGGATTGAACTTTGGAGGGAGAGATATTAGGAATTTTCTCACGAATTTATCGTTGGAGAACACATTTCCAAGCACTTTTGAGTCATTGACGATCTTGGTAATCCTTGTGTACATCGAATCAATGTCTTCATCTGCCTCCATCCAGAATTTCTCGTATTCGGATTCAAGTTAGAAAAGCTTTGAATCCTTGACCTGCGAAGTACCTTCGTGAGTGATTTCTAATAATTTCCATATATCATATGCAGTTTCACAAGCACAAGTTCTATTAAATTCTGTTCTATCTAAAGCACAAAATAAAGCATTCATACCTTTAGCGTTGTTCTTGCATCTTAACTTGTCATTATCATCTGATTTGTCTCTTAGTTTTTCCATAGTGACTTCTCCAACAACAATTGTTGGTGGAAAGTAGCATTGTTCCACCATACCCTACACATCTTTATCTAAAGCTTTTAGAAAACAACGCATTTTAGTTTTCCAAAAATTATAATCAGTATCGATAAATAGTGGTGGTCTACTAATCCCTTGACCCTCAATGAAAGTAAGATCATTCTGCGTCATTATTCCCGGTTGTGAAAATGTTTTGGAATAACATTCCTCTGATACCAAGTGTTGGATCTGATGGCGCCCTTAGAGGGGGGGGGTGAATAAGGGGTTTCCTGTTTTTAAAATAAACTGACATATTTTAATTTAACGGAAAAACTTTTTGGCTCTGTCACTAATGCCTGGCATTAGATAGTTAACGTCGGGCGTTATCTCTCTAGAAAACATTTTTGCTGAAATATTCAAAGTGATTTTACTTGGGCAATCTTAAATGAAATACACTTTCAGACAATCATAGATAATAAAATGAATATTATATATTTCAAGAAGATGATTACAAACATATAATTTCAATAATGCTTGAAATAAAGGCGACAAGATAAAAATCACTTTTTTGTTCCTTCACCGGTCCTTCTCCCAAGGACCGATTAACTATAGCCTATCTATCCCCAGATAAGGCCTCTAGCCACCCCCTAGATCTACACTAGACCTAGTCGCTACGCACAAGGCGGTGAATTTCCCCCTCCGAACCTGGCCTAGTCGGCACACGCAAGGCGGCGATTTCACTACCATTATAAGGAAAAATGGAAAGATAAATTAAAAATCAAAATAAAAGACTCCCTAGATTGAAGAGCGCTGAAGGAGATGTTGAAGATACGCAATGACCATGTCGGAGTTGAAATGAGCGTCCTTCTTCAAATTTGCCATTGGAAATCTCCTTCTCACTCTTATTTTTCAATGGTTGTGTTGGGAGTGCTCTCTGAATTCGGGATGAAAGGCTCTCTCTGAAGTATATAATGAAGGATTGGAATACATCAATCATGATCAAATGAAATCAACTCTTTAAATAGGCACGGAAGCTAACGCCCGGCGTTAAGAGTTAACACCAGCATTAGTGTTCGTGTATAGAAATCGCTGAAATCGTGCAACCGTCCAGAACGTTACAGTTTGTGGACTCAACGCGTGCGTTAAGTGTCAACATTGGCGTTGTCACTTAGTAACCAACTATTCTCCATCTCAACGCCAAGATCCATTGAGAAGTCATCCCTATTCGACGAATGTTAATGTCGGGCATTAACAGCTAACGCAAAGCGTTAACTCACTTTTTAGAATCTTCATCACTCAGTATCCTATTCATAAGGTTATTTAAATATTATACCTGCACACTATAAACACAAGCAAAATCAAATACATAGTGTGATTTGTTATTCTCAAACTAAGAGATGTGGAACACAGGCTCCGACAGGGCTAAGCACGCTACATCCTGCCAGACCTTCTCCTCCCGTATGCGGTAGAGCTGGACAGAGAGATCTCACTGGGTGGATTCAAAGGAGTCAAATTGGGAATGAAGATCAGCGATAATATTGTCTCGCTTGGTGGTGGCTCGATAGAGGCCGTCAATTTCAAGCTGAATAAGGAAGTGATCATTCTCATGGCTCATAGAAGGAGGTGGGAACCCACTCGCAGTTGAACCATTACTTATCGAAGATATGGGTGAGTTTGGAGGCAAGCCCAACTATGGGGAAGGAGATGGGGTCGTGAGTCATGATGGTAGGTTCCTATCTGGACAAAGAAGGAGGCCGTCAGATATCACTTCGTCCCTCTTGGTGGTGGCTTGACGGAGGCCATCGATTTCGAGCCAAAGAAGGAAGTGATATTTCTCATGGCTCGTAGAAGGAGGTGGGAAACCACTCGCAAATGAACCATTAATTAACGAATACATGGGTGAGTTTGGAGGCAAGCCCAACCATGGAGAAGGAGATGGGGGTTGTGACGGTAGGTGCCTATCTTGATAAAGGAGTAAGCCATCGGAGATCGCCATTGTCCAAGCCCTAGCTGCAGGCGGTCTCTTCTCTTTTTGGGAGTGAAGTTGAGTGGGGAAGGCCTGCAACCTATGAATGGTAATGAAGATGAGCGGGGAAGGCCTGTAATATGAAATTGTGTGTAAATGGAGGGCCGAGATTCTAGATTGATTTTGATCCTGAGACTAGATTTAAAACTATGGTGTGAGCAGATAGATTGATATATTGTATTAAATAATATATATATACATCTTTATTATATAAGGGAAGAGGAAAGGGAGGATGGGAAACATTTACATACAAAAAATACCCTCCAAAAATCCTTCCTACAAATCATCACTCCAGGTTTTTTGGTCATTGCATGTTCCGTGTTCCCGCCTGCATCTTTTGACCCGCCAACACCCATGCTGCTTTCCCGCCTAGCAACTCCCTCCAGCCTGGCAAATCCCCTCCCGCACGATAACTCTTCCTCGACTGCCACCCGCCAAAAGCAGGACCTACCTCTCCTCGACAGATCCCCCTCCGAAAGCAGCAAGTATACCTCGAGAGAGCCTGCGAGTCTCCTCCACCACAGAGCCCTTCTGCAAGTCTCCTTCTCGACAAAGAATCCCTCCGCCTCTTCAACTTCGGGAAGCCCTCTGTTCGACTCCGGGAAGCCCTCTGTTCGACTCTGGCAGGTAACACACTCCTCCGATGTGCATCTTCCTTACCACTCTGCGCCGCCGTGCCGCCACGTATCTTTCTTCTGCGTGTTATTCCACGCATCTTTTTTCTCCCGTGATCGCCCTCGACTCCAACCGAGAAACAACTTCAGAATCTCGACTGTGATTCCTTCTCCTTAAGTCGACGTACGAAACCTGCCCCTCAACCTGATGCCTCAAGTAGTTTCCGCCGGAATTCTACCATCTGGACGAACTCCTTTCTCACGATCTGCCGACGCCTCACAAATATCCTCATAGGTTCCGTATATCACACTCGGCTTTCTCCTCCAACAATCTGTCTCTCTGGATATTTATTTTCAATCGATTAGGGATTCAATCGCTGAAACCTTCTCTTCCCTATCCGGCAACCTTCGAGACACCATCTTTCTCACGATCTGCCGATGCCTCACAAATATCCTCATAGGTACCGTTTATCACACTCGGCTTTCTCCTCCAACAATCTGTCTCTCTGCATGTTTATTTTCAATCTGTTAGGGATTCAATCGCTGAAACCTTCTCTTCCCTATCCGGCAACCTTCGAGACACCATATATATATATATATATATTAAACTCTCCTGTCATATTCTCCGCCTATCAGGATTGAAGCTGAATACATGTAACCACCTCTCTGTTCCCCAGGAAATAGAGGAGCTAATCTTTCTCTTTTTTTGCTTTTAGGTCTGAATGTTCTTTGTTATTTTACTTCAATTGCATTATTTTTTTTATGTTCAGCCTCTTCCTCTTTGACTTCAATTGCTCTAACAAACTTTACTACCATGTTCTCCATTTCGTACATTTTTCCAATTGAGGGCCATTTGGTACTTTTCTTAGGGTTTAAGAACTATCCATTTTTTATTTTAGTGTCATCTAATCATGGAATGTATTCTTTCTTTCCCGGGTAACATGCTGATTTGCTTACATTTTTGTACTCTTAGGAAGGGCATGGTTGAAAATGGGTGAAGCTCCCACCTGTTACCAAGAAACCTGTGTATACTGAAAATCACGATGACCAGCTAATGGTAAGAAAATTCATTCGGCTTACGCAAAACATTTCAGTGAAGCAGAAGCTCTTAAAAGGTTCAGACCATTTCATCTCACTCTAATATCAAAAGCATTCCATTTGATCTGCACTTTCCTTTTTACTTTTTTCAATTTCTGCATCAGCTCAATTTTCCAGGAAAAACAGATTATTTCTAAAAAAAATCAAAACAAAAGTGAGTTCAATTTTCCATTTTGATTACTATAGTTGTATGTTATTTCTTTTTATTACTAAGAACTCTGTCCACTTAGTAATGATTGACTACTCATTGTAGACAGTCCTAATCATTATTCTTAATTATATATAAGTTCATTGCTTCCAGTTTTCCGCATTGCTTCCGATTTGATAAACATGGAATGTTGTCTATTTTCCCGACCTTAGTAGCTGTTGTTCTTCATGAATTTGAAAAATGCCTCTTTGAAGCGATCCTTGCCACACCATTACTTTCTAATGGCTTCTGTTTGGACAAATTTCGTAAGTTCCACTTTTTGGTTGGTATCCTGATTGAGCAATTGGTGTCTGTTCAGAAAGATGGTTGGAATGCTGTGCCACAATTTGGTGGGTGGGATCAAAAGGCTGAAGGACCTCCATATTACTCCATGATTTTTACCCGTGGTCGAGCAAACATGAAACAATAGCATGTCAACATGGGCACTGCAAGCCTTGGACATGAAAAAGAGTTCCTCAATTTCTCGCACCCTTGAGCGGAAGAGTCCTCAGCCACAGTAATTACCAAACTTTCCCTTCTAGAATTGCAACATGATGATGCTAATTGAATAAATCATTATCTTTCTATTTAACTGGAGTACAGGGATTGCAACATTGAGGCTTCTTTAATAATGTTTAGTTATTAATTATAAGTCTTGCTGCTGATTTTATGTTAGTTGGTTTAAGAAAATGTCTGAATGTTTGAGATCACCAATGTAGTTAGTTGCTTTGTTTTTGTAATTAGTTTCCTGGTTTTTGTAATTAGTTTCCTAGGATCAACACTATTTTCTTTTGTCATTTCCGCATTTTTCAGAATTGCCAGAATGGCAGAATACATACAAATAAACATTGCTGAATCAATTCATTTGCAGATAAAGCACTCATGATTCATCAAAATTCTGCTCATTCTGGAGAATATTGTGGTATGCACTTCGACTCAAACAAAAAATTCATGTACGCTTGCACAGATAACTTGATTGCTGATGTTAAGTTGCACAGGTAACTTGCTCAATAATTGCATGTCATATGGGCCCCATGAGTAAACCATATTGGGGTAATGTAAGTGTTGTTGTATCAATGACGACTAACATGCATTAGGATTTTTCTGTTTAACAATTGCAAGCATGCGTCCAAATTTTTTTGCTCATGGAGTTTGGATGCAGTGAATCATTTCGATGGACGTGGCCATATGCAGTCAGTGAGAGCATTCTTTTAACATTTTGTTTGGATTATTAGTTATCAAGAAGAATCAACCATCTTGGAGTGGGGAGAAGAGCTCATGCAATTTGTTGGCCTCAAATCAATTTAAAAATGGCGGAGTTGAACAATGTAAGCCCCTGAAATATCATTTTATTTGGATTTTCTCTTTTATTTCTCGGATGTGAGACATTGTGTGTTGTTTATGTTCAAATTTTGAGACTTTTATTGTTATTTGATTGGCCTTGAGTGCTTTGAATGAGATGATTAATTTTGAGTGCTTGGAATTGAGAATTTTAATACAATCATTCATGGTTTTATTTTTCATAAATGCTAGAGGTGAAGACCTTATTTAAAAAAAATATCTCTCATGCAGTGGTCATTCAATAGTTTCCCATTTTTATCACCTTCATCCTAGGTGCTCGCTGAAACATTTGAGTGCCCAAAAAAATGGTTTGATTCTAGTCGTTCTCGGTTCAAATCCAGTTTCAAACTAATCGAGAACCTACCTATGTGTCTTTCTTTTTTTCCTCTTCCATTTCTATTTACCTTATAATTTATTATTAAGCAGGGAAATATTGGAGCAGTAGTAATGATTATATATTCATGATACCAATCAACTTAGGAAATTATAAATCAACCTTTTTAGTTAAATTTATCTGAGTCAACTATATGGCATGATATGCAAGTCAACTAAGTGCAATGGTATTATGAGAACTTATAGTTTACTCCCTGTTTAATATATAAAAAAGCATTAGTCAACTATATGGCATGAACCATGTCTTCATGATGATCGCCAATGATTAGACGAAGATGAGGTGTTGTGCGGATGATAATTCAGTTGGTAACTTTCTGGTATGGTAATTTTCGGGAGAGCTTTCTTGGATAGAATTTTATGGGATGGTATCTTCAAGAGGCACTTTGAGGCTGGGCCCTTCTCAGAAGGATGATGTTATGTTTTAAATTTATGTTACCGTTAAAGCGTTTAAATTTTTTGAAATTCTGTTGTGGCGGCAAAGACCCATGATGGCTGTCGTTATTGTTGTAGCGACTGCCAGCTATTGTTGTAATGGGTAGTTCCGTAACTGTGTTTATGTGTGGAGTTCTAAACATGGAGGAAAGGAGTTTATAAAAGACCTCTTCCTTCTTCCGAAAGAACCACAAACACCATTGCCAGTCTCAGTCTCATTCCATCAAGGGGCCCATGGATGCAACTCCTGTCATATAGGAGGACAAATCTCATATCCGTCAATACACAAATACCCAAATGAATCATAACATATCCAATAACCGCCGTTATCATCAACCTTCTTCAAGGAAGAGTTTTGATGGCATCAAAGTATGCTCTTCCTCACTTGATGAATGTTGTGACTTCATGTCAAAGAACCACAAACACCATTGCCAGTTGAGATCTACTTGTGACACGTTCATATAATAATCCACATAGTAGCCTCAAGGTGGGTCTGTCCAGTACAGCTTGTTCACTAACAAGTACCCATGTGATGACTTGATATCACAATATCATGACCTATGAGAACCGGTCATCAGTCAACGAACATGCTAGTCTTAATGCACCATCATTGCCCTTGGTTTCTAAGATGATACATTGACCAGGGACGATTTAAGAATAAAGCTTCTTATAAACATAGGCCCTCACATTCAAGTCACATACTTGAATTCCTATGGAAGCAAATATTCTAAGGGCATTTATTATGCTAATTATTCTATCATATAGAAATAGTTGACATAATAAAAGAACTTGCCATAAATGTAAAATGAAATATAAAGTACTATATTCATCACATGAATAACAACCGACACAATACAATCTACAAGACTCCCACTAGAGATGATCATTCAGGTATCTAATACTCATTGATCTAGTATAACATTCATGCTTTCTCTGTGCAAGGGGCTTCGTCAATGGTTCCGCAATATTTTCTTCAATCGGTACTATGCATATGCTCACATCTCCTCAATCGACAATCTCTCGAATAAGATGGAACCGCCAAAGTATGTGCTTGGAGTGTTGATGAGTTCTAGGTTCCTTAGCTTGTGCAATAACACCATTTTTGTCACAATAGAGAACTATGGGATCAATAATGCTAGGAACTACACCAAGCTCGCTGTTGGGAATAGTGCCCAGCAATGTTCCTGATTTGAAGAAGTGCTCAGCTCAATGATAGTGCAAGCTGTATTTAATGCTCCATCTAGCTCATGCTTGCAGAGATTGACAAATGCCAAGTACTTTAACTATTTCTGAAAGTACTATATATATCGTCAAGAAGAACAAGATTCGTCGAACGCAGAAGGGAGTTCGTCGAACGCAGAATGAAGATCGTTGAACTGAGAAAGAAGATCGACGACCGCTGAGATTTGGCGTGTTCGTCAAACACAGATTGGAGATCGTCGAACTCAGAAGGAAGATCGACAACCGCTAAGATTTGGCGTGTTCATCGAACGCAGAAGCAAGATCGTCGAACTCAGAAGGAAGATCGTCAACCGCTGAGACTCGGCAAGATCGTCGAACGCAGAGAAGACACAGTATCATCGACTTCATCAAAGTGGCCTTGTCATTGAGAAGAACAGATATCTTCGTGAAGAAGCCTTGTCGCTGAGAAGGCTAAGTATGACTGATGTGTTGGACATCGTCGTAAAGAAGGCATGTCGACTAAAGAAAGACAAGATGAAGACTAGCAGCTGCTGAAGCGTCGACATAACATCACTCATGTCGTCGAGAGAATAACATGAAAAGAAATCACATGTTAGAGAAAGCAAGAAGAAGATCTCAACGACACAGTCAGAGAAAGCTTATCGTCGTATATGCAGAATCGCCAGGATATCTTGTATCGTTGAGATACCACCAACAGTGGTAGAAGTAAGAAGACTTGAAGGTCTACTAAAGCCCAAGGCATCGACAAAGTCTTGTCGTCGAGATATTGTCCATATCGTCGAGATACTGTCGGTATAAGCTTGAAGATGGAAATATCATCGAGACAGAATTCAAATGTTGCAGACGCGTTGTCAGCATTTAATGCCGCCGCCTGATTATCCAATCAGCGCGCGCTCTTATGGAATGGGCGTCTGACATTAAAGGACATCACATGTTACCGTTATGCGGCTCATTTGTCCTATAAAAGGGAACAGTGATGCCCTAGAAAAATAAGTTCTGTACCGAAAGAAAAATGAAAAAGAAAGAATCTCCCCGCTCTTTAAAAGAACAGTATATTCAGCGGAGAAGAAGAACGAGAACAAGATTCAAGGGTTCTCAGAAGAAGCTGTCATCTTCATCGACTGTTAAGTTGCCAATCTTCATCAGGCTAAGAAAAGATTTGAAGTAGAACCGTGCGCTCAAGATCTGATTCAGAAGCATCTTCTTCAATCTCAAGGAGCCGATCTTCAACAGGCTAAAGTTGCCAATCTTCATCCGGCAGAAGATACGGTTTTATTACTGTAATTTCTTGTAAGTCTTGCGGGCCAACCTATCTAGCTTGAGGGATGGAGAGCTGTGAGGCTTGAGGGCTAGTGCAGTGCACTTGCGGGTGCGATTTGTCGAACTTGCGGGCTCGGGGGCAGTAGGGGCTTACGGGCCTAGGCTGTTGGGACTTGAGGGTCTGTGTTGTAGGGCTTGAGGGCCTGAGTGTCGAGCTTGCGGGCTCGGGGGCAGTAGGGGCTTGCGGGCCTAGGATGTTGGGACTTGCGGGTCCCTGTTGTAAGGCTTGAGGGCCTAAAGCTTTTTGGCAGATTTTTGTTGAGCCTAGCACACTGCTGGGTAGGCGCAAAGGGACAGAGGACTACTCAAGACACTCTGTCTTGAGGAACCTCTATACATCGTTGTGTGTTTTCTGTGTTATGCTTTATAACTTTTAGATCTACTAATCATAAATCAAGTACACCTAAAAGGGGATAATATAATTTGAAAAATCTATTCACCCCCCCCCCCCCCCCCCCCCCCTCTAGGTGATAAGTTGACACCCAATAAACAACACTCACTGATGAATTTCCTAATCCGCACAGCCTCCTTCGCCATTTTTGCAGCAGTGATATACTCGGCCTCAGTCTTAAAATCAGCAACTACCTCTTGCTTGGAACTCTTTCAGCTCACAGCTCCTCCACTCAGGCAAAAGACAAAAACTGATCGAGACTTTGAGTCATCCCTATCAGTCTGGAAGCTAGCATCCGTGTAACCCTTTACAACGAGCTCTTCCTCTCCACCAAATACCAAGAATACATCTTTTATCTTTCTCAAGTTCTTTAGGATATTCTTGACGGCTATCTAGTGACTATCACAGGATCATTTTGATATCTGCTTGTCATGCTCTAAACATAGGAGACGTCAGGTCGAGTACATAACATCACATACATGATTGATCCAATTGCCGAAGCATATGTAATCAACTTCATGCGGTCCTTATCTTCCAAAGATTTAGGACATTGGTCCTTAAAGAGACTCACACCACGAGACATGGGTAAGATTCCCTTCTTGGAATTAAGCATGCTGAACTGTTTCAACACCTTCTCAATATATGTACTTTGGGTCAAACCCAACAACTTCTTCAATCTATCTCTATAGATCTTAATACCAAGTATATAAGTTGCATCGCCCAAGTCTTTTATAGAAAAGCAGTTCCCTAGGTTGTTCTTAACAACTTGTATAGTCGAAATGTCATTCTCGATCAACAGTATGTCATCTATATACAATATCATGAAGAAAATAATGCTCCAACTAATTCTCTTGTAAACATAAGGCTCATATTCGTTCTTGATGAAATCAAACTCTTTGATTTTCTCATCAAAATGCAGAGTCCATCATCGAGAAGCTTGTTTCAATCCATAAATGGATCTCAGTAGATTGCATATTTTGGTGGCTTCATTTGGAGAGACAAAACCCTCAGGTTGCGTCATATACACTTCCTCAAGGAGATTTCCATTTAGGAAAGCCGTTTTGACATCATTTGCCAGATCTCGCAGTCATTATACACAGCAATAGCAAGCAGAATTCTAATGGACTTAATCATAGCAATAGGGTAAAAGGTCTCATCATAGTCAACACCATGAATTTGCTTGAAACCTTTAGCCAATAATCGCCCATTGAATGTCTGTATATTCCCATCCATGTCGGTCTTCTTCTTGAAGACCCACTTGCACACTATGGGTCATACCCCTTCAGGTGGTTCCACTAAGGTCAAAACTTGGTTTGTATACATGGAGTCCATTTCAGATTTCATAGCGTCAAGCCACTTCTTGAAGTCCAATCCATTCATAGCCTCTTGGTAGGTTGCAGGCTCATCATCATGATCTATAAGCAACACATTACCTATATGAGACATGAGAAATCCATATCTCTCAGAATCAAATCTTGGTCTACCAGATCTACGTAGGACTTATATTTCTTAAGCAGGCTTTCTAGCTATAACTTCTTGTAGTCCTTGCACAGTTTCCAATTCAGGTTCATTTTCAGTTTGTGGTCCTTGAACTTCTTTAAGTTCTACCTTTGTAGCCTTTCTGGATAAGAACTCTTTCTCCAAAATGACACCAGTCCTTGCGACAAACACTTTGCCCTCAGACGGCAAGTAGAAGTAATACCCTTTGGCTTCCCTAGGATACCCCACTAGATAACATTTATCTGACTTGGGTTCCAGCTTGTTAGGCATTTGACGTCGCATGTATGCCTCACAACCCCAAATCTTAATGAAAGACATATTACGATGCTTCTCAGTCTATATCTCATATGGTGTCTTTAGAACCGTTTTCATTGGAGCACGATTTAAAGTGAAAGCAGCAGTCTCTAGAGCAAATCCCCAAAAGGAAATAGGCAAATCAGCATGACTCATCAATGATTGTATCATGTCTAACAAAGTACGATTCCTCCTTTTAGAAACACCATTATGTTGTGGCGTTCTAGGTGGAGTGAGTTGTGATACAATACCACACTCTTTCAAATGATCGTGAAACTCATGACTTAGATATTCGCCACCTCGATCAGATCGGAGTGCCTTAATCCTTTTTCCCAATTGGTTCTCTACATCATTCTTAAACTCTTTGAACTTTTCAAAGGTTTCGGATTTACACTTCATAAGATATATATATATATCCGTATCTACTGAAATCATCAGTAAATATAACGAAGTAGTAGTACCTACCTCTAGCAATAGAACTCATAGGTTCGTATACATCACAATGTATTATACCAAAGAGATCATCAACCCTCTCACTACAACTAGTGAAAGGGGCCTTTGTCATCTTGCCTAATAAATATGACTCGCATCTCTCAAATTATTCATAATCAAATGATTATAATAGTCCATCTTTATGGAGCTTGGATATGCGTTTCTCATTTATATGGCCTAAACGACAATGTCAGATATTTGTTGGATTAGAGTCATTACTTTTTAATCGCTTGGTATTTTCTATGTTATAGATTAGATGATTTATGTTCAAAACATACAAACCGTTAAACATTTGAGCAACGCCATAATAAACATCATTCTTGTAAATAGAACAACAATTGTTCTTAAAAATAAAGGAAAAATCATTCATGTCCAAATATGAAATAGAAATGATGTTTCTAGTTATAGTAGGAACAAAATAAAAGTTATCATGTTCAATAATTAGCCCAGTGGGCAAGGAAAGACGGTACACTACTACGACAACGGCAGCAACTCTTGCTCAATTTCCAACGCACAGGTCTACCTCTCCTTTACCCAACACTCTTCTCCTTCCCAGTTCCTGCACATTTGTACAAATATGAGAACCACATTCGGTATCCAATAACCAAGATGAAGGAGCAGACAAATTAATTTCTATAACAAAAATACCTGAAGCAGAAGTCATACTTCCCTTCTTCTTCAGATCCTCGATGTAGAGGGGACAGTTCCTCCTCCAATGCCCTGCCTTATTACAATAGTGGCAGTTTACTTCCTTAGATAATCCCTTCTTTTTTAGTGCATAAGATTTGGGATCAAGGCAAGACTTAGGTCCTACCTTAGTCTTCCTGAATCCCTTGCCCTAGCCTTTATGAACCATCAATATGGGGCAAGCAGGCTTGGTCTTCTTCATGTTGTTCTCGGAAGTTCTTAATATGCATAGGAGCTCGGGCAGAGTCTTGTCAATCTCATTCATGTTGTAGTTCAAGATAAACTTCTCGTAAATGTCCGGCAACGATTGCAGGATCAGATCAGTAGCCAACTCTTGGCTTAAATGAAACCCCAGTCTCTGAAGGTTCTCGATGTACCAAATCATCTTGAGTACATGAGTTCTCACTAGGTATCGAGCTCCTATTTTGCACTGAAATAAAGCCTTAGAGATGTCTATGTTAAATTTTTGAAGTGGAAGTGGAAGGGTGCTCGGCGGTCTGGAGATTGGAGACTGCAGAGACCGCACGGTCTGCGCTGGTGCTCTGGCCGATTCTGTCTGGGCGGTCTGATCTGGGAGATCACTTGTTTAATTAAGCAGCTCGCGCGGGTTATTCTGGCGACTTGTTCAAGTCGGCCAGATGTTCAAGTAGGTCTGCCTTCTTGCAGTGATCGGACGGTCTGACGACTGTTCTAGTCGGTATGGTTTATTGAAGAAGTTCTTTGCCTTTGCAATAAAGACCGGGCGGTTTGTTTTAGGGAGACCGTAGTAACCGGGTGGTTTTTACATAACTGTATGGCTCACTAAGGGAGTTATTAGCCTTGCTGATCTCGCGCGGTCTGTCTTGTGAGACCGCTGGCGATCTGATGAGCGGTTATTGTATCCCAATTTGTGCGGTGACGACATCCGTCTGCTCGCCTATAAATAGGGGTGCAGTAACTGGACTGGGGTGGAGCCTAACCCGGACAAGGTTAGGGCAATCATGGAACTGGGGTCTCCGAGGAATGCTAAGGAGGTCCAATGTCTCACAGGGAAGTTGGCTGGGCTAAGCAGGTTTCTCTCCAGGGTAGGGGAAAAGTGCTCGGCCTTCTACAAGGTGCTGCGGGGGAACCAAAAGTTTGAGTGGACCCCGAGAGTGTGAAAGGGATTTTCAGGCACTGAAGGAACAGTTGACTCAAATCCCGTTGCTGCAAGGGCCGAGACAGGGAGAGGACTTGTCCCTATACCTGGGGGTAGGAACCGAGGCGGTAAGCTCGGTGCTGGTCCGGGAAGAAGGAAAAGAGCAACTCCTGATTTACTATGTTAGTCGATTGTTAAGGAAGGCTGAGATCAGATACCCCATCTTGGAGAAGCTCGCCTTCGCCTTGGTGGTGTCGGCTAGGAAGCTCCGGCCCTACTTTCAGGCACACTCGATCAAGGTGGTGACCGATCACCCCCTTCGCAACATCATGGAGGGGGTGGAGCACTTGGGAAGGCTGGCCAAGTGTTCAGTAGAGTTGAGCGAGTTCGATATCTCGTACGTGCCCAGGTTGTCCATAAAAGCCCAAGCGGTGGTGGACTTTTTGGTAGATTATATGACTGAGGTGGAGGATTCCAAGCTAGCCTACTCGGTGGCCTGGATGGGGCCTCAGGGAAGATTTCCTTTGGGGGATGGGTGGTTTTGGTAAGCCCCCAAGGGACAAGGATCGAGCAGGAAATCAACATCCACTTCCTCCTCACCAACACTCAAGCCGAGTATGAGGCCGTGATAGCAGGGCTCTGCCTAGCCCGGGAGTTGGGAGTGCAAGATGTGGAGGTCTCGACAGACTCCATGGTGTTAGCTTGACACATCAGGGGGGAGTTCGAGGTGAATGAGTCGACTATTCAGCGATACTTGGAAAAGGTCAAGAGACTCATAGGGCAGTTCCGCACCTTCTTGATCCATCATGTGCAAAGGGAGGAGAGTGCCGCGGTGAATCTCCTGACCAAGTTTGGTCCCAGGGCCAGAGGCATGGTGTCGGACCACTTCCGACCATCCATCGAGGAGGGGGAACTAATGGAGGTGGACCAGCGGGCATCATGGATGGACCCCTTCATCACCTTCCTGATTTGGGGAAGTTCCTCGATGGGGGTATGGACAAACGATAGTTCAGGTATAATTCGGCATACTACTCTCTCCATGCAGGAGGACTATACAGGAAGACGCTCTCGGGGCTCCTATCCCATTGTGTGTCGGAGGAGGAAGTCCCGAGGGTCCCAGAGGAGATCCACTCGGGGGAGTGTGGCAGCCACTCCGGGAGCTGAAACTTGGAGGGGAGAGTGCTGAGGCAAGGCTACTTTTGGCTCACCCTCAGCAAGGACGCAACAAAGTTCGCAAGGAAGTGCTCGAACTGCCAACTGTTCGCCCCTCTCCAGCTCTGTAAGACCCCTTTTTTTTTTGCAAAAACCACCGGGTCTTAGGCCCAGAACCGTCGTTTTGCGGTGACACCCTCGCTCGGGAAGGTCTCCACTACAAAACGCCGATCCTGCCGGCCAATTCGATCACAAAGAAGAGTAAGCTTAAATGAATAAACAACCCGACTAAGTCCACATCACATATAAATAAACTATCAAAAGATGTCCACATAATATAACTGAAAGAAAGAAGACAAGATAACTAGGGCTTCTGCCCGATACAAGATATCCTCACTACAAAAGTCACTCGCGGAAGCAAATCAACTAAGACGAACACTCACGGATCCTGTCATCTGAGCTCCTGAGCTAGACTGCCCCGCCTCCATTTGCACCTGCCTCTGGTGCTGCCCCGTCGCCGCGGTCTCCTAAAATGATAAGGTCCACCGACCGTCAGTCAAAATGACTCAGCCAATTCCCCACCCCTCCCCCCAAGGCTCCTAGGCACCGTATGGGGAGGAGAAAGCGGAGGACAACAAGGGGTAATACAAAAGCAGATGACAAGGTGAGTTCTACTCTACACAGGTGTTATATATATGTAAATGAAACATGAAATAGAAACAGCAGGGTAAAGTGTATAAATAACGGTAAGCAGTAAGAAAAGAGGCAAGTAAGCATTATAAACGTAACCATTGATTTATAGGAGTGCCCATACAAACCTATAGACCAAGGGGTCGTTTAGCAGGGCCTATCGTATAAAAAGTCCCATACCAATTTATACGATAGGTGTCAGGGTTAAATGCTATGATTATGCTATGTCATGCAAAGTATGTTGTTATGCTATGTACATACATGTGCAACTCACACACTACGACTCTATGCGCATAAACATTTAGTTCCCACTTTTTGGAGCGAGCTAGACTCCCAGGATACTCCCGTAGTGGCAAACGGAAGCGGTGGGTTGGGCCTCGCCCACCTCTATGTTGGTAATTGCACTACCTAACCTAGACCTATCGTACGCCTCCACAAAACCCGCGGAGCGCCTGCGTACTCTTACTGACTGGACCGCCAGACTTTTATGGCTAAGTGTAAATACCACACTTGCCGAGCCCAAGTGTTAACGTCGGTGCAACGATCGCCAACACGAAGGACCCACCACCTTATGCACATGCAACATAACTTCCCATAACACCGAGCTACAAGCTCCCCGGGCTAACCTGCCCGTCACCAATAATCACCTCAGAAACACAAGATCACCGGACTAAACCGGCTAGACTTCTATATGAAAACCCCCCATAATAACTTACTTATATCAATCCTAGGTGCTCTAGGACGCTAACACGAAAAGATGATCTTTCGTCAATCCGGGACGACTTATTCCAAGGGTTGGCACCCCACCACTCTAGGACTCACCAGACCCTAACTACTCCAGGGATCCTCTCATAACTACAAGATTACCACTCAACCCTCACAACTCTAAATCAAGGACCACCAGTTAGACCCTTAATCCTAAATTTGCTAAAGTTGCTAATCGCAGACCACCCTTAACGTTTTGATGCTCATGAAGGGAGGTACCTCAAATAATCAGTTCTGTGACCCAATGGATTTATTGGGGGTCCATGCTACATATTTAAGATCAAACCCCGAGTTTCATAATTTCTCCAACCATATTATTATTTAAGACAATTTTTCCAAAGGGCAAAAACCCAAGGTTTGAACTACAAGGATACTTTTCTGACTTCCAATGCCTTCCCTAATTTTTACATAAATCAAGGGTACCTAATAATCAGTGGATATAAATTTTTAGGAAAAACCAGCAAGATTTACTATTTTTAAAAATTCCAAAACTCATTTATTTCCAATAAATTCCAAAGGAGGTACCCTCATATGATCTCTAAACCTTATGCAAATTAATACAGTTGTGCTTCATAATAAAATATTCAGTCCTACAAAGTTTGACCATGTTCCACAGAGGGTACATTTGTAATTTTCACAGAGGATATATTTGTAATTAATTCCAAATTGAACTAGAGGTACCAAAAATATTGATCCATAAATTATGAGACAAATACAGTGGGTACATATTGGTATAAAAAGGCATCCAGCAAAGTTTCATGCAATTACAGTAATTTAACACCCTAAAATTGATCATCCCAAAAAATTGCCAACTATATGAAATATTACAATTTGGACCTCCAAAAGTTTTCTCATGGTCTAACAGAATCTTCCAGGGATTAATAACATTAGAACTAAGTTTGTGACAGAAGATGGTTAATCATTAAGTATTATTTCTTCCTAAAACCAAAAACCCTAATTATTTACAAATCTACCCAAGGGTTTATTACCTAGGATCGACAACTCCAAATCCCTCCAAATTCTCACAGTAGTATTCTCTGGTTACTAAGGCCATCTTCCCAAAATTTCAAGTCAAACCATTGAGGTTTGACCCCTCTTCCTTCAATAGCCTCTAATTGCACCCCATTAGGGTTTAACCTAGGGTTAGGGTCTAAACTTCTCCAAATCCACCCAAACCTCTTGTGAGGGTATTATAACACTCTTAGAACTCAGAGAGGGCTATTTCACTTCTCTCCATGGACATATACTTCTATGTCCTTCAAAAACCCTAAAGGGCACCAAACACTTAACCACTAGGGTTTAAGGGCACACTAGGCCCTAACTCATCCAAAGTTGCTCCTTGGGGTGTCTCATACCTCCCAAGTCAGTGACCAAGGTCACCCCAACAATCAGTGGGAGGAAACCCCTCCACACTCCAAAATTAACTTAGGTTCACTTTTGCCCTAAACATAACCCTTAAGCAAACTATTCTCAAGAGAACTCCCTACCTTGCCCAAGTCCATACTACTCACTAAACTGACCATGGGTCAGTGAAAGACCACCCAAGATCCTACCAACATTTGGTGAGGAGTGGGGTTCCAATGGGGTACCTATTTGGAGTGCAAATAGCAATTTAGCCCCTTTTTGATTTACTAGGGCAAACCTCCTCCAATGGCCACCAAATTTGGTCCAAAGGTTTGCATGGGGGAGGGTGATGTGCACCCCAAATATGAAGCCATTTGGCTTTGTGGAAGTGTGGGGGCACTCACCCAAAGTTTTGCCTAAACCTAGGGAGCCTAAGGTTGTCTTGGTGAAATACCCTACCAAATCAACTCCATAAATCATGATATTTTAACCAGGGCCTATACTTACTCCCTAGGACCACCCATCCAAGTTTGGAAGGGTTTTGAGGTGTTTAGAGCGCCTAATTAGGTTACACAAGGATTAATGAACTTCCCCAAAAATCATGGGGAAAAGTTCTCCAAACAGTATGATTATTGGACATGACCTAGGTATGTATAAGACAAGCCTACACCCCAAATATCAAGTCATTTGGAGTTCTAGATTGGTGTGGGCAACAAAAATAAGCTCTGAATAGCCTTAAGGACAGTCCCCACTAAAATGAGTGTTGTGCCCTAACCAGGACTCCAAATTGAGTGATCTCAATTTTGGATTAAACTAGACCTCAGGGGCTCCAACTTTAATGTTGGGCAAAAATTCCCTAGAGGCCTCTAATTATTTTTCCCAGAATTAATAAGGAACTGCATGTTTAATCACAGAATTAGGAATTAATACTAAGGAGGCGCACGAATCTTAAAGCACATCTAACAGCGCCTGGTTATCATCCCCAGTGAATCAGCGGCTGAGATCTACCGCGCCTGGGCCGCCTTTCTTGATGATTTCCCGGCCACCTGAGCGCCGCCCCGGCCGACCAAGGCCACCACCACCTCCGTTGAGGTGGGGGCCGGCGATGAGCGGTGTTTGATCGGCCGGAGGTGGCCGGAATCGTGATCTGGGAGGAGAAGCCCAACTCGATCAACGGGAGGCTTGGCTGGCTCGATTCACGACCGATTGGCCACGATTCGAGCCGCCAGCGATTGGGATCTATTCCTTAGGGTTCAGGGAGGAGAAAATGACCTGCTGATGAGCTTGCCGGCGGGTTGTCCTTGAGTACACCATGGGAGCTTGGGTTGGTTGCGATGTCATGCTGATTCCCACCTACAGCACACGAAATCCTCAGGGAACATGGGGGTTTCTCTCCTCTCTGGCTTCTGAAGGTGGTGGGGGGTTCGAATGAGGGTGATGGTGGCTTTAACCCCCATTGCCATTAATGGCCTCTCCAAATTCCTCCAATGCCGGCCCCCATTCATCTCCCCTGCTTTAATCCTTCTTGGTAACTGCTGAAAACTCCTCCTAATCGGCTGAGGAGTTGAATGGGAGAGTTAATTTGGGAGGCCAAGGGATGGAACTCCTTAATGGCCATCAATGGCCTCCTTCTCTCACTTCAAAAATGGGGAAACCCCCATTTTCTCACTCCTAATCACCATGGCCAGTTTCTACACTCTCTCCTGAGTTTAATGATGGTCTACATGGGCTGGTTGACCATCCAATTGAGTTAGCCCAAAGGGATTGGGTTAGGTTTGAGAGATTTGACCTAAATTGGGTAATTTTGACTTTTGGTCAAATTGGCCAATTGGGTGACCCTAGGATGGGGCTTTTAGGTCTACTAGGTCTCTTATAGCATTCTAGACCTAGGTGAGTGATCAATTTGGCAAGGTGAAGGTTAATTGGCTCTAAATAGGCTACTTTGACCAATTTAGGGTTAGGGTTGACTTTGGTCAATTTGGCCTCTTTGGTTGACCCCAATGTGCACTTGGTGCCCTAAGGGGGCCCCTAAAGGGTTAGGGATACTATGGTGGGGTCAATTGATCAAGTTGAGGCCCTAAAGTCCAACCCTAAGCTTGGTAACTAGAAATTTCTATTAGCAGTCCAAGGCACTTTCAACCCTAATCTTGCCTAAGTTAAAGGGGTTTCTACACTACCAAGGCCTTGTCATGACCTTGTCATGACACATTCACCTGGGGGGTCTAGCTGTCTGGGGGATGTTACAAATCCTAATAAACAAAAAAAATAATTTCGTCCTCGAAATTCAGGTTAGGCTTTCGGGGTTCTCACCGATAGTGACTGAACGTAACATCCCCTAAGAATTGAAGTTATTCCTGGCTCGGAGAGCACCGACTATCTATGCCATACCAACTCTAGTGGCTCCAAGTTGTGCTCCTCCTGACCCTAATTTTACCACATGTCTTAACCTCTGGAATCTTCTTGCACCGCAAGACTCGCACCGTCGTATCATCCATCCTGACCAGGGTGACCTAGCTACCTTGGTCGATCTATCCTCGAACTTCCCCTCTAACCTGGGCAGACTCTTATGCCCCTAAAGTTTTCTTCTCACGTTCACATTCTTACTCTTTCAGGTACGTCTGAATAATCAATCGTCTCTAATCTACAACTTTTCTAGTTCTTACTATTGATGGAATTAATCTAATCGTCTAGCATCCCAGTCATCCTTAAATATTAATGAGGGTGCACCTATGAACTTTTATGAGTATATGCTAACCAATCACGATGATAAGATGACTCTCAATCACTTTCTTCATGAAATTCTATTCATAACGACAAAATTTTGATACCTTGGGGTTTTTCACAATTCAATTTCATCAAGGAAATATTATCACGTTCATTTCTCCAAAGTCCTGTCACTTCCATTTATGCTAGCCTTGATCATTCTCAAATGGTCTTAAGCAAGATAAACTTAGATCGTTCTTATCATAGTAAACTCAAACACTATATCCTAAGTCCAACAAGTCATCGTCTAAGATCTCTGGTTATTTATCATCCAAGTTCACAAGGTATAAAGCTATTAATGTGGACAGAATTTTCAACCATGACGGGGCATGATTTTTATCAAAACATAAGTTGATCACTTCCAAATGCCCGAAGTCACAAGAGTTTTCAAATTTAACTACAACTTGTAAGATCTAATTTCCACCCTTAACTTCTATACTAGGACATCAACATCCTTAAATGATTAATCCTAGCGACTTTACATTTCCCAAGACTCAACTAAGGGCAAGTTGTTGTCCGACCCAAATGATGTCCATTCATTGCCCTGGTACTTCTACCGGTCATCATTCCAAACATACTGTTACACCGTCTCCTCTTCTTTTAAGTAACATTGAGTAAGATCGACCTCGAAATCATTTTGTTCACGACACCAAAATTCTCTAATTTAGGTCTAAGGGAAATCTAAGTCCGCCAATAATTTGCCCAATAAACAAAAGGTTCGCCCCAATAAACAAAAGATAAGCCACTATCTATTTTGGGCTGAGTACATTCAATATCACCAAGTTACATTCGTCACAAGTATGCAAACAATTCTTAGGGCATACAACCTTAGACTTGGGGTTCTATCTTGGGGCTCATTGGTATACTCCACACTTTAGACTCTTCTAGGTACCTTCTATGACAACCTTATCATGGTCAATATTTGACCTAATCTCAAACGGGTCTCTTCTGAACTTGAATTCTTATCCGACCCTTGGTGTTTGCCACGGTGGTTGTCTTAATGTAATCCTGTCACAAATACGAGGATTGAGTCTAAGAGTCTCTTACCGTTCTGCTTATGTGTCAATCTTCCTTTCTCTAGCCTCTTTTGAGTATCCTCGCACCTTCACCAAAAGTTATGCTTACGATCTATTTCAAACTAGGTCATGGTATAAATTGTCCTAGTAAGTCACGTGTCCTAGTGGGGTTGAGTCTAACTCATTGACTAAGGTATTATCTAAAGAGTTCTTTGCAGCCGGAGGTATTCCCTGCTGGGGGCAGGGTTCGCCGCAGGCTACAAAAGAAAACTTGACGCTCGTAGGGGAAATAAATAAGAAGATTCAGTTAAAAGTGGACTTTTTCATGTGATTTCCCCATATGGGCACACCACTGCTTCCGCTGCTTAGTTTGCCCTCAAACTAAACTCGCGCGGGGTGGCCCAGGGTTTGTGGACTTCTTTTCTTCAGATCGAGGTTCGCTCTGATACCACTTGTAAGACCCCATTTTTTTTGCAAAAACCACCGGGTCTTAGGCCCAGAACCGCCGTTTTGCGGTGACACCCTCGCTCGGGAAGGTCGCCACTACAAAACGCCGATCCTGCCGGCCAATTCGATCACAAAGAAGAGTAAGCTTAAATGAATAAACAACCCAACTAAGTACACATCACATATAAATAAACTATCAAAAGATGTCCACATAATATAACTGAAAGAAAGAAGACAAGATAACTAGGGCTTCTGCCCGATACAAGATATCCTCACTACATAAGTCACTCGCGGAAGCAAATCAACTAAGACGAACACTCACGGATCCTGTCATCTGAGCTCCTGAGCTAGACTGCCCCGCCTCCATTTGCACCTGCCTCTGGTGCTGCCCCGTCGCCGCGGTCTCCTAAAATGATAAGGTCCACCGACCGTCAGTCAAAATGACTCACCCAATTCCCCACCCCTCCCCCCAAGGCTCCTAGGCACCGTATGGGGAGGAGGAAGCGGAGGACAACAAGGGGTAATACAAAAGCAGATGACAAGGTGAGTTCTACTCTACACAGGTGTTATATATATGTAAATGAAACATGAAATAGAAACAGCAGGGTAAAGTGTATAAATAACGGTAAGCAGTAAGAAAAGAGGCAAGTAAGCATTATAAAAGTAACCATTGATTTATAGGAGTGCCCATACAAACCTATAGACCAAGGGGTCGTTTAGCAGGGACTATCGTATAAAAAGTCCCATACCAATTTATACGATAAGTGTTAGGGTTAAATGCTATGATTATGCTATGTCATGCAAAATATGTTGTTATGCTATGTACATACAAGTGCAACTCACACACTACGACTCTATGCGCATAGACCTTTAGTTCCCCCTTTTTGGAGCGAGCTAGACTCCCAGGATACTCCCATAGTGGCAAACGGAAGCGGTGGGTTGGGCCTCGCCCACCTCTAGGTTGGTAATTGCACTACCTAACCTAGACCTATCGTACACCTCCACAAAACCCGTGGAGCGCCTGCGTACTCTTACTGACTGGACCGCCAGACTTTTATGGCTAAGTGTAAATACCACACTTGCCGAGCCCAAGTGTTAACGTCGGTGCAACGATCGCCAACACGAAGGACCCACCACCTTATGCACATGCAACATAACTTCCCATAACACTGAGCTACAAGCTCCCCGGGCTAACCTGCCCGTCACCAATAATCACCTCAGAAACACAAGATCATCGGACTAAACCGGCTAGACTTCTATATGAAAACCCCCCATAATAACTTACTTATATCAATCCTAGGTGCTCTAGGACGCTAACAGGAAAAGACGATCTTTCGTCAATCTGGGACGACTTATTCCAAGGGTTGGCACCCCACCACTCTAGGACTCACCAGACCCTAACTACTCCAGGGATCCTCTCATAACTACAAGATTACCACTCAACCCTCACAACTCTAAATCAAGGACCACCAGTTAGACCCTTAATCCTAAATTTGCTAAAGTTGCTAATCGCAGACCACCCTTAACGTTTTGAGGCTCATGAAGGGAGGTACCTCAAATAATCAGTTCTGTGACCCAATGGATTTATTGGGGGTCCATGCTATATATTTAAGATCAAACCCCGAGTTTCATAATTTCTCCAACCATATTATTATTTAAGACAATTTTTCCAAAGGGCAAAAACCCAAGGTTTGAACTACAAGGATACTTTTCTGACTTCCAATGCCTTCCATAATTTTTACATAAATCAAGGGTACCTAATAATTTGTGGAAATAAATTTTTAGGAAAAACCAGCAAGATTTACTATTTTTAAAAATTCCAAAACTCATTTATTTCCAATAAATTCCAAAGGAGGTACACTCATATGATCTCTAAACCTTATGCAAATTAATACAGTGGTGCTTCATAATAAAATATTCAGTCCTACAAAGTTTGACCTTCTTCCACAGAGGGTACATTTGTAATTTTCACAGAGGATATATTTGTAATTAATTCCAAATTGAACTAGAGGTACCAAAAATATTGATCCATAAATTATGAGAAAAATACAGTGGGTACATATTGGTATAAAAAGGCATCCAGCAAAGTTTCATGCAATTACAGTAATTTAACACCCTAAAATTGATCATCCCAAAAAATTGCCAACTATATGAAATATTACTATTTGGACCTCCAAAAGTTTTTTCATGGTCTAACAGAATCTTCCAGGGATTAATAACATTAGAACTAAGTTTGTGACAGAAGATGGTTAATCATTAAGTATTATTTCTTCCTAAAACCAAAAACCCTAATTATTTAGAAATCTACCCAAGGGTTTATTACCTAGGATTGACAACTCCAAATCCCTCCAAATTCTCACAGTAGTATTCACTGGTTACTAAGGCCATTTTCCCAAAATTTCAAGTCAAACCATTGAGGTTTGACCCCTCTTCCTTCAATAGTCTCTAATTGCACCACATTAGGGTTTAACCTAGGGTTAGGGTCTAAACTTCTCCAAATCCACCCAAACCTCTTGTGAGGGTATTATAACACTCTTAAAACTCAGAGAGGGCTATTGCACTTCTCTCCATGGACATATACTTCTATGTCCTTCACAAACCCTAAAGGGCACCAAACACTTAACCACTAGGGTTTAAGGGCACACTAGGCCCTAACTCATCCAAAGTTGCTCCTTGGGGTGTCTCATACCTCCCAAGTCAGTGACCAAGGTCACCCCAACAATCAGTGGGAGGAAACCCTTCCACACTCCAAAATTAACTTAGGTTCACTTTTGCCCTAAACATAACCCTTAAGCAAACTATTCTCAAGAGAACTCCCTACCTTGCCCAAGTCCATACTACTCACTAAACTGACCATGGGTCAGTGAAAGACCACCCAAGATCCTACCAACATTTTGTGAGGAGTGGGGTTCCAATGGGGTACCTATTTGGAGTGCAAATAGCAATTTAGCCCCTTTTTGATTTACTAGGGCAAACCTCCTCCAATGGCCACCAAATTTGGTCCAAAGGTTGGCAAGGGGGAGGGTGATGTGCACCCCAAATATGAAGCCATTTGGCTTTGTGGAAGTGTGGGGGCACTCACCCAAAGTTTTGCCTAAACCTAGGGAGCCTAAGGTTGTCTTGGTGAAATACCCTACCAAATCAACTCCATAAATCATGATATTTTAACCAGGGCCTATACATACTCCCTAGGACCACCCATCCAAGTTTGGAAGGGTTTTGAGGTGTTTAGAGCACCTAATTAGGTTACACAAGGATTAATGAACTTCCCCAAAATTCATGGGGAAAATTTCTCCAAACAGTATGATTTTTGGACATGACCTAGGTATGTATAAGACAAGCCTACACCCAAATATCAAGTCATTTGGAGTTCTAGATTGGTGTGGGCAACAAAACTAAGCTCTGAATAGCCTTAAGGACAGTCCCCACTAAAATGAGTGCTGTGCCCTAACCAGGACTCCAAATTGAGTGATCTCAATTTTGGATTAAACTAGACCTCAGGGGCTCCAACTTTGATGTTGGGCAAAAATTCCCTAGAAGCCTCTAAGTATTTTTCCCAGAATTAATAAGGAACTGCATGTTTAATCACAGAATTAGGAATTAATACTAAGGAGGCGCACGAATCTTAAAGCACATCTAACAGCCCCTGGTTATCGTCCCCAGTGAATCAGCGGCTGAGATCTACCGTGCCTGGGCCGCCTTGCTTGATGATTTCCCGGCCACCTGAGCGCCGCCCCGGCCGACCAACGCCACCACCACCTCCGTTGAGGTGGGGGCCGGCGATGAGCGGTGTTTGATCGGCCGGAGGTGGCCGGAATCGTGATCTGGGAGGAGAAGCCCAACCCGATCAACGGGAGGCTTGGCTGGCTCGATTCACGACCGATTGGCCACGATTCGAGCCGCCGGCGATTGGGATCTATTCCTTAGGGTTCAGGGAGGAGAAAAGGACCTGCTGATGAGCTTGTCGGCGGGTTGTCCTCGAGTACACCATGGGAGCTTGGGTTGGTTGCGATGCCATGCCGATTCCCACCTACAGCACACGAAATCCTCAGGGAACTTGGGGGTTTCTCTCCTCTCTGGCTTCTGAAGGTGGTGGGGGGTTCGAATGAGGGTGATGGTGGCTTTAACCCCCATTGCCATTAATGGCCTCTCCGAATTCCTCCAATGCCGGCCCCCATTCATCTCCCCTACTTTAATCCTTCTTGGTAACTGCTGAAAACTCCTCCTAATCGGCTGAGGAGTTGAATGGGAGAGTTAATTTGGGAGACCAAGGGATGGAACTCCTTAATGGCCATGAATGGCCTCCTTCTCTCACTTCAAAAATGGGGAAACCCCCATTTTCTCACTCCTAATCACCATGGCCGGTTTCTACACTCTCTCCTGAGTTTAATGATGGTCTACATGGGCTGGTTGACCATCCAATTGAGTTAGCCCAAAGGGATTGGGTTAGGTTTGAGAGATTTGACCTAAATTGGGTAATTTTGACTTTTGGTCATATTGGCCAATTGGGTGACCCTAGGATGGGGCTTTTAGGTCTACTAGGTCTCTTATAGCATTCTAGACCTAGGTGAGTGATCAATTTGGCAAGGTGAAGGTTAATTGGCTCTAAATAGGCTACTTTGACCAATTTAGGGTTAGGGTTGACTTTGGTCAATTTGGCCTCTTTGGTTGACCCCAATGTGCCCTTGGTGCCCTAAGGGGGCCCCTAAAGGGTTAGGGATACTATGGTGGGGTCAATTGATCAAGTTGAGGCCCTAAAGTCCAACCCTAAGCTTGGTAACTAGAAATTGCTATTAGCAGTCCAAGGCACTTTCAACCCTAATCTTGCCTAAGTTAAAGGGGTTTCTACACTACCAAGGCCTTGTCATGACCATGTCATGACACATTCACCTGGGGGGTCTAGCTGTCTGGGGGATGTTACAAGCTCCTGCCGGCCAAAACACTTAGAACAATCAAGACCCCCTAACCTTTGCAATATGGGGTTTGGACCTGGTCGTTCCTTTCCCCCAAGCTAGTGGTCAAAGAAAGTTATTACTAGTGATGATCGATTATTTGTCCAAGTGGCTGAAAGTGAAGGCACTGGTCAAGGTAACGTCCCAAGTAATTAGAAATTTTATATGGGGAGAGATAATTTGCAGACACGGGCTCCCATTAGCCAAAGTGACAGACAATGGGATGCAGTTTGCTAGTGATGAGTTCGTCAGCTTCTGCACCCAGCTCGACATAGATCTTTGGTTTGCGTCGGTCCACCCGAGGAGCAACGGGCAAGTGGAGCAGCAAATAAAATAATTGTGAACTTGCTGAAGAAGAAGGTCGAGAACCTCAGGGGCAACTGGGTAGAGCAGTTACCCTCGGTCCTCTGGGCTTTCAGGACCACTACAAACACGGCCACGGGGGAGACTCCGTTCATGCTCTCTCACGGATCCGAGTCCGTCCTTCCAATAGAGTTCGAGGTGAAATCCCATAGGGTGGACGCCAAGGGTGAAGGGGATGAAGAATGGCTAGTGGAGAATGAGGTAGAGCAAAGGCTATCCTTGGACCTGGTGGAAGAGCTCCGGGACTTAGCCACCGTCTGGCTGGAGGAAGTCAAGCGGCGGATGGCTCGGTACTTCGACAAACATATCCGTGTAAAGCAGTTCGAGAAAGGAGATCTAGTCCTGAAAAAGGTTGACGCGACATGCAGAGGGGCCGCGATAGGAAAGCTCGATCGCAACTGGGAAGGGTCGTACATTGTAGATGAAGTGCTCAAGTCGGGAGGGTACCACCGCCAAGATGTGAAAGGTGTACCTCTCGGACGGGGTCGGAGTGGGGATGACCTAAAGCGTTTCTACCCTTAAACTTTTCATATTGATTTATTATATATTTGACTCATCATGTGTTGGTTTCAATGTTTCTTCTAAGCATGTGTCCTCGAAGTGTTTTATGCTGGAATGCCCCGGATGATTCTGCTGCCGGGCTCTCACTAGTCGGTGGGTCAGGTTGATCTCGCGGAGAGGCTGGCATGCTATCAAGTGTTTTATTCTGGAATGCACCGGATGATTCCGATGTCGGGCTCTCACTAGCCGGTGGGTCAGGTTGATCTCACAGAGAGGTTGGCAAGATATCAAGTGTTTTATGCTGGAATGCCCCGGATAATTCCGCTATCAGGCTCTCACTAGCCGGTGGGTCAGGTTGATCTCACAGAGAGGCTGGCAAGGTATCAAATGTTTTATGCTGGAATGCCCGGGATGATTCCACTGTCCGGCTCTCACTAGCCGGTGGGTCAGGTTGATCTCATGGAGAGGCTGGCAAGGTATCAAGTGTTTTATGCTGGAATGCTCCGGATGATTCCGCTGCCGGGCTCTCACTAGCCGGTGGGTCAGGTTGATCTCGCAGAGAGGCTGCCAAGGTATCAAGTGTTTTATGCTGGAATGCCCCATATGATTTCACTGCAGGGCTCTCATTAGCCGGTGGGTCAGGTTGATCTCGCAGAGAGGCTGGCAAGGTATCAAATATTGTATGTCGGAGTGCCCCGGACGATCTCGCTGCCGGGCTCTCACTAAACGGTGGGTCAGGTCGATCTCGCAGAGAGGCTGGAAATGAGACGTCTTATGCAAGTCTTGGCTCGCAGAATCTCTCAATGCAAGGCCTAGGCTGGGCGAGCCCAGAGCTCTCTCGCACAAAAATATAAAGTGATATCGAATGGAAAATATCTAAGTCAAGTGGTTATAGCGAGCCATCTGAACACGTTGGCAACAAAATATTTTGAGGCAATCCATGGCTCGCGGAATGCTCGGAGAGTCTCTAAGCAACACCAAAATATGCGAGTCAGGGGGGACCGCCAGCATGGGAATCAATGAGTAGCATCCGGTCACACAAAGGTTGCGGCGAGCGAGGTTAGACAACGCCGACCCTGCTCGCGAGGGCTCATATTAGGCGAGCAAGAGGTGTTAAGCGGTCCACGTTTTGCCCAGGTGAGAATGCATGCAAAAAGTTTATCTAACAAACATCTAAGCGAGAGAAGCTACGCGAACGCCTTATTGGGTGTGCGCAGGGTATGGTGGCGAGACAAAGTGAAAGGACAATAAAACGGAGAACCTTATAACCATTGCAAAGGGAAAACATGTGAACGCGAGCATGGCTAAGCGTATGGGTGTGAGCATGACAAAATATGTTAGCGTGAGCATAGTAAAAAGCATTAGCGCGAGCATAGTAAAAAGCATTGGCACGAGCAAGACAAAATGACAATTTGAAGAAAAAAAATACTTTATCTCATTTCTCGAAAGGTAGTCATTACATGTAACGGCGAACTCGCCAGTCAAAATAAAAATGTACATGGAAAAACAAAAAAGTCAAGGCCGGTCACCAGACAGCTCCTCCTTGCTCCCGCGATCTTTGGGCTCTGAAATTGGCGTGAACAAGTCTGGGATGATGTCCTAGGCGCTAAACTCCATTGCATCTAAAGAAAGCAGGCTTGCCCCCTTGAGGATATTGAAGACGAGGTTGGCGACGCCCATCGAGCTCTTGCGGGTCGCCTCTTCCTCGTCCCGTGTTCGATTTCAAGCTCCAGCTCGTGGAGGGGGCATGGGGAGCACATCCTTGGTCAGCTCGCAGATTTGAGCTTTTAGGAGCTCGTTCTCCATCTCCAGATCGACATTCTGCGTGTGGAACTGGCTCGATGACTCAGCGTCCTAAAAAATAAAAAGTTAGTCATAAGGTGAAAAGAAAAGGCGAGCGAGGTGGAAAGGTTGTATGAACCACTTACCATTCCTCCTTGGAGGCTGCCGATGAGACCCTCCGACAGGGTCTCTTTTCCCTTGAGGCACGCGACCTCATCTGCAGCCTCCTGGAGCTCACACTTGAGCTCCTTAGAGTCCCTGTCCAAAGTCAGGTACCTCCGGCTCACCATGTGGGTGAGCTCCATGGCCAAGAACTGGGCTCGCATGGCCTAGTAGACGAGCACCCTAGACCTTAGGGCGCTGATGCTGGTGGCATCCTCGCGGCCATACAACCCAAAGGCGACGGCGAACACCTTGCCCCCAACCTTATCGCTCTCACCCAGGAGGGGAGGAGTGAAGAGTATGAGATCCTGTTGTGGTCAGGATCCCACACCAGCAGCGGCTCGTCGACCGCATCCAGGAGCCTCACGCCGAGACCAAAATTCTTATGGCTCGCTGGCTTGGCTCGCCGTAAGCGTCCCCAGTCTTGCTGCCCTCCTTGGCAGCCTTTTGACTCGCGGGCAGGGGGAGTGGAGCCTCCGTCTCGCTCACGTCCACGACATCTTTCCCCTTAGCTATGGAGGGGGTCTCCTTGTTCCTTTTCTTTATCGGGGGTTTTGCGGCGAGCTGGCTCGCAGGAGGCAGCCGCTTCTTGCCAGAAGTCGAGCTGAGAGGTTCTCGGCACGCTTCGGCAGCCGCGGTGGGGAGAGAGCTGGAGGAGAGGGTTGCGCTCCTCGCATGCGGGGGGTGGAGGGGAAGATCCCGCTCTCCTGCAAAGGGCAATGAAGGGGTTAGAGATCAGAATAAGAAAAAGTTTTGGGAGTTTGCGAGCGCGAGTCGAACCTTCCCCTTGTGGGACCGGCAGCAGCGAGTCCACCCTCGCCGGAGGTAGGCAACCTGGAAGTTCTTCCCTTCCATATACTGGAAGAGCTTCACGTCGTCACCCCCAAGCGAGGCAGGGGCGGTAGGTTGCATCATCTTGCTGGAGGGGGAGAAAGGAGTATTGCCGAAGGGTCCTTTGATGAGGACGAACTTCTGGTTCCAGTAGTGGCTCTTGTTCACTGTCTCGCAGATAGTAATGTGCTGGCTCACAAAATGGGTTGTCCCATCTTTGCTGGCGTCGAAGGAGAAGATCTTGTGGAATACGAGCAGGTTGAATTCCATCCTCTCCTCGTATAGGAAGCTGGCGAACCCGACTATAACGCCGATCGCGTTTGGGGTCAGCTGGCTCCATAGGACGCCATAGTACTTTAGTACCTAGGAAATTCACCAAAGAGGGGTTAGCGTGTTGCTGGCGAAGCGAACAAGAGATGTAATAGTTGAGTAAGTTACCTGGCGTACATCCGGGCATAGGGGGAGTCGCAACCCATTCTCGAAGTGAGCAATGGGCATGGCGAGCTCTTCAGTGGATGTCTTGTTGATGGCGAAGGTGTTCGCCGGGTAGCGAGCTACAAACCACGAGGGGTTGTATCTATCCACCGGGGAGAGTAACTCCTCATCGGTGAGCGAGGCGCAAAAGAAAGGATGGTCGCGGCAGGCCCCGACGCACCTGGCCCGCCCCTCAGAGTCTCCATCAACAACTATGGTTTTTTGTAATAGCGAACCGGAGGAAGCGCGAGCCCGAGCTGAGAATTGCGAGAGAGACTGTAAGAGAGAAGAAAGGTTGAAGACAGTTAATGCGGTGGTTAGAAACTAAAAAACGATGGCTATTTATGAGAAAGAAAAGGGCGCGAAGGATTTGAAGCGCCATGGGGTGCGGATAGCTGGTCCGCGCGGTGATGTTTCGACTTCTTAGACCTTATCTGCTCCGGACGGGCTCACGTCCTGGCGATATCCTCTAACTCACCATTAGCGAGCCAAGCTGCAAAGGAAAAAGTAAAGGTCGTGAAGGCGAGGCAGTGGATCGCAAGTTGTAAAGAGGGACAGGCAAAAGAAGCATAAAATAAGCAACATGCGAGCACAGTTAGCATAACGGTAGAAATAATCAAAAGTGAAAGGGAAAGCTCGCGAGCGAGCAAAAATATCCTTATTACAAAATTCATAAATTTTTCAAAACCCCAAAAAGAGGGGGGGGGGGGGGGGGGGGATTGTAAGAGCGAGCAACAAATTATAAAAAAACAATTGTTCAGTAGTTGATCCATTTCCAGCGACCGCGGCCTCGCACCCCGGATCGCGGGGGCACTTTTGGGTAATGATACTCGCGAACCGACTGGACTTCACGCTGCATCAGGCGCATCTGATCCTCGATTTGTGTGAGGTGCACCCTGTAAGACCCCATTTTTTTTCTTTCAAAAATCCGGGTCTTATACCCAGATCCGCCGCTTTGCGGTGACACCCTCACTCGAGAAGGTCACCACTACAAAACACCGATCCTGCCGGCCATATCGATCACAGAAGAAGAAAAGTATATTTGAACATATAGAAAAGCTCAAGTCCACATCACAGAAAATATATAAAACCATAAATGGTAAATGTCCACAGAGAGTAACTGAAATAAAAGATAACAATAATAAAGGGCTCATGCCCTGTACATCATATCCTCACTACAAGATCACTCGCGGAAGCTAACTACTAATCACTCAGTGATCCTGAAACTTGTTCTCCTATACTAGACTGCCCGCCTCCATCTGCACCTGCCTCTGGTGCTGCTCCGTCTCCGTGGTCTCCTAAAATGATAAGGTCCACCGACCATTAGTCAAAAAGACTAAGCCAATCCACCACCCCTCCCCCGGTGACTCCTAGGCACCGTGCGGGAATGATGAAGCGGAGGACAACAAGGGGTATAACAATAGCAGATGGCAGGGGTACATGGAATGTCTACACTACACATGTATATATATAATTGAAGCAGTAAAAGAGCATAGTAAGAGTAGGTAAAGAATAAGTAAAGTGCAGTAAGTAAAGACATGTATATAACAGAAAGTAACCATTGATTTATAGGAATGCCCACACAAACCTATAGACCAAGGGGTCGTTTAGCAAAGCCTATCATATAAGAAGTCCCATAACCGACTTATACGATAGGGGTAGGGGTTGAAATGCAACGTTTATGCCATGACATGTAGAGTTATGTAGTTTAATGTTATGTTCACACAAGTGCAACTCATACACTACGACTCTATGCGCACAAACCTTTAGTTTCCCCTTTTTGGAGCTAGCAAGACTCCGAGGATACTCCCGTAGTGGCAAACGGAAGCGGTGAGTTGGGCCTCGCCCACCTCTAGGTTGGTATTCACACTACCTAACCTAGACCTATCATACGCCTCAACGCTAAGAACACAACAACAGAGCATCCGCGTACTCTTACTGGTTGGACCACCAGACTTTAAAGGCTAAGTGCAAATTCCACACTTGTCGAGTCAACTTATTGACATCGGTGTGAACGACCTTCCAATACCAGAGACCCACCACCTTCATGCACATGCAACATGTTCTACTATATCCCGAGCCCTAAAGATCCCTGGGCTAACCCGCCCGTCACAATAACCTTTCGAGCCAACGGCTCGCCGGACCAACCCGTCCGTACAAACAAGCATTACCGAGTCCCCAGCTCACCGGACTAACTAGTCCGCTACTTCAACCACCAAGCCTACCGCTTGTACAACCAAACCAATTAACCTCCCGTAACTACGGGGTGTGGGTGTGCGTATTATTAAGTTAATCTTGTATATCAACTTATCCCTACAATTTATGGTTAATCTTGGACTTCCAGAGGATTGCCCTGTAAGGGGCTCGCTACGGTACTAGAAACCACAATGGGATGAAACTCCAAAGCTCCCTTTCTCAAGACACTAAGTGTTATTGGTATCTACCCATAAGAACACCCTCCTTGTTATTACACTTGGATTAACCCTAGGTATTTTATGACCCGCTAGGGGAAAGACGATCCTTCGTCAACCCCGAGCACAACTTTACCCTTAACTCACCAAGCATGCCCTCATCACCTAAACTCATTTTGGTGACCTTCAATCTCTTCAACCTGACCATGTACACCAACTACATGCCACTTCCACTTGGTAGACCCCTAAATATCCAAATTTCACATTTTTACTATACGCAGGCCAAACTAACTATATGAAGCTTATAAGTAGAGGTACTCCAAATATTCATCCAACTGACTCAAGATATTTACTGGAGGGCTATCATGGCATTATTAGACTAATTCCAGAGATTCATAATTTTCCTCAACATTTTAGCATTTATTTAAATTTCTCCAAACATTTGCCAAGTATGAAAATGAACATGAAGTGTAAGGAATTCTTATGATATGGCTCTCCAAAAATCATGATAAATCTATGATGACTAAATAACAGGAAATACAATCATATTTTTACAGTAAGAAATTGTCCTTTATTTTTAATATTTATCATCTATCCAAACTTGTAGTTTTTTGAAGGAACCACCAAAAATATCTACTCCAAAATTATGGGAAAAATACCAAGCTCTTGTATTCATCAGAAGAGTCTACAGACTAAATTTCAGGATTTATGGAAATCATTTTCTTACTTAAATAAATACTTTAAGAAAACCTCAAATAAGACAAGTTGTGAAGTAGCCTACTAATCATAGAGTTTCCTAATGCTCTGAAATGTCCCATCACCAATTTGCACAATTTAGCAAAGAGTATTGGACCCTCAATTAATTTTATTAAGCCTAAGATAAAATAGGTGCCTTGTGAATGAAGTACTGGTTAAATCATTTAATAAAATGCACAAAAATTACCAGAGGTGTATATCATAATAATAAAGGCACTAACAAGGTTTCATCTCCATCCAAGACCTTTTGTGCATGTAAATATCTCTCATAAGAAAATTCCCTAAAGGGGTTATGTCCTAATTTTGGGGGAATAAATTCTCCTAAAATTCTCTCTAAATTCCCTAGGGCATAATTACACCCCATGAACATATCTCCTAAGTTCCATGACCATCAAAGGACTTTTGACCACATCGCCTTCACAAGGTTCTAAATGCACACCTAGGAATAAAACTATGGTTCTAGGGCTTAACCACCTCTACACCACCCCATCTCACTCATGAAGGTGTTTAGGTGATCCTAAACCAGGGCCAAGGTTTCAACTCATGGAGATGAGTTCTGACCACAATATCCCAAGATAAACACCATACCCTAACTTTGACCCTATTTGACCTAACTTCGGTTTACAAATTACTCAATTAAAACAGTCGCAATTGGGCTGAGATTTTTACCAAGGTCATAACATAACCCAAAGGAGCACCCACCAAAATTTGGAGGTCATTGGAGGTCCTTTGACCCACTAATTAATTAGTAAATGATTTATGAAATTATCTCAAAAACCTTAGAAAAAAGTTCTCCTAAAAATCCCATCTTTGAGTATGTTGTGTGGGTGTATGTATCTAGCCTAGGTTGTAAATATCAAGGCCATAGTATCTACCAATAAAAAGATATGCAAGGAAGAGTGACTGCCCTACCCTAGGGACCAGTCCCACCATTTTGGCTCTACAGGGAGCTACAATGCTCATTTTGGGCTGAAACAAATTTTGAATTAAAGTACACACCTAGGTCTACAACTTTGGTGTTGGGCACATTCTCATCAGAGGTGATCTAGTATTTTAAATAATTAAAATGAAGCACTGCATAATGTGTGACAGAAATTAATATAAACATTTTATTATATAAGTGACTCTACGATCGACGAAATATAATCTGCGTTCGACGAACTATGATCTGCGTTCGACGAAAACTAAACTACGCTCGACGAAAGCTGAATAAATCTGCGTTCGACGAAATATGATCTGCGTTCGATGAACTATGATCTGCGTTCGACGAACTATGATCTGCGTTCGACGAACTATGATCTGCGTTCGACGAACGCTGAATAAATCTGCGTTCGACGAATGAACTCCATTCGACGAACGTCGGGCTCAGCTCGACGAATTTATTCTACCCAGATCAATGGATTAAATAAAATAATGTAAGCAATTAACATCTGCGAAAGCTGATCACAGCAGATCGGACGGCTCTTAGTCATCGTCCCCGAGGAATGGACGGCGCGCGACAGCCCGACCTGGGCTTCTTTGCGGGATGAATTCCCGGCCACCTGTGTCGCTTCCCGGCCAGCCAATGCCACCGCCACCTCTGTTAAAATTGGTGGCCGGCGATAGGGGTGGTTGGCCGGCCGGAGGTGGTCGGAATCGGGTTTCAGAGGAGGGGAAAGAGAGCTCAATCCGAGCCCTTTAGGTAGCACGATCCGAGCCCAATTGAGCTTGGATCAAGCCCCAAATTATGATAAGATCTAGCACTAAGGGAGAGGAGGCGGATCGGACCTGTATGGAGGGGTGACTCCTTGCCGATTTTCTGTTGGCCATGGCTGACCTTGAAGGTTTGGCACCTTTGCAATCTCCTATCTTGGGGGGCTTGAATTCTTCAGGTAAGGTGGGGAAACTCCTCCTCTCCATCCACTAAAGGAGTTATATGGGTTAATTGGGGAGGGGGAAGAGTGTAACTCCTGATTGCCATGAATGGCCATTAATGGCCATTTTCGGCCATGGTGAAACACCTCAAATTCTCCCTCTATGTGGCCGGGAATGGCCATTAAACTCCTCCAAATTAACTGGGGAAACTGAATGGAGACATTAGAGGAGGAATTGGTGGCTATTGCTCTCCCTAAGCCATAAATGCCATTAATCCCTCTTTTTCTCTCTCCTCCATTCTTGGAGAAAATGAGATTTCTCTCTCCTAATCACCATTTACAGAAATTGAGTAATAACACCTGGTATTATCATCCTCCCAAAGCTAATGGGCTACTCCAATTGGGCCTAGCCCAAGTGGATTGGGCTTGATTAGGTCAAATTGGGGTAATTTGACCTAAATTAAGCCTGCGTTGACTTTGGTCAATTTGACCATTTTGGTTGGCCCCAATGGGTGGCTTATGACCCATAGGACTCCCTTAAGGGTTAGGAAGGTCTAGGTAGGGTCAATTGACCCTAATTAGGTTACTTTGACCAATTTGGGTTTAGGATTGACTTTGATCAATTTGGCCTCTTTGGTTGACCCCAATGGGTCCTTGATGCTCTAAGGGACCCTCCAAAGGGTTAGGTGTGCCATGGTGGGGTCAAAGGATCAAGGTGAGGCACTTAAGTCCAACCACATGCTTGTTAATTTGAAATTGCTATTTGCAGACCACTGGTGGTTTCCTTCTTCTTGGATAAGGCCAATGGTCTCTTCAAGCTTCCTAGGGTTTAGTCATGACCTAGTCATGACAAAACCACTCTAGGGGTCTAGTTGTTTGGGTGATGTTACACACCCCTGGCGAGGTGACTTCGCCGCGAGCGAATTGGCGCATATCGGCAAGGACTCGAGCATTCGCATCCGCCATAGCGGTGAACCTCTCTTCGTAAGCGGTCCTGTCCACTCAGTTCTGATCATATAGGTCTCACAGCATAAGGCCATACTTCTGGAATAGCTTGGCGACCCACCTTTTCATCTGCTCCAGGTTGCTGGGGTCCACCAGGAAGTCTGCGAGCTGGTTCGGCGAGGGCGGGTGCGATAGCTCCTCCTCTCTGTGCTCCGACTCGGCAGGCGGGGTCGGGGGAACACCTGCAAGAAAGAAATCAGCGATAAGGAGAGGAAAGAGGCATCCAACAGAAATAATTTAACCTGGTGAGATGAGGATGGTACAGGCTCGCGGGCGAGAAGAGTTTGGCTGGACCTTGAAAGCTTCAGTGAAGGCAGGGGTAATAGATTTCCCCAGGCCCGGGCAGTGCATCGTGTCGACCGCGAGTTTGGGGTCGGCAAGTAGCGACCCGCATGGACTCTGTTGTCCTAGAGAGCCGAACCCCGGGGTGATGATGTTCATTTTAGGTGGGGCCGGCGAGCCAACCGGGGTGGGGATTCGCCTCTCCAGGGTCGCGGGAGGGGACTCTGCACAAAAAGGAATAATGTGGTTCAACAAGCAAAGAAATACAAGAAATAACGAGGCGAATAACCCACTCGATCGCGAGGATGGGGCTCGCAGGTCGGTAACCCTCAAATCTGGGGGCAGGTCAGTCCTCCCGGGGGTTGCGAGGCGAGGCCCCGTTGGTGATGGCCTGAAGAGATTTTCCCCAGGAGGGTTCTGCGAGCAAAGAAACAAAATTAGTTGAGCACTACGAAGATTATCAAACCATCGACAGTAATACCTACGAGGCGAGCTCATAACGGGGGGACGGGGACAGTGCCGATGACTCATCCTCCCCGGACGGCCGTCGGATGGTTTTTTCCTTTTTAATCTGAGGAGGAGGTGGAGTAGGTTGCTGGGAGATCCAGGGAGCGAGCTCGGTAGATTTTGTTTTTTGAATCGCCTGTGAGGCCTTAAGGCGAGCCAATATCTCTTCCTTTTTGGACATCTCAGCGAATATGGTGACGAGCAGCGAAAAGGAGAAGAGGTAGAAAATTTCATGTACCAGCCAGAGGGAATGGTATTTATAGCATTGGGCATGGGGCCCACCAAAAGATTCTCACCATGTCATCAAGAGGCTGGAGAACACCAGAGGTTGGATGTTTCTTCGCGAGCCTAAGATAGCCTTGCGAAGAGCGGGGATTGTGTACAACCCCGGTATTCGCCAAGAGGTGAGCGGAGGCCAAGGGATCAACGGGCAAGAAGGATAAGAAGGAAGGCGAGCCAGGTGCTCAAGGGCCGCTCGAAGGGAGGCGGGCGAGCCGGGATCTATCCGCCTACTCGTAGGAAGGCGGGCGGGGCAGGCCTTCCTCGGTCGCTCACAGGAAGGTGGGCGAGCCAGGCCTTGTAGTTCGCGAGAGAAGCCCTTGTGGGCGGCTCGCTAGCAGGGGTCCAGGGATTATTTTACCTAAAAACCCTTAGTGGTCTGCAGTTAGCCTCTCCAAACAGTGGAGTTTGGCTGTTGGCAGACCATTATGGGTTGCGCATAGCAAAAGAGTATGTCAGAATCATGCTATTAGCAGACTGTAAGTAAAAAACAATAAATAGACCTTGAAGGGCAACTTTGGAGAGGATTCCAATCTCAGTACTCTGAGCTTCCTCCTCCCTGGGTTATCTTGGCTTAGCTCTCAGGCTCTACAAGGTGCCGAGTCTCAGCTTTGGCTTTAGAGGGGAAGTGCTCAAAGATCTTCCGGGTGTGTGGAGGGATCTCCTCACTGCAACCAAGGGTCTGTGTTTAGTTTTGAGTCTTCGGTCTGCTTTCCCTCTGAGGAATCAGTAAGTGCTAGCTGCCCCCAACCTATTGGGGGCCCGAGCTCCACAAGAGACCAAGTTCTGGTTCCACAGTCTTGATGCCTAAAATATCATCTTAACCATCAAGACGATATCACTCAGCTCTCAACGATACATCAAGGGTAGACAATCAGTCATATCGTCGTGACCACTAGACGATATTCACAATATCATTTTGATGGTCTCGACGATACATGCAATATCGTCTTGAACACTTGCCAACATTCTCCATACAATATTCTCAATATTTGTGGAACATTTAGCTGACTCGACCTAACTCCAATGTGCCATAGGATTGGTCCTTCACTCATATCCAATATGAGTAAGGACAACACAATCCTTTCTCCAACTTCTCCAAACACTCTTATGTGCGACCCTATAGGCTCATATTGTGTTGGCAGTGAGACTAACTGCTTTATTTCGTATAAGTTGGATGTCACCCACCTCTGCCTAAGGCAAGAGCATCCGACACCACCTCCCATAAATAGATTCATATGGGTCCATCATGATACTCACTTGATAGATATTATTATATGCAAATTCGATCATGAATAGGTGTTCCTCCCACATCTTTCCAAAGGTGAGTGTACACATCCTAAGCATATCATCCATCATATGATTCACCCTCTCCATTTGATCATCGGTCTGTGGATGAAACATCATACTAATTTTATTCCCAAACTTTATGAACTAACTTCCAGTCCTTGGACGTAAAATATTCATCTCTGTCACTAATGATACTACTTGGAATTCCATGCAACAAAATAATGTTGCGCACATACAATTGCACTAATTTCTCCACATTATCATCCTTCATATTTCGAATGAAGTGAGATACCTTTGTCAAGCAATCCATAATCACCTAAATGGCATCATTCCCATGCTAGGATCAGGGAAAACAATGAAAAAAATCCATCGAAATATCATCGAACTTCCACTCTGGAATATGAAGAGGCTGTAGAAAACGGACGGGTCTTTGACTTTTCGCCTTAACTAAGGCACAAGATTGGCACCTACTGATGCGCTATTTCGGCACTTCTAATTAGCAGGCACAAAATGCGATACGACGGCAGTGCACCGGTCGCTCAAGTAATAAAAATGGGAAGTTATCCCCAAGTATCGATCTCTCAAGGAGCGCAAGTTGGGTAGTACGATTTGCTCAAAACAGGAAATCAGTTAAAAGGAGTAATGAGTAACAACGGGGGGTTTGATTTGGTTTCCTACGCTATTGCAGAATGAAGAAAGATGCGGGTCAAAACTCCGCTTCGCACGGCGAGATGGGTGCAACGGCCGCGATGCCGTGCTTCGGAAGGCGCGTGGACGGGAAATCACTATGACGGTTGAGGGGCGCACACACCTCTTCTCAAAACATCACCACTAGCAATTGCTAGTGGCTTCACCCACAACGAATCACAGAAATCACTAGGAACAAGGGGCTATTCATGCCACCACAACATCAGTGCATATGAAGGAAAGCAAAACTCCTTAAGATTAGCTTAACACGCATTCATACAACACAAAAATGAAGTATAAGCATTCAAGGTTAGAGAGGACCACAAAGAAGAAGTCACGGCTTGGGTTCACGGGCGAAGTGAGAGGTTGTTGGGCTCTCTCCGGACTCGGCCCTCAGATGGTGAGCTTGGCTCAAAGGAGGCTGTCACCGCTCCTACGATCTTCAGCGCTTCCTTGGTCTCCTTGGCGAGGAATGCTTGAGCTAATGGTGGATGAAGCTTCCTAATGCTCCCGGATGGAAGGATGGAGGTGGAAATCACCGGAAATGGCCTTGATGGTGGAGGAAATGAAGGGGAAGCCTTCAACCCTCAAGAGCAGCTGGAAGGAAGAGATTTCCCGCTCTCTGAATCGCTCCCGGTCGTCCTCTATCGCCCTCCTCCTTTGACTGCCTCAATTCCTGCTTTTTATAGGAAACAGGCTGAAAATTGGTCACGCACGGTCGAACGCACGATCGTGTGCAGACCGTGCGATATTAACGGATAAAATAGGGCTTGTAGAATACGCTGCGCTGCCCGTGCGATTTGTTCATGCACGACCAACGCCGCCCGTGCGTTCAAACGCACGGGTAAATTCCGACGCTCTGAAATCACAAAGATACAGGTCGACCGTGCGTTTTACTCACGCACGGCCGAATTTGCCCGTGCGTTAAAACGCATGAGTAAACTCCGACGCTCCATTTTTCTTCCCAGACACAAACGCACGACCGCACAGACCGTGCGTCAAGGAAATGCACGACCGTGCGATATGCACAGAAATTACTTTTGGGGGAAAACGGGACGATCAGGTCACCTGCAAACAAGATATACCAACTGGGAATACACGTCCAGCACAGAAATACATCAAAGAAGGGAAGGCGAGCACAATGTGCTTACCCCCATCAACGAGGAATGCAATTGCACACCGAAATGGGCTTAATGGTGCACCTAGCATGGACTAGTACATATAAATGAAAACGTGCCTAAAATGTGGTGCAAACACTAGAATATCAGCCCAAATGAGTCCAAAAATATATATATAAATGGGACTCATCACACCCCAAACTTAACCATTTGCACCTCTCGGGCAAACTACTCAATCCTATGGTAGAAAAATGAACGTTAAGGAAGCAACTGTGCAGGCGAAACACGATGGGAAGTAAAGACTAACGAGCGTGAAAATAAAGTAGAAAAGATTTTAAAACAAAGAGTATATTTTAAGAACTTCTACAAGTGTAAAATACAAAATACCACTACTCTAAGATGAATTATTGGTGAATCGTACAGTCACGCCCTAGGGAAAATAGCGTGAACTGCTGAGGTGTGCGTTGTTCAAATTGGATCTCAAGAAAGAGCTCTCCAAGAAATCCATCAAGGTCGATGGTCATATGCTTGCCCTTTCACACCTTCTCCACTGCATGAGACGATCTCATCAAGAATCAGTAGGACTTTTAGGTTAGACTTGGGCTTGGGTTAAGGTACGGTAATGAAGTAGAAGAACGTAGGCTAAACGCACTCAACCTCCGGAAAATAAACAAAACTCAACCTTAACATCTTCACCTTGAAGCACACTCCCCCAGACTTCATTTAAGCACTATGGTGTGTGCGAGACTACCACACTTGTGGTTCGATTCTTTTTAGAGATCTTTTACTCCTTTTTTAGATCCATAGATACATAATTTAGGATCAATCAAAATTTTTTTTTTCAATCTCATCATCTTTTTTTCTGCGCGCACACACCACATCACACAACCACATATTTGTTCTCCGCTTCGCACAATCATCATCAATATGTATAAGTTTCAAAGCTTGACTCTAGTGCGTTTTAGGTTAGGATATGGGGCATTGGTGAACGATTAGTGGAGTTTAACAAATAGGAAGGGTAAGGTTCAATGGGCTAGCAAAGGATGACGTTAGGTTGGGAAATCAAAGCTCAACCGGACCAAATGATGGCCTACGTCATGCTCCCAACAAGATCATTCAACGCACTCGTTTTGAAAATAGCTTGGGGCAAGTTCTTAACCACCGAGCGTGGTCTCCTCTCCTTCCAACTCGAACAACACGAGGCTAACAGCTCTTCTACACTCGACCAAGGGCTACCGCTAGATTCACCAAATTCACCGTTTGAGTAGAGTATTAAGTAATTACACAAATGAAGTAAATAAAACTATAACTTTGTAATTAAATCTATTCTACGTGAATTTTTAAGCTGCATGAGCGCTCTACTAGTAGCACCGCACGGGTCACATCATGTTCAGCCACACAATCCTAAACTAACAATCAAACTTCTAAACATATACATCAAGCACTTACACGATAATTGCGCACGAGTAAAAATAAAATGCATGTGGTGTGTTATGCAATGAGACAATAAATATAAATTTCCTAACACAACATTCTAGCATGCATGTGCGTGTGGCGTAAGCAAAGGCTCGCTCCCCCCCAGACTTGAATTGAAACACAAGCAAATATAATCTTTCAAAGCAGATTAAGAGCTGGGCTAAGAGTACCTATGCTCCAAAGAGCATGCCAGAAGAGCGGTATAATCCTTCTTCAATGATCTCCTCCTCTTCATCCAATCAGGTTCACACCTGCATAGCTAAAAACAAAAGCAAAAGCAACAAAACATGATAGAGATTAAATCAAGCAAACGGTACCGGGTGGTTCCCATGGGTTGTCTCCCAAGAATCCCTTTTGTTTAACGTCCTTAAGGTGGACCAAATACATGTATTAGCAGATTATAGAATTGTTCACGCAAAATTAAAGAGAGGAGATCATCCAAGTCTACGCAGTATTATTACACAACCAAATGGAGAAATCAACTATACGTTGATTTAAAATAGTAACTGCAGATAGAAGAAAAAGGTCCGAAGACTCTGTAGTAGGGGTGGAAAATAAGTAAGATGCTCAGCCTCCAACCCTAATTCTCCTCCTTTTTCGCTCTCTTCTTCTCCCCCAGTATTATATCTTCAAAGAAAAAGCGCTTTCCCCCTTGTAACCAATCCTCAAGAGGAAGCACCAACGATGATGAGGAAACAAGATGTTCCTTCACTGTACCTTCCTCATCCCGCCAGGCTTTCGACTCCTCCATGCATAAGGTCTGATCAACCGGAAGGAGGGCATCCTGCATCCTTGTACATAAAGAAAGGGGGTCAGGAAATAAATTGGAAGAAAAACTAAAAGAAATCTCATCTGAGGGGATAATCCCGGCTTCATCCCCCATGAGGTGCGGCAATGACAAACTGATGATATCATCGAAGATTTCGCTAGACTCCACAGCGCACACAATGGCCTCCTCTATAACTTGGACTTCCTCGCACTGGACCGAAGCGGTTCCTTCAGCAAACTCAGGGCTGTCCTCCTCCATGAGAGTGGGCACGACACTGCGCAGGTCTGCAATATCCTGCAGATTGACTTCAATGACATTATCAGAAATAGATGTAGCTTCGTGTGTAGTGGGAGAAGACGTGCTTCTTAAGAGTTCGGGCTCACTCTCCACACAAGGGCACAAATCTGCGCAAAGTGGTACATGAACCGAAGAAGTATGGGGTGTCACACTGACGCACGTGTCTATTCCAAAGCCTTCAAAAGGTGAAGGTGGAAGTGACACGTAATCATAGGAAGAAGCTGTGCTCTCAGAATTTGAAGATGGGATGATCCGGATATCCAGCTCATCGTCATCCACCAATTCGCGAAGATAAGCAGCACAGTCCTTCAAGGCGTGCTCTGTACATTTGCAAAATAGGCACTGCTTTGCCGGCTTTGCCGGCACAAAAGGTGCGGCAGCCGTGTAAAGGTGCGATAACGAAGGTGCAGTAGAGTAGCCAAAAGACTTATGGGCTCCGTACGGTTTCTGAACAACACCATACTCTTTGGGACACCTATCACTAGCGTGGGATGTGTCCCCACACCAACGACATCGGATATTCAAATGCGCCCACATGATATAGAAGAAGAAAATAACATGAAAAGGAATAAATTAAAAAGAATAAAAGGCTCACTCGAAAATAATCGACTCACAAACAACATCTCATCACGCCTGCATTCCCCGGCAACGACGCCAAAAACTTGATGCTCAATTTCAGCATTGCTAATTAGCAGGCACGAAATGCGATACGACGACAGTGCACCGGTCACTCAAGTAATAAAAATGGGAAGTTATCCCCAAGTATCGATTCTGAAGGACCGCAAGTTGGGTAGTACGATTTCCTCAAAACAGGAAATCAGTTAAAAGGAGTAATGAGTAACAACGGGGGGTTTGATTTGGCTTCCTACGCTATTGCAGAATGAAGAAAGATGCAGGTCAAAACTCTGCTTCGCACGGCGAGATGGGTGCAACGGTCGCGATGTCGTGCTTTGGAAGGCGCGTGGACGGGAAATCACTATGACGGTTGAGGGTCGCACACACCTCTTCTCAAAACATCACCACTAGCAATTGCTAGTGGCTTCGCCCACAACGAATCACAGAAAATCACTAGGAACAAGGGGCTATTCATGCCACCACAACATCAGTGCATATGAAGGAAAGCAAAACTCCTTAAGATTAGCTTAACACGCGTTCATACAACACAAAAATGAAGTATAAGCATTCAAGGTTAGAGAGGACCACAAAGAAGAAGTCACAGCTTGGGTTCACGGCCGGAGTGAGAGGTTGTCGGGCTCTCTCCGGACTCGGCCCTCAGATGGTGAGCTTGGCTCGAAGGAGGCTGTCACCGCTCCTACGATCTTCAGCGCTTCCTTGGTCTCCTTGGCGAGGAATGCTTGAGCTAATGTTGGATGAAGCTTCCTAATGCTCCCGGATGGAAGGATGGAGGTGGAAATCACCGAAAATGGCCTTGATGGTGGAGGAAATGAAGGGGAAGCCTTCAGCCCTCAAGAGTTGCGGGAAGGAAGAGATTTCCCGCTCTCTGAATCGCTCCCGGTCGTCCTCTATCGCCCTCCTCCTTTGACTGCCTCGATTCCTACTTTTTATAGGAAATAGACTGAAAATTGGTCACGCACGGTCGAACGCACGATCGTGCGCAGACCGTGCGATATTAACAGATAAAATATGGCTTGTAGAATACGCTGCGCCGCCCGTGCGATTTGTTCACGCACGACCAATGCCGCTCGTGCGTTCAAACGCACGGGTAAATTCTGACGCTCTGAAATCACAAAGATACAGGTCGACCATGTGTTTTACTCACGCATGGGCGAATTCGCCCGTGGGTTAAAACGCACGAGTAAACTCCGACGCTCCATTTTTCTTCCCAGACACAAATGCACGACCGCACAGACCATGCGTCAAGGAAACGCACGACCGTGCGATATGCACAGAAATTACTTTTGGGGGAAAACGGGACGATCAGGTCACCTGCAAACAAGATATACCGGCTGGGAATACACGTCCAACACAGAAATACATCAAAGAAGGGAAGGGGAGCACAATGTGCTTACCCCCATCAACGAGGAATGCAATTGCACACCGAAATGGGCTTAATGGTGCACCTAGCATGGACTAGTACATATAAATGAAAACGTGCCTAAAATGTTGTGCAAACACTAGAATATCAGCCCAAATGAGTCCAAATATATATATATATATATATATATATGGGACTCATCACCTACTCACAAAAAACACCACATATCTCTTCATACCCGGCCACCAAAAGGATTTCTTCAAATCCATGTACATCTTCATACTACATGGGTGAATAGAATACTTTGAGAAGTGCACCTCAAACATCAGTTTCTCATGGAGCTTGCCAAAGCTCCAAACACACACTCTCCCTTTTTCTTCGGAAGTCCATCGACTATCTCCAAATCACCATTCTTGCCTCCCCGAGCTTCCAACACCAAGGGTTGCAGCTCCTCATCGATCCTGGCTTCCTCTCAGATTCCATCCATAATATCACAATGCAGCTCGATCCATATTAAACAAGCTACACTAGCATCAACACAAGCAAAACATGTAATATCCATTGACTCAAAATCCCACACTAACTGCTCGCATTGAACCTCAATCTAATTACTTTGCCTTGAGTACTTCGTGCTCAAGCCATCAACCACTACATTTTCCTTCCCAGGCGTATACGGATCTCCACCTCATAGTACCCAAGGAACTCTACCATATATGATATCTCATATTTAAATCCTTATGGTTTAAAAGATAATTTATGCTCTTATGATATGTAAATATCTCCACCTTAGAACCATAGACATAATGCATTCAAAGCTACAAAGCAAAGATCACTGCCACCAACTCTAAGTCATGCACAAAGTAATTCTTCTCATGCAACATTAGATGTCGTGACCCATAAGTGATAGCTCTACCATGCTGAACTAGGACACACCCAAAAAACATATCCCGATGCATTACTAAATATCTGATGAAAGTGCACAGTATTCCTCTGAGTATTCTCTAGAGGGGGTGAATAGACATTTAAAAACTTTTCTATCCTAACTGAGCATACAAAAAAAATACTAAGGTATTATGCACACATCAAAACCAAAGACAGGATAAGTTAAATGATATAAATATAAAAACAGAAAAGCTGCAAGATATATATGGGAAAGCATAGAAAATTAGCACACAGAAGACACAAGATTTTATAGTGGTTCCCCAAAATGTGTGTACTCCACTTTTCTACCTCCCTGGTAGGAATGCACAACCTGTGCCCGAGTCTTTTTATAAGGAGACTCTTAGAACCAAAGATCTTTTGATAAGGAGATCATGAACCACTGAGTCTTTGATAAGGAGACTCTTAGAACCAAAGATCTTTTGATAAGGAGATCTTGAACCACTGAATCCTTTGGAAGATGGACACTTAAAACTCTTTTACAGTTGATGGAAATAGAAAGAAGAAGGTAAGAAGGAGAAGGTAAGAATTCTGTTCTCAGAATTCTTCAAAAGCATTGACTGCTTCTGTCTTTCTTTCACTAGATCTAAAATGATGAACCCTGCTTATGATAGTGATGATTTGCAAGGGTTGTTTTGCTTGATCCTTTTCTCTCAGCACTTGTTGTAGTTCTGCTGCTATATGATGAAGAAGATGAGGCAGTAGTGTATTTTTTTGTACTGAGAGTGCACTTCTGTATCTGTCTTTTAGGGTTTGAGAGGGAAGAAGATGAAGACCCTATGCGACAGCCAGAATGATGTAATGAATGCACCATATTTTTCTCTCTTCTCATCCTATTTATTGTCCATGATTAATTTTAAATTTGTTTCCTCTTTTGGGTTGTCCTGAAAAGGCATAGTCTTGGACAATTAATCTTCCTTTCTTCTTTTGTTCACGACCGGTCTATTAGCTGTTTGAATTCATTCCAAGAAAGCTTTTCCTATCTTCTTGAATGCTCCTTTCCATTTTAGGCAATAAACAAGCCATTGTAGAACGGTCTTCTGTGATGTGGGCCTTCAGAGAGAGTTCTAAAAGGACAACTGAAAAGGTTCCTTTTCAGAATGTATTCGATGTTGCGTTGATTTTAACTTCTATCTTATCGACACACCTTTGAGTTCTTGTAAGAGCAGCTTTGAATTCCTTCTAGCACTGGTTTGAACTCTGTAGTCGGCATTGCGTCGATTCCTTATCGATGTAACCATTGAATCGAAGACTTGGAATTGGGCTGAGTCTTCTTCGTCGAGATGAAGTCGAAGTTGCGTAGACTTCAAAGATGGCTTCGACAGGCTCTTCCTTCTGCGTCGATATACTTTCGACATTGCATCGACTTTGACTTATACATCGACAGACTGAACAAGTTGCTTCGACTTCTTAGTCAGAGATACGTCGACATCAAGTCGAAGTTGCGTCGACTTCCATTCGACGTAAGTATCAAATTAGTTATCTTTGAGTTTGTCTTGACTTGATCTTGACACTCTAGGGTGAGTGTGACATCCTAAGACATCTAATGATCAATTTACCCTTTCTATGCAATGGGTAATAAAACCTAAGAGGCAAAATCACTTATTGCTAATTTGTTAAGTTAAATCAGAAGGAGTTTTATCCAACATCTGAAATCATTCATCCCCACTCGGGAGACTTAAGATTGGGGTAGACATCAAATATTCTTCCAGACATTCAAAATCTTCGTTGCACTTAGGCGTCCAGACAAACTTATGCTCCTTATGAGTGAGAAATGTTCGTGGCAATGCGATCCAAGAAAAGTTCTCCACAGACCTCCTGTAATAACCAACTAGTCTAAGGAAATTCCTTACTTCCGCAATAGTCTTCAACAAGGGCCAATATCTACTGGCCTCAATCTTTGACGGATCCACAACTACTCCACTACCACTAATTACATGGTCTAAAAAAGTACCTACATAAATCTAGCAACCGCACTTGGAGAACATGGCATAGAGTTGGCTCTCCCCCAAAGTCTATAATACCATCCTCGAATGAGCATCATGCTTGGCCTTCGATCTAGATTACACACGGTTCATATGATCTATGAATACTAATAGCGTGTTCGTCAAATAAATCTAGGTTCTTTCAAAACACACGGTTCATATGATCCATGAATGCTAATAGCGTGTTCGTCAAATAAAATGATATAATAGAAAGCTCAAAATGTCCATACCGCGGTCCAAAAGAAGTATTCAGGATGTACTCCTCCTGAATCCTCAGCTGATACTTCCTCGATTTCAAATCTAATTTAGAATACACAGTCGACCAAAGTAGTTGATTGAAAAGGTCATCAATATATATAATCAAGTACTTCTTGTTTATGGTAAACTTATTCAACTAATGATAGTCTATGCATACTACCGTCTTTCTTCTTCTTGAATTATACTGAAGCACTCCCTGGTGAATAACTCAGTCAGATGCACATTTACTCCAGCAAATCTTGATATTGAATCTTCAACTGGATCAATTACTTTGGTGTCATCCGACATGGAGTACGTGATACTGACCTCGCACCAGGTACCAACTATAATGAGAATCACTCTCCCTCTAGGGTCGTGTCACCGTTTGCGCGTTTTCGCGTCCATTTGGGTCAAGTCGACCAAATTTTGAGACGACCCGGAATTAGAAATTTTTACGTTAGGAAATTAGATTATTTAATTTTAGACTTGCCTGTCAAGTTTCGTTGCGATCCGAGCCATTTTGGAGCCTCGACGCATTTTAAAAGTTTTATATGTATTTAAAGTTCGCCGTAAACTTCGGTCATTTATATCTCGAGAACGGCACATCGGATTTTGATTCCGACTTCACAGTTGGATTCGTAGCGCCGCCGTTCACCTTAGGCGAAATTTTCGTTGGGTTCGTCATTCATTTAATTTTTAGTAATAATATAATAATGATATTAATATTATTATAAAATTAAATCATATATATATATATATATATATATGCATGCAATCTTCCGTTCGACTAATAGGAGGCCATTCGTCGATCAAACTTCTCCCCTCCATTCGACGATCCAACCCCTTTTTTTTCTTTCGACGATCCAGCACAGCCTCCCCTTATGGCGATTCAGTCATTCCGTTCGACGAACCAGCTCTTTTATTCGTTCAACGAATATCCCCCTCCTTTAACCGCTCGATAAATCTGCCATTCGACAAATTTTCTCACACGACAAATCAGCCCCCGTTCGACGAAAACCTGCCCCGTTCGACGAATTTGGTTCGTTCGACGAATTAGCCACCGTTCGACAAATCTGTCTGTTCGACTAGCCCCCTACTTTTCAGCGGTTCTCCTTCCTGAGCGTTATTACTATTTTATTAATTATAATAATAATAGTATTATTATTATTGTTAAAATATGTTATGTTGCATAAAAGAAAATGAACCCAGCCCCCTTTCTTCTCCATTCTGACCAAACCAGAGAGTAAAATCGAGCGACGGGGACGGCGATTTCTTGAATCTTCTGGTCGCCGCCGACGGAGCTCCGGTGGTCGAAATCGCGAACCGGGCATAGATCCGGAAAGCTCTCGACGAGAGCTTCGTTCTCGTGGTAATTTCCTTTCGTTTCGTGAATCTTTTTTGTTAGGTTTTTCGTGCCCTAACCTCTTTTAGCCTGATCTCTTGTAGATCTTGACTCCCCTCGCCTTCCCTTACCCCGATCTACAATGTGGAGCGATTCGGAAAGTTTTTCCAGCAAAACCTAAGGCAAGTGGTGTTCTTGCTCTTTCTCTTTGCCATATAACAGCTCCAAGCTAGTGCTCTTGATCTAACTGTGTCATATCTCCATATTACTCTCTAATTAATGTTGCTAATAACTTGGCACTTTGTCAGATAATAAAAGGGTTTTTGTTAGTACTATATCTCCTTGATTTTCTCTATTTCTAGTTGTAATATGGTAGGATATGTTCTGTTGGTCCTCTCCCCTTTTTTCCCCTTTGAAAGAATCATGAAAATGTGAATATTCTGTTGGAGGTCGTACACGATGTTGGCGGTGCCACCGGTGCGATGCTCTTTTAAAATAATAATTCTGTTGGAGGTCGTACACGATGTTGGTGGTGCAACCGGTGTGGTGCTCTGAGGGTCGTGACGATGTGAGATGATATTATCCCCGCACGACTTCTCCTTTTTCTGATGAGCTGATCAGTCTCTATAATTCTGAGCAAGAGTAACATAATTAATAATGTGTATGTTGATGGTTATTTGCTAATGACGAGTTTTGACCTTGCCTGTTTTCACACCTTTGTTTGGGGAGTGATTTTCTGCTGATTATTAGATTCTTCTGCTGTTTCTTTTCCTGTTGATTATTTGCTGCTAGCATTGTCATCACTGATCCTTGCAGCTATTGTTTCCCTCCGGTCTTACGTATGTTTGCTTACTTTCTTGCTTTCTGCACCACTTGTAACTTGCTTCTGAGGTGTTCTTTCTTTGAATGCCTCAAGTTCGAGACAGTAGCAGGAGTTAGTGCGGAGTTGCGTTGGTTGCCATCTTCTGATCCTTTTGAGGTAGGATTCTCTGTTATCTTGTCGGCCCGTGGGTTCGTGTCAGGTGTTGACGCCCATGGTGCCATTTGGTTAGACTTTTGCTACCCTGCTGCTATTACTTGTTGTTTACTTTTGAACACTTGTTCTGGAATGGTTAGATGTGGGTTGGCTTTATAGCCCCTTGCTTATATATGCTAAGGTAATTGTAGCATTGCATATCATGATTTGAAATGCTAATCTCACTACTTTCTGCGCGTGATAAATCTACTTTTATATATATAGTAAATCCACACATTCGATTATGCATGGTGCACCTCACTTGGTCTTCATGTATACTTAGGCCACTAAGTAATTAAATCAAGTATTTTTCCGCTGCGTAAAACTATATTTTAAAAGCGTGGACTAGTTGATCCACCTAGCCGAGGGACGCGGCTTGTTAATTTTCTGCATAAATTATATTTGAATAGCTTTGAGTTGAAAATAATAATTGCTTGAACTGCGAAGAAGGATGATTTGCCCTAACGTCAGTAGGCGTCCCCTACGTGACGTGGCATCACAACGCGTAGCTTTCCCTACTCTGATAGCATTTTAAATGTTGGGAAAATGCGGGTTGTGACAACTAGAGGCTGTGATGGGAATTCAAGCCCAAAGCGTCCTTTCCAAGAAATTTATTTTTTATTAGATTAACAATATAAATATATATATATATATTTTTTTTAAAAAATTACAAAGAAAGTTATGCTAGACCCCCATACTTAAAATTAAACATTATCCCAAATGTTTAAAACTAAGTATGAAGGATAAACTAAAAATGACAATACAGAAGATAAAAATAAATGACTAAAGGATGAAGAGGGCTTCCCTGGATGGTAGACGGGGTTGCTGGTCAAACACCTGCAGAGTTAAAGTAGAAAAACAATCAAGAAAAGAAAATAAAAAATAAAAAGGGTAACATTGGGTTGCCTTCCAAAAGCGCTTTGTTTACCATCTCGTAGCTTGACTAATTGATGATTTTTAAGGATTATGAAGTTTAAGTGTTTCAATATTTTCGGACGTAGGGTCGTCGAGGTGATACAATTTTAACCTATGTCCGTTAACTTTACAAGATCCGCTTTTCAGGTGCTTTATTAGAACGGTCCCATATTGTAACACACTGCCAGTACAAATAATATAACAGTAGGTCCGGCCGGGACCCCACGCCATACTATACACACTAGCTAGGCATTATAAGGTGATAATCGGGAAAAGAACTACAACAACACTAGAGTACATAAAGCGTAGCAGAAGCATTTGATTAAAACATCTTTTAGAACTGTCCACTATCCCAGGAATGAAACAATAGAGTTACGGCCTTAAGTCCTTTCATTTAAAACAAATGTACTAAACTCAATACATACATCGGCACGCAGGTCGGCAATATATGAAAAGCAGAAAAGAGGCTGGCCTTCGAGGGCCAACACAGTAAGAGTGCCACCGCCCGCTATTTCCCGCTAGGCTCACCTGCACCTGCAACCAACATCCAATAAAAGGTAAATGAGGGTCAGCTATGAGCTGACCATAAACCGCGTAACGATCCCACCCCCCGGCCATCTAGCTGGCTCAGGGGCGTGTCACCACTAACATGCAAGCAAGTCCTACATGCAACATTTAATAATATAAAGAAAGTGCAACTACACTACACAAGGTGAGCTTTCAAGCACAATCAATCTTCTAGGTTGAGCATCAAGTAAAAGGGAACCTAAGTATGCGCATGATGTTGGTTGGGTTCACCCGAAGGTTCCCCACAACCGCCTAAGCAACCGAATGAGGCTAACATAACATCATTTTAAAACATCACAAATGCGGGTACTCACGACCACACGCTCCATGCTCAGAAGGCATGCATCCAAGGTACTCTTGCGTGAGCACCAACGCCACTCTAAGTTAGGTAACCTTACATGGGATAAGAGCTTCAGGCCTGTCTAGGTAAACACCTTTTACGGCCTCTCCCATGATCACACGGCTTTACAAGAGGTAACTTCCTCCTACCGATAGGCATGGAAACGAGTTCAGTTTAGCCAATTCCCGTGCTCTTATCATCGTGATCGAACGCACGATGCGGGTATGACATGATCACCTCGGCCCGTAAGGGTTTAGCACTTGCAAGTGCTGCACAAAACATAAGTTACGCACCTAATCCATTCACGAGGACCTAGGCTTCACAAATAATTAACGAAGGAGGTACAAGTCACTCCACTTCAAATCGCGTGGTGAAGGTTTGCATTCAACCACTCTCAAGCATGGGGCTTTTGTTAGGAGCTCCAACAGATGTCTAATCTCAAGTCCCGTAATACGATAACAAATCTCACAGAGTCATTCTCCGGCATGCATTCTAGGCTTATCCTAAATGCAACGTCGCAATCCAAGCATCACCGATCCGGGCTCACGGCCACGAATAGGTTTCACACACAATGCCTAAATCTGCAGGACTACCGGATTTCTACATGCAATATGCCGGGGATGGACACAATCAACCCGAAGTTCCGAAGAACTTAAGGAAATCCTACACTTCACCCATTTGGTGAAAGGGATACCTTATGCAAGCATAGAAAAAGGAATGAGAGGACAAAAACACATCCTAAGGCCGGGAGGAAGGATCGTTACCCTTGGAGCTTTCTTCTTCGCCATAGATCTGAGATTTCACTTGGATAGAAAGAACTGGAACAGGCTGCTCTTTCCAGATCTGAAAACGGCTCGCGATTCGGAGCTCTAAAGCTCTGGCAATGGCAGAAGAAGCCTCGATCTTCTTCCTCACTGTCGTTGTTCTTCCTCGGCTTCCGTCTTTTCCATGCTTGAAGAAGATAAGACTTATAAGACAAAGAGGATATATATATACCCATCTGGACAAACCCTAAAATAACCCAGAACTAAATCCCATTCCTTGGATTTAAAGATCTGGATCAGACGACCGCAAAACAGAGTCACGGGTCTGTAATTTCTAAAATCGATGGTTCTGTCTGCGTTCGACGAATAGCTTTAAGACTGCATTCGACGAATGGCAGTAAAGCTGCGTTCGACGAATGGCAGTAAAGCTGCATTTGACGAACGGCTAACAAACGTGCGTTCGACGAACGGCTAATAAACCTGTGTTCGACGAACGGCTAAAAAACCTGCGTTCGACGAACGGCTAACAAACCTACGTTCGACGAACGGCTAACAAACCTGCATTCGACGAACGACTAACAAACCTGCGTTCGACGAACGGCTGCCTGCGTTCGACGAACGACTGTCTGCGTTCGACGAACGACTGTCTGCGTTCGATGGACGGCTAACAAACCTGCGTTCGACGAACGGCTAACAAACCTGCGTTCGACGAACGACTAATAAACCTGCTTTCGATGAACGGCTGCCTACGTTCAACAAATGATAGTAAAGCTGCGTTCGATGATTCTGCCTGCGTTCGATGAATATCTTTAAGACCGCGTTCGACGAATGACAGTAAAGCTGCGTTCGACGAATGGCAGTAAAGATGCGTTCGACGACCGGCTAACAAACCTGCGTTCGACGAACGGCTAACAAACCTGCGTTCGACGAACGGCTAACAAACCTGCGTTCGACGAACGGCTAACAAACCTGCGTTCGACGAACGGCTAACAAACTTGCGTTCGATGAACGGCTAACAAACCTGCGTTCGACGAATGGCTAACAAAACTGCATTCGACGAACGGCTGCCTGCGTTCGACGAACGGCTGCCTGCCTTCGACGAACGGCTGTCTGCGTTCGACGAACGGCTAACAAACCTGCGTTCGACGAACGGCTAACAAACCTGCGTTCGATGAACGACTAACAAACCTGTGTTCGACGAACGACTGCCTGCGTTTGACGAATGGCAGTAAAGCTGTGTTTGATGAACAACTACATGCGTTCGACGAACAGCTATAAACCTGTGTTCGACGAATTGCAGTAAAGCTGCATTCGACGAACAGCTACCTGTATTCGACGAACGGCTAACAAACCTGCGTTCGACGAATGGCTAACAAAACTGCGTTCGACGAATGGCTAACAAACCTACGTTCGACGAACGGCTGCCTGCGTTCGACGAACGGCTGGCTGGCTGCGTTCGACGAACGGCTACCCGCGTTCAACGAACGGCTGGCTAAAGGCATTTCTTTTTCCCGAGAACTGGCACTGCCTGCCCTTATGATTTCTCGAGAAGCTTAACTTCTGCCTTCTTATTTCTAGAGAAGTATAAGTTCTGCCTATTTGATTTCTCGAGAAATCAATTCTTCTGCTTTTGATTTCTCGAGAAATGCATTTCCTGCCTTTGAGAAATCAATTCTTCTGCTTTTGATTTCTCTAGAAATATAACTTCCTGGTTAGGAAATTGGGGTGTTACAAATATCCCCTCCTTTAAGGAATTTCGTCCCGAAATTACGAAAACAGCAGCAACAGAATTAAAATATACCTGAGAGAAAAAGCTCGGGGGTACTCCCAAAGCATTGTTTGCTCTCTTTCCCAAGAGAGTTCCTCTCTTCCGCAATTATTCCAAAGGACCTTTACCATCTGTATGGACTTGTTCCGCAACTGCTTTACTTCAGTGTCTTCAACGCAAATAGGCTTGACTTTCGTCGCTAGCCCGCCATCTACTAACACTTCGTTGTCCGCAACTACAAGACTAGGATCTTTGACTGCCTTCCTCAACACAGAGATATGAAATACATCATGCAGCCTGCTCAGCTCTGAAGATAGAGCAAGTCGGTAGGCAGCTTCACCAATGCGCTCCAAGATCTCGAACGGTCCTAAGTACCTCAGACTTAGCTTTTTCAAGCGTCGGATCCTCGAGACTCCTTTGAACGGTTTGATCTTTAGGTAAACCCAATCACCAATGGCGAACTCGACGTTCCGGTGATTTGCATTGTAATTCTTTGCCTGCCTATCCTGGGCAATGAGCAACTGCTCTCGTATTGCCCGGATTGATGTATTTGCTTCATCCATGTCCTTGCATTTCAACAACTTCGTGTCGCCCGTTTCAGCCCAAGCCAACGGTGTATGACATTTTCTACCATAAAGAGCCTCGAAAGGTGTCATTTTATACTTGCTTGGTAGCTGTTGTTGTAAGCAAACTCAATCATATAGAGATGATCTTCCCATTTCTTTCTGAAGTCCAGGGCGCACATCCTTAGCATGTCTTTCATCGTCCTATTGGTCCTTTCGGTCTGTCCATCCATTTGCGGGTGGAAGGCCATGCTAAATTTTAGCTTGGTACCCAATAATTGATGAATCAGTCTCCAATCGTTTGATGTGAACCGCCCATCATGATCGCTCACGGTGCTACGGGGAACCCCGTGCAACCGTATGATATTATCAACGTATAACTTTGCTAGCTTTTCTACGGAGTCGTCTTTCCGGTTCGGAATAAAGTGCGAAACTTTCGTCAATCGATCTACGATCACCCAGATGACGTCGTTTCCTTGTTGCGATCTCGGCAATCCTTGCACGAAATCCATCGAAATATCGTCGAACTTCCACTATGGGATCGGTAAAGACTTTAGAAACCCACCAGGTCTTTGACATTCAGCCTTCACCAACGCGCAAGTGTGACACTTGGCCACGTAGAATGCAATGTCTTTCTTCATTCCAGGCCACCAAAAGAGCTTCTTCATATCCATGTACATCTTTGTGCTCCCAGGGTGGATCGAGTACTTGGTAAAGTGAGCCTCATACATCAGTTCCGCCCGTAATGTACCAACATTTGGGACGCACAATCTGCCGTTTTTCCACATAAGATCATCTTCAAAGGAGAAATAAGCGTTTGACCCATCAACGGTCTCCGCTTTATAACGTTTCATGCTCGTATCCAGCTCCAAAGCTTGTCGAACTCGGTCGGCAAGGTCGTATTGAACCTCCGTCTAGTTCAAACATGCTGAAGAAGATGCTCTTCTATCGACACAAAAGATCTCCAAGGCTTCTAGCTCCCGGATTAGACGCTCATCATGCATCAAAATCCAGTTTGCCTGTGCAGGAGCCCGACGACTCAACGCGTCCACAACCACATTTCCTTTCCCAGGAGTGTATCGAATGTCGAAGGTGTAGTCCCCAAGGAACTCCATCCACCTCCTTTGTCGCATAATCAACTCCTTCTGATCAAGCAGGTACTTGAGGCTTTTGTGGTCCGTAAAGATGTCAATCTTCACGCCATACAAGTAGTGCCTCCAAAGTTTAAGAGCAAATACCACGGCCGCTAGCTCCAAATCATGGACCGGGTAGTTCCTCTCATGTACCTTTAACTGATGGGATCCATAGGCAATTACATTTCCGAACTGCACCAGAACGCAACCCAAGCCACTCCCCGAGGCGTCGCTATATATTTCGTAACCTTCTGTTCCACATGGCGAGCATAGAATGGGCGCCGTGGTCAGACGGCTCTTCAGTTCCTCAAAAGCTCATGTGCACTCTGGCGACCAAACAAACTTATGATCTTTCCTAGTCAGTTTAGTGAGAGGAAGTGCGACCCTCGAGAAGTTCTCCACAAAGCGGTTATAATAGCCGGCGAGTCCTAAGAAACTTCGGACTTCCGCTATGTTTTTCAACACAGGCCACTCTCGGATCGCTTCTATTTTCGACGGATCTACCGCAATTCCATCCCCACTAACAATATGACCCAGGAATGCTACTGACGATAGCCAAAACTCGCACTTGGAGAACTTGGCATATAGTTGACTCCTCCTCAGGGTGCTCAAAACTGCGTGCAAATGCTCTGCATGCTCCTCCTCCGACTGAGAGTATACCAAAATGTCATCGATGAAGACGATCACAAATTGATACAAATACTCTCGGAACGTTCTAATCATTAAGTCCATGAATACCAACGGTGCATTAGACAGACCGAACGGTATAACCGTGAACTCATAGTGCCCAAAGCGGGTACTGAACGTTGTCTTTGGAATGTCACAATCCCGTATACAAAGCTGATAATAGCCGGAATTTAAGTCTAGCTTAGAGTATACCGTCGACCCAACCAGTTGGTCGAATAAGTCATCGATTCTCGAAATCGGATATGGTTCTTCTCGGTCATCTTAGTCCGCTACTACTAGGACAAGACCAAAGTTGGGCTTAGGCCCTGAATCCTTCAACAAGGTGAAGAACATCTTCGCACCTTTTCAAAGCTTCTCCTAACCGCGCTCATTCGAGATCTATTGGGCAGCATTACCTCCAACCTATCCTTGGCTAAGGTAAACGACACTCCGATTCATAACACAAAATCCTTAAACAGATAGGAGAGCGATGCTCCCACACCAACAGAGCTCTCGTCAAATAGTCGATAATTAGGACAAGGCCTAATTGCACATAATTACAAGACACAAAATTTTTCTGTCATCAGATACGGTGGCCACACTGTTATCTCTATCCGCACACGGGGTAGAAATCATATTAAACGATGATCATCCATACCTGTGGCAACATCGCATTGTTGAATGACCTCTTGCTGGCCATAAGAGTAGACTCTCGGCTGGGTTAGAGAATGCTGGGAAGTCAAAGACTCCACCACCTTGCCTTTCTCCATAGAAGCTGAACCCATCGCACGAGCATAGTCCACTTCTCTGCTTTTTGCCTTTGGGGGACCATTTCGACACACTTGGGCTTTGTGTCCCACCTTTCCGCAAGTGCAACAAATTAAGGAACACCGTGCAGTCCTAGCTTCCACAGAGTTGAACTCTTGTTTCTTCTGAACTCAGACTTGGACTGAGAGACCGGCGCATGAAACTCTAACTTCTTTACATTGAAGTATTTCACGCGCGGCATACTCTTCCTATCCATTTCCAGAGATTTTGCTGCTTTCACTAAGACGTTGAAGCCAAGTAACATTGGACCAACAAGCATTAGTCTTAGGTCATCTCGCAGACCACTGTAGAACTTGTTGACCTTGGTCTCCTCATCTTCCTATATAGACCACTCATAACGACCCAGACTAATGAACTCATTCAGGTACTCATCCACTGAGTGCTCTCCCTGCTCCAGGTGTAAACATTGGTTCTGTAGTGCCAAATGCTTTGTTGAGAGCATGTACCTTAGAAGGAATGACTCATGGAAGTTTTCCCAAGAGATTTCGGAAAGTTGTCTCCCACCAAATTTGTGCACCAACTCTTCTTCCCACCAAAGTCTTGCTTCTCTTATAAGTAGGAAGGTGGCCAAGGCTACCAACATATCCTTAGTTATAAGTATTGATGTTAAAGTCCTCTTTATTTCTGACAACCACTCAACAGCTCTCCCAGGGGATTTGGTCCCCGCGCAGGATGGAGGGTTGAGGATCAGAAAGTACTTTAACAATTGATAGCGCAATTGCAGTTCCGCTTCTGGCTCACTTCCCCTTGTCGGAACCGGGGCCACAATAAGACTGGCAGGCTGTACCAGCCTTCCTAGCCATGCATTCTGTGCGGCCATGACCGCTTCTGTGACCACTTGAATTGTTTCAGCAGAAGGGAGGGTTGCACGTATATGGGCAGACACACTATTCTCCATAGTGTTAAGGGGTTGAGACTGCCCCTCACCACTCCTAGTCACCTATAATCGTGTAAGCCACAATTTAGTGACTGAAAACAAGGCAAACAACAATCATGGAATGCTCAGGTTCCGCAAACAAGTATGTTTTTCCATTCCTAAGTGGACATTCTTATTAGTTTTTGTCATTTTTAGGTGAGCGCACATCCCGTGCACACCACCCCTTAAAAGGAATTCGTCCCAAATTCGCTAAACTATGGATCGACGCCCTAAGTCCGATACCAAATTGTAACACCCTGCCAGTACAAATAATATAACAGTAGGTACGACCTGGAACCCATCCCATACTATACACACTAGCTAGGCATTATAAGGTGATAATCAGGAAAAGAATTACAACAACACTAGAGTACATAAAGCGTAAGCGTAAGCATTTGATTAAAACTTCTTTTAGAACTGTCCACTATCCTAGGAATTAAACAATAGAGTTACAGCCTTAAGGCCTTACATTTAAAACAAATGTACTAAACTCAATACATACATCGGCACGCAGGCCGGCAATATATGAAAAGCAGAAAAGAGGCTGGCCTTCGAGGTCCAACACAGCAAAAGGGCAACCGCCCGCTTTTTCTCGCTAGGCTCACCTGCACCTGCAACCAACATCCAATAAGAGGTAAATGAGGGTCAGCTATGAGCTTACCACAAACCGCATAACGATCCCACCCCCGGCCATCTAGCCGGCTCAGGGGCGTGTCACCGCTAACCTGTAAGCAAGCCGTACATGCAACATGTAATAATATAAAGAAAGTGCAACTACACTACACAGGGTGAGGTTTCAAGCACAATCAATCTTCTAGGTTGAGCATCAAGTAAAAGGGAACCTAGGTATGCACATGATGTTGGTTGGGTTCACCCGGAGGTTCCCCATAACCGCCTAAGCAACCGCATGAGGCTAACATAACATCATTTCAAAACATCACAAACGCGGGTACTCACGACCGCACGCTCCATGCTCACAAGGCATGCATCGAAGGTACTCTTTCGCGAGCACCAACACCACTCTAAGTTAGGTAACCTTAGGTGGGATAAGAGCTTCAGGCCTGTCTAGGTAAACACCTTTTACGGCCTCTCCAATGATCACACGGCTTTACAAGAGGTAACTTCCTCCTATCGATAGGCATGGAAACGAGTTCGGTTCAGCCAATTCTCGTGCTCTTGTCATCGTGATCGAACGCACGATGTGGGTATGGCATCACCTTGCCCCGTAAGGGTTTAGCACTTGCAAGTGCTACACAAAACGTAAGTTACGCACCTAATCCATTCACGAGGACCTAGGCTTCACAAATAATTAACGAAGGAGGTACAAGTCACTCCACTTCAAAATGCGTGGTGAAGGTTTGCATTCAACCACTCTCAAGCATGGGGCTTTTGTTAGGAGCTCCAACAGACGTCTAATCTCAAGTCCCGTAATACAATAGCAAATCTCACGGAGTCATTCTCCGGCCGCATTCTAGGCTTATCCTAAATGCAATGTCGCAATCCAAGCATCACCGATCCGGGCTCACGGCCATGAATAGGCTTCACACATAATGCCTAAATCCGCACGACAACCGGATTTCTACATGCAATATGCCGGGGACGGACACAATCAACCCGGAGTTCCGAAGAACGTGAGGAAATCCTACACTTTACCCATTTGGTGAAAGGGATACCTTATGCAAGCATAGAAAAAGGAATGAGAGGACAAAAACACGTCCTAAGACCGGGAGGAAGGATCGTTACACATGGAGCTTTCTTCTGCGACATAGATCTGAGATTTCACTGAGATAGAAAGAACCGCAACGGGCTGCTCTTTCCAGATCTGAAAACGGCTCACGATTCGGAGCTCCAAAGCTACGACAATGGCAGAAGAAGCCTCGATCTTCTTCCTCGATGTCATTGTTCTTCCTCGGCTTCCGTCTTTTCCATGCTTGAAGAAGATAAGACTTATAAGACGAAGAGGATATATATACCCCTCTGGACAAACCCTAAAATGACCCAGAGGTAAATCCCATTCCTTGGATTTAAAGATCAGGATCAGACGGCAGCAAAACAGAGTCACGGGTCTGTAATTTCTAAAATCGATGGTTCTGTCTGCGTTCGACGAATAGCTTTAAGACTGCATTCGACGAATGGCAGTAAAGCTGCGTTCGACGAATGGCAGTAAAGCTGCATTCGACGAACGACTAACAAACCTGCGTTCGACGAACGGCTAATAAACCTGTGTTCGACGAACGGCTAACAAACCTACGTTCGGCGAACGGCTAAGAAACCTACGTTCGACGAACAGCTAACAAACCTGCGTTCGACGAACGACTAATAAACCTGCGTTCGACGAACGGCTGCCTGCGTTCGACGAACGACTGTCTGCGTTTGACGAACGACTGTCTGCGTTCGATGGACAGCTAACAAACCTGCGTTCGACGAACGGCTAACAAACCTGCGTTCGACGAACGACTAATAAACCTGCTTTCGATGAACGGCTGCCTACGTTCAACGAATGACAGTAAAGCTGAGTTCGACGAACAGCTACCTGCGTTCAACGAATAGCTATAAACCTGCGTTCGACGAATGACAGTAAAGCTGCGTTCGACGAACAGCTACTTGCGTTCGACGAACGACTAACAAACCTGCGTTCGACGAACGGCTAATAAACCTGTGTTCGACGAACGACTAACAAACCTACGTTTGACGAACGGCTGCCTGTGTTCGACGAACGGCTGGCTGCCTGTGTTCGACGAACGGCTGCCTGCGTTCGACGAATGGCTGGCTAAAGGCATTTCTTTTTCCCGAGAACTGGCACTGCCTGCCCTTATGATTTCTCGAGAAGCTTAACTTCTGCCTTCTTATTTCTAGAGAATTATAAGTTCTGACTATTTGATTTCTCGAGAAATCAATTCTTCTGCTTTTGATTTCTCGAGAAATGCATCTCCTGCCTTTGAGAAATCAATTCTTCTGCTTTTGATTTCTCTAGAAATATAACTTCCTGGTTAAGAAATTGGGGTATTACACATATGGCCAAACCTCTTTCACTACAAAGGGTCCGGACCATCTAGATTTTAATTTGCCCGGAAAAAGCCTAAGTCTTGAATTAAAAAGAAGGACTAGATCGCCAGGTGAAAAAGATTTTGGGTTTTTAATTTTTCTATCATGATAAAACTTAGTACGCTCTTTATAAAATTTTTTATTTTTGTAGGCATTTGCGCGCCATTCATCTAATTCATTTAATTGAAATTTTCTATTTTCAGAGGCTAAGTTTAAATCTAAATTTAAATTTTTAAGCGCCCAAAATGCGCAATGTTCCAATTCAACCGGTAAGTGGCACGCTTTTCCATAGACTAATCTGTACGGCGTACAACCGATGGCGGTTTTGTACGCTGTCCGATAGGCCCATAGTGCATCGTCTAATTTTTGTGACCAATACTTCCTATTAATGGAAACCGTTTATTCTAGGATTCTTTTTAATTCCCGGTTTACTACCTCCACTGGCCATTTGCTTGGGGGTGATAGGCGGTAGATAGCCTGTGTGTAACTCCATACTTGACAAAAAATTTAGCAAGTTGGTTGTTACTAAAGTGTGTGCCCCTATCACTAATTAGTGCGCGTGGTGTGCCAAATCGCGAAAATACTTTTTTTAGAAAATTTACGATGACTCTTGCATCATTGGTGGGAAGGGCTTGTGCTTCCTCCCACCTCGACACATAGTCAACCGCAACAAGAATATATTTATTATTAGAGGAGGAAGGAAACAGACCTATGAAATCTATTCCCCATAAGTCAAAGATTTCGCATTCTAAATTAACATTTTGGGGCATTTCATCCCTATTAGAAATGTTACCTGTTCGTTGGCACCGATCACAGTTGCTCACAAAATTATGAAAGTCTTTGAATAAGGTGTGCCAATAGAAGCCCGCCTCTAGCACCTTTCTCGCGGTCCGATTTGCTTGATAGTGGCCACCGTTCAGTCCTTCGTGGCAGTGCCGCAATATTTGGACGCCTTTGATGAGTCCCAAATATATACACATTTATGGACTCATCTGGGCCGATTTTCTAGTCTATGCACTTCACTGTAGACATGTTTTCACTCACATTTGATACTCCATGCTAAGTGCACCTCTAGGACCGTTTTTGGTGTTATTTCTTGTTCTGCATCTCTAGTAGTTTTTATGCATTGTTAAGTGCCACTTTCAGTGGCTGGATTCGTGGTTGTGCTGGAACAGGTGTCGTGCAGGTGTTCCCGGTACAATTCTGTATAGGTATACTGCGCACGATCACTGGTTCTATTGCGCACGACCACTGGTCGTGCGCCGCTGATCGTGTGCACTTAACCCTATTTTTCGAGTTCTGTCTCGGGTAGTGCGCACGACCACCTACGATAGTGCGCACGACCACCAGTCGTGCGCCACTGTTCGTGCGCACTTAACATCAATTTCATGAGTTCTGTTTCGGACAGTGCGCACGACCGCCTACGATAGTGCGCACGACCACCGGTCGTGCGCCACTGGTCGTGCGAACATGGTATTTTATAAATTGCTTACATTGCAGGCTCTGTCCAGGCAGGCGCACGATCACAGAATTATAGTCTGCACGACCATTGGTCGTGCGCCACTGATCGTGCACACTGTTTATTCCAGCGCCTATATATTGACCTGCTCGCAAATTAGGGCGTGGATATAGATTGGAACTCCGTCCAGTCCGCCGTTTTCGCCCCTTCCACAAGTTTTTCACTCCTAGGCATCCTCCATCATCCAAGAGTTTCAAGGAGGAGATTCTACACTCATCTTCATCGACAAGCAAGGAGTTCTTCGCATCGGACGTGGCTGGATTGTAAAACGCTGGAGAAGACGGGTCCATTGGGAGGTGTGACAGCCCTCCTCTACCCCGGACGATAGTTGGGACCGAGCTAGGACGCGGATTAACAACCCGGTGCTTCCTACCGTGAATCCACAACGAGCCTCCGGATTCGGTCGTATCTCTTGCCTTTTCCTCTCCCTTTTGTTGATGTGATGTTTGTAATCTCTATATTTTGATGATGTATGCTATGAACTATGCTTTGTAATGCTTATTTCATTTATTTGGAATTATTTAGTTCGTATGTGTTAAAGAGGTGCGCCGCCATCCATTTTCCATTCCACCATTGTGTTCGGTGCCGCACTAGCAATTGCTAGTGGCGTGCTTGTCGAAGAGGTGCTTGCGACCCTCATTCCGCTAGCCTACTCGCCCATCCGCCCAACGAAGTAGCGCGTTCAAGGCCTACGTAGTCTTCCATCCCGCCGAGCGAAGCTTTGCATAGCGGCATCGCATAGGAGTAGTTGTAATATTTTATTTTATCATTCACAAACCAAATCCCTTTCGTCCGCACTCCACCTATCGCTGGACTTCGATCCCAAGTCCTTCCTCGACACCTAACTCCACCTTACTGTGTTCCTTCGAGATTCGATACTCGGGGATTTACTCCTCATTTTATTTTACTTGAATGATCGGTACACTGCCGTTTCGTGCCGCAGTCTAGCTACCGCCTATAGCGGTGTGCGAGATTCGCGTCATCAAGTTTTTCGCCAAAAACTTGATGCGATGTTCGGCAAGTGCACCGGTCGCGCAAGTAATAAATGTTGGGAATAGGATCCCCGAGTGTCGGTCTCTTGAGGAATGCAGGTTGGGTGAACGAATCACGTTGTGTGACAATTATTACAAAGCGAAAACAAACACAGACAGTGGGGTTTTGATTTGGTTTCCTACTGTTAACAACAATAAAAGAAATGCGGGTCGAAATCACCGCTTCGCAAGGTGAGATGGGTGCAGCGGCCGCGATGCCGAGCTTCGTGAGGCGGATGGACAGTACGCATGCGAATGAAGTGATTACTAGTGTAGAGAGTGAGGGTCGCAAACACCTCTTCACAAATCGCCGTTAGCTCTTCCTAACGTGAATCGAACAAGATGAGTGCGTGAGTGAGTGAGTGGAGGTGAGACGTATCACAAACAAATACTGAAGAACAGAGAAGAAACAACCATTGCATTTAAACTAAACATCATGATATTCAAGTTTAAATGATTCAAAGAAGTACAACAAAGGGGGGAGGAAGAAATCAACCAATGGACGAAGACTAGCGGCCGTTCACGGCCGGAATGGTAGATTGTCAAGCCACCTCCGGACTCGGGCGGACTGTGCTTCCGGCGTTGAGAGACTGTCACGACCTCTCCACGTGCTTCCGTCGTCTTCTACCTCAGGATGACTATTCTTTTCACCGGACAGAATTGGAGATGGCTTGCTTGAGTGCTTGCGGAGGGCGGAGAATGCTCCCGGACGATGGAGGATTGCTTAGAATGGATGGAGATGACTTCCCCTTGCGGAGAAGATGAGGTGGAGGTGGCTGGAAGTGGAAAACGGCGGCGTACGGACTGTAAATCGCGCTCCCGGAACCCCCGTTATCCCTAATCTGCGGATCAGGACCTTATATAGGCGCTGTAATAAATACTGCGCACGGTCATTGGCGCATGACTAGTGGTCGTGCGCGTTGGAGTTCTGTGATCATGCGCCTACCTGGGTGGAGCCTGCAAAGTAAGAAATTTATAAAATACCATGTTTGCACGACCAGTGGCGCACGACCGGTGGTCGTGCGCACTATCATAGGCGGTCGTGCGCACTGTCCGAAACAGAACTCATAAAATTGATGTTAAGTGCGCACGAACAGTGGAACACGACTGGTGGTCGTGCGCACTATCGTAGGTGGTTGTGCGCACTACCCGAGACAGAACATGAAAAATAGGGTTAAGTGCACACGATCAGCGGCGCACGACCAGTGGTCGTGCGCAATAGAACCAGTGATCGTGCGCAGTATACCTGTACAGAATTGTACCGGGAACACCTGCACGACTCCTGTTCCAGCACAACCACGAATCCAGCCACTGAAAGTGGCACTTAACAATGCATGAAAACTACTAGAGATGCAGAACATGAAATAACACCAAAAACGGGCCTAGAGGTGCACTTAGCATGGAGTATCAAATATGAGTGAAAACATGTCTAAAGTGAAGTGCATAGACTAGAAAATCGGCCCAGATGAGTCCATAAATGTGTATATATTTGGGACTTATCACACCCCCAGACTTAACTGTTTGCGCGTCCCGAGCAAACGAATTCGGTGGAGTGTGAAAATGGTAGTTAACAAAGGAAATTACACAAAGGAGTACAGTGCGAAGTAACAAACGCATGCAAATAGAAATTTAGTAAAAAGAGATTCTAACCATACTAATTAATTTACAAAAGTATTAGAGCGTAAAGAAAGATTTATCAATACTCAGTTGGTGAACTGTGAAGAACTTGATCGATCATGCCCGATGTGAAAGTAACAGCCTTCCTCCCCCGAAATACACCTTCTTACCACTTGGTCCACGTAGACACGAAATAAAAAGGGGTCCTCCCAAAAATAATTTTTCAAGTCCGAAAAGAATTTCTTCTTTTGTTGACTAGAAAAATCTTTTGGTAGGACCCACGCCACTAGATAGTTGGAAAAATCCGTGTACCGAGGGGTGGAAGAGGTCGTTACCCTTTCGATGGCGAGGAGGCGCTCTTCAGGGAATTTATCGTCGATTTCGGCCTCCACTAGTGCTTCTGCAGCCGGATTCTCCAATCGTGAGAGGTGATCTGCCGCAAGATTTTCCGCTCCTCTTTTGTCCTGGATCTCTAGATCAAATTCTTGCAGTAGGAGGATCCACCTTAGCAGTCGAGGCTTTGCATCTCCTTTGTTTAGCAAAAACCAGAGGGCTGAGTGATCTGTAAAGATGATAACTTTTGAAAGCGTTAAATAAGAACGAAATTTATCAAACGCAAAAATGATAGCCAAAAATTCCTTTTCCGTTGTTGCATAATTTGCTTGCGCGGATTTTAGCGTTTTGCTTGCGTAATAAATCGGGTGAAAATATTTATTCACCCGTTGGCCTAAAACTGCACCTACAACAAAATCGCTCGCATCGCACATGATTTCAAATGGAAGGGACCCGTTTGGCGCGATTAAAATAGGAGAATTGATAAGTTTATTTGTAATTTTATTAAACGCTTTTAAACATTCATCATCAAAATGAAACGCGGATTCTTTTTCTAAAAGATGCGTTAGCGTTTTTGTAATTTTTGTAAAATCTTTAATAAACCATCTATAGAAGCCCGCATGTCCTAGAAAACTCCTAATAGATTTTATATTAGTAGGAGCGGGGAGTTTTTCTATGACCTCGATCTTGTCCCTATCGACCTCGATCCCCTTGATTGAGATTTTATGCCCAAGGACTAATCCCTCTTGGACCATAAAGTGGCACTTCTCCCAGTTGAGTGCCAAATTCGTGTCTTCGCAGTGTTGAAGAACACGATCAAGATTATTTAAACAGTTTGTAAAAGAATCGCCAAAAACAGAAAAATCATCCATGAAAACTTCCATGACGTCTTCTACAAGTTCATTAAAAATTGCCAACATACATCGCTGAAATGTAGCCGGCGCGTTGCAAAGACCAAACAACATTCTTCGATATGCGAAGGTGCCGAATGGACAGGTGAAGGTGGTTTTCTCTTGGTCTTCGGGCGCTATTGGGATTTGAAAATATCCCGAAAGACCATCGAGAAAACAGTAGTGTGAATAACCGGATAAGCGTTCTAACATTTGGTCAATAAAGGATAACGGAAAGTGATCCTTGCGGGTAGCATCATTAAATTTCCAGTAATCGATGCATACTCACCAACTCGTAACAGTACGGGTCAGAATCAACTCATTATTTTCATTAGTGATTATAGTTATTCCACCCTTTTTAGGCATGACTTGCACTGGGCTAACCCAAGTGCTATCAAAAATTGGGTAAATAATTCCCGCATCTAATAATTTTATGATTTTGGCCTTAACGACGTCCTTCATATTTGGATTAAGCCATCATTGGGGCTAAATAGTACTGCGAGAATTATTTTCTAAATTAATTTTATGCGTGCAAAATGAGGGATTTATTCCCTTTATATCAGAGATTTGCCTCGCAATTGCGTGACGGTGTTTATTCAAAATTTTAATTAATTTGGAAATTTCTGAATCGTTAAGCGCGGAAGATATTATAACAGACAATTTTGAATCTTTTCTAAGAAAATATATTTTAAATGATTTGGGAGTTGTTTTAACTCAAGGCTTGGCGGTTCTTCATATGATGTTTTAACTTTTAAATTATTTAAATTTATTTGTCCGAAATTTTGCGCCCGCGTTATTTCATCAAGATAAAATAGAGTTTCTAACTCTGAATCTTCGAAAGAAGGAGAAATTATTTCAGAAAAAAGTGGCGACTCATCTTCAAAATTTGTTTCTAAAGTAAAACAGGAGTCATCATTAGAAAAAGAATTTCTCATAGAGTTGTTTATGCTAAAAACCACTTCTTCATCCCCAACCCATAGGAGAAGCTTGTCATTACTAACATCAATAATTGTCGAGAGGTGGCGAGGAAAGGATGACCGAGTATAATAGGGACTTCGGCGTCTTCCTCAATGTCTATGATGACAAAATCTACCGGGAAGATAAATTTGTCAACCTTGACAAGCACATCCTCAATGACCCCTATCAGGTATTTTATTGATCGGTCCGCTAATTGTATGTTGATTTTTGTTGGGCTTGGATTGCCTAAACCAAGCTTTTTAAATAAAGAAAATGACATCAAATTAATACTAGCGCCCAAATCCGCCAAGGCGTGTTTTATTAAGAAATTACCGAACAAGCACGGGATGGAGAACCGTCCTGGATCGTTTAATTTTTGCGGTAATTTATTTAATAAAACTGCCGAGCATTCTGCGTTTAGAGATATACGCGAAAAATTTTCAAGTTTCTTTTTGTTAGAAAGCAAATCTTTTAGATATTTAGCGTATTTGGGCATTTGGGCAATCGCTTCGCAAAATGGCACATTTATTTGAATTTGTTTTAAAATTTCAATAAACTTTTTGAATTGCTCCTCATTGCGTTCATTTTTAAATTGCAAAGGATAAGGAATAGAAGGATTTTTAATAATACGCAGAGCGAAAGTAGAAGAAGGTAAAGTAGGTGAAGAAATAACTTGCGGAGATGAAGTTGAAACGTTTACCTCCGGCTCGACCAAATTTGAAGAAGTTACCTCCTTTCCGCTACGGAGGGTAATTGCGTTGTCGTTCTCCCGTGGGTTGGGCTCAGTATTGCCCGGCAGAGCTCCATGCTGGCGTTCAGAGAACATTTTGGCGAGCTGTCCAATTTGGTTTTCCAAGCTTTTTATAGATCCGGAAAGGTTCCGGATATTGGAATCAGTGGAGACGACGTATTTGGTGAAGACCTCTTCAAGTGAAGGGGGCTTTGGTGGTTGTGGTGGAGCATATCCGGGGGGATTTGCTTGTGGAGGGCGTTGAGCATTGTTGGGGTTACTCCATGAAAAATTTGGGTGGTTCCTTAAACCCGGATTATAACTATTAGGAAGATTATTATTTGAGTTATAAGGAGGACGGTAGGAGTTCCCCATATAATCTACTTGCTCTTGATTAAAATTATTATTGTTATTATAATAATAATAATTATTATAATTATTAGCCCCGTTAGTGGCAGAGGAAGCAGACATCTCCGCCATTTGCTTAGAAAGCCATTCTACTTGATATGCTAAATTTGGGGTGTCTTCGACTTCAAAGAGTCTGGTCGGCTTGTTAGGAAGTGACCGTGGCGCATTCCACTGATAAGCATTCATGGCCATCTCCTCAAAAAGCTCTTGAGCGGCATCTGGGTTTTATTATTTAGGGTTCCTCCAGCTGCCGCATCAATCATTAGCCTCGTTTGGAGATTCAAACCATTGTAGAATGTTTGAACTTGTTGCCAAAAAGGAAGGGCATGGTGAGGACATCTCCGTAATAATTCTTTGAAGCGCTCCTATGTGTCATAGAGAGACTCCGAGTCTATTTGTGTAAATGGGAGAATGTCCGTATGTAATTTAGCGGACTTCGCCGGAGGAAAATATTTAGTTAAAAATTTCTCTGTCATCTCGGCCCACGTAGTGATGGAACCTCTAGGAAGAGATCCCAACCACTGCTTGGCCTTAGTCCGCAAAGAGAATGGAAATAAACGCAAATGAATGGCGTCATCAGTGACACCATTGATTTTAAACGTATCGCAAATTTCCAAAAAATTTAATAAATGTAAATTTGGATCTTCATCTAGTAAGCCATCAAAGATGAATGTTTGCTGTACCATCTGAATGATACTCGTTTTAATTTCAAAATTATTATTCGCCACCGCCGGACGAATAATGCTAGATTGTGTTCCCTCCCAATTTGGCCTCGCATAATAGGACATAGTCCGTAGTGGGGCCTCATTATGGTCGAGGTTATCCATTAAGCCTTTGTTAGTTTCTTTGATTGACTCTTCTTGAGTTATTGGTACATCACTAAATCGGAGACGACGCAACAAAGTGCGCTCGATTTCCGGATAAAAGCAAAATTCTAGATTGTCTGAAGAGTTTCCTCAGGTCATAAACCAAAAATAAAAGATGTGAAAAAGATAAAGAAAATAAAATAAAATTTTAGATAAATATTTTTATAATATTTTTTTTATAATTTTTTAATATATATATATATATATTTTTTATGAAGTTTTTTTTATTTAGGTGAATTAAAATTAGTCCTGGACCTCCCAAGGTCAACCCGGGTGAAGGGCTCGCATGGTACTAGAGGCTGTGATGGGAATTCAAGCCCAAAGCGTCCTTTCCAGGAATTTAGTTACACCTTAAAGAAAAGAAAAGATAAAATTAATAGATATTTCGTTTTTCAAAATATCAACCGTATGTCCCCAGCAACGACGCCAAAAACTTGATGGTGCAAAAACAATATCCGCAAACGATAACGACAATTGTACCGTATCGAGTGTAGTATAGGTTGTAAGAAACCAAGGTCGTATTAGACACGGGGAAATAAAAAGAGAGAATTAAAAGATATTAATTAAGCAAAGGGGGAAAGGCAAGCACTCGATCTTTGAATCATCTCGGAATAATAAAATAGAAGAAATAAGAAAATCCTATTCTTTTAGCAAAACTGCTTTGACCATGGAGGTTCCTGAATTATGAGCGTGCCTTGGTCGAGGACTGCGCTCAACTAAGATTAGGTTGATCAACCGAACTTTTGTTCTATAATTGAAACCCCTAAAACTTGCTTTATCGTAATGAACCCCACTATTGGATTTGACTCCAATCCGGGAGATTTCTGTCATCCTCTTTCGAGGATTGCATGCAACTCTCTTTATCCTTGAAGGTTCAATTCGTCTTACGAGCTTGTTCGGCTTACTTAAGAACGAAAACATGAATGAGAAGTATATATCGAAAATATAATCTCATTTCATTGGAATCAAGGATAAATCGTAAGTGTTTCTAAGGAGAGAAAAAGATGTTCTAAATTACTTCATGAATTATAATATTCCTTGGATCTTCTAGACCGAGTGCTAAAAGAAATTTAGCTGCTCATGATGATTAAGGATTCAATAAAGATAAAAGAATACATGATAAAAGAAATAAGAGGGGAATAAAAAGATAAGAGAACTAATTTTATTAATTCGTAGATGAAAATTACAAGCTAAGGAAAAAGGGATTACAAGCTAAGGAAAAAGGGATTACAAGATTTTAAGGTGAAAATCGCAAGAAAGAAAGAGGAGTACAATCACTAATAACAAGAAAATAATACAGGAAAAATAAAAACTTGAACTCCAAAAATTCCTCCCTTCAAATCCCCCCAATGAGCCCTATTTATAGGTGCCTACCAATAACAGCCGGCCCAAGCATTTGAAGAAAGGTAATCAATAGGGGGTGGGGCCATGGCTGATTTAATGGAGACGTTTCTTGGAGTAGGCCGGACAGCTGGTGGAGCTTGGGCGAAGGAGGAGCTGCTGGTTTAATTGTTGGCGGGAAGCTTTGGCGGGAAGGAGGCGCTGTTGAACATTCGTCGAACGCAGTTCATCGAACTCTCGCCTGTTCGCCGATCGGAGGCCGCCAGGCGACAGTTCTTCGATCGCCCACATATTCGTCGAACGCAGTTCGTCGATCTCAGTTCGTTCGTCAATTGCAGTTCGCCAGGCGCAGTTCAGCGATCTCCCGCGCTTTTGTTGATCGCAGTTCGCCAGGCGCAGTTCGTCGATCTCCCGCGCTTTCATCGAATGCAGTTCGCCAGGCGCAGTTTATCGATCTCCCGCGCTTTCGTCGAGCGCAGTTCGCCAGGCGCAGTTCGTCGATCTCCCGCGCTTTCGTCGAACGTAGTTCGCCGAAATCCTAAGTTTTCATCGAACGCATCTGAAATCAATGACATTGGGTCACGCCCCTGGTCACGCCGGTGACCTGGGGCGTGTAAAAACATTTTTTTTCCAAATGTCCAGAAAACCTAGAAACACAAAATAAACTTAAGTTAGCTTATGAAATTAAAATAGGAAAGATTTATATGATATAATTTATATAAATAACATAATTTCATTTTAAAATTATAATAAAACTATAATAAATGATGAGTAAATAAACTACTCATCAGTATCTTAGGAGAGGACCTCAACTCCTAAGGAAAGGGCACTTACTCTAAAAGCTACTGAAGGAGAGCCCTCCACTTCTGAAGAAGAGATGTTCAATATCTTAGCCAGAAGATTCAAGAAGTGGGTCAGGACAGAGGACTCCAGAAGGAAGGAGAAGAGTTCAAGCAAACCAAGGTATAATAAAACTCCTAAACATGAGATAATCTATTTTTCTTGCAGAAATCCTAAACACATTGCTCCAGAATGTCCTAAAGAACAAAAGGACAAAAGTAGCAAGAAGAAGGAGCACAAGAAGATATCTTTCAGGAAGATGGATAAGAAAAGGGGGAAAGGTTTCAATGCTGTAACCTGCAGTGACTCAGAGTCTGAGTCAACTTCCTTTTCATCTGACAGTGATGAAGAGAGTGTTGGTGAAGATGTCTGCTTAATGGCTTTGGAAGATTCTACTAAAGGAAATCAGGTAACTATCTTTGATGAATTTGATTTCTCTTCAAAAGATTTTAAAGATCATTTTAAAGACTTTTGTCAAAATTATATTAAGAATCAAAAAGTACTTAACACACTTAGAAAAGAACTGGAAGATCTTAGGAGAGACAACCAGTATTCAGTCAACTATGAATTAAGAAATCAGATGTATAGTAAAGAAAAAGGAATAAACACATTGATTATTGAAAATTCTAATTTAAAAGAAAAGCTTACAAAGGCAAAAGCCTTTGAGGACTCACTCAATGGAAGGAGTCAAAAGCTTAAGGACATCACACAAAGTCTCTCCAAGAGATTTAATCATCTTGATCTAGGATCATATCCATCCACCAGCACACTAATCCCTAGCAAATCTGCTTGGAAAAATTCAGAAGTGTTTATTAGCTCTAGTATAAATCAACCTAATAACAACTTAGAATACTTTGAAGAACTAAACAACAATCCTAATAAAATCACTATTTTTAATAGGGTAAACAATACTAATCACATAGGAATTCTAGGTAAGCAACCCTAAGAAAATCTAATAAAGAATCATAAAATTCTTAATAAAAAAAATTATGCGTCGAATAGAACTCGATGTAGTTTTAAAGCTGCGTCGAATGAAACTCAAAGTAGTTCTGCATATGCTTCGACATCATTTCGAAGCAAGTCTGAGGGTGCGTCGAATCCTATTCGACGCAACCATTACTCTGCATCAAATTATTATCGACGTAACTATACAGACATGTCAAATTACATTCGACGCAACTTTAAAGATACTTCGATTCCTTCTTAGCTCATGTTTTCAATAAGTAATTTTCAAGCATTTAGACCTTCCTCTCTTGTTTCTCCCTACAACTTAGGATGATATTGTTGTTCCAAACTTGGGCACAAGGCCAGACATTCCTGGCATAATTAACCAGCACTTCTTCACCTTAAGGGGTATAATGAAAGACCATCATATTCTTTCATAACTCCATATGATGATAGAAGAAAGAGACCCCAACAAGTGAGTGTCTATGCTAATATTTACATTCATGTGCAGAAAGGAGACTATTCTACCACAAACCAGCAGTGGTATCGGACAGTGGCTGCTCCATGCATATGATTGGAGAAAAGGAGGTGATGCAAAACTACAAGGCCAAGGAAGGCCCTAATGTAATTTTTAGAAACTCCCACTCTAGTCAGACCAAAGGATATGGTGTGCTCAGAGTTGGTGAAATCTCCTTTTCTAAGGTAGCTTATGTTGAAGGTCTTCAATATAACTTAATTAGTATCAGCCAGTTATATGATGGTGAGTACAAAGTTGTATTCACCAATTCTCTATGTCACATAGTTAATTCTATATCCAACCAAATAGTATTGACTGAACTTAGGAAGGGTAAAGTCTATACGTTAGATTTTGAGTATGCAAGGTTAGAGGTCTGCTTAACAGATCAAACACTATGCAAAAGGTTTGCATACCTAATGCAGTCTAGATTTGAAATGAGTGGCATGGGGGGATTATCCTATTTTCTAGGCCTCCAAGTAAGGCAGAATGTTGATGGCATTTTCATATCCCAATCCAAGTATACCAGAGAACTCATCAAGAGGTTTGGGATGGAAAATGCCTCTGTCATGAAAACCCCCATGGCTACCAATGTTGTTCTTGATAGAGAGGAAAAGGGCAAGTCCATTGATTAGAAGATTTTCAGAGTAGCCATCGGCTCTCTTCTCTATCTGACCAGATATAATGTTTGCTACTTGTATATGTGATAGGTTTCAGGTTGACCCAAAAGAATCCCACATGAGTTATGTATAAAGAATACATAGATATCTGAAGGGTACACCTGAACTTGGATTGTAGTATCCAGCAGAATCTGGATTTGACTTTGTTGTTTATTCAGATGCAGACTATGTTGGATGTAGGCTGGATAGAAAAAGCACCTCAGGAACCTGTCAATTTCTGGATGCTAGACTGATCTCATGGTTTAGCAAAAAGCAAACTTTAGTCTCCACTTCTACAGCTGAAGCTGAGTATATAGCTGCAGGAAGCTGCTGCTCACAAATACAGTGGATGCAAAATCAGTTGTTAGAGTACAACTTTTCTCTTAACAACTCGATAATATTCTGTGACAGCTCTAGTGCTATATCTATAGCTTCTAATCATGTTCTCCACAGTAGAACTAAGCACATAGAGATAAGGCACCACTTTCTCAGGGACAATGTTGAGAAAGGTAAGATCAATCTTCAAAACATTTCCACTGATATTCAAAGGGCTGACATCTTCACTAAGCCGCTTGATGAAAGCAAGCATAAGTTCTTCATCAGTGCACTGGGAATGCTTGATGGAGCACTGTTGGACACACTTATTATGTATAAAGATCTATTTTCTATAGAAAGTTATTGCTGGAAAAATAGTAAGAATTTTGAGAAAAATATAATTGTTTAATCAAAGCTGCGTCGAATACAAACCGACGTACCGTCGACTTCTACTCGACGACAACTTCAAGAGCCTCCTGGGATAGGTCATTCGAATAGCACTCGATGTAGCATCGAATACTTATCGACATCTACATCAACATTATATCCGTTGTCTTCATTTAGAGCCACATCGACTTCTACTCAACATTACGTCGACTATGAAAAACACGCACTAACTTGCTGTTTTGGCACACTATTTTCATCCCTTTTCAACGTTGCTTCAAATTCAACCCTAAGTTGTGATGAATCATCTTCTCTTATGCAACTTAGACGTTGAATTTCTCGTGCTTTCAAATTCTCTCCCCGTTGCTCTGTTTCATCTTCCTTTCTACTTCTTTTTTCCACCTTTTCTTGCTGGAACTCACAGGTGTTAAATGGCGTCTTCCCAAGATCAACAAGACCTTGTTGAAGTTATTAATCTAGCCATAGAGACACTCATGTCTCAGTTCTCATCTCTATATCTGGAATTCTCTAACGACTCTTACATGAAGCTGTGTATTGAACACAAGAGGTTGCGGGACCTCACTGCCCAGATGAAGGACCTTGAAAGGGAATTGCAATCAACCATACTGCCTGCTGAGATCTTTATATCCTGCCTATAAGATATAAAGTAGGGGGAGAAGTTTGACAGCAGGCCCAGGCTGCCTCCAGATTCAATGTACACGGCGATTCTTCCTAATCTTCCATTTCATATGTCTCTGAAGGTGAACCGACCATCACCTCCAAGCCTCTTCTAGAACCCTCATCATTCTCTCCTCCAAGGATTATGCCTTCAACACAGGGGGAGTCATCAAAACAATGGGAGATTGATGTACTCTCATATGATAATGCCTATCTGAGGAGTTTGCAAGAGTATAATGAGGATACTGTGATATCTATCCCTGATGTACAAGAATTCAGGATCCCTTTTGAAGAATCGACAACTGCACCATCTCCAATAAAGATTGCTGATCAGATCCTTATAGCTGCTCCATCTTCTTCACTACAACATCAACTCCTTCCTGACCCTACATAAGCACATACTTCAGTTGTCCCCGAACTAGTCTTCAAAGGAAGACCTCCATTCAGACGAAGGGGATATAGAGGGAACTACAAAGGAAGAGGAAGAGGGGATAGAGGAAGGCTACCAATCTTGGTGAAAAATACAAAAGAACAAAGGAAATAATTCAAGAAAGACAAGTCCTATTACAACACCTATGAGACGGTTGAAATCCCATAGAATAGAATGGAAACATACACTGATCCAAATCTTGATAAAGCCCTAGATGAAATCAGGGAAAGAGATATATATGAGTATGAAACATCTCAAAGAGAGATAGAAGAAAAGAGAAAGTTGTTTATAGAAAGGCTTAAGAAGGTAAAGGATGCAGTAGAGAAGAAACAACTAAAGGAGACATATCAAATCCCAAGCACACTCTTTGATCCTACATAATATGCTACCAGGAACCCTCAAGCAAAGCTTATTGAGAATAAAGGGAAACTTCACAGAGGAGGTCTAAGGTGTGATGAAAATGAAGCAGAAGAGCCTCTTCGGATGAAAAAGAAGATTGTATTCAGGACAGTTCCAACTCCTGGTAATCCGCAATCAACATTCATTATACCAGACCCTGATGTAGAAGAGCTGGACCTAGAAAAAATAAATTTGTTATCTGCTAAAGTCATTGGTCTGGGGCTAAAGCTAAATGATGTATATCCTGAAGCTGAAACTGATCTAGTAAAGCTCTTCAAGGGACATGAGAAAATTCAGAGACATGTAGAGAAGGTTGTTCCAGCAAATTTCAAGTATGTGGAAAAAACATTTAGAAAGGTCTGTGGGGCCTTATCTACTTTTCTCAAAAAGAAAAAGTAGGTCTTTTCTTGGGTAATTAACTATGATAAATATTTACTTATATCAATCAGATTTTTTCAGCTTAACACATCTTTCAGTCTATTGTTCTTTGTATAGTTGCTTATATTAAGTTTTATGTCTGAGCATGTTTGAAATCACTCACTTTAAATTGTAAAATTTGTTGTGATAAATAGGGGGAGATTATTGGGAAAAACCCTTAAGATTTATCTAACAAATTATCTTAAAGTGATTTCATCAGTTAGGTTGTATTACCCACATTGTATAGAAAGGGTAAAAGGGTCATTAGATGTCCTAGATGTCACACTCACCTTAGAGTGTCAAGACCAAGTCAAGATAAGCACAAATTCAGTCAAGTTCAAATTTGCGTCGAATAGTAATCGGCGCAACTTCGACTAGAAGTCAAAGCAACAATGAATGAAAGTTGAATTAATTCAGACTACCTGTCGAAGTATGTAAAGTCGACGCAATGTCAAAATGAACTCAATGTAGAAGAAAGAGCCTGTCAAAGCCATCTTAGAAGTCAACGTAACTTCGACTTCAATTCGATGCGGAAGATGAAGTTCAAATCCAAGTCTTCAACTCGATGGATATGTCGATAAGATCTTGAAGCAACGTCGACAATTAAGTTCAGTCAAAGCTAAGAAAGAATTCGAAGCTGCTTCTATAAGAACTCAGAGGTGCGTCTATATGAAGGATAATGAATTCGACGCAACATCGAATACAGACAGAAAAAGAAGGTTCTCTGCTATCCTTTCTGGTGCGTTTCCAAATGTTTTGCAAGGATGAAATCTATTCTCTAACAGCTCGTTTATTGCCAAGAATGGAATGGAATATTCCAAAGATACAGCAAAGACATTCTTGGAAGTTATTCAAATCAGATGGACAGGTCGAGAACAGAAATAGAAGGAGACCATTATTGTCCAATGGACATTCCTTCGAAGGATAGACCAAAAGAAGAAGAGATTCAAACTCCAACTGATAAAGAAGAAGTATTCAGAAGCAGGAAGAGAAAACCAATTAATTCATTATTTTGTCTGCTCCTTCTTCTTCTTGCTCGAGCCCAAAGACACAACGGAGGAATTACAACTCTGTACAGGAAAATAGTTTGCTGATTCTTCTACATCATACAATAGCAAGCTAACAAAATACAGAGAGCATCAAGATCAAAGCTCATAACCCTTGCAATCATCACCATCTTAAGCAAGGGTTCATCATATTCAGATCCTGAAGTAGATAGAAGCAACAACTTGCAAAAGTTGTTGAAGGATTCTAACTGAAGAATCATATTCTCTTCCTTCTCCTCTTCTTACTGTTCCTATTTTACAAACTGTAAAAGGGTTTTATGAATCCCTCTTCAAAGGAGTCAGTGGTTCTAAGAGTCTCCTTATCAAAAGACTCAGTGGTTCTAAGAGTCTCCTTATCTAAAGACTCAGTGGTTTTAAGAGTCTCCTTATCAAAAGACTCAGTGGTTCCGAGAGTCTCCTTATCAAAAGACTCAGGCACTGCTAGTGCATTCCTACCAGGGTGGTAGAAGAGTGGAGTACCCACATTTTAGGGAACCATTATAAATTTCCTTTGTCTTCTACATTGTATTTTTGTGCTGTCCAGTTTACAATTTTTCTATTTCAGCTTATCTGTGCTTACTTTATTCTATTTTGGTGTTGATGATTGCATAGTGCTTAACAGTTTTATTTTGTGTGCATAAGTAGGGTATACAAGTTTTTAAGACTCTATTCACCCCCCTCTAGAGAATACTCAGAGGCACACTGTATGTTGGGTATTGTAACCACAATAACCTTGATTTGAAGAAGTGTCCCTTGAACTAATATGAATTGATATTGTATTTGATATAGTTTCTTAGTTGTGTATTTGCAGGACTTTAATTGCTAATCACAAACCAATGTCAGGTTTCAGTGAGTCATAAACACAGGCATATGCAATGTAATCCCTCATTCTGTAGACCAAGGTGTTGACTCATGTGAAATCTCTCTATTGGGTTGTGCTTCATATTCCAACACTATGGAGAAGACAAGTTGAAGAGGTTGCTGATTTCAAAAATGGAAGAAAAATAGTCTAAGTCATTTTCGTCGAGTGGTTTAGATGAATCCATGTAATTTTGTCAAAACAACTCGTGAAGACTTAGCTTTCAACGAATGCACTCGAGAAATCTCAAAAATATTATTAAGTATTTTCGTCGAATATTCTCGTGAAGTTTCGATGAATTCTTCGAAACATCTCGTGAAAAAATATGCATTCGCTGAAATTTCTCGAATAGGTTAAAAGAATTTTTCTAAGTGTTTTCGTCGAGAAATACTATTCACTCGACAAATTCGTCGAGTGATGAAGTTTTCTTTTCCTGTCACAGAGAAATTTCCTAAGTCTGTTTTGTCGAGTCATTATGTGAATTTCGTCGAATAATTTCATATTCCATGAATTCATTCGACGAATCCAGACAGCGTGTTTTCTTCTATTTGATGTGAATTGTTTCCTTTTAGGGTTTTCATCTACGTGGACCTCTTTCCTTGAATTGTTTTATAGCTGTTTGAAGGAGTGCAATAAATACTTAAAGGATGCTTCTATTAACCCTAGTCATGCTATTTGGAAAGAAGAACATCGAGAATTTTGTCGGCCATCATTCTTGTTCTCGCATAGACGCTCTTCTACCGCCGACAAGTCCAGTGCTCGATTCTTAATCAAGTCTCGATTCAACAAGATCTCTATGCTCAGATTGATTTAAGTGTTTTCTAGATCTTATTGGGTCGTCAAGTTTTCAGATCAAATCATTTAGGAAAGAGGATTTCTTCTTCCCTATTTTCAGGATCAGGATTTCATATATTTCAAGGAAGAAGAAGACCTATCTTTTCAGATCTGAAGAAATTGAATCTTCTTGAGATTCTAAGATATTGGATTTACAATCCAAAGTTTTTGTAATACCTTTTTACATACTCTTGTAGGAAGTTGTATCTTCCGAGATTTTGTAGATCCTAGTTTAGAGGATCGAGTTTGTAGGAGAGTTTTGTTCTCCGAGCTTGATGTTGGAGAGGTTGTTCTTCGAGCTTGTAGGAGTTGTGAACTCTGAGTTGTAAGATTATTTATAATATGAGATTAGTGAAGTAGTCTAGTCTAGCTGGGACTGCTAGATTGGTGTGGCGGGAAAGTGGACATACCCATTCCGAGGAACCACTATAAATCCTTGTGTCTATGTGTGATCATTGTTTTCTGTATACTTTTCATTAAAGTTTTTAATTCCACTTACAAACCATAGAACTCACCTATTCACCCAACTCTAGGTGATTTAGGTAGCAACTAGATACTTTCAATTGGTATCAGAGGGAGGTTATTCGTTAAGATGTTAACACCTTGAACAAACTCCTCCATCTAGTTATTCAAAGTCACTGTCTGGAATGGACAAGAACAAGGATTCTTCCATGAAGTTGCCAGTATGCACTACAAAAAACTTTCCCATGTGGAAAGAAAGAGTAAGGTTCTACATGGAAGCTGCTGACCCAAGGATCTTTCAAATAGTTGAAGAAGGTCCTCATGTTCCAATGAAGGCATATAACATAACTCTAAATGTTCAAGTGCCAAAGAAGATGCTGGAACTCACCAAAGATGAGATTGCTCTTGTCACCTTGGACAAGAAGGCAAAGAATATAATTGTCAGTGATGTTGATGATTCTATGCTACAGAATCTCTTCCATTGCAAATATGCTAAAGAGATGTGGGATTCTCTTATCGTCTTAATGGAAGGTACAGAAGAAGTAAGGGATGATCAAAGATCGCTGCTAAATCAAGAATATGAAGCATTCAAGCAGGATCCAAGGGACTCTATTTATAACACGTGTGAGAAGTTATTCAAGATCATCAACGGTCTTAAGAACTATGATTGGGAATTCTCCGTTGGTGAACTGAATGATAAATTCTTGAGATCTCTGACGAAAGAATGGGATACCAAGGCCATTGCCATCAGAGAATTTGGAAAGTTGGCTACTATGGAGCCGCATATCCTTTTTGTGAAGCTTCTTTCACTTGAGTTGAAGCTCAGCATCAGGAAAGCTGAGGAAGAAGGCAACAGAACTTCTGGAAAGGAGAAGTTCGTAGCTCTGAAGCCCGAAGTGTCAAAGAAAGGCAAGGTCATGGTATCGTTAAGGACACAGTCGTCAAAGTCTGTGGCTTGCTCTTCAAGCTCAGACATGTCCGATGGAGAGTTCTCCCTACTCTCCAAGCAATTTAAGAGATTGTTGAATAAGAGAAAGAAGAGGAGAGGTCAATCCTCCTCATCAGATCACAGAAGATCAAGACGTGATGGTGAACATTACAAGAAGGGATACAGTAACAATAGGTACAAAACTATACTGAATAAACATTCTTCAACTGATATCATTTGCTATTGCTGTAATAAGCCAGGGCATATAGTTGCGGAATGCCCGTACATGAAGAAGGATGGATTAAGAAAAGAAGAAAAGAAATCCTTCAAAAGTAAGAAGGAGGAAAAGAGCTTCTTAGCGAAGAAGTCAAAAACTCTGAGTGACAGTGACTCAGACGAGTTAAGAAAACTATGACACCCCATATAAGGGGAATGTAAATTCTCATACTTCTCATTCTAAATCTGAGATGGATTCCAATGCGAATGAAGGCTATACCTCAGCAGAAGAATCAGAGTTAATGGTTCAGCACCAAGCCTAGCTAAAATTATTTAAAAGATGCCGCAAGGCGGTAAAATATCAATCCAAGGAGATTGTGGATTTCAAGGCTTTGGAATCAAATCTAAGGGAAGAAATTGAAATATTAATTCCCTTCAGAGATGAAGTCCAATCCTTAGAAGACAAATTGGAAAGCTCTGCTGAACTATTAAACCAAAAGGAGAAATTCATAGCTGAGCTGGAAGGAAAGTTAGTGGTAGAGAGAAAGCTACTAGCAAGCTTCTCTAAACCAAAGACCATCCTTCCTCTCATTGATGGTTTTCCGCTCCTGTAAAGGGTAGTGGTATCGGTCATCAGACCGAGAAAACTAAGGCGACTAAGAAAAGAGCTGTTAAGGGCAAGGGCAAGGCTTATCAGAGTCAACCTTCCTTCAAGAAGGTAGTGTTTCCTACAAACATATATGACTTTGAAAGATCGTATGGTCACTTTACGAGACCAACTCACATTGAGTCAAGTAAGGGAAACCAAGGATGGAGTCATCCCCGAAGCTTCAGAATAATTGCTTTCAAAGTACCTTACGAAGAGATAGTCCTCAAGGACTATGGTTCATTTATGCATGGACCATCTGCAAAGAAAGCACCAAAGGTTAAAACTGTTGCAACGAAACCACTTGAGAAGGGGCCCTGTGTTTGCTGTAATCACGAGGCTTCTACCTCAAAGTCGGTAGCCCCTGCTAGACCCCCCCCCCCCCATTAAAAAAGTCAAGTAGGAGGGTAAGAGAAGGTACAACAGGTTCGACTGTTGGTGTTGTGGCAAAGTTGGTCACTTTGCCATGGATTGCTGGTTTAATACCAAGAATGCTAGAATTCCACTAGTTAACAATGCAAGGCCGACCACTCGCAATGTTAACAATCCAAGTGGAAGTCGTCTAACAATAAGCCAAGGACCCAAATCCTTTCGAGTTCCTAAGGGCAATTTATTGTTGATTGCAGGTATGTCCAAAGGCCAACAATACGCCTATATGGTATTTGGACAGTGGATGTTCGGGGCACATAACCTAAACAATAAGCCTATTGCAGAACTACACCCCGGACAAGGATGGTCCAAAGGTTATCTTTGGTGGACCTGATCGGGGGATCACAAAAGGCTAATGTATGATTACCAATGGTATAATCTCTTTCACAGACGTAGCTTATGTTAAGAGATTACAACATAATCTTATTAGCATAAATCAACTTTGTGACAAAGGCTATATGGTTTAGTTCTACAAGGATAAGTGTTTGATAAAGTTGTCGGATACGTCAGAAACTATTTTAACAGACACTAAGAGTAGAAATATTTTTTGCTTGAATTTTCTCTGTTTATATTCCGCTACACCAATATGTTTTCTAGCAAATGGTAGTACATCTCTTTGTGATCAATGACACAAGAGATTAGCACATATTAATTTCAAAACTATCAATATGTTATTTTCTCATAACTTAGTGCATGATGCACCTGATGTTAAGTGCATTAAACAGAGACCTTGTCATGCATGCCAAATGGGAAAGCAGACTCAGGCTAACTTTAAGAGCATAATTGGCAAAGATTCTACTGGATACTTATATCTATTACATATAGATCTATTTGGTCCCATGCTAGTTAGGAGTTTAGGAGGTAAAGCTTATACCTTGGTGATTGTTGATGACTACTCACATTTTGCTTGGGTGTTATTTCTAAAATACAAGTCAGATACTTTTGACTCTTTCACTAATTTTGTTAGGCAAATACAGAATGAATTAAACCGCTCCATAGTCAAAATCAGAAGTGACCACAGGACAGAATTCAAATCTGGGGCTATGACAGAATTTTGTGAAAGCTTAGGTATCTTTCATGGGTTTTCCTCTCATCGTACTCCATAATAAAATGGAGTTGCCGAAAGAAAGAATAGGACACTCATATAGGCAAGCATGACAATATTGAATGATTCTTCTCTTCTGAAATATTTCTGGCCAGAAGTCATCAACACTGATTGTCACGTGCAAAACAGAGCATTAATCAACAAGAACCATCATAAGACACCTTATGAACTTCTAAAGGAAAGGAAATCAACTATATCTTATTTTAGAATTTTTGCCAGTAAATGCTTTGTACTTAACAATGAGAAGTATTACAAAACTAAGTTTAGTGAAAATAGTTTTGAAGGTATTTTCGTATGCTATAGTAGTCATAATAAGGCATATAGGATTTTCAACAAGATAACACTGGTCGTAGAAGAATCAATAAATGTTGTCTTTGATGAGACGAGTATGCTTCACAACAGCTCCTCCAGTATTTTTGTTGAAGATGCAAGTGCCAGTTTGAAACTGAAAGAACTGAACTTGGAAGAAGACATCAAGGAGGATGCTCCAGGAACAGTCTTAGTAAATGATCCAATCACTCCAGAAGAAGAAGAACTTCAAGAAGATGAAGATGTACCACAATCAGAAGAACCTAATGTCAATAAAGATGTAAGAAATCTGGTGATCAGACATCAAAGAGATCACCCGACAAATCAAATCATCGGAGATACCATGGTCGGAATAAGGACAAGAAGAGATACAACTAACCAAGTTTTGCATTTGTGTTTTCTTTCGCAGGTTGAACCATAGAAATTTGATGAAGCCAAAGAGGATGCTTCATGGATCATTGCAATGCAAGATGAGCTCCATCAGTTCAAAAAATGCAAAGTTTGGAAGCTGGTGCCAAGACCCAAAGGTCAGAATGTTATCGGAACAAAATGGGTATACAAAAACAAGCTGGATGAAGACAGTATAATCATCAAGAACAAAGCCAGACTTGTTTCCCAAGATTACAGACAAGAAGAAGGGATTGACTTTGATCAAACCTATACTCCAATGACAAGGATCGAAGAGATCAGGTTGTTTCTAGCGTATGCTGCTCACAATGGATTTAAGGTCTATCAAATGGACGTGAAGTCAGCCTTCCATAATGGTAATTTAAAGGAAGAAGTGTACGTGGAACAACCCCCAGGTTTTGTTGATTCCTCCCCCTGGCATGATTATTTTTTATGGAAAGAATTATATGGTATAAAACAAGCACCCCGAGCTTGGTATGAGACCCTCTCTAGATTTCTTCATGAGAACAAATTCACAAGAGGAAAGATAGATAAGACATTATTTCTTTGGGGAGTAAAAGGCAAGATTTTGCTATTGCAAATCTATGTCGACGACATTATTTTTCGATCTACGAATGATAACCTTTGCATAAAGTTCTCTAACTTAATGCAAGGGAAATTTGAAATGAGTAGTATAGATGAGCTGAAGTATTTCTTAGGACTTCAGGTGAAACAATCTGAAGATAGAATTTTCATCTCTCAGACGAAGTTCACCAAAGAGTTAACTAAGAAATTCAGAATGAAGAACGCAACCTCAATGAGGACTCCAATGGGTTCAAATATGACTCTGGACAAGGATGAGAAAAGGAAACATTTTGATGAAACCAAATGCAGACGCATAATTGGATCCTTGCTATACCTTACTGCCAGTAGACCAGACATAATGTTTTCAACATGTGTTTGTGCTAGATTTCAGGTGAACTCTAAGGAATCTCACTATGCCGCTGCAAAGAGGATTTTGAGATATCTTAAAGGCACACCAAATCTTAGCTTATGGTACACAAGAAGTAATGACTTTGATCTAACGAGATTTTCAGATGCTGATTTTGCAGGAAGCAGGGATGACAGGAAAAGCACTTCTAGGACATGCCAATTCCTCGGAAGGTGGCTTGTCTCTTGGAGTAGCAAGAAACAGATCTATGTAGCAATCTCAACTGATGAATCAGAGTATATCTCTGCAGCCAGTTATTGTGCACAACTTCTGTGGATCAGGAATCAACTTGAAGATTGCAACCTAAAGCTCAAGGAGATTCCAATGTTCTATGATTCATCAAGTGCCATTGCAATTGCCAACAATCCAGTCTCTCATAGACGGACAAAACACATAGAGATTCTCTATCATCTCATCCAAGAGCATGTGGAGAACAAGGACATCAACCTCAGTTATGTCCCGACGGATAGGCAAGTTGCTGATATTTTCATGAAGCTGCTTGATGAAACCAAGTTCAATTTCTTCAAGCTAGAACTTGGTATGCTGAACAAGGAATCTTGAAGAAAAGACAAAGGAATCAAGTTCAAAATCAGAAAATCAGATTTACCCAAGAAATTAAGGGAATTACACGAGTCATTTCGACGAATTCATCGAGTGATCAAGAGTTCTTTCGACGAAAAGTAATTTTCGTCGTGTACTATCAACGAATTGCAAAACTGCCTTGAACCATTTCGTCGAATGCATTTATTCCAGATTTTCTTAAATCTAATTTCTATTATTGGATCCGACGAGTCGCTTCATCTCCCAAGTACGCGCCTCTATTTATTTTAAACATTAAATATATATATATGTCTTAAGATTTCATGAGTCACACACTCCATTTCGCCGAACCCCTCTCTCCGACGATTCATCTCCCTCGCCAAGTTCTTCCGACGATACTTCTCCATCGATTCCAATAATTTCTCGCCAAGTTTTTGCCAATTCAAGTAAGAAGTTCTTGCCTTGACCCATTTCGTCCCCGCCAAGTTCTTCATCGCCAAGTTCTCTCCGATTCCGACAATTCTCTCCATCGATTCAAGCAAACATATTGCGCAAGAGTACTGGGTTGCTTCAAGTAGGAGGAGAGCTTGTCAGGACAGGATTAGATAGCGCCACCGATGAATTTTTAAATGTCGTCCTCTGCTTGGAAGAGGCAGGCTTGTCATTTGTTCAAGAATGCCAAGGTTCGACACAGTGGAGAGGTAATCAAATCAACTGTCAGAGGCAATGTGATCAAAATGAAGCCATCAAGGTTAACAAGATTTCTGAGATTGCTGACGGTTGAAGAAGAGGATTTTTTGTTTGAGGATGATCATAATCGAGCTTTACTGTTATGTGGTTTGCCAAGAGGAACAACTTCAGTTAGAAGAAAGTATATGAATGGAGAAGGAAAGCTCCTCTCAGATATTCTTGGAAAAGTACTGCTATGTAAGATAGGTTCTCATGACTACCTCTCAAATGATATTTTCAAATTGGTTGCAGCTGTGATTTGCAGAAAAAGGGTAGATTGGGGTAAAATTATGTTTGAAAAGATTAAAGCAAGTTTGATGATTCCTAACTTCGAAAGGATCATCAGTCTTTACCTGAATCAACTGAATGGAGACCAGTTTGGTATGAGGTTTGGTGTTCCCATTCATTATCTAAAGAAAATAGATTCCTGCATTCTATCAAGATGGGAGAGAAAGATAGTAAGGCTGGGTTTGAAGAGAACTGTTGAAGATGAAGTAGAAGAAGAAGAGGAAAGGAATGATCCCTCTCCTTCAAGGGTTGTTCCAGATCCAGAATTTCCGTCAGTTCAGGGGGAGATCTCCAAGCTTCCAGAGACATCAGTTCAGAAAGAACCCACTCCAGCCCTATCAGCCCCTCCAAGCATTCAAAGTCAATTTGATGTTTGTGTAATAAGTATTGAGAAGAGCTTCAATCTGGTACCTGGACACTATTTAGAGAAGATACTTGACCTACCTGCCAGGGAGCAAGAGAGGTTATCTATTGCTGATGCTGAGAATGATGATGATGAGGATGAGGATCCTGATTTCAATATTGGTGATGATGAAGATGATGAAGATGATGACAATGATAATGATCCAGATAAAGAAGGTACTCAAATCAGTTCTCTACCAGAAGTCTTAGTTCCTCAAAAGGAAGAGGTTGTTCTAGAGAGGATCACCCCTGCAGGATCTGAAGGTGAGTCTGTCAAAGTGGATGAATCTCCTGATGATAAGAATGAAGAAGAAGTTGAGAAGGTTGAGGAAATGCCCTCCGTACAAGAAGGAGTGGATGTGCATTTTGCACCACTTGTTCAGGACAATGTAGTAAATGATGGGATGCTTGCCCTAGGGGGAGTTTAGTCAAATGAGTTTATCTTCAATGATGAAAGTTATGGCACTCCAACTCCTCAGAGTGTTCATGCCCCAATTGTATCTACCTCCAACAGTGAGCTGCTCCAGACTATTAAAGCACTTCTCAAGTCTCAAGCTGAACATTTTGACTTTTCAATGAAGCAGGTATTTCTCAAAGTAAAAGAAGTAGATGTTGACCTGAATAATGGTCTAGCTGAGATCAATTATAATATGTATAAAATGAGAAGTGAGTTAGATTGTTATTTCTCTAATGGTGTTCAAGCAGTCAGTTACACCAATGAAGGGTTGAAACAGGTGTATGAAAATTCAATCACCATCTTGTTGGTCAAGGAATGATCTATGAGCAACGTGACATCATTGGGATGTTATCATTGCAGACCAAAAAAGCTTCAAGAATGTAATGCTCCAAACCCTACATGAAGAAGTCAGAAAGGGGGAGGAGAAGATTTAATGTCAATTGCATGATCTAAGCAGAGAAATAGAAAGCAAGTTCACTGAAGCTAATGTCGACCGCCATCAAATCCTGAATTGGTTATATGAGAGCTTCATAGGAATTCCTCAATACCAACCTCCTGCAGAGCAGTTCCCTCCTAATGAGCAATTCCAATCTACTGAAGCATTCTATGAAGATTTTCCACTCTAACCTCCATCTCAGTACACTCAGTTATGGTCTGATACTGAAGAAGCAGCTGAACCATCATAGACTGCTCCAAAGAAGAGAAAATATGGTGAAGGAGGATCTTCTGCAAGCAAAGCTGACCATTCCGTGAGAAGAAATCCTGGCATAATAATCAGAGAACCTGCTACTGAAAGAAGATCTAACCAAGAGGTTTGGAGTCCAACTTCTTAAGCCATCATATTGGATAATTACAATCTTCTAGACATCGGAAACATCAAGCCTCCGTAGTATTATAACCAAGAGGAATACAATATGTATAAATCTGCTAGGTCGAAGAGAAAGATTCACTTCAGAGTCAATGGTCGCAACAACCCCGATGCAATGTAATCCCTTATTGTGTAGACCAAGGTGTTGAATCATGTGAAATCTCTCTATTGGGTTGTGCTGATTTCAAAAATGGAAGAAAAATAGTCTAAGTCATTTTCGTCGAAACAACTCGTGAAGACTTAGCTATTTATCGAATTCACTCGAGAAATCTCAGAAATATTATTAAGTATTTTTCATCAAATATTCTCGTGATGTTTCGACGAATTCGTCGAAACATCTCGTGAAAAAATAAGCATTCGCTGAAATTTCTCGAATAGGTTAAATGAATTTGGCTAAATGTTTTTGTCGAGAAATAGTATTCACTCGATGAATTCGTCGAGTGATGAAGTTTTCTTTTCCCGTCTCAGCAAAATTTCCTAAGTCTGTTTCGTCAAGTCATTATGTGAATTTTGTCGAATAATTTCATATTCCATGAATTCATTCGATGAATCCAGACAGCGCGTTTTCTTCTAGTTGACGCAAATTGTTTCCTTCTAGGGTTTTCGTCCACGTGGACCTCTTTTCTTGAATTGTTTTTATAGCCATTTGAAGGAGTGCTATAAATACTTAAAGGATGCTTCTATTAACCATAATCATGCTATTTGGAAAGAAGAACATTGATAATTCCATCGGCCATCATTCTTGCTCTCGCACAGACGCTCTTCTGCCGCCGACAAGTCCAGTGCTCGATTCTTCATCAAGTCTCGATTCAACAAGATCACTGTGTTCAGATTGATTCAAGTGTTTTCTAGATCTTGTTGGGTCGTCAAGTTTTTAGATCAAATCATTTAGGAAAAAGGATTTCTTCTTCCCTATTCAGGATTAGGATTTCATCTATTTCAAGGAAGAAGAAGACCTATCTTTTTAGATCTGAAGAAATAGAATCTTCTTGAGATTCTAAGAGATTGGATTTACAATCCAAAGTTTTTGTAATACATTTTTACATACTCTTGTAGGAAGTTTTATCTTCTGAGCTTTTCTAGATCCTAGTTTAGAGGATCGAGTTTGTAGGAGAGTTTTGTTCTCCGAGCTTGTTGTAGGAGAGGTTGTTCTCCGAGCTTATAGGAGTTGTGAACTCTGAGTTATAAAATTATTTATAATATGGTATTAGTGAAGTAACCTAGTCTAGCTGGGAGTACTAGATAGGTGAGGTGGGAAAGTGGACGTACCCATTCCAGGGAACCACTATTAATCCTTGTGTTTGTGTGTGATCTTTATTTTCTGTGTGTTGTTCTTTAAACTTTTTAATTCCACTTAAAAGCCATAGAACTCACATATTCATCCCCTCTAGGTAATTTAGGTAGCAACTAGATACTTTCACTCTGCACTTTCACCAGACTTGTGGAAAGGGAACTACTTTGTTGGGAAAACCCCTTGTAATTTATCTAACAAATTACATAAAGTGATTTCATCAATTAGGTTATATTACCCACATTGTATAGAAAGGGTAAAATGGTCATTAGATGTTGATGAGTCCCAATTATATACACATTTCCGGACTAATCTGGGCTAGGTTTCATGCACTTGCACTTCACTTTAGGCCCATATTTAATTCTATTTGATCACGTTGCCCATTTCATTGCTTAGTGCACATTTATGCCCCATCTTGGTGTGATTTCATATATTTTTGTGGTCTAGTATTTTTCCTGCAGGTCCTGAGATTGCGTGAACGTTCGGGATGGTGCGGGGCAATTTTTGGCCTAAAAAGCCTCTGATCGTGCGCATTCCTTCGCGCACGATCATGCGCACGACCAGTGGTCGTGCATTAATTCCCTTCCCTGACAGAGCGTCTGCGCACGATCACAGGCATTCCATCGCGCACGACCATTGGTCGTGCGCCACTGACTGTGTGCAGTGTTTATTCTGCTCCTTATTTAAACCGCTGCTCCGCGAAATTAGGGTATTCAGCCAGTTCCTGCGCCGTTTTTCCGCCTGTTTCGGGGAGTCCCGACTTCTCCAGCGCCGCCCACCTTAGGGAGGATCTCCGGGCAAGCTTTCAACGCCAAATCGTCGCCGGAGCTTCCTCTTGGCCTCCTCCTTCATCCTTGAGCTCCAAGAAGGGCGTCAACCTAGCCTTCTTCTTCAAGATCGGAGCAGTTTGTGTGATCATTCCACCGGTTCATGACACGAAGAAGACGGGTCCATTGGAGAGTAGTGACAGCCCTCTCTACCCCGGACGCAGTTGAGGACCGAGCTTGGACGCGGATTGACAACCCGGCGATTCCTTCCGTGAATCCTCAACAAGACTTCGGAGCCGGTCGATTTCGCACACTCACCTCCCCTTGTAGTGATAGCTTAGTTGGATTTCTTATATGTTTGATGAAGTGTGTTTTGACTATTAGCATTTATACTTAATTATGTCTATGTGATTTGGGTATTCTTGCTTATCATTTTGAGGTGTGCCTTGGTGTGGCTTGTTTGTGTTCAGTGTCGCACTAGCAATTACTAGTGGCGTGCTTTGCGAAGAGGTGCTTGCGACCCTCATTCCGCCGTTCTCTCCACTCCATCTGTATGCCTAGTCTTCCATCCGCCTAGCGAAGCGTGGCATAGCGGCCCGTGTAATCCATTCCGACTCCGCCGGTGCGAACCATTCCATCCGCTTGCCTACTCGTCCATCCTCCTAGCGAAGCATGGCATAGCAGCCCGTGTAATCCACTCGCCCTACGAAGCAGCACGCTCAAGGCCTGCATAGTTTGATTCCGCTTACCTACTCGTCCATCCGCCCTTGCGACGCAGCGCGCTCAAGGCCTGCCTAGTCTCCATCCCGCCAAGCGAAGCATTGCATAGCGGCATTGCATAGGAGTAGTTATAGCATTTTCTCTTTATTTTCCAAACCAAAACCCTCGTTTCCGCAACCCATCCGACATAAAGGACTTCAATCTCAAGTCCTTCCCCGATAGATAGCTCCACCTTACTGTGTTCCTTTGAGATCGATACTTGGGGATTCATTCACATTTTATATTACTTGAACGATCGGTACACTGCCATTTCGTGTCGCAGTCTAGCCACCACCTGTAGCGGTGTGCGAGATTTGTGCATCAAGTTTTTGGCACCGTTGCCGGGGAACACAGACGTGTGAGTTTTCTTGAGAGGGAGAGCCGAGAGATAGTAGTTCTTCCAGTGTGTATAATTGCTTTGTAATTTTTGTTTGCTTTTTAATTATATAATGTTTGTTATTATTTCTTCCTCTTCTGTTTTTAAGTTTTAGGCAAGTTTAATCCAAGTAGTTTTATCAGTTTGTGTAAATTTCCTTGCAAAGAATTTCAGTTTCGTTTTATCTGCTTTAAGTTTTGAAAATGTCTTCATGGGATATTTCTCCTGGCACTTACGGCATGATGGTCTATTATATAGACCAAATGAAGGAGTTAAATGCTAGGCAGTGTAGGAACGTTTTTTGCTTGTTGTGTCAAGGAAAGGGTCATGAATTGAAGGACTGTCCTAGTCTTTACAATCCTGACCGCTGCTCCTCCCCTCATGACAACATTGTCCCTATCACTCATTCCTTACCCATGGAGGCAATCATTCCCTCTATCCCTGAGTCTATCTCGTGCATGGACTCCTCACTCCCTGTGTATGGCTTCACTCCTAATGATGATGATCACTCATCTGTTGGCCAACAAGGAGAGGAATGGGAGCTCCTAGATGCACCTGAGTGTGAGGAGGAAAGTATTCTTTCCATCGGGGAGGCATTAGCAGATCTCTTTGCGGAGGAACCAAATCTTTTTGTTCCTCTAGTTTCTTTGCAAGATTTTTCCACACACATTTTTTATGATCCTATCGAAGTAAAGGAGTGGGGTGATGCTTCTGACTCGGAGGGTGCTCCAAAGTGGGATGAGGATGTCATTTTCCTTGAAGGGGAGAGTGAATACTTTGAACACGATGGCGCACCTCGGTGGGATGAGGAGGATACTCTTTCTGATGAGGAGGTTTGCACTTCTTCATGGGACGAGGACGTCCAAACCACCACTGAGGCCCTTGAGTTCTTGGGTTCCCCTCACTATGATACTTACGATGATGATAACGATCTATCCTTGGATCCTGCCTGGAGTGAGATCGGGATCACTCCCCCGATTGATTTTTATTCATGTTCTTCTTCTTTTTTATTTCTTGATCCCCTTTCTCAATCTGAGCCTGTGCAGGTTGAGTCTTCACAGGTACCCCAGGAGGACTTGGAGCATGATGCTCAAGTCAATGATGAGAGCATCCTCCTATGTGAGGAGGTTGATCCCCCCTACGTAGAGGAAGCTCCACTCATTGCCTTGTCCTGCTGCCTCCCTGGAGATGATACCTTGCTGGGCAAGGATAGTTTTGGTGAGTTGAGTGAGGATTCCTCCTCTTCTTACTTTTTATTCCCTCTACCTGTGACGAGCAGGTATTATTTATATTTGGGTAGAGGCGTGACTGTTCTATCGCCGTATCGGTACCCGCTACCGACACGCAAATTAGAACAGTTATCTGTGCACTTTTCTTTTCATAGACCCATTAGCTAGAACTGTATAAAATCCGAATAAGTCGTGCTGGGAGGACAATAACCCCAGTAGTTATCTTACGTTTATTGCACTTTCATTTTCCTAGTTAGAGTAGTTAGTTAATTTCTGTTCAGTTTTAGCATTTCTGCTTTCTTTGGTTTTTGTGGAGCTCACCCCTGCAGGTACTCATTGCAAATTCTGAATGGCGGGTTTGTTTCAGATTTTCATGCATCTTCTGGTATGCTCACTTGCTGAGCATTGGGTAACTTCTTCCCTAGCTTTCGATTTTGATTTTCACTGTCATATCATTATGTTGTATTGTTTAGATTATGTCCGGGGGAGATCCGTTATATGTTACCCACTCATGTGCACATTTTAGTTGCATACTAGAAGCATTTAGTTTTATATTTAGTTATGTTCAATTGCATTGCACACCACTACACCCATTTTAGCGCACACTCGCTTGTTTTTATGCTCCCGTATACTCAATTCTTGGATGTGATGTAGGAAGTGTTGTATTAGCCAAAATAATTGCAAGATGGAGTGGAATGTTGACTCTTGTAATGCTCTAGTTGAGTACTCGTGTCTTGCATAGGGATTTGAGTAGAATTAGTTTTTATTCATGCTTCTAATTTATAATTAGTAGATTTGCGTAGATTTTAGTTTATTTTACTCAAAATGGTGAATGTGGTTGAATCTAGCGGTAGCATGGTATTGTGTGTAGGCGAACGTGAGGTTCGTGTTTCTTGAGTTGGGAGGAAGGATTACCTTTCTCGAGGGCTAAGAACTTGCCCCAAGCGACTCTCGAAGCTTGGGTGCGAACGATTTGCAAGTTGAGTGTGACGTAGGCCATCTATTTGGCAAGCTTGAGCCTTGTTTTACCATTCCTATACACTAACCATTGCTAGCCCATTTTGTGCCTACCCGATCTTTTGATTCAGCTCCACCATACTTCACCAAGGCCTAAAAGCTAATCCTATTATCGCAACTAAAAATTAAGCTAAAAGAATTTATGAATTGTAATTTTCCAATGCGGTGCGGTGATGCGAAACTTCAGTGTTGATGGGGAAGTTTTAAAAATGTCTATGTGCTGAAAATTGTGCTATTTGATCTAGGGATGAAAAGAAAAGAAAAAGAAAAGCAAAGAAAAAAATAGATGTATACCCGCAGCGTTTTAATTGAAACATCTAAATGGTATTGATTGTTGTAGGCCGTGTGCACACCCAGTTTCAAAGTCATGTGTGGGGGTGTGTTACACGTGTATTATTGAGGCTGCTATGATTTAGCATTTTTGTGTGCTCAATTGGGTTGCGATTAGCCTTCACGTTTATCTTTGCATTCCAAACCGTAACCCAAGACTCATGTAAACCTAAAGTCCTATCGATTCATCTTGTGAGTTCACTAGCGCCGTGGAGAGAGTGTGACCGGGCGAGCTTATGGTTCTCGACGTTGATGGATTTCAACGGAGATAATTCCGAGTTCCGGTCTTGGGTAACATTCACCTTCGCGATTTGCTTACTTTCGTACTGCGCGTGACCTCGCGATTCACCAACATTCCATTTTTGAGTAAAAATAAATTCCTTTTTACGCATTTACACTTTTATAAAGTAGCTAGCATATGTAAAAACTTCTTCTAATGAACTTCTATGCACACTAGTATGAAACTTCGCATTCTATTCGATGTTTGCAATTTTTTGGTTAGCTATGTTTTTCCCACTCCGCTGGATTTGTTTCCTCGGGACGCGCAAACAGGTAAGTCTGGGGGTGTGATGAGTCCCAATTATATACACATTTCCGGACTAATCTGGGCTAGGTTTCATGCACTTGCACTTCACTTTAGGCCCATATTTAATTCTATTTGATCACGTTGCCCATTTCATTGCTTAGTGCAAATTTATGCCCCATCTTGGTGTGATTTCATGTATTTTTGTGGTCTAGTATTTTTCCTGCAGGTCCTGGGATCGCGTGAACGTTCGGGATGGTGCGGGGCAATTTTTGGCCTAAAAAGCCTCTGATTGTGCGCATTCCTTCGCGCACGATCAGGCGCACGACCAGTGGTCATGCGTTAATTCCCTTCCCTGACAGAGCGTCTGCGCACGATCACAGGCATTCCTTCGTGCACGACCACTGGTCGTGCGCCCTGCCCGTGCATTATTTTCCATCTTCTTCTTTGCTACAGGTTGACTACGCACGATCACAGGCATTCCTTCGCGCACGACCATTGGTCGTGCGCCACTGAACGTGCGCAGTGTTTATTCAGCTCCTTATTTAAACCGCTGCTCCGCGAAATTAGGGTATTCAGCCAGTTCCTGCGCCGTTTTTCCACCTGTTTCGGGGAGTCCCGACTTCTCCAGCGCCGCCCACCTTAGGGAGGATCTCCGGGCAAGCTTTCAATGCCAAATCGTCGCCGGAGCTTCCTCTTGGCCCCCTCCTTCATCCTTGATCTCCAAGAAGGGAGTCAACCTAGCCTTCTTCTTCAAGATCGGAGTAGTTTGTGTGATCATTCCACCGGTTCGTGACACGAAGAAGACGGGTCCATTGGAGAGTAGTGACAGCCCTCTCTACCCCGGACGCAGTCGAGGACCGAGCTTGGACGCGGATTGACAACCCGGCGATTCCTTCCGTGAATCCTCAACAAGACTTCGGAGCCGGTCGATTTCGCACACTCACCTCCCCTTGTAGTGATAGCTTAGTTGGATTTCTTATATGTTTGATGAAGTGTGTTTTGACTATTAGCATTTATAATTAATTATGTCTATGTGATTTGGGTATTCTTGCTTATCATTTTGAGGTGTGCCTTGGTGTGGCTTGTTTGTGTTCAGTGCTGCACTAGCAATTGCTAGTGGCGTGCTTTGCGAAGAGGTGCTTGCGACCCTCATTCCGCCGTTCTCTCCACTCCATCCGTATGCCTACTCTTCCATCCGCCTAGCGAAGCGTGGCATAGCGGCCCGTGTAATCCATTCCGACTCCGCCGGTGCAAACCATTCCATCCGCTTGCCTACTCGTCCATCCGCCTAGCGAAGCATGGCATAGCGGCCCGTGTAATCCACTCGCCCTACGAAGCAGCGCGCTCAAGGCCTGCATAGTTCGATTCCGCTTGCCTACTCGTCCATCCGCCCTTGCGACGCAGCGCGCTCAAGGCCTGCCTAGTCTCCATCCCGCCAAGCGAAGCATTGCATAGCGGCATTGCATAGGAGTAGTTATAGCATTTTCTCTTTATTTTCCAAACCAAAACCCCCGTTTCCGCAACCCATCCGACATAAAGGACTTCAATCTCAAGTCCTTCCCTGATAGATAGCTCCACCTTACTGTGTTCCTTTGAGATCGATACTTGGGGATTCATTCCCATTTTATATTACTTGAACGATCGGTACACTGCCATTTCGTGCCGCAGTCTAGCCACCACCTATAGCGGTGTGCGAGATTTGTGCATCAGATGTCAAAGGATTTCACACTCACCTTAGAGTGTCAATACCAAGTCAAGACAAACACAAATTCAGTTGAGTTAAAACTTGCGTCGAATATAAGTCGATGCAACTTCGACTAGATGTCGACGTAAATCTGACTGAGAGTCGAAGCAACTCAAACTGCCTGTCGAAGTATGTCAAGTCGACGCAATGTCGAAAGGAACTCAATGCAGAAGGATTAGCATGTCAAAGCCATCTTAGAAGTCGACGCAACTTCGACTTCAATCCAATGCAGAAGATTTAGTTCAATTCTAAGTCTTCAACTCGACGGTTACGTCGATAAGTAATTGACACAACGTCGACATCTGAGTACAGCCATTGCTAAGAAGGAATTTGAAGCTACTCTTATAAGAACTCATAGGAGCATCGATATAAGGAATGATGAAGTCGACGCAGCGTCGAATACAGTCTGAAATAGAAGCTTTTTCATCTGTCCTTTTAACACCTTTTCAGAAGGTCCACCATGCTGAAGACAGTTCTCCAAAGGCTCATTTAGTGCTAAGAAAGGAATGGAGTATTCCAGAAGACAACAAAAACATTCTTGTAATGTATTCAAATATGATGGATGGATCGGGAACAAAAGAAGAAAGGGAAATCAATTGTCTAATAGGAATTCCTTTCCAGGACAGTCCAAAAGGAGAAACAAATTCAAATCCCAATCATAGAGAATAAATATGCTGACAGAAGAAGAAAAATACAGAGCATTCATTACCCAATCTTTCAATCTGTCGAATATGGGGTTCTTCTTCTTCCTCCTTCAACCCTAAGAGATAGAACAAAAGAGTTTTTCTCTGCACAGGAGAAGAACAGAGCCGCTTCTTCGTCATCTCCTCACACAACAGCTAGATTACAAGAAGTGCTCAGATAATAAGGATCAAGCAAAACAACCCTTACAATCATCACAATCATAAGCAAGGGTTCATCATATTCAGATCTTGTGATAAACAGAAGCAACAGATGGCTTCTGAAGAATTCTGAGAAACAAAATTCTATTCTCCATTTCTTTCTTTCTCCTTCTTTATTCGCCAACTGTAAAAGAGTTTTATTAATCCCTCTTTCAAAGGATTCAGTGATTCTAAGAGCCTCCTTATCAAAAGACTCAGTAGTTCTATGAGTCTCCTTATCAAAAGACTCAGTGGTTCTAAGAGTCTCCTTATGATGAGACTCAAGCACATTTAGTGCAATCCTACCAGGGAGGTAGAAGAGTGGAGTACCCACATATTAGGGAACCACTATAAAAATCTTGTGTCTTCTGGATTGAATTTTCTATGTTGTCCCCCTTTACAGTTTTCAGTATTTATATTTCCTGTATTTACTTTATTCTGTGTTGGTTTTGTTGAGTGCATAATACTTAGTAGTTTTTATTGTATGCACATTTAGGGTAGAAAGTTTTAAATTTCTATTTACCCCCCCCCCCCCCCCCCCCCCCCCTCTAGTGAATAATCAGAGGCACACTGTGCACTTTCAATTGGTATTAGAGGGAGGTTGATCATTAAAAGGTTAACACCTTGATAAAAAGATCTCCTCGCTCTCATTTCTTTATTTTAAATTAATTAAAACTATTTTCTAAAGAATATGAGTTCTAAGGATTATGCATCAACTAGACCACTAGTCTGTAACCTAAATAAGTGTACACTCTGGAAGGCCAGAATAAAGTTGTATATGAACTCTATTGATGAAGACATTTTTAATGTCATTATCACAGGTCCCCCAACTCCAGTGAGAAAAGATGTTAGTGGGACAGTAACACAAACTGCAGTCCCCAGAGCAGAGTGGACAGATGCTGAGAAGAAGGTGAAGGCATGTGATGCCAAATCCATGAATATCCGGGTGTCAACTATGTCAGATGACATATTTCAAAAAGTTGCTGATTGCAACTCTGCCAAAGAAATTTGGGAATCTCTTTCCAGATTTGTTGAGGGCAGCCCTAATGAATGAAAGGACAGAATGTCCCTTCCCATACCCCAATATGAGAACTTCAGGAAAAAGACTGATGAAACTTTGCTGAAATGTATGACAGGTTCAGCCTCATCATAAATGAGCTGAAGGACCTTGACAAAGAAATTTCTCTGACAGAAATAAATGACAAGCTCCTCATGTGCTTCCCAAGCACATGGGACTCAAGAATCCGGGCCATCAGAGATTCTAAATGCCTCAGATAAATATCAACAGATGCTCTGCTAGGCAAGCTCAAAGTCCTATGAGCTTTTACTAAAAAGCAGGGCAGAATTAGAAGTACAAGAGAGAATCACAACTCCTAAAGAAAGGACACTTGCATTAAAGGCTACTGAAGGAGAGCCTTCCACCTCAGAAGAAGCGATGTTCAATCTATTAGCTAAAAGATTCAAGAGATGGGTTTAGACAGAGGACTCCAGAAGGAAAGAGAGGAGTTCAAGCAAACCATGGTATGACAAAACTCCTAACAAGGAAATTATCCGCTTCTTATGCAGAAAACCAGGACACTTTGCCACTGAAAATCCTGAAGAAGAAAAGAACAAAAGCAACAAGCAGAAGAAGGAACACAAGAAGAAATCCCTCATAATGAAGGACAAGAAAAGAGGGAAAGGTTTCATTGCTGAAACCTGTAGTGATTCAGAGTCTGAGCCAAGCTCCTCCTCCTCTGATAGTGATGAAGAGTGTGGAACTGAAGAAGCCTGCTTAATGGCTCTGGAAGACTCTATTGCTAAAAATCAGGTAACTATTTTTGATGATTTTTGTTGGGAATATTGCCCTCAATATTCCTTTGATTTGAAGAGGCATCACTCACAATGCTAAGTACAAGATGTATTTGATAAAGCCACATTTTTGTAAGATGTCCAGGCTCAGGTAACTCAAGAGAAAGGGCCAATCATGCCCTTAGATCAGGAAAAATTATCTCCTAAGAGATGAAGATTTGTCTCAGCGGAACCGCTGAGATGAGGTCAGGAGCCGCTAAGAAGGCTTCTGGTCAAGATGAGCTGCAGATAGAAGAAACCACTGAGACGGCTGTCTGTCTTAGTGGATCCGCTGAGACGGGAAAGAAGCAGCAAAAATCCGCTGAGACTTGGGAAGTTCGTCGAAGGCTGAGACATGGCGTGTTCGTCGAACGCTGAGACTTGGCGCGTTCGTTGAACGAAGAATGCAGTTCCTCGAACAAAGAACTCAGTTCGTCGAACGCTGAGATGAGACAGAAGAAACCGCTGAGACTTGGCGAGTTTGTCGAGCCCAGAATGATGTTCGTCGAACGCTGAGACGAGACAGAAGAAACTGTCGAGACATGGCATGTTCATCGAACGCAGAACTCAGTTCGTTGAACGTAGAGATGGGACAGAAGCAAGTGTTGAGACTTGGCGTGTCGTCGAATGAAGAATGAAGTTCGTCGAATGCAGAATGTTGTTCGTCGAACACAGAAACTTCTCTGTAGATCGACGAAATCCACTGAGAACAGGAATCCATCTCAGCCCAACCGCTGAGATAGTTCAAACGTGACATGGCGGGTTCTGCCCTTGGCGCAAGCTGCAGAAAAACATTATGGGGTCAACCAGTCACTCCCATATCAGTCAGAAGGATGACTGAGAGCCGTTGAAGATCTGGGATGTATAAAAGGGATAAATTAGGGTTGAGGAAAGTAGTTCTGCTATCAATCTTTAGTTGGATCGGTCGGCGCCCTTAGAGGGGGGGGGTGAATAAGGGTTTTCAAAAACTTTATATTTTATTTAGAAAACTTTGGAATATTGCAATAAGAAGACAAGTAAAACAAAACGAGAGACAAGCTTTATTGATATTAAATCAGTATTACAAAACTTGATCTCAATGTCGCTAGAGATCGGAGGCGAATAATAAAAGCTCTTTTCGTTTTCTATCCCGACTCGCTTCACCACGAACCGGTGGCCCTAGCCTCCTCCTTCCAGGATTCGGCCTCAAGCCGCTCTAGCCAATCCTTCCCCGGATGTGGCCTCAAGCACCCCCTAGACCTAACCTAGATCTAGTCGCCAACACGAGGCGATTTTCAGCCCTAAGTCCTACCCCAGACCTAGTCGCCAACACGAGGCGATTTCACTACCGTTTACAAAGAAAGACAAATAAAATAATAAAAACTTCCCTTAAGATGAACTTCTGAATATGGAGGCGAAGATCCGCTGTAGAATCAGCGTTTGTCGAAGCGGACTTCGTTTGGCTTCGGCGTGATGGAATCCTCCTTCAGAAGTTGGCAGAGCTTCGCCGGGACCTCAAATTTCGGCCAAGATAGGTCTCTGGAATTCTAGTACTCTCTCTCTCTGAGGTGTATGCAACTGGTGTACGAAAACAAGAGGAGAGGGGGTCCTTTTATAGCCCAAGCGCTACCGCCGGCGCTAGCGCTACCGCCGGCGCTAGCGCTACCGCCGGCGCTAGCGCTACCGCCGGCGCTAGCGCTACCGCCGGCGCTAGCCCGGATTAAGAAACAATTTGCACGGCAGAATCTTCCATCCGCGGCAACCTATTGCTCCATGCCTCTTGTGCTCCATGCTACCGCCAGCGCTAGTAGCTACCGCCGGCGCTATCCCTGATTAAGAAACTTCTTGCGCGGCAGGATCTCTAATCCGCGGCAACGAGGCTTTCATTCCTTCTGTGTTCACTGATACCGCCGGCGTTATCCGCTACCGCCAGGCGTTAGCGCCTTCCATAACAGCTCCCGGAAATGCGCTCATCAACGCTAGTGCCCGTCGCTAGTGAGCCTCTTCGAATTTTGGCCTCAATTTTGGGGGCAGTCATCATGTGTACTCCTTGAGTCATGTGGACCTAGTAAACCTGCACACTTGAACACACAAGATCAAATACACATAGGATTTGTCTTTCTCAAACCTAGGAGATGCGGAAGACCATGTTCCAACAAACTCCCCCTTTTGATAATAACAAATCCATTAATGATAAATCAAAGCATTAATAGATAAGCGTGATGAAACTATACTTGTGTGTGTGTGAGAGTGATGACTTAGGATAATAATTGATTCTAGCATGTTAGACTTGCTCCCCCTAAATACATGCTCCCCCTAAGTGAATGCTCCCCTAATATATATGCTATCAACTTAATCAATCATGCTGGGTTTGCATTTAGATAGCGGATTATATATTTATCATGTTAGTTCTCCCCCTTTTGCATTTTATCATGTTAGTTCTCCCCCTTTGTTATTAGCAAAAGTGAGTAGGGAGACAAAGCACTAAAAATGTGTAATTAAAAGATAAGGCATGATCGAGCTTTTTAGGTAAATGATAAGGAGATTTAGAATTGTATTTTATTGAAATAAATCAGAGTTATTACAAAATTTCAGAGTTTTTAGCATAAAAGATTTTTATGTTTGAAGTAACCAATAAAAAGTGTTTCCAAGGAAATCTATCACTTAATGAAAGATAGGAATTTTTAAGAATAAGTGATGATGCAAATAATATAAGATATGAAATAAGCATGAAAGCGCAAGGTAAAAAACACTTATATGGTTAAGATGCGGACGACTTATAACAAATTGTAATGATAATCCAAAAATATGAAGTAAAGATCACACAAAATGATGTTTTTGGAAATCATTGTGCAGTTTTAAATTTTAGAATAACCAAGCATGAAATAATGTTTATCAAAAAGAGATGACCACAATGTTACTTTAAGTCTTAAGTTCAAAAACATACAAAAACATTGTAGAACACATGCTAGGTTATCTAGTGCATTTCAGAAAGAAAAAGTAATATAAAATTAGCATTAGGATCCAATACTCATGAGAAGAAGTGTTATGGAAGATAATGATGTGCTCATAAGTGTAAATTTGAGGAGAGTAAACAAATGTTTTAATCAAAAAATACAAGTAATATGTAAAGTAAGAAGCACAATAAAACACAAATAAGATTACTTACACACACTTTAATGCACAAAAAAATGTACAACTACCAAGGTGCTTTGCACACACAATGCTCATCATGACTTATCAGGGTGCAAAGTAGTGCTTGGGGGATCACATATTTTATTTTAAATTTTGAGACTTGTGATCCAGTGTACTTAAGAGAAAGTGGGTTTTCTTATTTTTGAAAGAAAGAGTTGATTTGCACAAGATACTTTATTATTCTTTCCAAGGTGCTCAACCTCACAATGCTCATTAAGACTTATCAGGAGGTTCAAGTAGTGCTTGGTGGAGTTATCTTTGTCATTTATTTTATAATTTTGTTTTGTACAAAGTTCTCCGAATACACTTGTTTTGCAAATCAATAGATTTTATGAGAAAAAATATAACCACTTTTCTTAATGTTTAAGAGTGCAAAAGAAGGAGTGTAGGTAAGATACTTGTGCAATTTTAATTTATTTGTACTAATACAAAACATACACAAGCATTCTTAGATTAAATGCATATGTAGACAATGCCAAAAAAAAGGTGAGTGAATAAATATCATTATCAACCATAAAGCATTTCTCATACTTAGAGGCATGCTAAGCTTGATCCTACACAACTTTTAAACTATAATTGATGCACATTTGAATAGGTATATCAAAGCATGAAGAAAGACAATGTCCAAAGTAGTTTGAAGAGAAAAATTGTAACATTATAGAATTTCTAAATAGTAGATTAAATCATGCTTGATTTTACAAGAAAAAATCATAGAGTTTTTTTCTTTTATAGTTTTAAAGTTTTATATTTTTGTATTTGGTTTTAGCAAATAAAAGCAGATTTTTGTAATTTTTGCTTTTGTAATTTTTTTTTTATTTTTGTAAAAAGATGAACTTTAAACAAAGGAAACAACAAAAGCAAACAAAGGAAAAACATATTTTTTTTGTAATTTGTTTTTCTATTTTTGTATTTGATTTTTCAAAAAGAAAAGAAAAACAGATGTGCAAAAACTAAATAGTACATATAGATCAAAATATTTTTAGGAATTTTTAGAAATTTTAAAAACACAGAAATTCGAACCTCGACGCTAGCGTGGGAAAAAGTAAGTGATTTTTTAGGGTTTTGAAAATTTTGATGTTGGAAGTTGATTAGGTTTCCCAATAGTAGTTATATGCTGAATTTGTAGAATTTTTGGAAATGTTTTTGATGTTTAAAGATGAAGAAAATTACATTAGTAGGCATGTTTTAATTTGAAGAATCTAGGACACCCACTACAAGTCAAAATATACGAAATCCTGCCTTACCAACTAGTACATATTGTAGAGAATAAATAGAGGTATTTAATGGAATTTTGATTTATTGAAAAATCAGAGGGGCCCGATACCGCCAGCGCTAGAGCTAGCGCTGGCGCTATCGAGGCTTTTGTTAAATCCCCCTAATCTTTTCAGATCCGCAGTTTGCTGCCATTTGCTCCCGAAAAAACCTCGAAGAACACTCTGTTCTACGCCCAGATCTGAGGTATTTCTTCACTGTTGCTTATGATTTTTGTTTTAAAGCTTCATTGTGATGTTAGAGATGAAGAAATATGAAATTTTAGGTAGATTTAGAAATTAGATCTACACGGTTAGGTTTTCTCCAAGATTTGTGGTTTTGATGAGGTTTTTGTTTTTGAATATGTGAAATTTTTTATTTTAATGTTAGGATATGAATGTATTTTAATTTTGAAGGAGATTCATAAATTAATTTTTTCATGAAAGCGTTTCTCGGATTTCTTGGATCTAGTAGTTGTTGTTTAGAAATTATTGAAAATATGAAAATAACTAGTGGATTTTGATTTGGATTTGGATCTAGTAATTGTTTTTTATTTTGATTAACTTGATTTTTGATGTTAAATTCTTAGATCTACCTTGATTTTGATTTTTAGAGTATGTGTGAAAACATTTTTTTTTACTAGATGAAAATTTTGTCATTCTTGTTTTTTTTTAATAAGTTTCTATAATGTGGCAGATGGCCCCTAAAGGAAAGAAGAGTACAGAGTTAGCAGTAGAGGCAGCAGTAGTGGGCGTTCCATACATCGTGGAGTTTGACTTGCCACGACACTCTCACATTATGCAGTTATTTGCTACCTCCGAGGTGCTAAATTTATTTATTTCTGACGGATTTTCTTCCGAGTTAGTGCGAGAGTTCTATACGCATTTGGAAGACCCATCACAGACCAGGCTGGATGGAGGAGTGCGGTCACTGGTACAAGGGAAGGAGGTGACTATTACTTATGAGCACCTGAGGCGCGTGTTTGGATTATCCCAGCATTCACATCGGTTGGAGATTGTGGAGAGTTTCAGGGTGGGCAGAGATTGGACTCAGGTGAACATGCTGCTACATAATAAGGAATGCAGAAGTCTGATCTCGTCGGTGTCGACACTCACCGTGGATGCCCTAGTTGTTCAGGATGTATTACGCCACACAATTATGCTGAAGTTGGGTGACACAGCAAAGGTCACAGCCCAGCTCAGTTATGTCACTTATTTTATTTTGGAGGAGGAGAAGTTCGACGTGGCGGACTTACTACTTTCCCTGATTCGCTACTCCTACAAGTTGAGGCAACCCACCCGACAGAGATACAACAACTTGCCCCTGGGCGTCATCATCCAGCGGGTGATTCAGACGTTGTATCCTTCTATTGAGCTGGGTTTCTACTTGATAGATTGCTACCCTTCTATTTATAGTACTTCACATTTGCGAGCATTAATCAACCCGGATGAGCCATCGACATCAACTCAACCTCCACTCCGGCGAGGTGCGTCATATCGAGGGGCTCGAGATGCTCCATATGGGTCCTTTCGAGAGGAGATGGGCGATCGGATGACACGGATGGAGAAGGATGTCTCAGGGATCAAGAAAATGATGAAGTTCATGATGAAGGCTTTAAATTTGAAGCGATCTACTCCAGAGCGGAGGGAGTGGGAGAGCCCAGTTACGGATCCGCCCCGCCACTCGATCCGAAGGACTCGTAGAAGACGCTCTCCAACTCCAAGTGTGGAGGATATAGATGAGGAGGAGTAGATGTGAGAGGAACAGTTTTTTTTGTTATGTAATAATTCAGGAATTTGAACCTTATGTCTTGGATGTTGTTGTTTTTTGAATTATGCTTGATTTTGTTATCTTTTGGATGTTTGACTAGAATTTTTTATTTATAGTTTGATATTTATGAAGGAAAAAAAAATTCATGTGGTATACCATTTTGAAATCCTATGATTAACTATTTTACTACCACATAGAAGATTCTGAATTCACTTGTTGATAAATATATGTATAATGAATATATGAATAATAAGTAGGTCATCTTAAAAAGGATTTTGAATTTTGATTAATTTTATAGGCTCATTAAATTTTTGATCATGCTTCCTATATAAGATGACCATAGTATGATAATAAAGAAATAAGAAAACAAAGAAAATTGAAAGACATTAAAGCATATCATGAAGTAGAAAAATTGTCTATTTTCCTCTTGAAAATATTCTACTTCATGCATTTGGTGGTACCTAATGAAAGAGAGTAATAGGTATCCAAAGAGGACCGGGTGTGATGGTTCCTTTGGGTACCCAAATACAACGTATTTGCTTTTGGGGAGATTGAAATGAATGGGCCCATTTTTGTGGTGTTTGTGTTTCATCTTTGGTTTTGGGCCTCCATTCAAACTGTGGTTTAATATTATTATTACGAGTCAAATTTCTATTGTGATAATCTTTATAATTGCAGTGATTATATAAAGCATTTTTTATAAGAAATTTTTGAAATTTTATGTTTGGAGAAGTTTGATGTTGTATATGATAATAATGATTGTACTTTGGAAGTTCATTTTTAATTTGTTGATGTCTTTTATTTCCATTGTTTGATTTAACCTTTTGAGAAATTATATTCATCTTGCTTTTAGATATATTCTGAAATTGTGGATATATGTTTTGTGAATTTTTCTTTATGATTTCCTTAAGCAAGTGGATTTTGGCATTTAATTCATCATTCTTAGTTTTTAAATTATGTCTAGCTTTATTATAAGCGATTGTGCTATTTTTAAGAGTAGTAACAATTGATTCAATATGTTCTTCATATTTATCCCTATATTCATCAAATGTTTCTTCCATCTCTTTAATTTCTATTTCGTAGTCCTTACACTTAGCACAATCACTCTTTAACGATGAATTTTCTAAGCATAATTTTTCATTATGTTCTTTTATACACATCAATTCTTTTTCAAGTTCTTTGAATTTTTCCTTACTATTATTACAATCAAAACAAGGTTTTATATTTTTAAGTAAAAGACAAGATGGGGTAGGCACATCACAATTTGAATTTGAGTTAACATTAGCTTTTAGTCTCTTATTTTCTAAACGTAAATTTTTATTAGTAATTTTCAATTTTTTGATCTTACGTTTAGCTGTTTTTAATATATTGAAACTAGAAATGGAAGTTATCACACAAGAAGAAGATTTTGACTTTCTTACAGCGATTTTGGTGGAGGCAAAATGTATGCACAGAGTTCCTTCGTTATCTTTTGGCCCTTCCTTCATCATGGATGAATTTTCATCTTCCCTTTCTCTTGGTGCATTGTTCTCCTTTACTATTTCAATATTCTCCATGGCTTCGCTCTGAGAGAGATCTTCTTGAACGATAATGGATGCTTGTTCGTTCTTTTCCTCCTGTGTTTGTTCCATACCTGCGAGAGGAAGATCATACATTTCTTCAAGAAATTTCCATACTTTATAAGCACTAGAAAAAAATACACAAATTTGAAAACTTCATTTGAGAGACCACAAAATAGATAATGTTTAGCTTTTGCATCTAAATGAAGTTCCTTTTTATTTGATTCATCTGCACGTCTTATAATTGCTAAGTTCCATACTTCGATATCTAAAGTTTTAATAAATTTTTCCATTAAAATTTTCCATCCTTTATAATTTGTTCCTTCAAATAAATGTGGTTTATGTGATATTTCATCTTCACAGAAATTTGCCCCACTAGTTGAAGCGAGATCATGAGACGCCATTATTCCCGGTTGTTAAGCCGATTGGAACAACCTAGCTCTGATACCACTTGTTGGATCGGTCAGCGCCCTTAGAGGGGGGGGGGGGGTGAATAAGGGTTTTCAAAAACTTTATATTTTATTTAGAAAACTTTGGAATATTGCAATAAGAAGACAAGTAAAACAAAAAGAGAGACAAGCTTCATTGATATTAAATCAGTATTACAAAACTTGATCTCAATGTCGCTAGAGATCGGAGGCGAATAATAAAAGCTCTTTTCGTTTTCTATCCCAACTCGCTTCCCCACGAACCGGTGGCCCTAGCCTCCTCCTTCCCGGATTCGGCCTCAAGCCGCTCTAGCCAATCCTTCCCCGGATGTGGCCTCAAGCACCCCCTAGACCTAACCTAGATCTAGTCGCCAACACGAGGCGATTTTCAGTCCTAAGTCCTACCCCAGACCTAGTCGCCAACACAAGGCGATTTCACTACCGTTTACAAAGAAAGACAAATAAAATAATAAAAACTTCCCTTAAGATTAACTTCTGAATATGGAGGCGAAGATCCGCTATAGAATCAGCGTTTGTCGAAGCGGACTTCGTTTGGCTTTGGCGTGATGGAATCCTCCTTCAGAAGTTGGCAGAGCTTCGCCGGGACCTCAAATTTCGTCCAAGATAGGCCTCTGGAATTCTAGTACTCTCTCTCCTGAGGTGTATGCAATTGGTGTACGAAAACAAGAGGAGAGGGGGTCCTATTATAGCCCAAGCGCTACCGCCGGCGCTAGCGCTACCGCCGGCGCTAGCCCGGATTAAGAAACAATTTGCGCGGCAGAATCTTCCATCCGCGGCAACCTATTGCTCCATGCCTCTTGTGCTCCATGCTACCGCCAGCGCTAGTAGCTACCGCCGGCGCTATCCCTGATTAAGAAACTTCTTGCGCGGCAGGATCTCTAATCCGCGGCAACGAGGCTTTCATTCCTTCTGTGTTCACCGATACCGCCGGCGTTATCCGCTACCGCCAGGTGTTAGCGCCTTCCATAACAGCTCCCGGAAATGCGCTCATCAACGCTAGCGCCCGGCGCTAGTTGCTACCGCCGGCGCTAGTGAGCCTCTTCGAATTTTGGCCTCAATTTTGGGGGCAGTCATCATGTGTACTCCTTGAGTCATGTGGACCTAGTAAACCTGCACACTTGAACACACAAGATCAAATACACATAGGATTTGTTATTCTCAAACCTAGGAGATGCGGAAGACCATGTTCCAACATCTTTCTCTCGACCATAAAAAGAAGTGGAAGCGAACTGTTCCATTGTCGGTAGCCAAGAACTGTGCTAACACAAGGCTGCAAGGAAGAGATAACTCATATTGATTCATCTCAAGATAGAGCAAGTAGATCTAGTCCTTCATCTGAAGTGCTGATCAAGTAGAATCAAGATTGGAGCTGTATCATTCCTCCCTGATTCAAGTCTGGAACAGCAGCTGAAAAGAAGAACAAGAACATGCTTGATCTTTTCTTCCTTCATACTGTAAACCTCATTATATTATCTGTAGGAGCCTTTGTGTTCTGAGTTTGTAGGGCCATTTGGCCTGAGATGGTAGGACCAGCAGGTGGTCTGAGTTATAGGAGGTGGATTCCTCTGAGGTAGGATCTGTGTGATCAGAGGTAGGACCAGGAGGTGGTCTGAGCAGTAGGAGGTGGATTCCTCTGAGGTAGGATCTTTGAGATCTGAGGTAGGGCTGTTGTGCCCGAGGTAGGGTTTGGGAAAACCTAAGAGATCCTGAGGGATCTGTGCTGTAAGCTCTTGGAGATGAGTTTGGAGGATTTGGCCTTGTCTAACACACTGTTAGAAGGGTGAAGGGGGAAAGTGGACTACCCAGAGACACACTGTCTTGGGGAACCACTATAAACACTTGTGTGTTTTCTGGGTGTGCTTGATTTCTTGCTTAGAATAATTTTAAATATCTATATCAAACAAGTAGAACTCAAAAGACCTATTCACCCCCCCCCCCCCCCCCCCCTCTAGGTGAATTAGATCATATACCTATATAATCTTTCAAGTGGTATCAGAGGGAGGTTAGTCATAAAGGGCTTAACTGCCTGACTACATAGGTATTATTAAATCTGAATCAAATGGCTTCAAGTTGGGTTCAGAAGGAAATGGGTTCAATGAAGCTCCCTATATGCAAAAGGAAACATTTGGCATCTGGAAATAAAGGGTTAGGTTGTTCATGGAAGCTTCAGACCCTAGAATATATATCACTGTTCAGGAAGGCCCCTTCATTATCACTAAGCCCTCCACCATTGATCCTACTAGGTAGGTAGGCAAATCGTACACTGAAATGACAAGGGATGAAATGGCATTGGCTACAATGGATAAAAGGCTCAAAATATTATTGTCAATGCTATTGATGATTCAACTTTCCAAAACTTGGTGCACTATGAAACTGCAAAGGAGATGTGGGATACATTGATTGTGTACATGGAAGGGACTGAAGAAGTGAGGAATGATATGAAATCCCTCCTCAATCAGGAGTATGAAGCCTTTAGGCAACAAAATCAGGAATGCATAGCTGATTGCTATGAAAAATTCTTCAGAATAGTTAATGAGTTGAGGTCATATGAGAGGACCTTCACTCATTATTAGTTGAATGATAAATTCCTAAGATCTCTAACTAGAGACTGGGTTACCAAAATATGTGCCATCAGGGAAGTGGCAAAGCTGAGTGAAACTCCCCCTCACACTCTGTTTGGAAAGTTGCTCTCACATAAGATGCAACTATCTACTAGAAAGGAAGAGGACACCTCCTCTAGGCCTCATGCTAGGGATAAGTTTGTGGCCTTCAAGGTTGAAGGGTCCAAGAAGAGCAAGACAAGAATTCCTACCCCTCCAAGAAGGGCTGCTGACTCAGATAATTCAGATCACTGCTCATCTGAAAATAGCTCTTCTGATGAGGAATTTGCATCCTTCTCAAGGCAATTCAAAAAGATGATGAGAAGGAAGCAACGGAAGAATAAGCCTTCCTCCTCCTCACATCCTAGGAAGGATTGAAGCAGGGCAGACAAGCAGCACCCCAAAGGTGACAGGTATGACTCTAAACATGTTAAACATGGTTTAACTAATGTAATTTGTTATTGCTGCAGTAATCCTGGACATGTCATTGCTGACTGTCCAGTCAAAACAAAGGATAAGGGTGATAACAAGCCTTATCACAAGAAGGGAAGAAAAGGTGAGAAATCCTTCCTAGCCAAGAAGGACAAAAGCTGGAGTGAATCTGAGTCATCATCATCAGATTCAAATGATGAAGAAGAGGCCTATATTGGGTTGTTTGCTGCTAAGGAAGATGAGGACTTTCCTGCAGCAAAGGTGGGCATCAGGGCCCCTCTATCACATTCAGACAGTGATATGGAGGTGGATGAAGATGTTGAAGAACATATTGGCCTAATTGCCATAACTTCAGATGATGAAGATTGTCAGGACACACCTGACCATGTGCCTACTCCTCTCCCCTCCTCTAAGTATGAATCAATTCCAAAATCTGATGCACATTCATTAACTGATGATTATGATTCAGAATCTGAAGTGGGTGTCAATCAATTGATTGACAAATATGATGCTCTTGTCAAAAGCCAAGCCCTAGAGATTGACTCACTTAAAAAGGCTGAAAGAAATTGTTCTGAGTCTCCTACTTTGGTGGCTTAGATGAGTAGAGAAATAAGCAAACTCAAGGGGATAACTATTGTCCATTTGAGCTCTATTTCTCTAAAGAATAAGATCATCAAGGATCTTGAGGAAAAGCTTCTCAAAGAGAAAAGCCTAGTGGCTCAATTCACCAAGCCTAAATCAGTGCTCCCTATTATTGATTCCTTCTCTTCTCAATCCAATAGAAGAGGACTAGGATTCAATAAAATGGAAGTTGGAGAAGGGAGTGGAGAAAAGAGCAGGGGTAAGGCTAAGCCTCAAACCACCTTTCAAAAGGTATTTTTTCCTTCCAACAGGTATGACCATGAAAGCATGTATGGTCACTGGAAGAATGGAAGTAACTATAGGAAGGAAAACAATCCTTCCCATAGTGGAAGAAAGGGAATGAGATTGAGTGCCATGAAGGCTCCCCATGAGGAAATTCAAATGGCCCAACCTGGAACTTTTGTATTTGGTACATCAGCTCCCTCATTCAAGAATCAGGGTGCAAGCTCTTCTAAATTTATTTCAGCAAAGAAAATTTCTGCTATCAAATCTATTGACAAGACTTACTGCTCAATGTCTGATGCCATCAGATCATGTATGGCTACCAAGCCAAAGCAAGCTGATGTCATCAAAAAAGGGCATCAAGACAACACATAGATTAACATTCAGTCAAATCATTGCTGAGAGAAATAGGAAGATTGCAGTTGTCTCTCCTCCTGAACTAAGGCACGGTAATGTTGTTTCCTCAAGAAATGTTCAGAAGAGGAGATACAATATTCATGAATGTTGGTGTTGTGGTAAAGTGGGACACTTTGCCATAGATTGTTGGTACAATCCCAATGTACCTAATGCAAAGAAGGGCCTTCTTGTAAAGAGTGCAGCTAGTGTGAGGTTATCTTTTCAGACTAACAAGTACCTAGGACCCAAAATCAATTGGGTTCCTAAGGGTAATTAAATTCCATCATGCAGGTTAGTTCAAAACCAGCCTTGGGCAGATTTGGTATTTGGACAGTGGGTGCTCAAGACATATGACAGGCACCAAGGGTTTACTGCAGGAATACAAAGCAGTGAAGAATGGTCCCAAAGTCAACTTTGGGGGTTCAGAAAAGGGATTCACTAGTGGTTATGGTATGATCATAAATGGAATAGTCTCCATCACTAAAGTGGCTTATGTTGAAGGATTGCAACACAACCTTGTTAGCATAAGCCAACTATGTGATCTTGGCTATGTCATTGAATTCCACAATGACAAGTGCCTAATCAAAAAGTCTAATGACTTGGAAACCATACTTTCAGGCACTAGGAGTGGAAATGTTTTTAGTTTAGATTTTATTTGCAAATCATCTTCTTCTCCTGCGTGTCTTGTGGTAAATGAGAGTGAGTCTCTATGTGTTCAATGGCATAAGAGACTTGCCCACATCAACTACAAGGCAATGCATATACTATTCTCTCAGAACTTGGTTAGAAATAGTCCTAATTTAAAATGTATTAAAAATGGCCCATGTCATGCTTGCCAAATGGGCAAGCAAACAAGGGCCACTTTTAAAAGTATTGGCTCCAAAGATACAAAGAGATGCCTTTATTTATTGCACATGGACTTGTTTGGTCCTATGCCAATTCAGAGCTTAGGAGGTAAGCTATATATCCTAGTGCTTGTTGATGATCACTCAAGATATACATGGGTATTTTTCCTTAAAAAGAAATCAGATACTCTAAATGTCTTTATAAGCCATGTCAAGGCCATTCAGAATGATTTGCAATGTTCTGTGGTCAGAACTAGGTCTGACCATGGCACAGAGTTTCAATCTGAAGCCATGACAAGGTTCTGTCAAGAACTAGGTATCATCCAAGAGTTTTCCTCCCCAAGGACCCCACAACAAAATGGTGTGGCTGAGAGGAGGAATAGAACATTGATTGAAGCTGGGAGAACATTGTTTAGTGACTCTTCACTCCCAGAATATTTCTGGTCTGAAGCAGTCAATACTTCCTGTTATGTTCTCAATAGAGCTTCCATTTATAAAGTTCATGGAATTACCCCCTATGAGATTCTAAAAGGCAAACAACCAACAATTTCATACTTTAGGATCTTTGGATATAATTGCTACATTTTAAACAATGGAAAATTTCAATTAACCAAGTTTGCTTAAAAATGCTACTTGGGGGGTTCTTGTTGGCTATAGCTCACATAGTAGATCCTATAGAGTATATAACAAGAAAACCCATGTTGTTGAAGAGTCCATGCATGTGGTGTTTAATGAGACCAGCCTAATTTATGAGGGCTGGTCCAGTTCTTCTGTTTTGACAGGAAGTGAAAGGGCCATGGAAGAACTATCTATACAAGAACCATCCAGCATCAGTAAAGCACATATTGATGCAACAATTCCAGAAGAAGTAGAGGTACAGGATGCTGAAGAAGATGTTGAAGAAGATGCTGACCCAGTGGAAGAAATTCAGCATGTAGAGGACAGACTCCCTGCAGCTACAAGATATCTAAGGGATCATCCCTTGGAGCAGATTATTAGGAATGTTCAACAAGGTGTGACAACTAGGAGCAGGGCTCACAATGAGGCCTTGTTCCTCAGTTTCCTGTCACAGGTAGAGCCTAAAAAGTTTGAAGAGGCCAACTTGGATCCATTCTGGATTCAGGCAATGCAGGAAGAACTTTTGCAATTCAAGAGATGCAAAGTATGGTGGTTGGTGCCAAGACCACAGGGACACAACATCATTGGCACCAAATGGATCTTCAGAAACTAGATGGATGAAAATGGGACAATAATCAAGAACAAGGCTAGGCTTGTTGAAAAAGGGTATAGGCAAGAGGAAGGAATAAAATTTGACCAAACCTTTACCCTAGTTGCAAGGTTGGAGGCCATAAGGCTATTCATTGCATATGCAGCCCATAAAGGCTTCAAAGTATACCAGATGGATGTCAAGTCAGCATTCCTAAATGGAAATCTGAAAGAGGAAGTGTATGTAGAGCAGCCATCAGGTTTTGTCCATCCTACTCTTACTTCTCATGTTTATCTACTTAGGAAAGCTCTATATGGTCTTAAGCAAGCCCCCATGGCTTGGTATGAGCCATTGTCCAGCTTTCTCATCAAGAACAAGTTCTTGAGGGGAAAGATAGATAGCATATTATTTCTTAGGGAAACAAGGGGCAAGTGTCTCCTAGTCCAAATCTATGTTGATGACATAATATTTGGGTCTACTGATGACAACCTCTGCAAGAGATTTGCCAATCTAATGCAGGGGGAGTTTGAGATGAGCAGTATGGGTGAACTTAAATATTTCCTTGGGCTCCAAGTGAAACAGTCTGATGATGGAATTTTGATTTCCCAGACAAAGTACAGCAAGGAGCTCATCAAGAAATATGGGATGGAGTCGGCCTCCACCATGAGAACACCCATGGGATCTAATGTTTCACTAAACAAGGATGAAAAGGGGAAGGCCTTTGATGAATCCATGTACAGGTGTATCATTGGATCCGTGTTGTACTTCACTGCTAGTAGGCTAGACATTATGTATTCTACATGTGTTTGTGCTAGGTATCAGGCTTGTCTTAAGGAATCTCACTACACCTCTGTCAAGAGGATTTTGAGGTACCTCAAGGGCAGCCTAAATCTTGGCCTTCGGTACCCTAGGAACAATGACTTTGAACTGATAGGCTATTCAGATGCAGATTTTGTAGGGTGCAAAGAAGAAAAGAAAAGCACAAGTGGCACTTGTCAATTCCTAGGGAGGAGGCTGATCTCTTGGAGCAGCAAAAAGCAAACCAGTGTGGCCATATCCACATCTGAGTCAGAGTACATTACTGCAGGAAGCTGTTGTGCTCAACTTCTGTGTGTATCCAACATTAATTGGAGGATTACAACATTAAGGTTAGTCAATCTCCCCTGCTGTGTGACTCATCAAGTGCTATTTCTATTACCAAAAATCATGTTTCCCATAGCAGGACCAAGCACATAGAAATTAGGGACCATTTTATAAGAGAGCATGTAGAGTGTGAAGATATCAAACTTGAATATGTCTCCACAGACAATCAAGTAGCTGATATCTTCACCAAGCTACTGGATGAGGCCAAGTTCAATTCTTTCAAAATTTACTTAGGAATGTTGAATTTAGACTGAGTTCACTTATGAATCAATACCCACTATTAAAATGCTTATGTTCTCATCTGTACAATTCTCACAATATGTGCTGTTATGATAAATTGAAATCTGAATTGATAAACTTTACAGTAGGCATAGTGCACATGATAGGGTAGATAATCTCCCTAAAATGTTAAACACTTTGAATTCATGGTGAGACCCATCTCAGCTGATCAGCTGAGACAGACAAGTTGTCTCTGTAGATAAGTATCCAAAACAAACTAAAGCAGACTAAGGGCTCAGCTGGGAAAAATTTGGGTTCGACGAACTCTTTCCTGAGTTCGACGAACTCTTTCCTGAGTTCGACGAATGTCGACTTTGAGTTCGACGAACTCAGCATTATGACATATGTTTAAATTTATACTTACAAAAATAAAAACAATACTAATACTCACATTGAGGGGGAGCAAGTTCCTGCTCAGGTTGAGGGAGAGATGGCCAATGCTAAGATAGTCAGAGAAGATGTAGGATGACCTAAACGGGGTTTTGGAAAATGCTTTCTAAACCCTCTCAGGGTATGTAGTTACTGCCTCCCAATCCCTAGAGGGGAAAATAGTTGAAGAAATCAGAAAGGGGAGATGGCCAATGCTAAGACCAACTCAGAGTCATCTTTGAGTACAAGGATTGTCCTCTGAGTTAGTCAAAGCTTAATATAAACAATCATGAGTTTTAATAGAATGCTTAAACAATCTTATCTTCTAAAAGCAATGTTATCATGAATGCTATATAGATCATTTTCATGATAGTTCTTTGTTGGCTATGTACCTTAGCATTGGGAATGTTCTACCTTCTTCAAATAGGGGGAGATTGTTGGGAATACTGCCCTCAATATTCCTTTGATTTGAAGAGGCATCAGTCACAATGCTAAGTACAAGATGTATTTGATAAAGCCACATTTTTGTAAGATGTACAGGCTCAGGTAACTCAAGAGAAAGGACCAATGATGCCCTTAGATCAGGAGAAATCATCTCCTAAGAGATGAAGATTTGTCTCAGCTGAACCGCTGAGACGAGGTCAGGAGCCGCTAAGAAGGCTTCTGGTCAAGATGAGCTGCAGATAGAAGAAACCGCTGAGATGGCTGTCTATCTCAGCGGATCCGCTGAGACGGGAAAGAAGCAGCAAAAATCCATTGAGGCTAGGGAAGTTCATCGAACGCTGAGACTTGGTGCATTCGTCGAACGAAGAATGCAGTTCGTCGAACGAAGAACTCAGTTCGTCGAACGCTGAGACGAGACAGAAGAAACCGCTGAGACTTGGCGAGTTCGTCGAGCGCAGAATAATGCTCGTCGAATGCAGAACTCAGTTCGTCGAACACTGAGACGAGACAGAAGAAACCACTAAGACTTGGCGTGTTCGTCGAACGCAGAACTCAGTTCATCGAACGTAAAGATGGGACAGAAGCAAGTGCTGAGGCTTGGCGTGTTCGCCGAACGAAGAATGAAGTTCGTCGAACGCATAATGATGTTCGTCAAACGCAGAAACTTCTCTGCAGATCAACGAAATCCACTGAGAAGAGGAAGCCATCTCAGCCCAACCGCTGAGACAGTTCAAATGTGACATGGCGGGTTCTGCCCTTCGTGCAAGCTGCAGAAAAGCATTATGTTTTCCACCAGTCACTCTCATATCAGTCAGAAGGATGGCTGAGAGCTGTTAAAGATCAGGGATGTATAAAAGGGATAAATTAGGGTTGATGAAAGTACTTCTGCTATCAATCTTTCTCTCGACCACGAAAAGAAGCGGAAGTGAACTGTTCCATTGTTGGCAGCCAAGAACTGTACTAACACAAGGCTGCAAGGAAGAGATAGCTCATCTTGATTCACCTCAAGATAGATCAAGTAGATCCAATCCTTCATCTGAAGTGTTGATCAAGTAGAATCAAGATTGGAGCTGTACCATTCCTCCCTGATTCAAGTCTGCAACAACAGCTGAAAAGAAGAAGAAGAACATTCTTAATCTTTTCTTCCTTCATACTGTAAACCTCATTATATTATCTGTAGGAGCCTTTGTGTTCTGAGTTTGTAGGGCCATTTGGCCTGAGATTGTAGGACCAGCAGGTGGTCTGAGTTGTAGGAGGTGGATTCCTCTGAGGTAGGATCTGTGTGATCTGAGGTAGGACCAGGAGGTGGTCTGAGCTGTAGGAGGTGAATTCCTCTGAGGTAGGATCTGTGAGATCTGAGGTAGGGCTGCTGTGCCTGAGGTAGGGTTTGGTAAAACCTGAGAGATCCTGAGGGATCTGTGTTGTAAGCTCTTGGAGCTGAGTTTGGAGGAGTTGGCCCTGTCTAACACACTGTTAGAAGTGTGAAGTGGGAAAGTGGACTACCCATAGACACACTGTCTTGGGGAACCACTATAAACACTTGTGTGTTTTCTGGGTGTGCTTGATTTCTTGCTTAGAATAATTTTAAATATCTATATCAAACAACTAGAACTCAAAAGACCTATTCACCCCCTCTAGGTGAATTAGATCATATACCTATATAATCTTTCAATTTTGACTTTTCCTTTGAAGACTTTAAAGATTGTTTCAAGGAGTTCTGCCAAGATTATATTACAGTAAAAAGGAACTTAAAATAATCAGAATATAACTAGAAGACCTTAGGAAAGACATTCTGTACTCAGTTAACTATGATCTGAGAGGTCAATTGTTTAAGAAAGAGAAAGAAATATACACCTTAGCTAATGAAAATTCTGATTTAGAGAAAAAACTTATAAAGGCAAAAGCCTTTGACGACTCACTCAATGAAAGGAGTCAAAAGCTTAAGAATATCTCACAAAATCTCTCTAAGAGATTTAACCATCTTGATCTAGAATCACTACCATACATGAGCACACTTAAACTCTGACTTTTGTGTCAAATATAATTCAAAGATGCGTCGACTTTAAATGTTGCTTTGACTGACTCGGGCTTCTGCGTCGAATACAATTTGACATTATGTCGACTTCAAATAATGCATCGACTGCCAGTCTAAGTTATCCTTACTTTAATTCGAAGTTACTTCGACTTTCAATCGAAGTTGCGTTGAATTCTTTTCGACGCAGAATTAACTCAACTAGATTTTGAACTCCTTTTGACTAGTCTTTGACACTCTAATGAGAGTGTGGCATCCTATGACATCTAATGACCATATTACCCACACTATACAACATGGGTAATGAATCTTAGATGATGAAATCACTTTTACATAATTTTTAAGATAAATCAAGAGAATGTTTTCCCAACAGTAAGTTTACATTCATTTCATCATCACTTTTCATTATTAAAATACATATTTCATGTGTTATTGACTTTTTATTCTCATTTTCAGGAATATGTAGCGAGAATCAGGTGTCAGACCAGAAGGAGAAAGTAATCAGCACGAAAAATCCATGAATTTTGCAGAATTTCACATTTCGGCACATACCCCGCGACACACAACCATTTGTGTTGCCCGTGTCATCGTTAGAGATAGTTTCAGGACAGTTTGGCCATGAAGCAACATGATTTCTATGGCACACACTTAGAGACACACCCATGTGCTCTGTCCATGTGCACAACTGGTTGATGGATAAGAACCATAGACACGTCTAGAGCCAATGGACGCGATGGTTGGGACATACGCCCGGAGGCACATACCCGTGTGCATGGACTATGTTCCATTATAACTGCATGGGATGATCCAGGGGCACTTCCATAGGCTATGGACACAACAATTGGGGAACACACCCGAGGTATACGACCGTGTGCCACTGACCGTATGAGCCCCATTCTAACGAATCTTTAAATAGATAGACATAGACAGAGATGGGGGGAAATAAAAAATAGAAAATAGTGAGGGTATCACTTGTATTAGAGAGGTTTTGTGGCCAAATCCCTTGGGTAATGAAGGGAGTCTAAGGGCGAAGGAGTTTTGAGAGATAAGTATTCATGTTTGCACCATATTCTTCTTAGATCTCCCTAGTTTAAGGATTTTACTCTCCTATCCCCTTGAATCGATATTTCTTCTTGTAATCTTACAATTTCTATGGTATTGTTTATACTTTTGAGAAGTATTTTATTTATATCTTTAATGCTTTGAATTATCTTCTTTTATACTATGTCTTTCAATGCTCGGTGAATTATTGGTAGTACAATTTTATTGTGATCAAGATACACATGATCTCCATATGATTTTGGTTGTAAATGGGCAAAGTCAAGCGTAATAAAAAGAGAGTCGATTGCTCCTTGATAAAGAAGGGAACCGTGATTCTACCGCCTAGAAAAGGATTCAAAGAAGGATAAAGCAATATTTAGGGCCCCCCACCCATAGTTTAAATCTCATGTAGGCCTCTTTAAAATTAGAACTTCGGTGCCGTCTCGACCAGGGAGTTCGAAGTGGTTTAGAATCATGCAGTGTAGAACTAAATCAAAAATTACTTCTCTTTTATAAACAGACCTTTATTTTGCAAAGATTCTGCATACTTATTTTTCCAATATAAAGTATACTGGTTATCTTATATTAGTTAGTAATCTATTTAACTTATTATAAAATTAATTTTCCAAAGATAATTGTAATAAGATAACAAGAGAGAATAGAAGTAGGTTATGTAAGGAGCGAACCCCTGTCATAATATAAATGTGAATCTTGATATCATTAAATCTCCTACACTCAATGATAGGTGTGCTTGCCTAAAATCACGCAAAACCTACCACTAAAATAGTATGCGAAAGGAGCGTTTCAACTTTTTGGCGTCATTGTCAGGGAACGAACGAAGTTTAATTTTTAACCAAAATTTTTCCTTACTAATTAAAAAAACTATTTTATCTTGTAAATCTTTATATATCAGTACATTGTTTTACATATTTGCTTTGAACCCACAAAACCCCAAAAATAGTTAGTTTTTGTTTTATTAGTTTGAAGAAATTTATTTTAAGAGTTCTGTTTACCTCTTTCAGGTCTTGCTATATCAAATCTCTTTTCTTAGTAATTGTTATCTTTAATCCATCAGGGAACTTGCGACGGATTTCATACAAGTAGATTTGAAGCCAGATCGTTCGCTGAGGAAAAGGTTGTCCCTACTCAAGGAAAGGGAAGTGGTAACCAATCTCTTAGTTATTAACAACACTTCGCATTCTCACATTATGGCTAACACGGATGAAGAAGTTGGTGAACAAGCATGAACTATGTTCGATTATGCTCGACCACATCTAGAAGGCACTGGATCCAACATTGTACGTTTGATAGTAGCCACTAACAACTTCGAACTCAAACCTACTATAATTCATATGGTACAACAGTCTATGCAATTTGACGGGATGCAAGATGAAGATCCAAATAGCCACTTCACAAATTTTCTTGAAATTTGTGCTACCTTAAAAATAAATGGTGCCACCGATGACACTATGCATCTTCGTTTGTTTTCTTTCTCCCTAAGAACCCAAGACAAGCAATTTTTTAACTCTCTCCCAAAGAATCAATCACCACTTGAGGTCAAATGATGGAGAAGTTTTTATTGAAATATTTCCCTCCCGCTAAGACCGCTAAATTAAGGAGTGACATATCATTCTTATAGTCAAATAGGTTCTGAATCATTATATGATGCTTGAGAAATGTTTAAGGAATTGCTTAGATGATGCGGCATCATGCTTTACCTCTTTGGCTTCAGATCCAAACACTTTATAATGGTTTCAACCTTAGTACCAGAATAATGATTAATTCCGCCGCAGGAGGAACATTGAACAATAAGACACCAGAGGCCGCCCAAGATTTAATTGAAAATATGGTTGTCAATAATTATCAATGGACCACCATTAAGGCTAGCTAAGCCAAGAAATGATACATGCATCTACAACGTCGACACAATGATATCCTTAGCTATACAAGTAGAAATTTTGATAATGAATATAGAAATTCTCTCACGACCATCACAATAAGTTCATGCACTTCAAGAATATTCCTAGGGATGCTCTCCCGAGCAAGACCTCGAAGCACTATCCATAATTAACTCCCATGAAATGGAGTACCTTGCGTATATGGGGAATAATAATAATCCCGTACCAGCACATCACCCACAAAACAACCCATATTTCTCAACATATAACCCGGGGTAGCATAATCATCCTAATATTTCCTGGAGCAATTCAGAAAATGCTCAAAGACCACCAGATAATAACAACTCAGGTAATAATCAGGAATATAGGAGGCCTAACCTAGAAAAGGTAGTTGGGAAATTGACGGCAAATTCCGATAAAAAATCCTCTCTCTATAAGGTTTTATGCACAATCACGAAGGTTCTATTTGGAATCTTGAACATCAAATCAGACAATTAGTCAAGGTCATTTCTGAGAGACCATAGAGAACTTTACCTGTGAACACAAAGGTAAATCTAAAATAGCATGCTAATGTTATATTTTTAAGAAGTGTAAAACCTCTCCTAGGAGATACCAAGGTTTTAGATGAAAAGAAAGACCCCAAAGATGATCTTAAGGAAACACCAGTTATGAGTGCTCCATGTATTCCGTACCTTAAGGGTACAAAGAGAGAAAATAATGAGAAATTTTTTAAAGTGTTCCTAGAGATTATTTAAAAGGTGAATATTAATGTTCCATAACTTGATGCTCTAACTCAAATGTTTGAGTTACATTAAATTTTTGAAAGAAATACTATCTCAGAAGAGAAATTTGGAAGAATTCAGTATTATAACGGCCATAGAAGAATGTACTGCGATATTTCAAAATAATATGCCACATAAGCTTAAGGATCCAAAGAGTTTTATACATTCCTGTATTATTTCTCATCTCCCACAAAACGTGCTTTGTGATTCTAGAGCATCCATCAATATGATGCCCCACTCTATCTACCAAAGTCTAGGGATTAAAAACCTAAAATCCACAAACATCTCACTTCAACTTACTGATTAATCAATTCACTATCTCGTAGACATAGTTGAAAACATATTAGTCAAGTAAAGTACTTTCATTTTTCCACTTGATTTTGTGGTGTTAAAAATTGAAGACAATCTTGAATCACCACTCATTTCGGTAGACCATTCCTAGCCACCGCAAGGGCTATCATAAATATGGATAAAGGTACTCTTACTTTACGAGTTGGGGATGAGCTGATAATACTTAAGGAAGACAAGACAAACACCATTTTCAACTCAAACTTATCATTGATAATTTAAGAACCTTAGAGTGTGGAAGTTTATTAGGACCTTAGTTGGGTCGAAGAATCTATAGGGGTTGATGACGCAGGAGGAGAAGATGTTTTGAAGTATATAAATGATGAAAAGCAGAATGTAGAAGTAGAAGGAAATGGGTATAAGAGTGAGTGAAAACTTTTGTTTGTTATCAAGGCTAATCAAGTGGGAGAGGCGCTTGAAAATGATTTAATTTTATCATTCATATTGTTCATTTGAGGTATGAATCTCAAATGAACCATTTTGGTTTATGTGTTTGCATTTCTTTGTTTGTTTGTTTCTAACAATTGTAGGGTCACATGTTGGAGAACAAACCTCTTAATATTTTGATACTTCCAAATAATGAGCTCAATCAAAGTTTATGGTGCAAATAAGATATCAAATATGAATTAGGTAGTTTTGTTCCTTTTCCCAAATTCATTAATCACATATCATAAAAACTTTTTCAAAATTTAAAATCGTAAGGGAGGAAGAAACACATTACTTTATTTTTTTAAAATTGCACCTTCTTCAAGGATTAAATTTTAAAATGGTTAAACATTCAATAGTACTACATTATATCAACTTGAGTTTTTGTTAATTTCACAACACAATTCAAAAAATGGGTATGTAAATAATTTTTGAATATAGCTCTTATTATGGATCACATCATCTTATAAGGAACAAAATAATTTTGTTTACATTATAAATTTAGAAGAAATTGAAAATGGCTTTGTTAGTAAAAAGAGATTTTATAAAAAAAATTCAATTTCTCATATTACTCTTTACAAAAGTTGATCATCCACTAGTATAATTGGTTCCGAAGTCAAGTAAAAGATTGTGCTTTTTGAAATTAATGTTTACAATTACATCATTTGAAACTAGGATTATTCATTTTCAAAGCTTGACTTATTTTGGAAATGATTTCGGCCACCTTTGAAAATTTTTTGAGCTTTTGGGCCTAACATGCATATTTAAACCACTAGCACCTTTCTTTTTGAGCCTTAAAACTTTTCTTTTGTAACTCCACAAAAATACCAAAGCCTATTTTTATCTCGCCTAGATATTATTACTAATGAGCTTTTGTTCTTACAAATTATAAGAAGGATGAAGAAAAGAAAAATTATATGATTCACTTCAATGTGAGGGTGATGAGAATATTATTGCAGATCCCATGATTCACTGTTATGTGGGAGTGATGAGGATAATTTAAAAGGGGTATACACAGATACATACACTCACTCACACACACACACATATATATATACTGTATTAAAAAGAAATATCAACTATAGGTTCATGGCAAGGTAAATATGAAATCTATGGCAATAAAAATGAGACATAGGAAGATCACAGCCATAGATTCTACTCATCCCACCGTTGGATTTACAACACCACATCATTATTACACTAAACCACGAAACATTTCACGCCGCATTCCTCCCTCAAACCCGACACTCTTTTGCCTTTCCTCTTCATGAATTCCGCTCCTCCCGCGATTTCTTACATCTAGGGAACATGCCATCTTCCTCTCACCATCTCCCCCCCTCTCAGGATTTCTTCAACAACGCATATTCCGACCACCCCTAAAGCTTTCGTCAATCCCAAAGTACTCCATCAAGTGGCGATCTCAACAGTAGCGAAGCAGCGAAGCCACAAAACGGCGAAGAGGCGATCTCAAAAACACATATTTCGACCACCGCACAGGCTTACGTCAACCCCAAACTACTCTGTCCAACCCTATGCACCAAGCAAAACTATAAGCCATAACACCGGCCATCTCATATGCCTACCTTAACATCAATTCCTTCAGATCCTAATTACTAAGACATTGCAACCCTGCAGATATACCTAAGACATTGCTTCGACTCTTCTCGCTCCGACTCTTCTTGCTCTGACTCTTCTCGCTCCGACTCTTCTCGCTTGCTCCGACTCTTCTCGCTAAGTGGTAACACCTTCTCTGCTCTGCTTATCTCTTCTTCTCATTTATTGATATTTTTGCTCTGCTTATCTCATTTGTTGATATTTTTTATTTATGTTGGCTCCACTACTATTTATTTGTGCAGCATTATTTGAAGAGCAAAATCAAGCATAGTTATTAATTGAGACTCTTTTGTAGTGGTTCCAGGTTATTGTTCTGCATTAGGATAATAGATAGTCTTCTTCCTTAGCATATGCTAGGTACCATCTATTTCACATTTCAAGAATAGATGTAGAGCTATGATCTATTTCTGATTGTTTCATTTCTGATTTATTAGAATCTTATTATGACTGATATTAATTTATATCATGAATCTACAATAATTTTTTATCTACGTATTCGATTAATGGTGTTTTGAGCATGAATGATGATATTACAAATGTCCAGCATTAATATTGTATTCGATCAATTGTATTATTAGATCTATCTACGTTTGGGCTTTATACCAAGACAATAGATAGCCTTCTTCCTCTTTGGCGGCACAAGAACAGAAAGGATACTAAGTCTTAACTAATATGAAGTCATTTGTATATTGATTTATGTTGGCTCCACTGCTTTTTGTTATACATATATTTATTTGTCCAAAAACAAAAATTGTGCAGCATTATTTGAAGAGCAGAATCAAACATAAATATTAATTGAGACTCTTTTCTAGTGGTTATTTTCTTCATTACTACAGATTAGTAAGACATCTATTGAGGATATTTTAGTATTCTAACCTCTTTTATAGTGGTTTTAGAGATTATTAACAGATCTATTGAGGAGGTGAAGTTTGACTTGGACACCCATGTGGCTTCCTCTAAACTTTGGTTTACTTCAAGAAGTAAATTAAGAACAAAGCTCATTTTTACCATATTAATTATTTAATTTATGTGATTGTAGATAAATGGTCGTGGTTTGATACATAACTGATGGAGAAATTACTCGACCATTACTATGGTGGTGCACATCAGAAATTCTGAGGTAAACATAAATTATATGCTTAAAAATTTTAATTAATGACAGGATTGTAATTAATTGGCTTCAATATTTTTTTAATATAATTGTTATTAAGATGTTAGTGTTCCTAAAGTCCATGTTATTGGGTTCAGTATTTATTTTCTCAATACGATTCTCTTGATATATTTAATTTCAACGCAAATAGAAGTACAGAATGTATGTTTTGCTTGACAACGATCATGGTAATTCTCATCTTTACTTTTAAGAATGTTAGTTTAGAACTTGAGCATGATATATTGTAGTTTATATTTCAATTGTTATTAAGATGTTAGTGTTCCTAAAGTTTATGTTGTTGGCTCCATTTGGTGCGGTGTTTTTGAAAAGGAGTTGAATTATGTGGGATGTTTATTAACTGAAACGAAGACAGAAATTCATCTTAACTTTCAAGCAATCTGGTAAGAGTTGCTTAAGTATATAATTACTTGGCAATGGAAGTTGATGTTACCATATTAACAACGTGATAATATTTATGCGGAAGTTATATATTCGCATATCATATGTATATATACGAGTGAATGTGCTAATAATATGAAAATATTAATTTCTTAACCATTTAGTGTCATATTAGCTGCATTATTAGCTAACATGACCATATTAGCTAACATGTTCATTTTGCATATTGAAAATAATAATGCTGCATTATTATTTTGATCAAATTAATATTATTTTGATGCACATTCATTAAATCAAGTTTTGTCTACCCAAATTAAATCCTATTTCTTGCCTTCCTTTTTTAATGTTGTCACATGTACGCATACATTGTTACATGCATATGATGTTTTACTAACCACATGCACATATGTTATTTATTTTCAATGAGCACGATAAGTTGAACAGTCCAGATGACTACGACAGCATCGTAAGAGCAGAAGTCCCAATACAATCCGTAGAGCCCGAGCTATACAGTGCAGTTCTTAAACATATGATACACGGACCATGTGGACGATTGCGCCCGAACGCACAATGTATGAAAAATAATGTTTGCAAACAGGGCTTTCCAAAACCTTTCTCTGAATGCACTACACATGGAATTGATTCATACCCCCTATACCGACGCCAAGATCATGACAGGACAATAACACTAGGCCGTGATGACAATTTGGTGATCGATAATGGGTGGGTTGTTCTGTACAACCCGTGGCTTTTACTCAAATATGATTGTCACATTAATGTGGAAATATGCAGTAGCATTAAGAGCATCAAATACCTATACAAGTATGTGTACAAGGGTCCAGACTGGGTTGCATTTGAAGTGAGATCGGGGCAAAACTACGATGAAGTTAGTAAATACGTCGACGGTCGTTGGATTTGTCCTCCTGAGGCTTCGTGGAAGTTGTTCAAATATCATATGTACCAAACATATCCATCAGTCGTGAGATTACAAATACATCTACCAAATCAACATCAAGTTCCGTTTGCGGCTAACCAGTCGATTGCCAATGTGCTTGCTAATGAACTTAATTCACGAACGATGTTAACAGAGTTTTCAAACTATACAACGATGGGCTAGAAGCCGTACAATATTTATATGCAGACTTCGCAAAGCACTATCGATGGCTCACACCAACCAAAAAATGTATAAAAAGGGCTCGAAATCGAACATTCATTGGCCGCATATATTCTGTATCACTAACAGAGGGTGAACGCTTCTACTTACGTCTTTTGCTTAATCACATTCCAGCACCAACATCATTTGATGACTTATACATTGTCCATGGGCATCATTTTGCCACATTCAAAGAAGCTGCTGAGATGCATGGGTTGCTTGAAGAAGATATAGCATCAGAGAATGCCTAGCGGAAGCCAGAAATTTCAGAATGCCGTCAGCACTGCGAAGATTATTTGCAACAATATTGTTGTATTGTCAGCCAACCGGGGTAAGAACCCTATGTGATGAAAACCACACAGCGATGATCGAAGATTATGGTAGCACCAGCACCACAAACAATAATTTTTTGATTAATAGATTACTTTATGAGTTAAACAATATCTTCGAACAATATAATAAGAGCACAAAAGATTTTGACTTGCCACGCTTAAGCGAGGGAATACAATACTCAGTTGACTTGCTAGGTTTGATTGACAACGAACTATCAATTCCAATATCAGCAGTGGATTTAAACTCAATGACATCCCTAAATCATGGACAACAAACAGCATACAACATTATATGCACTTGCATAAGAGAAGGAAACGGAGCTACTTTCTTCGTTGACGGCCCCGGTGGAACCGGTAAAACTTTTCTCTACCGCTCTATATTAGCGACTTTTCGTAATGAAGGTCGTATTGTGATTGCAACTGCAACTTCCGAAATAGCAGCAAATTTACTACCAGGTGGCTGCACTGCTCACTCCCGGTTCAATATACCTATTAAACTCGAGAACGTACATAATTGCGGTTTCAGTAAACAATTTGATATGCGTAAATTAGTCGAGCTTGCATGTGCAATTATTTGGGACGAGGCACCAATGGCTCAAAGAAAAACATTCAAAATTCTCGATCGTACATTACGAGATGTGCTAGAAATAGACAAGCCTTTTGGTGGGAAAGTTCTTATTATGGGAGGTGATTTCAGACAGGTGACCCCCATTATCGTAAATGGCACAAGACTAGAAATAATTCGGTCAAGCATCGTTGAGTCTTATTTATGGCCCGATGTCAGGTTGCTTTAACTAAACGAAAATATGAGGGCACGCAATGACGTCCAGGTTACTGAATTCTTGCTCAGGGTTGGAGATGGTGAGGAGCCAACAACAGAAAATGACATGATCCAACTTCTCGACTCAATTGTTATCCCTTTGGAAGGAGAGCACTCAATTCAACATTTAATAAATTTTGTATTCCCCGATATGCAAAATTACAGTGTCAGCAGCAGCAACTGTAACACCCTGCCAGTACGAAAAGTATAACAGCAGGTCCGGCCGGGACCCCACGCCATACAAACCACACTAGCAAGTGCTAAAAGGTGATAACCAGAAAAGTAATAACAAAACGAGAGTACAAAAATGTAAGCGGAAGCATTAATTAAACCATTCGAATAGACATGTCCACTATCATAGGAATGAGTCCAGAAATAAGAGTTACGGCCTTAGGGCCTTACATCAAATCAATGTACAAAACTCCAAAAAGCATACATCGGCACGCAGGCCGGCAATACATGAGAAAACAGGGAAAAGGCTGGCCTTCAAGGGCCAACTCAGCAAAAGGACTAACGCCCGCTATTTCCCGCTAGGCTCACCTGCACCTGCATAAGAACATTCCACCAAGCGGTGGCAAACAGAGTAACGGTCAGCACAGCTGACCAAATTATAACGACCCCACCCCTTTCCCGGGGTGGCGGAGCTTCTACCCTGCAAGCAAGCTACACTAGCAAGTGCTAATATAAAGAAGGTGCAACTACACAAGGTGAGGTTTCAAGCACAATCAATCTTCTAGGTTGAGCATCAAAAGAAGGGAACCTAGGTATGCACATGATGTTGGTTGGGTTCACCCGAAGGTTCCCCACAACCACCTAAGCAATCGCATGAGGCTAAACATAATATCAAATTCACAACACTCCACCCTAAGGGTCACAACCTTAGGTGGGAAACAAGAGCTTTTGGTCGGTCTAGGTATGACACCTTCCACGACCTCTCCCATGATCACACGGCTTTCATGAGGAAGGGACCTCTCGCCGATCTGCATGGAAACGGGTTCGGTTTAGCTTTGCCCGTGCTCTAATCGTCGCGATCTATCGCACGACGCGGGTACGGCTTCACCTCGGCCCGTAAGGGTTTAGCACTTTCAAGTGCTACACTAATTATACGCTACGCACCTAACCCCTTTACAAGGATCTAGGCTTCACGAATTCTCAACAAGGGAGGTACATACGCTCCGCATCAATATCGTGGTGAAGGTTTGCCTTCATCCAAAACTCAAAGCATGGGGCTTTCGTAGGGATCTTCACAAGACGCCTACTCTTAACTCCCGCAATACTATAGGTGAGTTCACGGAGTCATTCTCCGGCACGCATTCTAGGCCTAACCTAAATGCAACGTCGCAATCAAGCATCGCCGATTCGGGCTCACGGCCACGAATAGGCTTCACACAAAATGCCTAAATCCGCACGACTACCGGATTTTCTACATGCAATATGCCGGGGACGGACACAATCTACCCGGAGTCCCGAAGGACTTGAGGAAATCCTACACTTCACCCATTTGGTGAAAGAGATGCCTCATGCAAGCAAAGAAAGAGGAATGAATGGACAAATACAAGTCCAAAGTTCAGGAGGAAGAATCGTTACCCTAGACGTGTTCTTCTTCGCCATGGATCCGGGATTCTACGCGGAGGGAAAGAACCGCACCGGGCTGCACTCTCCGGATCTGGAAACGGCTCGCGAAACGGAGCTCCGGAGCTCCGTCAATGGCGAAATCTCCTCTTCTTCTTCCTTGCCCCCTTCTTCTTCCTCTAGCCTAGGAGAGAGAAACACTATGAAATAATGAGGGTTTAATCCCTCTCCAAAGCCCTAAGACCCCCCAGCAATAAATCCCAGCCGTTGGATCGAATTCCAAGAAATTTGATCGGTCGGATCTTCTTCTCCGCTCAAAATCGCGGAACAGAATAAACAGGGCGCACGATCACAGGCGCACGGTCAGTGGTCGTGCGCGACGATGGCAATGGTCGTGCACACTATCCGGGACAGAACTCTGAATTCTTGCGAATAAGCGCATGATCGCTGGCGCACGATCACTGGTCGTGCACGAAGAGGGAAATGGTCGTGCGCACTGTCCGAGACAGAACTCGATTCTCTTCTGAATTAACGCACGATCGCTGGCGCACGATCACTGGTCGTGCGCGATGAGGCCACTGATCGTGCGCTAAGAGCAGACAGGGAAAATTCTAGCCTGCTTCACGTGCCACACTACCACTCCGCCTACTTCGCGGAACTACCAGTTTTGGGGTGTTACAACTCCACCCTCCTTAAAAGAATTTCGTCCCGAAATCCAGGAAACAGTAATAGCATAAATTACAATTATACTTTACCTGAGGGAAATAGCTCGGGATACTCCGCAAGCATCGTTTGCTCTCTCTCCCAAGAGAGCTCCTCTCGGCCGCAGTTATCCCACCGGACTTTTACCATCGGAATGGACTTGTTCCGCAGCTGCTTTACTTTGGTATCTTCGATGCGTAAAGGCTTGACTTTCGTCGACAACCCACTATCAACCGGAACTTTTCCGACCGCAACGATATGAGTAGGCTCTTGCACTGCCTTCCTCAACACTGAAATGTGGAACACGTCGTGCAGACCGCTCAGCTCTGCAGATAGTGCAAGCCGATAAGCCGCATCACCAACACGCTCCACGATCTCGAACGGTCCTAAGTACCTCGGACTGAGCTTTTTCAAGCGTCGAATCCTTGATACCCCTTTGAACGGTTTGATCTTCAAGTAAACCCGGTCACCGACGGCAAACTCTAAGTTCCTATGCTTGGCGTTGAAATACTTTGCTTGCCTATCCTGGGCAACCAATAGCCTTTCGCGTATAGACCGGATCGTCGAAGTTGCTTCTTCAACATCCTTTCGCTTCAATAGCTTAGTATCGCCCGTTTCCGCCCAAGACAACGGCGTACGACACTTCTTACCATAGAGGGCCTCGAAAGGAGCCATCTTTATGCTGGCTTGGTAGCTATTATTGTAGGCGAATTCGATCATAAAGAGGTGATCCTCCCACCTCTTTCCAAAGTCTAGAGCGCACATTCGGAGCATATCCTCCATAGTCCTGTTGGTTCTCTCGGTCTGTCCATCCGTTTGCGGGTGGAAGGCCGTGCTGAACTTCAATTTTGTGCCCAACAGTTCATGGATAAGCCTCCAATCTTTCGATGTGAAACGCCCGTCACGATCGCTGACGATGCTACGAGGGACACCGTGCAGTCTCACGATACTATCCACATAGAGCTTTGCTAGCTTCTCTACGGAATCATCCTTCCGGTTCGGAATGAAGTGTGATACCTTTGTCAAACGGTCCTCGATCACCCATATGGCGTCGTTTCCATGTTGCGATCTCGGCAATCCGTGCACGAAATCCATCGAAATATCATCAAACTTCCACTCCGGAATCGGCAAGGACTTCAAAAACCCACCGGGACGTTGACATTCCGCTTTCACCAACGCGCAAGTATGACACTTGGCCACGTAAAGGGCAATGTCTTTCTTCATGCCCGGCCACCAGAACAGTTTCTTCATATCCATAAACATTTTAGTGCTCCCCGGGTGGATCGAGTACTTGGTATGATGAGCCTCGTACATCAACTCCGCCCATAGAGTACCAACGTTTGGGATGCATAACCTTTCCTGCTTCCACATAAGGTCGTCTTCGAAGGAGAAATCAGCGTTTAACCCTTCAACGGTTTCCGCTTTGTATCGTTTCAAGCTCTCGTCCAACTCCAATGCTTGTCGAACTCGGTCGGCAAGGTCGTAGTGAACTTCCGTCCAGTTCAAGCATGCTGAAGTAGACGTTCTCCTATCAATGCATATGATCTCCATTTCTTCTAGCTCACGGATTAGACGCTCATCGTGCATCAAAATCCAATTTGCTTGTGCGGGAGCCCGACGACTCAACGCGTCTGCAACTACGTTTCCTTTACCGGGAGTATATTTGATATCGAAGGTGTAGTCCCCAAGGAACTCCATCCACCTCCTTTGGCGCATGTTCAACTCCCTTTGATCTAGTAAGTACTTGAGGCTCTTATGGTCGGTAAAGATATCGATCTTCACGCCATATAGATAGTGCCTCCAAAGTTTGAGGGCAAAAACCACGGCCGCTAGCTCCAAATCATGGACCGGGTAATTCCTCTCGTGAACCTTCAGTTGCCGGGAGCCGTAGGCAATTACCTTCCCGAACTGCACTAGGACACAACCCAAACCACTTCCTGAGGCGTCGCTATATATTTCGTAGCCTTCCGTACCTTGTGGCGAGCATAGAATGGGCGCCGTGGTCAGACGGCTCTTTAGCTCTTCAAAAGCTCGTGCGCACTCGGGCGACCAAACGAACTTATGATCCTTCCTAGTCAGTTTTGTGAGAGGAAGTGCGATCCTCGAGAAGTTTTCCACAAAGCGCCTATAATAGCCGGCAAGTCCTAAGAAACTTCGGACTTCCGCTACGTTTTTCAACAAAGGCCACGCTTGGATCGCTTCTATCTTCGACGGATCAACTGCAATTCCTTCGCCACTAACAACATGACCAAGGAATGCCACTGACGGTAGCCAAAACTCGCACTTGGAGAACTTGGCATATAGCTGACTCCTCCTCAAGGTGCTCAGGACTGCGTGCAGATGCCCTACATGCTCCTCTTCCGACTGAGAGTATACCAAAATGTCGTCGATGAAGATGATCACAAATTGATCTAAATACTCTCGGAATGTCCTATTCATCAAGTCCATGAATACCGACGGTGCGTTGGATAGACCGAACGGCATTACCGTGAACTCATAGTGCCCAAAGCGGGTACTGAACGCTGTCTTTGGAATGTCACATTCCCTTATTCGCAGTTGATAGTAGCCGGACCTTAGGTCTAGCTTGGAGTAAACCGTCGACCCCATCAGTTGGTCGAATAGATCATCGATTCTAGGAATCGGATATCGGTTTTTCTCGGTCAACTTGTTTTGCTCTCTATAATCAATACATAGACGCAAGCTCCCATCCTTCTTGTTCACAAAGAGGACCGGTGCACTCCAAGGAGAAGAAATTGGACGTACGTAGCCTTGCTCTAGCAGCTCTTGCAATTGGACCTTCAACTCTGCCAATTCCTTTGGCGCTATTCGGTATGGTGAGCGGGCCACAGGTTTGGCACCTGGCACCAACTCGATACAGAAATCAATCTCCCGATGAGGCGGAGCCCCAGGGAGTTCGTTAGGAAACACGTCGGCGTATTCCGCTACCACTGGGACATCACACAACCTGGGCTTTGGCTCCGAAGCCTCCAACAAGGTGAAGAACAACTCGGCGCCTTTTCTCACCGCCTTAACCACTTGGAGAGCAGACATCAGCGTCTTGCTCGCTCCTCGCATACCGGCGAATGTGGTTTCATCGTCGGTGTTCGTTCCCAGAGTGATTTCCTTTGTATTGCAATCTATGCATGCTCGCTGCTCCGAGAGCTAGTCCATGCCGAAGATCACATCGAATTCAGCTAACGGTAGTAACGACGCTTCCAAGTCGAAATCTTGACTTCCGATCCGCACCTTCACACGGCTCTTCCTATCCGCACTCATTCGAGATCCATTGGGTAGCACTACTTCCAATCTATCCTCTACAAAGGTAGACGGCACTCCGATTCGCACCACGAAGTCCTCGGACAGAAAAGAGTGCGATGCACCCGTATCGAATAGAGCTCTCGCCGGATAGTTGAAAATTAGGACGAAACCTAATTGTACACAAATAACACATATAGTCGTACAACAGTAAGAATCATATACATAGCTGTAAAAGCTAACTTCTAATTCGTACCTGTGACGACATCGGTTTGTCGTATAGCTTCTTGTTGGCCAAGCGAATAGACTCTCGGCTGAGTCGGAATGTGTTGGGAGGCCGAAGACTCTGCCGCTTTGCCCTTTTCTGCAGCCCGAGCATAATCCACCGCTCGATTTGCCGCCTTTGGGGGACCACTTCGACACACCGCAGCTTTGTGTCCCACCTTCCCGCAGGTGAAACACGTAATAGGAGTCCGCGCGGTCGTGGCTCCCGAAACATTCGAAGAAGCTGGTTCCGCCTGTTTGAACTTCCGCTTGTTCCTTCTGAAGTCCGGCTTGGACTGAGAGGCCGGCGCATGAAACTCGGGTTTCTTTACAACACTCTTTGCTTGTACCCTCTTCATGTCCAACTCCAAAGATCTGGCGGTTTACACCATCACTTGGAAGCCAAACGTCATAGGGCCTGCAAGGAGCAGCCTCAACTCGTCCCGAAGCCCTTCATAGAATTTATTCGTCTTCGTCTCCTCATCCTCCACCAATGCCCCCGCATAGCGACTCAGTCTGGTAAACTCATGTAAGTAATCATCAACGGAGCGATCACCTTGAGTTAACCTCAGGAACTGGTTTTGTAACGCAATGCGTTGGGCAGAGGGGATAAACCGCTGGAGGAACGACTTTGAAAACTCAGCCATTGTTATTTCAGTAATGTCTCTATCGCCGAACTTGTGCAGTTCCTGCTCTTCCCACCACAGCACAGCCTCTCCGTCAAGAAGGAAAGTGGCTAAGGTGACCATCATGGCTTCGTCCGTCGCCGTCGCCCTCAGAGTTCTTCTAACTCTTGACAACCAGTCTTCTGCCACCGTTGGGGACTCAGATCCCGAGAAGGTAGGAGGATTAAAGCTCAAGAAGTGCTTTAATTGTTGGTCACGCGCTCGCCCCGCAACTACTTGCGCAACTTGACGCTCCACCCTCGGTGCTAACGCCGGTTCCACTGCAGCTACTGGCACAGGGGCATCAACCCTCGGTGCTACCGCAGGTTCCACTGCAGGTTCAATTACCGGGGCCGCATCTGTAGTAGGCGTAGCAGGCTGTGCAAGCCTTTGCGGTTGAGCATTGATCATCGCGAAGACTGCTTCTGCGACCATTCTGATCATCTCAGCCGAAGGAGTGGCCGCTGGCACCTCAGCCGACCCACTACTTTCAGCGGTGTTACGGGGTTGAGACCGCCCCGCAGCACTTCTAGTCACCTATAATCATGCAAGGCACAATTTAGTGACCCTAAACATATCAAACATCAATCATGGAATGCTCAGGTTCCGCAAACAAGTATGTTTTTTCATTCCTAAGTGGACATTCTTATTAGTTTTTGTCGTTTTAGGTGAATGCACAGCCCGTGCGCACCACCCCTTAAAAGGAATTCGTCCCGAATTCGCTAAACTACGGATCGACGCCTTAAGTCCGATACCAAATTGTAACACCCTGCCAGTACGAAAAGTATAACAGCAGGTCCGGTCGGGACCCCACGCCATACAAACCACACTAGCAAGTGCTAAAAGGTGATAACCAGAAAAGTAATAACAAAACGAGAGTACAAAAATGTAAGCGGAAGCATTAATTAAACCATTCGAATAGACATGTCCACTATCATAGGAATGAGTCCAGAAATAAGAGTTACGGCCTTAGGGCCTTACATCAAATCAATGTACAAAACTCCAAAAAGCATACATCGGCACGCAGGCCGGCAATACATGAGAAAACAGGGAAAAGGCTGGCCTTCAAGGGCCAACTCAGCAAAAGGACTAACGCCCGCTATTTCCCGCTAGGCTCACCTGCACCTGCATAAGAACATTCCACCAAGCGGTGGCAAACAGAGTAACGGTCAGCACAGCTGACCAAATTATAACGACCCCACCCCTTTCCCGGGGTGGCGGAGCTTCTACCCTGCAAGCAAGCTACACTAGCAAGTGCTAATATAAAGAAGGTGCAACTACACAAGGTGAGGTTTCAAGCACAATCAATCTTCTAGGTTGAGCATCAAAAGAAGGGAACCTAGGTATGCACATGATGTTGGTTGGGTTCACCCGAAGGTTCCCCACAACCACCTAAGCAATCGCATGAGGCTAAACATAATATCAAATTCACAACACTCCACCCTAAGGGTCACAACCTTAGGTGGGAAACAAGAGCTTTTGGTCGGTCTAGGTATGACACCTTCCACGACCTCTCCCATGATCACACGGCTTTCATGAGGAAGGGACCTCTCGCCGATCTGCATGGAAACGGGTTCGGTTTAGCTTTGCCCGTGCTCTAATCGTCGCGATCTATCGCACGACGCGGGTACGGCTTCACCTCGGCCCGTAAGGGTTTAGCACTTTCAAGTGCTACACTAATTATACGCTACGCACCTAACCCCTTTACAAGGATCTAGGCTTCACGAATTCTCAACAAGGGAGGTACATACGCTCCGCATCAATATCGTGGTGAAGGTTTGCCTTCATCCAAAACTCAAAGCATGGGGCTTTCGTAGGGATCTTCACAAGACGCCTACTCTTAACTCCCGCAATACTATAGGTGAGTTCACGGAGTCATTCTCCGGCACGCATTCTAGGCCTAACCTAAATGCAACATCGCAATCAAGCATCGCCGATTCGGGCTCACGGCCACGAATAGGCTTCACACAAAATGCCTAAATCCGCACTACTACCGGATTTTCTACATGCAATATGCCGGGGACGGACACAATCTACCCGGAGTCCCGAAGGACTTGAGGAAATCCTACACTTCACCCATTTGGTGAAAGAGATGCCTCATGCAAGCAAAGAAAGAGGAATGAATGGACAAATACAAGTCCAAAGTTCGGGAGGAAGAATCGTTACCCTAGACGTGTTCTTCTTCGCCATGGATCCGGGATTCTACGCGGAGGGAAAGAACCGCACCGGGCTGCACTCTCCGGATCTGGAAACGGCTCGCGAAACGGAGCTCCGGAGCTCCGTCAATGGCGAAATCTCCTCTTCTTCTTCCTTGCCCCCTTCTTCTTCCTCTAGCCTAGGAGAGAGAAACACTATGAAATAATGAGGGTTTAATCCCTCTCCAAAGCCCTAAGACCCCCCAGCAATAAATCCCAGCCGTTGGATCTAATTCCAAGAAATTTGATCGGTCGGATCTTCTTCTCCGCTCAAAATCGCGGAACAGAATAAACAGGGCGCACGATCACAGGTGCACGGTCAGTGGTCGTGCGCGATGAGGGCAATGGTCGTGCGCACTATCCGGGACAGAACTCTGAATTCTTGCGAATAAGCGCACGATCGCTGGCGCACGATCACTGGTCGTGCGCAAAGAGGGAAATGGTCATGCGCACTGTCCGAGACAGAACTCGATTCTCTTCTGAATTAACGCACGATCGCTGGCGCATGATCACTGGTCGTGCGCGATGAGGCCACTGATCGTGCGCTAAGAGCAGACAGGGAAAATTCTAGCCTGCTTCACGTGCCGCACTACCACTCCGCCTACTTCGCGGAACTACCAGTTTTGGGGTGTTACAGCAACATCGAGTATTTAGAGACCAGAGCCCTAATAACTCCATTGAATGAAGACGTTAACAAGTTAAACGAAAGATGCATGCTTCTGTTCCCAGAGGAAAGCACAACGTACTACTCTTTCGACTCGGTTTCTGACGATAACAATAACTTATATCTTCCAGAGTTTTTAAACTCCATTAATCCTGGTAATCTACCCCCGCACAAGTTAACATTAAAGCGCGGTTGTCCCATTATGCTGCTCCGAAATATAGATCCAAAAATTGGATTGTGCAATGGCACAAGACTAATATGTCGTACATTTGCAAGAAATATCATTGAAGCAACTATATTGGTTGGGAAATTCAAGGGTCTTTGAGTTTTTATTCCACGCATACCGCTTAATAGTGCAGAAGATATAAAAATGTCATTTGAGCTAATGAGGAAACAATTTCCGGTCAGATTGAGTTTCGCATTGACAATTAACAAATCACAGGGCTAATCAATTGGAAATGTAGGAATCCATCTTCCAAATCACGTATTCAGTCATGGCCAATTATACATTGCTTTATCAAGAGGGGTTTCAGCATAGACCACAAGAGTTTTAGTAAAAAATCATGCAATCGAGGGTCATGAGGGTGTGCACACAAAGAACGTGGTTTTCAAAGAGATATTTGCATGAGTAGATTCGAATCACACACCTTGAACGGTATGACATCAGATTCAACCCAACAATATTTGGGTTCATGCATTCTTTTACTATTTCTATCTTTACACATCTAATTATTTGTATTATATGCTGCCAGCGGTGCAAAAAAAAATAATGATGGCAAAACCCACATGTGTCATTATTCATTCAAGACTGAATGATGGATGTACGTTTTCCGTGACTATCTGATTTTAAAAGGAAGATTCATACCAAAGTCATACACCATGATAACTTCATATGAAGAACTCCATAAGTATGGACTCAATGGTATGTACTTAGTTTCCAAAAATTAATTTCACCCTGTTTTTAAATATTCAAAAGTTTTTTAAATATAGTTGACTAATATTACTATATATTATGTATATTATTTTTAATTATTTAAATTCATTTGTTTCAGGCGTTGCACTGCAATTTATAAAGCCTCCGGTCAATTTTATTAAAGGTTCACTGTGCAGGTTAGGAGAGATTGAAAATGTATACGGTAAAACTAATGTACAATTAGCTAACCTCATCGCTCAAACCTACTGGTCAAAATTTACGCATGTCACCAGAGATTGAAGATGTACATGGTTACATGACTACAAATTGGGCAGTGCTGAGATTGAAATTTACGCATGTTAACTTAAGATATTTGATTCTATTCTGTTATATAATGTTGCTCTCATTACATACTTTGTGGCCACGATGATTTTTGGTCCCACGATGAATGATGTTATTACGACAAATGATACCACGATGATTTTTGGTCCTACGATGATTCTCGCCACCACGCCGAATGTCGACCCCATGAAAAATGTCAGACCAAGGATGACATTCGCACCCACGACTAAATGTCGCCCCCATGACGAATGTCGCCCCACGACGAAGAACGCCCCCACGATGAATGTAGCCCCCATGACGAATGACGCCCTCCCGACGAATGTCTCCCCCACAACGAATGTAGCCCCCACGACGAATGACGCCCTCCTGACGAATGTCGCCCCCATGACGAATGTCGCCCCCACAACGAATGTCGCCCCCACGATGAATGTCGCCCCCACGACAAATGTCGCCCCCACGACGAATGTCGCCCCCACGACGAATGTCGCCTTGCATAGGGCCAGAGGCCCATGCCTGTCACTCATATATATATATATATATATATATATATATATATATATATATATATTAAAATATACATCTCTTTATATATATACCCTTCACAAAAAAGACAAAAAGAAGGAGTTGAAAATTAAAGAGAAAAGAAACACTCCACCTACACAAATAAGTGTGGGGGTGTATACATTATTGAGTGGAATAAAATATGATCCTTCTTTAGAACAAACCCAAACAAGGCTTAGTAATGAAAAAGTTTGCTATCATTTCTTATCTCTTTATCACCCAAGCCACATTACAACCTAAGGCAAGTCCTATATGATCCAATATAGTGAGTCGAGTCCAAACCAATGGAGATATGTAATAACCAAAGTTTTTGTTTTGTAAAAAAACATTGTACTTAGGCATTTGTGAAATTATGACTAAAGATAGGGCACAATGACACCAAAGGATCCATATAGCCGACCCCACTATAGTGGGATAAAGGCTTGCGTGTTGTTGTTGGTTTTGTAAATACTTTTATTAGGAGTAAAGTGTAAAATCTGAGCTTTAATTAAGGGATTTAACTTATAACTATTTGTTTGATCTTCCTTAAAAATTGGAAAGTTTAAAAAGCTAAATTGTTTTTCATTTCACCTCTTTTGAACAAAAGCACTTTTCTTTGGACTATACTTTTGCTTAGTATATTATATTTCACTTTATAAGACATGAAACTTATATAGGAGAGTTTGAAGAACATTTACATCCTAATTTCTACTTTGCTCTAGAATAGTAAAACATAAGTGTGGTGGTGTATGATGAACATGTATTTATAGTAAATTTATATTCATTTCATCATCATTTTTCATTATTAAAATTCACTTTTCATGTGCTACTGACTTATTTTCTCATTTCAGGACTATGTAGAGAGAATCAGGTGTCACATCAGAAATTGAAAGTAATCAGCATGGAAAATCCTTGAAGATATCATAATTTTACTTTTTGGCACACACCCCGGGACACATGACCGTATGTTTTTCCCATGTCACGATTGGATATGGATACAGGATGATTAGGCCATGAAGCAATGTGATTTTTAATGCACACGCCCGGAGACACATGCCCATGTGCGTCGACCATGTGCAAAATTGACAGATGGATAAGAACCAGGGACATGTCTGGATGTCTTGGATGCGATGATTGGGACACACACCCGAAGGAACACGCCCATATGCATGGACCGTGTGCCATTATAACTGTATGGGATGATCCAGGGCCACGCCGTTTATGCTTTTGAGAAGTATTTTATTTATATTTTTAATGCTTTGAATTATCTTCTTTTATATTATGTATTTTAATGCTCAGAGAGTTATTACTAGTATAATTTTATCGTGATCTATGATACCCATGATCTCCATATAATTTTTGTAGCAAATGGGTAATGTCAAGCGTAGTATAAAGAGAGTAGATTGCACATTGAAAGAATAGGGAACCATGATTCTCCCACCTAGAAAAAGTTTTCAAAGAACTATAAATCGATCTTTAGGGCCCCCTACTCATAGGTTAAATCTCAGGTAGGCCTCTATAAAATTAGAACTTTGGTGTCATCTCGACCAGGGAGATAGGAGTGGTTTAGAATCCTGCGGAGTAGAACTAAATCGAACATTACTTCTCTTTCATAAATAGAACCTTTATTTTGTAAGAATCTACATAGTCACTTATCTTTCCAATAGTATACTGGTTATCTTATATTAGTTAGTAATCTATTTAATTTATTATAAAATTAATTTTCCAAAGATAATTGCAATAAAATAATAAAAGATAATAGAAGTAGGTTACGTAAGGAGCAAACCCCTGACATAATATAATAGTGAATCATGATATCATAAAAAATCCTATACTCAACGATAGGTGCGCTTGCCTAAAAGCACAGAAAACCTACAGCTAAAATTGTATGCAAAAGGAGCATGTCAACCAGCTGTCACCTCAACTCTCGCTGGAACATGTCTTCCCGTGAGTACTAAAATTATCGCTGCCTAGATCTTGCGATCCAGGCAATCACATCATCTCAAGGGCCAACAGGAAGGACCATGAAGTCATTCCCTACCATGCAAGGCCACCCAGTGAACAATATATAGCCTGGTTTTCTCATGCTCTCATGGTGGTCTGAGGCCATTCTTGGCCGGGAAGCACCACCTCTGATGGTAGGAGTGGCATAAAATCATCCAGGAAGAGAACTAGACAAGATGGGAGTTCAGGAACAACACCTTTGGAGGAGTTTGGACGTCTGGTTGAGGAGGGAGATTGATTTACAGTCATGGAGGCGGTGGTGGTTGGTAGAGCTTGTCTTCACCACCGGCAACACCATTCTCACTGGAAACATTTTGTTTTCGTTTGCCTCTTATCAAGTAGTTAGTTTAGGGAGACTTTTAGGAAGGAATTAAAGAGGGGAAGTCTCTTATGATTTGGAAGAAATCCTCTTTATATAGACATGGGTGCACACACATTTTCAATGCCATGCAACCCTTTAACTCCTTAAGAAACGAAATGACTCCCATACTTTGGCCAAGGCATTGTATCCCAAGCATTAAAAGCCAAAATAATAATAATCAAAAAGATGAGGAGTTACATTGAATTCGTCCAAGGTTGATTCCCATGGTCAAATTTGACCCTTTTGATGACATGACAAGCCATGCCATGAGGGGTAAGGGTGCAAGCTAGCCTCTTTGGATCAAGGAAACCAATTAGAGGATAAATGAGGCTCCAACCTTCAAATCCCCAACACATATAGACTTTGAAGCTTAGGTTTTACCAAGTTAAACCTTAGGTTGACCATATCATGCAGACGATGATGTGGAGGTCAATAATGAGGGCTAAGACCATCAAATGATTCATTAGACCAAGGTTTGGTCCAAAAGGCTCTATGGTGACTTATTGGATCACTATTGGCTTAGGGTTGACCAAGTCAACTTCTACTTGACTTGAATGGTCAACTAAGTTAGGGTGGACCCCATTGACTCAACTTGTGTCCACTCTGGCTTGAATCAACTTCTTCGGGCAAAGGGCCACAAAGGATTGATTATGAGCTGATCAAATTACTTGAGAAACATGATGTGACCACCAGGTCATATTAGTGTGTATTAGGTCTAAGTTGACCTATTTAAAATCAATAAGGGTAAATGTGTCATTTATAATCCCTTGGCATGCCTAGGTTTTATACTAGGTCACCACTAAATTCTGGGTAATTTGGGATCTCTATGCCTTATTAAGGCAACATGTGAAGTCAACGAACTTCTAGGGTACACAAAAATATTGGGATGTTGCACCTTGCCTCCCTGGTTCACAATTAGCATCACTTGCATGACAGAGATTAAAGTGCAAGCAATGCAGATCAAATGTAATATCCTTATTCCTTCTAGACCCCTTGGGTTAGTGTTAGGGTTGGAGTTGTGAGTAGAGGTTATGGTATGACCCTAGGTCAACTTGAACTTAGGAAAAATTCTATAAACACCCCAAAAGTACGCAAGTCAACCTAGGCCAATTTACATCAAATTGGACTCGCCAATTTAAATTGAACTTACCAATAGGTCCCTAACCCTAAGAGAGGCCCAAGTGACCCGAAATCCCCATCATGGGGTCACCAAATGGCCCAAATTGACCAAAGTACCCTTTAAGTCAACATAGGTCAATCCTTCACCAATAGGTCCAATTGACCCTCAAAACATGAATTGACCTCACCTGTAGTCTTATAAAATCATAGTAGATCCAATGGACCCAAAATCCCCATCAAGTGGTCATCAATTGGTCAAATTTGACCAAAGTCAACTTTCCCCTAATTTTGGTCAAAATCACATATATTGGCTAAATTGGCCCAATTAGGGCATCACCATGACCCAATAACCATTGGGTGGTGTCAAGGTGCTCAAGGCCAACACATTGGACCAGTCAACCCATTAGTTGACCAAGTCAACCAAGAAAGTAAACATTGGTCAAAAATAGCCTAAATGGGCATTTGGACTCAATTGAACCTAACCTCTACGGGCTATGGCCTTATTACCAAGCCTAATCAGCAGCCCATGAGCCCAATTACAAGGCCCAACTTTTGATTTTTTGAAATTTGGAGGCATTGAAGGGTAGTTTAGGTTTTTCCCCAAATTTTGAATTAAGAAGAAGGGAAAAAAGTGAATGAGCTCCACATGGCATGCCTTTCATCTCCCCAAAGCCATAACTGAGCATCTCAATTACTCCCCCGACCGAATTCCAGCTGAATTGATGCCACTTGGCATTAAGGAGGAGCAACCAATGCTACCCGAAATCCCCAAAATGGCACAGCCATATACAACAATCCTCAACAAAAATTAAGGGTTCAACTAGATTTAAAAAGCCCTGAGGAGTCGGGTTGGAGCTTTACAGAGGAGAAAATGATGGAGGATTGCTGGATCGAGCATGGTCGCCAGAGAGAATCACCACCAAGGCCGTGCAAGGGAATAGCCGTCCTCAAGCCCTATCAATGTTTAGTTTCTCCCCCTCTCCCTCTATGTTATTCTCTTAGATCAATTAGGAGAGGTATCTAGCTCAATAGAGCTGGATTCAAGGTGAGAAAAGTGTGACTTTTCCGTGAAAAAGCCCAAGCTCAGGATTGCCGAAAAAGCTTCCTCCAGCCGCCATATCGTCACCAATCGCAATCCCCCCACCTCAAGAGGTGGTGGTGGTAGCTGGTCGTGGGCCGGCGTTGGTGGATGGGGAAATGCCTCACAAAATAGCCCAGTGCGATGAATCTGGGCCGTCTGCTGGAGGAGGACGATGACAAGATGTTGTCCATCCTGCGCCAAGATTCATGCTGATTTATAATATATGATAACTATAGTTTTATTTAATTATTAATATTCTATCACATTCTATATAGACATTTGTAGCTTAATATTAGGTGTCGTAAAGGCAGATTTATGAAAACCTTTGAATATGAAAATTATAACCTTAGGTCTTAACTTTAATTTGGCATGATTTTTGTGGGATTTGGTGCACCAGAGCTCCTTGGGCACTAGTTTTGGTGCAGGGTGTACAAAGTGTGCATGCATGTGAATTTTTAGTATATATCTATAAATACACCATGCATGCAAGTGAAACTTAAAACATAGGTGAGTCATAGAGGTCATGATTAATATCAGGATGCAACCTTTTAATAGAGATTGAGAGCCGACGTGAAGGTGTAGCTAGTCACTAAGAAAGTGCAATGATTGATGTTCAATTGAACATCGTCGCTTCCTTATCCCAGGTATTTGTAAATCACTTTATGAAGTTAGAGTAACTAGAGAGGAAGTGGGTATGTAAGAATGGGTAGTCACCAACAAGATTAAATATCTTGTGAAAGGGAGGTTTGGGATGTCACCCAATCATACCTCCTAGTATCGCGACGAGCCCTTCACCAGGTAGCCCTCGGGAAGTCGAAGGTTAACCCTAAAACTACTAAGTTCAACTAAACCATAGAAAAGATTAGTTAAGTAGGACAACTTGATAAAATAATCATCATCCCAAACATGGGACGGATTGGGACAAGGAGGGGTTAATTTCTGCGAGCGGTAGGCTAGGTGTTATCTAAGGAGGACATGATATTCTGACGAGCTGGAGGCTCGAGAAATACAATTAAGATGCGTTACTTACCACATAGTATGCGGATACCATGTGTGTTCTTAGGGGCGTACGTAAGGTCTAGGTGGGAGAAGTCATACTAGCCTAGGAGTGGTGGACCCGATCCACTGCCCCCATTTGCCTCAATGGGGTGTACCTGAGCGGAGACTCAAAAAGCGAGATAGAGGTGGTGCTTACCAGATAGTACGTGGATACCCTGTATGATCTTAGGGGCGTGCAAAAGGTCTAGGTTGGGAGATGTGTGACATAAGCCTAGAAGTCGACATGCCCGATCAACTGCCCTGCTTGCCTCAACTGGGTACCTGAGTTGACACACTCGAATAAAGGGAACTAACAAAAGGTCTGTACGTATAGAGTCAAGTGTGTTAGTTGCACCCACACCATAGCATAACATCATTTCATAAACAAGACCACATCGTATAAATTAGTATGGGCTCTTTTATATGATGAGTTTACCTTAGAGCCAGATCCCTTAACTTATAAGTTTGTATGGACATTTATATAAGTTAAGGTTAATTTTGTAGCTGCTCTTACCCTTTCTCTTACACTGCTTGAGATATATATAGAATTGTCAGTATAGCTCTTTTTTATTGTAGTACATATGTATATGCTTGTTAGCTAGTTCCATGTCACCTGCTTAATTTTACCCCGTGTTGTCCTCAGCTTCGTCCTCCCTCACGGTGCCTAAGAGTCGCACGGGGAGGCGAGGACAAAACTGGCTTAGTCTTTATGACTAACGGTCGGTTGTGACCGTAACACCAGGTGTATGAGGAGCCGGAGCAGCAGTACGACCAGCGACACGTGATGGCAAGACCTGAGGAACAACTGTCGCACAGCATTACCACCCAATGATAGGTTGTTGAGAGTTCATTAGCTTCTGCATATATGTAAAGTGAGAGAGTGTGTTTAGTTTTATTTGGACATGTATTGGGCATAAGCCCTTACTCTCTTTCTTTTGTTGTACTCATTGTTGGACTTGTATTCATTTGGATATATATATTTGTGTGTGTGTATGTGATTGTGGACTTGTTTAATTAGTTTACTTCGTATCTCATGTTGGCCTAGTTGATCATTCTTGCGGAGGCGACTAACTCGTGTGTTAGTGTCACCGTAAGACGGCAGTTATGGGCATAAGATCCGAGAACTCTCCAGTGCGGGAGAGGGATCTTACATCAAACCTCTTCATCTCATTCTCCACTCCTCAAGGTCACTACCTTACGATTGCAATAAATGGTGGCACATTGTTCCGCGAGCCAATCTAGTCCAAATATCACTTCGAACTCCACTAACGACAAGATTTCCTCTTCCAAGTCAAAGTCACATTGTTCTTGTAACACCTCCCCTGCAATGACCATATAATATGGGTCCATCCGGGATGAAGAACCGGACGAAGAACCGCTACGCCAATCGGTGAGGCAGACTCGCCGTGGTAAAGCCGTGAGACGAGGACCTCCAGAAGATTGTCCAGAGAGCAGCGGGGCTGGTTATGAAGATTCAGAGTAGTTTCATCAGGTTGCTGCTGCTGGGAGATGTCGGAAATTTCCGACATCCACTGTCGCCTGGGCGACAGTGAACTTCTTCAGATCTATTGCTGTTTAATGAACTTGATCCTTATGTTGTTTTCTACTGTTTTTATTTGAACAATATTGATGTAATATTAATGATATTTGAATTTTTTTTTGTTAAGTCTTTTGAAATTCTATTGTTTGATTTTTAAAATTTAGGCTTTTGCTTTTTAAATTGTTTAGGTTTTGTGATAAATTTTTTTTTTAATTTTATAGGCTTTAAATAGTGATATATTCATTGTGAAATGTCTAGAATTCCCAATTCTAGCCTAAGCATAGAAAAACGGGAATCCGGTAACGGCTTAGTGAATATATCCGCTAGTTGATTTTCTGTGCCTATAAAGTTGATTTTTATATTACCCTTCTTAATATGATCCCTTATAAATTGATGTCGGACATCTATATGCTTAGATCTAGAATGTAATACGGGATTGTTAATTAAGTCTATAGCACTTTTATTGTCACACTTTAATTCTACACTACTTTGTTTCATGCCAAAATCTTCTAATGTTTGTGACATCCAAAGAGCTTGGGCACAACAACTACCTAGTGCAATATATTCGGCCTCGGTAGTAGAGAGGGAAACAGAATTCTGTTTCCTACTCGACCATGAAATAAGTGAAGGGCCGATAAAGTGACAAGTGCCACTAGTGCTTTTCCTATCTAAAGAACATCCCACATGATCGGAATCCGAAAAACCATGTAAAATAAAAGAATCATTATGAGGATACCATAAACCTAATTTTGATGTTCCTATGAGATATCTAAAGATACGTTTCACCGCTTTTAAATGTGACTCTTTAGGATTAGCTTGAAATCTAGCACATAAACAAACGGCAAACATAATATTAGGTCTAGATGCGGTTAAATACAATAAAGACCCTATCATACTTCTATAAAGGGTTTGTTCAATTGAAACACCACTTTCATCTTTTCCTAATTTTTGTGAAGTACTCATAGGAGTGTTTGCATGCTTAAGGTTTTCAAATCCAAATCTTTTTAACATATCATGAATATATTTGGTTTGACATATAAAAATTCCATCATGTTTTTGTGTAATTTGAAAACCTAGAAAATATGAAAGTTCTCCAACCATACTCATTTCAAATTCATTTTTCATAATTTGAACTACTTCATTACACAACTCTTCATTAGTGGCTCCAAAAATAATATCATCAACATAAATTTGTAAAATAACTAAATCATGATCAATTTGCTTAATGAAGAGTGTAGAATCAGCACTTTCTATTTTATAATCGTGCTTTAACAAATATTGAGTTAATCGATCATACCATGCACGAGGCGCTTGTTTTAATCCATAAAGCGCTTTATCTAATTTATAAACATAATTTGGATATTTCTCATTTATAAAGCCAGGGGGTTGTTCTACATAAACCTCTTCTTTTATATACCCGTTTAAAAATGCGGTTTTGACATCCATTTGATATAATTTAAATCTTTTAAAACAAGCAAATGCAAGAAATATCCTAACCGCTTCTAATCTTGCTACGGGTGCAAAAGTTTCATCAAAATCTACCCCTTCAATTTGTGCATAACCTTCTGCAACTAATCTGGCTTTATTTCTAATAATTCTAGATTCATTATCCATTTTATTTTTAAAAACCCACTTAACACCAACTACAGGACGATTTTTGGGTCGTTCTACAAGATTCCAAACCCTATTACGTTCAAATTGATTAAGTTCTTCATTCATAGCTAAAAACCAAAATTCATCATTTAAAGCGGTGGAAACATCTTTTGGTTCTATTTCAGAGACAAAACAAAGGTTTGAAAATAAAACATGTAGCGATGAACGAGTACTAACCCCTTTTTGCGGATCTCCAATGATAAGCTCCTTTGGATGATCCTTTGAAAATCTCAATTCACTTGGAGGCACATATTCTTCTCTTTCTTCTTCTCTTTCTTCTTCTCTTTCTTCTTCTCTTTCTCCTTCTCTTTCTTCTCTTTTTTCTTCTTCATTTTCTCCAAGTTCTTCATCATCATTCTCCACCGAAGGAAGGGGATCATCTTCTTTTCCTTTTATTTTCTTTTCTACACATGAAGCAAACTCATCAAACCTAACATGAATGGATTCTTCAACTATTTTTGTTCTTTTATTAAAAATCCGATAAGCTTTACTAGTTGAAGAATAGCCAATAAAAATACCTTCATCACATTTTTCATCAAATTTTCCTAAGGAATCTTTAGAATTCAAAATAAAACATTTACAGCCAAAAACTTTGAAATAAGAAACATTTGGTTGTTTATTAAAAATTAATTCATAAGGAGTTAATTTTAAAATAGGGCGAAGCATTACTCTATTTATTACATAACATGCCGTGCTAACCGCTTCAGCCCAAAAAGATTTTGGTAATTTGAATTCAGATAACATTGTACGGGCTAACTCTTGAAGAGTTCTATTTTTCCTCTCCACTACACCATTTTGCTGTGGTGTGCGTGGAGCGGAAAATTCATGTTTAATTCCTAACTCCGTACAAAAAGAAATAAACTTTTCATTTTCAAATTCTCCTCCATGATCCGATCGTATGCGTTTAATTTTTAACTCAAATTCATTTTCAATACGCAAACATAATTTTGAAAATTCTGAAAATGCTTCAGATTTGGAGGTTAGAAATAAAGTCCAACAAAAACGAGAATAATCATTAATCAAAACAAATGTGTATTTTCTACCTCCTAAGCTAGAAATTCCAATTGGCCCAAATAAGTCCATATGTATTAATTGAAGTGGCCTAGTGGTAGAAATAATGTTTTTACTTTTGAAAGATGATTTTGAAAATTTTCCTTTTTGGCAAGGCACACATGGTGAAGAAGATAAATTTCCATTTAGCAAAGGTAAACCTTTAATTAATTTATCTTTTGAAAGTTTTGAAATTAACTTGGCACTAGCATGTCCAAGTCGCCTATGCTATAAATCTAATTCATCATTTTTTGATAAAAAACATTTTAAGGTAGAATTTGAAAAATCAAGAAATTTAATCATATATACATTATGACATCTAGGTGCGGTAAAAACAATTTCATTTGTTTTGGAATTAATAAATTTGCATAAATTTGTAGAAGATTCAAATAAAACATTTAAACCCTTATCACATAATTGACTAATAGAAATCAAATTATGCTTTAATCCTTCTACAAATAAAATATTTGAAATTGAAAAATTTTCGTTACCCACAACTCCGATGCCGATGATTTTTCCTTTTCCATTGTCTCCGAATGTAACAACTCCTCCTTTCTTCATCTCTAGGCTAAGGAACTTTTCTTTATTGCCCGTCATGTGGTTTGAACAACCCGAGTCCAAGTACCACACGTCTTCTTTGTCCTTAGCCTGCCAACATACCTAGAAAGAAGAGGTGAGTAAAGATCTAGTTACCCAAGTGGTTCCACCCATAGTATAGGTAGAAGCCTTAGGCACCCAGATTTGTTTGATTTTACTTTTTCCTTCTTTCCAGCAAGAGTCCGTAGTGTGACCAAATCTATTGCATTTGGCACATGTAATGTATTTAGAGGAGTATAACTTTTCTGGACTTTTACTGGATGAGGATGCAGTATTTAACAATTCATTAATTTTAGAATTTTTAAGAGTGAATTTTTTGGACTTTTCACTGTCGCCGGCGACAGTGGTTGTCGCCGGGCGACAGCTTCCAGATGTGTATCCGAGCCCAAACCTTCCAGATCCATGGCGTTGGTATCCTAAGATCATATCCAGTGATCTTCGGCCCATTCCAAATTTTTTCATGGCTAGTGTTAAGTCATGAATCTGGTTTTTCATTTGTGTATTCTCGGATACTAGATTTACGCATCTACGTTCAAAAGATTTATTTCCCTCATTGACTTTGGAGATTGAAGATTTCAGATCTCTCTCTAAAATCTCATTCTTGTTAGTAAGAATTTTTATTGTAGAATGAGATTTGGAAAGAGATTCTTCAAGTTCATTAATTCTTCCCAAAAAGTGATCACACTCTTGGCAAGAGATCTCTTTTTCCAATAGTCTTAATTTCCCTTAACAATTTTTTGTTTTCTTTAAGTAAAATGTCATTTTCAGATTTAAGAAGATCATTGTCTTTTAAGCTTTTTTCAAAAAATTTGCAAGTCTTTAAAAATTCAGAAAACAATTCATCATAGGTTGGAGGAGTTACCTCAGTGTCGCTTTGGACATTGCATTCGTCATCAGATATGACACTCTTTCCCATTAAGCATATGTTGGCCTCCTCTTCTTTACTTGAGTCAGAACTGCTTGCATCCTCATAAGTAGTATCATCCCAGGTTTCCGCCTTCAACACCTTCTTCGACCCTTTGTGCTTCTTTTCTTTAAGTTCTTTCAAGTACTTTGGACACTTGCTTCGAATGTGTCCTAACTTCTTGCAGTGATAGCACTCCGGTGGCGGTCTCTCTTCCTCCTCATCGCCTTCCTTTCCTTTTTTCTTCCTAAAGGTCTCCTTCTTAAAATACTTCTTAAACGAATTCCTTCTCTCCGGATTTTTCATAAATTTTCTAAATTTTTTAACAAATAAACTTTCCTCATCTTCTTCATCCTCCTCAGAATCACTAGTTTCTTCCTTCTTTGATCTTAGAGCCAATCCCTTCTTCCTTGGCTCCATATACTCTTGTTGTTGAATTTTCAATTCAACTTCATGAGTTTTCAAGTTCCCAATGAGGCTCTCTAATTGTAAGGTCTTAAGATCATGTGACTCGGAAATTGCAGTCACTTTAGGATAGAACTTCGGGGGAAGTGATCTTAAGATTTTCCTTACCAAATCTCCATTTGAGAACACCTTTCCTAGCACCTTTGAGTCGTTCACGATTTTTGTAAATCGTGTGTACATCGTATCAATCTCTTCATCTACCTCCATTTTGAACCTTTAAAATTCAGATTCCAGTTGAAATAGTTTTGAATCCTTTACCTGCGAAGTACCTTCATGAGTGATTTCTAATAAATTTCAAATTTCAAATGCAGTATTACAAGCACAAACTCTATTAAATTCAGTGCGATCTAGTGCGCAAAATAAAGCATTCATGGCTTTTGCATTGTTCTTACATTTTAATTTATCGTTGTCATCCCACTTGTCTTTGGGCTTATCCATGGTTACATCTCCTACAACAAATGTTGGAGAAGTGTAACTAGATTCTACCATATTCCAGACTTCTATATCTAGCGCAATTAGAAAACAACGCATATGTGTTTTCCAATAATTATAGTCTGTGCCCGTAAAAAGTGGTGGCCTACTAATTCCTTGCCCCTCAACGAACGCGTGATCGTTGTGCGCCATTACTCCTGGTGGTAAAACCGTTTTGGAGTAACCTCCCTCGGATACCACTTGTTGGATCGTATGACGCCCTTAGAGGGGGGGGTGAATAAGGGTGTGTCTAAAAATTAATTTTTACTTAGTAATTTTTTTTAAAGAGATTTTACTTTACTAAAAAATTACTTATAAATACTTTCAAACCAATGCAACTTTAGTATTAAACCAAAACACAAATTTCTAAGATAAAGATTATGCCACCAAATATGTAATTAAAGAAAAAGACATAATTATATTAATCATGAAATTTGAGTACAATAAAAATGATCTTAACAATGCTTAAGATCAAGGCACAATTATGTTAATAAAAATTCTACAATTTTGGTTTACCAATCCTTCTCCCAAGGATCGGAAGGCTATCGCTTGTCTTTCCCAAGACCAAACCCAAGCCTATCCTCTAGATCTTCCCAAGATCTAGACGTAGCACACAAGGCCACGATTTCCCACCAAGCCACGCAAGGACTTGGACGCTCCGCACAAGGAAGCGATTTTCCCCTAAGCCGCGCAAGGACTTAGACGCCGCACGCAAGACGATGATTTCTCTACCAATACAAAATGAAAAGTATGTGAATGAAAATACAATATGAAAAGAACAACTCCCTAGAAGATCAGATCTCTGAACGGATTGTTGAAGCATCGAGATGATCGATGATGTAGAAGCACGCCCGATCTCGTCTTCAATCTTCAATCCTTCTTTGCACAAATGGGAGTTGAAGAGGTTCTGGAGCTCTCTGGTTCATATGCACTCAGGAAAGGACTTGGAATTCTCAAAGCTCTGAATCCACGAACACAAGGAGGCAATTTATAGAAAATCGCTGTCGCCTGGGCGACAGTGACTGTCGGAATTTTCTGACAGCGTTAAACTGCCGCTGGAGTGGCGTCGTGCGGGCAGTTGCTGTAACCGTCGAGCTGTCGCCTGGGCGACATCGATGTCGGATTTCCGACAGTGCAAAACTGCCGATCGTGGGTGGTGTTGTGGGCAGTTGGTGTAACCTCCGAGCTGTCGCCTGGGCGACATCGCTGTCGGAATTCCGACAGCTCAAAACAGACTTTCGTCGAGCTGCCGTGGAGGGAAGTAGTTGTAAATTCTCTGCTGTCGCCTGGGCGACAGCGGCTGTCGGAATTTTCCGACAGTGCAATTTTCCCACATTAAAATTTAGCTCCAGCAGAAATGTGAACATCTCATACCTGTTACCTGCACACCATTAATAAAAATAGAATCAAATACAAACGGGACTTTGTTATTATCAAACCGGAGGAGTGCGAAACGCATGCTCCAACACCCACATCATATAATCGCCACGAATTTGGTATTAAAAGATGGTATAAGAACTTATACCCATAATGAAAACAAACATAAACATAGACATAAACAATAAAAATAGTAAAACTAAACTTAGAAGCTGTCCACATCTATATATGAGTACTTTGGCCTTATGGCCTTACATCACAAATGTTCAAATCAACATTCATTCCATACATCAACAAAGCATAGTAGAAAACCCTCAGTTATCTCGGCGGTCAAGACGGGCAAATTAAATGAAACATGTAAACACGCAGGAGGACGTACACTTCATGAGGCTTAGGCCTTTTTGCACGGCGAGCTGGCTCCATCTTGCGATCCTTTCCCTGTAACCATCACAGAAGAAGCGATATAACATGGGTCTGCCAGGGCTGACCACAAAATTACATAACAACACCCCCTCCTCCCGGCTGTCCTAGCGAACCCTGGGGAAATACATAATTCTGCACGTAAGCACTTCGTATGCAAATGTAAATAAGCATAAATAACATATAAAGCTGTCACAAGCATCAAGCATGTTTCTACGTTGAGCAGGTAAATGAAAGGGGCCTATTTATGTAGTATGTATGCAAACCTGGGTTTCTCCTAAGGCACCCTATAGTGTGTATGATTCTAACACATCATCATTTCAGAACAATCACCATAACATGGGTATTTTCATTACCCCAATGACATACCGGCTGAATCAGAGAACTCTTGCTTAGACTCCACCCGCACATGGATTACTACACCATCGAGCTTGTCCAAGTGCTTAGAGGTTCTCGTCAGTTCCTTCAAACTGGCATAACTGAAGGGCACCCACTTGCACATGGATCACTACACCATTATGCTCATTCATCAGATTCACCAAAACCTTCACAATAGGTTTCAGCCAAAAGTGGCTTGTCTTATCGGGACACCCTCCACACGTGAATCACAACATTACGGGGCTAGCCAGCCGACCACAAAGATGAAGCCACGCCTTAACATACAAGTGGACACAACATTCCACCAAGCATTCAACACGCATATTTTCCCGCGCTAAGCCAACATTCATCCTCACACAAAAATTAAGGGCATCGCAATGGCGTCTTCACTGCAATCAGATTTATAGCAAAATCCATAAAATGCACGTCAAGCAAAATCACTTAATCATACCACCGGTCGCAATTTTGGCTTCACCCACAATGGTTAATCCACTAACAAAGCAGATCTCTAATGCAAAGAATGTCGGGGATGGACTCAATTGACGCAGTGGTTCATCTTGAACAAAAGCAACCCGAACCCCTCTCATTAGAGAGATTTGTATGTCAAATATGCATAAAAAGAAAGGCATAAATCAAAGAGATGTCATTCACACATCCTAAGACCGAGAGGGAGAGGGTTGTTACCTTATTTAACCTCTTCCAAGCCATAGAGATCTTGAGTAGCACAGATGAAAACATGCGCCTTCAAGCCCTGTCCGTGAAGACAACCTCAGGTCATCGAACGGAGTTCCAAAGTTCCAACAATGGTGGAATCTTGGTTTTCTTGCTCCACCAAACTATCACGCTCACCCTAGCCGCAAAGGCACCGAATAATTTTTAGAATGAGGAAGGTATGCTCTCTTCCCTAATAAGGGTTCATGGGCAAACTTATCGGGTCTATTGGATCAAGTTTTAAGAAGATCGGGCGTCCATCAAACATATGTTTACGAATTTGGTTTCGTCAGCTTCCTCCTGACGGTAGCTAAGCTACCGCGCCATACTAGCTCTAGGTCTGGAATGCTCTCAGACCCAAATTTTCTTGAGCAACACGCTTCTCGATGACAATGCACTCATCTAGCTGATATATATACTAGCATCAATATCAGTACCGCTCGATGCTACCTCTCGATGACACACTTCATGCTGACACGCTTCTCGATGACATTACCCATGTCATCTAGATTAAGGATCCACACTACCACACGATGGTACCGATAATGCTTGGTGTTATCTTCTCGATGACAACCGATCTTCAACACTTCTCGATGGCAATGGCATGTCGTCTAAATGTCTACCGTGCGGCACTAGATATTACCGCGCCGCGATATCTCTAGTTGACACTATCTCGACAACAAGCCTCTCTCGACGACATATCATATGTCGTCTAGATAAGGAAAAAGGCTACCATCGACGGTAACTCCTATCGCGCGTGTTAGCTTCCTGCTACCACTTGCCCTGGCACATCTATATCTCAATCAAGGAAAAACGGGGTGCTACAACTCCACCCCCTTAAAACAAATTCATCCTCAAGATTTATAGTGTTACCAAAACATAAAACGCATACATGACGCAAAGAGTTCTAGGAAGTCCTCCCGCATCGCTTGATCACACTCCCAAGAAAATTCGACTCGCCTGCAATTGTCCCAACACACATTTACTAGCTTGACTTCTTTATTCTGCAAATGCCAGATTTCTGAATCCTCCACGCACACCAGATGAACTATAGTCCTTAAATCTTCTGCTATCGACACTACGGCCGACTCAATCACTTTACTAGGCTCCACCAGAGCTTTTCTCATCACCGAGATGTGGAAAATATCATGCAATCCACTTAACTCTAAGGACAACGTCAATTGATAAGCTTCTTCGCCTATACGCTCCGTAATCTCAAATGATCCCGAATACCTTGGACTCAACTTCTTGAGTCGCCAAATTCTTGAAACACCTTTGAACGGCTTGATCTTCAGGTAGACCATATTGCCCATTGCAAACTCCACATTTCTCTAGCGCGCATTAAAATATTTTTTTTTGCGGATCCTGAGCAACCTTCATGTGCCTCTAGATCATCCGCTCCAACTCACAAGCATCGACTACTACCTCTTTTCCCAAAAGCTGGGTGTCTCCAGCTTCTATCCAAGACATTGGCATGGCTGACCGTGATTTCGCCCAAGCTCCTTTTCAGGACAATTGTGCTAATTTTCCGTCCCTGGTTGATATCGCTTATCCTTCAATTCTTGTTATTGTTGAATTAGAGGAGCCTTCTCCCTTAACAATCAGAGTTCGTTCAGAGTATGTTTCAAATGATTTCAGAGAGCCCCATCTTCTTGTCTTCTTGGGAGTAGATCCTATCTGTCATCTTCAAGCCTTCAAATCTGCTATCTCGTAAAGGACTATTTTATATGGAATCAATTGCAAATTATTAGTTATATCCTTTGACGGTCAAGATAGATAATGGTTCTATAAGCTGCCACCTCAATCGAACACTACTTCGCTGATCTTTGAAGAGCACTTCTCTTGAGGTTTGCTACCTCGAGGAAGCGAAAGAGAGGCTCAACTGCTCTTTTTCAAATCAAGCAAGTAAATAATGAAACTCTTGCTCAATTTGTTGACAGGTTCAGAAGGAAATTCCTGAAATTATTGATGTTAATCAGGAGTTTTATAAAAAAACGCCTTGATAAATGGATTACAAGAAGGTCCTCTCAAATTTGAAGTCAGCATAAATCTACCTGAGACTTACGGACATCTTATCAGAATAGCAAATCAATTTATTGAAGGAGAGGCAACAAATCCTAATTACGCCTCTTCTTCGAATCAAAGAACCTAATGAGACCAAAGGAATTCTTATCACCAACATACGTTTTCATCCCAAAATATTCCACAAGCAGAAGACTTTGGATCTTACTTATTTCCTCAGAGTATACATATCCAACTCCCGCAGCAAGATGGATCGCCTGAATTTGTGGAAGCCTGTCCAATTCAGTCTTTCAATCTGAGTACACTTGAATTCAAAAATTATCAAGAAAAGTATTCTCAGCTTAATATTCCAATGGAAGAAGTTCTTTTGATTAATCGAGATATGGCAGAATTTAGAACTCCTCGCCGCATGAAATCAAATGTCAAGTATCATCATGGAGAACTTCGAGTTCATTTTGTGCCCTTAGATTGTCAAAATTCAACTCCTTTTAAAAGTTATCGCGGCTTTTCTCTTTTGGCAATTTTGATAATTTGTGTTTTCGTGCGAGAAACTGTCCATGGCTGACCGTTATTTCGCCCAAGCTCCTTTTCAGGACAACTGTGCTAATTTTCCGTCCCTGGTTGATACCGCTTATCCTTCAATTCTTGTTATTGTTGAATTAGAGGAGCCTTCTCCCTTAACAAACAGAGTTCGTTCAGAGTATGTTTCAAATGATTTCAGAGAGCCCCATCTTCCTGTCTTCTTGGGAGTAGATCCTATCCGTCATCTTCAAGCCATTGAATCTGCTATCTCATAAAGGACTATTTTAGATGGAATCAATTACAAATTATTAGTTATATCCTTTGACGGTCAAGCTAGAGAATGGTTCTATAAGCTGCCACCTCAATCGATCACTTGCTTCACTGATCTTCGAAGAGCACTTCTCTTGAGGTTTGCTACCTTGAGGAAGCGAAAGAAAAGCTCAGCTGCTCTTTTTCAAATCAAGCAAGGAAATAATGAAACTCTTGCTCAATTCGTTGACAGGTTCTAGAATGAATTTCTTGAAATTGTTGATGTTAATCAGGACTGGTATAAGATCGCCTTGATAAATGGATTACAAGAAGGTCCTCTCAAATTTGAAGTCAGCATAAATGAACCTGAGACTTACGGGCAATTTATCAGAATAGCAAATCAATTTATTGAAGGAGAGGCAGCAAATCCTAATTACGCTTCTTCTTCGAATCAAAGAACCCAACGAGGCCAAAGGAATTCTTATCACCAACATCAACCGCACTATATTATGAACATACAATTCCACTAGCTTTTCCACACCATCGACCTTCCGATTCAGAATAAAATGAGCCACCTTGGTAAGGCGATCCACAATCACTGAAATCGTTGTGTTACCTTGATGAGATCGTGGCAAAACCATGTGCGCAATCCATGGATATATCGTCAAACTTCCACTCGGGGATTCGAAGGGGTTTCAAGAACCCACCCGACCTTTGGCATTCAGCTTTCACTAAAGCTCAAGTCTGACATTGGCATACATACAAAGCTACGTCCCGTTTCATCCTAGGCCACCAAAAGGATTATTTCAAATCCAAGTACATCTTTGTACTTCTTAGATGAATGAAGTACATCATAAAATGAGCCTCAAAAATCAACTCCTCACAGAGCTTGCCAAAGTGCGGGACACACACCCTCCCATTCTTCTTCAAGAGTCTGCCGACAATCTCAAAAACACTTCCTGTTGGGTTTTCTATACATCGTAGGTAGATAGCATATCACATATGCGCAACGGAAATAACGAACAAGAACAACCCTAAACATTTCAAGGAACTTGTGATTTCATGAATCAAGAAATAGGAGAAGCAACACCTTGCAATACCTGAAGGGGATTGAGTCAACACTCAACCAAGGTGCTCCACAAATGAGATCCCAAAGAATGATCGTTGAGTCCCAAGCGCAGAAAAGGATCGGCGCCTCTACGGGAGTCCACATGAGCGAAGGAGAACCCTAGCTTCTTGTCGAACAATAACTAGGTCGAAGAGAAGAATGCCCTCAACGTCTTTCACGGACTGCTAGGTCTGACCACAGAAAGAAGCCGCGACAGCATCGGGGTGTGGGAGAGCCGATCGGAACCCTTCCGTCGGAACATTGCGGAACTCTTCTATCGCTCTCTCTTAGTCAGGAAAAGGGGATCGCACGCTTAGGGCATAAGTAAACCGTTATCTATTTATAACCTAGGGAGAGAGAGGCTATCCGCACACCCACGACCAGAAATGGAGTAAACAGAATTCGTCGAGTGATCATGAATTCGTCGAGCAAACACAGAATTCATCAACTGATCATGAATTCGTCTAGCTATGAATTCATCGATACACCATGAATTTCTTGATCCATGAATTCGTCGAATCAGCATGGATTCGTCGAGACAACATGGATTCGTCGAGTCATGAATCCATCGGGTTTGTCGAGTCAGCATGGATTCATCGATTCAACAGGGATTCATCGAGTCAACATGGATTCGTCGAGTCAACATGAATTCGAACATTCGACAAGCTGAGGTAAGAGTAGTTGAGACATTCTCGACGATTCGTCTCGACAACTTGCCAACACGGTCCATACAATATTCACAATACCCGTGGAGTATTCAGTTGACTCGACCCAACTCTAATAAGTCGTAGGATTGGTCCTTCACTCATATCCAATATGAGTAAGACCAACACATTTCTTCCTCCAACTTCTCTAAGCACTCTTGTGTGTGACCCCATAAGCTCATATCGTGTTGGCAGTGAGACTAAATGCTTGATCACTTCCGGATCACCTTGGAAACACCAACAGTCTACCACTTGATCTTGAACGTATCAAACAAAAGTCTCACAAACAATGAGCGGCATCTAGCAATACATCATTGCTACCCAAGCAATAAGAGTTCATAACTCAACAAGCCTGTCTTGACCAATGTATCATTGTTGTCATGTCCCTTTGTCCCTTACATCTGGATAGAACTAGAGGCATGGACCGTGTCACCCTCATAATTATTCAATCTTAATTTCCTGATCTAGAATAGACTGTCTGAAATTGGTGAGATCAATATCTTGTATTGACTCAACCAAGCATGGCCATGCATTTCTCAGTCTCATTCTATCAAGGGGCCCTTGGATGTAACTCATGTCATATAGGATGACAAATTCCATTTCTGTCCACACACAAACACCCAAATGATTAGCAATATACCTAATAACCACCCTTATCATCAGACTTTCTCAAGGAAGACTTTAGATGGCATCAAAGTACGCTCTTCCACACTTGATGAATGATGTGACTTCAGGTCAAAGAACTACAAACACCATTGTCAGTTGAGACCTACTTATGACACGTTCATATAACAACACAAAGTTGTCTCAAGGTGGGCCTGTCTAGTACAACTTGTTCACTAACTAGTACCCATGTGTTGACTTGATATAATAATATCATGACCTGTAGAACCGGTCATCAGTCAATACACATACTAGTCTTAATGTATCATCATCGCCCTTCAACTTCTAAGATGATATTCAGACCAGGGACCATTTAAGAATGAAGCTTCTAATTAAACATAGGCCCTCACATTCAAGTCACGCACTAGAATTCCTATGGAAGTAAACATTCTAAGGGAATCCATTATGCTAATTAATCTATCATATAGAAGAAGTTGACATAATAATAAGAACTTGCCATAAATAAAATATAAAGTACACTATTCATCCCATGAATAAACATCAACCGGCAAATATATATAAATTAATCCACAAGACTCCCACTAGAGATGATCATTCAGGTATCTAATACACAATGATCTAGTATGACCATCATGCTTTCTCTGTGCAAGAGGCTTCGTCAGTGGATCTGCAATATTATCTTCAGTCGGTACTCTACATATGCTCACATCTCTTCGATCGACAATCTCTCGTATTAGATGGAACCGCCGAAGCATGTGATTGGAGCGCTGATGAGATCTAGGTTCCTTAGCTTGTGCAATTGCATCGTTGTTGTCACAGTAGAGAACTACGGGATCAACAATGATAGGAACTATACCAAGCTCGCTGATAAACTTCCTAATCCACACATCCTCCTTCGCCGTATTTGCAGCAGCGATATACTCAGCCTCAGTCATAGAATCAGCAAATGTCTCTTGTTTGGAACTCTTCCATCTTACAGTTCCTCCATTTAGGCAAAATACAAAAACTGATTAGTGTTGGATCTTACAACGCCCTTAGAGGGGGGGTGAATAAGGGTTTTATGGAATTTAGATCATAATTAAATTTATCAGAGTTTGAGACTGAAGTTTCAGAACATTTTATAGAAAAATATATTTTAATATTCCAGATAGGATTGTAATGAAGATTTCTTTTTTAAATAATTGAAACAAAACTTTTTGTAGACTGTTGCTAATGCCTGATGTTAAGTCCTAACGCTGGGCGTTAGCTCTCTAGAGAATATTCCTCAGAACAAAAAGATTGCCACAGTGATTTTACTTATGAAATCTCAAATGAAATACAATTCCAGAAAATCAGAGATAATGAAAATAATTATTGTATTTCAAAGATAATTATACAAATATTAATTTTAATACTTTGATGAAAATAAAAATTAAGACATTCTTGAAGAGGAAATAAAATCAATTGAATAGAACATTAAAAGACATGATTTTATTTCATAATAAATTGAATACACAAATGTTTAATTTCTATAACGCTAGAAATCAAGGCAAAAATATGTAAAAACACTTTTTGTTGTTTCACCGGTCCTTCTCCCAAGGACCAGTTGGCTATAGCCAATCTATCCCCAGATAAGGCCTCTAGCCAGCCCCTAGATCTACCCTTGACCTATTCTCCATGCACAAGGTGGCGAATTACACCCTAAGCCTCACAAGGAGCTAGTCGCCAACACAAGGCGAATTTACCCACGTAATCCTTCCCAGAATCCGACGTTCTCACCGAACGATTTCTCCACACAAAATACAAAAGGATAAATAAAAGATTACAAGATAAGTAATGAGAAACTCCCCAAGAAATTCTGAAGGTGAAGACGAAGTCGATGTATATGTTGGCGTTCTTGAAATGATCGTCCTTCGTATGGAATATGCGTTGTAGACCTTCTCCTTTAAAATCTTCTTTAGATCTTCATGTAAGCCCAAGGGAGATATCTTAATTGTTGTACACGAACCTCTCTCCATAGTATCAGAATTCTGGAATCATCTCATCTCATTAAGAATGAGAGGGGCTGTACATTAAATGGCCACAGAAGCTAATGCATGGCGTTAAGGGATAACGCCAGCGTTAGTAAACATGCAATGTCATGGCTGAAATCGCGCAACCGTCAAGATCGTGGTAGTTTGCGGATTCAACACAGTCGTTAAGAGTCAATGCTGGCGTTGAGTTGTTCTCCTTCAAATTCGTCGATCGGCCTTCTCATTTTGTCGAGCGCAGGTCCAGTTCGTCGAACTCAGGTCCAGTTCGTCGAACGCAGGTCCAGTTCATCGAACGCAGGTTCAGTTCGTCGAACGCAAGTCCAGTTCGTCGAACGCAGGTCCAGTTCGTTGAACGCAGGCCCTGTTCATTGAACGCAGGTCCAGTTTGTCGAACGCAGGCCCTGTTCGTCGAACGCAGTTTCTTCAGGAGGAATTTTGTCGAACTGAGATCAAAGTTCGTCGAATGGCTATCGCTGGCGTTAAGTACTAACGCCTGGCGTTGTCTCTGCCTTCTCTCTTCCTTCTCAACGGATTTCTTCTCAACGACATTTCTTCTCGACGGATTCCTTCTCAATGGAGGTTAACGTTGGGCGTTAACAGCTAACGCGGGGCGTTAGCTCTCTTTCCAGAGAGTCATCTCCATTTAGTATACTATTCAAGGAATGTGCAGCTATAGTTCCTGTACAACCTGCACACTATAAACACACGAAATACAAGATCAAATACAACACGGTATTTGTTATTCTCAAACCAAGAGATGCGGAACATAGGCTCCAACAATCTTCCCCTTTTGATAATAACAAATACCTGTATGAGAAATTAGTGAACTTAAAACCATTTGTGTTTATAGATAAGTGCGGTATTAAGATATGCATGAATAACAGGTTAAAAGCATGATAGATTTAATAGCGATAATGCATACTCTTTCTATATGAAGTCCTCCCCGTACATAAGTGTTCACTTAAAATTTACTCCCCCTAAATATCTATTTTACTAGATTTCTCAATTTCTTCTCCCGCTTTGTTATTAACAAAAGTGGGTAGGGATGAGTGAAAAATTGGCCACCAATCAAGCGAACAAGGCGTTATCGTGAGAATTAGTCTTCGAGTTTTTTTCTTTTCCATTTTTCCCCTACACTAGAAAAACAAAGAAAAACTTCGATTTAAGATAGATAAGGACCCACTTATTGAAGGATTTTCATGATCGAGCATATGATAGTGTATGCACCTCCTATATGATTACTCCCCCTAGAAAATATACCCCTTTTTTAGTTTAATATTATTATAAAGCACTCCCCCTAAATATTAGATTTATGCAATTTAATCTCCCCTTTTGGTAGTATCAAAAGAGGGTTTTAGGAGTGAGTATGTAATAAGGAGTAATATGTTCTATGTCGAGAAGAAAAATAGAATGCAATCAAAAGCTTGTTAAATACTACTTGTTGAGAAAAATATAAGCATGATGTAACATATAGTAGTAAGCAACATAGCTAACATAATAAAGTAAGCATTTTATTTTAAGATACCACTTGTTGAAACCATGGTGATAAAAATAATAGACATGAATGGCATAAGTGGTAAACTTAGCAAAAGAATATAATAAGCACTCTTAAACATAAACATCATTTTTAGAAGATAAAATCATACAAAGGATAATTAGTTTTAAATTTGAAAAGTTGATGTTTGAGTTAATGATTGAAGAGAGACTATTCCATTAAGATAATATTGCAAGCATGATTTCATAATATCAAGAAAAGATACACAAACTACAATGTAATAAAATTTGCATTTCAAGTAAACATAAACATTGTAGCGACCATGCTTTGTTATCTAGTGCATTTACTTAAGTTTGTAGAGATTTGAGTAGATGAGCATTAGGATCCAATTCTCAAGAGTAGAAGTTTTATGAAAGATAATGATGTGTACAAAGTAGTGTTTTGATAAAGTATACAAGTGAATGAATCAAAGACACATGACATATATAATGAAATAACACAACATTAAAATACACAAATACTATTACTTCCACAATATTTCAATGCACATGAATAAATAGTACAACTACCAAGGTGCTCTACACACACAATGCTTATTATACTTATCAGGGTGCAAAGTAGTGCTTGGTGGATCACTTTTATACTTTTTAGCTTTATTTTCAATTCTTTTTTTTTGATCTGGTGTACTAAAGAGAAGTGGTGTATAAATTGTTTGCTACAAGACACTTTATAATTCTTAGCCAAGGTGCTCAACCTCACAATGCTCATTAAGACTTATCAGGAGGGTGAGTAGTGCTTGGTGGAGTTTTCCTTGTCATTTATTATTTGCTTTTTAGTTTAGTGACTAAGGACTCCGAATTCACTTGTTTTGCAAACATAGCATTTTAAACCACATTTCTCTAATGAATAAGTGCATGAAAGACAAAGAAATGTAATAACCAATTCAATGTTGTGTAGGTAATCTATTTATACATTTTAATCATTTTTGTTATTACACTACACAATCATGTAAGAATAAGATTGTAAACACATGTAGGTAATCAGAAATAAGTGAGTGAATGAATCATTATCAAACATAATACATTACTCATACTTAGAGGCATGCTAAGCATTTCTACACATGTTTATCTACAATCAATTTCATTGCACATTACAAGATAATATTCAAGGCATGATAAATATAAAACAATGTTTTTTTAAGAAACTTGAAAGTTAGATTAAACAATGTATTTAATCTTTAATTGATATAATTAATCATCCTTGATAATGGCAATGAATAACAATCAGTTTTTATAAAATTTTAGAATTTTTTTTATATATGCACAAAACAATAAACACACATAAAGAAAAACATATTTTTGTTCTTTAAAATTGTTTTGTAATTTTGTATTTGTTTTTATATATATTCTCTGGAAAACATAGAAGTCTTTAATAGCCCTTTCAGTAAATGATATTCTATGTCAGAGAAATTAACAAAAATAATGCATGAGAAAACACATATAATTTAAAAAAAAATATTTTAAAGGAAATAAAAAGATAGAAAACTTTTTACAAACAGAGAAATAAAACACACACAAAATATTAAAATAATACCAGAAATAGTTCAAAACAAAAAACAAATATTTTGGAGCAAAGGAGCTAACGCCTGGCGTTAACTTCTTAACGCCAAAACAGAACACTAAATTTTGATGTTGTAAAAAAAAAATTTTATGATTCATTTGTATTATAAAGAGACATTCCTTCAATTGAAATTTCAGAGTATATTGATTAGATTTGAAGGCTCTTTTAGCATGTTTTTAGTGATTTTTCAAGTACTTGTGTTTGGTAAAATCATTAAAGCTCAAAGTAATTAAATATGCAAACACAAGGTGCAATGTTAGAACAAAAATAAATATGCATGATTTTAGAATAAGGAGTGAGATAATATTCATGCAATGAATATAATATAAGCATATCTAAGATCAATATACCTTAACTACATGACTACACTCTAGACCCATACTAAGTGACGAATGGGCATGAGGAGTTGCACACATGCCATAGGTTGGGGTGTTAATCCCATATGCATACAAAAGACGATGATCAACCTAGCATTCTTTCCCCCCAGTGCCTCGCAAGGCCCCACTTGAACCCTCCCCGGTTAAGGACAAGACATGACTTAGAGGATAGGTCTCTAATGCACACAATCCTACGCCCTCGCTATTATGATACACAAGTCATAGGTTTCATGATTATGGACATACTAAGCGTGTAAGCCTTAAATATATAAACTATGGTATAATTGCATGATTAGTTTTGGATTTACACTTATATCGAAGATTGTTGACTTTAAATCCATTTAGAATACATTTTATTCATGCAAATAACTACAAAAGAAATTATGATTTTCATATTTTAGTAATATAATTTACTTTAGCATTGCAAGATATATAACTAGCAAGGACATTGATTTCTACCAATGGTAAGTGATGATGCTAGTATTATGAATTATGACAACAAGGTGCAAAGCTAAGTTAAATTAGACAAATATATAATTGAATTGCATGTATTCAAACATAGAGTTTTAAGTTTTCATAGACCTAGAATGAAGTGACAATTCTATTTGATTTCATCATGTTTATATTAAGTTAATTCTTAGGTCTAAAGATAATGAGATACATGCAAACAATAAAGATGCACATCACAAACACAAAATAAGATATGAAACTATAATACCAATTGCAATCATATATTTCATAATTCCTAAGGTTTATAGAATTAGTTGATTTAAGATAGGCCTTGATGGATCATGAATTATGATATATGATTATAGTGAATTTTAGCATAAGATATTAATAGATCATGGTGGTGATTGTGAAATCATATTTATCATTTTTTTTGTAATTTTTTTTTTTATTTTAATTATAAGGGCTATCATATGCAACAAAGAAAATAGATAAATATGCAATTAGTTGCGCATTTAATATTTTAGCCTAAGACCCCTAAAAATCCATTTAAATCCAATTTTGAAAGTAATTCCATTAGTCTTGATAATATCATTTAGCAAATTTATCATTCAATTTATAATGATAATATAAGATATTTATAGGCAAATGATTTAAAAAGGATAAAACATATAAAAAGAAAAGATAGATCACTAAAAAAAATATGACTTTATGTTCAATTTAATTTAATTTGATTTGTTGAACATTAGGCTTAAAATGAAAGTCATATCTCATGATACATAAAGTGATCATAGTGTATTGGCTCAAAAGTAAAAAATAAACAAAAGAAAAAAAGCAATTAAGCATATCATGAAGTAGAGTAATGATATTTCATTTTTAATTAAGTATACTTCATGCAATACAATGATTCCTAGTGAATAAGAGATTTAGGTATCCAAAGGGGACCAAGTGTGATGGTTCCTTTGGGTACCCAAACACATCGTGTAGGCTTTGAAAGTTTATAAGAGTGATTGTCTTTCTTTAGAAGTGATTGTTGAAAGAGTGGGTTACAATATGTTTTAAAAGATTGATTCTTATTTTGATGATTTTCATTTCCACTCTTTCTTATAGACATACTCTTATAATATGAAGGATAATATTTTGTAGTTTGATTTTCATGAAAAGGAGTTTTTAAATTTGAGTCATGATTGAAAATATATTGAGACTTATAATAGTGACTCTTAAGAATTTTGTGAAGGTCATAATTCTTTTTGAAACTAAACTCCTTTTGATTTGATGTATGAAAATGGTCCTTTTTAGAAAAGATTTTGTAAGTTAATTTATCTTTGTTATTCAAGATCTTATGATGAAAGTCATTTCTAGAAATTAGAACTTTTTCAACAAAAGATTTTAATCGTCTTAACTTACAAATTAAATCATCATTTTCAATTATCAAATTTTCATTATGTTTTTTAGAAACTAAGAGCCCTTTTTCAATATCCTTGAATTTTTCTTTTAATAGATTGCAATCTAAACAGGGAGTAGGAATTTTAACTAAAGAGCATGAAAGAGAATTTGAAACATCAATATAAGATTCTACTTTAGCGTTTGCTTTTAAAGTTTTATTTTCTAAACGTAATTTGGAATTAGCATGTTTCAACTTTGAAATTTTACGTTTAGCAAATTTAAGCACACGAAATGTAGAAATAGAATTAGTTACTAAAAGAGAAGATTTAGATTTTCTTACCTTGCTATAGTTTCCGTCTTCTCTTTTGCTTGATGTTTTTCCATCAATTGAGTTCAATATTGTTTCTCTCTTTGATTGATCTTCCTCCAAGAATGAGTCCTCGTCGATTTCTTCTCTTGGATCCATAAGGAATTCCTCGTCGATTTCTCTCTTAGATTTATCTTCCTCCAAGAAGGAGTCCTTGTCGATTTCTTCTCTTGGATCCATAAGGAATTCCTCTTGTTCATCATCTGTGGAAGGAAGACTGTAAGTATTCTCAAGAAATTTCCAAACTTCAAAAGCAGTAGGAAGCGTATAAATAAGTTTGAAAATATTTTGATCTAGAGCACAATATAGACTATTCATATATTTGGAATTTAAAAACATTTCATTTTTATTAAAAATACTTTGGGGCATTTTAATTATAATATTCCAAACTTCAATATCCAAAGATTTAAGAAATTTTTCCACAAGTGTTTTCCACCCATTATAATTTTCACCCATAAATAATGGTGGACATAATGATTTTTCATTTTCATAAAAATTATCCACTCTAGAAGATGCGAGATCATGAAGCGCCATTATTCCCGGTTGTGAAGTCGTATTGAATAACCTACCTCTGATACCACGTGTTGGATCTTACAGCGCCCTTAGAGGGTGGGGGGTGAATAAGGGTTTTATGGAATTTAGATCTTAATTAAATTTATCAGAGTTTGAGACTGAAGTTTCAGAATATTTTATAAAAAAATATATTTTAATATTCTAGATAGGATTGTAATGAAGATTCCTTTTTTAAATAATTGAAACAAAACTTTTTGTTGACTGTTGCTAACGCCTGGCGTTAAGTCCTAAGGTTTGGGCGTTATCTCTCTAGAGAATATTCCTCAGAACAAAAAGATTGCCACAGTGATTTTACTTATGAAATCTCAAATGAAATACAATTCCAGAAAATCAGAGATAATGAAAATAATTATTGTATTTCAAAGACAATTATACAAATGTTAATTTTAATACTTTGATGAAAATAGAAATTAAGACATTCTTGAAGAGGAAATAAAATCAATTGAATAGAACATTAAAAGACATGATTTTATTTCATAATAAATTGAATACGCAAATGTTTAATTTCTATAACGCTAGAAATCAAGGCGAAAATATGTAAAAACACTTTTTGTTGTTTCACCGGTCCTTCTCCCAAGGACCGGTTGGCTATAGCCTATCTATCCCCAGCTAAGGCCTCTAGCCACCCCTTAGATCTACCCTCGACCTAGTCGCCACGCACAAGGCGGTGAATTACCCCCTAAGCCTCACAAGGACCTAGTCGCCAACACAAGGCGAATTTCCCCACGGAATCCTTCCCGTAATCTGACGTTCTCACCGAATGATTTCTCAACACAAAATACAAAAGGGAAAATAAAAGATTACAAGGTAAGTAAAGAGAAACTCCCCAAGAAATTCTGAAGGTGAAGACGAAGTTGATGTAGATGTTGGCGTTCTTGAAACGATCTTCCTTCGTATGGAATATGCGTTGTAGACCTTCTCCTTCAAAATCTTCTTTAGATCTTCATGTTAGCCCAAGGGAGATCTCTTAATTGATGTACATGAACCTCTCTCCACAGTATCAGAATTCTGGAATCATCTCATTGAGAATGAGAGGGCCTGTACATTAAATGGCCACGGAAGCTAACGCGCGGCGTTAAGGGATAACGCCAGTATTAGTGAACGTGCAAAGTCGTGGCTGAAATCGCGCAACCGTCAAGATCGTGGCAGTTTGTGGATTCAACACGGGCGTTAAGAATCAACGCTGGCATTGATTTGTTCTCCTTCAAATTCGTCGATCGGCCTTCTCATTTCGTCGAACGCAGGTCCAGTTCGTCGAACTCAAGTCCAGTTCGTCGAACGCAGGTCCAGTTCGTCGAACGCAGGTCAAGTTCGTCGAACACGGGTCCAGTTTGTCAAACGCAGGTTCAGTTCGTCGAACGCAGGTCCAGTTCATCGAACGCAGGTCCAGTTCGTCGAATGCAGACCCTGTTCATCGAACGCGGGTCCAGTTCGTCGAACGCAGGCCCTGTTCGTCGAACGCAGTTTCTTCAGGCGGAATTTCGTCGAACGGAGATCAAAGTTCGTCGAATGGCTATCGCCGGCGTTATGTACTAATGCCTGGCGTTGTCTCTGCCTTCTCTCTGCCTTCTCAACGGATTTCTTCTCAACGACATTTCTTCTCGATGGATTCCTTCTCAATGGAGGTTAACGTTGGGCGTTAACAACTAACGCGGGGCGTTATCTCTCTTTCCAGAGAGTCATCTCCATTCAGTATACAATTCAAGGAATGTGTAGCTATAGTTCCTGTACAACCTGCACACTATAAACACACAAAATACAAGATCAAATACAACACGGTATTTGTTATTCTCAAACCAAGAGATGCGGAACATAGGCTCCAACAATTGGGGCTTTGAATCATCCTTATTAGTCTAGAAGCTAGCATCCGTGTAACCCTTTACAACGAGCTCTTTCTCTCCACCAAACACGAAGAATACATTCTTCGTCCTTCTCAAGTACTTTAGGATATTCTTGACAGCTATCTAGTGACCATCACCAGGATCAGACTGATACCTGCTCATCATGCTCAAAGCATATGAGACATCGGGTCGAGTACACAACTTTGCAAACATGATTGATCCAATTGCCGAAGCATGTGGAATCAGCTTCATGCGGTCCTTATCTTCCAAATATTTAGGACACTGGTCCTTAGAGAGACTCACACCATGTGCCATGGGTAAGAATCCCTTCTTGGACTCAAGCATGTTGAATCATTTCAACACCTTCTCAATGTATGTACTCTGGGTCAAACCAAGCAACTTCTCCGATCTATCTCTATAGATCTTAATATCAAGTATATAAGTCGCTTCACCCAAGTCCTTCGTAGAAAAGCAGTCCCCTAGCCTGTTCTTAACAGCTTGCAGGGTCAGAATGTCATTCCCGATCAGCAGTATGTCATCCACATATAAAATCAGGAAATGACAATGCTCCCACTAATCCTCTTGTAAACACAAGGCACATCCTCGTTCTTGATGAAACCAAACTCTTTGATTTTCTCATCAAAATGCAGATTCCAACTTCGAGAAGCTTGTTTTAATCCATAAAAGGATCGATTCAACTTGCATATTTTAATGGCTTCACTTGGAGATATAAAACCCTCGGGTTGTGTCATATACACTTCCTCAAGGAGGTTTCCATTAAGGAAAGTTGTTTTGACATCCATTTGCCAGATCTCATAGTCATAATACGCAGCAATAGAAAGTAGAATTCTGATGGACTCGACCATAGCAACAGGGGAAAAGGTCTCATCATAGTCAACACCATGAATTTTCCTGAAACCTTTAGCCACCAACCGGCCTTTGAATGTATGTATATTCCTATCCATGTCGTTCTTCTTCTTGAAGACCCACTTGCAACCTATGGATCTTACCCCTTCAGGTGGCTCCACCAAGGTCCAAACTTGGTTTGTATACATGGAGTCCATTTCAGATTTCATGGCCTCAAGCCACTTCTCGGAGTCAGGTCCATTCATAGCCTTTTGGTATGTTGCAGGCTCATCATCATGATCCATAAGCAACACATTACCTATTTGAGACACGAGAAATCCATATCTCTCAAGCTCAAATCTTGGTCTACCAGATCTACGTAGGACTTGTGTTTCTTGAGCAGGCTCTCTAGCTACAACTACTTGTAGTCCTTGCTCAAGTTCCAATCTAGGTTCATCTTCAGTTTGTGGTTCATGAACTTCTTCAAGTTCTGCCTTTGAAGTCTTTCTGGACAAGAACTCTTTCTCTAGAAAGATGCTTGTCCTTGCAACAAACACTTTGCCCTCAGATGACAGGTAAATGTAATACCCTTTGGTTTCCCTAGGATAGCCCGCTAGATAATATTTATTCGATTTGGGTTCCATCTTGTCAGGCATTTGACATCGCACATATGCCTCGCAGCCCCAAATCTTAATGAAAGACATGTTAGGATGCTTCCCGGTCCATATCTCAAATGCTGTCTTTTGAACCATTTTCATTGGAGCGCAATTTAAAGTGAAAGCATCAGTCTCTAGAGCAAATCCCCAAAAAGAAACGGGCAGATCTGCATGACTCATCATCGATCGCACCATGTCTAACAAGGTACGATTCCTCCTCTCAGAAACACCATTATGTTGTGGTGTTCTGGGCGGAGTGAGCTGTGAAGTAATACCACACTCTTCCAGATGATCACGAAACTCATGACTTAGATATTCGCCACCTCGATCAGATCGGAGTGCTTTTATCCTTTGTCTTAGTTGGTTCTCTATTTCATTCTTAAACGCATTGAACTTCCAAAGATTTTGGATTTGTTCTTCATAAGAAACATGTATCCGTGTCTACTGAAATCATCAGTGAATGTAACAAGGTAGTAGAACCCATCTCTAGCCATAGAACTCATAGGTCCACATACATCACTATGTATCACACCCAAGAGATCATTAGCCCTCTCATTATAACTAGTGAAAGGGGCTTTTGTCATCTTTCCTAATAAACATGACTCACATCTCTCAAAAGATTCATAATCGAATGAGTCCAACATTCCATCTTTATGGAGCTTGGATATGCGTTTCTCATTTATATGGCCTAAACGGCAATGCCAAAGATACAAAGTATTCAAGTCATTAGTTTGTAGTCTTTTAGTATTTTCTATGTTATAGATTGACTGATCTAAGTTCAAAATGTATAAGTCATTAAACAGTTGGGCTGCACCATAACAAACATCATTCATAAATATAGAACAACTATTGTTCTTAATAATGAAAGAAAATCCTCTCATGTCTAAACACGACATAGATATAATGTTTCGAGTTATGGCTGGAACAAAATAACAATTATCAAATTCTATTACAATCTATGTGGGCAAAGAAAGATGATGTACTCCTACGACAACGACAATAACTCTTGCTCTATTTCCAACGCGCAGGTCTACCTCTACTTTACCCAGTAGTCTTCTCCTTTCCAGTTCTTGCACATTTGCACAAATTTGAGAACCGCATCTGGTATCCAATACCCAAGATGAAGGAGCAGAGAGGTTTATTTCTATAACAAATATACCTGAAGTGGAAGTCACACTTCCTATCTTCTTTTATTGATCTTCAAGATAGAGGGGACAGTTCCTCCTCCAAGGCCCTGCCTTACCGCAATGGTGGCACTTCCCTTCCATCTCCAAGCCTTTGTTCTTCAGTGCTGAAGACTTGGGATCAAGATATGACTTAGGTCCTACCTTAGTCTTCTTGAATTCCTAGGTATTGCCCTTGCTTTTATGTACCATCAACAACTCGATGATTCGTCTCGACAACTTGCCAACACGCTCCATACAATATTCACAATACATATGGAGCATTCAGTTGACTCGACCCAACTCCAATAAGTCTTAGGATTGGTCCCTCACTCATATCCAATATGAGTAAGGCCAACACAATTCTTCCTCCAACTTCTCCAAACACTCTTGTGTGTGACCCCATAGGCTCATATCGCGTTGGCAGTGAGACTAAATGCTTGATCACTTCCAGATCACCTTGGAAACACCAACACTTCCCTCACCTTGTTGTGCTTCCAACACCAACAGTTGAAACTCTTCATCTACGATGGTTGACTCCTGAATCCGATCAGCTAAATCACACTACATCTTGATCCAATTCAATCGAGTTGCGCTAGACTCATGTAACACCTCCCCTGTAATGACCATATAATATGGGTCCGGCCGGGACACCACAGCATATACTCGCCACAGCTTTAGTATTAAAAGATGATATTAACTACCCAATCTCAAAATTTAGATAACACAATGGAAACAAACTAAAACCACAGAGATTGTCCACAGTACATAGGAGTCCAACTGGCCTTAAGGCCTTACAAAACCAAAGTCCAAAACACCCAACATTCAACACAAAGAGACATCCCAACAAAAGGGGGAATAATAGTTTTCCCTAAACTACCTCGGCATGCAAGCCGAGTACAACAAAATAATAAAGTAGAAGTGCATGAAAACAAGGTAAACACTTCATGAGGCTTTAGGCCTTTTTGGCCGGCGAGCTGGATCCAGCCTGCGATCCTTGCCCTACATCCAAATCACAAAGAGCGGTAAACGAGGGTCAGCTATGGCTGACCACAAACGGTGTAACAACATCCTTCCTCCCGGCCGTCCTAGCAGACCCCGGGGAACTACTTCACCCTGCAAGTCAGCACTTCGTATGCAAATGTACATAAAGAAAAGCAACATAAATAGAGGCATGAGTGTCACAAACATCATCCACGTTTCTATGTTGAGTAGATAATAAAAGGGGCCTACCAATGCAAAATGAATGCAAACCCGGGTTTCACCCAAGGCACCCTAAGGCGTATGAATCTAACACATCATCATACATCATCATCACATCACAAACACAAGGGTACTCATCATTTCCCCACGAGGGCATCGTAGCCCAAGGCCAAGAGCTCTCGCTGAGACCCACCTCGCCTGGCTCACCATGCCATCGGGCTTGTCTAACAGCTCACCTGCTCAGGCCGCTAACAACACACAAAACCGATGCTAAGAATTCTGGCTTAAGCGAAACGTCCCAAGGCCCTGGACTTACACTCGGGACAACGTCCACCGACTGCCTCGCCTGGCGACCGTTACCAGACTCATCCGTAGCACAGACATTCTCGTCAGTCAACACCAAAGGGACTAATCTTGCCGGGACACTCTCCACATGTGAATCTCAGTCTTCACGGGATAGCCAGCCGACCACAAAGACCAATCGCGCCTTCGCACAACCCTAGGCATCACCAGCCCCATATTCCGCATATTATTTCCCCACCCAAAACATGACATTCGTTACCACACGAAGCTACAAGGGCATCACAACGACGAGTTCGCCGTAATTGGATTTCTAACAAAATCCCTAAAATGCGTGTCAATCAACATCACCGAATCGGACCAACAGTCTTAAATTCGGCTTCACCCACAATGCCTAATCAGCTAACGGAGCGGATCTCTAGTGCAAAACATGTCGGGGACGGACTCAATCAAACCGATGGTTCCTTTTGAACCAAGGCGACCCGGATCCCTCGCACTCGACGGATCCGGTGCCAAAAATGCAGAAAATAAAGGGATGTCATGCACGCATCCTAAAGACCGGGAGGAGAAATGTCGTTACCTTTTGAGATCTCCTCCTAGCCATGGAAACTTGAAAAGAAACGGAGAAGAAGAAACGTCTCGACGTTCCCTACACGCTGCCGGTCTCGGATCGGCGAACGGAGCTCCGAAGCTCCAATAATGGCGGGATCTAGTTCTCTTCCTCCTCCAACCCTTCCTCTCTCTCAAACCCTCAAGACCCAACTTAAGAGAAAATGAGGAGGGAGAGCTTCTCAGCCCTACTTAGGGTTCTCCCATGAGCCCCTCACAGCCGTCCGATCGAAATCAAACCAAACGGGCGACCAGAAATTCGCTGACTACGGATCTATTTCCGTCAGTTTGTGAACGCACGGTCGAACGCACGACCGTGCGTAAAAACGCATGAGTAAATTCAGAACTCCAAATCTTCCAGCCAAAGAGCACGCACGGGCGGATCGATCGTGCGTCAAGGAAACGCACGATCGTGCGTTTAAGAAAAATCTACCATTACGGCAGTTTTCAGCGACGAAGACCTAATGCGCGACGTTAACTCTCAGATCAGCAAAACTGGGGTGTTACAACTCCACCCCCCTTAAAAGAATTTTGTCCTCGAAATTTCAAAACTGAAACAGAAAATTGCGATGCATACCTGATGCAAAAAGTTCCGGGAAGTCCTCCCGCATCCCTTGCTCACGCTCCCAAGAGAATTCGTCTCGCCCGCAATTGTCCCATCGCAACTTTACAAGCCTGACTTCCTTGTTATGCAACTGTCGGACTTCCGAGTCTTCCACGCAAACCGGACGAACTCTCGTCCTCAAATCCTCTATCACCGGCACCGCCGCCGCTTCAACCACGACGCTTGGCTCTACCAAAGCTTTCCTCAACACAGAGACATGGAAAACATCATGTAATCCACTCAGCTCAGCGGACAATGCCAAACGATAGGCTGCTTCGCCTATACGCTCCGTAACCTCGAACGGGCCCAAATATCTCGAACTCAACTTCTTGAGTCGCCGCACACACGAAACACCCTTGAACGGCTTGATCTTCAAGTAGACCATGTCGCCCACTGCAAACTCCACATTTCTGTGGCGCGCATTAAAATGCTTCGCTGGTCGATCCTGAGCAACCTTCATGCGCTCCTGAATCGTCCGCACAATCTCGCAAGCATCTTCCACCACTTGCTTTCCCAAAAACTTAGTGTCCCCCACCTCTGCCCAAGACATCGGCGTTCGACACTTCCTTCCATACAAAGCTTCGTAGGGCGCCATCTTGATGCTCGCCTGGAAGCTATTATTATAGGCGAACTCCACCATGAAAAGGTGGTCTTCCCAACCTTTACCAAAGTCGAGAGCACATATCCTCAACATGTCCTCCAACGTACGGTTCATTCGCTCCGTCTGACCATCGGTCTGCGGATGGAACGCGGTACTAAACTTTAGCTTTGTGCCTAAACTTTTCTGCACTAACCTCCAGTCCTTCGAAGTGAACCGCCCATCGCGATCACTAACGATGCTCTTCGGAATCTCGTGCAATCGCACTATGTTTCGAACATAAAGCTCCACGAGCTTCTCCACGCCATCGCCCTTCTGATTCGGAATGAAGTGAGCCACCTTGGTCAGGCGATCCACTATCACCCAAATCGCATCGCTACCCTGCTACGATCGAGGCAAACCATTCACAAAATCCATAGAGATGTCATCGAATTTCCATTCGGGGATGGGAAGAGGCTTCAATAACCCGTCGGGCCTTTGACACTCAGCCTTCACCAAGGCACATGTCTGACATCGTCTTACGTACTCAGCAACATCCCGTTTCATCCCAGGCCACCAAAAAGATTTCTTCATATCCGCGTACATCTTTGTACTTCCTGGATGAACGGAGTACTTCGTAACGTGAGCCTCAAACATCAACTCCTCGCGAATCTTGCCAAAGCGCGGAACACAAACCCTTCCGTCTCTTTTCAAAATCCCACCAACCATCTCCAAAGCAGTGCCTTCGCTTTGCTGAGCCTCGAACACCAACTGCTGGCACTCCTCGTCTGCACTGGTCGCCTCTCGGATTCGATCCGTTATATCACACTGCAGTTCAATCCAGTTCAAATGAGCCACGGTAGACTCACCTCTAGCCACACAAGAAATGTCAAGGGACTCCAAGTCTCGAATCAAACGCTTGTCTTGCTCCTCCATCCAATTACCTTGCCCGGAGTACTTCCTACTCAAGGCATCCGCCACCACGTTGGCTTTACCCGGCGTATACTGAATCTCCACGTCGTAGTCCCCAAGGAACTCGACCCACCTACACTGCCGCATATTCAGATCCTTTTGGTCTAGGAGATACCTCAGGCTTTTGTGATCCGTGAAGATCTCTACCTTCGCACCATAAATTTAGTGCCGCAACAATTTTAGCGCAAAGATTACCGCCGCCAACTCCAGATCATGGACGGGATAATTCCTCTCATGAGTCTTTAACTGCCTTGACCCATAAGCGATCACCTTGCCGTGCTGCACCAGCACGCAACCCAACCTGCAACCTGACGCATCGCTGAAAATCTGAAATCCTTCCATCCCAGTAGGAAGACTAAGGATTGGAGCAGACATCAACCTTTCCTTCAAATTCTCAAATGCACCGGCACACTCCGGTGTCCATACTAACCTTTGGTCCTTGCGAGTGAGAGTGGTGAGGGGCAACGCTATCCGCGAAAAATTCTCCACGAACCTTCTGTAATAATCGGCTAGTCCAAGGAAGCTTCGGACTTCCGCCACGGTTCTCAATACAGGCCAATCCCTAATGGCTTCAATCTTCGCTGGATCTACCGCCACCCCATATCCACTTATCACGTGACCCAAGAATGTCACCTTCTCGATCCAAAACTCACACTTCGAGAACTTAGCATAAAGCTGATTCTCCCGTAGAGTCTGCAATACTTGTCTCAAGTGAGAGTCATGCTCTGCCTCCGATTTTGAATACACCAAAATATCATCTATGAACATCACCACGAATGAATCTAAGAATGGGCGAAAAACCCTGTTCATCAAATCTATGAACATAGATGGCGCGTTCGTCAGTCCGAACGGCATCACCGAAAACTCGTAGTGGCCATACCGAGTCCCAAACGCTGTCTTGGCAACGTCCTCTTCTCGAATCTTCAACTGGTAGTACCCCAATTTCAAATCCAACTTGGAGTACACCACCGACCCCACTAACTGGTCGAACAAATCATCGATTCGGGGAATCGGATATTTATTCTTGACGGTCAACTTATTTAGCTCACGGTAGTCAATGCACAGTCGCATACTTCCGTCCTTTTTCTTCACAAACATTACTGGCGCGCTCCACGGCGAAGAGCTGGGCCTAATGTACCCTTGCTCTAACAACTCTTGCAACTGAACCTTTAGCTCTGCCAGTTCCTTCGGTTCCATCCTAAATGGAGGACGCGAGACCGGCCTCGCACCCGGTACCAATTCGATCGAAAAATCGATCTCACGCTGAGGAGGTGCTCCCGGAAGCTACTCGGGAAATACATCCTCAAATTCTTCCACCACCGGAACTTCTCCAATAGCCAACTTTGTGGAGTGAGTCTCCAACAAAGCTAAAAATGCCTCGCCTCCTTGGTTTACCGCACGCCTCATCTTCATAGCGGAAATCAAGGAGGAAGCCACTCCGCTTAGGCCTTCGAACTTGACCTCTGCTCTACCCTTCCCTCTCAGGGTTACCAGCTTCAACTGGCAGTCGATACTAGCTCGCTGCGCTGCATGCCAGTCCATCCCCAAGATAACGTCGAATTCGGCTAGTGGCAGAATCGATGCTACCAACACGAAATCACAATTACCAATTTGCAACACATTGCGTCCTTTCCTCATGGTAGTCATGAAAGACCCATTCGGCATACGCACGCTCAGCTCCACCTCTGCCTCTACAGACTCAGCACCAATCTTCCGGATAAAACTTTCCGCAAGAAAAGAGTGTGACGCTCCCGTGTCGAACAACACTTGAGAGGGGTAGCCCGAAACTAGCACGAAACCTAACCACGTGCAAAACAAACATGAAAGGACGTAACCTACATTATAGTAACAAACAAAAACTTAAACTTTTCGTACCTGTCACCACGTCGGGTTGATTTATCGCTTCCTGTTGCCCAAGATTATATGCTCTAGGCTACACTGGAGGGAACCACGAAGCACTCGACTCTGCCGCTTTCCCCCTCTCTGCAATACTGGGACCGGAACGCACCGATTGTTCCTACCTCGGCTCTGGCTCAGCTCCGCCCTCGGTACAAAACCGACTTATGTGACCCACCTTGCCACACTTGTAACAAGTCAATGGACCTTTGGAGCGAAAATCTCCCGAAGGTGCGCCACATCTCTCCCCAGGCCTACTAGGACGGGGCTTCTTCTTCCATCGGTTGTCCTCGGACTTCCACTGAGACTGAGACTGAGAAGGCTTTCCTTCTCCCTGCTTTGCTGCAAAACCCTTTCGCCGTTGGGTTTGCTCCATGTCGCTCTCCAGTTCACGAGCGGCTTCGACCAATTCATTAAATCCCGCATTCTTCAAGGCTATGAGAGGTTGCCTTAAATTTTCCCTCAACCCTTGATAGAAGAGATTATCCCTCTCTTCGTCATTTTCCATAGTCGTCCCCGCATAACGACCCAACCGAGTGAACTCTTGCAGATATTCATCCACTGTCTTCTCACGCTGCACCAAATGCAAAAACTGTCGCTGCAGTGCTAACCTTGTCGATGCCGGAATATAACGCTTGAGGAAAGCGTTCCCGAACTCCTCCATGGACGGAACACGCCCAACAAAATGGCGACCGTTATGGTTCACCCACCACAACTTCGCATCGCCCTCTAACGTGAAACTCGCATAGTGAGACTGCCTCTCCTCTGGGGTCTCAGCTGCCTTCAAGAGTTCCTAGATCCTCGAAAGCCAATCTTCGGCATCTGTGGGAGTGCCAACTCCCTTGAATGTCGGAGAGTGGAAACTCAAGAAGTACTTCATGAATCGATCACCCATCAGAATAGTTATCTCCGCTAAAGGCTCTGCTTGCCTCACTTCGAAATCCGGTGTAGCCGGCGTAGCCGCCGGAGTAATAGGAGTTGCAACTTGCACCACCGGCATAGGAACCCGTGGCATCGCTCCAGCTTGAGCCGCTACCATTGCTTCCGCTAGCATGCGACAGAAATCAGCTGGGGACATGCCCACATTCATGAGGCCCGGAGCAGTAGCACTGCTTCCCAAAGGCTCCTCTTGCCTCCTCGACGTCCCTGCATCGTCGCCAACATCCTAGCATAAGCAAGGAAAAAGACTTATCAAGCTCTATTCGCAAGACTCAAACACAGGGATACTCGTGATCCCGCACAATGCTCCTATGTGGACAATCTCTTACGCGATCCAAATACATTAGACCTCGCAAGAATACTCAAACCTCCCTCTGATACCAAATTGTAACACCTCCCCTGTAATGACCATATAATATAGGTCCGACCGGGACCCCCACAGCATATAACCGCCACAACTTTAGTATTAAAAGATGATATTAACTACCCAATCTCAAAATTCAGATAACACAACGGAAACAAACTAAAACCACAGAGATTGTCCACAGTACATAGGAGTCCAACTGGCCTTAAGGCCTTACAAAACCAATGTCCAAAACACCCAACATATAACACAAGGAGACATCCCAACAAAAGGGGGAATAATAGTTTTCCCTAAACTACCTCGGCATGCAAGCCGTTTACAACAAAATAATAAAGTAGAAGTGCATGAAAACAAGGTAAACACTTCATGAGCCATTAGGCCTTTTTGGCCTGCGAGCTGGGTCCAGCCTGCGATCCTTGCCCTGCATCCAAATCACAAAGAGCGGTAAACGAGGGTCAGCTATGGCTGACCACAAACGGTGTAACAACATCCCTCCTCCCGGCCGTCCTAGCGGACCCCGGGGAACTACTTCACCCTGCAAGTCAGCACTTCGTATGCAAATATACATAAAGAAAAGCAACATAAATACAGGCATGAGTGTCACAAACATCATCCACGTTTCTATGTTGAGCTGATAATAAAAGGGGCCTACCAATGCAAAATGAATGAAAACCCAGGTTTCACCCAAGGCACCCTAAGGCGTATGAATCTAACACATCATCATATATCATCATCACATCACAAACACAAGGGTACTCATCATTTCCCCACGAGGGCATCGTAGCCCAAGGCCAAGAGCTCTCGCTGAGACCCACCTCGCCTGGCTCACCATGCCATCGGGCTTGTCTAATAGCTCACCTGCTCAGGCCGCTAACAACACACAAAACCAATGCCAAGAATTCTGGCTTAAGCGAAACCTCCAAAGGCCCTGGACTTACACTCGGGACAACGTCCACCGACTGCCTCGCCTGGCGACCGTTACCGGACTCATCCGTAGCACAGACATTCTCGTCAGTCAACACCGAAGGGACTAATCTTGCCAGGACACTCTCCACACGTGAATCTCAGTCTTCATGGGATAGCCAGCCGACCACAAAGACCAATCGCGCCTTCGCACAACCCTAGGCATCACCAGCGCCATATTCCGCACATCATTTCCCCGCACAAAACCCGACATTCGTTACCACACGAAGCTCCAAGGGCATCACAACGACGAGTTCGCCGTAATCGGATTTCTAACAAAACCCCTAAAATGCGCGTCAATCAACATCACCGAATCGGACCAACGGTCGCAAATCCGACTTCACCCACAATGCCTAATCCGCTAACGGAGCGGATCTCTAGTGCAAAACATGTCGGGGACGGACTCAATCAACTCGATGGTTCCTTTTGAACCAAGGCGACCCAGATCCCTCTCACTCGACGGATCTGGTGCCAAAAATGCAGAAAATATTGGGATGTCATGCACGCATCCTAAAGACCGGGAGGAGAAATGTCGTTACCTTTTGAGATCTCCTCCTAGCCATGTAAACTTGAAAAGAAATGGAGAAGAAGAAGCATCTCGACGTTCCCTACGCGCTGCCGGTCTTGGATCGGCGAACGGAGCTCCGAAGCTCCAACAATGGCGGGATCTAGTTCTCTTCCTCCTCTAACCCTTCCTCTCTCTCAAACCCTCAAGACCCAACTTAAGAGAAAATGAGGAGGGAGAGCTTCTTAGCCCTACATAGGGTTCTCCCACGAGCCCCTCACAGCTGTCCGATCGAAATCAAACCAAACGGTCGCCCAGAAATTCGCTGATTACGGATCTATTTCTGTCAGTTTGCGAACGCACGGTCGAACGCACGACCGTGCGTAAAAATGCACGAGTAAATTCAGAACTCCAAATCTGCCAGCCGAAGAGCACGCACGGGCGGATCGATCGTGCGTCATGGAAACGCACGATCGTGCGTTTAAGAAAAATCTGCCCTTACGGCAGTTTTCAGCGACGAAGACCTAATGCGCGGCGTTAACTCTCAGATCAGCAAAACTGGGGTGGTACAACTTATATCTAGCCACACAAGCAATGCCAAGAGACACAAAGTCTCACACCAATTGCTCGTCACATGCTTCAATCCAATTCCCTTGCCCGGAGCGTCGGCCACCACATTGGCCTTGCCTAGTGTGTACTAAATCACCATGTCATAGTCCCCAAGGAACTCGACCCACCTATGTTGTCGCATATTTACATCTTTCTGATCCAGGAGATACTTAAGGATTTTGTGGTCCGTGAAGATCTCCATCTTCGCACATACACGTAGTGCATCCATAACTTCAATGCAAAGATCACCGCCGCCAACTCCAAATCATTGATGGGGTAATTCCTCTCATGGGGCTTCATCTGCCTCAACCCACAAGCAATTATGTTATCATGCTGCACCAGAACACAACCTAAACCACAACCTGACGATTCGCTAAAGATCTGAAACCCTTCAGTCCCATTGGGAATGCATGGAATTGGAGCAGACATCGACCTTTCCTTAGGGTTTCAAATGCACGGGCACACTTTGACGTTCACATAAACCTCCAATCTTTGTGAGTAAGAGAGGTGAGGGGCAATGCTATCCACGAAAAGTTCTCAACGAACCTTCTTTAGTAACCGGCTAGTCCAAGGAAACTCCTGACTTCCGTCACAGTTCTCAATATAGGTCAATCTCTAACTGCTTGATCTTCGTCGGATCCACCGCCACCCCATCTCCACTGATCACGTGGCCCAAGAATGCCACCTTCTCAATCCAGAACTCGCACTTCGAGAACTTAGCATAAAGATGGTTCTCCCTCAGAATCTTCAAGACCACTCTCAAGTGAGTCTCATGCTCCGCGTTTGACTTCGAATACACTAGAATATCATCAATGAATACCACCATGAATGAATCTAGGTATTGCCAAAAAAACTCTATTCATTCGATCCATGAACACCGATGGCGCGTTTGTCAAACCAAATGGCATCACTGAGAACTCAAAGTGTTTGTACCTCATCCCAATGGCTGTCTTTGGAATGTCCTCTTCTCGAATCCTTAACTGGTAATACCCCAACTTCAAATCTAACTTGGAGTACACCACAGACCCTACCAACCGGTCGAATTGTCCATCGATTCGCGAAATCGGATACTTATTCGGATCCATAATAGAAGAGGTTATCCCTCTCCTCCTCATCTGCCATGGTCATCCCCGCGTAATGACCCAATGGAGTAAACTCATGTAGGTACTCATCGACCATATTCTCGTGCTACACCAAGTGCAGAAACTGCCTCTGAAGAGCTAATCTCATCGAAGAGGGGATATAACCCTTCAGGAAATTGTTCCCCAACTCTCCCATGGATGGGGTATGTCCAAGGAAATCACGACAACGATGATTCACCCACCACAGCTTGGCGTCACTCTCTAACATAAAAGACGTTAACTGGGACTGCTTGTCCTCTAGGGTCTCTGTCGCTTTCACGGGTTCCTGAATCCTCTCCAACCAGTCCTCGGCATCCATCAAAGTGTCGACTCCCTTGAAGGTTGGAGGATGGAAACTTGGAAAGAACTTCATCTCCCGATCTCCTTGCCCAACCGCTCTCTCAGCTAATGGCTCTGCCTGCCTTAATTCCCCTCTGGTGTAACAGGTGTCATAAACCGGGTAACAAGAATCATAACCTGCATAATAAGTGTTGCAACTTGTGGTACCCCTGCAGCTTAGGCTGCCACCATCGCCTCTGATAGCATGCCACAAAAATCTATTGGGGACACGCTCATGTTCATGAGGCTAGGAGCAGTAGCACTACTTGCCGAGGGGTCCTTTGGATGCCTCGACGTCCCTGCATTGTCACTTCCATCCTAGCAAAAGCATGGAAACAAATGAATCAAGTTCTATTCTCAAGACTCGAACACAGGGACACTCCTTATCCCACAGAATGCTCCTATATGGAAAACCTCTTTGCGTGACTCGATTACACTAAATCGATCACACTACCTCAACAAGGACACTAACCTCCCTCTAAAACCAAATTGTAACACCTTTCCTACAATGACCATATAATAGGGGACCTATTGGGCCTCACAACATATAATCGCCACAACTTTGGTATTAAAAGATGATATAAAAAAATTCTACCCATAACGAACACACATAAACACAGACATAAACAACAAAAATACTAAAACTGAACATAGAAGTTGTTCACATCTACATATGAGTACTTTGTCCTTATGGGCTTACATCACAAATATTCAAATCAACATCCAATTTATACATCAACAAAGCATAGTAGCAAACCCTATGCTACCTCGGCGGTCAAGCTAGACAAAGTAAATGAAACATGTAAACACGAGAGTGGAAGTACACTTCATGAGGCTTAGGCCTTTTTGGCCGGCGAGCTGGCTCCAGCTTGCAATCCTTGCCCTGCAACCATCATAGAAGAAGCAGCAAAACACGGGTTAGCCAAGGATGACCACAAAACTACATATCAACACCCCCTCCTCTCGGCCATCCTAGAGGACCGCTAGGAACAACATTACCCTGCAAGTTAGCACTTTGCATGCACATGTAAATAAACATAAATAATATATAAACTAGCATATAAAGGTGTCACAAGCATCAAACATGTTTCTATGTTGAGCAGGTAAATGAAAGGGGCATATTTATGCCGCATGTATGCAAACCCGGGTTCCACAAAAGACACCCTATAGTGTATGATTCTTGCCCATCATCATAAATCATCATGTCACAACAATCACCACAACAAGGGTATTTTCATTACCCCAACGACATACTAGCTGAATCAGAGAACTCTTGCTTAGACTCCACCCACATATAGATCACTACACCATCGGGCTTGTCCATAAGCTTAGACATTCTTGTAAGTTCCTCTAAACCGACACAATTGATGAGATCCACATGTACATGGATCACTACACCATCGGGTTCATCCATCATCTTCTCCAAAACCATCACAATAGGTTTCAGCCAAAAGGGGCTTGTCTTGCTAGGACACCCTCCTCACGTGAGCCACAACATCACGAGGCTAGCCAGCCGACCATAAAGATGAAGTCATGCCTTAACATACAAGTGGACACCACATTCCACCAAGCATTCAACATGCACATTTTTTTGCCCTAAGCCAACACTCATTCTAATATGAAAAATAAGGGCATCGCAACGGCGCGTTCGCCGCAATCGGATTTCTAGCCAAATCCCTAAAATGCACATCAAGCAACATCACCGAATCGTACCACCAGTCGCAATTTTGACTTCACCCACAATGCCTAATCCACTAACAAAGTGGATCTCTAATGCAAATAATGTTAGGGATGGACTCAATTGACCCGGTGGTCCATCTTGAACTAAGGCAACCCAAACCCCTCTCATTTAAGAGATCTGGTGAAAAATATGCATAAAAAGAAAGGCATAAATCAAAGGGATGTCATGCACACATCCTAAGACAGGGTGGAATATGGTTGTTACCTTATTTAATCTCTTCCTTTCCATGAAGATCTTAATTAGTACGGATGAAAATGTGCACCTTCAAGCCCTCTCCGCTAAGTCAGTCTCGGATCGTCGAATGGAGCTCTGAAGCTCCAACAATGGCGGAATCTTGGTCTTTCTCCTCCTCTAAACTCGCATACTCACCCTAGCCACAAAAGAACAAAATGATTTTTAGAATTAGGAAGGTAAGCTCTGTGCCCTATTTTGGGTTCATGGGCAAACTTCGGGGCCACTGGATCAAGTTTCAAGAAGATCGGGCAGCCAAAAAACCTCTATTTATGGATCTAGTTCCGTATTCTATCGTCCGACGGTAGCTTAGCAATCGTGTCGCGGTAGATCCAGCTCTGGAATGCTATCAGACCATAATCAGCCTGAGAAACATGCATCTCAATGACAAGGCACTGATCTAGCCGATACACCTACCGTCAGCGATATCACCATTGCTCGGCGCTACCTCTCGACGACAAACTTACCGCTGACATGCTTCTCAATATCACAGCCCATGTCGTTTAGAATAAGGAACCACACAATCACACAACAGTATCGATCATGCCCGGTGTTATCTTCTCTGTTAGTTATAGAATAATCACCTAGAGGGCGGGGGGGGAATAGGTGATATGACTATTGTAAATATGAAGCACAAAAATTAATTAAACAGATCACACCACATGAAACAATCTCAAAAACAAAGCACACAGGAACACCGGATTTATTGTGGTTCCTCGAGACAGTGTGTCTTGAGTAGTCCACTGTCCCTCTGCTCCTATCTAGTAGTGTGCTAGGGTCAGCAAACTCCACCAAAACTCAGGATCTCAAGCCCTACAATCTCAAGCTCTCAAGCCCTACAATCTCAGACCCTCAAGCCCTACAAACTCAGGCCCTTAAGCCCTACAAACTCAAATCTATATTAGATCCTACAGACCAGGCTTGTAAAAGCCCTACGGAGAGTAGATGAAAAGTTCTTCGTTAGCTGGATGAAACTGGCTTCTGGACTTGAAGAGAATACTATAGATCTTATCTAACTGAGTGCAGACTTCTCTTCAATCCTTTATTCAACGTGGAACAACACTTATCTGTCGATGTTGCTAGACTAAGACTTGGATAACACAAAGTAAGATCATTTCATTCTCGGGTAGTTTCCTTCTTCACAGCCGCTTTACAGTTTGATCTATTTGCGTATTTTCTCTGTGTTATTTTTAGGGCAGACATTTATCCTTTTTATATGTCTGAGGGACTGTCTAACGGTCTACTCTGATATCCTTTAAGTGTCAGAGGCCCTTTCCTTAATAGCATGTGCTGATTGGACTATCAAGTGGCAACATTAAATGCAGTCAGCGAGTTTTGAATTATGTTGATCTATCTCGATGATATTTGCAACATCTCGACAATATTGGCAACATCTCGACAATATTGACAACATCTCGATGACAGAGCTTCCCGTCACGCCGATCCATCTTGGACTTAGAAAAATCTTCAAGTCTTCTTAAATCTTCTTCAGAGAGGAATATCTCATCTATACTTGCACTCACGACGACATGAAGTCAACTCAAAGATGTCGTCGTGAACATCTGGTCGACTTGAGGTCTTCTCGATGATGTCGTTGAAATCATCCTACCTTATCGATGATATCGTCTTGATCATTCTAACTTTTCGTCGATATTGTCTTGATCATCTTGACGATAAGCAACACTTCAGCTATAAACTATCTTCATGAGTTCTTCCTTAGTCTTCTCGATAACAAGGCTCCTTTATGACGATGTTGTCGATTTTGCCGAATACTTTAACTTAAGTATTCTAAGAGCTTCAACTTCACAACGATATCGTCGTGTGATTCTAATTGACAGGACGATACCGTGAATTGTTCAATTCTTCTTATATTCATGACGATATCATCTTGTGTACTTTGTTGTCACAATGATATCGACATATTATCCTTATTATCTCGACGATAACTAGCGTAAATCTTCTACTGAGTTCTGTGAGTAGTCTCAACGATATATGAATACTTATTCAACGATATGTCCAGTCCTTCTCGATGATTTTGGACTTAGTGAGATTAATGGAGTACTAGACATATGATTTATTCTCTGCAACTATAAATAGAGCATACCATCAAATACATAGAGCTTTTATCATTGACCTAAGCACTTATTCAAATCAGGAACACTGCTGGGCACTGTTCCCAACAATCTCCCCCTATATGAAGAAGTCATAACTCACCTTAATGATAAATGCCACACACAGAAAGAATCAAAACTCAGACAATACAAATTGATTCAACTACCAATCACTATATAAATAGAGAGAATGTTTTTATACGAAAAATTTCAATCATTTGCCCTAGTCAATTTTTAGACAAAATATTCTTAAGAGATAATTTTTAATTTCTGATGTTGATCCCTTAGTCTTTCCTCTTATTCCTTTCATAGAAGCTGATAGGTTTGGGTATCTTCTTTGGAGAAGGAGGAGGACCATGAGGGAAAGCCATCATGTGATTTCTTCTTCTCTCCTCATTTCTCAAATGTAGGTTCCAGTTTGTAGAATAGTACACTCTTTCTGAGCCAACTTGGGGATATCCAAATTTTATCCAAGATTCTGAGATCAGGTTCCTAAAGATGAGACTCCATCTGCCTGACTGTGGATCCTGCTCTATTTCCTTTAATCTCTTCTATCTGTACTTTTTTGCTTTGAGTTCTTTTCCTTTTCCTTGATGTCGAGGACTCTCCAGCCTCAACACCATATTCTTCTGAGGCAGTACTTTCAGAGGGTTCTGTCCTTTCAAAAATAGAGGGAGGATTTTGGAAGGCATGCTTCACTTGATTTATAGTCCACATAGCTTGATTAGACCCTTCAGTTATTATTGTCCTCCCCCCTTAGGACTTCTTCAACTATATGATCATGCAAGGCGACTTGCGCCAAATTGATCCTTTCATGTAAGTGTTGTTCTGCGTCATCCAAATTTTTTCTTACTTCCAGCAGATGTTCATGTATGGTCTGAGCATTCATGTTTACTCTGTTCAGAATTTGATCTCTATCTGCATTCATGAAGTTTACTTCCTACTGAAATGCACGCTTCATATTTCCTGAGATGGTTGACTTATTTGGATGATGTCATGAGTTTGATGCCCAACTTTGTTAATCTGCTCACCAACATGCTCCATGGCTGGGGCTGCTAGGTGAAAGAAATGAGTGTGCTGAGTGTTCAGATGATGCATGTCATCCTTCACTGCACCTCAACCTTTATCTCTTTCCTGAGGCCATCCACTGTATGGAGAATGAACTTCTCCATATTTTCCCTTTGAACATTCAGCAAAGCTGAGATCATATGAAATAGGGAGCCTGAATGATCAGTATATGGTCCAGCTACATTCACCTCTGGAGCTACTCTCTCTTCTAAAGCACTTCCATGACCCTGATGGTCAGGGTGGTCTACCAACATTTGCTCGTCTTCCTCTTCTTCCATCAACATTTCTTTGCCCTTAAAAGAAACTAGGTCAATCCCACTATTGGGTCTTTTGCCTTCATCATCTTCTTGCTCCTTGCCTTCTTCTTGAGCTGAAGATCCATTCTTGTCAGCAGCATTATCTTTACCTTGATCATCTAGGGTAGAGCACCCCAAATGGGTCTCCCCCTCAACCATTTCAGTATCTTGGGCTGAGATCCCAAGTTGGAACTCCCCCTCAACTGGATCACTCCTCAGAATGGGGCTTCTCCACTCTTCAACCACCTCTGTGTTAGCAGGTTCATCTAATTTCTCTGAGATTTCTTGATTAAGAGATATCTCCCCCTCTGTCAAAGCAGGGTTTGGTAGGTATGGGGCCTTCTTCCTCAGAGCTACATGAGGACTCCTCCTCCTCTGAGTTAATAACTTGAACCGCCTTCTTCTTCTTCTCTTTTTGAATTAAGGGGACACCTTTAGTTGTTTTGGATATGGATCTATGATGCAGGCTTGGGATCTTCCTACAGTCGTGTCGGATCCGCACCCGTTAACCACTCAACGTCTTAACTATAAGGCAGCACCAAGACTAAACGCAGCACACGTTACGAGTTTTCTTATCAATTTTATGCCAACGAACGGTTGCCACTCCGCATCGAGACCGAACCGCCGGTGATAAACCGGGATCCGTCAAGCTAAATGGATGAATGTTCGCGTCCGATCGAGCTATGTGTTGTACCAAAAGAGTCTACCGAAAATATCGATTGGAAAATGGTAGAACTCTCCCAACAAAAAAGTCGAGGTTCGCCAAGCCTCTTCGAAGAGAAAAGCAACGATGAAGCACGTAAAATCTTAAGAAAGATAACCGCGATAAAATTTCAAGGCTACGAAGATCACACCACGAGTTTGCCACACGAAATTAACAAGAAAAACACAGATCTCTCTCAAGTAGAAATTTTCGTTACCCCGCTTGAGATGGGATTATCCTCAAGCATGCACTAGCCCGGCTCGTTCTTCACGGCTCCACCGGAATGCACGTCGGATGGAAAGAAACCTCGACCGCCTTCTTCACGTCACGCCGGGGCAAGAGTGGCCGACCAAGTAGAGAGGTGGTGGATGGCCCAAAATGGGGAGGTGTCCGTCGGGTAGGGTGCTGCTCGGGCCGGCGGTGGGTGAGAGTGGTCGGCGGTGTTGAAACGGAGAGGAGGTCGGGTAGGGGGCTGCTCGGACTGACGAAGGGAGTTGGTGGTCGGCGGTGTTGAAGAGGGGAGGTGGTCGGCGGTGTTGAAGAGAGGAGGTAGTCGGGTATGGGGCTGCTCGGCTAGAGGGGAAGAAAAAGCAAACCGTGGAGGAAGGGGAGAGGAAGTTGGCGGCTAAGAGGAGAGGAGGGGGCTGACGAATACTTAGTGAGTTAGGGTTTCAAGCTTTTTTTTATCTCATACGAATTGATAATCCTTCATACAATCATGCCTATTTATAGGCTTACATACCTAAAGTTTGGCTATATGAAGCCCAAATGAAAAATTTAAAACAAAAACACATATAAATTGTTTTTAGCATAAAACATAAAATTGGAAACTAGTTAATTAATAAATATAATATTATAATTATATTTATCAATTAAATATTATTGCGCCGTGGACGGAAGTTGTAGCGGCGTTGGTGCTCATCATGACGAAAGTCCTTGGTCGGGATGGCGCCGTCATCCATAAGTGTGGCGTCACCATTGTCTTTGTGTTGCGGGCCGTCATCCGTAAGCGTGGTGGCACCAAGGTCTTCAAGTTGCGGGCCGTCGATGCCATCAATCCTCCCCCGCTCTAAATCACTCATCACCGATGAGTTGTAGCGTCGGAGAAGATCATCATCCAAAAGAGCCATTTCTGAATCAAGTAGCCAAGAATCATCGGAGGCCGGGCGATCATGCCAACGGACCAAGTAGCGGCGATGGTCACCTTCAGGAGAGGAAAGCACTTCATCCTTGATAATCCTATCTGGCACATAAGTGGTTCGGGGAAAACTCGGAAAAGCATTAGATAAAGAAGGAAATAAAGGTTCATCAATAACATTCAACGCACCTCCAGTGGGAACCGATGAAGAGAGCGATCCGGGCACAAACTCACCCCCCAACCCATTAGAAGTTATAGTGGAAACAAACGGAGAAGCAGTTAATTCAAGTGGCGGGGAACTATATGGCGTTAAATCCGAAACGTTGAAAACAGGGGAAATTCCCCAATCAGCGGGTAACTCCAAAAGATATGCGCTTTTTCCTAATTGCTTTAAAATTTGAAAGGGGCCCGCTCGCCTATTGGCCAACTTTTTTATGGTGCCCGCGGGCAACCGTTCAGGGATGAGTCGTACCATGACCAAATCACCAACCTTCAAGGTAGAAGGTCTCTTATGTTTGTTAGCATGAAATTGATACGATGAGTATTGTGTGGCTAACGCATCCTGAATGTGCTTATGTAAGTTATGAATGTGAGAGGCAAAATCTTGTGCAAACTGGCTTGACTTATAAGATGGAGGTAACGGAATCAAGTCAAGTGGCACTGGTGCCTTATATCCGTGCACAATTTCATTTGGTGATAACCCAGTGGACCTATTCTTAGAATTGTTATACGCTAGCTGAGCGTGGGGAAGGATGAGATCCCAAGTACCTTTGTGATCTCCTACGAGACACCGGAGCAAACTACCTAGACTACGATTGACCACCTCAGTTTGGCCATCCATCTGGGGATGGTAGGCCGAAGAAAACATAAGCGTGGTGCCCATGAGTTTCCATAATGTCTTCCAAAAATAGTTTGTAAACTTGACATCCCTATCAATCACGATGGTTTTAGGAATACCCCGATGCCCAACAACCTCTTTAAAATATAATTTTGCGACATGTGATGCATCATTAGTTTTACTACACGCAATGAAGTAAGCCATTTTTGAAAACCGGTCTACTACCACGAGGATGGAATCGTGTCGTCTAAAAGTGATGGGAAGGCCCAACACAAAATCCATACTAACATCCTCCCATGGTATGGACGGAATCGGAAGTGGGGTATAAAGTCCGGCGTTGGTCTTGTTACCCTTAGCTAGTTGGCAAACACGACAGCTTCCAACAATCTTGTGTACGGTGGACTTTAAACCAGGCCAATAAAATTTATCCTCCACTAACGAGATAGTCTTGTCACGCCCAAAGTGACCACCTAATCCGCCGCCATGCGATTCCCAAACGATAAAGTGTCGGAGGGACGAACAGGGAATGCAAAGCTTGGCATGCTTAAATAAATAACCGTCACGTATATAGTAAGCGGAAATGGTAGTGGGTGCCTCGTCCTGAGCGGATAAATAAATGTCTTTAAAGTCCGGGCAATTCACATATTCGTCCTTAATGCGTTCAAATCCAACGACCTTCACCTCCATCGTGGATAATAGTAATGACACGCGACTAAGGGCGTCCGCTACGCGATTTTGACTTCCCTTAAGATGTTTGATAATAAATGTGTACTCCTGAAGGTAGGAGACCCATTTAGCATGTCGAGTGCTGATTTTGCTTTGTGAGTTTACAAATTTTAGCGCCTCATGATCGGACAAAATCACAAATTCTTTTAATATAAGAGTGTCGCCAATGTTGGAGACAACGTATCACGGCATAGAACTCACGATCGTAATTAGAATAATTTAATTTAGGTCCCGCAAGCTTCTCGCTAAAATATCCTATCGGGTGTCCCTCCTGACTTAACACTCCCCCAATTCCAACCCCAGATGCGTCACATGTTAGTTCAAACACCTTACTAAAATCCGGCAACCTAAGTAGTGGGGCTTCAGACATTCGTTCCTTAATCGTTTGGAAAGCATGAGTGGCCGCTTTGGTCCAAACAAATTCACCCTTTTTCAAACATTCAGTGATTGGAGACATGATACTACTAAAATTCGAATGAACCGTCGATAGAATGTAGCCAATCCATGAAAACTTCTAACGTCCCAAATATTTTGTGGTTCCGGCCACTCTCTGATAACTTGAACCTTTTTAGGATCAACATGGATACCTTCGGAACTCATTATGTATCCCAAAAACTCTACGGAAGTCACTCCAAAAGCGCACTTTTTAAGATTAATAAATAATTTTTCTTTGCGCAGCGTGGCAAGAATTGTCCTTAAATGTGATTCATGATCCTTCATCGTGAAGCTAAACACCAATATGTCATCGAAGTACACCACGACAAATACTCCCAAGTAGGGTCTAAACACGTGAGTCATCAACTGCGAGAATGTACTTGGTCCGTTAGTGAGACCTTCTCCAAGCACCATCCACTCATAGAGCCCATCCTTAGATTTAAACGTCGTTTTCCATTCGTCTCCCTCCCGTATCCTTATTTGGTGGTAGCCACTTTTAAGATCCAATTTTGAAAAGACGGTGGCTCCGGCTAACATATCCAACAAGTCGTCCAAACGAGGGATAGGAAACCTATATTTAACAGTATTTTTATTTATCGCCCGGTAGTCTACGCACAATCTCCACGATTTATCTTTCTTTGGTACCAAAAGTGCAGGGACGGCACATGGGCTTTTACTATGGCGAATAAATCCTTAGCTAATAAATCTGAAATTAACGTTTGTAATTCATTATGTGCGGAGGGATTAAGACGATAATGGGGATGATTAGGCAATGATGAGCCCGGGACAAAATCAATCTCATGTTGAACTTCCCTCATGGGTGGCAACTCAGATGGTAAGTCTAACAGATAAACGTCCTTATATTCTTCCAATAGCGTTCGTAGAGTTAATGGTAAATTTTCTAAGGAGAGTGAATATTCCTTAACTTGTAGACATACTAAGGTATAGATAACGCCATCCAAAAAAGTCTCACGCTCTAACTCCTTCTTGCCTATAAAGCTTATTGTTTTCTTTTCCGCAGGCACAGTTGTGTCTTTGGAAACACTCGACGGGTCCTTAGGCGGTGTGGGTTTCAAGATAATGGTCTTGCCATTAAACTTGAACTCGTAGGTGTTGGCTCGTCCAAAGTGGGTCACGTCATAATCATAAAGCCACGGGCGGCCTAAAAGGACATGACACACATCCATGGGGATGACGTCACACCATACGTTGTCAACATAAGTCTTCGTCGTAAGGGGCACTAAACAACGCTTAGAGACCGCTATAGACGTTTTGTTTACCCATGCTATCTTTTACGGATTAGGGTGCGGCTCAGTGACTAAATGCATTCGTGTGACGGCATTCTCCGAAATGACATTCATGCAGCTGCCACTATCTATAATCAGCTTGCACCACTTGTCACCGCTTTTAAAATTTAGTGAAAAAATGTTGGTCCGATTGTACTCCTCCGACGCACGTGGTGTGGCCAGAATACATCTCATGACCATCAAATTGCTATCATCTTCTAAGTCACTCGGCACTCCTTCCTCCCCAGAATCTTCGCCGGCCTCATATACGATATCGGCGGGTTCATCGGTAGTATCTAGCAAAGCTAGAGGTCGTGGTTTAGTGGGGCACTCACTAGCGTAGTGCCCTTGAATCCCACAAGTAAAGCAAGTAGCGTTAGTTTTACTAATCCTGCCCACCGGTACTCTCTCACCGGTCGGGTTTCGTGCATTCCTAGCCGTAATGGCCACAGAATTTGAATCCGTGGATCGGAACGTGCCCTTATCCTTATGAGTGGATGTAGGTGGGGGTCCTAAGATGGACTTGCCCTTTTGAAAAGCATGGGTTTTAGATTTGTGATCAAGGTGCCGCTCAATATCCAACGCAGCATTGTAGGTAGTGCTTAAATCAGTGTGCCCGTAGCGGAGGACTTTTCCTTGGATATTAGGGTTTAGCCCTTTACGGAATCGTGAAAGGGTGATCTCGGGCATTTCTCTAACGTCGCACCTAACCATCATGTCCTTCAAAAGGCCCATGTACTCAGCTACCGATCTATTTCCTTGCCTTAAGGATGCCAACTCATCAAACATTTGGGTTCGATGGTAGGTTGGAACGTATTGAGTAGTCAGAATGGCCTTCATTTCAACCCACCCGACGGGTGCCCCTCCTTCCTCCGCGGCTAATCGTCGTTCCTCATTTAACCAAAACGTCTTAGCTCTACCCCACAATTTCATTCGAGCGACGCGCACCTTATCCCCATCGTTCAGATTGTACCACTGAAAGTAGCATTCAATCTCTGTGATCCAATCTAAGAAGACTTGAGGGTCACCCAACCCATCATATGAGGGCGGTTTAATCCGCACGGCTCGAGTAATATCAAACTCATACGGTGCTCGTGGGGCTTGCTCGGGATTCGGGTTATTGGGGTTATGAGGGTTATGAGGGATATTTCCCTCCTCGCGTGGGCGGGCTGCAGTATTTTGAGGCGCCCGATGGGCTATCCTTATCTCATGCAGCAGCTCCCGGATATCCGTCATCTGATCGTTAAACTCCTGCCGGAGTTCATCAATTGGTGTTGGATCGTGACCCGTGCCCCGCCCGTCCGACATTTGAGAGGAGGACGTGGGATACTCCGTACCTTGTCTCGTACGCATACACACTCAAGTGCGTGGTTGTGTAGAACACTCAAACAGAAATTTTGACCTGATAATTTGATAAAAGATTTTTTTTTTACGCTTATCTATTACCCGAATGAAAAAACCTTTCAGACTTTTTTTTTCTTAGAAAAATAAGGAGAATTTTTTTTTTGAAAAATAAGGAAAAAAAAATTTTGAAAAAAAATAAGGAGAATTTCTTTTTTTTTTTGATAAACTGAATTTTTTTTTTGATTTGGCTATGACTTTTGTTACGAAACGTGCACAACCAAGTGAGGTCGACGTACAGCGACAAAGTAAAAGGATGGTGTCGATTGAGAAATCAACACAACCTCGCTTTGATACCAAATTGATGCAGGCTTGGGCTCTTCCTACAGTCGTGTCGGATCCGCACCCGTTAACCACTCAACGTCTTAACTATAACGCAGCACCAAGACTAAACGCAGCACACGTTACGAGTTTTCTTATCAATTTTATGCCAACGAACGGTAGCCACTCCGCGTCGAGACCGAACCGCCGGTGATAAACCGGGATCCGTCAAGCTAAATGGACGAATGTTCGCGTCCGATCGAGCTATGTGTTGTACCAAAAGAGTCTACCGAAAATATCGATTGGAAAATGGTAGAACTCTCCCAACAAAAAAGTCGAGGTTCACCAAGCCTCTTCAAAGAGAAAAGCAACGATGAAGCATGTAAAATCTTAAGAAAGATAACCGCGATAAAATTTCAAAGCTACGAAGATCACGCCACGAGTTTGCCACACGAAATTAACAAGAAAAACACAAATCTCTCTCAAGTAGAAATTTTTGTTACCCCGCTTGAGATGGGATTATCCTCAAGCATGCACTAGCCCGGCTCGTTCTTCACGGCTCCACCGGAATGCACGTCGGATGGAAAGAAACCTCGACCGCCTTCTTCACGTCACGCCGGGGCAAGAGTGGCCGACCAAGTAGAGAGGTGGTGGACGGCCCAAAATGGGGAGGTGGCCGTCGGGTAGGGTGCTGCTCGGGCCGGCGGTGGGTGAGAGTGGCCGGCGGTGTTGAAACGGAGAGGAGGTCGGGTAGGGGGCTGCTCAGACTGACGAAGGGAGATGGTGGTCGGCGGTGTTGAAGAGGGGAGGTGGTCGGCGGTGTTGAAGAGAGGAGGTAGTCTGGTATGGGGCTGCTCGGCTAGAGGGGAAGAAAAAGCAAACTGTGGAGGAAGGGGAGAGGAAGTTGGCGGCTAAGAGGAGAGGAGGGGGCTGACGAATACTTAGTGAGTTAGGGTTTCAAGCTTTTTTTATCTCATACGAATTGATAATCCTTCATACAATCATGCCTATTTATAGGCTTACATACCTAAAGTTTGGCTATATGAAGCCCAAATGAAAAATTTAAAACAAAAACACATATAAATTGTTTTTAGCATAAAACATAAAATTGGAAACTAGTTAATTAATAAATATAATATGATAATTATATTTATCAATTAAATATTATTGCGCCGCGGACGGAAGTGGTAGCGGCGTTGGCGCTCATCATGACGAAAGTCCTTGGTCGGGGTGGCGCCGTCATCCATAAGCGTGGCGTCACCATTGTCTTTGTGTTGCGGGCCATCATCTGTAAGCGTGGCGGCACCAAGGTCTTCAAGTTGCGGGCCGTCGACGCCATCAATCTATCCCACCAGTCCATCATCTTGGAGTCTAGCCTCTTAGAGTAATGCAGAGGCACTCCTATCTTCCTTTTTAGGACCTCCCCTAGAGAATTCAGAAGGAGGATGGATAGGATTCTTCCAAATGAGGGGGTCTTCAGATTACTTTTTATTCTTTGAAATACAAATTCCCTTCAGTTTGTCTTCTTGGAGAGAATTACCCGGCTCATTACTTCAAACATGTCCTTTGAGATCCTATCGTGAGAACCAGGCTTACATAATAGAACTTTTCCAACTATATCTGCAAGAAGCTTCCCTTTTTAATTGAATTCTACACTTTTGATAAGCCTATAGGTCTTTCCCACACCAGGCATAACTTGTAGATAGGTCTTCAGTGCTCAGTAATTCCTCTTCATCTTCTGCTTCCAACCTTGGTAGTCTCAATGCCTTTCCCAGAATCTTTGCAGATACCATCACCTTCTGCACAACTATAATTGATTTTAGTAAGGATTCGAAATGGTCTACTCTTGCTCATTCAAAGAATTCCAGGAGCTCCCAATTCAGAAGGACGCAAGGTTCACTGAGCAAATATTCTAGTCTAGCTGATTTAAGCAACCATATCACTGACCTAATTTCATCCAAGTAGGATTTGAATCCTCCTCTCAAAAGCTCACAACTCGAAATCACTGAGGTTTCTTCCTTCTTGGGAGACATTGAAGAAGTGTCTCAACAAATAACACTTGGGAGACAGAATGGAGTTTTGTTGTGGGAATGACATAGGGCAAATGAGTATGTAATTTTTGTCTTAAGCATTCATTCTATTTATAGTAGAGGTAGATAAAGGGGTGTGTACCTTTTGTTGTTTGTACTGATGAGTTGATTAATAACTTATCGGATGGGTCTAATTGATTGATCTAGTAACGTGTTAAGTAGTTGGATTTTATTTTGACGATACTTCTTTTTGTCGTCAAGACTTGTCGCCGTTATGCATCTTTCCAACTGAGTACATTTGTCGTTGAGATGTGTGCCATGTCGTTGAGATATCTGATTATGTTGTCGGGACACTCATCAGATACTTGTCTGGCTTAGGCATTTTTCAACACTTCTTGAGAGGCTCCTGCAGCACTTAGAATTTATGTTCTCTGAGATAACAAACGAATAGTGATAAGTGTAAAATGAGTTCGAAATTACTCTAAGTTTAACATCCCCAATTGGAACTTGAAGAAGTTAAACTTATCTTCATCTAGGGGGCTTTGTGAATAAATCATCTTCTTACTGCTCCAAAAGATCAGTCTTCCTCCAAAGACTTGGCAAGTCCCTGAAGTACTCTTTCTATCTTCTTTGCACCTTGCATAATCTGCATCTGAATAGCCAGTTAGTTCACACTCATTGTTCCTAGTGTACCATAGGACAAAATTAGGTGTACGCTTCAGGTATCTTAAGATCCTCTTGATAGAGGAGTGATAAGATTCCTTAGGGTTCACCTGATAACTAGCACAAACACATGTGACAAACATTATGTCAGACCTACTGGCAGTTAGGTAAAGCAAAGACCCAATCATGCATATATACTTGGTTTCATCAAATGGTATTCCTTTTTCATCCTTGTCAAGAGACACATTGGATCCTATGGGAGTCTTCATAGAAGAAGCATTCTCCAATCCAAATTTATTGACTAGCACTCTAGTGAATTTGGTCTGTGAGATGAATATACCATCTTCAGATTGTTTCACTTGGAGACCTGGGAAGTATTTGAGCTCTCCCATATTGCTCATCTCAAACTTTCCTTGCATCAAATTGGCAAACTTTTTGCAGAGATTGTCATCTGTAGAACCATAAATGATGTCCTCCACATAGATCTGCAGCAGCAAGATCTTTCCCTTTACTTCCTTTAAGAACAATATCTTGTCAATCTTTCCCCTTGAGAACTTGTTCTCAATGAGAAAGCTTGACATGGTCTCATAACAAGCTTGAGGTGCCTGTTTCAAATGTATAAGGCTTTTCTAAGAAAATAAACAAAGTGAGGGTGTACTGAATCAACAAAACCTGAAGGTTGTTCTACATATACTTCTTCTTCTTTGTGGTCACCATTTAGAAAAGATGACTTCACATCCATCTGGTAAACTCTGAATCCTTTATGGGTTCTATAGGCTAGGAATAATTTGATTGCTTTCAATCTTGTAATAGGGGCAAAGGTCTGATCAAAATCAATGCCCTCCTCCTGTCTATAGACCTTTGCCACTAGCCTTGCCTTATTTTTGTAATTACCCCATTCTCATTCAACTTGTTTCTATAGACCCACTTGGTTCCAATAATGTTGTGTCCTTGGGGTCTGGGAACTAACTTCGACAATTTAGATCTCTTGAATTGGTTTAGTTCCTCCTGCATTGCTGCAACCCAGAATGGGTCCAGATTTGCTTCCTCAAATTTCTTGGGTTCAATTTGAGAGAGAAAACTTAAGTACATTGCTTCATTCAAAGCCCTGCTCTATGTCAGCACTCCTTGATTGACATCTCCTAAAATTTTGCTCTTGAGAATGGTGTCTGACTTGTCTAAGGGCAGCTGGCAGTCTTTTACGAAGTTCTTCTATGATAGGGTCTTCAGGTTGTACTTCTTTTGCTGTATCTAAGCATTCTACATCATCTTCTTCCAATTCAACTGCCACTGCATGGTCTTTATCTTTTATTGAGGTTTCAGACTTGTCTTTAATGGATAGCTTTTCCATTTTCTCTATTGTGACTGCATCCACTAATGACCTAGACCAGCCTTTATGAATAAGGCTAGTTTCATCAAATACAATATGCATAGATTCTTCTATTGCTTAGGTATTGATGTTGTACACCCTATATGCTTTGTTATAGGAGATGTAGTAAATAAAAATACATTCACTGCTTTTCTCCGCAAACTTAGTTAGCTTGGATTTCCCATTATTAAGTACATAGCCTTTGCTACCAAAGATTTTGATGTAGTATAAGGTAGGTTTTCCGCTTTTCATCAGCTCATATGGAGTTTTCTTGTGCTCTTTGATGATGGAGGCCCTGTTTCTTACATGACAAGCTGTATTGACAGCTTCCACCCAGAAGTATTCTGGTAGAGAGGAGTCACTCAGCAATGTCCTTCTAGCCTCTATTAAGGTTCTATTTTTCCTCTATGCAACTCCATTCTATTGAGGAGTTCTAGGTGAGGAAAATTCTTGGGAGATACCCAGCTCTTGACAGAACTCTGTCATGGCTCCTGACTGAAATTCTGTTCCTTGGTCACTTCTGAACTTGACCACAATACAACTCATTTCATTCTTGATCTGCCCGACAAAGTTCTTCAAGTTGTCTAAGGTATCTGACTTCTTTTTAAGGAAGAACACCCAAGTGAATCTTGAATAGTCATAAATTACTACAAGGGTATAGGCCTTCCCTCCTAGGCTGAGAACTGACATATGACCAAACAAATCCATGTGCAACATAAATAGGCACCTTGAGGAATCTTTATTAGAGATGCTCTTAAAGCTGGTCCTAATTTGCTTGCCAAGTTGGCATGCCTGACAAGGACCTTCTTTAATACACTTAATGTTCGGTCCATTTCTAACTAGGTCTTGAGAGAAAAGCTTGCTTATGGTTTTGTAATTAATATGAGCAAGTCTGTTGTGCCATTGAACATAAAGAGACTCTTTCTCATTAGCCACAAAACACATGGGCATGGAAGAATTTAAATGAATGAAATTTAAATAATAGACATTTTTACTCCTAGTGCCAGTTAAGGTAGCCTCAGAATCTAAGGATTTCGTAACTAAGCACTTATCCTTGTAGAAGATAATTACAAAACTTTGGTCACAAAGTTGATTTATGCTTATGAGATTGTGATTCAATCCTTCCACATAAGCCACCTTTGTGATGGTAACTAAGCCATTAAAAATGATACCATAACCTTTGGTCACCCCATTTTCTGAACCTCCAAATATGACTGTTGATCCATTCTCCACAGGGGTGAAGTTTCTCAGATAGCTACTTACTCCAGTCATGTAACTGGAGCAACCATTGTCCAAATACCAAATGGGAGATTGGTTGGCATTTGGACATACCTACAAGAAAAATTTCTTACCCTTAGATACCCAATTGGATTTTGGTCCTTTGTTTCTATTAGGGGGATAAACTAAAACACCACACCTCTGAGTGGTCTGCACTATTTTTGCACTTGGCACTGTTGGGTTGAACCAACAGTCTAAGGCAAAATGACTAATTTTCCCACAACACCAACACTCTTTCCTGTTGTATATTCTCTTCTACCTCACCATTTGGGTAGGATGGCTATGTTGGTAGGCAAGAGTGAAGACAACTGGTCTAACAGGACTTGGATGAACCTCACAAGTGTAAGTATGTAGTGGAGCTGGTCTCACCACCTTTTGGTTCACCTTCTTGGGAACAGGCTTGGTAGGAACTACCCTTCCCTTGCTTTTGAGAGCTATTGTTAGAGGTCCATGGACAAAGGGACTTGGATTCTTCATCTGAATCTCTTCATGGTGTGTGTTAAAAGCACTCAGCCCAAAGCTTATTCTTTTATTTGTGATAGAGAGCTTACTGCCACTTGCAGAGCAAGCATTGGTCAGATGACCATATGAGGAATCCTGGTCAAAAGGATTTGATGCCAGCAGCACCTTCTTAAAAGAAGGTTGAGCTTCAGAGTCTTTGCTCTTGACTACCTCCTTATTGAATCCTACACCAACACTGAAAGGTGCAGAAAAACTATTAATAATAGGAAAGACAGTCCTTGATGACCTTGTTCTTCTGAGCCAATTCAGTATCTTTGAGCTTTTTGGCCTCCTTGAATCTATCTACCTCTTTGCTCATGTCAGCCAGCTTCTCATCTGTCGTTTGGAGCTCAGAGTGGGTAGTTCTCAAGGAATCTAACTCCTTAGTCTGAACTTTAAGGAGTTTCTTGCTGTTCTTGAAAGCTTTCCACATAGTTTCATATTGCTGCATTGATTCAGATTCATCCTCATGTGAGGATCTTGAGGATGTAATGTTGGCAGCAGACTCACCTTCATCATCATGCAAGGAATCTTCCACAGATTCAGAATCAAAGGTAGATTGGGGATCTCTAATTAGTACCTTCCCAGGAGATATGATGTCATCCTAGATTTCTTCATTTATGGCCATAAGGCCAATTAGAGCTTCCTCCTCGGTTCTGATTTTCTTTACTATGAATCCTTTTTAGATTTCTTTTTGTCCCTTGACCTTCTTTTGTATTCATAATTCTTTGATTCCCTCTTCTTGGATGGGCAATCAATAATCATGTGACATGTCTTATTATAGGAGTAGCAAACTGTGTTAGTTTAATCAAATTTACTGGGTTTTGATTTGTACATTTCATCCCTTGAGGATTTAGACATGTCATGTTGACCAGATCTTTTGGATCTTAAAGAGGATGATCTATGACTGTCTCTTCTCCTTCTAAATATCAGCGTTTTGAACTGCTTAGAGAAGAGGGCTATCTCTTTATCAGTGTTGTCAGATTCTGATGTGCTGGCATCATAAGCTTCAATGTTTTCTGATCTGTCCTGAATTACAAGAGTCTTGTCCTTGGATCTCCTTATGCTATCATCCTTAAGAGGTATGGAACTTTCTCTGGTGCTCCCCTTGAGCTTTCTTCTTCAGCTTTTCTGGTGTTAAGCTGAAGCTCATGAGATAACAACTTCCCATATAGGTTCTTGGGCTCCATGTTGCCCAATTAACCCATTTCTCTGATTGCACAAATTTTGATATCCCATTCCTTAGTGAGGGATCTAAGGAACTTATCATTCAGATATAAATTTGTAAATTCTCTTCCCTAGTTCTTCAGCCCATTTACAATCTTGAAAAATCTCTCATAGTAGTTAGAGACATTTTCATTCTTGCCTTGTTTAAAGGCCTCATACTCCTGATTTAGAAGGGATTTCCTGTCATCCCTTACTTATTCAGTCCCCTCCATGTAGACAACTAGGGAGTCCCACAACTCCTTGGCAGTTTTGTAGTGTATGAGATTTTGGAGGGTTGAGTAATCAATGACAATTACAATGATATTATGTGCCCTCTTATCAAGGCCTTCCAGCGCAAGCTCGTCCTTACTCATATCAGCATATTTCTTTGGCACTCTCAGAGCGGGATCAATGGTATATGTAGTCATGGGTATGAAGGGACCCTCTAGAACGGCCACAAACACTCTAGAATCAGCAGCTTCCATGAACAGTCTGACCTTTTCTTTCCAAATGGGAATGTTCTCTTTGGTGCAGGTTGGGAGCTTCATGGATCTCATTTCTCTATAGCTATCACCTCTAGCCATAGGGTTTAGTTCTAAGATCAAGATCTAACAGTTAAGTCACTATTTGATCAAACTATCTCTCATACCACTTGTTAGTTATGGAACAATCACCTAGAGGGGGGGGAGGGAGGGGGAGAATAAGTGATATGACTATTTTAAATATTAAGCACAAGAACTAATTAAACAGATCACAGTACAGTAAACAATCTCAGAAACACAGCACACGGGAATACCAAATTGATAATGGTCCCTCAAGGCAGTGTCTCTTGAGTAGTCCACTGTCCCTCTGCTCCTATCTAGCATCGTGCTATGGTTGGCAAACTCTACCAAAACTCAGGCCATCAAGCCCTACAACCTCAGGCCCTCAATCCCTACAAGCTTAGGCCCTCAAGCCCTACAACTCAGGCCCTCAGGCCCTACAAACTCAGATCTGTATTAGATCCTACAGCTCAGGCTTGTAAAAACCTTACAGAGAGTAGATGAAAAGTTATTCATTAACCGGATGAAACTGTCTTCTGTACTTGAAGAGAATACTAAAGATTTTATCTAGTTGAGTGCAGACTTCTCTTCAATCCTTTCTTCAACCTGGAACAATGCTTATCAGCCAATGTTGCTAGACTGAGACTTGGAGAACACAAAGTAAGATCGTTTTGTTCTCAGGTAGTTGTTCCTTCGTCACAGTCGCTTTATTATTTGATCGATTTGCATATTTTCTCTGTGTTATTTTTAGAGCAGACACTTATCCTTTTTATATGTCTAAGGGACCGTCTAACGGTTTACTCTGATGTCCTTTAAGTGGTAGAGGCCCATTACTTAACAACATGCATTTTTGGACTATCAGGCGGCGACATTAAATGCAGTCAACGCATTTTTTATTATCTTGATCTGTCTCAACGATATTGGAAACATCTCGACGACAGAGCTTCACGTCACGCCAATCCATCTTGGACTTAGACAAATTTTCAAGTCTTCTTAAATCTTCTTCAGAGAGGAATATCTCGACGATATGAGATATCTCAGCTATACTTGCACTCACGACGACATAAAGTCATTTCACAGACATCGTCATGAACATCTTATCGACTTGAGGTCTTCTCGACAATGTCGTTGAAATCATCCTGCCTTATCGATGATATTTCTTGATAATTCTGACTTTTCATCGATATCATCTTGACGATAAGCAACACTTCAGCTATAAACTATCTTCACGAGGTCTTCCTTAGTCTTCTCGACGATAAGGATCTCTTACGGCGATGTCGTCAACTTTGTTGAATACTTTAACTTAAGTCTTATGAGAGCTTCAACTTCACAACGATATCGCCGTGTGATTCTGGTTGACACGATGATACAGTGACTTATTCAATTCTTCTTATTCTCACTACGATATCATCGTGTGTACTTTGTTGTCACAACGATATCAACGAATTCTCCATATTATCTCGACGATAACTAGCATAAATTTTCTGCTGAGTTCTGTGAGTACTCTCAATGTTATATGAATACTTATTTATGATATGTCCAGTCCTTCTTAATGATTTTGGACTTAGTGAGATTAGTGGAGTTTTGGACATATGACTTATTCTCTGCAACTATAAATAGAGCATACCATCAAATACATAGAGCTTTTATCATTGACCTAAGCACTTCTTCAAATCAGGGACACTACTGGACATTGTTCCCAACATTCTCAATGACAAATCGATCTTCAAAACTTCTCAATGACAAATTGATCTTCAACACTTCTCAATGACAATGGCATGTCGTCTAAATGGCTACTACATGGCGGTAGATATTATCACACTGCAATATCTCTAGTCGACACTATCTCGACGACTAGCCCCTATCGACGACATAACCTATGTCATCTAGACATGGAAAAAGGATACCTTTTGCGGTAACTCCTACCGTACGCGTTAGCTTCCTCCTACCACTTGTCTTGGCACTTTTAATTCTCAATCAAGGAAAATTAGGGTGTTACAGTTCTATCCTCAAGATAATGTGAACCCTCCTGTTTGTATTCATAAAGGATCCATTTGACATCTATACATTCAGCTCCATCCATGCATCAATGGTTTCCACACTATTACTTTAGATAAATCTATCCACAAGGAATGGATGTGATGCCCCAATATCAAGCAAAACCTTTGCGGGTACATTGAAAACTAGTATAATGCCTAATCGCGCATACAAAATACACATGGGTAGCAATAATCCAAAATCATTGAAAATTAAATACTTAAGAAAAAAACATATTCTAACTTTTCCATACATGTCACCACGTTAGATTGACAGATAGCCTCATGTTGTCTAAGACTATAGGCTCTGGGTTGCACTGATTGGAATTGTGAAGCGCTCGATTCAACCACCTTGCCCTTCTCAGCATAAATAGGTCTGTTGATGTAGTGTGCTCCTGCCTTTGCTCTCACTTGGAAGCTACATCAGAATAATTATGAACCATGTGGACTGACTTGCCACACTTGTAACAAAATGGCGGTCCCATTAAATGAACTTCGCTAGTTACAACACTCCTCCCTTCAATCAATTTTTGAGAGCAGAATATTTTTTCCTTAATTCCCTCAAATCTCCACTAATATTAGGAAGGATTACCTCCCCCCTTCCTTGCTGCAAACCCCTTGCAATGCTAGGTTCACTCAATATCCATCTCTAAGGTCCTGGTAGCTTCAAACAACTCATAAAAGTCTACCTTCCAAAATGTTATCAGTGGTTGCTGCAAGTTATCTCGCAACCCTTCATAGAAACAGTGAGATCTTTCCTTATCATCTGCTATACCAGCCACCCCATAATGACCCAAGTGGGTGAACTCCTACAAGTATCCCTTTAAGGGAAATTTCTGAGACTTCGACAGAGGGACTGTAAAGTCCAGATTTAGGCATTATAAAGGCAAATTTAGGTTGAGTGTTGAACATTAAAATTGTAGCACCTTGTCTTAGATTTCAAGGAAACTTTAAATCACCTCCATTGGTGCCATATAGCACCCAAAATCTCCATTTTCTAGGATGTGTCACAAAGGTGCCCTAGACTTTATTTTGTAAATTCCTAAATGTATACTCATTGCATAAGGCTGTAAATTTGGCCATGCGTGAGGGTACCTAGATAGAGTACCCATCCAAAAATTAGAATTTTTGAGGAACATTTTTCTATAGTTTATACAAAAATTAAATTAGGCATATATAGGTGATGCACATGGCTAGGCAACCTCAAAGTGACCCAAATTTCTGATAGATTGTAAATTAGGGCACTGTATGCCACTGGTAAAAAGTTGGGCCCATTTGGCTTTCTACATATGGGTGTATTCCACTTGGATGAATCTTGTATGTTTGGAAATGGTGTGCATTTAGCACAAATGTGAATTTGGTGTATTTTCCCAAATGACTTGTTGCATGTCAATGGGATTTTGACCATGCATGTATTATGAAGGAATTTATCACCTCTGGAGAAATTAGGATTTTTGAACTTAATATTCCTAAGTATTTCATTAATATCACATATGTCACACTTTTGAATTTATGAAATAATTGTGACCAAATAATTTTGGGTAAATCCAAATCTCTGTCATATGTGTGATTCGGTTATATCACACCTCTAGAAATTTATTGAGAATTTTTAGCATCATTTTCTCTGAATTGTATATTTATTTGGATTTACCTTACCTGTGAATATATGAAATAATCATGGTTAGATTAATCTGGAAAATACCAATATTTTTGCTAGTCACTTTTTAGAGAAATATAAACCCTGGTAATTTTCTTTTAATTTTGGGAAGTATATTTCATGTAGTTTATATGTAAATATTGATTTGTCACACTTAGGCAATTATGAATATTTGTAATATATTATAATTGGGAAATTGCCAATCTCTGATAAACACTATTTTAAATCATGACAAACCTCCACAAAAATTAATTGGAATTTTTGGATGAATAAATAATATAGTTCATGCTCAATGTTGCACGTTCCTCATACAAGTATTTATGGAATTTTAATGATCATATTATTATAAAAAAATTATGATTCTATGTTAGGCTCATTTTTATGTCATAGTCAACCTCTAGAAAAATTAATTTGAATTTTTGGATGATTAAATATTATAGTTCTTGTTCAATGTTGCCAATTCCTCATAAAAATATTTATGGAATTTTAATGGTCATATTATTATGGAAAATTATGATTCTCCATTAGGCTGATTTTTATGTCATAATAATCCTCTGGAAAATTATTTGGACAAAAAAGTTATGTACTTCATGTGTAAATTGATTAATTGTCACATATTTATTAAATATGAATCATGGCCCAATTAAATTAGGAAATACTTGAATCTCTGGAAAATTATCTTTCATGACGTGTTGAGCCTCTGGGAATTTTGTTAGATGTATTGGTCATGTAGTTTTAATAGTTACCTTACACATGACATGAATATCACTATTTGACAAAATACGGAAGAACCTCAAATTTCTAGTAGAACATCAACTTAATCAAGTGGCACTTCTGGATTCAATTTTGTATCATATAGGTTAGTATGACTGGTGGTATACACTAGTCATTTTGACTTTAGAACTAGAAATGGGCTACGCTTAACAAAACGCTTGCATAAGGGAAAATCTTGAGGATGAGTCTAGATGTTAATCTGAAATGAATTAGTAGCATGATAGAAGTGTGTTAAAATATTGATAGGAATCCTTAGGTCGATTTGATATGTGCCAATGAGTAGAGGAGTACATGGTCACTAAGGAAAGGTTAGTGTTGAATTTCAATTGAAGATCAGCACTCCCCTTAAATGAACCTTAAATCTACCTTATGAGTTTAAGAGTAACAGTGAAGGAGGGGATTAAAGTTGGGTAGCAACCAATAAGAATAAATATTTTGAGAAAGTGATGTTTGGGATGTCGCCCCATCTTACCTCCTTGTACCGCTGCGAGCCCTTCACAGGGTAGACCTCCGGAAGTTTAAGATTCACCCTAAATTATTAAGTATAACTAAATATCCAGTAAAGATTAATATGAGTAGGAAGACAATGGAATAGGATAAGCATCATACCGTAAGGATGAATGGATAAGTCTATGGAGTACTGGTTAGTCCTGAGAGCTAAGACTCGGTATGGTCATGATAAGTTTCGGCATAATGGACAAGTTGGTCCTGTGAGCTGGAGGATCGGTTGATAGAGGTGGTACATAAATACATTATTACTCGGAGACGCTGGAGTTTCCTACAGAGGCATACGAAAGGTGTAGGCCGGGAGGTGTGCATACCAGCCTAGGAGTGGAAGTGCCCGATCCACTGCCTCCAATTGTATCAATGGGAGGTACCTTAGTGATACTCGAAAAGCGGGAACTAAAGGTCTGTACATACAGAGTCGAGTGGAAGAGTTGCATAATCATTGCATTGCATAACATACGCATCATCGCATACAACAAGATCCACATCATATAAAACTAGTATGGCACCTTTTATATGATTAGTTACTTAAGCAACCCGAACCTTAACTTATAAGTTTGAATGGGCATTCTTAGAAGTTAAGTTACTTTTCTGTGATGGTAGATAGTTGCATTTCCTTTATTTACTTATTGTTCTTTATTACTGCTCTTTACTTTAGTACTTACATAGTTGAACTGCTAATATAGCTTTACCAAATTTGCTTAGATATACTTACTTTACATATACTACATTAGTGAGAGCCATGTCATCTACTTTGTCATCCTGCTTTTGTATACCTTTTCTCCTCGTCCTCCTGCTCGGTCCCTAGGAGTTATGGGTGGAGGAGCAAACGGAACCGCTTAGTCTTTCTGACTAATGGCCGGATGTGGCATAACAACCTGAAGTGCATGAAGTTAGAGTAGTAGTAGGTTAGGGAGATAATGCAAGAGGAGCCGATGCAGCATATTAGGACACTCCTATAGATGGATGTGAGTGAGAGACTTTAGAGTACTTCCATGAGATTTTGAGAGATTTTGATGTACTGGGCATAAGCCCTTTTCATTCTTATTGTATCTTATTCGTGGACATGTCTATTTTGGATTTTATATATTACATGCTCCACATTCTCCTTGTATCACATAGAGATTCATCATCATTTCATTCGTGAGAAGGTGTTGGAGGGATCTCTGATTGTGGAGCATGTACAGAGCAAGGAGAATGTTGCTGACATATTCACTAAGCCAGTAGCGAAGGGACCTTTTGGTCGGTATGCGTTGGTTCTCTAGTCTTTTTTGTCTCAGCGGTTTGTTAAATTTTTGAAGTGGAAGTGGATTTGAGCTGGGCGGTCTGCGGATTGGAGAACGCAGAGACCGTGCGGTCTGCATTGGTTCTCTAGTCAGTTTTGTCTCAGCAGTTTGTTCTGAGCGGTCTGATCTGGGAGACCGCCTCTTCTGTCCGGGCGGCTTGTGCAGGTTGGTCTGGCGACTTGTCCTAAGTCGGCCAGATGTTCTTGGTCTGCCTTCATGCAGTGACCGAGCGGTCTGACGACTATTCTAGTCGGTCTGGTTACTGAAGGAGCTCTTTGCCTTGCAATAAGACCGGGCGGTCTGTTTTTCAGAGACTGCGGTAACCGGGCGGTTCGTAATAACAGTATGGTTCAATAAAGGGAGCTGGTAGCTTTACTAAGCTCGGGCGGTCTGTTTTGTGAGACCGCTCGCGAACTGATGGGCGGTTATTGTATCCTGGTTTGTGCGGTGATGACATCCATGTGTCTGCCTATAAATATGGGTGCAGGGCCCATCATTAATAATGAGAACTGTAAGAACCAAAGTTGGCTTGATTGTGCTGGTCTCACTTTAAGGTCGTACGGTCTGAGATCTTTGTCTGACCGGTTTCTGTGTTCGCAGGTTTGCGGCTTGCAACTCGCGGTCAACTTGTCTCCTTCATCCAGCTTTGAATAAACCAGTCCGGGCGGACCGTATTTAGGTGTTCGCGGTCTGTGCAGCAGACTTAGTTGATCAGGCGGTCTTAAGTGGCCAGGCGGTCTTGAGTTGCGATCTGTTGCAGATAGAAGTTTCTCTGTTCAGAGTTCGCAGGTTCTTCTTTGATCAAGACTGTGTGGTCTGGGCGATCAACAAGTGCAAACTATTTGTTTTTAACAGTGGAATAAAGCAGCAAGTTGGCGGTCTGTGGTTGCGGTCTGGCAGGTGCGGCTTGTACTCTGTTCCCGTGGTCTCAGCGGCATCCGTCTAGCTTGTCTGTTCACGTAGTCTGGCGATCTCAAGTGTCAGGTCGCTGTAGCTTATTTTTACCTTTGTGTTGTGTGCTTCTCTCCTTTGTGATTCTTATGAATCATGTCTCGCCATGTATACCTCGCATTATAAAGAGATAGTCAATACCATAGTACTATTCATTCTTCCCATTGTCATTGTTGTGCTACACTTGTGAAAGGATTTGTGAAGTGTGTTCCGCATTTTTACTTCACCTCCGGACCTCAAGTTTTTCAACAGTGGATTCATCATAAATGTATAAATATCTCTTACTCTTACTTATAAATTGTGGTTGGCTTGGATGATTGATAGAGTCGGTGGTATCAGCGTCTTATAGTGGCGGCTAACCCATGAGTTGGTGTCACCCCAAGGCGGCGGTCTTAGGAAGTAAGGCTCCCCTCGGACTGGTGCGCGGCCCGAGGAAAGGAAAGATAAAAATGGAAAAAGGAGTCTTATAGCATACAACAAGATCCTCATCATATAAATTAATATGGGCTCTTTTATATGATGAGTTATTTATACAAACCGAACCTTAACTTATAAGTTTGTACGAGCATTCATATAAGTTAAGTTACTTTATGTGATGATAGTTAGAGGATTTACCTTATTTATTTTTGCATCGCATTTACTTACTGCTCTTACTTTTCAGTACCTTACATAGTAGAACTGCTAGTATAACTTTATAGTACCTTATATAGTAGAATTGCTAATGTAGAAATGCATTACTATACACTTCTATGTTGATAGAGTCATGTCACCTTCTTGATACATATACACTGCTTTGTATACCTTTTTTCTTCATCCTCCATCCCGGTGCCTAGGAGTCATGGGGGGAGGGGTGGACGAAATCGCTTAGTCTTTTTGACTAACGGTCGGATGTGGCCTTAACAACTAGGAGCACATAGAGCCAGAGCAGGAGCAACAAGCCATGGAGATAGAGCATGAGGAGCCGATGCAGCGTACCATGACACTCCCTCGGACGAATGTGAGTGTGAGAGTTAATTTTGCTTCTACAAGATGATTTGGGGAGATTTTGATGTACTGGACATAAGCCCTTGAAAGTGAGGTTAGATCTTAAATTAACTCTAGAGGGGGGTGAATAGAGTATTAAAAAGTTTTCACTTAATTTTATTACGGAATTAAAAATATTGATATATATATGTGTATATAGTGATTTATAAAAACTAAATAAAGAAATCAGCACAACACAACAACACAGAAAATCACAAGCACAGAGACACAAGGATTTTATAGTAGTTCCCCAATAAATCTGGTTATGTCTACTCTTCTACCACACTTGGTAGGATCCACTAGGTTTTTGATCAGGTGCCCTATCACCAAGGGGGTTTTGATCAGGTGTCCACACACCAAGTGAGCTTTTGATCAGGTGCTCTAACCAAACCACAGGTTTTTGATCAGGTGCCCTGCCACCAATGGGTTAACTTTTGAAGGGAGTTATAACCCTGTACAAGAGGGGGTAAGAAGGGTTTGAATGTTCTTCTCTGTCAAGATTCTAAGAGAAGACTCTAGTGGATGTTGATGTAGAAAAGCACCCTCTGTCTGATATGAGGTTGTTTGACAGTAGATGGCTGGAAGCTTTCTTTTGAATGAAATGATCTTCCTGTAGCTGATGAATCTGGAAGAATAAGTTCTTCAGATTATTGTTTCTCTTTTGAAGATCTGATCTTGTAGCTGATGACTGAGAGAGTATTGTTGATGTTGTTCTCAGTGAGTGAGTGTTGCTATTGAGGAAGAAGATGAAGATCTATTAGCTTTAGTTCTTCTGTTTCTTCCTGTAACCTTCTTCTTTCTCTTCCTGTACAGAAAATCTGTAATGTGTTCTGTAATATGTTGTACTGCTATCGAGAAAACTGCTGTAATTGTCTTTTTGTATCTTCTTCCTTATTCTTTTTCAATATCTGATCTGATTTGAAATTCAAAATTCCTTGAATTAAGGAATAGAATAATCTGTAATAAATCCTTCTTGGGACTGCAAAGGTAACCATTTAGATTTTGCAGAATACTTAATTCCTTTTCTGTGAAATGTTCCTTTTCCATTAGATGTCAACGGCTATTTTCTCTCGGGAAGAGAAAGGAAAGGAATATAATAAGGAAGGAAATAAATCTTGTCTTATCTGGAATAGATCCGTTGTTGTAGTCGATCTGAGTTCAGAGAATGAATAATATAATCTTCTGAAATAAATCTGAACTGAAATAAGAAATTTTGTCAATCTTAAGAATTTTCGTTGATCACAAAATTGAGTTCGTCGACCTCAAACAAATCTGGCTAGAAGAATTAAATTTGTTGAGCTGTGAAGATATTTCGTCGATCTGAAGGTATTCGTCGAACGCAGACTGAGTTCGTCGAATTGAAGAATTCGTCGACCGCTGAACTGAGCAAAATCATCGACCGCTGAGCCGCTGAGCCGCTGAGACTGAAGATCGTCGAACGCTGAGAGAAAGTTGTTCGTCGAACACATAGTGTAAGCCGTTCGTCGAACGCAGAGAGCAGTTCCTCGAACGCAGTGTGGAGTTCGTAGAACGCAGAATCTGAATGGTTTCTTGAGATCTAACAGCCTAAACAATTGACCCATAAACTATACATTGGGTTCAACTTGATCCTAGTCAACATATAGTGATCCTAGCCCAATTCAGAAATAGGGTTGTTCCAACAATCTCCCCCTATTTGGGTTAAGACACTATTTGACAAAAATTGAAAACAAATAGAAATAACAACAAAACAACAGAGCATATATATCTGATATATTTTAAACTTTTTATCAGATATAAAAATAAGATACTCTGAGTTCTGAAATTACATTGAAAACAAATAAATAAGAACCTTTTGTCTTTCTTTGAATTCTGCTTTCTGAATTCTGAATTCTGATATTGTCTAAACTGATTTTTCTGAATTCTAAATTCTGAACTGTGTCTGCTATATTTCCACTTTCTGAATTGTTGATCTGAACTGAATCTTTATATTCTGAATTTGATATCTGCTCTAACTTGAATTGCTTCTTAATTTGCTATAACATCTTCCTAAATTTTTCAAAATCTGAATCTGAATCTGTATTGAATCTGTTGCTTCTTCATGCATCATTTATCTCTTTCATAAGATATGTTAGCCCGAGAGCATCTCCCACTGAGACTGGAGCTTCTTCAGCTTTCTCCTTGCCTAGTTCATAGAACATCTCCTCCTGAGCAAAAATTCCATCATATGGAGTTCATAGAACTGAAAGCATTTTCTCTTGAAGCTTGAGCATCTATAGAAAATAAATAACTCCCCCTGTCAAAAAGGAAAGTATCTCCCCCTGACAACAAGGAGCTTCTTCAATACATCTCCCCCTGCCTAGTTTCAGGAAAGCCTGAGGCTAGGCCCCAAGAAGAAGGGACATTTGAGGAGGTAGGGAAGGATGCCATCTTTATATTGCTATTGTTCCTGCAAAATGAAATAGAGATCAAGTGCAAAGGGAACTAGAAAGAGAAGCAATTCTGTAGGCATTAAGATAATCAGAAAAACTTAGTTTGATATTGAAGGGAATGAGGGGATAAATAGAAGATTTAATTTTTAATTGATTGAATCTCCATCTATCATTCCTAGCTGATTTATAAAGAAGATATGTTTCTTTTCATCTAAGGGTTTGGTGAAAATATTAGCCCTTTGCAAATCAGTAGAGATGAATTGTAGGCAAAATTTATTTTTATCCACATTATCCCTAAGGAAGTGGTGCCTAATTTCTATATGTTTAGTCCTACTATGGAGAACTGGATTTTGTGTTATAGATATTGCACTAGTATTCTCACAAAATATAATTGAATTATTTAGATTGATCCCATAGTCTAGGAGCTGATTTTGTATCCACAACATCTGTGAGCAGCTGCCTGTAGCTATGTATTCAGCTTCAGTTGTTGATGTAGACACAGATGTTTGTTTCTTACAAAACCAAGACACAAGCCTATAACCAAGAAACTGACAAGTTCCTGATGTAATTTTCCAGTCTCCTCTGCATCCAGCATAATCTGAATCTGAGAATCCAGTTAATTCAAATTCAGATGTTGTTGGATACCAAAGTCCTAGATTTGGACAACCCTTTATATATCTCAAAATTCTTTTTAATAAAATTAGGTGCGATTCCTTGGGGTTAACTTAAAACCTAGCACAAATACAGGTAGCAAACATTATATCAGGCCTACTTGCTGTTAAATAAAGTAATGAGCCAACAATTGCTCTATATACCTTTTGATCAACAGGCTGCCCTGATTCATCATTATCAACAATAGCATTTGAGGGCATGGGTGTTTTCATGGTGGATGAATCAGACATACCAAATCTTCTCACTAATTCCTTAGCATACTTAGATTGGGATATGAAGATTCCATTTGGAGTTTGCGTCACTTGAAGACCAAGGAAGTATGATAGCTAACCCATACTACTCATTTCAAATTTATATTGCATTATATTAGAAAATCTTTTGCATAAATTTGAATCAGTAGAGCCAAATATGCTATCATCTACATATATTTGAACTAGCAAAGTTTGATTTTTATGTATCCTGAAAAATAGGGTTTTATCAACTTTGCCTCTACAGAATTTATTCTCTAAAAGAAAACTAGCTAAGGTCTCATACCATGCTCTGGGAGCTTGTTTGAGACCATAAAGAGCTTTATTAAGCTTAAATACATAAGAGGAGTGAGTTGGAGAGATGAAACATGGTGGTTGTTCCACATAGACTTCTTCTTTGATTTCTCCATTCAAGAATGCACTCTTGACATCCATTTGATAAACCTTGAACTTCTTGTATGCAGCAAATGCAAGGAAGATCCTGATTGCTTCTAACCTTGTAACTGGTGCAAAAGTCTGATAATAATATATTCCTTCTTCCTGTGAGTATCCTTGAGCTACTAGTCTAGCTTTGTTTCTCACAATAGTGCCATCTGCATCAAGCTTGTTCCTGTAGACCCATTTAGTTCCAATGACTGGATGATTCTTTGGTCTACGAAACAATTTCCAAACTTTGTTTGTCTCAAACTGATTGAGCTCCTCTTGCATAGCAATGATCCAGTTGGGATCTTGTTCTGCATCTTGTAGGGATTGAGGTTCAATCTGAGAGAGAAAACAAGTGTGCATCAGATTCTGATTAGCTTGATGCCTTTTTTGGACACCAGTTGATATGTCTCCAATTATTTGAGATCTGGGGTGACCTCTAATATTGACATAATCAACAGACATAGTGGGATCAACATTATTTGTAATTAATTCCTCTTGTGGAATGTTACTTAATGCTTCATTTTCAGGTACAGTTTCACTGATTTCTTCATCACTTTCTTCACCATCCTGCTGTACAGAAGTTAGAGATCCTTCCTTCTGTAGAGCTAATTGATCTAGCTGCTCACAAAGTGTAGGTTCCTGCAAGTTTTCTTTGGTAGAAGAATTCTTCTCCTTGTAAAATATGTTAGTTTCATCAAAAGAAACATGCATAGATTCTTCAATTTTAAAAGAGGATTTGTTAAATATCCTATATGCTTTGCTGATTAATGAATAGGCTAAGAAAATTCCTTCTTCAGATTTTGGTTCAAATTTCCTAAGGTATTTTTTGTCATTATTGTGAACAAAATATTTACAACCAAATGTTCTAAAATAGTTAACTTTAGGTTTCTTCCCTTTAAGTAACTCATAGGGAGTCTTACACTTAAGTTTATGTATCAAACTCCTATTCAACACATAATTTGCTGTGCTAACAGCCTCTGCCCAAACAGATAGGGGCAAATTAGCATCTGCAAGTAATGTTGTTGCTGATTCAATTAGGGTTCTATTTTTCCTTTCAACTACCCCATTTTGTTGAGGAGTTCTAGGAGCTGAGAAGCAATGCCTGATATCTTCCTTCTCACAGATTTCTTGCATGAGAAGAGACTCAAACTCAGTGCCATGATCACTTCTGATCAATGCAATCTGAGTAGAATACTCAATCTGAATGCTCTTAAGAAAGTCTATAAGAACTTTACAGTTTTCTGACTTTTCTCTCAAAAAGAAACCCAAGTGAATCTAGAGAAGTCATCTATAATAACTAGAGTGTATGACTTCCCCCCCTAAACTCTTTGTTTCTATTGTTCCAAAAAGGTCCATATGTAGCAATTATAATATTCTAGGTGAATCACTTTTAGATAATGATTTAAAACTATTTTTAGTTTGCTTGCCTAGTTGACATGCCCTGCAAAGACCTTCCTTCTTGTATGAACCAGAAGGTAATCCTCTAACAAGATTGTCCTTAGATAATTTAGCAATGGTCCTAAGATTTACATGTCCTAATCTCTTATGCCAAAGTTCACTAGGTTTGCTTAATTGATTAAATAAATAGATTTCTGATTTTGATGAGTTGAAATTTACTAAATAGATATTTCCTTGCCTAATACCTGATAAAACAGTAATATTATCAGAAGACTTAATAAGGCATTTTGATTTATTAAAAGTTACCTGATACCCTTCATCACATAATTGGCTTATGCTGATGAGGTTGTGCTTCAGTCCCTTGACATAAGCTACATCTTTGAAGGTGACTTCTCCAACCTTGACTTTTCCATATCCTTTTGTTTGTCCACAGTTGGAGTGTCTAAATATCACTTTTGGTCCAAGCTTTGCCTTGTAGTTGTTCAGATTGTCCTTGTTTCCTATCATATGCTTTGAGCATCCACTATCCAAGTATCATTGTTCTTTTATTCTTAGATAGTTGTGTACCTGCAAAAATAGAAAAACAATCTATTTGTTCTTGACCCAGACTACCTTGGGTCTTTTTGAATTTCCACAAAAATCAGAAATAAAGGATATTTCAGGCTGATCCTTATAGCCTTTTGGATGATATCTCCTTGGAGGAATTATCCATTCAGTGAAAGGATTCTTAGTATGTTTAGAATAAGAATTCATTAAATTTTCTGTATAATTTCTGTTCGACGAACTGGGCTGAGTGTAACGCCCCTGATTTTTCCGGTATTTGTTTAATTCAGTGATGGCGTGTTAATGAAGTTGGGGCGTTACTTCTAACGTCGAGTTAGCAGCGCGTTGCCATTTGCACGTTTTCGCGTCCGTTTGGGTCAAGTCGACCAAATTTTGCGACGACCCGGAATTGGAAAATTTTACGTTAGGAAATTAGATTATTTAATTTTAGACTTGTCTATCAAGTTTCATCGCGATCTGAGCCATTTTGGAGCCTCGGCGCATTTTAGAAGTTTTGTATATATTTAAAGCTCGTCGTAGCTTCCGCCATTCATATCTCGAAAACGGCACGTCGGAATTTGATTCCAACTTCGCCGTTGGGTTCGTAGCGCCGCCGTTCACTTTGGGCGAAATTTTCGTTGGGTTCGGCGTTCGTTTATTTTTTAGTGATAAATAATAATAATAATAATATTAATATTAATATTATTATTATTATTATAATGATTCAAAATGTATATATATATACATTCATTAAAAGATTTCTTCTCCCCCCTGCGTCGACTTCCTCCAGCCTTGCGTCAACTTCCAAGCCCCCTTGCGTCGACTTCCAAGCCCCCTTGCGTTGACTTCTCTTTCCCCTTGCGTCGACTTCCAAGCCCCTTGCGTCGACTTCCAAGTCCCTCCTTTCTGCATGCATGCGTCGACCCCTCCCTTCATTTATTAATAATAATAATAATAATGATATTATTATTATTAAAACTATGTGATGTTGCCTTCTTCCTCATTCTGTCTGAACTAGAGAGAAAAGCGAGCGACGGGAGTGGCATTTTCTTGAATCTTCCAGACGCCACCGACGGAGCTCTGGTGGTCGAAATCACGAGCCGAGCATAGATTCGGAAATCTCTCGACGAGAGCTTCGTCCTCGTGGAGATTTCCTTCCATTTCGTGAAACTTTTTCGTTAGGTCTTTTGTACCCTAACCTTTTCTAGCCCGATCTCTTGTAGATCTTGACTCCTCTCGCCTTCTCGTAACCCGATCTACAACGGGGAGCGATTCAGAGATTTTTTCCAGCAAAACCTAAGGCAAGTGGTGTTCTTGCCCTTGCTCTTTCTCTTTGCCATATAACAGCTCCAAGCCGGTGCTCTTGATCTAACTGCGTCATATCTCCATTTTATACTCTATTATTGCTGCTAATAATTTGATATTATGCCAGTTAATAAAAGAAAAAGAAAATTTTGTTAGCTTCATATCTCCTTGATTTTCTCATTTGCTACTTGCCTTATGGTATGATATGTTCTGTTGGGCCTCGCCCCTTTCCCTTTGAAATTGCATGAAAATATGAATTCTGTCGGAGGTCGTACACGATGTTGGCGGCGCCACTAGTGCGATGCTCTTTAATTTAATATATTCTGTTGGAGGCCGTACGCGGTGTGGTTTTTGCCCCGGTGCGGTGCTCTTTTAAGCTTTTGATTGGGAGGTCATACGTAGTGTGGTTTTTGCCCCCGGTGCGGTGCTCTTCTTTTGGATGAGCTGATCAGTCTCTATAATTCTGAACAAGAGTAACATGATTAATAATTTGAAAATGGATGGCTTTTCTTTGCTTATGGCGAGTTTTGTCATCGCTTGTGTTCTCACCTTTGTTTGGTGAGCATATTCTGCTGATTTTTAGTTGCTCTGCTGTTTTCCTTTTCTGTTGATGATTAGATACTTCTGCTATTTCTTTTCCTGTTGATTATTAGCTGCTAGCTTTGTCATCACTGACCCATGCAGCTTATGTTTCCCTCCAGTCTCGCGGAGGTTTGCTTACTTTCTCCTTTCTGCACCACTTGTACTTATTTCTGAGGTGTTCTTTCTTTGAATGCCTCAGGTTCTGGCCAGTAGCAGGTGTTAGTGCGGAGCTTCTTTAGTTGCCGTCTTCTGACTCTCTTGAGGTAGAGTACTCTGTGGACTTGTCGGCCCATGGGTTCGTGTCAGGTGTTGACGCCCGTGGTGCCGTTGGGTTAGATTTTTGTTTCACTGCTGCTGTTACTTGTTGTTTACTTTGAACAATTGTTATGGAATGATTAGATGCGGGTTGGCTTTATAGCCCCTTGCTTAGATATGCTAAGGCATTTGGAGCATTGTGCATCATGATTTGAAATGGTAATCTCACTACTTTTTGCGCGTGATAAATCTATTTTTATATATAGTAAATACACACATTCGATCTTGCATAGTGCACCTCACTAGGTCTTCATGTTCACCTAGGCCACTAAGTAATTAAATCAAGTAATTTTCCACTGCGTAAAACTATACTTTAAAAGTGTGGACTAGTTGATCCATCTAGCCGAGGGACGCGGCTTGCTAATTTTCTGCATAAATAATTTTTGAATCGCTTTGATTCGATAATAATAATTGCTTGAACTGTGATGAAGGATAAGTTGCCTTAACGTCAGTAGGCGTCTCCTACGTGACGTGGCATCACAACGCGTAGCTTTCCCTACTCTGATAGCATTTTAAATGTTGGGAAAATGCGGGTTGTGACACTGAGTTCGTCGACCGCCGTTCGACAAATGAATGAGATTTCGTCGAGCGCTGTTCATATAATGACTATACTGAAAATCTATCTTCAGCTTTCGTCGATCTCCGTTTGATGAATTGAATTCATTTCATCGAGCTCCGTTCGACGAATTCTGCTGAATTCTTTTATTCTTAACAGCCTTACTTGAAATATCTTTATTTACTTCTACAGCCTCTTTGCCCTTAGCAAAAATGAATTTTATATGTGTAGATAGTATGTTTTTCTTAATGAGATGTGGATCACTTGATGAAGCACCCAAGCCTAGTTTGCTATTAAGTCTAGCATTAACAGTGCTTGCGATGTCCATCAGTTTGATGCTTCTCCCATTGAGGGATTCTTCAAACTTCTTAGCTTCAGACAACTTGTTCTCAATGAGAACAATGTGTTCCCTGGAGGCAGCCAAATCTTTCTTAAGATTGACATTTTCTTCACTTATTTGATTCATTTCAGCCAACTTATATCTTAGAGAGATTATTTCCTTCTCAGATTTGAGTAAGTCTAAGCAAAGTACTTTGAATTCATCTTTGAATTCAATTAAATTGAAATCAAAATTAGAAATTACCTGATCAGCATCATTGTCAGCTTCTGATTCTGATTCTTCAGAATTATATCCTGAGGCATTGATAGCCATCATGCAGAAACTTCTTTCTGCCTCATCATCCTCATCATCACTGGATGATGATGCATTTCCTGACTCACTGGTAGAGTCATAAATGGCCATCAAGCATTGGTCATTTTCTTTTGATTCTTCTTCATCTTCAGAAGAACTGGATGAATATTCTGATTCTGTTTCACTCCAGTTTTCAGCTAGAAATCCTCTTCCCATCTTTTTGTGTTTTTGGGAGGAAGACTTGCTGGAGTTTCTTCTTTCTTCTTTTTCTTTTCTCTTTTCCTTCTTGTCCTTCTTGTTTTGATTCTCTGGATAGTCAGGTACAATGTGTCTCGTTTCCTGCAACCAAAACATATAACTTATTTAGATGGAGCTTTGTCATACCTTAGTTTTTCATAGCTCCTGGATGACTTTCTCCTGAAGTCTTTTCTTGCCATCTTGTAGAATCTTTTGGCAAGTAGACTCATCAACTTCTCATTGTCAAGAGTCTCTCCTTCTTCTTCTGTAGCTTTGAAGGCAATGTTCTTTTCCTTCTTTGTTGCTGGAGATGAAGTGGACTGTTCAGCTTCTCTGGATTTGACAAGCTGCTCATAGGATTTGAGCTTTCCTAATATTGTCTTAGTAGTAATCTCATTGAGGCTTCTGGCTTCCTTGATAGGCCAGATCCTAGAGTCCCATGTGCTGGGAATGCACATTAGGATCTTGTCATTGATCTCATTGATAGAGATCACTTTGTCCAAAGATTTCAGCTCATTGATGATGAGACTGAGCCTATTGTACATATCAGCCACTGTCTCAACTTCTCCTTTCTTGAAATTCTCATACTGAGAGATGAGATGTGATCTTCTGTTCTTTCTTTCATCAGCAGACCCTTCAACCATATTGTTGAGAGAAGTCCAGATCTCTCTTGCTGAAGTGCATTCCACCACTTTCTGAAAAATGTCATCAGACATTGTTTGAGCCAGAATGTTCATAGCTTTTGCATCAGCACTCCTTTGCTTCTCTTGAGCATCTGTCCACTCTGGAGGTGGGACAACATTATTATTTGCTGCATCAGTACTTGTTGATGCTGAGGGAGTAGGAGGTCCTGTCAAAATAACATTGAATATTTCTTCATCAATAGAGTTCATATATAACCTAATCCTTGCTTTCCATAGTGCAAACTTATTTAGATTGCGCATAGGAGGTTTTGTGCCTGAATACTCTTTGTTTTGTGCCATGAGTTTTTAAACAAAAATAAATAAAATAAAACCTTGAAAGAATTTAAGATCTAATTGATCTTTGGGATTCAGGAGTTAGCCTATAAAAACCAACCTCCCTCTGATACCAATTGAAAGTGAGGTTAGATCTTAAATTAACTCAAGAGGGGGGGTGAATAGAGTATTAAAAAGTTTTCACTTAATTTTATTGCGGAATTAAAAATACTGATATATATATATATATAGTGATTTATAAAAACTAAATAAAGAAATCAGCACAGCACAACAACACAGAAAATCACAAGCACAGAGACACAAGGATTTTATAGTAGTTCCCCAATAAATCTGGGTATGTCTACTCTTCTACCACACTTGGTAGGATCCACTAGGTTTTTGATCAGGTGCCCTATCACCAAGGGGTTTTTGATCAGGTGTCCACACACCAAGTGAGCTTTTGATCAGGTGCTCTAACCAAACCACAGGTTTTTGATCAGGTGCCCTGCCACCAATGGGTTAACTTTTGAAGGGAGTTATAACCTTGTACAAGAGGGGGTAAGAAGGGTTTGAATGTTCTTCTCTATCAAGATTCTGAGAGAAGACTCTAGTGGATGTTGATGTAGAGAAGCTCCCTCTGTCTGATATGAGATTGTTTGACAGTAGATGGCTGGAAGCTTTCTTTTGAATGAAATGATCTTACTGTAGCGATGAATCTGGAAGAATAAGTTCTTCAGATTATTGTTGCTCTTTTGAAGATCTGATCTTGCAGCTGATGAATGAGAGAGTATTGTTGATGTTGTTCTCAGTGAGTGAGTGGTGCTATTGAGGAAGAAGATGAAGATCTATTAGATTTTGTTCTTCTGTTTCTTCCTGTAACCTTCTTCATTCTCTTCCTATACAGAAAATCTGTAATGTGTTCTGTAATATGTTGTACTGCTATCGAGAAAACTGCTGTAATAGTCTTTTTGTATCCTCTTCCTTATTCTTTTTCAATATCTGATCTGATTTGAAATTCAAAATTCCTTGAATTAAGGAATAGAAAAATCTGTAATAAATCATTCTTGGGACTGCAAAGGTAACCATTTAGATTTTGCAAAATACTTAATTCCTTTTCCGTGAAATGTTCCTTTTCCATTAAATGTCAACGGCTATTTTCTCTCGGGAAGAGAAATGAAAGGAATATAATAAAGAAGGAAATAAATCTTGTCTTATCTGGAATAGATCCGTTGTTGTAGTCGATCTGAGTTTAGAGAATGAATAATATAATCTTCTGAAATAAATTTGAACTAAAATAAGAAATTTCGTCGATCTCAAGAATTTTTGTCGAACACAAAATTGAGTTCATCGACCTCAAACGAATCTGGCTAGAAGAATTAAATTTGTTGAGCTGTGAAGATATTTCGTCGATCTGAAGGTATTCTTCGAACGCAGACTGAGTTCGTCAAACTGAAGAATTCGTCGACCGCTGAACTGAGCAAAATTGTCGACCGCTGAGTCATTGAGCCGCTGAGACGCTGAGACTGAAGATCGTCGAGCGCTGAGAGCAAGTTGTTCATCAAACACAGAGTGTAAGCTGTTCATCGAACGCAGAGAGCATTTCGTTGAACGCAGTGTGGAGTTCGTGGAACGCAGATTCTGAATGATTTCTTGAGTTCTAACAGCCTAAACTCTTGACCCATAAACTATACATTGGGGTCAACTTGATCCTAGTCAATATATAGTGACCCTAGCCCAAATCAGAAATAGGGTTGTTCCAGCAGCCATTATCATTCTTATTTGTATCTCATTGTGGACATGTTTATTTTTGGACTCTCATATATTATGTGTGATGTGGATTTGTGGTATAATTCTGTTTCTTACTTATAATTTGTGGTTGGACTGGAATGTTGTAATAAGACGACATGATTGACATATTGTAGTGGAGTGATGTAGCACGTCCTACGAGCCTACACGGAGACGTCCAGGATAACCTCGATACCTTACACTCTCTCGACTTGGCACAATAACTAAACGCAGCGGTACAATTAGATTATTTATTTCTCGCGCTAACGTGCGGATAGCCAACCCGCTAGAGATCGTATCACGGCTAGAGGCCAAGATCCGATCAAGCTAAAAGGACGAATATTTGCGTCCGAACGAGCTTTGTTGTACCAAAGAAAGATCCACCAAAATAAATTCGATTCGCAAACGGTTGATCCTTCCCCAACAAGAAAATAACAAGGTTCGCCAAACCTTTCGATAGTATCCGGAAGATCAAACAAAAATTCAAATCTATTAAAGAAAACACCGCGAGAAATTTTCTTGCTTCGAGAAATCACGCAAAAATCGTCCACCACAAAAACGATCTAAGAAAGGAGATCTCTTGAGTAGAAATTTCGTTACCCCTCTCGGAAACGTAGATCCGAGATATTGGATCCACTAGAAAATAATCGCTCTCCTTTGGAACACGGAAGGGGCTCCAAATGATGAAGAAACTCGTTCGTCTTCCTCGCATTTGCACCGGAGAGATTCACCAAAACCGTAGGCCCTTGCACTTGATATCTTCTCCTCCAATATTGATTGACTTAGAGAAAATCCGTTGAAGAAGATTTCGTAGATGAAGATTGAGATTGAGGTGGAAGAAGAAGGTACGGAAAGAGAATTGGAGAGAAAGAGATTGAAAGAGGGAGAGAGAGGGGAGCCGAACTTGGGAAGAACCAAGAGAGGGGGGCGGCGGCAATATGAGAGGGAGAGGAGAAGAGAGGAGGGAAATTAGGTTAGGCAATTCTTTTCAATCATAAAAATATTCTACCTTTTTAATTCAATTCTTAGCCTTATATAGGCCTTACAACATAAGTGCTAATAGCACACCAAACATAGCGCTAAACGCACACCAATAGTTCAAAATAAAATAATAAAATGCAATGTCATATTTAAATTAAGACATAACTTAGCAAAATATAATAATAATTAATTCTTGCGGCGTGGACGAAGATTGTAGCCGTGGCCGCCACGGCGCCGCATGTCTTTAGCCGGTGGGCCGTCATCATCATCTTCCGTCACTATTCCATGACCAACCATGCCGTGTCCCTCATCTTCGTCTTCAAGTTGGCCGTCTTGGTGGCAGTCGCCATCAATCCTCCCCCGCTCGAAAGAACTCATCACCGATGAGTGGTCTGGAACATAACGGTGAAAGAGATCCGCATCAAGTTGCTTCACCTCCGACGCGGAGAGCCAAGAGTCGTCCGAGGCAGGACGGCCCTTCCATCGAATCAAGAACCTGTGAACATCACCATCGGAAGTTGGGAACACAGCATCCTGCAAAATCCTGTCAGGCAAGAAAACGGTCCGGGAAAACCTCGGAAATGCGTTAGGCAAAGAAGAAAAAGAAGTGTCATCATCAACAGGTGGCTTACCTCCCGTAGAGTCCGTAGGAGAGGGCGATCCAGAAACAATCTCACTACCCACCCCATTAGAATTTTTAGTGGAAATATTAAACGGAGAGGCAGAAAGTTCAGGTGGTGGAGCGACATAAAGCGTTAAATCCGAAACGTTAAAAACAGGGGAAATTCCCCACTCAGCGGGTAACTGTAATAAATATGCGTTTTCGCCCAACTTCTTTAACACTCGAAAAGGACCGGCCCGCCTATTTGCTAATTTCTTTATGGTGCCTGAAGGCATCCGTTCAGGGGTTAAACGCACCATTACCAAATCACCAATATTCAAGTGGACCGCTCGCCTATTTTCGTTAGCATTCGATTGATAAATAGCATATTGTTTAGCTAGCGTCTCGCTAATTTGCTTATGGAGATTGTGAACGTGCGAGGCAAAATCCTGGGCAAAATGACTAGATTTGAAAGATGGGGATAGCGGTACTAAATCAAGAGGCACGGGTGCCTTATAACCATGTACAATTTCATTTGGAGACAACCCAGTGGACCTATTCCGTGAATTATTATAAGCTATTTGAGCATGAGGAAGAATAAGGTCCCACGTACCTTTATGATCGCCTACTAAACAACGAAGTAATCCACCCAAACTTCGATTGACCACTTCCGTTTGCCCATCCGTTTGGGGATGATAGGCCGACGAAAACATAAGTTTTGTACCCATAAGCTTCCAAAGCGTCTTCCAAAAGTAACTAGTGAATTTGACGTCCCTATCAGATACTATCGTTTTTGGAACGCCCCGATGCGCCACGACCTCTTTGAAATACAACTTAGCAACATGGGATGCATCGTTGGTATTGTGACTAGCGATAAAATATGCCATTTTAGAAAATCTATCGACGACGACAAGGATGGAATCGTGTCGCCGAAATGTCATAGGTAAACCCAAAATAAAGTCCATACTAACGTCCTCCCAAGGAACCGACGGAATAGGAAGAGGTGTATAAAGACCCGCGTTGGTCTTGTTACCTTTTGCTAATTGACACACACGGCAACTCCCAACGATCTTATTAACCATTGGCTTAAGTCCAGGCCAAAAGAATTTATCTTCCACTAGTGTTATCGTTTTATCCCGGCCGAAATGTCCCCCTAGCCCTCCACTATGTAGCTCCCATACAATGAAATGGCGTAGTGAAGAGCGGGGAATACACAGTTGCGTATGCCTAAATAAATAACCGTCACGAATGTAGTATGCCGAAATAGTAGAGGGAGCCTGTTCCTGAGCGGCTAAGTAAATGTCCTTAAAATCCGGGCATAGAACGTACTCGTCTTTAATGCGTTCAAATCCTATTACCGTCACCTCCATTTTAGATAATAATAATGTGACACGACTAAGGGCGTCCGCCACACGATTTAACGTACCCTTAAGGTGCTTAATAATGAATGTGTACTCCTGAAGATAGGAGACCCATTTGGCGTGCCGAGGGCTGATTTTACTTTGAGAGTTTACGAATTTTAGCGCTTCATGATCCGAGAGGATTACAAATTCTTTCGATATAAGGTAGTGTCGCCAATGTTGGAGACAACGTATTACGGCATAAAACTCGCGATCATAATTGGAATAATTTAATTTAGGGCCCGCAAGTTTCTCGCTAAAGTACCCAACCGGATGTCCCTCTTGGCTTAACACTCCCCCAATTCCTATCCCCGAAGCGTCACATGATAATTCAAACACTTTATTAAAATCCGGCAACCGTAGTAGTGGGGCTTCGGACATTCGATCCTTAATCATTTGAAACGCGCTAGAGGCCGATTTGGTCCATTTGAAATCACCTTTCTTCATACATTCAGTTATTGGTGCCATGATGCTACTAAAATTGCGAATGAATCGTCTATAAAACGTGGCCAAGCCATGAAAACTCCGAACCTCTCTAATATTTTGTGGTTCCGGCCATTCTTTAATCACTTGGACCTTCTTAGGGTCAACATGTATACCCTCGGCACTCACTATGTATCCTAAAAATTCCACGGAAGTTACACCGAATGCGCACTTCTTAAGATTAATGAATAAGTTCTCTTGGCGCAATGTAGTAAGGATTGTTCGCAAATGAGTTTCATGATCGATCGGCGAAATACTAAACACCAAAATGTCATCGAAATAGACTACGACAAATTTTCCCATGTATGGCTTAAATGCCTGAGTCATTAATCGTGAGAAGGTACTAGGTCCGTTGGTGAGGCCCTCTCCTAGCACTAACCACTCGTAAAGCCCGTCCTTAGATTTAAAGGCCGTCTTCCATTCGTCTCCCTCCCGAATTCTTATTTGGTGGTAACCACTCTTTAAATCCAATTTTGAAAACACGGTGGCACCGGATAGCATATCCAATAGATCATCCAAACGGGGAATGGGAAACCTATATTTGACAGTTATTTTATTAATGGCCCGGTAGTCTACACACAACCTCCAAGATTTATCTTTCTTCGGGACCAACAAGGCAGGGACGGCACAAGGGCTTTTACTATGGCGGATAAATCCCTTTGCTAATAAATCGGAAATTAATATTTGTAGTTCGTTATGCGCGGAGGGATTAAGTCGGTAATGGGGTTGATTAGGCAAGGATGAGCCCGGGACGAAATCAATTTCGTGTTGAATGTCCCGGATGGGTGGCAATTTGGAAGGCAAATCTACCGGATAGACATCTTTATATTCATCCAATAACGTGCGCAGAGATAACGGTAGGTTTTCTAAAGACGGTGACTCTTCCTTAGCTTGTAGGCATACTAACGCATAAATGATGCCATCAATAAATGTCTCGCGTTCTAACTCATTCCTACTTATAAAACTTATGGTTTTCCTTTCCGCAGGCACCACTGTGTCCTTGGAGGCATTCGACGGGTCCTTAGGTGGTGTGGGTTTCAAAACAATGGTCTTACCATTGAACTTGAACTCGTAAGTGTTGGCTCTGCCAAAATGGGTCACGTCATAATCATAAAGCCATGGACGTCCTAGTAAAACGTGACATACATCCATAGGGATGACATCGCACCACACCTTATCAACATAGCTCTTCACTGTGAGCGGTACCAAACATCGTTTAGAAACTGCGATAGACGTTTTGTTTACCCATGCTATCTTATACGGATGTGGATGCGGCTCGGTGACTAAGTTCATTCGAGTGATGGCATTCTCCGAAATGACGTTCATACTACTTCCGCTATCGATTATTAACTTACACCACTTGTCACCGTTCTTAAAATTTACCGAAAAGATATTCGTCCGATTGTAATCGTCCGTCGCACGTGGTGTATTCAGAATACATCTCATAACCATCATAAAAGAGTCGTCATCAATATCACTCGGCTCGGCGTCAGACTCAGTACCGGCTTCGTAGACGATCTCGGTGGGATCAGACGTGGACTCTAATAGTGCTAGTGGTTTACTCTTAGTGGGGCACTCGCTAGAGTAATGTCCTTGGATACCGCAAGAATAACACGTGGCGTTTGTCTTATTTATCCGTCCTACCGGAACTCTCTCGCCCGTGGGATTCCTAGTGTTCCTAGCGGTGATAACTACCGAATTCGAATCAGTCGATCGAAATCTTCCTTTGTCCCTCATGGAGGACGAAGGTGGGGCTCCTAAAAGGGATTTTCCCTTCTGGAATGCTCGCCCCTTGGACTTGTAAGCGTTGTGCTTCTCTATGTCTAAAGCAGCATTGAATGTCGTGTTAAGGTCCGTATGACCATAACGCAATAGCTTGCCTTGGATATCTGGGTTAAGCCTCTTTCGAAAGCGAGATAATGTAACTTCGGGCATTTCCCGTATGTCACACCGCACCATCATATCTTTCAGAGTTCCCATATACTCCGATACCGATTTGCTACCCTGACGATGGGTGGCTAACTCGTCGAACATTTGCGTTCTGTGATACGCAGGGACGTATTGGTCAGTCAAAAGTGCCTTCATGGCAGCCCACCCAATTGGGGGTGCCCCATTCACGGTACCTAAACGTCTCTCTTCGTTCAGCCAGAATGTTTTGGCTCTACCCAAAAGCATCATCCGTGCAACTCGCACCTTCTCACCATCCGTCAGATTCTTCCACTCAAAATAACACTCGATCTCCATAGTCCAGTTTAAAAATACTTGGGGCTCACCCAGTCCATCGTATGATGGTGGATCAATTTTAACGGCTCTAGTTACATCGAACTCATGAGGAGCACGGGGCGCTTGCTCATCGTTCTGATTACGATAATGGTTTGGTCTCTCATCTCGCTGGTCGGCAACGGGATTTCGAGGCGCCGCTGGATTGAAAGCTAACCCTTGTATTAACTGCGTGAGTGCATCGAACTTAGCATTAAATTCGTCTCGAAGCTCCGCAATCGTTGCAGGAGCGTGCCCGTCTTCATGGTTATCTGCCATGGTGGAAACGGTTGGGAGATATTCCGTACCACGCCTCGTGGGCATACAACAATGGGACCAGAAATTTTACTAAAAAAAAAATTTTTTTTTTGAAGTCGCAGACAAGTTATAAATTCTAGACCGCTATTCGCAGACCAACTGGACAAAATTACGACGTTTCCAATTTTCAGGCTGACCTAACGAGGACGAATCGAAAAATTTTCAGTTTTAATGTTGCTTGAAATACGTGCAGGAAGCTACAGAAAAATTTTCAGATTTTTTTGATAAGTTTTTATATTCCGAGATTTTTACTAAATGCAGACCAATCCGAAAATTTTAGATTTTGACCGTGCTAACGAACGCACCGACTAGAGGACGGATAACCTACAGATCTGAGATTAAGGATGGTGTCGAGATAGAACTCAACACAACCTAGCTCTGATACCAAAATTGATGTAGCACGTCCTACGAGCCTACACGGAGACGTCCAGGATAACCTCGATACCTTACACTCTCTCGACTTGGCACAATAACTAAACGCAGCGGTACAATTAGATTATTTATTTCTCGCGCTAACGTGCGGATAGCCAACCCGCTAGAGATTGTATCACGGCTAGAGGCCAAGATCCGATCAAGCTAAAAGGACGAATATTTGCGTCCGAACGAGCTTTGTTGTACCAAAGAAAGATCCACCAAAATAAATCCGATTCGCAAACGGTTGATCTTTCCCCAACAAGAAAATAACAAGGTTCGCCAAACCTTTCGATAGTATCCGGAAGATCAAACAAAAATTCAAATCTATTAAAGAAAACACCGCGAGAAATTTTCTTGCTTCGAGAAATCACGCAAAAATCGTCCACCACAAAAACGATCTAAGAAAGGAGATCTCTTGAGTAGAAATTTCGTTACCCCTCTCGGAAACGTAGATCCGAGATATTGGATCCACTAGAAAATAATCGCTCTCCTTTGGAACACGGAAGGGGCTCCAAATGATGAAGAAACTCGTTCGTCTTCCTCGCCTTTGCACCGGAGAGATTCACCAAAACCGTAGGCCCTTGCACTTGATATCTTCTCCTCCAATATTGATTGACTTAGAGAAAATCCGTTGAAGAAGATTTCGTAGATGAAGATTGAGATTGAGGTGGAAGAAGAAGGTACAGAAAGAGAATTGGAGAGAAAGAGATTGAAAGAGGGAGAGAGAGGGGAGCCGAACTTGGGAAGAACCAAGAGAGGGGGGCGGCGGCAATATGAGAGGGAGAGGAGAAGAGAGGAGGGAAATTAGGTTAGGCAATTCTTTTCAATCATAAAAATATTCTACCTTTTTAATTCAATTCTTAGCCTTATATAGGCCTTACAACATAAGTGCTAATAGCACACCAAACATAGCGCTAAACGCACACCAATAGTTCAAAATAAAATAATAAAATGCAATGTCATATTTAAATTAAGACATAACTTAGCAAAATATAATAATAATTAATTCTTGCGGCGTGGACGAAGATTGTAGCCGTGGCCGCCACGGCGCCGCATGTCTTTAGCCGGTGGGCCGTCATCATCATCTTCCGTCACTATTCCATGACCAACCATGCCGTGTCCCTCGTCTTCGTCTTCAAGTTGGCCGTCTTGGTGGCAGTCGCCATCATGGAGACTAACTGATGTGTTTATGTCACCGCAAGGAGGCAGTTCTAGGCATAAGAATCCCCTCAGACCGGTGCGAGGTCCAAGGAAAAAGTGGAAAAGAGGAGTCTTACATACGGTGGCGCTCCGTATGGCAAAACACTCATTCACGGGCTGGTTCCTGGGCATCTACATGCCCTTGGACACACCCATGTCCCTGGACGTGTCTAAAGACATGACCACCTACACGGTCGTGTCAATTAAATTGATAAGTCGCATGGTTTCTCTAGAAATAACAGAGTTCAATCTTAAACATCCACACACCTGAATCCATGGTCATGTTTGGGGATATGACCACCTACACGGTCGTGTCCACATGGTTTATCTGGAAACAACTGGCCTCGGACATAACCCTATGCACGATTATAGACAAGCCCACGTTCTAGATTGTGTATAGACTTAAATGCTATAAATGGACTCCATAGCACACCCAATTAGCCCCAAACCTCCATGAGACTCTCTAAAGGATCTTAGGTGTTGTTGGGAACATTGCCCACAATGTTCTTTTTGGAAAAACCCCTTGGATATAAACCTCCATGGGACTCTCTTAAGGATCTCTGATACCAATTGTGCCTGTGTTGTGATTTTCTGTGTTGTGTTTTTCTGGTCTTGTAAAGCAACTTGGACATTTGATTCTATTGTGGTTTTTGAATCCCTCTCCCTCTTGCTCTCCCTCTCTTTCCCTACTTTGTCTCTCTCTCTCTCTGTTTCATGCAGGTACTCGCAGTACAACAATGACGTCTCCTCGAGACATTGTTGATGCAGTTGATCAAGCCCTGCAGACTCTTCTCTCACATTTTAGCTCTCTATATCTGGACCTCTCAAAGGATTGCTATCGCAAGCTCTGTGCCCAACACAAAAGGTTCCATGACCTTACATCTAAAATCAAGGCTCTTGATGCAGAGATCTGATCATCGGCTTTGCCTGCCAATGTCTTTATATCTTTCATCGTCGATATAAAGCAGGGGGAGAAGTGTATCAGCAGGTAGCCTCTCCAAGACTCAGTGTACACAACAGCAATTCCTATCTCCTTTGTCTCTGAAGGGGAGCCAGCCATCACATCTAGGCTGCAGCTTGAAGGTTCAATAACTCAGGGGGAGCCAACCCCTTCAAGGATCCCGCCTTCAGCACAGGGGGAGTCCTCAACAATTTAGGGGGAGATTCCCTTGTTCTCAGATGATCAGGTCTACTTTAAGTCTCTGCTGGAGTTCCAGGTGGACACTGAAACATCCATTCCTGATGCACTTTCATTTAGGGTGTCTTCTGAAGATTCTTCAATAACACCATCTGATCCACTTCCAGCCCAGTTCTCTCCTCCAATCCAGCATCCATCTACTCCAGTTCCAGCAGTTAAGCCAATCCTACCAACACCTATCTTCAGAGGAAGACCTCCATATAGGGGGAGAGGTCATGGAAGATATCTCAGAAGAAGTAATATACCTATTTGGGAAAGGTATTCAAAAGAACAAAGGAAGGACTTCAAAAAGGACAAGTCCTATTACAAAAAGTATGAGAAGATTGAAATCCTAGAGAATACAATGAAAACATATAATGATCCAAAATTCTACAAAGCTTTAGAGTAAATTGGAGACAAAGACAAGTATGAGTATGAGACAGCTAAAAAGGAGATTGAAGAAAAGAGAAAAAGGTTCATTGATATTCTGCAAAGGGGAAAAGAGGTAGTTGAACAAGAAAAACTGGCAAAAGCAATCCCAATCAAAACCACACTATTTGATCCCACAGAGTATACTGCAAAGAACCATCAATCCAAAATGTTAGAGGGAGTAGGGCAGCTTCACAGAAAGGGCATTGGTTGCAATCCAGAGGATGCAGTGCAGCCTTCCCTGAAGAGAAAGAAAGGAGAACAGATGCCCGTAAAGAAGAAAAGATTATGTTCAAGACAGGTTCAACCTTTGGTAACCACAATCTACCTTTGTGGTACCAAATCCAGATGAAGACTCTGAGTCAGAGGAGTTAGACCTGGAGTTCATAAACCTGATGACAGCTAAAGTTCTTAATCTGGGTTTCAATCTAAAAGATGTTGACTCTGAAACATAAATTGGTCTGGAAAAGCTATTCAAGGGTCATGAAAGAATACAAAATAATTCAGAGAAATCCACTCCTACAAACTTCAAATATGTGGAAAGAAAAATCAGAAAGGTCTATGAGGCCTTATCTACTTTTCTTAAAGGAGGGAAGTAGATTTTTTTGGGGTAAACTCTGATAAACTCCTATTGATAATTAATCGGATACCTTTCTGTTTACCAGTTCACTCTATCATTCTTTTGCTATCTATGTTGTCTTGTATGCAATTCTTCTTATGTAAAAGATTGTGTAAAATCACTTTAACCAAAACTGTAAAATTTGATAAGATAAATAGGGGGAGATTGTTGGGAAAACCCATTGGATTTAAGTTAACAAATTATATAAAGTGATTTTAACTCTTAAGTTTTAATTACCCATTGTATAGTGAGGGTAATTTGGTCATTAAATGTCTTAGGATATCACACACAACTTGTAGTGTAAAGACCAGAGCAAGACAAGCACAAACTTGGCTGAGTTAACAATTACGTCGAATGATGTTCGACGCAACTTCAACTTTTTGTCGACGTAACTTAGACTAGAAGTCCAAGCAACTCAACCTCTCTGTCGAAGCAGATCAAGTCAATGCTATGTTAAAAGGATATCGATGGAGATAAAGGAGCATGTCGAAGCAGTCTTTAAAGTCGACGCAGCTTTGACTTCAACTCAATGCAGAAGAAAGAATCTGTCGAAGCCATCTGAAGTCGACACAACATCAACTACAGTTCGACGTAGATGATAAAGTTCAGAGCCAAGCCTTCAAATCGATGGATACATCGATATGAAATCGACGTAACGTCGATATCTAAGTTCAACCAGAGCTTGAAGGAATTCGAAGTTGCTTTTACAAGAACTCGAAGGTGCGTCGATAAGAGAGAAAGAGAAATCAACGCAACGTCAAATACAGTCTGAAAAAGAACCTTTTCAGCTATCATTTTGGAATTCTCTCTCTCAAGGCACACAGTACTGAAGACCATTCTACAACGACTTATTTATTGCCTAGAATAGAAAGGAGCAATAAAGAAGACAACAAAAGCTTTCTTGGAAAGGATCAAGACAGTTGGCCGACGGGTCGTGAACAAATGAGGAAAGGAAGAGAAATTGTCTAGGCCAATACCTTTTCAACACACTCTAAAAGAGGAAAGAAATTCAAATTAAAGGATGGACAATAAGTAAGAAGATTATAGAGAAGAAATTAAAGCATTCATTACAATTTTCTGTTGTTGTCGATTAGGGCTTCCTCCTTCTTCCTCTTCCTCCTAGAACCCTAAAATATAGTGAATCAAGAACTACTCTCTCTCAGATTAGATAAACAAAGGGTTGCTTCTCATCAATATCATACAACAGCCAAATTTTAATAGTAGAAAGCAGATAGGATCTTAAGCTCATAACCCATGCAAATTATCTCTATCAAAAGCAGGGGTTCATCATTTACACACCCAGAAAAGAGAAAACTGAAGCAGAAGGCTTCATCAAAATTCTGATAACAGTATTCTTCTCACTACTTCTTCCCCCTTCTTTTCACCGGTAAAAGAGTTTTTAGAATCCCTCTTTCAAAGGATTTAGTGGTTCAAGATCTCCTTATCAAAAGATCTGTGGTTCAAGATCTCTCTATAAAAGATATGTGGTTCAAGATCTCCTTATCAAAAGATCTGTGGTTCAAGATATCCTTATCAAAAGATCTTTGGTTCTAAGAGTCTCCTTATTAAAAGACTCAAGCATAAGTGGTGCATTCCTACCAGGTGGTAGAAGAGAGGAGTACCCACATTTTGGGGAACCTCAATAAAATTCCTTGTGTTTGTGATTTGCTTTTCTGTGCTGTCACATTTACTTTCTCAGCATTTTCTTTCAGCAATATATATTCTACCTGTGTTTTGTTTGTGAAAATAATTCCTTTATAAGTTTTATAGACTGTACTATTAGGATAGAAATAACTTTAAATCTCTATTCACCCCCCCCCCCCCCCCCTCCCCTTTAGAGGACTCTTAGAGGCACATTGTGCACTTTCAAATCTAGATTTGGAGAAGTCCCTCAGACAATGATAAGTACATTCAATGAATATCTGATGTGATATGAGCAGAATATGACATCATTCAACCTCTATATGTTTGGAGATCGGATTAGTTTAGGGTAGCAAAATAAAAGTCTCTAAGTACAATATTGTTGTGTAAATAAGACTCACATAATGATATCATTATGATATCTCACAGAGCGGAGCAGAAAGAGTCAGTCATTTATCGCCAGGTTAACAAGAAGAACACGACGATATCATCATTTTAACAAGCTTCACATAATGATATCATTTTGAGAGCTCAAGGAAAATTTGCTAATTCATTTATTGTTGTGTCAACTATCTTCACACAATGATATCATCCTGTCAAGCTCAAAAGGCAGAATTTCAAATTGACGGAGATGCCGAAAGCAGATGTCAAATCAATCACTTCTAAAAAGTGCTCTGAGACTAATTTTCCAAGGTTTCGACCATTTGAAATATCAGGGCTATAAAAGGATAAGAGAGGGTCATCAAACCCTAACCTTGAAACTTTTAGAACCTTGGAAACTTTGTGAAATCAGAAAGAAAAGCTTGCCAGCCACAAAAAGCAATAAAATAGTAAAGCAAGCCTTTCTAAGAAGAAGAAGAAAAAGTCAAGCTTCAACACAAAGAAAGCTCTCACTCTAGAGAGCAGGAAGAGTTCTATTCACAAGGAAGCTCAACAATGATCCTGGTACAAAGGCACATCTATTGATTGATCCAGTGTTGTTGCTGAAGAATGCTTTCTACTCAGAAAGACCCAAGAAGACTCAAGCTGCAAAAGTAATATTTTTCTAGAGTTAAAACTTGTAAACCAACTTATCTACTTTCATTGTTGTAAGATCTCTCTTAGATCTGAGGTAAGGTTGTGCTGCCAGCCTGAGTGTGGGGCGGTGGAGAAGACCTGAGTGTAGGGCTTTGATGTAAGCCTAAGGTATTGTCTTATGAAGACCTGAGGTAGGATTCATGGGTGAATATGAGTTATAGGAGTGTTATCACTCTGAGGTAGGGTTGTTGCTTGCACCTGAGGTAGGATCTAAGTGGATTTTAGGTAGGGGACTTATTGGGTTCCTGAGTTGTAGAAGTCAAGGAATCTGAGCTGTAAGATCTTCAAACTGAGTTATTAGAGGAGTTGGCCTAGTCTAGCACACTACTAGATAGGTGAAGGGGGACGATAAAGTACCCATAATCTGGGGAACCGCTAAAAATCTCGGAGTGCTTTTCTGTGATGTGTTTGTTTTTTCCATTTTTGAGCTAAATTAGTCTGCATGTTCAAAAGGGACAAAAATATTTTAAACACATATTCACCCCCACCCCCTTCTAGGTGATTAGACTACCCCTTAAACTTTCAAGTGGTATCAAAGCTAGGTTATTCAAAAAGGACTAAATAGTCAGAACAAAATCATCAAGAAAATCATTAGTCAATTCACCATGACTTCTTGTGAAAATTATAAAGAGCTCAGTTCAATGAAGTTACCCATCTGTAGAAAGGAGAATTTTAGCATCTAGAACCGAAGGGTTAGACTGTTCATGGATGCCTCTGAACCTAGAATCATCACCATTGTTGTGTTGGATCTGTAGGCGCCCTTAGAGGGGGGGGTGAATAAGGGTTTTAAACTTTTTATGATTATTAAAGAAAATTATTCTCTGTTGCTACCGCCAGCGGTAGTGTTACCGCTCGGCGTTAGTGTCAGAGAAAATACGTTTAGGTTAAACCAATGAAAATCAGAGAGCACGAATCAGAGATGAAGAAACAAACATATTTTCATTAATATTAAATTGAAATAGTTATGATTACAGAAACTTTTCCCAATGATGCTTGGAAAGAGGCGACCAATGTATATTCTTTTCATTTTTTATATCGACTCGTATCTCCATAAACTGGTTGGCTTTAGCCGATCTCTCCCCATATACGGCCTCAAGCCGCTCTAGCCTTCCTATCCCCAGAAAGGCCTCGAGCACCCCCTAGATCTACTCCCTAGACCCAGTCGCCAACACGAGGCGAAATACTCCCTATGGCCTACCCAGACCTAGTCACCGTGTGGCGAATTCCACCTAGTCCCCGCAAGGCCATAGTCGCCGTGTGGCGAATTCCTCTACCAAACAAAAGATATAAGGGTTATAATTTGAAACTGAAAACAAACAAAAGAAACTCCCTGTATAGAAGAACTTAATGTAGATGTAGATGCGATCGGATTGGTCTTCAAGTTCTTTGCATTCACGAACGTTGACGGAGTTCTTCGGGCTGCTTGGGGAAGGCTCTCACGAGTGCTCTGAATATATGGCTTCAATTCCTTCTGTAACAGCAAGCAACAACGGAGGAAGCGCGCGTCTTTAAATAGAGTCAGCCACTACCGCCTACGATAGTACTACCGCCCCGCGGTTGCCACAATTGGCAATGATCAAGCACACGAATCGTGGCAACTTAGGCAACTTTTGAGCGCCAAACTTTGAACTCCGACTAGCGCGCCGCGGTAACGCTAACGCTCCGTGATAGAGAGATAACCTACCTTCACCCAATATCTCCTTCCATATTTGCTCCTCAATTTCATGCAGATGGGAAGATTCCAAAAGCTACCACCGGGCGTTAGTTCTTAATGCGCCATGATAGTACTTGCCAAAATAGCATCCCGTCGACATTCCTTTTTCTCCACTGTTTCCTTCTCGTCAATTGTTTCCATTTATGCGAGCGCCAGCGGTAGTGCTAACTCTCCGCGATAGTACTTGCCAAAATTGCATCCCCTCAACATTCCTTTATCTCCACTGTTTCCTTCTCGTCAATTGTTTCCATTTATGCTAGCGCCAGCGGTAGTGCTAACGCTAGTTTGTTGAACACCAGTTCATCGAACGACATCTATTTTTGTCGAACACCATTTCATCGAACGAACACTAGCGCCTACGGTAGTGCTAATGCTCTGCGGTAAAGCATGCATTTTGTCGAGCTCCGCGATAGATCATGCAGTTCGTCAAATGCCGTCGTAGAGAATGCAGTTCGTCGAACGCAATTTCGTCGAACGCCAGTTCGTCGAATGCTGTTTTCATTTCGTCGAACGCCAGTTCCGTTCTCAGCGGTTTCCTTCTCAACGGTTTTTGATTCGCAAGCGCCAGCGGTAGTGCTAGCGCTCCGCGGTAGAGCACTTCTCTTTTCGTCGAGCGCAGTTTCATTTCATCGAACGCCATTTTCATTTCGTCGAATGTCGTTTTCATTTCATCGAACTCAATTTTGTCAAACGGCCTCACATTTCGTCGAACCGCTAGCGCCTGCGGTAGTATTAACGCGTCGCGGTATCAACAGAGAATCATCCTGATGTCGCTTCAACGCCTTTCTTTTTCACACTCCTTTGGGGATAGAATGATGAAGATCCTGCACACTATAAACACAATGCAAGTATGATCAAATACAATAGGATTTGTTATTGTCAAACCAAGAGATGCGGAAAGCATTTTCCAACAAACTCCCCCTTTTGATAATAACAAATCTCTTTAGAAGGAAATAGTTCAAAAGATAGGAATTTTGTTTATTAAAAAAATATCAGCATGAAAATTAAGGCATGTGCATATGCTCCCCCTAAATGAATGCTCCCCCTAAGTGAATGCTCCCCCTACAAAAAAATCCTATGAACTTGAATCCCCAAACATGTGAATTTCTTTCAAATTTATTCTCCCCCTTTTTGTATTATCAAAAGAGGGTGGAGAGAAAGTTAAACAGGAACATGTGCAATAAATGTGTAGAGAGGGAATGAACATGATAAAGAGATAAATGCTTAGGAAAAAATACAATATATAGGAGTGAGAAATAATGTGAAGAAATTGTCATAAAGAAACTACTTGTTGGGAAAACGTATTCATAATCGAGCGTACAAGTAGTAAAGAGGTGGAAACCATGAAGAAATATATATTTGAAGTGAAAATTTATATAGGAATGGTGAAGCATAGTAGATGATTAAGAGTTTTAGATATAACAAAAATATATATTGTAGCAATTTAAGTACACAAAATAATTTTAGTTGCAACATAACCATACACTTGTTTTGAAAGGTAAGCAATAAAGAGTACACAAAATGATTTTAGTTGCAACATAACCATACACTTGATTTGAAAAGGAAATATTCATGATCGAGCGAAAGGAGAGAGTAGCACAGCGGAAAAGATATAGGATAAGCATGAAAGAACATTAATTAAAGAATATATAAAAATAATCACTTGCCTTTTTAAATTAATTTTAAGAGGTGTAGTACTTGTTTAAGGGAGATGCAATGTTGTGTGACAAGTACATGTAAAGAATAAGCATGAAAACAATGTAGGCAAGTAGGAATGCGGAAAGTTAAAACAAGGTTAAAAAGATTAATATTTTTGTAATAGTTTGACCATTTCAACAATTGAGCAATTTAACTTTGAAAATTTTCATAACTAATAGGCAAGCATGATTTAGCATATTCAAGAAGATAATAGCTACAATGTAACCAATTCATATTTCAAGTAAAGAAAACATTGTAGAAATCATGCATTGCAATCTAGTGCTTTTACTTAAGTTTTTAAAGAATTATGTAATGTTTGCATTAGGATCCAATTCTCATGAGTGGAAGCTTTATGAAAAAACAATGATGTGTGCAGAAGGTGTTTTGATTAAAGTATACAAGTGAAATAATCAAAACACATGGCATATAAAATGAAATAGTGACAACAATATTAAGGATGTAATCTTATAATTACTTTCACACATCAAATCTAGAATAAAGTTTCAAGGCACAAATAATGAGTACAACAACCAAGGTGCATCGCCCACACAATGCTCATTAAGACTTATCAGGGAGCGAAGTATTGCTTGGGGGATCACATAAGCAATTTTATTGATTTTTATTTTTAGTGATCCGGTGTACAAATAGAAGTGATAAACGATGAATGTGTTTGCACAAGACACTTTACAATTCTTTCCAAGGTGCTCAACCTCATAATTGTTGGGAATATTGCCCTCAATATTACCTTGATTTGAAGAGGCATCACTCCCAATGCTAAGGACATATTGTATTTAACAAAGCTATAATTGTGTAGGATATACAGGCACAGGTGTCTCAAAAGGAAGGGCCAAACATGGCCTTATATAAGAAGAAATAATCTACAAGGAGATGAAGATCTGTATCAGCATAACCGCTGAGACGATGGGTCAGAACCGCTGAGACGAGGAGGCGTCTCAGCGGATCCATTGAAGCAACCGCTGAGAACGGAACTGGAGCTGCCGCTGAGACTGGAAGCTGTCTCAGCCCAACCGCTGAGACTGGATGCTGTCTCAGCCCAACCGCTGAGACAGATCCAAATGTTTTGACGGGATCTGCTTTTGGCGCAAATGACATTTGAGAGGGAAAAGCAAGTCCAATCAGCCCCATACTGTGTCAGGAGGATCGATATAGCCGTTGAAGCCTTCTGGGGGTATAAAAGAAGATGTTAGGGCGCATCAAGAAGTACTGTTCGATTGAGAAGCATTTGCTACACGCCGCAATCGAGCATTCGCGATTCAGCCAGTTGAAGTCATTCTCTGCAGCTGAAGTTAATCTTCTAAGGGAGATTAGTTAGCTCTTCATGTACACACTCAAGAAGGGCAAGTTGATCTTCTGCTTTGCTGAAGGAGAAGATCAAGGGGATACAAATATGAAGCTATTATTTTCAGATCTGAAGAAAGGATCCAGAAGACCTAAGAGTAAATCCTTTTGTCTTTTGTATCTAACTTAAACTCTATTACATCTTTGTAAGGCATTGTTGCCTGAGTAAAAGGCTGTTGAGCCTGTGTGTAAAGCTGTGTTGACAGCTTGAGTGGTAGGACTTCTTGATAGGTCTGAGGTAGGAAATCTATGGGATTTCTGAGTGGTAGGAGTTCATAACTCTGAGTTGTAGGGCTGTTGAGCCTGAGGTGTAGGGTTGTTGAGCCTGAGGTGTAGGGTTGTTGAGCCAGAGGTGTAGGGATGCTGAGCCTGAGTGTAGGGCTGCTGTGCCTGAGGTAGGATCACTCTTGATCTGAGAAGTTCTGAGGAACTTGTGGTGTAAGCTCAAGGAGCCGAGATTGGAGTTTGTGGCCTTGTCTAACTCATTGTTAGAAAGGTGAAGGGGGAAAGAGGACTACTCAAGACACCCTGTCTTGAGGAACCTCTATACATCCTTGTGTGTTTTCTGTGCTTGTATTTTCTGCAGCTAGAAACATTAGGTTTAAACAAAGAAAATAAGTAGAACCTATTCACCCTCCCCCCCTTTAGGTATTATTGACTACACCTATATAAACTATCAAGTGGTATCAGAGCTAGGTTAATCAAAAAGACTTAACAGTCTGATCAGATCCTATACAGGAGTAGTCAAATCTGAAATCTAATGGCCAACAGTGCAATGAAGAAGGAGTTGGGGTCAATGAAGTTGCCCATATGCTCCAAAGAAAACTTTGGGATATGTAAGCAAAGGGTAAGGCTATTCATGGAAGCATCAGACCCAAGGATCTTTTTTACTGTCAAAAATGGTCCTTATACCTTTGAGAAAGTCTCAACTATTGACCCTACTAGAAAAGTACTTAAGGTTGTCCCTGTCATGCTTGCCAAATGGGTAAGCAAACTAGGACCACCTTTACAAGTATTGGCTCCAAGGATACTGAAAGGTGTTTATATCTATTGCACATGGACTTGTTTGGTCCTTTGCCAATTCAGAGCCTAGGTGGGAAGTTGTATACCTTGGTGATTGTAGATGATCATTCAAAGTATACATGGGTATTCTTCCTTAAAAAGAAGTCAGATACCTTACATGTCTTTATAAATCATGTCAAGGCTATTCAGAATGATCTACAATGTACTGTGGTCAGGACAAGAACTGACCATGGCACAGAATTTCAATCTGAAGCCATGACAAAATTTTGTCAAGAATTTGGTATCACCCAAGAGTTCTCCTCCCCAAGGACTCCACAGCAAAATGGTGTGGCTGAGAGGAGGAATAGGACCTTGATAGAAGCTGGGAGAACATTGCTTAGTGACTCCTCACTTCCAGAATACTTCTGGGCTGAGGCAGTCAATACAGCTTGTTATGTTCTCAATAGAGCCTCCATCAATAAGGTCCTTGGGAAAACTCCCTATGAGATTCTGAAAGGCAAACAACCTACAATTTCCTACTTTAGAATCTTTGGTTGCAAATGCTACATTCTAAATAATGGAAAATCTCAATTAACAAAGTTTGCAGAAAAATGCAATGTGGGGGTTCTTGTTGGATATAGCTCACATAGTAGAGCTTATAGAGTTTATAACAAGAAAACCCATGTTGTAGAAGAATCTATGCATGTTGTATTTGATGAGACCAGCCTTCTCTACAAAGAATGATCTAGTTCTTCTATTATGACAGGAAATGAAGAAGGGATGCATGAGCTTACTGTCCAAGACAAGCCCAGTAGCAGCAACACACAGACAGTTGCTGCAATTCCTGAAGAAGAAGAGATACAAGATGAAGTCATAGCTGAACCAGTGGAACAAACACAGCCACCAGAGGACCCTCTTCCTGCTGCTGCAAGGCACCTGAGAGATCATCCAAGAAATCTAATAATTGGGGATCATACCCAAGGGATATTGACAAGAAGCAGAGCTCATAATGAAGCACTATTCTTGAGCTTCCATTCTCAAATGGAGCCCAAGAAGTTTGAAGAGGCCAATCAAGACACCTTCTGGATTAAAGCAATGCAAGAAGAGCTCCTACAATTCAAGAGATGCAAAGTATGGAAGCTGGTGCCAAGACCTCAGGGACACAACATGATTGGCACTAAATGGGTATACAGGAACAAGCTTGATGAGAATGGTACAATCATCAAGAACAAGGCCAGATTAGTAGCCAAAGGATACAGGCAAGAGGAAGGTATAGACTTTGATCAAACCTTTGCACCAGTTGCAAGGTTGGAAGAAATTAGGCTATTCCTTGCCTATGCTGCCCACAAGGGGTTCAAAGTCTACCAGATGGATGTCAAATCAGCATTTCTCAATGGAGACTTGAAGGAGGAGGTATATGTTGAACAACCTTCAGGTTTTGTGCATCCTACCCTAACTTCTCATGTTTATCTTCATAGGAAAGCACTATATGGTCTCAAGCAAGCTCCAAGAGCTTGGTATGAGACTTTGTCCAACTTTCTCCTCAAGAACAAGTTCATCAGGGGAAAGATTGATAGCACATTGTTTCTTAGGGAAACAAGGGGCAAGTGTCTCTTAGTCCAAATCTATGTTGATGACATAATCTTTGGGTCTATTGATGACAACCTCTGCAAGAGATTTGCCAATCTAATGCAGGGGGAGTTTGAAATGAGCAGTAATGGGAGCAGTATGGGTGAGCTCAAATATTTCCTTGGGCTCCAAGTGAAACAGTCTGATGATGGAATTTTCATCTCCCAGACCAAGTACACTAAGGTGCTCATCAAGAAATTTGGGATGGAATCAGCCTCCACCATGAGAACACCCATGGGCCTAATGTATCATTAGACAAGGATGAAAAGGGAAAGGCCTTTGATGAGTCCATGTACAGATGCATCATTGGATCCCTATTATACTTAACTACTAGTAGGCCAGACATTATGTATGCAACATGTGTTTGTGCTAGGTATCAAGCCTGTCCTAAGGAAACTCACTACACCTCTGTGAAGAGGATTCTGAGATACCTTAAGGGCAGTTTGCATCTTGGCCTGTGGTACCCTAAGAACAATGACTTTGAACTGACAGGTTTTTCAGATGCAGATTTTGCAGGGTGCAAAGAAGACAGGAAGAGTACAAGTGGTACTTGTCAGTTCCTAGGGAAAAGATTGATATCTTGGAGCAGCAAGAAACAAACTAGTGTGGCAATATCCACAGCTGAGTCTGAATACATTGCTATAGGTAGATGTTGTGCACAACTCCTTTGGACACAACATCAGTTGGAGGATTACAACCTCAAGGTAAGGGAATCTCCTTTGTATTGTGACTCATCCAGTGCAATCTCTATTGCTAAAAATCCTATCTCTCATAGCAGGACTAAGCATATAGAGATTAGATATCATTTTATTAGAGAACATGTAGAAAGTAAAGATATCTGTCTTGAATTTGTCCCCACTGACAAACAAGTAGCTGATATCTTTACAAAGCCACTGGATGAATCCAAATTCAATGCTTTCAAAATTGATCTTGGCATGCTTAGTGTAGAATAGTTGTAAATGTATGAGTAATAGCTGTCACTATTGTTGATTATGAATGGTGAATTATCAAACTTTACATTACTGTACACTACAACTTAGTGACATGACTAGGACCCATCTTAAGCCAAAATATCTACATTAGGTCTAAACCCTATGATCAGCTAAAATGCAGGAGTATGTTCAGCTGAATCAGCTGAGAAAAATCCCAGCTGAACCGCTGAGATGAGGAAACTGTCCCAGCGGTTGACAGTTCACTGTCCCAGCTGAACCGCTGAGACGAGCAAACTGTCCCAGCGATTGACACTTTACTATCCCAGCAGCCTAGGTCTCCGTCTCAGCTGAACCGCTGAGACGGGGTATGCTCAATATAAAATCTGATAATTAACCCAAAACTCCTTAACACAGTAAGGTAATTAAGTCTAAAAGCATAGGGTTAATAAAAATGAAACTAAAATTCTATAAATAGACACACTGTAACCTAAAACCACACCACAAAGCCAAACCCTTAGCCGTCGAGACAATTCACCTTCTCTTCCATCTCAGCGCATCGATTCTCTGCTTCCATGGCGCCAAAAAGCTCGAAAGATCTCCTAGAGGGGTATGAAATAGTAAGAAATGGATTCTCTCATGCCTCTGAAGAAATATGACAAGTGATTCATCTAATGGAAGCTCAAGGTCTGGAGCACATGCTGTCTGAACCATGCTGCATTCTCAAAGCTGAAGTTCTGGAATGGTTCAACCATGTCAAACTGTCTCCATCCAAAACCATCCTGATGTCCAAGATAGGAAGTGGGAAGATAAAGATTACTGCTAAAAGGTTAGAGAATGGGCTAAAATTAACTCCCTGCAGTAAAACTGAAGAGGAAGGTATATCTGAAAAGGACAAGCAGACTGCCCTAAAGTGGACAGGATACAGTGAAACTAAGACCAGTTGTCTAAGAAGGAAGTTCTTCAATCAACAGGGGAAGCTGTTGTCTGATATTATGGGCAAAGCTATCCTATGCAAGCCTGGTTCACATGACACTGTCTCACAGTTCATGTTTGAATTAATGACAAGGATAATTCTGTCCAAGAGAACCTCATGGGGAGAAGTCATCTTTCAAAGGATAAAGGAATCTCTGCAAGCCCCCAATATGGGAAGAATACTATCTCTGTACCTACAGAATAGTTATTCAGAGACCTTTGCAAACTCCAAGGGGTCAAATCTCCATTACCTCAAAAGAATGGACATTAAGACTCTGGATAGATTCTCCAGAGTGCTCCCTATGAGCCAGCCATCTGTGGAAAAGGAAAAGAAGAAAGAAGTATCCCAGCAGAAATCAAATTCATCCTCAAAGTAAGCTGGGTCTGACAATGAAGATAGTCATGGGTCTGATCATAGATCTGCCAGCAACCCAATGAACATTGATAATGAAGAGGTCCCCAGAACAAATGAGGAGCCCCAAGGAAGTGTTGTGCCCAATACTGAGCCAACCCAGATGAATGCTGATCCAGCTGTTCATCAAGCTGAAGATGAATTTCCCAACTCACCTATCCATGGTAAATTAGGATTTCAACTAGGTCTCTTTCCTCTATCAATTGTTTAGTCTAGGTGTCTAATTCATCAATCATTTGTCAGGTGACCTTAGACAAAATTCTCCTCCTAAGGATGCCCCAAGTGAGGGGGAGCATAGCCCAGACTATGAAGGAGAAGGTGGGAATGCTAGTGAGGGAGAACACCAACAGGAATTAGTATCACCTCATGCTCCATCTGAGGGGGAGCAGATCCCTGATGATGAGAGGACTAATGCTCAAAGAGGAACTGAAGAGATGGCTGAAAAGGAATTACCCCAGGAAAGGCCAGTTGTAGTTCTGGACACATCTGACCTAATAAACTCAATACAAACAATGATTGAGGGTCAGATGTTGTCTATGAAAGAGATTGTTACTGAAAAGGTTCATGATGTATCTACCCAGATAAGGAATGAATTGCATACAACAAGAGCTGCATTGACTCAGGAGATCAGGCCAGTGAGCAATGAATGGAGTCAAGAGTGGCTGAAGTGAGAACTGAACTGAATGCCCAAGTTAATGATGTCAAAACTGCATCAGATCATATCCTTCTGCAGATGACAAGATGGTTTGAAATGGCCAAAAATACTGTTGCTGCCCAGCACACAGTTCTGAAGGATATTGCAGACCATCAAGGGGATTCCACAAAGGACATCACATATGTGAAGAATCATCTCTACAAAAATGAGAATGTCTGGGAAAAAGTTGTAGCCAGAATGGCACAAGTGATCAACATATCAAGCAGCCAAGTTAAGTCCCACATTGACAAGGCAAAGGAATGCATTTTGGATGATGTGGACAGCATCTTTCAGACTCTCTCTCAATCCATATTGGATCAACACTCTGAAATTGAGAAGAAAATAGTGGAACATAGAAAATAAGGAGAGGAGAAGATACTCAATCTACATGCTAAGATGAAAGGAGCTCACATACAGCTGTATAACAACATGGAGTCCTCCCACAAACTGATACTCTCCAATCAAGAAGAAGCCAGCAAGCAAATGGTGGAAGTGGTCAACAATGCTTCCAGTGTTATTCAAGAAAATATCCTTACCATGGCCAGAAAGGTCACTGATAATCAATGGGATTCAAGCTTAAAAGTGCTGCAAGGAACAAGAATTGCATTGAATCTGCCAATCTTGAACCCTAGCAGAGATGAAGACTTTGACTTCCAAAGTCAATCAAATCTGATTGCTGATGAGAGAGCAGCAAAGAGGAGAAGGGTAGAGGGTATTCAAACTGCTGAAGAATACATGGCACAAAAGAGAATGGAAAGATTAGAGGATCCACTCCATGAAGATGACAATCTGGAGTTGGACACAATTGTTGTCAATGCCTGGGTGAGCCATGGAAATCCAATGAAAGACATTGACCATGTCTATTCAGCTGCTGAGTGGATCAAACACCTTGAAAGGGAATCTTTAAGGGAAAGGATTCTCAAAGAAAATTTGGTAAGAAGGGAAAATCCTTTAAGAATTCCCTCCAGATATCTTCCCAAGCCAATCCTGTACTTCAAAGTAAAGGAGAAGCTAAAGGCTGCTGTTAAAGCTAGGAAAAGAAAATCTACAGATGGAGAAAGCTCTTCCAAGGGTCAATCTTAGAAAAACTAGTCTTGACATTTTTTTTGGATTGAATGTACTGGTATCTTAGAAAAACTATAAGTTGAATTTTCTTTTATATATCTGTACTGAACATTTAAAGTGAAATGAAATTTCATATTCTGATCATAATATTGTGTTTGTTACTATTGATATATGTACTCTGTATTTATTATCTCTAGTATTCAGTAGCTTAAATGGAATGTTCAGATTGAAATGGATCAGCTATTACAGAAAATAGTTCTCCAATTGAGGGGGAGTAAAATCCTTACTCAGGTTAAGGGGTAGTTGGCAAATGCTCAGACTATATAGGTTAGCCTACAGGTTGATCCCAAAAGGATCTATATATGTTATCTCTCTATACATAGCAAGTGAAGGGGGAGATAGTAAGTTAAGGTTGAAAAAGCCAAAAAGGGGGAGATAAGTCTAGTACCAATGATGGAGAAAGGGGAGAAAGGGCCAGTGAAAATGCTTATGCTTAGGGTGTTAGGTCCTTCTTATGTGATAAAAGTTTTATTGTTAATGGACCTTAGCATTGGGGAAGTTCTGCCTTCTTCAAATAGGGAGAGATTGTTGGGAATATTGCCCTCAATATTACCTTGATTTGAAGAGGCATCACTCCCAATGCTAAGGACATATTGTATTTAACAAAGCTATACTTGTGTAGGATATACAGGCATAGGTGTCTCAAAAGGAAGGGCCAAACATGGCCTTATATAAGAAGAAATCATCTACAAGGAGATAAAGATCTGTCTCAACATAACCGCTGAGACGATGGGTCAGAACCGCTGAGATGAGGAGCCGTCTCAGCGGATCCACTGAAGCAACCACTGAGAAGGGAACTGGAGCTGCCGCTGAGACTGGAAGCTGTCTCAGCCCAACCGCTGAGACTGGATGATGTCTCAGCCCAACCGCTGAGACAGATCCAAATGTTTTGACGGGATCTGCTTTTGGCGCAAATGACATTTGAGAGGGAAAAGCAAGTCCAATCAGCCCCATACTGTGTCAGGAGGATCGATATAGCCGTTGAAGCCTTTTGGGGGTATAAAAGAAGATGTTAGGGCACATCAAGAAGTACTGTTCTATTGAGAAGCTTTTGCTACATGCCGCAATCGAGCATTCGCGATTCAGCCAGTTGAAGTCATTCTCTGCAGCTGAAGTTAATCTTCTAAGGGAGATTAGTTAGCTCTTCCTGTACAAACTCAAGAAGGGCAAGTTGATCTTCTGCTTTGCTGAAGGAGAAGATCAAGGGGATACAAATCTGAAGCTATTATTTTCAAATCTGAAGAAAGGATCCAGAAGACCTAAGAGTAAATCCTTTTGTCTTTTGTATCTAACTCAAACTCTATTACATCTTTGTAAGGCATTGTTGCCTGAGTAAAAGGTTGTTGAGCCTGTGTGTAAAGTTGTGTTGACAGCTTGAGTGGTAGGTCTTCTTGATAGGTCTGAGGTAGGAAATCTGTGGGATTTCTGAGTGGTAGGAGTTCATAACTCTGAGCTGTAGGGCTGTTGAGCCTGAGGTGTAGGGCTATTGAGCCTGAGGTGTAGGGCTGTTGAGCCTGAGGTGTAGGGCTGCTGAGCCTGAGTGTAGGGCTGCTGTGCCTGAGGTAGGATCACTCTTAATCTGAGAAGTTCTGAGGAACTTGTGGTGTAAGCTCAATGAGCCGAGATTGGAGTTTGTGGCCTTGTCTAACTCATTGTTAGAAAGGTGAAAGGGGAAAGAGGACTACTCAAGCCACCCTGTCTTGAGGAACCTCTATACATCCTTGTGTGTTTTCTGTGCTTGTATTTTCTGCAGCTAGAAACATTAGGTTTAAACAAAGAAAATAAGTATAACCTATTCACCCCCCCCCCCCCCCCTCTAGGTATTATTGACTACACCTATATAAACTATCAATAATGCTCATTAAGACTTATCAGGAGGGTGAGTAGTGCTTGGTGGAGTTATCTTTGGCTTTTTATTTCAGATTTTTATTTTGGGCGAAGGGTCTCCGAATTCACTTGTTGTTGCAAACATTAATATTATTGAAATAACACTTCTATATCATGCATGAAATTTATTTTTGAAAGACGGTGTAGGTAATTTAGACATACAACTTAATATGTTAAAACTATTACACTACACAATCATGCAAGACTAAGATTATGAGCACATGTACATTACCAAAAATAGTGAGTGAATGAATCATTGATTAACATAAAGAATTACTCATACTTAGAGGCATGCTAAGCAATCATACACAATTATCTATAGACTATTTCATTGCACATAATCAGATTAAGGTCAAGGCATGACAAAAACAATGTATAGAAAATTTGAAATTAATATTAGACATTGAAGCAAATCCTTGTGAGCATGCCAAAATCAATTTTGACCATTGGAAATGAAATAACACAGATGTATGCTCTTGTGAAGTTTTATAGTCAACCCATAATTTTCTAAAGAGTTAAAGCAAAACAAATAACAAAAACATATTTTGATCATTTTGAATTATTTGAATTTTTCTTTATTTGTTTTACAGTTTTTTTATTTTTAGAATTCTAACAGAAAAAGACAGGAACTGAAAAATAACAAAAATGAAAAAGAAACTGGAAATTCAGAAATACCTACTACTTCCAGCGGTACCTAGCTATCGCCGGGCGGTAGTGACAGAACTCGAATTTTGGGGAAAACGTGAAATTTTTAGAAATTTGTCTTTTGAATATTTTTTTGCACATTAGTGACAATGAAGTTAAGCAATGAAATCAGACATATGCATACACAAAAAATGCGGATTTTGCAAGTTTAAGCTAATATGCCCAAATTCTAGCCAAAGGTGTCACAATACACTTTCAAAATACTTGTGTTTTTCACATGCATGAGAGTTCATAAATAGATAATATGGAAAATATAAGATAACATGTTTGAGCACAAATATGCATGAGTGAAATGTTCATAAACAAGCAAAATAATACTCATGCAATCTATAAAATATAAGTATGTCTAAGATCAAGACACCCAAATAAACATGTCTACACTCTAGCCCCGTATTATGTGACGGATGAGCATGAGGAGCTGCACGCATGCCGTAGGTTGGGGTGTTAATCCCACATGCACACAATAGAGAATGCTCAACCTAGCACTCTTTCCCCCCAATGCCTCGCAAGGCCCCACTGGAACCCTCCCCGGTTAAGGACAAGACATGACATAGAGGTTAGGTCTTCTAATGCATACAATCATACGCCCTCGCTATTGTGAGACACAAAATATGGGTGAATGATCAAGGACATACTAAGCATTTAATCTTATTGAACCATTTTGTAAACTATGGCTTTTATGCGAGATTAATTTCTTATTATATTTGATTTTAAAGCAACATAGTTATTGTGAATTTTAAATTTCGATTGTTTTTCTTTAAGATTGATTTATTATGGCATCATTAGATAACTAGCATGAAGGATAGTATTGATTAGCTGATAATGCTAGAAAGAATAGTTTGATCACAATTTTATGGATTAAGTTTTATTGCGTTAATGTTGCATGTATTCAAACCTAGTCATTCAAATTTTGGACATAGAATGAAGTAATGATTCAAGTTAATTTATTCTTTTAGATATAAAGATGATTCTACGATCTTCATATAAATGAGATACATGCAAAACATAATTGATTCATATAATGGTCATGATCATAAACTATTTGATGGAATCAATAAAATCTTTTGTAGATATTTAATATTTGAGTTAAAAAGATCTATTGAATTGGCAAGATTATTATACATGATCATGAATTTTAACACATAGAAATTATATACTCATAATTAATTGTTCATGATGATATAAATGAGAAATTATTAAAGAACATTCATATTCATCCTTTTTGAATGATTAGAGAGAAATATTATAAGGTGAAAATTTAAGATAAATATAAAGAGAAAAATATTTTTGGTTATTTAGAAAGGTTTTGTGAATTTTCTCATTGATTTTTGAAATCTTAAATAAATCACATATATATATAGTCTTATGAAAGCATAGTGATGATAAAGGTAATACAATAATTTTTCAAAAAATAATATTTTAGATAAATCAGAATTTAGGAAAATTATGCTACCGCCAGCGTTAGAACCTAACGCCAGGCACTAGCAATAGAGTTGAGATTCTTTATTTAAACACAAATGATTTTTGTAATTTTTCAATTCCGATTTGACATGATTATGATTAAACATACTAGGGGGTAATCAAAATGACGCAAATATATTAAATACCTAAGCAAACCTTGCGCATTTTATAAATTTAGCCTAATACCCCTAAAATACCTTTTAAATCCATTTTGACACTGATTTCATTTAGTCTTAATAATACATAACAAATTTAGGATTTAATTTATATATGTCTTTCAAAGGAAATGGATCTAGAAGGATAAACATAAAAGGATAAGTAGATCACTTGAAAAATGATATGACTTTTTATTCAACTTTATTCAATTTGATTTATTTATAAATTTTGGTTTAATATGTGAAAATCATATCACAAGTTATATAAAGTGATCATATCACGATGGTTCAACAAAAAAGAAAATAAACAAACAAAAAAGGTTTGGCATATCATGAAGTAGAATAATGATACTTCATTTTTAGTTGATTTCTACTTCACGTAAAAGGTTTGGATACTAATGAATAAGAGATTTAGGTATCCAAAGAGGACCGGGTGTGACGGTTCCTTTGGGTACCCAAAAACATCGTGTTTGCTTTTGGGAAGATATGATTGAATGGGCCCTTTTGATTTGAGTTTGTGTTTCTTCTTTAACTTTGGGCCGCCTTAGACATATTATGAAAATTCACATTTAACTTGCTTTTGGAATTTGCTTGAAATTGTTTATTTATGTGTTGATAATTTTTCTTTATAATTTCCTTAAGCAAGTTGACATTAGTTTCCAATTCATAATTCTTAACTTTAAGATTATGCCTTGCTTTATTATAGGATATTGTGCTACTTTTAAGAGTGGATACAATAGACTCAATATGATTTTGATAATTATTTCTATATTCATCAAATGTTTCATCCATCTCTTTAATTTAAATTTTATAGTCTTTACACTTAGCACAATCATTTTTCAAAGATGAATTTTCTAAACATAATCTTTCATTTTGTTCTTTTACAAAAGTAAACTCCTTTTCAAGTTTCTTGTGTTTTTCTTTTAATTCATTATATTCTACACAAGGTGTAATGTTTTCAACTAAGGAGCCATGGATAGAACTAGATAAATTAGAATTTTATTCTTCATTAATTTTTGCCTTTAAATTTTTATTTTCTAAGCGCAAATGTTTATTAGCATTTTTTAATTTCTTAATTTTGCGCTTTGTAGTTCGAAGCAATAGTAATGTAGAAATAGAAGTACAGAAAATGGGATTTGATTTCCCTACATTGCTTTCGGGAGAGGCACGATTTGAACATATAGTTTCTTTGACATCTTTTTGGCACTCCTCTTCCGAAGATAGTATTTCTTCTTCTCTTCCACTTGATGTGCACTCCATGGATCCATCATGAGAGGAGCATTCTTGAAGACTTGTGCAAGCTTGCATATTCTCCGGTTCTTGCGATTGTTCCATACCTATAGAAGGAGAATCATAAGTTCTTTCAAGAAAATTCCAAATCTCATAAGCGGTAGGTAAAGTATAAATAAGTTTGAAAATATTATGGTCTAACGCACAAAATATACTATTCATAGATTTTACATTTAAAACTATTTCGTTTCTAGTTAGTACGCTAGGTGGTTTTTCAATAGTAATATTCCAAACTTTTTCATCTAAGGCCTTAGGAAAATTTTTCATTAATATTTTCCACACTTTATAATTTTTGCCCATAAATAAAGGTGGTGATAATCCTTTTTCATTTACATTAAAATTTTCCCCACTCGTAGAAGCGAGATCATGATCAAGAGACGCCATTATTCCCGGTTGTTAAGCCGATTTGGAATAACCTGGCTCTGATACCACTTGTTGGATCTGTAGGCGCCCTTAAAGGGGGGGGGTGAATAAGGGTTTTAAACTTTTTATGATTATTAAAGAAAATTATTCTCTATTGCTACCGCCAGTGGTAGTGTTACCGCTCGGCGTTAGTGATAGAGAAAATATGTTTAGGTTAACCCAATGAAAATCAGAGAGCACGAATCAGAGATGAAGAAACAATCATATTTTCATTAATATTAAATTGAAATAGTTATGATTACAGAAACTTTTCCCAATGACGCTTGGAAAGAGGCGACCAATGAATATTCTTTTCGTTTTCTATACCGACTCGTATCCCCACGAACCGGTTGGCTTTAGCGATCTCTCCCCAGATACAGCCTCAAACTGCTCTAGCATTCTTATCCCCAGAAAGGCCTCGAGCACCCCGTAGATCTACTCCCTAGACCCAGTCGCCAACACGAGGTGAATTACTCCCTAAGTCCTACCCAGACCTAGTCGTCGTGTGATAAATTCCCCCTAGTCCCCGCAAGGCCCTAGTAGCCGTGTGGCGAATTCCTCTACCAAACAAAGGATATAAGGTTTACAATTTGAAAATGAAAACAAACAAAAGAAACACCCTCAAAAGAAGAACTTGATGTCGATGTAGATGCGATCGGATTGGTCTTTAAGTTCTTTGCGTTCACGAACATTGACGGAGTTCTTCAGGCTGCTTGGGGAAGGCTCTCACAAGTGCTCTGAATATATGGCTTCAATTCCTTCTGTAACAGCAAGCATCAACAGAGGAAGCGCGCGTCTTTAAATAGAGTCAGCAACTGCCGCCTGCGGCAGTACAACCGCCCCACGGTAGCAACATTTGGCAATGATCAAGCACACGGATCGTGGCAACTTAGGCAACTTTTGAGTGCCAAACTTTGAACTCCGACTAGCGTGTCGCGGTAATGCTAACGCTCCGCGATAGTGAGATAACCTTCCTTCAGCCAATATCTCCTTCCATATTTGCTTCTCAATTTCATGTAGATGGGAAGATTCCAAAAGATACCGTCGGGCGTTAGTCCTTAACGCGCCGCGATAGTACTTGCCAAAATAGCGTGCCGTCGACATTCCTTTTTCTCCACTATTTCCTTCTCGTCAATTGTTTTCATTTATGCTAGCGCCAACGGTAGTGCTAACGCTCCGCAATAGTACTTGCCAAAATAGCGTCCCGTCGACATTCCTTTTTCTCCACTGTTTCCTTCTCGTCAATTGTTTCCATTTATGCTAGCGCCAGCGGTAGTGCTAACGCCAGTTCGTTGAACGCCATTTCATTAAACGACATCTATTTCCGTCGAACACCATTTCATCGAACGATCACTAGTGCCAGCGGTAGTGCTAACGCTCCGCGGTAAAGCATGCATTTCGTCGAGCGCCGTTGTAGAGCATGCAGTTCGTCGAACGGCGTGGTAGAGCATGCAGTTCATCGAATGCAATTTCGTCGAACGCCATTTCGTCGAATGCTATTTTCATTTCGTCGAATGCCAGTTCCATTCTCAGCGGTTTCCTTCTCAACGGTTTCTGATTCGCTAGCGTCAGCGGTAGTGCTAGCGCTCCGCGGTAGAGCACTTCTCTTTTCATCGAGCGCAGTTTCATTTCGTCGAATGCCATTTTCATTTCGTCGAACTCAATTTCATCGAACGGCCTCACATTTCGTCGAACCGCTAGCGTTAGCGGTAGTATTAATGCGTCGCGGTATCAACAGAGAATCATCCTGATGTCGCTTCAACGTCTTTCTTTTTCACACTCCTTTGGGAATAGAATGATGAAGATCCTGCACACTATAAACACAATGCAAGTATGATCAAATACAATAGGTTTGTTATTGTCAAAGCAAGAGATGTGGAAAGCATGTTCCAACATGTTGAAGAAGGACCCATCATCCCTATGAAGTAATGGAACACAGTTTTTGGCATTTCCTTTGGTTTGAGAAAAACAAATCCTACTTGAATTTGATCAAGTTTGTCATAGTGTTTTAGTATGCTGGATTGAACAAGGATGACACTAGGATGCTATATTTTAGTCTAACTATCTCAATATGCTAAATAAAAGGATGTGGTATAACGCCAGGCATAAAAGCTAACGCCATCATTGACCCTCAATCTCACAAGTATGAAAATGCTAAGGTGGGAAGCTGTCGTGATTGCAGGAGCATTTTGGGAATGATTTGTCTTAACGCCATCGTTAGGGTTGCCTAAAATGAGAAGTTTCCAAACATGCAATATCTCCTTCCTGGAATGAGGATACGTGCCATCAAAATATTTCTAGACTGAGCCAACGCCTGACATTAAGTCTAACGATAACATTAGTTTCATCTCCTATAAAAGGGTGGCATTCATTCTTTTCAACTTTATAACTCAAATAGCCCTAATCTACTACTCTGAAATCTCTATGAAGGCCGTATTTCCAGACCACCAAAGATCTCCCATTCAAATTCAAGAGAAGGAATCAAAAGAGGATTGGATCAACGCTAACTCAATGCTAAGAATGCACGCTTCGACTTCAATGATCTTCAGCGGTTCTTCGTTGTTTCCTTCAGATTTCTTCATAGGGAGTTTTCAATTTATCTTTCATATTTTGTAATACTTTTATCTTTGTGATCATTTCGTGAATTTGTCGCGGTTGTTGGCGACTAGGTCTATATGTGGCTTAGGAGGAATTCACCGTATGTGTTGGTGACTAGTCTAGGGCTTAGATCTAGGGGTTGCTCGAGGCCTTTCTGGGGATAGAGAGGCTAGAGCGGCTTGAGGCCATATCTAGGGAAAGATCGGCTAAAGCCAACCGGTTCTTAGGGAGAAGAGTCGGTATAGAAAAAAAAGAGTTTTTCATATTCGCCTTGATTTCTAGCATTACAGAAATCCTATTTTGTAATCAATTTTATCAATGATAATCAAATCTTTTTTTGTTCAATAAAATTGATTTTGTTTTCAATTCTAGCAATTTATTTTTGATCCAATCTATTTCTTTTAAAATATCAAAAGTCTTCATTAATAATATAAAGATTTCTAAAACCCTTATTCACCCCCCCCCCCCTCTAAAAGCACCTTAAGATCCAACAAGTGGTATCAGAGCTAGGTTATTCCAAAATGGTTTCACCATCGGGAATAATGGCGCACCATGATCTCGCTTTCTATGAGGGGCAAGGAATTAGTAGACCACCACTATTTACTGGGTCCGATTATAATTATTAGAGAACTAGGATGCAAAGTTTTCTAATGACTTTAGATATAGAAGTTTGGGCAATGATGGAACACTGTTATTCTCCTCTTATAGTTGTAGTCGAAGAAGCTACTTGAGAAAAACCGAAAGATAAGTGGGAAGATCAAGATAAACTTAAATGTAAAAATAATGCTAAAGCAATGAACACATTATTTTGTTCATTAGATAGAACCGAATTTAATCGTGTTTGTGCTTGTGAGACTGCATATGATATTTGGAAATTATTGGAAATTACTCATGAAGGTACTTCACAGGTAAATGATTCAAAGCTTTTCCAACAGGAATCGGAGTATGAAAAGTTCCGTATGGAACTTGACGGCGATATCGATATCATGTACCCAAGATTCACAAAGATTGTATATGCATCAAAAATCATCGGAAAGACATTCTCGGACGGAGACCTAGTGAGGAAGATTCTCAGATCTCTCCCACCAAAATTCAATCCAAAGGTGACGGCTATATCGGAATCTCATGATCTAAGGCAACTCTAAATTGAGAGCCTATTGGAAATCTAAAAATCCATGAGGTGGAACTCAAAATTCAACATGAAGAGCACCATGTGGAGCCTAAGAAGAAGGCCTTGGTGCTAAAATCCAAGAAGGAGGCAAATGATGTTGAAGAGGATGAAGAAAGCCTCTTTGTGAAGAATTTTAAGAAATTCATGAAAAATCCGGAGAGAAGAAACTCTTTTTGGAAATACTTCATGAAAGATACAAAAAGGAAGGGGTCATCCTCTACAAAAGAAAAAGGTAGCGACGACGATGACAAGTGGCCGCCGTCGGAGTGCTACCACTGCCAAAAGACTGGAAACATCCAGAGCCAGTGCCCAAAATATCTGAAAGAGCAAAAGGAAAGGAGGCATAAAGGAAAAGAAAATAAGAAGGTTCTAAAGGCGGCTACATGGGATGATTCTTCCTCCGAGGAGTCAAGTGGATCTTCTTCAAGCGATAATGAAGAGGCAAACATGTGCCTCATAGGCATCAAAGATCTCATTGACGATGAAGCTAGTGTCCAAAGTGACAATGTGGTACCTCTTACTTATGATGATCTCTACGATGAATTTCTTCAAACTTGCAAATAAAAGGGTCCGAATTTATTATGAAAGAAAAGGGTGACTTAGAGAGAAAGCTAAAAACCTCTCTTCTCCAAATAGAAGATGGAAAAAAAATCATTTGCAATTCAATGTGGGATGCTAGTTACCGAAAAAACCTCTATGAAAGCCCGAATTTATTATCTAAATATGTCTATAGAAAAATTTGGTGTTGGCCAAAAATCACTGGACATGATTTTGGCCAACTAGTGTCATGGTTCTGCAAAGTTTGGTCTAGGATATGGTTCGGGAGGCTACCACACAGCATTAACTCCTAACGCCAGTGTTAGCCACATTTATAGAAAACAAAATTTTTCTTTAAAAATTTCATTTATCATCTCAACTACATCCCTGTCTACCAACAAGAGTCAACAAAATTCTTGTAGAAAGGTCTCACCCCTTTTATTGCATGTACCAGTTTGATTTTTGGTCACACCATGGACTCTTGTAGGAAGAAAGAAAATGTAATTTACAGCAAATCTAGGTACCTAAGGTCTCCACTTATACTATCGGAGGAACCTCTTGGGTATCCGGATCTTTACTCCCATCCTCTTTTTAGGTATGTTGGCAGGCTAAGGACAAGGAAGACATGTAGTACTTGTACTCGGGATGCTCCAAGCACATGATGGGCGATAAAGCAAAGTTCCTTAGCCTCGTGATGAAGAAAGGAGGAATGGTGACTTTTGGTGAAATGGTAAGGGAAGGATTGTTGGAACAACCCTATTACTGATTTGGACTAGGATCACTATCTGTGATTAGGACTCAAGTTGACCCCATTATATAGTTTAAGGGTGTCACAACCCGCATTCTCCCACGAATTTAATAAATATTATCAGAGCAAAGGGAAAATACGCGCTATGATGCCACGTCAAGCAGGGGACAACTACCGACGCTCAGGAAAACACTCCTTACGATTATTTTATAAAAGACATAAATGTGCTTGGATTAAAAAGAGAATTTTACATTTTTGCTTAAGACCGTGTCCCTCGGTCCGGTGGATCATCTAGTCCACAAGTAGAAAATTATACATACGCAGCGAAAATAGGTTCATTTTAGCCTACATGAGCATGAAGGTCAACATCCCAGAAATGATATGCACATATCTATGTTCAGTATAGTACGAAAAGATTTTCTACGATCTTCAAAGTATATGACATTTATATAAAATCATGATATGCAAGAATAACATTTTTATACCAAGAAAGTAACTAATGCATCCTAGCATAAAGCTTCCCAGAGAGCAAGTAGGTAAACAACCTGAAAGTAACAGCAAAACAACTAGCAAGTAAACTAGCACAAGAAAACTAGAGTTATGGGCGTCAACAACTGACACGAGCCCATAGAAAAAAAAGGAAAACACCCAAAAGAGGGCAACAACTAAAGAACTGCCACTTACCTAGAAGAGAGGAAGGGCCTCGACAGGAAAACTGAATGACACCGCTCTAACTCCTGTGGCAGCTAAAGACCTGAACCTGAGACATTCATAAGAAAAGAATGCCTCAGCCCAAAGGGTGCAAGAAAACAAAGATTAGCAGCAATCAGAAATAAAAGATTGCAGAAGGGAGAACTAAGCAGATAAACATCAATAATCTTACAACAACTCGAGCCAGCTCAAACGAGTGCACTCGGTAAGGGGAAAAGCCTGCACCAAAAGGTAGTAGCCAAAGCAATCAAATCCAACCACGTGTCCGCCATTGCGGCTCAGAGGTGGTGGTTATACACATACTATCATAATACATATATATATAAGCATATATGCTTATAAGAACTTGAGACTGATCAGCTCAAATAAAATAGGTGGCGGTCCTTTATCCTCTGCCAACCCAAAAAGCCAAACCCGGGTGGTGGTACACTATCGACTGCCACCCGAAAAGCCAAAACCGGGTGGTGGTACTCTATCCACTGCCACCCAAAAAGCCAAAACCGGGTGGTGGTACTCTATCCACTGCCACCCAAAAAGCCAAAACCGGGTGGTGGTCCTTTATCCACTACCACCCAAAAAGCCAAAACCGGGTGGTGGTACTCTATCCACTGCCACCCAAAAAGCCAAAATCGGGCGGTGGTCCTTTATCCACTGCCACCCAAAAACTACCCACTGCACAAGGCTTAAGACAAAGGTTCTAAATAATTGAATTAAGTTTCAATTAAGACACGGGACGTAACCCGAGATATCAGCACTATAACACCCTAAGAATAGGGTCACAAAGAAATAAACAATACTCAACTATTCATTTGAAAACACTTGGTGAGTCCAAACTTGACTCCCAACGAACTTCCCGTAATAGTACGATGAATAAGGCACGACAAGACACCATAAAAGATCGCTAACCAAATGCCGGACAACTCAAAGAATAAAGCATAGCTTCATCAAAAGTCTCAACAACATGGCTTAAAATGCTTGATAACATCGCTTAAGATACTCAGGAACACCTGACAAAAGAACATAAAAATATATGAGGAAACAATTCAGAATAAGCGATGAAGTCGACAGAAAAATTTATCAAAAGTTGACAGGAAAACTTAACAAAAGTTCACGGGAAAAGACTTATATCAAAGTCGACGAGAAGACTTCATGTCAAAGTCGAAGGGAAACTTCATAAAAGAAGAAATAATTGCACGATCTTAGGGCGAGCAAACTTTTCTAAACCTAGGGAAGTCTTATCAGACTACCTGGTAGCATAACCAAACAGGTATAGAAGCTATCCAGATTCTAAGGGGACGACAGCAGGAATCAAGGACCCAGAACACCAATAAGACCCCAAAAAGGGAAACACAACAGCCCCTAACCTAAAATCAACAGGTTAGGCAAACAAGTAAGAAGAAAGAACTGAAATGAAAGACTTCCAATCACCCAGCAACATCAAGCCAAGGGAACAACTAATACTTGAAGGACACAACCAACGAGAGAGCCTAGCATAACTAAGCTTCAAAAAAAGAACAAATTCATTAAGGAGAAGGACCGCTATTTGCAGCCCACAACCACTAAAAAGGAAATATTTACATTCAACCAGATTGCTAAGACAGTGAACAGGAAGCATTACCCTTCACTGAGAAAGTTAACACCGAAAATTACATGGAAGACTGAGTTGGAAAGGGTTTAAAATACTCAGAAATAAAAGACAGATTACACTGAAAACCAGGGAGTTATGGACAGAAATTCTGGACAAAAGGCTAGAAAATTCTGGAACTACATAGAGAGAACATCTAAACAAGTCTATGGTATAAACAGGAATCAACAGGCACAAGAAACTTGATTTCTGAGAATACACAGAAAACGACTTTTCTGAGAGAATTTATCAGAACATGGGGAAGACCACAAACAGAACTTCACTTGCAGAAAAGGGGGAGAGACAATCATTAAGGAGGAAGGGGAGGAAAACCAGGAAAAAAAAGAATTTAAAAGAGAAGGGAACAAGCAAAAGATGACCTCATCGGCTAGGCTACTAGTGCGAGACTATGAGTGGTTTTGTAATTTAGCCAATGCTTAAACAATTGCCGAACTTGACAACCGAAATCTCCTATACCTAGGGTAGTATAACCAAAGCGATTAAATGTCACATAGAAAGAATAGGACTATATGTATGTAGCTAATAGAACCATAGATATAAAGTAGCCCCCTCGACAAGGGAAGGAGGATCATAGATATAACAGCCCCTCTCAACAAGAAAAGGAGTGTTCATAATTATATAGCAGCCCCCTCAACAAAAGAAAAAGAGGATTATATACCTAGCAACCCCCTCAACATAAGAAGGAGGAAACATTAATATAGCAGCCCCCCCCCCCCCCCCCCTCTCAATTTAGACTAATAAGAAACATCCCCCAAACTAAATTCATAACAGCAGCCCCCCTTATTAGATAACAAAAATAAGAGCAACCACCAATAAACATAACATCAGCCCCCCTTAATGGACAAAGGCAAGAGCAGCCCCCAAATAACATAACAGCAGCAGCCCCTTAATAGACAAAGGCAAGAGCAGCCCCCAAATAACATAACAACAGCCCCCCAAATAACATAACAGCAACCCCCAAATAACAATACAGCACCCCTTACTGGACAGAAAAAAAAGAAAAAGAAAACAAGAGCAGCCCCTGATCTAGACAAATATAATAACAGCCCCCGTACGAAAAGCTATAAGTCAACCCAAATGGAATTATATAGCATACAACAGCCCCCCAAATCAAAATCCAAACTCGAAAATCATGAATCCTAAATCATCTCAAACAAGGAACGAGGGGGGAAGAAGGAGAGGCGATTTTCTTGCCTGAATCGGGAGCCGACACCACTCGACGAAGCGAAAACCACGGCCAGGAGACTTCACCACCACCGCCGAAGCCAACTAGAACCTCCGCAACCCTGCTCCGACGATGAAACAAGCCCCGGCAACGAAGATCCTTCCTCCTCCGACGGCCTACGCCACCGACGCCCATCGCTTCAGGCGAAACCCTATGCTCGCCTCTCCTCTCACTCAAAAAAAACAGGAACCATCGGGGGGAGGGGGGAAATATACACATATCTCCATTATCAGATATATACACATATATATAATATATATTATCAGGTATATACATTATATTCAGCCCAGACCTATACAGCTCAAAACCCTATATGCATAAATATATTCTTAGATATATACATAAATATATATATATATAAGTTACCATATACCTTTAAGGTTTGAAGCAAGGTGATAACTCCTCACTCCACTCAAGGATGACAACAATGGTGGTAGGAACAGGATGAAGGCACTTTTGGTCAAGCTTTGACTATGCCAACTGGCTTAAGGAGGTGTTCAGGTAGAGGGCTTGGTGACTTAGTTGCATACAATCCAAGGCAATATGATTTCTGAAGCATGAAAGTCGATTGAACATAATGTGTATAGGAAGTGCTTCAATTGTTGTATTCAAAAACAAAAAACATGTATTGTGTCTAACTACAGCTAGAGTGCAGAGAGAGAGAGAGAGAATTCTAAAGGAGATATATTGTATGTGTTTTTTGTTGAGTAATACAAGATTTGTATTGTTTGATCATGTTCGTGCTTGGGTCCATTGTCCATTTCCGACACTTTCTGTGACAAACAAGAAAAAAATTGTAGTACATCCATGAGAAAATGAAGAAAAATCTTTGTACCTCTTAACTGCCTATCTATGGAAAATTCATCATTATTTTTTCTCTCAAGTTCCATTCTAAGAGTCCTATCCTCACCCTAATTATTGTACAATATCACAGATTTGACAAAAAACATAAATGCATATGAGAACCTAAAAGTAGAAAAATCATTGAAGGATTTTTTTTTTCCCTAAAGGGTAGATGCCTTCATGAGGATGAAATTTTGTTTAAATATAACAATCACAAAAAAGGACTCATGTGGAAAATCTTAGACACTATAAGGACATCAACAAGTGATTATCTTACCAATATAGCAGATACCTACTATGATAGGCTATCATTAGACATGTCAACTTTATTAAAGTTGATTTGAAAAATAAAGATGAAAACCTATCAATTTAATTTGGAAAATTAATTATGAAAATTTAATAATATATGAATATAATGATGTTTTTAACAAAAATCAAAAAATAATGTATAATTATTTTCGTATTAATTAATTAATAATATGTATATTTTACACTACATTAATTAATTGATAGGGGTGAAGCTCTGTGCCTATCGCAGTCGGGGTACTATCGCGGCCGGGGTACTGTCATAGTCTGGTTATTGTCGTAGTTGATCATAGGAGCAAAACCCAGTGTTTGTCACTCATATATATGTACACAAGATTCTCGGATTTCTTTAACATTTAACTATACTCCTATTGTTCGCCATGAACGCCTATGAATTGAAGTTGCTTGGACACAGAATGCGTGTTAAACTGCTTAGTACTATATAATATAGGTAGTTAATATTTCGTGATATTACCGGCGGCCCACCCAATCTAGAACCTGCTAAAGCCCTACCGCAAACCGCGAGTTGCATATGGTCGTTCCTTCCCAGTTCCCACCATCTCAGTCGTTGCCTTTCTCTACCTCCCTCTCCATCGCCTTTTTCTCCCTGACGACGAACACTTAGCCTCTTTTGGCTTTATGTAGGCCACGGATATATGCAGACCAAAGAATTGTTCATGCAGGCCAAATTTCAAATCTGCAGGCCTTATTCAAAAATCAAATTCATATTTTCTGCAATAAATCACCAAGCCTAATAGAGCATACATAATATCACACATCAATACAACAATTGTTATCTGAGTATAAAATTGACCTTTGTTGAAGCTCCTTCGATAAGTCATTTCAAACTTACAAAATATCAACTCTGAACTGCATGTTTATGGAGAACCAAAATTGTACGAGATACACCTACTATCGCATGACATTTCTCGCTAACAAATATTTCTCCTATCTGATGTGGATTAAACCAATGCTCTCTCTGAAGAAAAAAGAGAGCAAAATGCATAGAAAGTTAGGGACTTAAGTGGCAGTTGTAGCTTTGTGCACTAGAATTCAGATATGAATTTCCACTTATGGTAAAAATTTATCAGATTTTCATCAATTTTGTGTGTGAAATTGATATCAGATATGGCTTCAATATGCTAAGCTAATGACTGTGTAACACCTCCCCTGCAATGACTATATAATATAGGTCCGGTCGGGACCCCACAACATATAATCGCCACAGCTTTAGTATTAAGAAGTGATATAGATCTAACCATCTCAAAACTCAGGACTAACACAGCGGAAACAATAAAACAAACCACAGAAGTTGTCCACGTCTACATAAGAGTACTACGGCCTTAAGGCCTTACAAAACTCCAACTCAAGTCAAACAGGGCATTTAAATATCCAGCAGATCATCACAATCCTAAGCTACCTCGGCATGCAAGCCAGAACAGGTAAAGACATCAAATCAAACTAGAAAGCATGAAAAGAGCACTTCATGAAGCTTAGGCCTTTCTGGCCAGCGAGCTAGGTCCAGCCTGCGATCCTTGCCCTGCATCCAAATCACAAAGAGCGGTAAACGAGGGTCAGCTTTGGCTGACCAACAACGGTGTAACAACACACCTCCTCCCGGCCGTCCTAGCGGACCCCGGGGAACTACATCACCCTGCAAGTTAGCACGTCGTATGCAAATGTAATAAAAAGTATTAACAAAAACATGACAAGCATGAGTGTCACAATCATCATCCACGTTTCTATGTTGAGCAATAAAAGTAAGGGCATCTAGCAATGCAACATGTATGCAAACCTGGGTTTCACCCAAGGCACCCTATGGCGTGTATACTTCTAACATAACAACACACATCAACATTCCATAACAAACAAAGGGTACTCATCAATTCCCCCGCGGACGTACAAGCCCACAGCCAAGAACTCCACTGGGGCCTCGCCACTTACATGGCTCATCTTGCCAACGGGCGCACCAACATACTTATTCTCGCTACAATCACAAAGCCAAGAACTCCACTGGGACCTCACCACTTACATGACTTATCTTGCCAACGGGCGCACCAGCATACTTTGTTCTCGCCACAGCCCAGAAGGGGACTTGTCTTGCCGGGACACTCTCCCCACATGAATCCAAGCATTCACGGGCTAGCCAGCCAACCACAAAGACAAACCACGCCTTCACATTCACATCACCATTACCCTTTCCAAACCAACGTTCATTCTCACACGAACATAAGGGCATCACATACGATGTTTTCACCGTCATTGGATTTCTAGCAAAATCCCTAAAATGCACGTCAAGCAATATCACCGAATCGGAACACCGGTCACGATTTTGGCTTCACCCAAAATGCCTAATCCACTAACGGAGCGGATCTCTAGTGCAAAATCATGTCGGGGACGGACTCAATCAACCCGATGGTTCTTCTTGAACCAAGGCGACGCAAACCCCTCTCATTTGAGAGATCTGGTGCCATAAATTTCAGGAAAAAGAAAATAAAAGCATAGATGCCATGCACGCATCCTAAAACCGGGATGAGAGATGTCGTTACCCTAAGAGTTCTCTTCCTCGCCATGGATCAGTTGAAAGGCACAGATAGAAAGAAGCGTCTTCTAGTCCTCTCCACGGATCTGGTCTCGGATTGGCGAACAGAGCTCCGGTGCTCCAACAATGGCGGATCTAGCCTTCGTCTTCCTCCAAACCCTTCCTCTCTTCTACGCCTCCAGAAGCACAAAGGATTTCACGCCCCGAGAAAAGAACTTCTCTGCCCTAAATAAAAGCTTAGGACGCTCTTATCTAGACCGTTGGATCAATCATAAAGGACGTCCAGGAAAGCTACTTATGCCCGTGCCCGCGCTTCGTCGAACTCAGCGTGACCTGTTCGTCGAACAGACTCTAGCGCCAGCGGTTCGTCGAACTCAGTTTGATGAACTCGCTTCGGCGAACACTAATCTTTCCACTAGGAAGACTTAGGATTAGAGCAGACATCAATCTTTCCTTCAAGGTCTCGAACGCACGAGCACACTCCGGCGTCCACACAAACTTCTGGTCCTTCCAGGTAAGAGTGTTGAGGGGCAAAGCCACCCGCAAAAAGTTCTCAACGAACCTTCTGCAATAACTGGCTAGTCCAAGGAAACTCCGGACTTCCGCCACGGTTCTCAGTACAGGCCAATCTCTAATGGCTTCAATCTTCGCAGGATCCACCGCCACCCCATCTCCACTAATCACGTGGCCCAAGAATGCCACTTTCCCGATCTAGAACTCGCACTTTGAGAACTTCACATAAAGTTGGTTCTCCCTCAACGTCTGCAACACTAATCTCAGATGAGACTCATGCTCCGCCTTCGACTTCGAATACACTAAGATGTCGTCAATGAACACCACTACGAACGAATCCAGGTATTGTCGAAACACTCGGTTCATTAAATCCATGAACACTGACGGCGCGTTCGTCAAACCGAACGGCATCACCGAGAACTCAAAATGACCATATCTCATCCCAAACGCCGTCTTGGGAATATCCTCTTCTTGAATCCTTAACTGATAGTAGCCCGACTTCAAGTCCAACTTGTGGAGTACACCGTCGACCTCACCAGTTGATCGAACAAATCATCGATTCACGGAATCGGGTACTAATTCTTGACGGTCAACTTATTCAACTCACGATAGTCTATGCACAGCCACATGCTACCATTCTTCTTCTTAACGAACAACACCGGCACACTCCAAGGTGAGGAGCTGGGCCTAATGTACCCCTGCTCGAGCAACTCTTGCAACTGCACCTTTAACTCGGCCAGTTCCTTCGGTGCCATCCTAAATGGAGGACGCGACACCGGCCTCGCATCCGACACCAACTCAATAGAAAAGTCAATTTCACGCTAAGGGGGCACTCCCGGAAGCTCCTCAGGGAACACATCCTCGAATTCCTCCACCACTGGCACATCTCCGATCGCCAACTTTGTGGAGTGAGTCTCCAACAAAGCGACGAATGCCTCACCTCCTTGATTCACCGCACGCACCATTTGCACGACGGAAATCAGGGAGCAGGCCACTCCGCATAGGCCCTCGAACTTGACCTCCGCTCTTTCTTCCCTCCGCAAGGTCACCACCTTCAATAGGCAATCAATACTAGCTCGCTGCTCTGCAAGCCAGTCCATCCCCAGGATGATGTCAAATTCGGCTAGTGGTAGAATTGCTACTACCAACTCAAAATCACACTCGCAAATCCTCAGCACAATGCGTCCTTTCCTTCCAGTGGTCATGAAAGACCCATTCGGCATGCACACACTAAGCTCCGCCTCTGCCTCAACATTCTCAACACCGATCCTCCGGATAAAGATTTCCCCGAGAAAAGAGTGTGACGCTCCCGTGTCGAACAACACTCTAGAGAGATAGCCAGAAACTAGCACGAAGCCTAACACGCAAATAACAAAATGAAAGGTCGCAAACAGGTTAAAACTAATAAACGAAACTCTGAACTTTCGTATCTGTCACCACGTCAGGTTGACGAATCGCTTCCTGCTGCCCGAGGATGTATGCTCTAGGCTGCACAGGAGGTAAACGGGAAGCACTGGACTTCGCCGCCTTCCCTCTCTCCCCAACACTAGGACCAGAACGCACCGACTGCTCCTGCCTATGCTCTGGTTCAACACCACTCTCGAAACAGTTTCGAGCTATGTGGCCCACTTTGCCACACTTGTAGCATGTCACTGGCCCCTTGGGACGGAACTCTCCAGAAGTCACACCGCTCCTCTCGCCAGTCCTAAAAGGACGGGGCTTTTTCTTCCACCAACTTTTCTCAGACTTCCCCTGAGACTGAGATGGCTTACTTTCTCCCTTCTTTGCCGCCAAGCCCATGCGGCACTGGGTTCGCTCCATATCGTTCTCCAAAGTTTGAGCATCTTCAACTAACTCATTGAACCTCGCATTCTTTAAGGCTATGAGAGGTTGCCTTAAATTCTCTCTCAGGCCCTGATAGAAGAGATTATCCCTCTCCTCGTCGTCTGCCATGATCGTTCTAGCGTAACGAACCAACCAAGCAAACTCCTACAACTACTCGTCTACCGTCTTCTCGCGCTGCACCAAGTGCAAGAACTTTCGCTGAAGGGCTAACCACGTCGAAGAGGGGATATAACGCTTCAGGAAGGCATTCCTGAACTCTTCCATGGACGGGGCACGTCCAGGGAAATGACGACCGCTATGATTCACCCACCACAGCTTGGCGTCGCCTTCTAACATAAACGATGCGAACTGGGACTGCTTGTCCTCTGGGGTCTCTGTCGCTTTCAGGAGTTCCTGAATTCTCGCCAACCAATCCTCGGCGTCTGTCGGAGTGCCAACTCCTTTGAACGTCGGAGGATGGAAACTCAGATAGTACTTTATCTGACGATCTCCTTGCCCAACCGCTCTCTCGGCTAACAGTTCTACCTACCTTACTCCCACTTCCGGTGTCACAGTGACCGGATTAACAGGAGTAGCAGCCTGCACAACAGGCGTCACAATCTATGGCATTGCCGCAGCTTGAGCCGCCACCATTGCCTCTGCTAGCATACGACAAAAGTATGTCGGGGACACACCCATATTCACAAGGGTTGGGGCCGTTGCACTACTTGCCAATGGCTCCTCTTGACGCCTCGACGTCCCGGCATCGTCGCCACCATCCTAGCATAAGCAGGGAAAAACAAATCAAACTCTATTCGCAAGACTCGAACGCCACTCATGGTCCCGCAAAGTACTCATATGTGGACAACCTCTCAATGCGATCCAAACACGCTAAACTGTTGGAACTGCGGTTCAGAATCGCCCATGTGCTGCGGTGCTATTCGAAGCGGAAGGGTGTGTCCCCGTGGGTCTAACTGACTGCCCCGTGGATCCGCTCGGGGACCAAGTTGATATAAAGAACAGTTGCGCCTTCACCAAACAGACCGGTCTTTTGGTCGAGTTGGTGGCGCTGGGTCCTCTCAATTGGTATCAGAGGGGGTCGCGGGTTTGAAACCCCGGGGTCATTTCTGGGGGGGATTGTTGGAACTGCGGTTCAGAATCGCCCCGGTGCTGCGGTGCTATTTGAAGCGGAAGGGTGTGTCCCCCGTGGGTCTAACTGACTGCCTCGTGGATCCGCCCGGGGACCAAGTTGATATAAAGAACAGTTGCGCCTTCACCAAACAAACCGGTCTTTTGGTCGAGTTGGTGGCGCTGGGTCCTCTCATAAACCTCAACAAGAACGCTAACCTAGCCCTGATACCAAATTGTAACACCTCCCCTGCAATGACTATATAATATAGGTCCGGCCGGGACCTCACAGCATATAATCGCCACAGCTTTAGTATTAAAAAGTGATATAGATCTAACCATCTCAAAACTCAGGACTAACACCGTGGAAACAATAAAACAAACCACAGAAGTTGTCCACATCTACATTAGAGTACTACGGCCTTAAGGCCTTACAAAACTCCAACTCAAGTCAAACAGGGCATTTAAATATCCAACAGATCATCACAATCCTAAGCTACCCCGGCATTCAAGCCGGAACAGGTAAAGACATCAAATCAAACTAGAAAGCATGAAAAGAGCACTTCATGAAGCTTAGGCCTTTCTGGCAGGCGAGCTAGGTCCAGCCTGCAATCCTTGCCCTGCATCCAAATCACAAAGAGCGATAAACGAGGGTCAGCTTTGGCTGACCAACAACGGTGTAACAACACCCCTCCTCCCGGCCGTCTTAGCGGACTCCGGGGAACTACATCACCCTGCAAGTCAGCACTTCGTATGCAAATGTAATAAACAGTATTAACAAAAATATGACAAGCATGAGTGTCACAATCATCATCCACGTTTCTATGTTGAGCAATAAAAGTAAGGGTATCTAGCAATGCAACATGTATGCAAACCTGGGTTTCACCCAAGGCACCCTATGGCGTGTATGCTTCTAACATAACAACACACATCAACATTCCATAACAAACAAAGGGTACTCATCAATTCCCCCATGGGCGTACAAGCCCACGGCCAAGAACTCCACTGGGACCTCACCACTTACATGACTCATCTTTCCAACGGGCGCACCAGCATACTTATTCTCGCCAGAATCACAAAGCCAAAAGCTAAGAACTCCACTGGGACCTTACCACTTACATGGCTTATCTTGCCAACGGGCACACCAGCATACTTTGTTCTCGCCACAGCCCAGAAGGAGACTTGTCTTGCCGGGACACTCTCCCCACATGAATCCAAGCATTCACGGGCTAGCTAGCCGACCACGAAGACAAACCACGCCTTCACATTCACATCATTATTACCCTTTTCCAAACCAACGTTCATTCTCACACGAACATAAGGGCATCACATACGACGTTTTCGTTGTCATCGGATTTCTAGCAAAATCCCTAAAATGCACGTCAAGCAACATCACCGAATCGGACCACCGGTCACGATTTTGGCTTCACCCAAAATGCTTAATCCACTAACGGAGCGGATCTCTAGTGCAAAATCATGTCGGGGATGGACACAATCAACCCGATGGTTCTTCTTGAACCAAGTCGACCCAAACCGGTGCCATAAATTTCAGAAAAAAGAAAATAAAAGCATAGATGCTATGCACCTAAAACTGGGAGGAGAGATATCGTTACCCTAAGAGTTCTCTTTCTCGCCATGGATCAGTTGAAAGGCACGGATAGAAAGAAGCGACTTCTAGTCCTCTCCACAGATCTGGTCTCGGATCGGCGAACGGAGCTCCGGTGCTCCAACAATGGCGGATCTAGCCTTTGTCTTCCTCCAAACCCTTCCTCTCTTCTACGCCTCTAGAAGCACAAAGGATTTCACGCCTCGAGAAAAGAACTTCTCTGCCCTAACTAAAAGCTTAGGACGCTCTTATTTAGACCGTAGGATCAAGATTCAATCATAACGGACGTCCAAGAAAGCTGTTTGCGCCCGTGCCCGCGCTTCGTCGAACTCAGTGTGACCTGTTCGTCGAACGGACTCCAGCGCCAGCGGTTTGTCGAACTCAGTTCGACGAACTCGCTTCGGCAAACTCCAGCGCCAGCGGTTCGTCAAACTCGGTTCAACGAACTCCAGTGCCAGCGGTTCGTCGAACTCGGTTCAACGAACTCCGGCGCCAGCGGTTCGTCGAACTCAGTTCGACGAACTCGCTTCGGCGCACTCTAGTGCCAGCGGTTCGTCGAACCCCGTTCGACGAACTCTAGCGCCTCCACTTCCCGAGAACTCTAGCGCCTTCACTTCCCGAGAACTCTAGTGCCTTCACTTCTCGAGAAATGGTTGTTTCTCGAGAAGTAGCTTGAGCCTTCACTTCTCGAGAAATAGCTGTTTCTCGAGAAGTGGCTTGAGCCTGCCTTTTTCGAGAAATAGCAATTTCTCGTGTTTCTCGAGAAGTAGGTTGAGCGAAGCCTGGGGTGTTACAGACTGCTTGTATCAAATGACAGAATCCAATACAAAACAATGGCGCAAATGGGAGGATTTAGCTTTATCAGGTTGTGTGAATAAAAAACAAAAAATTTAAAGAAAAATGGTACGGAACTCTTGAGAAGTGAGGATACATCATGAAAGAAGAACAATTTTGCAACAGAAAATAGATACATGAACCGGTGAGATGAAATAGGTGTTGTTTATTGGGTGTCGACTTATCACCTAAAGGGGGGGTGAATAGGTTTTTCAGATTATTTTATCCCCTTTTAGGTGGACTTGATTTCTGGTTAATAGATCTATATAGTAGAAAACACAACACAGAAAAGCACACAAAGATGTATAGAGGTTCCGCAAGACAGGGTGTCTTGAGTAGTCATCTTTCCCTCTGCGCCTACCTAGTAGTGTGCTAGGCTCGGCAAGCTCCACCAAAAACTTCAAGCCCTCAAGCCTTACACCACGGACCCGCAAGTCCTACAGCCTAGGCCCGCAAGCCCATACTGCACCCGAGCCCGCAAGCTCGACACTCAGGCCCTCAAGCCCTACCTAGCCAGACCCTCAAGTCTAGCCTCTGCCCTGGCCCTCAATCCTCACAGGTCTCAAGCCCTCAAGCTTGACAATCAGGCCCGCAAGCCCCTAGCCAGACCTGCCAGTCTAGCCTCTGCCCTGACCCTCAAGCCTCACAGGTCTCAAGCCTTCAAGCTTGACAATCAGGCCCGCAAGCCCTGCCAAGATCGGACCCGGAAGCCTTTACAAGAAATTACAGTAAAAAGACTATTACTTCTGCCGGATGAAAATCGGCAACTTTAGCCTGATGAAGATTGGCTCCTTTAGGTTGAAGAAGATGCTTCATGATTTGGAGTTTTAGCACTGGATCTTCTTCAGCCTCCTCTTCTTTTGCCTGATGTTGATCGGCTACTTTTCAGTCGATGGGGATGACTGATTCTTCAGAGAACACTTGATGCTTGCACTCCACTTGATCTTCTTCTTCTCCGCCGAGAATACTGTTCTATTAAAGTGTAGCGGCGGGATTCTTTCTCGTTCTTTTTCTCTATCTCGAAGATTACTTTTCTAGGGCATCACTGTTCCCTTTTATAGGACAGATGAGCTGCATAACGGTCACATATGATGTCCTTTAATGTCAGACGCCCATTCCATAAGAGCACGCGCTGATTGGACAATCAGGCGGCATTAAATGCTGACAACGCGTCCGCAACTTTTGAATCTGTCTCGACGATATTTCCATTGTTACGACGTCATGGACAATATCTCGACGACAGGACTTTGTCGATTCCTTGAACTTGGTAGATCTTCAGTTCTTCTTGCTTCTGCCTCTGATGCTGGTATCTCGACGATACGAAACATTCTGGTGCTTCTGCATATACGACGATATGCTGTCTCTGACTGTGTCGTCGAGAGCTTCTCTCTTGCTGACTGTCGTTGTAATCACGTTGTTCTCTCGACGACATGAGTGACAACATGTCGACAGAACATACTTTAGCAACTGTTTGTCTTCAGCTGATCTTCTTCAGTCTTCTCGACGACATGCCTTCTTTACGACGATGTTCACCGCCATCAGTCATACTTAGCCTTTTCAGCGACAAGGCTTCTTCAACTTCTCGACGACAAGGCCATTTTGGTGATGTCGACGATACCGCGTCTTCTTGACGACATTTCTTTCTTTTGCCTCCACTCTTCTCTGCGTTCGACGAACGACACTCTTCGTTTGACGAACAACATTCTGTGTTCGATGAGCTTCATTCTTCGTCCCGTCTCTGCGTTCGATGAGCTCCATTCTGCGTTCGACGATCTTGCCGAGTCTCAGCATTCGATGAACACGCCAAGTCTCAGCGGTCGTCGATGTTCCTTCTAAGTTCGATGAACTTCCTTCTGCGTTCGACGAACACGCCAAGTCTCAGCGTTCGACGAACTTCATTCTTCATTCGACGAACTTCCTTCTGCGTTCGACGAGTCTTGTTCTACTAACTTCCTGAGATTTATAAGCTAGAGAAGTGATCAAATACAAAGTGAAGTTTTCTTGACTTGGTGACTTCTTCAAATCAGGAATCATGTGGGCAAGATTCCCAACAATCTCCCCCTATTTGAAGAAGTCAGAATCTCAATTAAAGACTACTTTCACTTGACAACAAATATTATAATCTTAACTTTTGAGCATGTAAGATTGTACTTATCTTTGTTGAACTCTCTGAGTACATCAGGCTTATATCTCCCTGAGTACATCAGGCTTATAGCTCCCCCTTGATTTGATATCTCTTCTTTTGTGGCTCCCCCTATACCTTTGCTCCCCCTATCTTTGAGGTCTTTCTACTTGAGCTATTTCTCCCCCTTTCTGACTTCTTTCCTGGAGCTCTTCTTTAAGTAGACAAAAGTCTAAGCTCCCCCTTGCTCGGTCATAGTTCATCCAAATCCTAAGAGATTTTCTAACCAAGCATCTAGAAAGGGATTAGTGAAAAATAAGTAAAGGACTACTCTAAGTTTAACATCCTCAGTTGGAATTTGAAGAAATTAAACTTAGCTTCATCTAGGGGCTTTGTAAATATATCAGCCACTTGTTTGTCTATTGGGACAAACTCAAGGGTGATATCTTCATTTTCCACATGCTCCCTGATGAAGTGATATCTGATCTCAATATGCTTAGTCCTGCTGTGGGAGACAGGGTTCTTAGCAATTGAATTGCACTTGAAGAGTCACAAAACAGGGGTGTTTTGGTCATCTTTAGATTGTAGTGTTCAAGTTGATGTTTGATCCATAGCAGTTGGGCACAGCAGCTCCCAGCAGAGATATACTCTGATTCTGCTGTTGAGATTGCCACACTGGTCTGCTTCTTACTGCTCCACGAGATCAGTCTTCCACCAAGGACTTGACATGTCCCTGAGGTACTCTTCCCGTCTTCCTTGCATCCTGCATAACCTGTATAACCTGCATCTGATGTCTAGCATAGACCCATGTAAGATTGTATGACATTGTGCTAACTAAGCACACAAGGTACAAGGCACGTTATCAGTTATCAGCAAGCAATAACTAGATATAGCAGTAATTGCACATTTATGAATACCATGCATATCAAGAATAGCATGCCGCAATATCATCACAGGCATATGCCTTATAAGCATTCATAGATAATTGTTCATATACTAAGATTGTACATATATATACCAGACTAGTTATATAAGAGGAACAATTGTTCTTGAAGTAGTATTATCCTTAGAAATCTACATCATTCAATCATTTTGAACGAGACGTTTCCTTATGGCATGCTGGAGCTGGCTCCCTTCGTTTCCTTCTTCTTCTTTCGCCTGTAGAAGTCAATTGGCTTCAGGATCTTCTTTGGAGGAGGAGGAGGATCGTGGGGAAAGGCCATCTTATGTCACTTCCTTTCTTCTAGGTCTTTCACGTGATGATTCCATTCAGTAGAGGAGTACACTCTTTCATGGTCTTTCTGACCGTTTCCAAATGCTATCCATGACTCTGTGATGATTTCATTTGAGCGAGGGCTCCACCGGCTTGATTCTGGATCCTGCTTGACCTCATTTATTCTCTTCTTTCTATACTCTTCGCAGGAGGTTTTCCTTTTCTTTCAAGGTGTTGCGGATTCGGCTTCAGTGTCGGAGCTGATGGAGGGTTCAGTGTGTACACATGTGGATGGGGTTATTTGGAGGGCTTGCTTTATTTGATTATTTACCCATCTTGCTTGATGTGAACAAGCAGCTATGCTTCCTTTAATCTCCTCCTGGATTTCTTCTTTAATCCTCCTTTCCCCGTCTTGGATATCTTTCGTTACTGACTCCTTCAGTTCGAACAGCTGTTCCAGGATCTCCTGATCTCCGACATCTATGAAGTTTCTTACTTCCAGAAGACTAGCGTCTAGGGTTTGCTCGTGGTTGGCGATTCTGTTTAGGATGAGAGCGGTGGACTCCACATGTTGAGTGTGGAGTTGAGAGATGTCATCCTTTATTGATTTTGCCTCTTCCTTTATCTCATCCCTGATTTTGTTCACGACTTTTTCAATGAGAGTTTCCATTCGCTCCAACAGAGCTGTGAGCATCATAGCGGAGGGTATCTCACCTGTCCCTTTTTCGGTTGCCATTGTCCTTGGGAAGGCGATACGTCGGAGACGAGGAGGGGGTTTGTCGATGGAGTAGTTTGAGGCCGACGAAAGAATGATTTTTATTCTTGAGCATTCACTATATTTATAGGGCAATTAGGTGAAGAGGCGCATACCTTCGACACCGTTGATGAATGGTCAGACGGCTCCGATGGTCCGATCCTAGTGCCGTGTTAAAAAAAGCTCGTCTTTATTTAGCCGATACTGCTTTTGTCGTTGAGACACGTCCAGGGTACGCATCCCTCCTGCCTAGTCCATCTGACGTCGTGACATCTACTGCGTCGTCAACATATCTTATTGTATTGACGATACAATTCTTCCTTACATGTCTACCTAAGGCATTCTTCCGCCCTACTTGGGAGTTATCCTTTGGCACCAACCCTGCACTAAGATTGTTAGTGAGTTAATTTTGATGTTCCAGCTTATGGGCTAGAACAGCCACCTTGTCCAAGGACCGGATCTATATGGGCACTTGGACTATCTGCAAATTGAGATTACAGACCCTTAGGAACCCAAGTACTTTTGGGTCCTAGCACATTGTTAGCTTTGAAGAGCATACTGGATTTAACTGCTTTCGGATATGCGTAGTAATAATGATCAAGGCGATTTGCAAGTTTAGCATTCGTTACCCTTGGAGCAGTTGGATTGTACCAACAATCAATTGCAAAGTGGCCTGTCTTGCCACAACACCAGCAGTCAAACTTATTGTATCTTGTCCTCTTGCTGTTGGTAGGTGTATGATTCTTCTGTGGGCAGTTGGAGGAGTTCCTGTAGGAGATAGAATTGTATTGGTTAGAGATATGACTCTTTCTGTTCACAATTCTTTTCTTAAAGGCAGTCCTTTGTAAGGGTTCCTTCATACTCCTAGACCTACTGGGCTCATGTTCCCTTGTGATCCTTCTTTCATGGTATACTTTGAATGCGGTGGGTAACTTCTTTCTTTCCCCTGTGGAAGTCCCATCCATAAGATACCCAAGAAATGGTCCCCTCATGCCCTCATTGAAGGGTGAAGTGTCCTTCCTTAGATTAGCCTTTGTCTCACAGAGTGAGTCTGAGCTATTTTCTTTGAAGCATTTTTGCTTTCTTTCTTGAGTGAAACAGCCGCCATAAACCAGTGGAGGAGTTGTCTTTGGTTTGGAAGAGTTGGCTCCTGTCCTTCCTTTTGAGGGGAATTTGTTCTTCAAGCCACTAGCCTAATTTACCCTGGTCTTTGGTGGTCTTGCCAGATCCCTATCCTTCTTTAGAAGAACAATTTCTTTGGTTAGAGAGTTGCATAGCTCTCTGCTGTCAACCAGAGCTTTCATAGTTTTCCCAAACTTGGCTATTAGATCCATGTTAGAGCTCGCATTATAATCTCTTCTGAGCTGGCAGAAATCTGCGTTCTCTATAGTCAGCCTTTCAGATTTTTCCAAGAGATCGGAGTTTCTGGCTTGAAGAGCTGAGATCTCGTCAGCTTGCTTTTTGCAGAGCTCCTTGCTCCTTCTGAGGTCTTCTAAAAGATCCTCATAATTTTCTGAGAGGCTTATTTCAGATTCTGAATCAGTATTAGATAGGGGAGCCCTTATGCTTACCTGTTCTTGTGGTGTCTCATCCTGAATTTCTTCCTCTGATTCAGATAGGACAGTCAGTTCAAAATGAGCTTCCTTCTTTGTATCTGAATTACTTGAGTAACTATCACTCTTGGTTGTGATTTTCCTCTTATCCGCAGTGCTTCTAACTTCTGATGATCCTTCCATGAGGACAGTTAGAGAGTTCCACATTTCTTTTGTTGTTGTGCAGTGAGCCAGTTCCTAAAGTGTTGAGATGTCAACTACACCAGCTATAATACTTCTTGCTTCTTTGTCTATGCTGTCTAGAAGGATCTCATCTTTTATTTTAGACATGGAGGGTCCTTCTTGAATGATCAAGAACATTCGGGGATCCACCGCCTCCATGAATATTTTAGCTCTTATCTTCCATAGGAAAAAGTTCTCTCTAGAACAAACAGCTATTCTTGACTCCATAGCTGTGATACTTGGACACCCAAAGGCAGATCTGTTCAAGCTGTTAAGCTTTTCTTTGAACAACCTCGCTTTGATACCACTGATTATTTATTGGGTGTCGACTTATCACCTAAAGGGGGGGGTGAATATGTTTTTCGGATTATTTTATCCCCTTTTAGGTGGACTTGATTTCTGGTTAATAGATCTATGTAGTAGAAAACACAACACAGAAAAGCACACAAAGATGCATAGAGGTTCCTCAAGACAGGGTGTCTTGAGTAGTCCTCTTTCCCTCTGCGCCTACCTAGCAGTGTGCTAGGCTCGGCAAGCTCTGCCAAAAACTTCAGGCCCTCAAGCCTTACACCACGGACCCGCAAGTCCTACAGCCTAGGCCCACAAGCTCCTACTACACCCGAGCCCGCAAGCTCGACACTCAGGCCCTCAAGCCCTACCTAGCCAAACCCTCACGTCTAACCTCTGCCCTGTCCCTCAAGCCTCACAGGTCTCAAGCCCTCAAGCTTGACAATCAGGCCCGCAAGCCCTACCTAGCCAGACCCGCAAGTCTAGCCTCTGCCCTGGCCCTCAAGCCTCACAGGTATCAAGCCTTCAAGCTTGACAATCAGGCTCGCAAACCCTACCAAGATCAGACCCGGAATCCTTTACAAGAAATTACAGTAAAAAGACTGTTACTTCTGCCGGATGAAGATCGGCAACTTTAGTCTGATGAAGATTGACTCATTTTGGTTGAAGAAAATGCATCTTGATTTGGAGTTTTAGCATTGGATCTTCTTCAGCCTCCTCTTCTTTTGCCTAATGTTGATCGACTACTTTTCAGTCGATGGGGATGACTGATTCTTCAGAGAAGACTTGATGCTTGCACTCTACTTGATCTTCTTCTTCTCCGACGAGAATACTGTTCTATTGAAGTGTAGCAGCAGGATTCTTTCTCGTTCTTTTTCTCTATCTCGAAGATTACTTTTCTAGGGCATCACTGTTCCCTTTTATAGGACAGATGAGTCGCATAACGGTCACATGTGATGTCCTTTAATGTCAGACGCCCATTCCATAAGAGCACGCGCTGATTGGACAATCAGGCGGCGGCATTAAATGCTGACAACGCGTCCGCAACATTTGAATCTGTCTCAACGATATTTCCATTGTTACGACGTCATGGACAATATCTCGAACGACAGGACTTTGTCGATGCCTTGAACTTGGTAGATCTTCAATTCTTCTTGCTTCTGCCTCTGATGATGGTATCTCGATGATACGAAACATTCTGGTGCTTCAGCATATACGACGATATGCTGTCTCTGACTGTGTCGTCGAGAGCTTCTCTCTTGCTGACTGTCATTGTAATCACGTTGTTCTCTCGACGATATGAGTGACAACATGTCAACAGAACATACTTTAGCAACTGTTTGTCTTCAGCTGATCTTCTTCAGTCTTCTCGACGACATGCCTTCTTTACGATGATGTTCACCGCCATCAGTCATACTTAGCCTTTTCAACGACAAGGCTTCTTCAACTTCTCGATGACAAGGCCATTTTGGGGATGTCGACGATACCACGTCATCTTGACGACATTTCTTTCTTTTGTCTCCACTTTTCTCTGCGTTCGACGAACGACAATCTTCGTTTGACGAACAACATTCTGCGTTCAACGTGCTTCATTCTTCGTCCCATCTCTGCGTTCGATGAGCTCCATTCTGCGTTCGACGATCTTGTCGAGTCTCAGTATTTGAGGAACACACCAAGTCTCAGCGGTCGTCGATCTTCCTTCTGAGTTCGACGAACTTCCTTCTGCGTTCGACGAACACGCCAAGTCTCAGCGTTCGACGAACTTCCTTCTGCGTTCGACGAGTCTTGTTCTAATAACTTCCTGAGATTTATAAGCTAGAGAAGTGATCAAATACAAAGTGAAGTTTTCTTGACTTCGTGACTTCTTCAAATCAGGAATCATGTGAGCAAGATTCCCAACAATAGGGAGTCAAAACCCTACAGGAAATCAAATCTGAGTTGAAAATGTATCAGGAATTCATACCAGGATTTCACTGGCGAGATGAAATGGGGAGTCGAAACCCTACATGAACCCAAATGACGAGCGGGGAAGCCAGCGAACTAAGGAAGCCAAAACCCTACAGGCAGCCAGGCGATGAGAGGGGAAGCCAACGAGGACGAGGGAGTCAAAACCCCCTCAGGAAGTCAGCGACGTGTGTGGGTAAGAGACTGACGAGTGGATTAGGGGAGTTAGCGAGAGCGAGAACCGACGAGGGGGGTTTTTAGGGCCTGCTGGTAAATGAGGAGTTGGAGAGAAATATTTTGTTTTGAGGCCTGCATATAACAAAATGGATCTGCATATAGCAACTCTCTATTTTAAACTGCATTAATTAATTGGTAGGGGCGAAGTCCTGTTCCTATCACGGTCGAGGTACTATCGTTGTCAAGGTACTATCACAATCGGGGTATTGTCGCATTTGGTCGTATGAGCAAAGCCCCGTGTCCGTGTATATATATATACACACACACTGGGCACCATGACAACTAAGAGAAATGGGGGCCGGGCTTTGGGGGCCTAACAAGGCCCCCATTTCTCTTAGTTGCCCTGGTTCCCAGTGTGTATATATATATACGAGTGACAGTGCACGGGGGCCCCCCCGTGCGTCGCACGACAGTACCCGGCTCGCGAAGGCGGGCTTCGCCCGCCCCTAGCGCGTTGCTGTCAGGCGGCCTTCGGCCGCATCTAGGATTTTATAATATGAGTCTTGTTTTGTATGATTTTGAGCTCGATTTGTATCTTATTTGAAAAGGTGATGAACATGAAAGTTGTAGATCTCATCGAGAAGAATAACTTTCATGCTGATCACTCTTTGATTTGAAGCTGTTTAGGGCTCCGATTTAAGCCTCAAAAAAGGCCACACCGAAACGGAAGCCTAAACAGCTTCAAATTAAAAACTGATCAACATGAAAGTTATTCGTCTCGATGAGATATACAACTTTAATGTTGATCACTTTTTCAAATAAAATAAAAATTAAGGAGAAATCGTAAAAAACGTCACCAATCTGATTGGTGGCGTCTCATTACACCATTAAGGGGATTTCTTTATATATTATATATTATATATGTTGGGGAAATGATTTCTCTTAACCCCTTGAATTAAGTTGAATATGAATTCTAAGAAAGAAAAACAAGGTTAAGTAAATATGCGTCGAATAGTATTCGACGCAACGTCGAAATAATAGTCGACGTTTCCTTCAGATTGAGTCGAAGTAACTCTAGGAAGATTTCGACGTATGTGTTGTCGACGCTACTCTGATTTCTAGTCGACGCATATGGAGAAGTCGACGCACCTTAATCGACGCACCTTCCTTATTCTCCTCTCGACGTCCAGCCAGGATGAATTCGACGCTTACGTCGAATGGTAATCGACGCACGTCGATTTATATGACAGATTTAAATATGCGTCAGATCTCTTTCCTTCTTTCAGTAGATCTAACTTGTATGGAATAAGTATCAATATTTTATAGCCATTCTGAATCATTCTTTCCTTATATCTGATTCTTGGCTAATTTGATTAAAATTATTTGGACATTATTTGAAATCAGAATTGGTTCTTTCCTTCTACAGAAATAAATATTATGGAAACATTTTCATCTTTCTATTTCTCTGACTAACTAATTGATTATCCTCCTATAGTATTATTTTGAATTAACAGAGCTATAAATAAAGAGGAGGTCGGCAGAAAATGTTAGAAGAGTGATCTACCACACACATTTGAAATAGAGGAAAAGCTCCCAAGAGAAAAGAGAGAAATTGAGAAAAAGCTCTGCAGCAACATTCAAGCACTTCTTCTTCTTCTGCTTTTGAAGTCATACTGCTGCAAAAATCTGATAGCTCTCACAAAGAGAGAAAGGCTGCAAATCTTCTTCTCTCTATAGAAGAAAGATTCAATTCACTTCTTGTGCTTCCAATCTTCTTGCTAGGAAGAAGATTCTTTCTTGTTTTTATTTCTTCTTCTTTCTTTCTTTCTCACTTAAACATTGTAAAAGAGTTTTTAGAATCTCTCTCCAAAAAATTCAGTGTACTGGTTCTAAGAGTCTCCTTGTCAAAAGACTCAGTTGGTTCTAAGAGTCTCCTTATCAAAAGACTCAGGGTGGTTCTAAGAGTCTCCTTATCAAAAGACTCAGTGCAAGATAGTGAATTCCTACCAAGGGTGTAGAAGAGTGGACTACCCAAAGTTTGGGGAACCACTATATTTTCTTGTGTTGTGCTGTGATTTATTTTCTTGCATTTACTTTATTTTCTTGCTTAATTCTTGTTGGTGTGTGGGAAGCTCTAATCTGTGATCATACACATATATTAACTTTGCACAAAATAATTTTTAAATCTCTATTCACCCCCCCCCCCCCCTCTAGAGAATTCTAATGAGGTTAATTGTGCACTTTCAATTGGTATCAGAGGGAGGTTGATCTAAAAAGGATAACTCCTTGATCAAAAAGATCCTACCTCTCATATATATATATTTTTCAAAACTATTTTATCATATGGCATAAATCAAAGATTATGCTTCCACCAGACCTCCAATGTGCAATCTTGAAAAGTTTGCAGTTTGGAAAACAAGAATTAGAATTTATATGAATTCCATTGATGCTGACTTGTTTAATATTACTATGACAGGTCCCCCAAAGCCTTATAGAAAGGATGCAAATGGCAATGTCACACAAACACTTGTTCCAAGATCTGAGTGGACAGAAGATGAAAAGAAGGCAAGAACATATGATCTAAAGGCCATGAACATACTTGTCTCAACTCTCTCAGATGACATCTTTCAAAGGGTTGTTGACTGTGAATCATCCAAAGAAATATGGGATGCTCTCACAAAGATGATGGAAGAAAGTGCTGATGAAAAGAAAGATAAGAAGGCCCTATTAATCTCTCAATATGAGAACTTCCAAAAGAAGGATGAAGAAAGCATCTCTGAAATGTATGACAGATTCAGTCAGATCATCAGTCAACTAAGAGACTTGGATAGGGAAATCTCTCTCACAGAGATCAATGACAAATTGCTGATGAGTCTCCCAAGCTCATGGGACTCAAGGATATGGGCAATAAGAGACACAAGAGGTCAAAGGGAAATTTCAACAGATGCTCTCTTAGGAAAACTCAGATCCTGTGAGCAATTGCTGAAAACTAGAGAAGAGAAGGAAAGAAGAGAAAACACTCCAATTTCCTCAAAAGGCAGGAACATTGCTCTAAAGGCAACAGAAGAAGGAACTCCTGTCACTGAAGAAGAACTATTCAGTTTCTTGGCCAGAAGATTTAAGAAATGGGTCAAGACAGATGGATCAAAAAGGAGGGAGTCAAAACCAAGGTATGACAAAACCCCCACTAAAGAAATTATTTGCTATTCTTGCAGGAAACCTGGACATATTGCCCTAGAATGTCCAGAGAATGCTGAAACAAAGAAAGATCTCAAGGAAAAGGGGAAGAAGAAAGAAAGAGGCTTTATTGCAGAAGCCTGGAGTGAAACAGACTCTGAAGACAGTTCATCCTCTAAGAGTGACAATGAAGAATCTAGGCAAGATGACCTATGCTTGATGGCCTTTGAAGGCCCCAAGAATGATGATGGTGCTAAATCTTGGAGTGAGACAGGATCAGAAGAAAGCATATCTTCTGGAGATGAAAAAGAAAATTGCCTTATCCTCATAGAGGAATCTGAGGATAAGGATGAGGTAAGTATCTTTGATGAAATAGATTTTCAAAGTGATAATTTCAGAAATGATTTTATGGGAATGTGTCTAGATAAATTAAAAGCTAAACAAGAAATCAAAGACCTACAAGAACAAATTCATATGGTTAAAAACCAAAGAAATAAAAAGGATATAAGCTCAATAGATCATGTATTAAGGGCTAACATAAGAGAGAAGGAAATAAAAAGGGCTAAAATAGAAAATCAGCTTCTTAAGGATAAGGTTTCTCAGGCAAAGGCCTTTGAAGATTCAATAAAAATGAGAAGCCAAACTCTTAAAGAAATCACTGAAAAACAAACAATAAGACACAAAAATCTTGCGCTAGGGGCTGATCCATCAATCAGCCTAATTCCATCCAACAAGCCTGCTTGGATGAGCCCTGTAAAATTCACTAAACCCATCAAATCAGCAAACCAAGAAAAAGAATCACAACATAGGAAAGAACACCTCTTCAAGGAAATAAAGGAATTTGATGAAACATCATATTATTCAGCTGATGACTCACAAACTTCATCTGAAGAGACAACTAAACCAAAAGAAACAACATACAAAGGAGTAAGAACAGAAAAAGGTAAAATAAAAATTTATGAAGACACAGTTGCGTCGACTTCATATCGACGCATGAATGATTGTGCGTCGACTTCTACTCAACGTAACCTCTCAGATGCCTCGACCTCCACTCGACGCTTGAATAAAGATACGTCGACATTAAATCGACGCAACTTCCTTCATGCGTCGATACCAGATCAACGCAATCTGCGGAATGCGCCGAATATAAATCGACGCAACTATCAACATACGTCGAATCGATATCGACGCATAAAATCTCAGAGCAACATGAATACCTCTACTCCAAAAATCTTCCATACTAATCCCCATTCAGGACCCATTCATCCTGATCATAATTTCTATCCTAATCAACATTCTAACCAAAATTTTTACCCAAAACTTGGTAACCAAACTTTCCATCCTAATGAAACCTTCTATCCTAATCAACACTGGTATCCTAGTCAACACTTCTATTCCCCTTTAAACTCAAACTCTCACAAAAGTAAGATACTCAAGTGTTACATATGCAACAAAAATGGCCACCTTGCCAAAAAATGTTGGTATAATCAATCAAATTGGTCTTAAAACCCAGTCCTAGGCTAACTTAGAAACCTTTAGGATTAGGAAGAGATAAGAAGAAATAAACACCTAGAACTTTTCAGGAAAATTAAAAGTCACGTCAACTTCCAATCGACGCACCGTCGATAACTCGAATTAATAAGTACAATCGACGCATGCGTCGACTACTATCGACGCATACGTCGATAAGAAACCCTTGCATCCCAGAACAGACTAAATCGACGCTCACGTCGAATTCCACTCGACGTAACGTCGACTTCATAAAAATGAGCGGCAAGACTAAATTATTTTCGGTCACATCCACTGAAGTACCGAATAAGCCTCGAGTTGAGTCCTGTTTCGACGCTTCACCTGACTTAAATAGATTCTTCAGTTAGAAACCTTCACGACCTCTGCATCTTTCATCCTTCTTGCTCCTCAGTCCAGCCACCTCTTCCTCTCTCTCTCCAACCTAAAATGGCTCCCAAAACTAACTCTGGCTTCGACATTGACCTGGAATCCTTCCAAGCCGCCGCCGACAACTTTAAGAGCATAATAGCTCTGTTCACTGAAGCTGGTCTGGATAAGCTCATTTCAACAAGATACAAGCTTCTGGAGATAGAACTAACAGAGCTCATAGCTCATGTTCAGATAACTGAACAAGGGGAAATTTCAGGCACAATCTATGAGACACCTGTATTAATATCTGCAGAACACATAAGGACCACCTTCGATCTTCCATCAGGTATATCCTAATATCATCTTTGTTTAAATGAAATAAGGAAAGAAAATGAGCTTCTAAAAGGAATGACTAAACATGTCTTAATTACTCCTCTATTAGGTGATAATCCATTGAACTCACACCTGATGAAATCAAGCATTTACTCACCACCATGAAATTCTCAAAAGATAGGCCAATCCATCTGAAAAAGATAGATTTTTCTGATGAGTATAGATTGCTGGCAGATATAGTAGGTAAAGTTCTACTATGCAAAATCTCAGCACATGATGCAGTACCCAAACACCAACTGAACATCATGGGGGTCCTTGTGCTGAAGAAGAAAGTAGACTGGGCCTCATGGCTACTCAAGATAATAGGCTCTAGATATTCTCACAAAGAGAATGCCTACATGAGGATTATGAGTCAAGTACTCTTCCACTCCTTCCCTAACCTCTGTAGGTCAAAAGGAATTCCTATCCCTCCTGGAAAGAGGATGTCCATTGCCCTCTTCTCCAAATGGACCAGGCAAATCCCCAAGCCTGGCTCCATTCCTGAAAGGACTCCCTCTCCTCCTAACTCTCCTGCTCACCCTTCTCCTCCTCCTTCTCCTCAAAGAGACAATTCTTCTTTACCACCATCATCCACTCAAATAGCCTCTACCACCCTCACAACTCCTACTTTACCTAATTCTTCTCAAACACCTGCTCAGACAGCAGTATCTCCTTCTCTCCCTCCTCCTATTTTCCCATCTTCTTTACCTCCATTATCACCCATACCTCATGTATCAACTCACTTCTCTCCTCCTCCATCACCTCTTCCTCCATCATCATCTCCTCACCTTTCACACCATGAATCATCGGTATCCACTGAGGCTCTCCTCACTCAGTGCATCAAATCAGCAGCTGAAAAATTCCAAGTGATGCTGGATGAGCATTGCTCTCAAATTCATTCCTCCATCCTTCACATGCACACCCAAATAGATGGGGTCAGTGCCTCTATGCAAGGCCTAAAGACCTCTCTCTCTTCCTCTAGAGTGACAAGGTCTTTCATAACCTCCCTGACCAAGAAGGTCAAGAAGGGGGAGAATCTAGATGAAGAGCAGCTCTCCAATCCTAAATCTCTCTCTCACAAGTCCCCTCCTCCAAAATCTGACAAAATCCTTGGGAATGAGACAGTACCTGAGCTACATAATGATGAACAAACAATAGAGGTACTCAACATTGCAAGGGATGCTACAAATCAAATGGCACTACTACAAGGGGAGGGAAGCAGAGCAGAAAATGAGGCTGCAAAGGAAGATGGTGAGAAAGATAAAGAAACTGAACTTCACGGGGAGCTGGAAGCTGTGTTAGCTGAAGAAGGAGCTAAGGATACTATTATAAATGAAGCTGAGACTCAGGGGGAGCAAATGGCTGAGACCCAGGGGGAGCTAGGAGAACTTCCTACAAATGAGAAAGAGAAACTCTCCTCTCCTAAAACAGTAGTATTCAAGAGAAAGAGAAAGACCCCTCCTACCCCTCCTGAGTAATATTTGAAAACAATGCTGATATATTTTTGAGTACTAATTGGAATGAACATGACATATGTTTATATGATTCTGGAACATTTGATCTCTTCTTCTAAATTTCACTTTTTGATTATTTGATATATTTCTTTTCTATACAAATGCTGTGCTGGATTGAATTTATGCTAATACAATTTCTCTCTAAGTATGGTTAAGACAAATAGGGGGAGATTGTTGGGGAAATGATTTCTCTTAACCCCTTGAATTAAGTTGAATATGAATTCTAAGAAAGAAAAACAAGGTTAAGTAAATATGCGTCGAATAGTATTCGACGCAACGTCGAAATAATAGTCGACGTTTCCTTCAGATTGAGTCGAAGTAACTCTAGGAAGATTTCGACGTATGTGTTGTCGACGCTACTCTGATTTCTAGTCGACGCATATGGAGAAGTCGACGCACCTTAATCCACGCACCTTCCTTATTCTTCTCTCGACGTCCAGCCAGGATGAATTCGACGCTTACGTCGAATGGTAATCGACGCACGTCGATTTATATGACAGATTTAAATATGCGTCAGATCTCTTTCCTTCTTTCAGTAGATCTGACTTGTATGGAATAAGTATCAATATTTTATAGCCGTTCTGAATCATTCTTTCCTTATATCTGATTCTTGGCTAATTTGATTAAAATTATTTGGACATTATTTGAAATCAGAATTGGTTCTTTCCTTCTACAGAAATAAATATTATGGAAACATTTTCATCTTTCTATTTCTCTGACTAACTAATTGATTATCCTCCTATAGTATTATTTTGAATTAACAGAGCTATAAATAAAGATGAGGTCGGCAGAAAATGTTAGAAGAGTGATCTACCACACACATTTGAAATAGAGGAAAAGCTCCCAAGAGAAAAGAGAGAAATTGAGAAAAAGCTCTGCAGCAACATTCAAGCACTTCTTCTTCTTCTGCTTTTGAAGTCATACTGCTGCAAAAATCTGATAGCTCTCACAAAGAGAGAAAGGCTGCAAATCTTCTTCTCTCTATAGAAGAAAGATTCAATTCACTTCTTGTGCTTCCAATCTTCTTGCTAGGAAGAAGATTCTTTCTTGTTTTTATTTCTTCTTCTTTCTTTCTTTCTCACTTAAACATTGTAAAAGAGTTTTTAGAATCTCTCTCAAAAAAATTCAGTGTACTGGTTCTAAGAGTCTTCTTGTCAAAAGACTCAGTTGGTTCTAAGAGTCTCCTTGTCAAAAGACTCAGGGTGGTTCTAAGAGTCTCCTTATCAAAAGACTCAGTGCAAGATAGTGAATTCCTACCAAGGGGGTAGAAGAGTGGACTACCCAAAGTTTGGGGAACCACTATATTTTCTTGTGTTGTGCTGTGATTTATTTTCTTGCATTTACTTTATTTTCTTGCTTAATTCTTGTTGGTGCGTGGGAAGCTCTAATCTGTGATCATACACATATATATATTAACTTTGCACAAAATAATTTTTAAATCTCTATTCACCCCCCTCTAGAGAATTCTAGTGAGGTTAATTGTGCACTTTCAATATATACACACACACACACACACACACACACACACACACACGCACACACACACACACACACACACGAGTTACAATGCACAGGGACCCCCGTGTCACGCGCGACAGTACCCTGCCCGCCCCCTGTTATATTTAAATTTTTTTTCCTTTTTTTTAGAAATTTTAAAAATTAAAAAATTTGCATTTTATTTTTAAAATTTTTAAAGTATCTGTATTTTTTATGCAATATTCAACGGGGCGGCGATATTCGTCAGGAGTGGAGATATTTGTCGAGGGCTGCATCATTCGGCAGACGGCCTTTAGGCGGGCTTCACACGCATCCAAGCGGGCTTCTCCCGCATTATTCTAAAAGTTATATTTCCCTTCATATAGATAGTAATTAAGTGCTTACAACAACTTGTCAGTTGGTGTGGTGGTTGTGTCTTGATTCAATATATTACAGGTTTTGGTTCGATCACATGTACGCACAATTTTGTAATTATTAAATTTTTAATGAAGACAATGACAAAATCGTAATTTCACGTTTTAGGTCAGTGACTTGAAAATATACGTCTACGACACCCTACCATAGTAGGTATAAGAGATCTAGTAAAAATAATATGACTGAATTTGATTTCAGCTAAATTGAACGGTTGTGATTGACTTGATGATAAACGTTACACCATAAATGAATATCCTTATATAGTAGTGTATGTATATTTGCTATATATAAAGAAATATCAAACCCATGAATTTTAAAGCCGTTGAAATGATTACGACCGTTGAATCTGGCATGATATTTCATCAGCCGTTGGATCAAACCACTCCTTCCCTCTTCACTTTTTCATAGGTCTCTTAAACCTACTAGAGGATGGCCTACAACTATGAAGGTGTAGAGTACCCTACAACATGAAATTACGATTTTACCCCTAAATTTATTGAAAAATGAGTGCCATATGACCCATTTTTTACTCTCACAAAATTTATCAATGATGAGAAATGAACACAGGTTTCCACTATGTCAAGCAAAGATGACAACCATCACACCATATGGTTTTTGTTGAACAAAATTGAATTAAGTTTTATATATACTGATATAAATATAGATCACCCCCTCAGAAAGTCGCCGCCCCTGCCGAATATCACCCCCGCCGAATGTCGCCCCGCCGAATGTCGCCGCTCCGCCGAATGTCGCCCCGCCGAATGTCGTCGCCCGTACGGGCCCCCCCCGTGCCCTGTCACTCGTGTGTGTGTGTATATGACCGTCGAATCTGGCATAATATTTTATCAGCCGTCGGATCAAATCGCTCCCTCTCTCTCCACTCTTTCATAGATCTCCTAAACTTTTTAGGGGGTGACCTAATAATATGAACATGTAGGGTACCATACAACATGAAATTATGATTTTATCGCAAAATTAATTGAAAAAGAGGGTCATATGACCCGTTTTTTAATCTCACAAAAATTATCAATAGTGAGAATTGAACCCAGGTTTCCACTATGTCAAGTAAAAATGACAACCATCACACCATATTGTTTTTGTTGAACAATATTGAATTAGATTTTATTAATACGTATACAAATATAAACTGCCCCCGCCGAATGTCTCCGCCCCTACCGAATGTCGCCCACTCTGAATGTCGCAGTCCACGCTGAATGTCGCCGCCCACACAGAGGGCCCACGTGCCCTATCACTCATATATATACACACACGCGCGCACACACACAATACATGAGCGCCTATGAATTGAAGTTGCTTGGACAGCGAATACGTGTTAAACTGCTTAGTACTATATAATATACATAGTTATACTCGTGGTATTACCGGCGGCCCACCCGATCCAGATCAAGAACCTGCTAAAACCCTACCGCAAACCGCGAGTCGCATATGGTCGTTCCTTCCCACCATCTCAGCCGTTACCTTTCTCTACCTCCCTCTCCGTCGCCTTTTTCCCTGACGACGAACTCTTAGCCTGCAGTCAGAGGTTGCTCCTCTCGGCAAGTCCCTCCGTATTCCTCCCATCCGATAGAGACCGCAATACCACACACCATCTCCGCCTTGTGGTCGCAGGCCCAAGTGTGAACCGTCTGCGGACTCCGACATAGTAAGTCTTTCTCACCTTTTCTTTTTATATTGATTGCTTCACCCCTTCTTTACCATTGCTACGAAAGTCCAAAGGACTAGCTGTCATCTCCATACTAGTTACCATGTTCGAACTCCCTCACCATTGCAGTGAAGCTACCACTGCTTCTTTACTGCCCAAACCCTCTTTCCCCTCCATATTTTATTTGCAGGTAGTTGAATACCACATAGTTACTTTGTAAACGTATTAATTGAAATTGGGGCACCAATTGTCTCCTAAGGGACGCGAATCATTGGGAAGCTCACCGGGTGGTCGATAGAGAAATTCTTCATGGAGGCAGTCTCCCGACGGAATGACGCAGATAGTGGCATGAGAATGTAACTCAGGAGGTTCAACATGGAGCTCATCAAAGAACTCAATCGTAAGAAGGTGATCTTTCAGATGAGTGACATCGATAAAAGTAGTAACCTCAAGAACAGGACGGACAGACACTACAAAGTCAATACTATGCTCTCGACCCTCACTCGTGATATGACTCGCCATAACAATATGGGGAAACTCAGATGAACATGTACGCAATGGTGAGTCTATGATCGGAGAACTAACTAAGTCAACACTAGTGGTAGGTGAGGGACACATCACTATAAGATTACTGGGTTGCTTATACTCATTCTCTATCGAGGCCGTAGGGTCCGAATCAGGATCAAATGATGGACCATTCATCGGACTAAGTACCTCATTGGGGTGAGAGAAATCGGTATCATGTATCACTTCTATCGTGTCCAACAGGACAGGAGTAGACAAAGTGGTGGCCTCAGAATGAGAGGGGCTCGTAGTGGGGAGGTCAATGTACGAATCCATTTGACTAAATCCAGCGGATCTCAAGAACTGCTCATAATGAAGGACGAGCTGATACGTCGTTTCTAGGGATGCTGAGCAGTGATAGGTCAATTCAGTACGTATCTCTGATCGAAGTCCAGATCGAAATCGGGAAGTGGTCATAACTGGCTCCGCTTGGATGTCGCTCCTCACTACTAGCTCTTCAAAACGATCTCTGTACTCAGTGATGGATAGGGATCCTTGCCGAAGAGTAAACAATTGATCGAGCAAGTTACTCCGATACGATATAGACAAATACCTCTGACACAACCTACGCTTCATCTCCACCCAATTAGTGATGCGGTGAATACGATCCCGCTCACGGGTCCTCTCAATGCTAGACCAATATGCTCTCGCATGATCTATAAGTTTGTTTCGCAATGCGTCGCTCACCAAATAACTCAAAATGATTGAGGTAATATTCCATTTCCACGGGCTAATAATTGAAAGACTTGGGACTCGATGAACCGTCAAAAGGTGGGGCAACAACACGAAACCTACACTCGAGATCTCTCTCAAAATTAGTATCCTCATAATAATCATCCCTATGATATTTGAGTCGCGACGAAGGATCAACACGATCCGCTCAGCGCAGGGATAGGGACGATAATCATCGTAATGAACGCCTCTAACATTGAGGGATTGTGTCGAGGGATCGACATGATCTCTGGAAGTGGTGTGCAGCGATCGGGAATAATCAACGTAGTAACACGAGGATATCTCTAAATGGGCTCTAGGGGATCGGGTGTAGATGGACTTAGGATCCCCAAATAAAGGTGAGGAATGACGGCGATAACTAGCCATGAAGGAGCCTATGGACTCTACTACTGTGTATTAACATAAAGCCCGTACCTGTCCTCTGATACCAATTTGACGTAGGACGAATCTATAAGTGACGGACTTACGATTCCCTAACCCTAAATGCAATATTGCATTCAAGCACTCCTTGCTGCCATCTTGTGCTTCGTGCGCCAAAAATTTCATTTGGATTTGACATGAGTCTGATCTTTTGCTAGCGTTTAGGCTTCATGAAGCAAACTAGGATTGATTTTTACTGAAGATCCTCTTGGATCACTCTTCATCCTCATCTTTCTCGTGAAAGTCGCACTAGCTTCTGGCAATTGCTAATTTGATCCTTTTGGTGGTTATGAATGTTAATTTATTTCTCTTGGAAGTTGTAATGTGATTTTCTTAATATATCAACTTGTTTGTATCATATAAGGTCATTTAGATGTATGTTCAAAGGCCAGTTGCTTCCTTCTGCCCACTTATCATTTTTGGGGATCTTATTTTCTTCAATCCGTGGAAGAATAATTCTATTTTGTACTTTTATTTAGACATCGACAGATTCTAAACTGTTGTATATTGTTGCATTTTGCTGGCCATTTAGCTTAATACCTCAGGAAAGCTCTTTGATATAAACGAAGATGGGTATCATTGAGAAGATCAAGGAGATTGAAGCTGAAATGGCTCGAACACAGAAAAACAAAGCTACAGGTCCGATTGAATTCTTATTATTATTGCTTTATATTCTAATTACCCATATACATCGCGATGATAGCCAAAATGCGAGTAAATTAATGTGTTAGTTCTATGAATCCTTATATGATTATGCAGAACTACCATTCATTTCTATAAAATTTTGTGTTTGGTGTTTACTCTATGCATGCCTTTGCACAACATTGAGTACAATTTCTCACGGTCTATTCTTTATTCTAATTTCACACATTAATTATATTCACCCTCACTCTGGGAATATTTTGTACTCTATTTTGTTGTTTCACCCATACCTAATTCAATAATATTTCAAAAGTCCGCCCGGCACTCGTGATATGAAGTAAACTAAGTAACAGTAATAAAATTGATATGATAATAGAAATAACTAAAGCATACATCCAAAACAAAAGACTGGAGTTAGGATAGAAAAATGCCTCAATATTTGAATCACAGAGCTAACTAGAAAAGTAAATGTGGACTAATCTGAATAATGGAAACTAGAAATAAGTTTGATACAATGAGTTTATATAGAGCAAAAAGTCAAACCCCAAAAGGGCAATGCTCTAAAGTAAGGACACTAAAAACTATGTAAAATCACTCGGAAGCTCATCCGAAGCTAATCATCCGAACATTGTTCCCTGAAAAGAAAAGTCCAAAAACGGGATCTTCCCACTGGCGGGTAAGAACTCTTCCTCCCAATGATACTAAAACAACAATATAAAAATATGCTTGAAGATCTAAGTATGCGATATCTAATAGTATAGAATATGATGTCTAAACAATATAATTAATACATATTATGTCATAAACAGCGACATGTCCGAAATTCTTGGAGTTGAGGAGAGAAGCTTGAGGAGCAAGGAGGAGGAGAAGTGGTGAGAAACGGTTGGGGAGGAGCCCCCGCCCCAAAAAGGTGTGAGGATCGAACGGATCTGGGTAGTCACGGAGGAATCAGAGTTATCCACGGGGGGGGGGGGGGGGGGGGGGGGGGGTTGGAGGCAACCCGCAAGGGGAGCCTCCATGCAGTGTATTGTCGGAGCATAGCCTTGACTTCCCAAAACCCTCCCCCGATGGGAGAGATCACCTTTTCGGAAGAGGACATGTTAGGGAATAAGAGCCTCTTCCATGATGCGGTAGTGATCCAGCCCGCGGTAGTGATCCAGCCCGCGGTAGAAAACCACACGGTCTCCCGCATCATCGTGGACAACGAAAATTCCGTCAACGCGGTCTTTAAGAAAGCGTTCGACGCGATGAAGGTGGAAGAAAAGAGGGTGACCGCCACAGAGGGGCCACTCTCTGGCTTCTCAGGGGATAAAAGGAGGTGGAAGGAGGAGTGGAGCTGGTCGTGATGCTTGGAAGAACGACGTGGAACTGCAAGTTCGTCATAGTCGACGCCCCGAGCAGCTACAATGCCATCTTCGGCAGACCTCTCATCAACGCCTACAAGTGCGTTCCCTCGTCCTACCACCAGTGGGTTGCAGATCAGGATCATGAGTGACCCTAGGGTGGTGAGGCAGTGCTATCTCAGCGCTGTCAATACCATCAGTTGGAAGAGGGAGGCCGAGGAGGCAGACATGTTGGGTTTTCTATAGGGGTTACACATCATATGTGCGCAACGGAAATGATTCAAGAAAAACCCAAAAGAGAAGCATACGGATCTTGCGATAACCACAAATCAAGAAATAAAAACAAGTGCAAAAGTACCTGATGTCGGAATCAAGATTCACGGCTTGCTGTTGAAAGCCTTTGGTAGAACTAAGATCCACACTTCAGTCGGGATTGAGTTCTTCGAGAACGTAGAAATAAATCTACGTCTTTACGGGCATCCACAATAACGCCGAGAACACCACGCCAATCGTTCAACGAAGGCGGGATGGAGAATGATCGAGTTCTTCGTTTCCACGAATTACTAGATTCGTTTTCAGGAGAGGAGGCAATGCTCCGATTCCAATTCTCTAAAAGGAACCGTCGCAGCCGTCAGGCAAAACTTTTCTGCTCTCGCAAAAGGATCAAGTACCGTCACCCTAGAACTGATAAATATATATATATATACTATATTAAAAGAGAAAACATGACTTTGATTAAACATTCAATATGTCTATTATACCCTTACAGTTTTTAAAAAATTACCTCTTTTATTCACTTTTTTTCACGTGGGAGAGAGAGTGGGGAGAGAGGTGTGAGAGGAGAGAGAAGAGAGAAGAGAGAGAGGGCGAGAGAGAGAGGAGAGGGGAGAGAGATGGTCATCGTAATTAAATTATTTATATTAATTTAAATTTTTATTAATATATATTTCAATTTTTTTAATATAAATTTTTATAAAATTATTAACCATCGTTAACAAAATTTGCGAGCAGCGGGCGCGGCATGGGCGAGATATTATCGGGGTCGAGGTACTGTCGCGCTTGGCCGTAGGGGCGGAGCCCCGTGTCTGTCACTCGTGTGTATATATATATACGAGCAGCTCCGCACGGGCTTCGCCCGTGCTCGCTGACTCTTAGCAGTCTGCGCCCGCATTCGAGCGGGCTCTGCCCTCATTCGAGTGGGCTGTGCCCGCATTCGAGAGGGTTGCGCCCGCCTATAGGTTGGCTGCGCCCGCCTATAAGCGGGCTGAGCCCGCATATGACAGACACGGGGCGGACGGCTTGCGCCCGCATATGACAGACACGGGGCTCCGCACCTGCGATCAATCGTGACAGTACCTCGACCATGTCGTGACCGCCGCTCGCAAATGTTTTTAACGATGGTGTTAAGAATATATAATAATTTGACAAATGTTTATATTAAGGAACATTACAATTTATTAATACCAATTAAAATTAATATAAATGGATGACCATCTCTCTCCCTTCTCTCATTCTCTTTCCTCTAATGGCTACGCCTATGACGCTCCGGGCTGCGCCCGCATCAAGCGCGACAGTACCAGGCCAACGACGGTGGGCTTTGCCCGCCCCCGGTCGGCTTCGCGCGGGCGGGCTTCCCCCGCCCTTGCGCCCACAATATATACATATGAGTACTCAAAATGACCGCACAAAAATTTTAATTAATATTTTATAATTGTTTTTTTTTCAAAAACATTTATATTTGAACAAAAATTCATTTTAAAGTATGTCTAGGAGGTCTAATGATTACCTACCTGTTTACCCAGAAATCGGCGATCCCCTCCGAGCTAACTTTTTCAGGTATTACGGTATGTACGGAGATCCGGGCCGATCTCGCTCCTCCGGGGGGGGGGGGGTCTCATCGAGCCCAAGCGGTCTCGCGTAGGAGGAAGGTCGCCCCTCCTGGGCGACCTCACAGAGGCAGGTCGCCCCTTCTGGGCGACCTCGCAGAGGCAGGTCGCCCCTCCTGGGCGACCTCGCAGAGGGAGGTCGCCCCTTCCGGGCGACTTCGCATGAAGGAGGCCGCCCCTTCCGGGCGACCTCGAGCAGGGTAGGCCTCCCCTCCCGGGCGACCTCGCAGGGAGGAGATCGCCCCTCCTGGGCGATCTCCCAAAGAGCAGGCCGCCCCTTCCGGGCGACCTCAAGCGGAGCAGGCCGCCCCTCCCGGGCGACCTCTTAGGGAGGAGATCGCCCCTCCTGGGCGATCTCCCAAAGAGCAGGCCGCCCCTTCCGGACGACCTCAAGTGGAGCAGGCCGCCCCTCTTGGGCGACCTCGCAGGGAGGAGATCGCCCCTCCTGGGCGATCTCCCAAAGAGCAGGCCGCCCCTTCCGGGCGACCTCAAGCGGAGCAGGCCGCCCCTCCCGGGCGACCTCGCAGGGAGGAGATCGCCCCTCCTGGGCGATCTCCCAAAGAGCAGGCCGCCCCTTCCGGGCGACCTCAAGCGGAGCAGGCCGCCCCTCCCGGGCGACCTCTCAGGGAGGAGATCGCCCCTCCTGGGCGATCTCCCAAAGAGTAGGCCGCCCTTCCGGGCGACCTCAAGCGCAGCAGGCCGCCCCTCCCGGGCGACCTCACAGGGAGGAGATCGCCCCTCCCGGGCGATCTCCCAAGGAGCAAGCCGCCCCTCCTGAGCGACCTCACAGGGAGGAGATCGCCCCTCCTGGGCGATCTCGAAAGGGGAGATCGCTTCTCCTCGGCGACCTCACTTCGGAGGTTCTCGGTCCCGAACTGATTCTGTTTTATGTGATCTGTTCAGGTGATGCAGGCTCAGGCGATCTCAGCGGTCTCAGCAGCAGGTCCAGACGATCTCAGCAGGCCCAGACGATCTCAGCGGTCTCAGCAGCAGGTCCAGACGATCTCAGCAGGCCCAGACGATCTCAGCGATCTCAGCTTGTCCCGGGCGGGTCTCAGCTGGTGCAGACGATCTCGGCGGTCTCAGCAGCGGTCTCAGGCGATCTCAGCAGTTCCGGGCAGCCCGTTACCTTTCAGATCTGCCCGTTCGGGCAGGCCCCATGTCTATAAATAGAGGGGTAGGGGTACCAGTTTGAGGATCTTTGGAGAGTCCCCAGCTCTAGCCGTGGACTTGAGCGGTCTCAGTTTTTGGAGACCGCCGAGACCTTCCCGTTTCCCTTCCGGAGCCCTCTTCACCTCTTTTTCAGGAGACCTCCTTGCTAGCTCTTTTCTTTAAATCTTATGTCTTTCTTTCATACCTTTTTACTGTAACCTCAGCTGTAATACAAGCTTTCTATTAATAAAATTACCTTTCCTCCAGCTCAAAGTAACCGGCCACCCAACAGTTTCACCCCCCATCCTTCAGCTTGAGCGATTGTGGAATTGGTACCATTTTCGGCACCAACACTACCATAGTAGGTGTAGGAGGTCTACTAAAAACTTTTGGATTTTATGAATTTCAATCATTATTTTTATTATAGGGATATAATGTAATTGCACAAATAACCATTATATTTTCTGAATTTCAATTTTTTCATAATATATGCTTAAGTCATTAGAGTAAAAGAATGAGGCTATATTTGACAATTTTGAATGTTGCACCAAAGACAACTTCTTATATATAGTAGTTAAAGATATATATATATATATATATATATATATATATATACGAGTGCCCGACACGGGGCTCTGCCCCTACGGCCAAGCGCGACAATATCCCTCCAGCGAAGGCGGGCTTCGCCCGCCCTTGACGTGATGCTGTTGGGCGGCCTTCGGCTGCATCCAGGCAAGCTTCGCCCGCCTCCACACACCCGTGCTTGATGCGTATGCGGGTTGCGCCCGCAACATATACATATGAGTACTCGAAATAACTGTAAAAAATATTCATAAATATTACAATATTTATTTTGTAAAAAAATATACGTATATAATTAAAAAGTTGTTTTTTCTCTCTCTCTCCCTCGCCACTCTCTCTCCCTCTATTTCTCTTTCCTCCTACAGCTCATCCCATCTCTCCACTCTCTTTCTCTCTCCACATGAAAGAAATTGTTTTTTAAAATTGAAAGGGTATTTTGGGTAGATCTAATGTTGCACTAAATGCCATTTCTTCTTTATATAATAGTATAGATATATACGAGTGACAAACGCGAGGGTCCGCCCCTACGGCCAAGCGCGACAGTACCCGGACAGCGACGACGGGCTTAGCCCGTCCCGGCGCGATGCTGTTGAGCGGCCTTCGGCCGCATCCACGCGGGCTTCGCCCGCCTCCACACGGGCTTCGCCCGCCTCCGTACGGGCTTTGCTTGTGCTCGATGCGTTTGCGGGCTGCGCACACAACATATACATATGAGTACTCCAAATGACCGTCAAAAAATATACATCAATATTACAATATTTATTTTATAAAAAAATATACGTATATACTTAAAAATATTGTTTTTTTCTCTCTCTTTCCCTCTCCCTCTCCGCCGCACTCTCTGCCCTTCTCTCCTCTCTTTCTTTCTCCCTCTCTCTTTCTTAGCTCGTCTCTCTCTCTCTCATCCTCATAGGCTGTAGGTTTAGGAGATCTACACATTTTCATGTTTTAATCGGAAAATCATCGGACGGTTATTATTTTTCATGCCTGATATGAACAAATGAGATTGCGTAAAGAGCATTTAAAAGCATGGCTTTTAAATGCCATTTGATATTTCTTATATATATATATATATATCAGTGAACCAGGTTCAGGTCTGAGAGTGAAAGGAGAAATGATCTAGATAGTCAAATCGACATCCAGACAGCATCAAGCTGATAAACACTTTTATCGTCTTGATGTCAAGTCGATAAAGAGACTGTCGGCTTGACAGTCAAGCCGATAATAGTCAAGACGATATACACTATATCATTTTGAGGTCTCGTCGATATATACTATATCTTCTCGAGATCTCGACGATATGGACCAAATGTTGGCTCGACAGTCAAGTCGATATTTAGTCAAGTCTAGTCGATATCAATATATCAACAATTAGTTTAGTCAATATAGACCAAATGTCGGCTTGACATAAAACCGATATTTAGTCAAGTCTAGTCGATATCAATATATCAACAATCAGTCTAATCGACATACTAAATATCGGCAGACAGTCTAGTCGATATACACTATATCAACAGATAGTCTAAACAATATTTAGTCTTTGTCGATAGACAGTCAAGTAGACAAATAACATTTGTCGTCTTGACTTTTAGACGACACATACCTTCTCCCAATCAGCCAAGTTTAGCTCTCCACTCATATCTTATATGAGTCGAGCCACCTCGATCATGTATCCATTTTCTCGTACATTATTATGTGCGATCCCATAAGCTCATATTACGTTGACAGCGAGACTAACTCGTTGACTACTTCCAGATCACATAAGACCCTAATAGTCTCCCACTTGATCTTGACGTATCAACTATAGTTTCACAAGCAATAAGCGGCATCTAGCAATGCATCACTGCTACTCAAGTAATATAAGAGTTCGTAACTCAATGAACCTATTGTGACCAATGTTTCAGTGCTGTCATGTTCCTTTGTCCCTTACATCTAGATTGAACTCGAGGCATGCACCGTGTCACCCTCTTAATAATTCACTCTTAGTTTCTTGATCTAGAATAGACTTTCTGAGATTGGTGAGCTCAATATCATAAATTGACAAAACCCAGCATGACCATGTATTTCTCAGTCTCATTCCATCAAGGGGCCCATGGATGTAACTCCTGTCATATAGGAGGACAAATCCCATCTCTGTCCACACACAAATACCCAAATGATTTGTAACGTACCCAATAATCACCCTTATCATCAACCTTTCTCAAGGAAAATTTTAGATAACATCAAAGTATGCTCTTCCTCACTTGATGAATGTTGTGACTTCAGGTCAAAGAACCACAAACAACATTGTCACTTGAGACCTACTTGTGACATGTTCATATAACAATCCACAAAGTAGTCTCAGGATGGATCTGTCCAGTACAACTTGTTCTTAACAAGTACCTATGTGTTGACTTGATATCCAATATCATGACCTGTGAGAACCGGTCATCAGTCACCCACATACTAGTCTTAATGTATTATCCTCGCCCTAATTTCTAAGATGATACCTCGATCTAATTTCTAAAATGATACCTCGATCATGGACCATTTAAGAATAATGCTTCTTATAAACATAGACCCTCACATTCAAGTCACGCACTTGAATTTCTATGGAAGCAAACATTCCAAAGACATTTATTATGTTAATTACTATATCAAATATAGAAGTAAATTAGACATAACAAACGAACTTGCCATAAATGTAAAAAGAAATACATAGTACTATTCATCACATGAATAAACAACCAACAAATACAAAATCTACAACCAACAAATACAAAATCTACAACCCTTCCACTAGAGGTGATCATTCAGGCATCTCATACCCATTGATCTAACATGACCATCATGCTTCCTTTGCGTAAGAGGCTTTGTCAGTGAATCCGCTATATTCTCTTCAGTCGGTACTCTGCATATGCTCACATCTCCTCGATCGACAATCTCTCGAATAAGATGGAACCGCCGAAGTATGTGCTTGGAGTGCTAATGAGATCTAGGTTCCTTGGCCTGTGCAATGACGCCGTTGTTGTCACAATAAAGAATTACCGGATCAATAATACTAGGAACTACATCAAGTTCGCTGATGAATTTCCTAATCCATACATTCTCCTTCACCGCATTTGCAGCAACGATATACTTGCTCTATGTGTAGAATCGACAACTGTCTCTTACTTGGAACTCTTCTATCTCACAACCTCTCAATTAAGGCAAAACACAAAACCTGACTGAGACTTTGAATTTATCAATTTGGAAGCTAGCATCCGTGTAACCCTTTACAACGAGCTCTTCCTCTCCACCAAATGCCAGGAATACATCCTTAGTCCTTCTCAAGTACTTCAGGATATTCTTGACAGCTGTCCAATGACCATCACCCAGATCAGACCGATACCTGCTTGTCATGCTCAAAACAGACATCGGTTCTTGTACATAACATTGCATACATGATGATCCAATTGCAGAAGTATATGAAATCAACTTCATGCGGTCCTTATCTTCCAAAGATTTAGGACACTGGTCCTTAGAGAGACTCACACCATGTGACATGGGTAAGAATCCCTTCTTGGACTTAAACATGTTGAACCACTTCAACACCTTCTCAATTTATGTACTTTGGGTCAAACCCAGCAACATCTTCGATTTATCTCTATAGATCTTAATACTTTAGTATATAAGTTGCTCCACCCAAGTCTTTCATAGAAAAACAGTCCCCTAGCCTGTCAATAACATCTTGCAGGGTCAGAATGTCATTCTCAATCAATAGTATGTCACATACATACAATATCAGGAATACAATAGTGCTCCCACTAATCTTTTTGTAAACACAAGACTCATCTTCATTTTTGATGAAATCAAACTATTTGGTTTTCTCATCAAAACAAAGATTTCAACTTCGAGAAGCCTACTTCAATCCAGAAATGGATTTTTGCAATTTACATATTTTAGTGGCTTCATCTAGAGATACAAAACCCTCTGGTTGTGTTATATACACTTCCTCGAGGAGGTTTCCATTAAGGAAAGCCGTTTTGACATCCATTTACCATATCTCATAGTCATAATACGCAGCAATAACAAGTAGAATTTTGATGGACTTTACCATGACAACTGAGGAAAATGTCTTATCATAGTCAACACCATGAATTTGCTTAAAACCTTTAGCCACTAATCGCCCTTTGAATATTTGTATATTCCCATACATGTCGGGCTTTTTCTTGAAGACCCACTTGCACCATATGGGTCGTACCCCTTCAGGTGGTTCCATCAAGGTCCAAACTTGGTTTGTATACATGGAGTCCATTTCAAATTTCATGGCCTCAAGTCACTTCTCGGAGTCTGGTCTATTCATAGCCTCTTGGTAGGTTGCAGGCTCATCATCATACTTCATAAGCAACACATTATCTATTTGAGACATGAGAAATTCATATCTCTTAGGCTCAATTCTAGGTTTACCAGGTCTACGTAGGACTTGTGTTTCTTGAGCATGCTCTCTAGCTACAACAACTTATAGTCCTTGCTCAGGTTCTAATTCTAGTTCATTCATTGTTTGTGGTTTTTGAACCTCTTCAAGTTCTATTTTAACAATCTTTCTAGATAGAAACTCTTTCTCAAGAAAGACATCAGTTCTTGCTACAAACACTTTGCCCTCGGTCTGATTATAGAAATAATATCCTTTAGTTTCCTTAGGATACCCTACTAGATAACACTTATCTGATTTGACCTCAAGTTTATCAGACATTTGATGTCGCACGCATGTCTCACAACCCTAAATCTTAATGAAAGACATACTAGGATACTTCCCAGTCCATATCTCATATGGTGTATTTTGAACCGTTTTAGTTGGAACACGATTTAGTGTGAAAACAGCTGTTTCTAGAGCATATCCCTAAAAGGAAACAGACAGATCTGCATGACTCATCATCGACCATACCATGTCCAACAAGGTACGATTTCTCCTCTCAGACACACCATTATGCTGTGGTGTTATAGGTGGAGTAAGTTGTGATACAATACCACACTCTTTCAGATGATCACGAAACTCCTGACTCAAATATTCACCACCTCGATCAGATCAAAGTGCTTTAATTGATTTTCCTAGTTGGTTCTGTACTTCATTCTTGAACTCCTTGAACTTTTCAAAGAATTCGAATTTGTATTTTATAAGATACACATATCTGTATCTACTGAAATCATCAGTAAATGTAATGAAGTATAAGAACCCCATCTCTAGCCATAGAACTCATTGGTCCGCTTACATCACTATGTATGACATCCAAAAGATCATCAACACTCTCAGTATGACCAGTGAAAAGGGTTTTAATCATTTTTCCTAATAAGCAAGACACATCTCTCAAATGATTCATAATCAAATTACTCCAGTAGTCCATCTTTATGGAGCTTGGATATACGCTTTTCGTTTATATGACCTAAACGACAATGCCAAAGGTACGTAGGATTCGAGCCATTCGTTTTTAGCCTCTTAGTATTTCTACGTTATAGATTGGCTGGTCTAAGCTCAATACATATAGACCATTAAACAATTGAGCTACACCATAACAAACATCATTCATAAAAATTGAACAACAATTATTCTTAATTATAAATGTAAAACTTTTCATGTAAAAACCTGAAACGGATATAATGTTTCTAGTTATGGCTAGAACAAAGTAACAATTATCTAGTTCAATTACAAGCCCAACGGATAAAGAAAGACGATAAACTCCTACGACAATAACAACTCTTGCTCCATTTCCAACACGTAGGTCCATCTCTCATTTACCCAGTATTCTTCTCCTTCCCAGTTCCTGCACATTTGTACAAATATGAGAACCATATCCGGTATCCAATACCCAAGATGAAGGAGCAGAAATGTTTATCTCTATAACATAAATACCTGAAGCGAAAGTCACACCTTCCTTCTTCTGCAGATCCTCAACATAGAGGGGACAATTCTTCCTCCATTGCCCTGCCTTACCGCAATGGTGACAATTTCCTTCCTTGGCCAGTCCCTTCTTCAGTGCTGAAGACTTGGGACTAAGATATGACTTAGATCCTATCTTAGTCTACTTGGGTCCCTTGGCTTTGCCCTTGCCTTTATGCACCATTAATATGAGGCTAGCAGATTTGACCTTCTTCATGTTGTTCTCGGCAGTTCTTAACATGCATAGGAGCTCGGGCAGTGTCTTGTCAATTTCATTCATATTGTAGTTCAAGACGAACTGCTCATAACTATCCGACAACGATTGCAGGATCAGGTCAGTAGCCAACTCTTGGCCTAAGGGAAACCCAGTCTCTCAAGGTTCTCAATATACCCAATCATCTTGAGTACATGAGTCCCTACTGGGTCTCGAGCTCCCATCTTGCACTGAAACAATGCCTTAAACATGTCAAACCTCTCTTGCTGAGCTTGCTCTTGAAATATTTTCTTCAGGTGCTCTATTATTTCATAACCACACATACTCTCGTGTTGCTTCTGAAGCTCAGAGATCATGATATCAAGCATGAGACATTCAACATCTAAGGAATCGTCTTGATACTTCTTGAAAGCATCTTTATCTGCTCGGGAGGTAGATGAGGCTGGCTCCTCTGGGGAATCTTTATCCAAGACATAGAGCTTGCGCTCTTGCCTGAGGGCAATCCTCATGTTCCTATACCAGTTTAGGAAGTTCGTCCCACTGAGCTTGTCCTTCTCAAGGATAGCTCTCAAGGACAAGGTAGAGTGTGAACCACTTGCCATGAAAATTCTACAAGAAATTTGCAAAGTATATTATTACTAAATTTCAAAATACATTTTATTTAACATGGACTTGTATTAAATACTCCCACTATTTTGTTCAAATTGGTAACCATTAATATCAATTCAGAGAGTTTATGCGAGCTACTCTCTAGTGGACAAGATTCGTATTTCACCCCATCATAAGTCAGCTTTGGCTGATCACCCATAATATGGCTATTTAGGTAGACAACCATTGCCAATTGCATCACCATGCAACTCTTGTATGGTTGGTGAATAATATTTATTCGCATCCATCATATGGTGCATGCCAACCCTATGCCTCTAGGTGCTCAACCGTTGAGGTCACCTAGTTAAGTTGGATCCGATGTCGGCAGCAGAATATCACAATTATCCACTCGCACCCTTACCATGATAGATTAATGCACCTTGCTTTGACAAGCCCACTTCATCGATCAATGCAAGAAGAGTGTCACCCATCAGAAGACATCCATATACTTAATATAATGTTTAAGGGATTTTCATGATATTTGATTAACATTTAATCGTGATTAACACTTAATCACTGCGCACACATTTTCATGAAAATAATTACAACACTCACAATCCAGATACATTCTAGATGCACATTAATTAAAACCATCAACAATTGATGTTTTTGGACTAAATCTGAAGATGTAGAATATTTCTAAATCTTCAGATTTACATGTACTGGACACAAGCAAAAAAACATTCTTCCTTATGACAGTAGACAAGCTCGCCTTTCTATGCTTTAGATTCACAAACTAGACAAAAAAAGACGCTTACTGCAAAGAGAAACAATTTCTGAAACATGGAAATCATAGAAACCTCACTCTGATACCACTGTTGGGTTTTCTATAGGGGTTACAGATCATATGTGCGCAGCGGAAATGATTCAAGAAAAACCTAAAAGAGAAGCATACGGATCTTGCGATAATCACGAATCAAGAAATACAAGCAACATGTGCAAAAGATCTGATGTTGGAATCAAGATTCACGACTTGTTGTTGAAAGCCTTTGGTAGAACTGAGATCCACACTTCAGTCAGGATTGAGTTCTTCGAGAACGTAGAAATAGATCTACGTCTTTACGGGCATCCACACTAATGCCGAGAACACCATGCCAATCGTCCAACGAAGGCGGGATGGAGATGATCGAGTTCTTCGTCTCCACGAATTACTAGATTCATTTCAGGAGAGGAGACAACGCTCCGATTCCAGTTCTCTAAAAGGAACCGTCGCAGTCGTTGGACAGAACTTTTCTTCTCTTGCAAAAAGATCAAGTAACGTCACCCTAGAACTGATATTAATCTCTCTCTATATATGTGAACTTGGTTCAGGTTTGAGAGTGAAAGGAGAAACGGTCTAGACAGTCAAATCGACATCCAGGAAGCATCAAGTTGATAAACACTTTTATCGTCTTGATGTCAAGTCGATAAAGAGACTGTCGGCTTGACAGTCAAGCCGATAATAGTCAAGACGATATACACTATATCGTTTTGAGGTCTCGTCGATATACACTATATCGTCTCGAGATCTCGAGTCTCGACGATATGGACCAAATGTCGGCTTGACAGTCAAGTCGATATTTAGTCAAGTTTAGTCGATATCAATATATCAACAATCAGTCTAATCGACATAAACCAAATGTCGGCTTGACATCAAGCCGATATTTAGTCAAGTCTATTCGATATCAATATATCAACAATCTGTCTAGTCGACATACTAAATATCGGCAGATGGTCTAGTCGATATACACTATATCGACAGATAGTCTAGACGATATTTAGTCTTTGTTGATAGATAATCAAGTTGACAAACAACATTTGTCGTCTTGACTTCTAGACGACACAGACCTTCACCCAATCAGCCAAGTTTAGCTATACACTCATATCCTATATGAGTCGAGTCACCCTGATCATGTATCCAATTTCTCGTACATTATTATGTGCGACCCCATAAGCTCATATTATGTTGGCAGTGAGACTAACTCGTTGACTACTCCCAGATCACATAAGACCCGAACAAGACAAGATGATGGAGGAGATGGCAAGGCTAGCGGTGTAGCCGAGGAAGTGGAGGATATGGAGATCCGGACTGAGGGCGGGAGGCCCGGGAAGGTAAAGATCAGCGGGGAGCTCAAGGAGGAAGATAATGAGAAGATCCTTTCCTGCATCCAGGAGAACGCAGACATCTTCGCTTGGAGCGCCGCCGATATGCCAGGCATCGATGCGGACGTTGATTGCCACCACCTCAACCTCGACAGGAGAGACCACCCCATCCAATAGAAGAAGTGGGCAACAACCACTACTCTGGCCGAGCCCATCCGGGTGGAGGTGAAGAAGCTGCTGGACGTAGGGTTTGTGTCGGAGGTCCAGTACCCAGGTTTAAGGGTGCGAGCGGTTCGGTTTGGACCCAAACCGAAACCGAACCGACATGCTTCGGTTTTCGGTTTGTCCAAACCGACCCGAACCGAACCCGGTCGGTTTGGTTCAAAGTCGGTTCTGTTTTTTATCAGTTTTTGGCGGTTCGGTGTCGGTTTTTTTACAAGCTAACTAATGACGCATTCAATATAATATTGACATACTATTCAATGCATCAAACACTGTTCTTAAAATAAATAAGTAACAAACAGGTAAGCACGACTAAATTAATTCAACATGCATGTTTAATTGTTTACTGTTTAGATATATTTATTATAGTTAAAACATCTCCGGCTCCTCCAAACAAAATGTTGGATAAACAAACATTAAAAATTATGCATATTTATATTCAAATGAAACTTTAATCAATGTCAAATGACATAATTATAGAGGAGAAAACGGGCTTTAAAAATCTCCAGAATTCTAAATATTTAATGTTCATGGGGATAGAGTCGTGGATTAGTATTTGCTCCAGGTTCCTTATAACCGGGCTTTAAAAATCTCCAGAACCCGCGTGAACCGAATCAAGGTTGAATCCTATTACCTATACATAATTGATAATTTATAAAACAAAAGCTAGCACATACTTTATAATTATTATAAAACAGATGCCAACATATACATAATTTATAATAATTATAATATCAGTAGGTAACGTCGGTTCGGTTCGGTTTGGTCGGTTTTTACAACTTGAAAACCGACCCGAGCCGATATGACTTCGGTTTTCACAAGTTCCAAACCGAACCGACACCGGACCGGGCGGCTCGCTTTCACAATCGGTGCAGTTCGATCGGTTTTGTCGGTTTTCGGTTTTCGCTCCTCACCCTTACCCAGGTTGGGTCTCCAATGTTGTAATGATAAAGAATGAGGGCAGGAGATGAAGAATGTGTATCGATTTTTCAATCCTTAATAAAACTTGTCCCAAGAATTGTTATCCTTTGCCTCGAATCAACACGCTGGTAGATTCAGCCGTTGGTTTTCCTGTGATGAGTTTTTTAGATGCTTTCTTCGGTTACCACCAAATCCGTACTCCCGACGTAAAAAACGTGTCCTTCATCACCAACGAAGGGTGTTATTGCTACAAGATGATGCCCTTCAGGCTCAAAAACGCGGGTGCCACATATTAAAGAATGATGGACAGGGTGTTCAAAGAACAGAAGGGGCGAAATATTGAGGTGTACGTTGATGACCTCATGGTGGAAGGTAAGAGTTTTGAGGAGCACCTTCGAGACTAGGCGGAAACCTTCACGACTCTCCAGAGGTACAAAATGAGACTCAACCTGGCGAAGTGTGTATTTGGGGAAGGGAAAGGAAAATTCCTTGGCCACCTCTTGACCCCAGCAGGAGTAGAGCGGAACCCGGATAAGGTCAAGGTCATCGTAGAGATGGAGCAGCCCAGGAACGTGAAAGAAGTCCAGCGCTTGACAGGCATGTTGGCGGGTTTGAGTAGATTCCTCTCCAGGGCTGGGGACAAGTGTTCACCCTTATTTAAAACTCTCCGAGATAATAAGAAGTTCGAATGGCCGACGGAGTGTCAGGAGGCCTTCCAGATCTTGATGTTCCAATTAACGCAGACACCCTTGTTACAAGGACCTAGGGAGGGTGAGGACCTTTTCCTCTACATCGGAGTGGGAGCCGAGACGGTGAGTTCGGTCCTGGTCCGCGAGGAGAGTAAGAAGCAACTCCCAATCTACTATGTGAGCAGAGTCTTGCGAAAGGCAGAGTTACGACACCCTATCTTGGAGAAGTTGGCCTTTGCCTTGATCGTCTTTGCTCGCAAGTTCCAACCTTACTTCCAAGCTCACTCAATCAAGGTGGTGACTGATCACCCCCTCCGCAATATCTTGGAGGGAGTAGAGCATTCAGGCTGGTTGGCCAAGTGGTCGGTGGAGCTCAACGAGTTTGATGTCACATATATCCCTCGGCTAGCATTGAAGGCTCAGGCCATAGCTGACTTCTTAGCGGACTATACAGTGGAAGTGGACAGAACAGAAGCACTCAAATGGCTAGCCTGGGAATTGTTCGTGGATGGAGCGTCAGGAAAGAACTCCTTGGGGGGAGGCATCGTTCGGGTCAGCCCTCAAAAAACGATAATAGAGCAGGCGGTCCGTATCCACTTTCCAGTTACCAGCAACCAGACAGAGTATGAGGCTGTGGTCGCAGGGATTCGCCTCGCCCGCGAATTGGGAATTCACGACATCCAAGTTTACTCCGACTCTATAGTGGTGGCCTCTCAGGTTCGGGGAGAATTCGAGGCAAGAGAACCAGTACTGCAACGCTACCTGGCTAAGGTAAAGGATATGGTCGGCACCTTCCGGTCATTCTCTGTAGAGCATGTTCCAAGAGAGGAGACCTCGCAAGCGGACCGGTTGGCTAAATATGGCCCCAGAGTGGGGAGTATGGTCACAGAGCTGTTCCGACCTCCATCGAAGAAGGGGAGATGATGTAAATTGACCAGCATGCTTCGTGGATGGATCCTCTTGTCACGTTCTTGACTACATGAGAAATACCAGCAGAGGTTCAGGACAGGAGGCGGTTCCGATACAAGTCGACCTATTACCTATTGAACGACGGGGTGCTCTACCGAAAGACTTTGTCTGGCCCCTTGGCAAGGTGCCTCTCAGAGATTGAAGTTCCCTAGGTCCTAGAGGAGATCCACTCAGGTGAGTGGGGGAGCTGCTCGGGAAGTCAAATCTTAGAGAAGTGGGTGCTGAGGGTGGGGTACTTATGCCATACCATCAGGAAGGACGCAACAGAATTTGCGAGGAAGTGCCAAAAGTGTCAGCTCTATGCCCCGCTCCAATTGCAACCAGCCCAATGTCTTCAGTCGATCACAACCCCCTGGCCATTTGCCATTTCGGGAATGGACCTCGTGGGCCCGTTCCCCCAAGCGAGTGGGTAGAGGAAATTCCTCCTAGTGATGATCGACTATTTCTCCAAATGGATAGAGGTGAAGGTGCTGACAAAGTCAACCTCCCAGGTGGTGAGGAACTTCATTTGAGGAGAAATCATTTGCAGGCACAACCTGCCTCTCGCCATCATCACGGACAATAGTCAACAGTTCGCCAGCCTAGAGCTCGCCACTTATGCAGTCAGTTGGGCATTGACCTTCGCGTTGCCTCAGTTCATCACCCCAGGAGCAACGACCAGGTGGATGCGGCCAACAAGGACATCGTCAACCTACTGAAGAAAAAAGTGGAGAACCTGAAGCGGAACTGGGTAGAGTAGCTCCCCTCAGTCCTTTGGGCATTGATGACCACCCCCACCACGACCACAGGAGAGACGCCCTTCAAGCTATCTCACTGTTCCGAGGCCTGGCTCCCGGTGGAGTTTGAGGTCAGGAGTCCTAGAGTAGTGGCGGCAGAGGACGACGACGAAGAGTGGAGATTGGAAAATGAGGAGGCGCAATTACTTTCACTAGATTTTGTGGAGGAGCTCTGCGATCTGGCAGCGACCCGTCAGGAGGTGGTCAAGCAAAGAATGACCAAATATTTTGACAAGCACATTCAGATCAAGCAGTTCGATAAAGGGGATTTGGTCCTAAAGAAAGTCGACACCGCAGTTAGATCCGCAGCGGTTGACAAGCTTCATCCTAACTGGGAGGGTCCCTTCGTCATCTCCGAAGTGTTGAAGACTGGTGGGCACCTCCTGCGAAATATAGAGGGAGAGTGCCTCGGAAACACTTGGAGCGGAGACGATCTAAAATGTTTCTACCCTTAACTCTCCTGTAGCATTGTCATTCACTAGTGTTAATAACAATTTTTATCACATAATGGTGATGTTTTATGACTAGGAAGACAAAAACTATGAAATAGGTTTGTGTCGAACTGAATTCCCTCGTGCAGAGAGATGCCGTGGACCAGACCTCTGCACTGGGCTCCTCCCATGCATGCTGGCCACTTGCCCCCTCGATTGGACTCCTCGAGCAGAGCGATGCCGTAGACCAGACCTCTGTACCGGGCTCCTCCCTTGCATGCTGGCTACTTGCCCCCTCGAGTGAGTTAGACGTCGTCGAGAAGGGTGTTGCCATAGACCAGGCCTCTGCGTAAGCGGAAGAGCTCAACTCCCCTTCCGCAGACTGGCTATTTGCCCCCTCAAATTGAATTCCCTTGAGCAGATAGATGTCGTAGACCAGACCTTTGCACTGGGCTCCTCCCCTTCATGCTGACCACTTGCCCCCTCGAGTGGACTCCTCGAGCAAAGCGATGCAGTAGACCAGACCTTTGCACCAGGATCCTCCCCTGCATGCTGGCTACTTGCCCCCTCGAGTGAGTTGGACGTCGTCCAGAAGGGTGTTGCCGTAGACCAGGCCTCTGCGCGAGCGGAAGAGCGTAACTCCCCTCCCACAAGCTGGCTACTTGCCCCCTCGAATTGAATTCCCTCGAGCGGAGAGATGCCGTGGACCAGACCTCTGCATTGGGCTCCTCCCCTGCATACTGGCCACTTGCCCCCTCGAGTGGACTCCTCGAGTAGAGCGATGCCATAGACCAGACCACTGCACTGGGCTCCTCCCCTGCATGCTGACTACTTGCCCCCTCGAGTGAGTTGGACGTCGTCGAGAAGGGTGTTGCCGTAGACCAGGCCTCTGCGTGAGCAGAAGAGCTCAGCTCCCCTCCCGCAGGCGGGCTATTTGCTCCCTCTAATTGAATTCCCTCGAGCATAGAGATGCCGTGGACTAGACATCTGCACTGGGCTCCTCCCCTGCATGCTGGCCACTTGTCCCCTCAAGTGGACTCCTCGAGCAGAGCGATGCCGTAGACCAGATCTTTGCACCGGGCTCCTCCCCTACATGCTGGCTACTTGCCTACTCGAGTGAGTTGGACGTCGTCGAGAAGGGTGTTGCCGTAGACCAGGCCTCTGCGTGAGCGGAAGAGCTCAACTCCCCTCCCGCAGGCTGGTTACTTGCCCCCTCGAATTGAATTCCCTCGAGCAGAGAGATGCCGTCGACCAGACCTCTGCACTGGGCTCCTCCCCTGCATGCTGACCACTTGCCCCCTCGAGTGGACTCCTCGAGCAGAGCGATGCCGTAAACCAGACCTCTGCACTGGGCTCCTCCCCTGCATGCTGGATACTTGCCCCCCTGAGTGAGTTGGACGTCGTCGAGTAGGGTGTTGCCATAGACCAGGCCTCTGCGTGAGCGGAAAAGCTCAGCTCCCCTCCCGCATGCTGGCTACTTTCCCCCTTTAATTGAATTCCCTCGAGCAGAGAGATGCCGTGGTCAGACCTCTGCACCGGGCTCCTCCCTTGCATGCTGGTTACTTGCCCCCTTGAGTGAGTTGGACGTCGTCGAAAAGGGTGTTGCCGTAGACCAAGCCTCTGCGTGAGCGGAAGAGCTCAGCTCCCCTCCCGCAGGCTGGCCACTTGCCCCCTCGAGTGGACTCCTCTAGCAGAGCGATGCCGTAGACCAGAACTCTGCACCGGGCTCCTCCCCTGCATGCTGGCTACTTGCCCCCTCGAGTGAGTTGGACGTCGTTGAGAAGGGTGTTGCCGTATTCCAGACCCCTATGTGAGCGGAAGAGCTCAACTCCCCTCCCGCAGGCTGGCCACTTGCCCCCTCAAATTGAATTTCCTCGAGCAGAGAGATGCCGTGGACCAGACCTCTGCACTGGGCTCCTACCATGCATGCTGGCCACTTGCCCCCTCGAGTGGACTTCTCTGGCAGGGTGATGCCGTAGAACATACTTATGTACCGGGCTCCTCCCCTGCATGCTTGTTACTTGCCCCTTCGAGTGAGTTGAGTGTTCTCGAGCAGAGAGTTACACTAACTTCGAAGCAGAAGCAGCGACTGAGAGTCATGCTCCTACTTGGGGGGTCTAGAAGTAGGCTCACTCTAGGTGAGTTCAAGGTAGAGCTTGACCGGGGAGAGGCGAGTACGCCGAGGTCCTCGCCAGGTCATCGACTCTATCATCTCTATGCGAGGCGCCCCTAGTGTTTCCGCGAGCACTGACCAAACGAAATTCTCAGAGCACACGCATGTTAGAAGGCTAACGATCAGATTATGCGAGTATTGTTCTTACGCAAGTACTGCGCCTGCGTGATGTCCAAGGCTTGAGCGCGAACGAGGTACAATCGAATGTAATACTCATGCAAACATGACAATAACGCAAGTTCAAGGAGTATAAGATAATCAATTGCCAAGACTTCTAAGAAAGGTGGAACAAAACTGGTTTCATATAAAATTGTGGGCGAGTACGCCACTTATAGTACATGGGGAGAAAAAGAACACATACAACAACGAAAAAGAAGATTATAGTACATGGGGAGCTAGGTCAGGCGAGCAGGCTACTTCGGCTGGCCTTCATCCTCTGACCCGCTGGAAAGGTCCTCGCCATCATCATCCTCCGAAGGAGTACTCGCCGACCTTGGGAATAGTTCAGGGAGGAGGGTCTCGACGGTGAGCTGGGCTCCCTCTGCAGTCAGGACGTAGCGCTCTCGGAGTCGCGACAGAGTGAGCGTGGCGGTGGCGATGACCAGCTTCTTGCGCGTCTCCTCCACCTAAGCAGACGTGAATTGAAGGAGCGAAACAGAGCTAGACGACTCCCCGCCCTTTGGGTTTCAGACCTCCACAAGCTCCGATTCCGCCTCGGCGAGCCGGGTCGCGTAATATTCGTACTCGCATCGGGCCACCTTCAGTTCTTCCTCCATGGAGGAGACTCGCGTAACCAAGGTGAGCTCAAATCCTGTGGAAAAAGGAGTTAGACAACAAAATCTGTGGGCGAGTAGAATGTATGCGAGTAGTGGGCCATACCTCAACCTGGGGAGCTTGCTTCGCCTTGGACGCGACCAACTCCTCTGATGCAGCTAGCTTCTTTTCCATCTCCTAGTAGGCCAGACCCAGATCACAGAGTCTCCTGTTGATTGGATTCCCCGCCGCGCGGTCTGATGCATCAGCTCCGCGGCGCGGAGAGCTGAGCGACAACTGCGATTCTCCAGCTCGCGAATAAGGGCCTCCCCGAGCACCTCCGCATCATCGCGATAGTACCAGCGAAACAGGATGTTGAAGGCGTCCTCGTCCGACCCCTCATAATCCTCCCAGGAGTGGATGCACGAGCTCAGCGAAACCCTGTTCAACGCGGGGTCCCAGATCAGCAGGGGATCCCTATTCTTGTCGGTGCTCCTCATCCCCAACCCGAAATTTGTGTAGGCGGAAGAGTCTGGTGGTGGGCTCGCCCGACGAGGAGAGCGAGTTCTCCCAGGCTTTTGTTTCTTCCTCCGCGGTTCACTCGTCGAGGCGGCCTCAGGGTCCACCTTCTCCTTTCCCCTGTCAGAAGCAGAGGGCGACTCATCTTCGCCCAAGTCGATGGTCTGGATAGAAGGGTTGTCCAAGACCTCGCGCGACCGTACTCGCTAGCTGTCATGAGGCGGGTGCTCAGGTAGAGAACGCTCACCTACAAGAGGAAACAAGGGCGAGATCTCGGTTAGGTTTGGTCCTCGCGAATTCAGAAAAATGGAAGACAGAATGACAAGCACTCAGGTAGGCTAACCTGTCCCCGAGGCCACGAAGGCGATCTAGTCCACATGGCGCCGCAGATAGACGACGTCCATGGGTTTATCCTTCAGGAATTTGTAGTTCTCAAGCGTGTTCCCCTCTAGGCGAGGCGGCTTGTACTCCTTTTTAGTCCTCTGGATGGGAGCGTAGGGAAGGTTGCCGAACCCGCCTCGCACTATGACGAATTTGTCAGTCCAATGGTGGACTTTGTTGATCGTCTCGGTGAGCTTAACACAGGAGCTGGTGAAGAACAAGACCCCGTCGCCGTTCTCCTTTAGGGTTAGGACCTTGCGGAAGGTGGTTAAGCTGAACTCCATCCTCTCCTCGCGCAAGTAGCAGGCATAGGCGACAAGGGCGCTGTTCGCGTTAGGGTTGACCTGCGCTGGGATCATCCCAAAGTACTTGAAGACTTGGCGCACTTCAGGCCACAAGGGCAGCCTGAGTCATACCTGGAAGTGCGCCAGGGGAAGGCGAGTTCCTCACCAAAGAGTGAGTTAAGGAACTCGCCGGGAGCAGCCCTCCTCGCCGTGTACCCCTCCGGTACATGGCGGGCTGCGAACTCGCTCAACTCCTCGCCCGTGGTCTGCGTGCTCGGAAAATTGTGATCCCTGAAATTGCGCACGCAGTGGGCGCGCCCATCCTCTGAAGGCTCTTTGCGACCCATGGTGGAAGTGAGAAGGCTTGAAAACTAAGGCAGGGGTAGGAGAGAATGTTCGAAGGCAGTGAAGGCGTGCCCCATCTAGGGTAGGGGGACCCCTATTTATAGCCCCGTCCCTATTCGCGCGCGAGTAAATCTACCAGCAGGCGAGCGCGCGTAGGCGAATACCCAAGAAAAAGAGCAATGCAAATGAAAAACAAAAGGAGTTAGCGGGAAGAGAAAAGAGCTGAAAAATTCGATTTTCATTAAGGTTTAGTTGCGAGCACAAAAATCTCACCCAGAAATAAGAGCCACACAGGCGATGCGAAAATAAAATATTGCGAATACGCGTTACATCAAGCATTCAAAAATAGCAAATGAAAAGTAAAGACGAAAGTTAGTCGCGGTGTATAGGACCGCGGCCCCGGCGGCGCGTGCGGCGAGGATGACGAGCCCTCTAGGTGATTCCTCGGGCAGCTCGCAGGTCCTCTTGCACCTTCCAGAGGTTCTCCTCGCCTCGCCTAAGGTTCTCCTCGCCTCGCTTAATGTGCTCCTCCAACATGGAGGCTTCACCGACAGTGCCCGCCACCTGCGCGAATCTATGAAGATCATCCTCGGTGGCCTGCTGTTGAGCCTCCACCTCTTAGAGCCTGTCCTCCAGATCAGAGACCCTGACATATAACCCGTCCTCGCTCCCCATCTGCTGTTGGAACTGTTCTGCCTCAGCGAGGCGAGTCCTTATCTCGGCCAACCGTTGATTCAGTTCAGCGGGTGGCACGGCCATTAGGAAAACATCGTGGGCCCGGAGGACGGCGAGGAGGCGAATCCAAGACCCCTCGTCAAATCTTTGCAAGCCCGCCAGGAGTTCTCTCATAGGCGTCATCTTGACCTGTGGAGGGGTTTCCGGGTTTGAGTCTGAGGACGCCGAGTGACCAGGAAAGATCGGCTTGCGACGATCTGGAAGGATGACAAATGAGGTTAGCAATGATGGGAATCAAGAAGTAAATGAAAAGGGGGCGCGAGTACCTATCGAAGGAGCGAGGCCTCCATCCCGATGGCGAGGCGAGTCCTCCCGATGACCCTCGGCTGGTCGAGATCTCTGCAGGACCATACCTGTCCCCCCGGGCGGGGTCCCATTGTCAGCGACTTCCCACCCGAAGAGTGGCGGGGTGGTGGAGCGACTCCCGAAGGATGTGGAGGATGCAGGGAGATGCTGGTGTCCCATACTCGCCCTGGGGCTGAGGAGGACGCAGTGGTCACACCCCTCGTCAGCGCCTTGATAGGTTGTTGGTCGAGCGACAGCTCGCGGCAGGACGGGACTGCAAAAAAAGGAAACGAGTCAGCGCATATTCGATACCAACGGTCAAAGCAAGAAAGCCCTTGGTATGGCGGCGAGTCGAGAAGGAAATGATGGCAGTGCATCCCCGTCGCCTAGGGCCTGTCCCCCATCTCCAGTCCTACCGGTGGTGGACTCGATCGCGCCCCCACCCCCCTGAGTAGGCGGGTCGGCAGCGGGCTCCTCATCAATGGGCAATGCCCTCGGCCTCGTGGAAGGGGATTCATGCCTCGCGGTAAATCAGGATCTGTAAAGGACTTCTCGTCAGTAGAGGCCGCGACTACCCTCTTTCTTTTGAGCTTCTTCCTTCTCGCGGGATCAAGAAGGCGGGGAGCGGAAAACTCCCCGATCAATCCAAGGACGGTGGGCGCATCGAGATCGTCATTGGCAGGAGGTTGGTTGGCGGCCACGGAAGAGTCACCCCCCGAAGTCATGTCTCAGTATGCAGGGACATGAGTCTCACAATTTATATTGATTAATTTGAGAGAAACAATTACAAAATAGACTTCACTAAACAATACAAAAATCCATAGTGCACAATAAAAGAACAACACAACCAAAACTACAAGACTTACAAGTACTTTGGTTGCTTTGAGGTGCTCGGTGTATGCAAAGATGTGTCCAACAGCTGTGGGGGTGGATAAGGAGAGGGGTTTGGGCCGAAAGTTCCTGGAGGAGGTGTTGAATGTGGCGGATATGGAGCGTGGAAGTGGAGTTGGCAGTAGGAAGGGACTGGACAACAGAGCTTAACATTAGGGAGGTGCTGAGTGGTAGGATTTTTGAGTGGGGAGGGGATGGAATGCTGGAATTTGTGGTGAGGAAGGTCGGACCTGCAGCGTGGAGGTGATGAGGGATGCATTTTGGAGCAGGAATGGGCAGTAATGCTGGGATAAGTGGCGGGGAGGGAGGGAGAGGCACGAACCTGAGCTGTGGAGGGCTGAATAGGTGCGGGAATGAAGTTACGGGTGGCGTTTCGGAGCGGGAAGGGAAAGGGAAGCTCGGATCTGAGGTGGGGAGGTGATGAGGGCAGCAGTCTGGTATGAGAAGTGGAGGAATAACTTGGTTCTGGGTTGGGGAAGGGCGGAATACCTGTTAGGAGGTGGTAGGAGGCGGATGGAGGCGGCAAGAGGTGGCGGGAGGCGACAGGATGTGACAGAAGGCGGGGAAGTTACGCCTTAGGCGTCGGCACCAAAGGAGAGAGGGTCGGTTTCAGCACCGACGGGATCGACACACGAAAGTCTCGTAAAACTTGGATGACCCCAAACAACTATAATACACGAATATATATATATATATATATATATATATATATATATATATATATATATATATATATATACGAGCAGCTCCGCACGGGCTATGCCCGTGCTCGCTGACTCTTAGCGGGCTGCGCCTGCAACTGTCCTGCCCGACACGGGGCTTCGCCCCTACGACCAAGCGCGACAGTACTCGAACGACGATGGCAGGCTTCGCCCGCCCCCGACGCGATGCTGTCGGGCGGCTTTCGACCGCATCTAGGCGCGCTTCACCCGCCTCCGCACGGGCTTCACCCGTGCTCGACATCTTCTGATATTAAAACTGATTCCGGAACCTGAACTTGAATCTGATCTGGAACAAGAGCTTGATCTTGAGCTGGAACTTCTACTTCAATTCTTAAGAAGTTCTTTCAACAGAACTTTATCAACAGGAGCAGTATAAGGAACAACTGCTTTTGAAACCACTTGAAATTCTGGCAAGCTATTGAAAAATGCATTGAACTGAGAAAGCAAGGAAATAATATCTACAGATGGATTAATAGATATATTCTTAATTTCTTCTATAGCTGGAATCACTGATTCTTCTGAGAGATCTGTCATCTCTGAATCAATCTATAACAAGATCTTCTTGAACTGAAGCTTCAAACAAAATTGCATCTGAACTGCCAACTGCAAGGACTGGAGCTTCTTCACTAGACATCTCCCCCTGCCTAGTTTCAGGAAAACCTGAAGCTAGGCCCCTTGAAGAAGGGACAGAATAAGAGGATGAAGGGAAGGAGGCTAATTTAACAGAAAGGTCAGAAAGAGCTTGAAGCACTGGAGCAAGCTTTGCATCCAGAAGTGCTTCTAGCTTAGGGGCAATGTGATCAAAGATTTGATCAGCAACTGATGAGAAATCAACATATACAAAATCTTGATTATGTTGAGAAGATGATGAGATGGAGAATGAGAGAGAGATGTTAGTAGCATGTGCTATGGGTGGATGAAAGTGGTCATGAATAGGACAATGAGGGTGGATATGTGATTGTGGATGAATAGGTGATTGAGGGATAATGGGTGACTGAGGTGGAGAGATATTTTGAGGGATAGGAGATTGGGGTGGAGAGATATTTTGGGGGATAGGAGACTGAGGAAGAGAGATGTTTTGAGGGATAGGAGATTGGGGAAGGGTAGGAAAGTGAGGTGGAGATGAGATGGGGAAATGAATGTCATTCAAAGATGAAGGCTCTTCAGATGGTTGAGTCTGAAGAATAGGAGAAGATGGCAATGATGATGAAAGGTTTATTGGAGAATTTGGAGGGATGACTTCAGAGGAGACAAGGGGTGGAGATGGGAGAGGAGGAGAAGAAACAACAGGAGAATCTTCTGGAAGGGTCGAGGGAGTGACCTGCACAGTCCTTGTGCCTTCTGAAGCTGGCCTGGGGGCATCAGCCCTTGGATTCTTCTTAGGAATTACTCTTTCCCATTTTCCAAACAAGGCTGATGTTAGCCTCTTACTTGCATTGATAAAGACCTTAGGAGAGACCAGAAGGTCTGGATGCTTCTCTTGAAGAAATATTCCCAATATTCTTGCATAACCAACACTTACCTTGCTGATTTTCTTTCTTAATGATTCAAAGATAATCATTCCCCAGTTAATCTTCTTCTTCTCAACCAAGACCACCATCACCAGAAATTGGTGCCTTGTAATGTAGTCATAGGCTGAGGTTTTCCCAAGCAACACCTTGCCCACTACATCAGCTAAGAACTTATATTGAACATATAAGTTTTTCTTTAACAAATGGTTAGGGTTTCCATTGGAGTGACCCATTTTAACCAAAGCCTCATCAAAATCAACAGAAGATATATCCACATCTTCATTTCCATTCATAAAACCAAAAACATCTGATAAAATTTCAGGAGTTAGAAGAACCTGGTATCCTGAATTGTTTCCAGATAAAGTGTCATTCTCTGACTTGACTGTATAAGCCCATTCTTTGATTTCAGCCACTGGTAACTTGATTCTTGTTGTCATCATCTTCCTTAACTGCTGTTCTTCAAATAAACTGAGGATGTCCTAGAAAACCTGGTCTGACTGTGAAAATGATTTGATATCAATGTCAAACCCAGCGTCAAACTTTATTGAGGACAAGATCGCTGGAGAAATCGCCATAGTTCCTGCAAAAAAAAAGAGAACGATCAAGTGCAAAGGAGAACTGGAGGGAAAAACGAGTTCTGTAGGCGCAAAGATAAAATAAGATGAAAGAATTGATTATATAGAGAGATCGGAGAAAGACGCACACTTTCGTAGAACAGGGTTCAGCTAAACCTAATAGAATCAGAAGTCGAAAAGACTTAGGGCTTCGTCTGACTGCGTTCGACGAAAAATTAATGTTCGTCGATCCCCGTTCGACGATCGCGCTTGTCTTAGTCGATCCTGAACTATTAAGTATCGTCGATCTCTGTTCGACGAACGATAACATTTCGTCGTTCTCCGTTCGACGAAATGATGGGATAAATAGAAAATTTAATTTTTATCAGATTGAATCTCCATCTATCATTCATAGCAGATTTATAAAGAAAATATGTTTCTTTTCATCAAATGGCTTGGTGAAAATATCAGCTCTTTGTAAGTCAGTAGGAATAAATTGTAGACAAATTTTATTTTTATCCACATTATCTCTGATAAAGTGGTGCCTAATTTCTATGTGTTTAGTCCTACTATGGAGAATTGGATTTTGTGCTATAGATATTGCACTAGTATTGTCACAAAATATAATTGAATTATTTAAATTGACACCATAGTCTAGGAGCTGATTTTGTATCCACAATATCTATGAGCAGCAACTGCCTGCATCTATGTATTCAGCTTCAGCTGTTGATGTAGACACATATGTTTGCTTCTTACAAAACTAAGACACAAGCCTATCACCAAGAAACTGACAAGTTCCTGATGTGTTTTTCCTGTCCACTCTGCATCTAGCATAATCAGAATCTGAGAATCCAGTTAATTCAAATTCTGATGCTGTTGGATACCAGAGTCCTAGATTAGGACAACCCTTTATATATCTCAAAATTCTTTTTAGTAAAATTAGGTGAGATTCTTTGGGGTTAACTTGAAACCTAGCACAAATACAGGTAGCAAACATTATATCATGCCTACTTGCTGTTAAATAAAGTAATGAGCCAACAATTGCTCTATATACTTTCTGATCAACAGGTTTCCCTGATTCATCAGTGTCAACAACATTTGAGGGCATGGGTGTTTTCATGGTGGAAGCATCAGACATACCAAACCTTTTCACTAATTCCTTAGCATACTTGGATTGTGATATGAATATGCCATTTGGAGTTTGCTTCACTTGAAGACCAAGGAATTATTATAATTCACCCATACTACTCATTTCAAATTTAGATTGCATTAGTTTAGAAAATCTTTTGCATAAATTTGAATCAGTACAGCCAAATATGATATCATATACATATATTTGAACTAGTAAAGTTTGATTTTTATATATCCTGAAAAATAGGGTTTTATCAACTATGCCTCTACAGAACTTGTTTTCCAAAAGAAAATTAGCTAAGGTCGCATACCATGCTCTTGGAGCTTGTTTGAGACCATAGAGAGCTTTATTAAGCTTAAATACATAGGAGAAGTGAGTTGGAGAGATGAAACCTGGTGGTTGTTCCACATAGACTTCTTCTTTGATGTCTCTATTCAAGAATGCACTCTTTACATCCATCTGATATACCTTGAATTTCTTGAATGCAGCAAAGGCCAGAAAAATCCTGATAGCTTCAAGTCTTGCAACAGGAGCAAAAGTCTGATCATAGTCAATTCCTTCTTCCTGTGAATATCCTTGGGCCACCAATTTTGCTTTGTTTCTCACTATGTTGCCTTGATCATCTAGCTTGTTCCTGAAGACCCACTTGGTGCCAATAACTGGATGGCCTTTTGGTCTTGGAACCAAATCCCATACCTTGTTCCTTTCAAATTGATTGAGCTCCTCTTGCATTGCAAGAATCCAATTTGGATCTTGTTCTGCATCTTTTATGGTTTGAGGTTCAATCTGGGATAGGAAATAAGTGTGCATCTGATTTTGGTGTAGTTGATGCCTTGTTTGAACACCTGCTAAAATATCACCAATGATTTGGGATATTGGATGATCTCTAACTGTGATGTGATCAACAGTTGGAGTTGGTTCAGCAATAGTATCCACTTGGGGAATTTGGTCAGCTGTCACTTGATTTGAGTTGTCAGCAAGATCTGAATGATCTTCTTCTTCACTGTCTTCAAGATTTTGAGTTGATGGAAGTGTAGAATCTTCTTTCTGTAGATCTAATCCATTTAGCTCTTCACATAGAGCTGGTACCTGCAAAGTATTTTTGGTAGATGTGGTGTTCCTCTCCTCAATTAACATGTTAGTCTCATCAAAGGATACATGCATGGACTATTCTATCTTAAGAGTAGATTTATTGTAAACTATAAATGCTTTACTAGAAAGAGAATATCCAAGGAATATGCCTTCAACAGCTTTTGCTTCAAACTTCCTTAGATACTTCTTGTCATTGTTATGCACATAGCATTTACAGCCAAATATCTTAAAATAGTTAACCTTAGGCCTTTTATTCTTAAGTAATTCATAGGGAGTTTTGCCCTTAAGTTTATGTATCAGGCTTCTGTTCAATACATAATTTGCTGTGTTCACTGCCTCTGCCCAAAAAGAGAGTGACAAGTTTGCATCAGCAAGCAATGTAGTTGCTGATTCAATTAGGGTTCTATTTTTTCTTTCAACTACCCCATTTTGTTGAGGAGTTCTAGGAGCAGAGAAACATTGCCTGATCCCTTCTTTTCCACATAATTCTCTCATCAGAAGAGATTCAAACTCAGTGCCATGATCACTTCTGATCAATGCAACTAGAGTAGAGTACTCAATCTTGATGGACCTGAGAAAGTCTGTCAGAACATTGAAGGTGTCAGACTTGTTCCTAAGAAAGAACACCCAAGTGAATCTTGAGAAGTCATCTACAATAACTAAAGAATAATGTTTCCCTCCTAGACTTTGTGTTGCAGTAGGTCCAAAAAGGTCCAAATGCAGTAAATACAAAATCCTAGGTGAATCACTCTTGGATAAATATTTAAATCTACTTCTAGTTTGCTTACCTAATTGACAAGCCCTGCAGAGTCCTTCCTTCTTGTATGAACCAGAAGGCAGTCCTTTAACAAGATTATCCTTAGAAAGCTTAGATATAGTTCTAAGGTTAATTTGTCCAAGCCTTTTATGCCATAATTCATTAGTTTTACTTATAGAATTGAATAAACAAATATCAGAATTGGCAGAGTCAAAATTGACTAAATAAATATTTCCATGTCTAATACCAGATAACACATTAATGTTTTTATTATTGGTAATAAGACATAAGGAATGATTGAAAGTTACCTGATAACCTTCATCACATAACTGACTTATGCTGATGAGATTGTGCTTCAGACCCTTGACATAAGCTATCTCCTTGAAGGTAACTGCTCCAACTTTGATCTTCCCATATCCTTTGGTTTGTCCACAGTTGGAGTCTCCAAAGATCACATTGGGTCCAAGCTTTGCCTTGTAGTTGCTCAGGTTGGCCTTGTTTCCTGTCATGTGCTTTGAACATCCACTATCCAAATACCATTGTTTATTTTTGCTTGGATAACCTTGTACCTGCAAAACAGAAAACATTCTAGTTGTTCTTGACCCAGACAACCTTGGGTCCTTTTGTTTTTCCATAAAACTCTGAAATAAAAGACATTTCATGCTGATCCTTATAACCTTGTGGATGATATCTCCTTGGAGGAATTATCCATTCAGTGAAAAGATTCTTAGTATATTTAGAATAAGAATTCTTCAGATTTTCTGTATGTTTTCCGTTCGACGAACTGGGCTGAGTTCGTCGATCGCCGTTCGACGAATGGACGTGCTTTCGTCGAGCGCCGTTCGAATAATAACTATACTGGAAATCTGTCTTCAGAGTTCGTCGATCTCCGTTCGACGAAGTGAATTCATTTCGTCGAGCTCCGTTCGACGAATTCTGCTGAATTCCTTTATTCTTAACAGCCTTGCTTGAAATGTTTTTATTTACATCTACAACCTCTTTGCACTTAGCAGAAATGAACTTTATTGGTGTAGAAAGTATGTTCTTTTTAATAAGAGGTGGCTCACTTGATGATGCACCCAAACCCAGTTTGCCACTTAATCTGGCATTTACTGTGCTTGTGATGTCCATCAGTTTGATACTTCTCCCATTTAGGGATTCTTCAAATTTCTTAGCCTCAGATAGTTTATTCTCAATGAGAATAATATGTTCTCTAGAGGCAGCCAAATCTTTCTTAAGATTAGCATTTTCTTCACTAAGTTGGTTCATTTCAACCAACTTATTTTTGAGAGAGATTATTTTCTTCTCAGATTTTATTAAGTCTAAGTAAAGAACTTTGAATTCATTTTTGAATTCAATTGAATTCAAATCAAAATTAGATATTACCTGATCACTGTCATTGTCAGCTTCTGATTCTGATTCTTCATCTGAGTTTTTGCTGAGGCATTGATAGCCATCATGCAGAAAGTTCTCTCTTCTTCATCATCCTCATCATTACTGGAGCTGGATGAAGATGCTTTTTCTGACTCACTGCTTGAGTTATAGACAGCCATCAATCATTGGTCTTTTTCTTTTGATTCTTCTTCATCTTCAGATGAACTGGATGAAGACTCTGAATCAGTTTCACTCCATGATTCAGCTACAAATCCTCTTCCCTTATGCTTGTGTTTGTGGGAGGAAGACTTGCTGGAGTGCCTCTTGTCTTCTTTGTCTTTTCTCTTTTCCTTCTTCTGATTCTCTAGACACTCTGGCAGAATGTGTCCAGGTTTCCTGCAGCCAAAACAAATAATTTCTTTAGAGTTAGATTTGTCATACATTGGCTTTTCTCTTGATCTGGAATCCTTCTTTCTGAAGTCTTTTCTAGCCATCTTATAGAATCTTTTGGCTAGTAAGCTCATAAACTCCATATCTCCTGGAGCTTTTTCTTCTTCAGTAGCTTGGAAAGCTATACTTTTCTCCTTCTTGGATGCTGGAGTTGAGGCAGATTTTTCAGCTTCTATGGATTTGATAAGCTGCTCATAGAATTTGAGTTTGCCTAACAAGGTCTCAGTGGATATCTCATTAAGGCTTCTGACTTCCTTGATTGGCCAGATCCTAGAGTCTCATGTGCTGGGGAAGCACATTAGAATCTTATCATTGACCTCATTGATGGAGATCACTTTGTCCAAGGTCTTCAACTCATTGATTATCAGGCTAAGCCTATTATACATATCAGCTACACTTTCATTTTCTCCCTTCTTGAAGTTCTCATATTGAGAGATAAGGTGAGATCTTCTGTCCTTTCTTTCATCAGCTGATCCTTCAACCATATTGTTGAGTGAGATCCAGATCTCCCTTGCTGAAGTGCATTCCACAACTCTTTGGAAAATGTCATCAGACATTGTTTGTGGCAAAATGTTTATTGCCTTGGCATTTGCACTTCTCTGCTTCTTCTGAGCATCTGTCCACTCAGGTGGTGGAACAACATTGTTGTTAGTTGTGGCTTCAACACTTGTTGCTGCTGTAGGAGCTGGAGGTCCTTTTCAAATAACATTGAAAATTTCTTCGTCAATAGAATTCATGTATAATCTAATCCTTGTCTTCCATAGTGCAAACTTATTTAAATTGCACATAGGAGGTCTTGTGCTTGAATATTCTTTGTTTTGCGCCATTAGTTTTTAAGCAAAAGAAAAACTCTAAAATAAATTTAAGATCTAATTGATCTTTTTGATTCAGGTGTTAGCCTGTAAAGAATCAACCAACCTCTGATACCAATTGAAAGTGAGGTTAGATCTTAGATTTACTCTAGAGAGGGGGGGGGGGGGGGTTAATAGAGTATTAAAACGTTTTCACTTAATTTTATAGCGGAATTAAAATAGTAGAGAGGGGTATATGTGTATTGCAGAGTGAGTTCTAAAACAAAATAAAGAAAGCACACAACACAACACAGAAAATAATCACAACACAGAGGACACAAGGATTTTTATAGTAGTTCCCCAATAAACCTGGGTACGTCTACTCTTCTACCACACTTGGTAGGATTCCACTAGGTTTTTGATCAGGTGCCATATCACCTACCTTGCACGGATACTTAAAAATGCTCTACGTATCGGCTCGGACGCGTATCGGATACGAGAAACGCTCAGAAACGCGTTTCCGAAACTCCAGGAAACGTATTTTTAATTATTAAAAAAAAAAATTTCGGATACGCGTTTCAGGGACGCGATTCCGTGCGATTCCGTGCGATTTAGGTTTTAATATTAATATGGCCCTTATTTTTCCGCCGCTGCACCCGTGCGTGCTTATTTTTTCGCCGCTGCTCCCGTGCTCTCGCCTCAGGTCTGCTCTCCCGTGCGTCTTCTTCTCCGCTCTCTCTCGCCTCAGGTCCGCTGCTCCCGTGCGTTCGCCTTCGCCTCAGGTCCGTCTTCTTCTTCTTCTTGCTGGATGGCTTATAATTTCTGCTTCTTCTTCTTGCTGGATGGCTTATAATTTCTGCTTCTTCTTCTTGCTGGCTTATAATTTCTGCTTATTACCTGCTTATAATTTCTGCTGATTGCCTGCTTATTACCTGCTTATTACCTGCTTATAATTTCTGCTGTGAACATACATATTTTCTGCCTGCCTGCTTTCAATACCTGCTTATACTTGCTTTCAATACATGCCTGCTTTCAGTACCTGCTTATGAAAATACAGATTTTGATGTGAAAATACAGATTTTCAATATAGATTTTGATTGTACAGATTTATTTTATAAAGATTTTTTATAGAGATTTATACAAATTTATCATTGAGAATATTTGTTGTTTAAATTAGGTGTTATCTTGCATAGTATAGATTCAAGTAGCGGTGCCGGTGTTATTGAAAATGACAAAAAACCTTTTTGGAAATATGTGACAAGAGGGAACAAGTTAACTGAAGGTGGTGGAAGTATAAGTTGGACATGTAATTTTTGTGGTAAGCTTTACAAAAGCTCATACACTCGCGTGAAGGGTCATTTATTGAGGATCAAGAGTAGCGGAATCGGAGCATGTAATAAGGTTCCGGTTTCCACGTACAAGGACATGTTGAAAGAAGATAAAGATGCTCAAGAGCTTATTGAGCGACGACTTCCAAAATTTATACCGGTGGCTCCAAGTACTTCAAGTGGAGTTGGAAGTGTTGGTGATAAGCGGAGAAGAAAAGATGATCCAAGCGGAAAGAATCCAATTTCTAGTGCATTCAATAATGAGGATAGAGCTCATTTGGATGCTTTAATTGCTAGGGCATTTTATTCGGCGGGGTTGCCTTTCAATTTAGCAAGAAATCCTTATTGGAGAGAATCATATTCTTTTGCTGCTAATCATAATCTTGCAGGATATGTACCACCCGGATATAATTCACTAAGAACCACCATGTTGTTGAAGGAGAAGATAGAAATTGAAAAAAGATTAGCTCCCATTCCAGGGATGTGGGTAGAGAAAGGAGTTAGTATTGTAAGCGACGGATGGAGCGATCCACAAAGAAGACCACTCATTAATTTTATGGCAATAACTGATTCAAAAGCAATGTTCTTGAAGGCGGTTAATTGTGAAGGTCAAACTAAAGACAAGTATTTTATTGCCTCTTTGATTAGAAAGGTAATTTTAGAAATCGGATATGAAAAGGTTGTTCAAGTTATAACGGATAATGCGGCAAATTGTAAGGGGGCGGGCCAACTAATTGAGAGTGAGTTTCCATCAATTTTTTGGACTCCTTGTGTGGTGCACACTCTCAATATAGCTTTAAAGAACATATGTGCCGCTAAGAATTCGGAGAATAATGCAGTTACATATGAAGAATGTTCGTGGATTACTCGTATTGGTGATGATGCCGTGTTCATTAAGAACTATATAATGAATCATTCCATGAGATTAGCTATGTTTAATGAGTTTGTGGGCTTAAAATTATTATCCATTGCCGAAACTCGTTTTGCATCAATGATCATCATGTTAAAACGATTCAAACTTATAAAGAATGGACTCCAAAGAATGGTTATTAGTGATCATTGGCTTCTATATCGTGATGATGATATGGAAAAGGCGAGACATGTGAAAGAGAAAGTGTTAGATGATGATTGGTGGGATTCCATTAAGTATGTTCTTTCATTCACCGCTCCTATATATGACATGATTCGCTTTTGCGATACAGATAAGCCTTGTCTTCATCTTGTATATGATATGTGGGATACAATGATTGAAAGGGTGGGGAAGGCTATCTACTCTCACGAGAGGAAAAGAGAAGAAGATGTGTCTACCTTTTTTGAGGTAGTACATGCTATCCTTGTGGATCGTTGGAACAAAAATAACTCCACTTCATTGCTTTGCGCATTCCTTGAATCCAAGGTACTTATCTTTTGTAATTATAAATTTAAATATTGTCTTTTGTATGATTTATTTTTAACTCAATATATTTTTTTATTTCACTAGGTATTATAGTGAACAATGGATAGCGGAAGATCAAAATAGAGTTGCTCCGTATAAAGATCCGGAAGTTAGCAAGGAAAGGTTTAAATGCTTGAAAAAGTATTTTCCAAGCTTAATGGAGCGCAATGTTGTCGCCAAGGAGTATGCGGAGCTCATTGACAAATCGGGAGATTTTAACGATTATGATTTTATTCAAAATCGTTATCTCTTAGATCCAAAGACTTGGTGGATAAATCATGGATCGCCGGCCCCTTCACTCCAAACCATTGCATTGAAGCTATTAGTACAACCATCATCTTCTTCATGCGCCGAGAGAAATTGGAGTACTTACTCCTTTATCCATTCAATGAAAAGGAATAGAATGACACCACAACGTGCAGAAGATTTAATAAGCATCCATAGCAATCTTCGACTTCTTTCTAGAAGAGATCAAAAGTACAATGAAGGAGAGTCTATATTGTGGGATATTGCGGGCGATGGTTTTGAGTCATTTGAAGATGTAGGTACACTTGAGATAGCTAATCTATCACTTGATGAACCAAGGTTGGAGCTCTCGATTATTCAAGAAGATGATGAAGTCGATACTATTGAAGATAATGTTTAATTTTGTAACTTGAAATTTTGCATGTGAATGTAACGAAACAATGATCAATTGATGTGGACATGTGATATTGTTTTTTTATGATACTTGTTTTATTAAATCTTCTCTATAATTATACATGTTTATGTGAAGAGTTTGATGATCATCATTACATATTATGTGAAGAGTTTGTTTATGTGAAGAGTTTGATGGCCATCATTACATATTATTGAATGTAGTGATTGAGATGGTAACTTAGTTCGTTAGTTGTATTTTTTATATTAATTAATACTTGTATTAATATAATTAAAAAATAAAAATAAAAAAACGTTTCCCGTATCTGTATTTTTTTAAAAATCACATTTCCCGTATCCGTTTCGTATCGTATCCCGTATCCCGTTTCCGTCCCGGTGCAACGTAGCCTATCACCAAGGGGTTTTTGATCAGGTGTCCACACACCAAGTGAGCTTTTGATCAGGTGCTCTAACCCAACCACAGGTTTTTGTTCAGGTGCCCTGCCACCAAGGAGTTAACTTTTGAAGGGAGTTAGAACCATGTACAAGAAGGGATAAAAAGGGTTAGATGTTCTTCTCTGTCAATAATCTGAGAGAAGACTTTAGTGGAATGATGTTGTAAGGCTCCCCCTGTCTGATTGAAATTGTTGACAGCTTGAAGATGAAGCTTTCTCTTGAAAAAGATATCTTTCTTGTTAGCTGATGAATCTGAGAGACAGAAGTTTCTCAGATTATTTGTTGCTCTTTGAAGATTTGAAACTTGCAGCAGAGATCTGAGAGATTGATCTTGATGATGTTCTCAGAGAATGAAATGTGCTGCTTGAGGAAGATGATCTTTCTTTTTGACTTTTTGAATATTTCTCTCTCGACTGATACTCTGATATTTTCTTTCTGTTACTGATATCTTTCTTCTGGGTATCCCACTTCCTTAGAAAGAATGATAATGGATTTGAAATTCAAATCTCTGAATAGGAATAGAATAATCAACATTAATTATTTCCTTGGAACTGCAACTGATTCAGCAAATCTTTAATCATTTTCCTTTTCAATAAATGATTTCCTTTTCTAATGTAAGCCAACGACTACTTTCTCGGGAAGAGAATAGAAAGGGGAATAAACAAAGGAAGGATAGAATCTTGTCTTATCTGGAAGAATAAATCCATTGCTGATAGTCAAACTGAGTTCTGAGAAAATATAACTGATCTGAATAAACTGAGAGAAAATTCGTCGAGCTGAGATAGAAATTTGTCGATCTGAAAGATGAGTTCGTCGAACTGAACATCTGATACTGATTCGTCGAACACAGGCTGGAGTTCGTCGATCTCAAGTTAGAGTTCGTCAGACTGAAGAATTCGTCGACCGCTGAGCCGCTGAGACGCTGAGAATTGAAGATCGTCGACCGCTGAGACTGAGGCAAGCCGTTCGTCGAACGCAGAGTGTAAGCCGTTCGTCGAACGCAGAGAGCAATTCGTCGAACGCAGTAATGAGTTCGTCGAACGCAGAAGCTTAGAGATTTCCTAAGTTCTAGCTATCTTATCAGCCTAAAACTATGACCCTTTAGACTATACATTGGGGGTCAACTTAATCCTAGTCAACACATAGTAATCCTAGCCCAAATCAGTAATAGGGTTGTTCCAACACATATGAGTACTCCAAATGACCGTAAAAAATATACATAAATATTACAATATTTATTTTATAAAAAATATACGTATATTATTAAATTTTCATCATTAATTTTCCAAATTATTGTCAAATCAACTCTAATAAAATTGACATGCCTAATAATAGCCTACATAGTAGGAGTAGGTATAGGAGCTCTACTAAATTTTTTTAAACTTTATGAATTTTTATCATTACTTTTAATTTAAGAATATGATACAATTACTTAAATGGACATTTTACTTTTTTTTTTAAAATATATTATAATTTATGTTAAGTTATTAGATAAAAACAATAAGCTATATTTGGCAATCTTGAATGTTGCACCAAAGACCACTTTTACTATATAGTAGTTAAAGATATATATATATATATATATATATATATATATATATATATAAGATGGGGGTTTAGAGCTTCCATCATAGACGACTCAGATCGTACGCCGATAATGGATGCCTAAACCCTCAAAATAGACCAGAAAAAAATATAAAAAATATCCAAAAACATAAAACAGCGGGCTAGATGCGGATATAGCCCAGATCGTCAAGATGCAGCTCCGATCAGTGCATACGACGCGTATAAACACGCACTTGCTTTGGATGGCGATCCCCATCAACTTCCCCCGACTCAAAAGCATTCATCTCTGCTGAATGAAGATGATCATACTGCTGGTGTAGGGCAGGGGCTAGTTGAGCCAGCTCGGGAAGTATGACACATGTATCATCAATGTCTGGACGCCCTCTCCAACGAACTATCTCCAAGTCGGACCGGTAGGAGTAGCGACGTATTCATGCACCATAACATGAGTGATACTTTCCATCAACTGTCCTGTACTCATGGGACTCTCACTATGCTCTGGTGGGAACAGTGGATCCAGCGGTGGTGCCTCAGTACCTTGAAGTGCGCGGGGCCAGGTAGGGGTGGGGTGAGAAGGCTGGGGAGGAGGATAAAGTGGATGCTGCCGAGGAGGGGAATCATGAGTGGCTTCGGTATGCGGATCCATGTACTCACACGGCTCATAGTATGGGGTTAGGTCCTCTATATTGAACACAAGGTGAATGCCCTTATCCTTAGAGAGGTCTAGCTCATAAACATTTGTCCCAATCTTTCTCAAGATTGTAAATGGATCCATTCGCTTAACATTCAACTTTCTAGCCGGCCCGCGGGGGAGCCGCTTCACACGGATGCGAACCATCACCCAGTCGCCTTCACAAAATACTTGCTCACGCCTATGAATATCTGCATAAGACTTATAAATTTCATTGCTAGATGTTATCTTTCGACAGATTGAATCATGCAAGCAAGTCATGCAAATGATGAAAAAATGACTCGGCGGACACACTAGGTCATGACTCAAGGGGAGCCGGGATCAGGTCGGTCGACTTCCTTGGATCGTACCCTAATACTACGTGAAATGAGCTTAGACATGTGGAGCTATTGACCGAGCTATTATACACGAATTCGACTATAGGAAGAATCGAATTCCAACTCGACGCGCGTTAACCCACTAGGCATCACAACAAATTTCCTAGACTCCGATTTACTACCTCCGTCTGACGGTCCGTTTGGGGATGGTAGGCAGATGAAAAGTTAAGGGCCGTCCCTGTTTTTTGCCATAGAGTCTTCTAGAAGTAACTCATAAACCGAACGTCGCGATCAGAGACTATGGTCTTGGGGAGACTGTGTAACCTAAAAACATCTCGAATGAAGAGTGAGGGATCCTGAGAGACATCCGAAGTTTTGCGACATGCAATAAAATGGGTCATTTTAGAGAACCGGTCTATAACTACGAATATGGAATCGTTCTTCCTAAAGCTGCGTGGGAGTCCCAATACGAAATCCATACTGATGTCTACCTAGGGATGGTGGGGAACCAGTTGCGGTGTGTACAAGCCCGTATTTTGTCTGGCCCCTTTGGCCGTTTGACATACCCGACAGGGGCGAATGATACGAGCCACATCCCTTTTCAGGTTTGGCCAATAAAAGCGATCCTCAACTAAAGCAATTGATTTGTCCCTGCCAAAGTCGTCGACGACACCAACGACGTGCATCTCTCAGATCAGATAGTCTTGATATGAGGTAAGTGGGATGCACAATTGGGACCCCCGATAAAGATAACTGTCTGTAATAAGGAACCCATCAATGAGATCTTGGGGCACTACTGAGGGACGCATATACCGTGCCAAAGTCTGGGCTGAAGGGGTAATTGTTGATAATGTGCTCAAACCCCATCACCCTCGTACTAAGCTTATGTAAAAGACTAACTCAATGACTAATGACGTCGACTGACTTGTTCTCAACACCAGCTTTGTGTTTGAGAACATAGTGAAACTCTTGCGTGAATTCAACCCATTTTGTGTGTCAGTGACTCAGCTTCCGTTGTGATTCTAAGTATCGTTTGGTGGTTTGAATATAAAAGATGAATTCTTTTGAGAGGAGATAGTGACGCCAATAACGCAAAGCCTGAACCACGACGTAGAACTTCAGATCATAGATCGAGTACTTTTGCCGGGCCTCATTCAATTTATCACTAAAGTAGGCAACTGGATGACCCTCCTGGATCAACAGTCCACCTATACCTACTCCAGACGCATCACAAGAGACTTTAAACACCTTGCTAAAATCGGGTAATCGCAGAACCGGGGCTGAGGATAACTTGTCTTTGATCTCCTCGAAGGCCTTAGTGGCCTCTTTAGTCCATACAAAGTCACCTTTACGGAGACAACTCATAATGGGGGCCATGATACTGCTGAAACCTCGGACGAACCTCCGATTAGAATGTGGTAAGTCCATGAAAGCTGCGAGCCTCGTGGATGTTCGATGGGACGGGCACTCACGAATGGATCTGACCTTGCTAGGATCCACCGAGACGCCAGATGCAGATAACTGGTATGGGAAGAGGAGGAATGGCTTGGTTTTGGGCTGGGGAGGGGCAGAATACCTGGTAGGAGGCGGCTGGAGGCGGCGGGATGGGAAACCTCCTGCCTTCTCCCGTCGCCTCCCACCAGGTATTCCGCCCCTCCCCAGTCCAGAACCGGGCCATTCCTCCTCTTCCCGTACCAGTTTGCTGCCACCATCACCTTCCCACCTCTGATCTGCGCTTCCATTTTCCTCCCCCTCCGTAAATCACCTCCCCAACGGGATCCATGCACAAAAGTCTTGTTAAACCTAGATGACCCCAAACAACCCTAATACATGCATATATATATATATGAGATGGGGGTTTAGGGCTTCCATCATGGACGACTCAGATCGCGCGCCGATTATGGATGCCTAAACCCTCAAAATAGACCATAAAAAAATTCAAAAATATCCAAAAACATAAAACAACGGGCCAGATGCGGATATGGCCCAGAACGTCAAGATGCAGCTCCGATTAGCGCCCACAATGCGTATAAACACGCACGTGCTTTGGATGGCGATCATGAAGATCCTCATCAACTCCCTCCGACTCAAAAGCATTCATCTCCGCTAAATGAAGATGATCATACTACTGGTGTAGGACTGGGGCGAGTCGATCCAACTCGGGAAGTATCAATGGCTGTACGCCCTCTCCAATGATCTAAGTATCTCCAAGTCGGAATGGTAGGAGTGGCGCCGTACTCATGCGCCATAACATCAGTGATACTCTCCATCAACTGTCTTGTACTCATGGGACTCTCACTGTACTATGGTGGGAACAGTGGATCCATCGGTGGTGCCTCAGTACCCTGAAGTGTGAGGGGCCTGGTAGGGGTGGGGTGAGAAGGCTAGGGAGGAGGATAAGGTGGATGCTGCTGAGAAGGGGAAGCATGAGTGGCTTCAGAATGCATATCCCTGTACTCACATGACTCATAGTATGGTGTTAGGTCCTTTATATTGAACACATGGTGAATGCCCATATCCGTAGGGAGGTCTAACTCATAAGCGTTTGTCCCAATCTTTCTCAAGATTGTAAATGGATCCATTCGCTTAGCATTTAACTTTCTAGCTGGCCCGTGTGGGAGCCGCTCCACACGGATGTGAACCATCACCCGGTCGCCTTCACAAAATACTTGCTCACGCCTGTGAATATCTGCATAAGCCTTATTGATTTCATTGCTAGATGTTATCTTTCGACGGATTGAATCATGCAACTCATGCAAATGATGGAAAAAATGACTTGGCGGATGCACTAGGTCGTGAATCAAGGGGAACCGAGATCAGGTCAATCGGTTTCCTAGGCTTGTACCCTAATACTATGTGAAATGCGCTTAAACCTGTGGACCTATTGACTGAGCTATTATACACGAATTCGGCTATAAGAAGAATCAAATCCCAACTCGACGTGTGTTCACCCACTAGGCATCACAATAAATTTCCTAGGCTCCAGTTTACTACCTCTGTATGACCGTCGGTTTGGTGGTGGTAGACTGATGAAAAGTTTAAGGGTCGTCCCTGTTTTTTGCCATAGAGTCTTCCAGAAGTAACTCATAAACCGTACGTCGCGATGAAAGACTATGGTCTTGGGGAGACCATGCAACCTAAAAACATCTCGAATGAAGAGCGAGGGAACCTGAGGCATCCGACGTCTTGTGACATGCAATAAAATGGGCCATTTTAGAGAACCGGTGTACAACTACGAATATGGAATCGTTCTTCCTAAAGGTGTGTGGGAGTCCCAATACGAAATCCATACTGATGTCTACCCAGGGCTGGTGGGGAACCGATAGCGGTGTGTACAAGCTAGTATTTTGTCGGGTTCCTTTGGCCGTTTGGCATACCCGATAATGGCGAATGACACGGGCCACATCCCTTTTCAGGTTTGGCCAATAAAATCGATCCTCAACTAAAGCAATTGATTTGTCCATGCCAAAGTGGCCGGCGGCACCATCACCGTGCATCTCTCAGATCAGATTGTCTCAATATGAGGTAAGTGGGATGCACAGTCGGGACCCCCGATAATTGAGAGATGCACTCCGGCATTAATCGTAATTAGCAATTTTCTGAAGATAGGCCATAAAAATACAAAAAAATATCCAAAAACATAAAACAGCGGGCCAGATGCGGATGTGGCCCGGATCGTCAAGATGTAGCTTCGATCAGCCCCTACGACGCGTATAAACCTGCATGTACTCTGTATGGCGATCCACATCACCTATTGGCCACCAGTTAGACATCCAATATAGCTGGCATTATTCTGGTTTTAAGTATTTTTTTAATAAATAATATCTTTGTTTTGTCCTACTTCATAAAGACTTCTCATATCTCCTATTTATATTCTAGGCTATATCTTGTGTACAATTTGAATTTAGCATTCAAGAACACTGTTAGCATGCATATTGTAGTCGTACATTTTCAAATTTATCTTGAAATGATGTTTGGATTGGCATTAACGATGAATAATCAATGTTCTCTTCCTATTTTTTTTTTGATAAATCTATTATTCTTGCAGAGGATATAGTTTAATTTATTGATGTGCAGCATGCATTTCTCTTATCTGGGTGAGATTGCAAACATGCACTTCACACATTTTCTCATTAGATGATGCATGCGTGAAGAGAACTCAACTGTGGAGAAATATCCAATATACTCGTCCTACATTTTTTAAATTAAACTGTTATTCTTATAATTACTGAATGTTGAGGATATACTTAATATTTTTATATGGGCATTCATGTATCTGTTTTCATTTAATACGAAGCTGATTTGATCCGGAAGTTCTTTTTCTATTGTAAAGAAAAAGGTTTATATAGTTTTTTGAGGTTATGTTGCTTGAAATTGATTAGCTGAAAAACTAAAGAAATGGATTTGATTTTGCACCGAGTAGAATATCATCTTGGACAACTGAAGGCGAAGATAGCAAAACTAAGAACACAATTATTGGAGCCCCCTAAGGTACACTACATACTCTATCCATCTCTTTAATTTCTTGAAATATTCGTAATTAGCAATTTTCTTCTTCCCTGTACCCTGCTACTTTAGGGTCTCGTAGTTCAAACATGACAATTAGTAAAAAAAAGATTTATTGTCCATACTCTTGAAGGTTGTAGTATGCATCGTTAGGGTTTGACTCCACTCAAAGTATTCTAGTAAGGACCATCAGATTTGGAATGACCTTATATAGTACCTCCAACGTAAAGTCTAGTCCTAGGATGACACGAAACCCATTAGTCACTACCGAGTCGGTTTTGACACGCGCGGACATATACTTAATTATTCAACAATCTCCTCCTATGTTCGCCGCAAACCCGACGTCGAAATGAGTGGTTTATGCAATGTTCTTCCAAACATGAATCATTCACAAACGTGTCTCACACCTGTTAAGCAAAATTAGACTTAAGGAAAAATGTATGCAAGCATAAGAAAGCATAAATCTCAGCAACATCACACAACAGTCTCAAGTACGATCCTAGCGCAGGTTCAACACACCTATTGGCTCAAGATCAACAAAAGAGCTATATAGTCCAAAACCAATAAGTGTATCAAATAGAGCTAAATAATGCTCTAAGTAGAGATAAAGCAAAAAAAGAAACAAATAACACTATAACTGTCATCATCCTCAGATGTACAGCAGGTCATCCTGATCTGGATCCCAGTCAGCAAATGCTCCTCCATCTCCAGCATCTTATGTAATTTTTAACAGAGAATTTCATTTAGAATAAATTCAGACATTTGAAAATGTACATGTATCTAGTTCTACTGTTAGAACGTAGTACTTCTATAATTAGCTAGAATGACACATACTTAGAGTATTATAGGTTCTACCTCAGAATTCATTATCTGTATCCAACGAAACGATCTTATGGACTTCTGGACACTGCAGCTGTATCTGTGTTCCAATATGGAATGTCACGGTTACTGTTCTTCTAAAGTTAACTGGAAAACATCAAGTTTGGAATGATACAAATTAACAGAAGATGGTTCAAACCGAGTCAGATTGTGTTATCAGATTTGGAATAACACTAGCTTCCAATGTAAGAAAGACGAATCCAAGTGAAGTTATTAACATCAGATTTGGAATGAAATAACTTACCAGATTCGTGCTCAGCAACCAAGAGCATCAACCGAGCACAACATGCTTGCTTTGACAAAGAAAATCAGAAAATATCAAAACATTGACTTGGACTAGACTGATCTAAATCGTCTTTAGTCCCATTTTCCCCACTGTTTTGATTAGTCGATCATTGGACATTTCTTTCGTCAATGGATCAGCCAGGTTATCCTTCGATCACACATCGATCAAAGTTATAATTTCTTGTTCTTTCAGATAATTCAACAAATCATGTCTCAGTCGTACATGTCTCCTCGTAGTATTATAGAGAGTATTTTTAACAACTTGAACTACTGCTTGATTATCACAATACCAACTCAACGAATTGACTTGTAACCTAGATAAGGGAATATCTAGAATCAAGTTTCTGATCCAGTCTGCCTCTTCACCAGCCGAAGCTAAGACAAACAACTCGGCTTCCATAGACGACAAAGCTATACAAGTCTGTCTTTTGGATTTCCAAGTAATAGCAGCTCTATCCAAAGTGAATATATCCACTGGTAGACTTACTGTTACTAACTTCTGAACACCACGAAACATTAGAGTATCCATCCACAGGAGGGTGACCAGTATATCATAGAACATGATCTTTAGTACCTCTCAGGTATCTCATCAACCTATTTAGGGCATCCCAATGCTCTTTGCCTGGACTACTGGTAAAACGGCTTAACATGCCAACATAGAAGACAATGTTTGGTCTTGTACAACTTGTGGCATACATGAGACTACCAATTATCCTTGAGTATTTCACTTGATCAATGCTGACCCCTACATTAGGACTCAACTTGACATTGTGATCAAAAAGTGTCTCCACTAGCCTACAATCTTTGTATTTCCAGGTAGAAAGATTACTCTATATAATAAGCTTGACTAAGAGTAACTCGACCCTTGTACATTCTGACTTTTATACCTAATAGAGTATCAACAGGACCAAGGTTCTTCATGTCAAATTCTTTTGCGAGAGTGGATTTAATATCCCTCACTGCAACAAAATCCTACCCTAGAATCAACATGTCATCCACATATAGACATGATGGCTGTCTTATTTGACATTGAGCGATGATAAGACATTTATCAGAGAGACTAGACTGAAATCCAAAACTCTTTACCATTTGGTCTAATTTCATATGCCACATCTTAGACGCTTGTTTAAGCTTATAAATTGATTTTTCTAATTTGCACACTTTATCTTTTAGATCTTTATGTACATAACCTTCGGGTTATGTCATGTAGATCTCTTCATCAAGCTCTCCATTTAAGAAGGCTGTCTTTACATTCATCTGATAAACTATAAAAGTCTCGATAACTAAAGCGAGAAGAATTATTATAGTCGATAGGTGAATAAACATCAAAATAGTCTATTCCCCCTGCTATTTATAACCTTTAGCTACTAAGCGTGCTGTATCTGGCTATATACCCATCACTATGTAATTTCTTCTTCAACATCCACTTGTATCCTAGGACTTGAGCTCTTTTCGGCAGGTTAACTAGATGTCAAGTGTTGCTCTATAGCAGCGAGTCTATCTCATCATCAATGACTTCTGCCTACATCAACGAATCTCTAGATCTTATTGCTTCCTGATAGGAAAATGAATCATCCTCTAAGTGATAGGTGACAATTTTCACCATAGTTCTTAGGGATTCTATCTCTTGTAAACGCTTTAACTGGAACAAGTTCAACCTCTAAAGGTTGAGGAGCAGTGCCAGAGGGTCCAGCTTCAGGTTCTACAGTAGATTCTGAAATTATGTCAGTAGTCCTTGGGACGGTTAAGTCATGATCTTTGACAAACTTATTTTCAAAAAATACGACATCTCTAGATTCTATCACTGAATTAGTGGATAAATCTAGAAACCTATCAGCTGCACTATCTTCTGCACTACCTAGATAGACACAAGTTGTTGTTCCAGGTCCCACCTTAGGTCTCTTAAGGTCTCCTAACATAAGCAATACAACCCCAAATCTTTAGAGTATCAAAACTACAAGGATGACTATGCCACAACTCATAAGGAGTAGAAATGAGCTTAGAATGATGCAATCTAGAATGTGATTTGCAGTTAACACTGCTTCTCCCCAAAAAGAATTAGACATGTCAGCTGTGAGTAACATATAATTCAACATTTCTGTTAAAGTTCTATTTTTCCGCTCAGCAACACCATTGGACTGGGGTGAGTAAGGAGCTGTGGTCTCATGGATTATACCCTCAGAGACACAAAATTCTTTGAACCCGGTTGCAGTGTATTCTCCCCCCACGATCACTTCTAAATCTCTTGATCTTTAAGTTTAACTGATTTTCGACACGAGATTTGAATATCTTAAAAGTCTCAAATGCTTCATCTTTCGATTTCAGAAGATAAACATGACAATATATGGAATAATCGTCTATGAATGTAATAAGATACTTCCTTCCCCCTCTAGTGACATGACTTCTGAAATTACAGAGGTCGGAATGTATTAATTCAAGAAGTTGTGTGCTTCTAGAAACCGACTTGAAAGGTATTCTAGTGACTTAGTTTGTGCACACACCTCACACTTGTCAAATCGAATAGATAGATCTAAAGTGATGTTATGACTTTTAGCTAGATCTCACATTTTTCTATAGTTTACATGTTCAAGTCTGTTGTGTAACAACTTTGGATCAATTAGAGTAGAACTCACTTGATTAATGCTATCATTGTTTAGGCTAAGTCTATACATTCCATTGATCATGTACGCACATCCAAAGTAGTGAGAATTAACTGTTAACGTTATTCTACCGTTGAAAGTTGTGAAAGTCATTCCAGTCTTATCTAACAAACTCATTGAAATTAAATTCATAGTTAAACTAAGAACTACTCAAACATGCTTTAGAGTTCAAGATTTACCTGAAGAGAGGACCAACTCTGCTGTCCCAACATGAGTAACCTCGGTCTCTCCTACATTGCAGTTCTCCACTTTGTCTGTGACCTCCGTGACCTCAGTTAGAAGACCCCTGTCATTTGTCACATGACAGGTAGCACCGCTGTCTAACCACCACTCAGAAGATACACTGCGGTGACTACTCCCATTCATAGCCACAATCGACTTGTGATCAGAGTTATCTACCAGCATGTTAGCTGCATTCTATGAGGCTTCCTCCTCCTTCGGCTTATACTCTGCGGGCAGTAACCCCACTTGCCGCAGTTGTGGCACTTGCCCTTCTTTCTTTTAAAAGTAGGCTTTTTGGCCGGCAACTGTGTAGAAGCTTCACCTTTAGGTGCCGGTGGCTTCCGATGAGGCTTGCCGGATCGAGAAACGAAGTTGGCAACCTGTGAAGATTGACCACCTTGCTCCAAGTTTTTACCAGCAACGTTTTGATCCTCAATGTGGATGAACTTCTTGAGTTTATTTAGTGCGATCCTCTCCTTCAGTCTTGAAGGTGATCCACTCAGGAGGCAGTTTGCTTAGAATCAGACTCAAAAAAAGATTGTCAGACATCTCAGACTGATCGTATTCCAACTTGTGACGCATATTCTCCAGTTCTATGAGCTGAGAGGTGACTGACGAGTTCACATTGAACTTGAAGTTGAAAAACTTCTCTCCGTGGAGAGTTTTCTACAACCCCTTTTTCTTTTGGAAGTGTGCGTTCAAGCGATCCCAAATCTTTTTTGCAGTCTTATACGCACCGTAGGTTATTGTAAGTTGAGGATTCATGGAGTTCAAAAGATAGTCCCTGCAGAAATCCTCGTCTTTGCTCCACTGATATTCGTTCACGTTTTCACGAGTCGTGGCGAAATCACTAAGAACGGTGTAGATGATCTCACGTTCTTTCATTTCCAGTTAGACATGCAGTTTCCAACTGTGAAAGTCAGTGGCGTCAAAGGACTGCAACTTAACAATGTCGTATGCGCTTCGCTTCGACATCTTGGACTTAAGCAGAAAAACTTGGAAAGAATTCACCTGATCCTAGTAGAGATATGCCAATCCACTTCAGATCCAATCCAGAGCTAAGTCCACAACTCCTGCTGGCTGAGAACAGGCCTTTGTCGTCGAGAAAGTACTCTGCCAAATGTCATTTTGAAGACTGCCAAATGTCGTCGAGATTTCAAGCAGATGTCGTCGAGATTTCAAGCAGACAGATATCGTCGAGATGACCAATATCGTAGAGACGACTGAACAATATCGTAGAGATGACAACGAAGACTGACCAATATCATCGAGATGACAACGAAGACTGACCAATATCGTCGAGACGACTGGCCAATATCTCCGAGATGACAACGAAGATTGACCAATATCGTCGAGACGACTGACCAATATAGTCGAGATGACAACGAAGACTGACCAATATCGTCGAGATGACCAATATCATCGAGACCACTGCCAAATGTCGTCGAGACGACTGACCGATATCATCGAGATGACAAGTCAATGTCTCTTTGTCGTTGAGATCACTAGCTTAACGACGAGATTACCTATATGTCGGCGAGAAACTCGACCTTGTCGACGAGAAGACCAGTCGACGAAAACTTAAGAACCCAAAATATCTACCCAGCAAGAAGCCACAAAGACCTAGATCTGGCATCGACGTCGGCAGATATACAGCGGCAGGAGCAAGAAGGTGTTCTCCTCCTGGCGGCGGCTAGGTCTTGAGTAAGATATCCAGCGGCGGCAAAGTCACAGCAGCGGCGGGAACGAGGAAGACAGATCTCCTCCACCTCCTGGCGGCGACGACTACGGGGACGAGGACTTTGAAGAACTCCTACTCCTTATCAATCAATGACGAGCAACCATGAGCGAAGAATCATTGTTCTCCTTCTTCGATCGAGCAGCGGAGAGCAAGATCTGCGCACGGGAGCAGCGACGATGATGGCGGAAGAAAATCACGAGCGCTAAGCGAGGAAACCTAACGCATGTTACTTTGAGAATGTTAGGGTTTGGCTCCTCTCAAAGTATTCTACTAAGGACCATCAGATTTGGAATGACTTTATATAGTACCTCCGGCGTAGAGCCTAGCCCTAGGATGACACGAAACCATTAGTCACTACCGAGTCGGTCTCGACATACGCGGACATATACTAAATTATTCAACATGTATTTATCCCTTTCATTTGATTTGATTTTTGTTTTGCGTGCCTGTCACATAATATTTTGTCTGTGCATTGCAATTTTAAAAAATGCGGGAAATTTAGCAATTGGCGGATTTTAATTCTATATGTTAAGAATATAGTTTATTGCTCTTTTATTCTTTGTTTCAAGTTTTCTATTTGTTATTACATTAAATCAGGGCTCTAGTGGAGGTGGAGAAGGTTTTGAAGTTACAAAATTTGGCCATGGTCGTGTGGCACTAATAGGATTTCCCAGGTTTGTTTTCCATGGCCGACTTTATAGTTTATGCTATCTTACTATCTTTGTTAGGGGGAATTAAAATGTGTTTCAGGATGTTAATATCTGATTTCATATGAAATTTATGATGCATGGTTTATTTCTAGTAGTAATAACTTTGGTGTTTCAGCTAAACTGCTCAGTAGACGAGGCATTCTGCAGCTTTGCTTAAACGTAGTTAATGCTTATTACAATTGTTGACCTAGTCAATATTTCCATTTTCTATCATTTCAGGGCATCTGTTATAGAATTACCGTGACCATTCGGCTCCGTGGACCTTTACAAATGATGTATCTATCTTGGAAATGATTTAAATACATGTCATGACTTTTAAAAGCCATATATCCGTCTTGAAAATATTCCCTGTAATATTGAAGCCAAAAGCATGGAAAATTTTGGTCTTTCATATTTTAATTTCCCATGGTTCTATTTGAGCTCTGTTTGAAGAGAAGGCTAGGTTGACGCAGGATGAATCTATCGGTGGAGAACGTGCGATGCCCTAAACTTAGATGCAATGCAAGTGAGTAATCGACGAATGCAGTGGACCAATGACCAACCTTAGAATGACGTGGAAGCTTGCGCGCAATCCAATGAACTAAAATACCAATTGATGTAGGGTAGATTAAGTGTGTGTAAATACTAACATACAACCCTAGATGAAGTGTCGGGGAAATAACTCTACAACTTTGTGTTACTACATGCAATACACAAATTCAATAGAGAAATCAACAACAAGCTATAAAAGATGAAATCCTAAGCAATAATTTAAGCAGTACATATTATTTCTTTAGGCAAAGCAAGCTTGGTCTTTTTTCCGCGTAGAGGGCCAAAGCAAGAGTGTGCTGGCGAATAGATCCTGCATCAAAAATAATCTAGAGCAAACAACCACGATACTATAGATCCAAGTAAGTATGAAATCACAACACCATATTAATTATGAAAACGAAGATCTATACAACAAAGTAATACTCACGAGGTAAGGGGTGCCGGAAAGAGGTAGATCCAACAGAAGGCGATGCAAGGTTGCTTTCCCGGAACTAGAGGTGGCTGTGGATTTGAGGCTGTTGGTGTCCGAGTTGAAGGAAATAATAATGTCAAATGATGTAAGAGGAGCCAAAAAGACGTTAATAACCCGGTCGGGTATTACAAAATACAAGCGAATTGAAAGGTTTATCTATATAAATTACAACTCTCCCCCTCATGTCGGACGGAAGATATCAGTCATCCAGAGTTTATGGATGTCATCAGTAAATACATCACATCTCAAGCTTTTGGTGAAGACATCTGTTAGTTGATCTTTGGAATGAACGAAAGGAGTGACCAAGTTTCCTTTATCCATGTGGCCTTTGATAAAGTGTCGATCGATCTCAACATGCTTAGTCCTGTCATATTGAACTGGGTTGTGAGCTATACTAATGGTTGCTTTGTTGTCACAATATAAGGAGGGGGTCATTCTCTTGAAGTCCCAGATCTTGTAACACAGTACGCAACCATAGACATTCACATAGACCTTGAGACATTGACCAGTAACTCAACCTCTGCACTAGATCTAGCTACCACATTCTGCTTCTTGCTACGCCATGTCACCAAATTTTCACCAACAAAGGTGCAATACCCCGTTGTGGATTTCCTGTCATCACGGCTTACAGCCCAATCAACATCAGTGAAGATTTTGATCTTTAAGTGGTTGTTCTTGGAACATGAGGCCACGACCGAGGGCCTTCTTTAAATACCGTAGTACACGATATGCGTCCTCCTGATGTCTGATCCTGGGAGCATGCATATATCTACTCAAGATACCTACAACATATGTAATGTCTGGACGTGTGTGAGATAGGTATATGAGTCTCCCGACCAATCTCGATAGCTCGAGGCATCCGTGCGGTCACCATCACTGTCTTCGTCAATCACATGATTCTCCTCCATATGAGTGATAGCTGGAACGCAACCTAACATCCCGTCTCTTTTAACAGATCCAAAACATACTTACTTCGAGCGATGAAGATATCTTGATTTGATCTCGTCACTTCAATTCCTAGGAAGTATCGTAATCTCCCCAAGTTCTTTATTTCGAACTCGTCAGACAATAGAGCCTTGAGATTTGCAATTTCCTCCGTGTCATCACCGGTGATCAATCATCCACGTGAACAATAAGTACCACAATTTTTTGTCCACATCTTCTGATGAACATGCTGTAATCAGACTGTCCCTGTTTATAGCCTAACTTGAGCATGCCCTTGAGAAACATGCCAAACCAAGCCCTGGGAGACTGCCTCAGGCCATATAACGATTTCCTTAAGTGACAGACAAACCCTTCTTGTCCCTTTTTCACAAATTCAGGATGAAATGTCATATACACTTCTTCATCAAGCTTACAGTGGAGGAAAACATTTTTTACATCCAGTTGATGAAGATCCCTTCCCAAGAAAGCAACACAAGGCAGAAGAACTCGAATGGAGTCCATATTTACTACCGAAGCAAAGGTCTCCTGGTAGTCCACTCCCTAAGTCTGGGTGTATCCTCGAGCCACTAGCCGAGCCTTATAATGCTCAACGTTGCCATCCTGGTTTTGCTTAACAGAGAAAACTCACATAGAACTAAAGCCTTTCTTCTCGGGAAATAGGGTGTTGTGTACATATAGCTTTACCTTTCAGCAATGCAAGGGGAACATATAGATCATCACCAATTTATGAGCATGGGTAAGGTGGTTGAACAACAACGACCTGTTTACCTGTTTGACGACGGTGGTATACAAGAGGAAGAGAAATCAGAGACGTACGCAGAGGAAACTGAGTAGACGTAGGAAACGTAGGAGACGTAGGAGGCATTGTTAGGGTGGAAGGGATGGTACGAGTGGGAGGAATCAAAGGGCGAGGAACAGTAGAATCAGAAGTAATGTCACCAATCTCCCCCTGACGAATGGAGTGAGTCAAATCCATGTAATAGGATTCCTCCTCGCGGAAAATAACATCCATGGTCCAAAAAACATGCTGGGATGGAGGGTGATAACACCGATATCCTTTCGTGATGATGGAATAGCGACTAAAGACACAACGGTGTGTCCGAGGGTTAAGTTTGTCACGATGAGGCTGATTTATGTGAACACAACATACACACTCAAAGACCCGGGGTGGAAGATGAGAAGTATGAACAACAAACGTAGTGGAGAGACGGTCCAGAGGAGTAACATAGTCTAAAACCCGTGAAGGCAGACAATTGATAAGATGAACAACAGTTAGAATAACATCACCCCAATAGGATTTAGGAAGATGCATGATGGTGAGAAGGCGGCCGACAATATCAAGGAGATGCTAGATCTTTCATTCAACAACACCATTTTGGGTAGAGGTGTGAACGTAGGTAGTTTGATGTAAAATACCATAACTGCTGAGATAAGAACCAAACACGCCACGATCATCATATTCCCCCTGTTATCACTACGAAGGACATAAATATTACCATTGAACTGAGTCTGAACCATTTTATGAAAACTTGAAAACAAGGAAAAACTTCAATTTTTCCTTAAAAGATAGACCCAAGTGGTGCGAGAAAAACAATCGATAAAAGTGACAAACCAACGAAATCCAGATAAAGATAAATTAAGGGAAGACATTGATGAGCGTATTTTATATAGTATTTTGGCTCTAGTTTAGCTTGGATTTCATGCGATTTCGCTCCTCTTTTCTAATGTTTAGCATAAAATCTGTAAGAATTTCATCTTGTGTTGTTTGAGCGATTTGTAGCTAGCATATTCCATGCATCTTTTCTTGATTAGAGGGGGATCACCTCCTTCTCTACTTTTCATTTTTTTGTTTATTGTGGCTGTGTGTATGTTTCCATTACCAAATCTGCGTATTCTGGAGTGTATTTGTGCAGGCCCAGCCGTGTGCCGCTTTCCCCAGGTGTTTGGGCACTATTTCGTTATGGAAGCTAGTGGTCGTGCGTTTTTCTTCTCGCACGACCAGTGGACTCCTCCGCGCACGACCACTGGTCGTGCCCGCCTATTGGCCCAAATCATCTCGAGAGACCCCATTTTAGCGCATGGGTTGGTGCACGGGTACTGGACTTTCTTCTCGCACGACCACTGGTCGTGTGAGTTCATTATTTTCCCTTCAGGCGCCGCAAATTTTTTTGCGAGTCCTCATTCCTTCTCGCATGGTTAGTAACAATTCCTTCGCGCACGACCAGTGGCCATGCGCCTAACCGTGCACGATCAAAATTTCTGCTTGGTTATAAATACCGATTTTTGACGGGATTTCTAGAGTCTTCCGCAAGGAGCGATCTAGCTCCGTCCAGTTCGCCGTTTTTCATCTCCAAGGGCTAGGGTTCATCCCCTTGGCTCTCCACATCATCCAAGAGCTTCAAGGTGAAGATAAATCTATCCTTTCTCTCCGCAAGCTAGGATCGTGAAGAGGAAACGTGGACGATGCAAAACCATCGAGAAGACAGGCTCAGTGGATTAGTGATAGTGATTCCTCTACCTCAGACGACAACTGACGATCGAGGCCAACACAGATTCATACTCCGAAGTCCCTCATCTATGGAAGAGTCTCGAGCACTGTTTGTATTTCTCTCTTTGTTTTCCACATATTAGGTAGAGATTTGTGATTGTTTTCTTCTATTTTGATGGTGGTTGGAATGAACATGTCATAAACTTGCTTGTTAATCTTTATTGTGATTTTGTTCTTGGTTTGGTTTATTTCCATTGGAGTAACCTAGGAGGCCTAGTCTCTTGTTGTGATTTTGTGATTCTCATCTCGATTGTGTTTGTGATTGTGATTGTGATTGCGCGAGTGAGTGCCGGGCTGCGTTGTCGTGAGTTAGACACGAGCCGGCATGAGTGAGAGGCTGGCCTTTGCTTTTGCAAGGCTCCACGAGCGAAGTGGAAGCCTACGACCCGCAAGTGTGCGAAGCGGAGGCTTGCGACCCGCAGAAGTGCGAAGTGGAGGCCTACGAGCCGCGGAGGAGCGAAGCTGTGTCGATGACCAGCATAGTTAATTCAGTTTTTCTTTTATTATTCGCAAATCAAAACCTCCCATGAAAAACCGTCGTAAAGACTTCTATCTCAAGTCTCGTCTCTAAAGATAACTCCACCCCGCCGTGTTCCACGTGAGATCGATACTTTTGGGTAACTCCTCGTTTTATTATTACTTGACAACGACCAGCACACTTGCCGTGAGTTGGCATCAAGTTTTTGGCGCTGTTGCCGGGGAACACGACCTGTGAATTACTTGAGAGAGTGTCGAGAGATACAGGTCTTTTTCCATTTGTATATTGAGCTTGTTTTGATTTTGTTGTTTTTTGATTTTCTATTTTTCTATTTTTAAAAATTTAGGAATTGACATTTTCTTCTTTTTATTTTTCTTCGCTCTTGTAAAACCTTTTTGAAATATTCTTCGAATCCAGGTTTTCACCGATTTTACTTTTATAACCGTGTGTAGTTAATTTTTGCTAAATTTTTTTTTTAATTTCCATATCCGATCCACAATGTATACAAATGCGAGATGCATGTGGTGTGGATCTTGTGGTCATACTAGTGATATGTGTTATGTGGGGAGTGTTGAGCTTCAAACGTACCTCTCCATATTGTGCGTCAAATAATTATAACCCTATGCCTCCATAACGAACACCATCCCATTACTGTATCTCGCCTCTTTCGAGGCCAAGGGTTGATCTCAAGTGTTTGTTCTGTTATAGTACGAATCATGCCTTGAAGGATTGTGTCGATTTTAAACAACAGATGAAGGAAGACGATGAGCCTTCTGTTCGGATCGTGTCTTCCTCCCCTCATGATAGCACTCCTTCAGCTTCTGATGATCTATTCGCGGTGCCCCTTTACTTTGATGGGACCGCTGAGGATATGCCCATCAGAATTATTGTGGCTGATCCGTATGTTGTTATTGTGGAGTCGTCTCTCTATGTACATTCATCACCTGTTTTTGATTAAACTGCGGAGGAACCTGATCATATATTATCTGATTTTGATATTATCACTGTTCCTCTATTTTCTTTGCAAAATTTTTCTACACCAATTTTTAACGACTGTCGAAGGTATTGTGCAGGGTGAGGGCTCGGAACCCGAGGCTGCGCCAAAGTGGGATGAGGAGGTTGTTCTCTCTGATGAGGACGATGACTACTTTGAGCCTAATGGTGTGCCGAAATGGGATGAGGAGGATATCCTTTCTGATGAGGAGGTTTGCACTTCTACATTGGACGAGGAGGACCACCTTACCATCGAGGCCCTTGAGTTCTCGGAATCCCCACGCTATGATTCATATGACACCGACAACGATCAATCTTTGAAACCTGCTGGGAGTGAGACCGGGACCACTTTCCCAATGATTGATTATTTTTGTCTTTCCTCTATTTTATTTCTTAACCCCCCTTCATTGTCTGAGCTTGTGCATGCTGAATTTTCACAGGTATTCCAGGAGGATAATGAGCATACCGCTCAAGTCAATGAGGTGAGCATCCTCTTATGTGAGGAGGTTGACCCCCCCTCCGTAGAGGAATTTCCATTCGTTGCTTTCCCCTGCATCCGTTCTGAAGAAGATGGCACCTTGCTGGGCAAGGACACTTTTGGTGAGATTAGCGAGGAGCAACCCTCCTCCTCTTCTTACATCCTATTTCCTTTACCTGTGAAATTCATGTATTATTATTCAGGTAAAGGAGTAACTGTTCTGTCGCCGTATCAGTACCCGCCACCGACACAGATATTGGGAGAGTTACCTGTTCATTTTTCTTTTCATACTTCTTTCAGTTAGAACTTTTTAAATTTAAGAATAAGTCGTGCTGAGGGATATGAAACTCAGTAGTTATCTTATTTTTACATGCATTTTATTTTTTCAAGTCTAGTTAATTAGTAAATTTTAGTTTTTATTTATCTATTTTGTTTTTGTTGGCGCTAACCCTGTATGCAGGATCCGACTGGGTCGTGCACTTTTGTTTGCCAAGCTTTGGGCCTCATTATCACGCCACTTCCGGAATGCCCTTTTCTCGGGCATTGGGTAACGAGTTTTTACCCCCTCTTTATTATTCATGCATTCCTCATATCATTCATCATGATTATTTGCATTGAGGACAATACCATATTTAAGTTTGGGGGTAGTTCGCACTCGTTGCTCGCTCACTTGCCTGAGCACACATTATTTTTGCATTTCTTTTAGCGTGACTTTGGCCAAGTTTTTCAAAAATTTTCAATTTTCTATCGCTCTTGCGCATACTCTATTGCACCCACACGTTATGACTTGAATAGTTGTAAGTTTTTTATTTTCTATTTACTCATTGGTGTGGTTTAAATTAATTAAAAATTAAAATTTGAATCAGGTAGTGGATTGTAGACTCGTACATTGCTCCTAATCGAGTGCACTTGTCTCGGGTAGAATTAGTTTTAGAGTTAATTTCTTAGTGTGTCTTTTTACACATTTTTTTGTAATCTATCGACGGCTTGTACATCCACTTCATGTTAGAACGCGATTGTGTCCGACGCTAGGTAACACTGTGTGTAGTGTCACTAGATGAGTATTATCGGACCACGATGAATGGATGTCCTTTATCGGTGTCTAGAACTCGCTCCTAACGACCTTCGAAGCATGTAGACATTATATGAATTAACTATACTAAAATGATCTAGGCATTTCGTTGGATAGTTTGAGCCTACGCATCCGATCTTATATTCACTACCATTGTTTACCCAAGGTGTGCCTACACCCTCTCCCTTGTTTCACCCCCACCTCACTAGCACCAACGCTTAAAAGCGAAAATCCCACTTAGCACCGAGCTGCGTCTAAAATATTTTTCTCGCTAATTGTTGTGGCGGATTGCCTTTTGTTAGTGATGGCCTTTGCAATTGTTTAGGAATCCTACCTAGTATATTTGTGTGTGTAGGGGGGGGGGGTATTTTGAAAATTTTGAAAATCTGAAATGAAAAAAATTGAAAAAATTTAGTAGAAAAGAAAATCAGAAAAAGAAGAAAAGAGTTGTAGAAAAGTATATTTGGTGGTTGGCTAATGGTGAGTGACCTCATGTGTTAAAATCCAAGTCTGGAGGTGTCACTCTCTCATTTTTCCTCGGTAGTAGTTATTTTGATGCCAACTCCCCTTTTTGCTTAAGTGTGAAATTGAGCTCTCAAGTTTATTATTGATTTCCTCACCTTAAGCCCAAGCCAAAATGTATATCCTAATTCGAGCCCTAAGGATTCGTATAGTCAAATTCATGCGTGTAGCGGAGGTGTGACCGGGCGAGCCTATGACCATCGACATTGATAGATTTCTTTGGAGGCCACCCGGAAGTCGTGTGAGGATAATGCAATTCTTAGTGATCACTACTTTCGCTTACACTATGCTTAGGACAAATCGCTTAGTTCTTTCATTTTGAAGTAGATATCACAGTTTATGATAGATTGTTGAAAATAGGTGTAATTAGTTCATTATACTTAGGATATCTCTCTTGGCTAATTTTACCGTTCACGGGCATGAGATTTCTCTGTCCACTATCTTCTTTCAGCTTTTGATTTGTAATTAGTCTCTTGTACTCCCCGTAGGTAGATAGTTTACTCGGGACGAGCAATTATTTAAGTCTGAAGGTGTATTTGATGAGCATATTTTATATAGTGTTTTTGGCTATAGTTTAGCTTGGATTTAATGCGATTTCGCTCATCTTTTCTAATGTTTAGCATAAAATCTGTAAGAATCTCATCTTGTGTTGTTTGAGCAATTTGTAGATATTTATAGTATATTCCATGCATCTTTTCTTGATTAGAGGGGGATCACCTCCCTCTCTCCTTTTAGTCTTTTTGTTTATTGTGGCTGTGTGGATGTTTCCATTATCATATCTGCGTATTCTGGAGTGTATCTGTGCAGGTCCAGCCGTGTGTAGCTTTCCTCGGGTGTTTGTGCCCTATTTCTCTATGGAAGCCAGTGGTCGTGCCTTTTTCTTCTCGCACGACCAGTGGACTCCTCCGCGCACGACCACTGGTCGTGCTTGCCTATTGGCCCAAATCATCCCGAGAAACCCCATTTTAGCGCACGGGTTGTCACACGGGTACTGGACTTTCTTCTCGCACGACCAATGGTCGTGCAAGTTCATTATTTTCCCTCCAGGCGCCGCAAATTTTGCCGCGAGTCCTCATTCCTTCTCGCACAGTTAGTAGCAATTCCTTCGCGCACGACCAGTGGTTGTGCGCCTAACCGTGCGCGATCAAAATTTCTGCTTGGCTATAAATACTGATTTCTGACCGGATTTCTAGAGTGTTCTGCAAAGAGCGATCCAGCTCCGCTCAGTTCACCGTTTTTCATCTCCAAGGGCTAGGGTTCATCCCCTTGGCTCTCCCCATCTTCCAAGAGCTTCACGGTGAAGATAAATCCATCCATTCTTTCTGCAAGCTAGGATCATGAAGAGGAAACGTGGACGGTGCAAAACCATCGTGAAGACGGGCTCATTAGGGACTGGTGACAACGATTCCTCCACCTCGGACGACAGCCGACGATCGAGGCCAACAAGGATTCATACTCCGAAGTCCCTCCACATTTATGGAAGAGTCTCGAGCACTCTTTGTATTTCTCTCTTTGTTTTCCGCATATTAGGTAGAGATTTGTGATTGTTATCTTCTATTTTGATGGTGGTTGAAATGAACATGTCATGAACTAGCTTATTAATCTTTATTGTGATTTTGTTCTTGGTTTGGTTCATTTCCATTGGAGTAGCCTAGGAGGCCTAGCCTTTTGTTGTGATTTTGTGATTCTCATCTCGATTGTGTTTGTGATTGTGATTGCGCGAGTGAGTGCTGGGCTGCGTTGTCGTGAGTTAGATACGAGCCGGCGTGAGTGAGAGGTTGGTCTTTGCTTTTGCAAGGCTCAATGAGCGAAGCGGAAGCCTACGACCCGCAAGTGTGCGAAGCGGAGGCTTGCGACCCGCAAAAGTGCGAAGTGGAGGCCTACGAGCCGCGGAGGAGCGAAGCGGTGCCGTCGACCCGCATAGTTAATTTAGTTTTTCTTTTTATTGTTCGCAGATCAAAACCTCCCGTAAAACACCGACGTAAAGACTTCTTTCTCAAGTTTCGTCTCTAAAGATAACTCCACTCCGCCTAGTTCCACGTGAGATCGATACTCTTGGATAACTCCTCGTTTTATTATTACTTGACAACGACCGGTACATTTGCCGTGTGTTGGCATCAGGCATGCATAACAGCAAAAGGAGTGTTACTAGGAGAAGATAAATGTGACGAGTTATGTCCAACATGTTTAGACATTTCACAAACATCACAAGCCAAAGTTTTAATAAAAGACAACAAAGCAAGAAAGAATTGTTGAAGATAAACAGGGGAGGGATGTCCAAGACCCAAATGCCAACGTCGAGCATCAGCAACAGGAACAGTAGAAGAGGAAAAAGCTTAAGACGGTAGCTGAGAATCCAGGTAGTACAACTCACCGCGGTTCCTACCACTGCCAATGGTCAGCTTCATACCCAGTTTCTGAAAAACACACGAATCAAGGAAAAAGGTTACTGAACAGTTAAGAGATCAAGTGATATTGCTAATCGAAAATAAACTCCGGGGAAAATAGAGAACATGCTGGATAGAAGAAAGGGAAATGGATGGAGAACATGGAATATGTCTTTTGCCCGTAATGGGGGACAAAGTGCCATTAGCCGAGATAACCTTGTCCTTACCAGACAAGGGTGTGTAGGAAACAAAACCTGAGGAGGATCTGGTCATATGATCGGTGGCTCCCGAGTCGATGATCTAATCAGGAGTGGTGGCAGTATGAACACTGGTCATAACAACAATAACAAAGGAAGTAAAAGGACCGGAGGCAGCGTCAGACTGGGAGTGTAGACGGCGGAGAACATCCAATTCATGTGCGGTAAAATGTCCTGGAGGGCAGGTAGTCTCTTCATAGACTTCCGTAGAATAGGCAGCATCATGAGATCTTGAAGCACCCTGTCGAGACCCCCCACGTCAGGATCCACGACCACGTCCGGGTCCTGGTGGAGCTAGATAAGGACGGAGTTTGAAGCTACACATCCCGAGTGTGTCTTCCGTCGAGACAATATTGTTGGGGTTGGTGGCGTTGCCCCGACCAACACTAGTCAAGGCAGAGTGATCAAGAGGAGCAAAATCGTGCTGAGGGACCTACGTCGGTCTTCATCGCCAAGAGCCACACTGAATGCTTCACGAAGGGATGAAAGAGGAGAGCGGTGGAGAATATAAGTCCGAACCGTATCTATCTTCATGTTCAAATCCTTCAGTAAGACATGAAGACGAAAACGTTCTTCCTTTTTCTGCAACTGGACTACATCGACAGTACATGCAGGAGTAAACTACTCAAAGTAATCCTATTCCTGAGAGAGTAGCTTGAACTTTGAGAAATATGTGGACACAGACATAGATCCCTGTCTCAACTCCAAAATACGACGAGTAAGCTCATAAATCTGGGTGGAATTACCAATCTGAGAGTATGTTTCATGTGCCCGAGTCTATATCTCATGTGCAGAGTCCATCAACATATAGATCTAGTATACCTCAGCAGACATATAATGCAGAAGCTAAGAGACGTCAAGGGAATTTTCAGAATCCCAATGCTTCCAAGTAGAATCGTCCTTAGGTGGTCCCACGACCGTCCCATCTATGTATTTGAACATCTGATGACTGTGAATCACATGTTGAGCAACACGAGACCATTCAAAGTAATTTGTTCCATCCAGAGGCATAGTAGTTGTTGAAACCAGCAACTGGTCTCTTGAGTTCGGACCCACTGGGGGTGCAGCCGACGCTTATTTCTCCCTCACTAGACTCTCTTGACGGTGGATGCTGGAAACGGAATAGACCCAAGGCTGAAGCGAGGAGGTCCCGCCACACACCCGGAAGATCTTAGAGAGCTTCCCCTCCCAAACCAAAGCTCAACCGGGCACCTTGGAGGGCACTGGCTGCCAACCAAAACTAGCCTAGAGGAGAGGATTCTCTAAAATCGGATCTCCTCCAAGGTGCCCTTAAGGGTCTATTTATAGTTTTCCCCGGCTGGTCTGCAAATAGCATGAATCCGCCTTTTAATTTTACTAACCGCACCCCAAATTGGTCTGCTGATAGCCTAACTCCGCTGTTCCGAAGGGCTATTTGCAGCCCACCAGGGGTATCATGGTCATTTCCTCCTCAAAGCCTTCTGGGCGAGTGGTCCGTGAGGGAACCACTCGCCGAGTTCCCGCTTGACTGGGCGAATGCTCAAGCCCCTGAGCGAATGGTCCGTGGAGGCACCACTCGTCGGGCTCCCTCTCGCCTGCAGCCTACCCCCACTAATCTGAGGATCCTTTCTCCTGTCTCGGTATGGGCGAATGGTCTGGCTGACCCCTGTCCCATCAACTGACCCGAGGGACCCACTCGCCAAATACGGGTTGTACACAATCCCCGCTCTTTGCGAGTGGCTCTTCCACTCGGAAAGAACAGTCCAACCCTTTATTTGGTGAGTGCTTGTTGATTGGGCCCCGCAAGATTCTGTGGGTCCCACCGTTATCCTATATATATACATCCTGTGTCAGGTTTTTCTGGACCACTTCCACATTTCGGCTCAAGATTTCTTCTCTCTCTTGACCTTTCGCCACTTCTAATGTCTTCTCATAAGCCTTCCGCGAAACCTCTCTCGCAAGAGATGATCGAGCGCCTGGCCGCGGCCCAGGTTGCAACCGCCCCGAAAACTGCCAGATTCGCTCCCTGGCTGACATCTAAACGAGACCCGAGCGTCCCGTACGTCTCGCGGCGAGCCAAGACGATTCGGCTGAATCGTCAAAAAGGCGAGACCGTGGTCGAATCTCCGGCGCGTACTCCTGTTGACCTCGGGACCCAGGTATGGGAATTCCTCCCGCCTTACCTTTTAGTTCGGACCCTTATTCCAAAATTGCTTTGACCACTCGCAGGGGACCTCGGTGCCAGAGGACGACCACGTGGTCGTCTTGAGTAGTGTCGCGGCGCCACCCCCCGAGTCTGAGGGGCCTCCTCCAGATCTGGACCTGGCTCTTCCCCCTAACCCGGACCTGGCTCATCCCCCTCCTCCGGGCGAGACCGTACTTCAGTCTAGTAAGTTTTGGAACCCTTCCAATTTACCTTTGAGACGGCTTGTTTCTGACCCTCAACTTTTCGCAGCCCTCAACCCAGACGTCCCGCTACGGGACACTATTCTTCCACCTTCCCCAACCCAGCGGAACCCTTCTGTTACAGCGAATGAACAGAGGGTCTACCCCGAGCGGGAGCCGGGTCAGCACCTCCGCGCTGAAGATAACGCGAATCCCCCGGCGGATGATCAGGCTCCTCCTCCACCGCCTTTTCGCCCCGGAAAAGGGAAGGTTTTCCCCCCTTTCGCCGGGTTGCCCGGAGTACACCCCCATACCTCTCGCCCCTCAGGCCACAGGGTACCCGCCCCAGGTCAGGCCTCTATCTTGTCCCTGCTGCATTCGCTAACTTCATCGTACTGATCCTTTTATAATCTCATAGGGTATCGGGAGGTCTCCCCCCCTGAGTCCTACTATGAGGGGGAAGACGGGGTGCTCTCGCCCCTTCCCTCCCCAGGTGATCTCGCTGACTTCTTGGGTGACTCATCTGACCACGTGACCCTGAAGGAGCGAATCACGGAGATCTTTGGGAAGCTTATCCACCTCCAGCGAAGTGCTGCCGGCCAGGTGGATGAGGAGAAGCTGGAGATCAAGCGCGAGCTGAAGGAACTCCGGAGGGACTACTCGCGGCTTCTCGCGACAGTGGAGCGACTGGGGGGCGAAGGTGGGGAGCTGTCGCCTGAAAGGCACGCGGCGAGAGCCCGGGACCAGCTCCAACTGGCTTCCCACGAGATCACCAACATGATGACATACTACCGTCAGCGAATGCCCCCAGAAGCCGGGTCGCGAAAGCGAGGTCGATGGGTTTGGGTGGAGTACTGACCCGAATGCCATAACCTCTTTCTTTTCCTACCCGCCTCGCCGCGAGTGTCGAACATTAATATTTGTCTGTAATAACTTTGTATATTAGGATTCTGAGAATGCTCTATTTATCGCTATTTACTTTCTTCAGCCTATCTGATTGTCGCCGAATGATATGCTTTGCGAATGCTTACCTGACCATTTTTGCTTCTTTCATAACCTGCCTAGGTATTGCCGAATGATATGTTTTGCGAATGCTTACCTGACCCTTTTCGCAAAGCCGTTGAGCGAATAGTTATAGGTCACTCGCCATTAATGGGCGAGAGAGATTTGGACCGGGTTTCGAGGCGCCGGGCTGCCGCAGATTGCTATCCGCACCCCCCGTTGCCTCGAAAGCCCAAACGCCGTTTAGCGCCTCTATAAATAGGCCTTTCAACTACCGTAATAAATACATCACCATCCGCTCCCTCTCTTTCCTTGCTTCTGGCACTCGCACCTCTCCCTTCTTTGCTGCTCCTTTCTTTTCCCTCATTCGCGAGATGGGTGCCGATGCCGAAGGAAGGGGCAAGTGTGCCAGCGCATTCGTCAATCACGTATTCGATTCCTGCGACCTCTCCGAAGAGGCCTACTTGACGGCAGTTGCTGACTACGTCCCCGGGGGGTTCGAGGGGCGAAAGCCCAGGCCTGAAGAGCGCCTGAACTCCATCTCGCCTTGTGCTCTCGCGATCCCGCTAGAGCACTTCGAGGTGGGCTTTCGCCTCCCCATCTGGCCGGAGTTGCGCCAGACTTTCAGGTACTATGGGGTCGTGCCCGCCCAGCTCAACCCCAACTCCATAGCCATGCTGGTCGGGTACGCGAGCTATTTGCGAGAAGAAGGGATCGAGTTCTCGCTGCCCGTCTTCCGCAAACTCTACACCTTCCGCTGCACCGGCGGCATCTCCTTCTTCTCGGGTCTAAGCCCTCTCAAGCACTACGGGCTCCCGAACAAGAACCACGAATGGGTTCGCCGCTTCATCTTCGTCAGCGGGAGCCTAGGTAACACGCTTCTCGCCCCGGTGCAGGAGGAGGAGTCAACCTTCCGCCCCCCGACCCTAGGGGGGCATGAGGCAAAACTCCATCAGTACATTCTGCAGTACGGGATGGACCTTGTCTATCTCCGGCGGAACGTCGACACGCTCCCGTTCATTCCACAGGGCGAGGGTAAGATTCCAAGACTTTCGAATTCATCTTGGTCGTGATTCTTACACCATTCGCCTAAACCACTCGCAATATCATGCAGGTGTGCGTAATCTTCCCGTTCATCCGCCGCGTCCTCCTGGGTTTTGCCCACCTCTCGCGCAAGCCGCCGCGGATGCGTGCCGGGAGGAACCTTCCTCTTCCAAGCCTAGTGGCCGGAAGCGAAAGTCGGCGAAGGCTTCTTCCCCTCCTCCCTCGAAGTCGCCCTGTCCACCCGCGGCGAAGGGCAAGGGGGTTCTGGGCGAATCCTCTGGGGCGAGTGCTCTACCCTCAACCCTGGGGACCGACGCGCCTGGTGCGAATGCTCCTCCGGAGAAATCGGCGCTGCCGCCGCCTCCGTTGCCCCGGGACCATCGTAACTTCGCGAACGGCGAGAGGTACGTGGACCCCTCCGGGGCTCCTTTGCTGAAGTGGGACAGGAACGCGAACAGGGTTTCGCTATCCACTCTCCATCCATCTTGGGTGGAGACCAACATTGCTAGCGGCGAGGCCTATGCCCTGGCGTATGCCCTTTATGGCCGGGAGGACGCCGAGGTCTTCGATTTGGAGAAGACTCAAGTCCTCGCCCACGAAGCCGCCCGGGCTATGCTGCGCGCTCTCGAGCTCTCGCATATGTCTTCTCGCCGGAGCCTTGAGGTCTCGCGGAACCTGGCCAAGGTTGAGGAGACCAGGGCTCTTCTATCCCAGGAGGTGAGTGATCTCAGGGAAAGACTGAAGACCGCGGAAGCTCTTCTCGCCAACCGCTCGGTTCTAGAGGTACATTTACTTTTACTCCTGCGAATGGTTATTACTGACCGTCCCATATTCCTCTCATCATGATCGTTTTATTTTTCCAGGATGCTACAAGTGCTGGGATGCTCCGAGCGCGGGTGGTCGACCTCGAGGAAAAAGTCCGTCTCGCCAAGGCCGAGACCCAGCTACTGCGAGAAGCCGGAATGACAGCACTCGCCCCGGGTGATGGGGGGCACTTTTAACCCCATCACGAGCTGGAGCAACTGCTTCAGGAGAATGCACAACGCGCCGTCAAGCACGCGTTGCAGGTGCTGCGGCGGGCTGGGTATTTGAAGCCGGAGGCCGAATGCCTCACCACCCGCCAAGTAGTTCCGGAGCTTTACATTCCGATCCCTTTCCCGGAGGACGACGGCGTCGCGCCGCGAGAAGATGCCCCCGTCCAGGATGAGAGCGAAGGTTCTTCGGAGGAGTCTGGTGACCCTTGAGGGGGGCCCTCTGTATTTTCCTCTTTTTGTTGTATTTACCTTTTCTTTTTCTGGTGTAACCACGAATTGGGCGAATGCCCCTGAAAGATATATCTATGGATTACAATTTTTGTGCTATCTCAATTTCTGCGTAATCTCAGTTTTTATGCTATCTCAAACTTTATTATCATTCGCTGCAACGTCTCGCTAGGCTTACCAGGACGTTAGGTCGTAGAGTAACCGTCCCGGCTACCCAGCGAGTGTTCGGAGACGACTTAGGTGTGTTGCCCCTCTTCGACTTCTCGCTTCCCAGTGGACCTTATCATTCGCGTATCATGGGGTTTCGCTTAAGTAGTTGAGAGAGTGGGGTGTGATCCTCTCTCCGGCGCGTAGTCTTATGCGAATGCTCTTGAGATCCTCTCCTGAGAACTGAGAAACAGCCACCGAGTGAGCCTTCGGACCTGCCAACTAGATGAGAGCCTGGACAGCGGGTCTGCTCGGGGCCAACCTCTTGAACATGGAACCTGCCACCGAGTGAGCCTTCGGACCTGCCAGCTAGATGAGAGCCTGGACAGCGGGTCTGCTCGGGGCCGACCTCTGGAACATAGAACCTGCCACCGAGTGAGCCTTCGGACCTGCCAGCTAGATGAGAGCCTGGACAGCGGGTCTGCTCGGGGCCAACCTCTGGAACATTGAACCTGCCACCGAGTGAGCCTTCGGACCTGCCAGCTAGATGAGAGCCTGGACAGCGGGTCTGCTCGGGGCCAACCTCTGGAACATAGAACCTGCCACCGAGTGAGCCTTCGGACCTGCCAGCTAGATGAGAGCCTGGACAGCGGGTCTGCTCGGGGCCAACCTCTGGAACATAGAACCTGCCACCGAGTGAGCCTTCGGACCTGCCAGCTAGATGAGAGCCTGGACAGCGGGTCTGCTCGGGGCCAACCTCTGGAACATAGAACCTGCCACCGAGTGAGCCTTCGGACCTGCCAGCTAGATGAGAGCCTGGACAGCGGGTCTGCTCGGGGCCAACCTCTGGAACATAGAACCTGCCACCGAGTGAGCCTTCGGACCTGCCAGCTAGATGAGAGCCTGGACAGCGGGTCTGCTCGGGGCCAACCTCTGGAACATAGAACCTGCCACCGAGTGAGCCTTCGGACCTGCCAGCTAGATGAGAGCCTGGACAGCGGGTCTGCTCGGGGCCAACCTCTGGAACATAGAACCTGCCACCGAGTGAGCCTTCGGACCTGCCAGCTGGATGAGAGCCTGGACAGCGGGTCTGCTCGGGGCCAACCTCTGGAACATAGAACCTGCCACCGAGTGAGCCTTCGGACCTGCCAGCTAGATGAGAGCCTGGACAGCGGGTCTGCTCGGGGCCAACCTCTGGAACATAGAACCTGCCACCGAGTGAGCCTTCGGACCTGCCAGCTGGATGAGAGCCTGGACAGCGGGTCTGCTCGGGGCCAACCTCTGGAACATAGAACCTGCCACCGAGTGAGCCTTCGGACCTGCCAGCTAGATGAGAGCCTGGACAGCGGGTCTGCTCGGGGCCAACCTCTGGAACATAGAACCTGCCACCGAGTGAGCCTTCGGACCTGCCAGCTGGATGAGAGCCTGGACAGCGGGTCTGCTCGGGGCCAACCTCTTGGATATCCAGGGTCTCCCCTGCGAGCTGCAGCATCATTTTCATTCACATAGTTTAGATAAAATGCTTTTATTCAAAAAACATCATTATTACATGGTACTAAGGATAAAAGCGTTTAAGGTCGTCGCCACTCCATGTGTGGCTGAGGAGCTGGCCCTCCACATTCTGAAGGCGATACCCCCCAGACTTTAGTGCTTCTTCCACGACATAGGGGCCTTCCCAGTTGGGGTTAAGCTTCCCCACCGCGGCGGATCTCCCAGCCGCGTCGACCTTCTTGAGTACCAGATCTCCCTTCTCGAACTGTTTGATCCTGACGTGCCTGTCAAAATACTTGGCCATCCGCCGCTTGACCTCCTCTTGATGGATGGCTGCTCGATCCCGAGCTTCTTCGATGAGGTCGAGGGAGAGCCGCAACTCCTCCTCGTTCTCGGCTCTCCAATCTTCCTCTCCATTTGCGGCGACCGTGACCCGTGGTGTTGTAATTTCGAACTCTATGGGGATGACCGCCTCGCAGCCGTGAGAGAGCCTGAAAGGGGTCTCCCCCGTGGCGGTGTTGGGGGTGGTTCTTAAAGCCCATAGGACCGAGGGGAGCTGTTCCACCCAATTGCCTTTGAGATTTTCCACCTTTTTCTTGAGCAAGTTCACGATGACTTTGTTCGCTGCCTCTACCTGCCCGTTGCTCCTGGGATGGTGGACGGACGCAAACCTAAGGTCTATCCCCAGCTGGCCACAGAAGCTGATGAATTCCTCGCTTGCGAACTGCGGTCCATTATCCGTGACTATGGCCTGCGGAAGCCCATGTCGACAAATGATTTCCCCCCACACGAAGTTGCGGATTACCTGGGAGGTGACCTTAGCCAACGCCTTGACCTCCAGCCACTTTGTGAAGTAGTCAATCATGACCAGGAGAAACCTCCTCTGCCCGCTGGCCTGGGGGAAGGGTCCTACCAGATCCATTCCCCAAATGGCGAATGGCCAGGGCGCCGTGATACTCTTCAGCCTCTGAGCTGGCACGAGCTGAAGCGGGGCGAACATTTGACACTTCTGGCATCTCTTTGCGAAGGCTGCTGCGTCTTTGCTTAGGGTTGGCCAGAAGTACCCCTGCCTCACTATTCTTGCCTCCAACATCCTGCTCCCCGAGTGGCTGCCGCACTCGCCGGAGTGGATTTCTTCCAAGATCCTTGGGACCTCTTCCTCCGAGATGCATCGGGCCAGGAGGCCCGAGAGGGTCTTCCGATACAAGTCACCCTCATGGAGCACATAGTAGGCAGACTTATACCGGAAGCGCCTCTGGTCCGGAACTTCTTTCGGAAATTTTCCCGTTGCAAGGAAGGTGACGAAGGGATCCTTCCAGGAGGGCCGTTGTTCTACTTCCATGAGCTCTCCTTCTTCAATCGAAGGACGGAATAGGTCCGTCAGGGTCCCTCCGGCTCGAGGACCAGATTTTGCCAACCGATCTGCCGGAGTGCTCTCCTCTCGTGGGACATGCTGAATGGAGAAAGTTTTGAACGTCCCCACGAGACCTTTGACTTTTGCTAAATACTTCATGAGCACAGGTTCCCTTGTTTCGAACTATCCCCTTATCTGAGAAGCTATTATCATGGAATCCGTGAGGACCTCCACGTCATGGACCCCGAGCTCCCGGGCCAACCGCAGGCCGGCGATTACAGCCTCATACTCCGCCTGGTTGTTGGTGATTGGAAAGTGTATCACTAGCGTCTGCTCTATCTTTACTCCGTGGGGACTCTCCAGCACTACCCCTCCTCCAAGAGAATTCTTGCCCGAAGCTCCGTCCACCAGCAGCTTCCACGGAATGTGACGAGGGGCTCCGTCTTCTTTCATCTCGGCCACGAAGTCTGTCATGAAATCAGCTACCACCTGCGCCTTCATAGATAATCGGGGGACAAAGGTAATGTTGAATTCACTTAGCTCGATTGACCATTTTGCGAGTCTTCCCGAGTGCTCCACTCCTTCGAAGATCTGGCGGAGTGGATGGTCCGTCACTACTTGGATCGAATGGGCCTGGAAGTATGGCCTGAGCTTCCTGGCTGCGATGACCAGGGCAAAGGCCAACTTTTCTAAAATTGGGTACCTGAGCTCCGCTTCTCTCAGGACCCTGCTCACGTAGTAGACTGGCAGCTGCTTCTTTCCTTCCTCTCGAACCAGGACGGAGCTTACGGCCTCCGCCCCGACCCCGAGATATAAATGTAGAACCTCCCCCTCTTTGGGACTTTGCAGTAGCGGAGCCTTGGTGAGTTGGCTCTTCAAGGCCTGAAAGGCCTCCTCGCATTCTCTCGTCCACTCAAACTTCCGATTGCCTCGTAGCGCTTTAAAGAAGGGGGAACATTTTTCCCCTGCCCGGGATAGAAACCTGTTCAGCCCGGCGAGTCTTCCAGTCAAGCGCTGAACTTCCTTGGCGTTCCGGGGCGACCCCAGCTCCATTATAGCCCTAACCTTGTCCGGGTTAGGTTCTACCCCCCAGGGGGTGAGAAGGTGCCCGAGGAACTTCCCTTTGCTGGCCCCGAACACACACTTCAGGGGGTTCAGGCGCATCTTGTACTTGCGTAGGGTGGCGAAGGTCTCCTCGAGGTCCTGGATGTGAGAGCTCACACACTTGCTCTTTATCATAAGGTCATCCACGTAGACCTCCAGGTTCCTTCCCCTTTGTTTCTTAAATACCCGATCCATCATCTTCTGGTAGGTTGCTCCTGCATTTTTCAGCCCGAAGGGCATCATCTTATAGCAGTAGCATCCCTCCCTGGTGATGAACGAGACATCTTTGACGTCCGGGGGGTGCATTCTTATTTGGTGATAACCTGAAAAAGCATCCAAAAAACTCATCACAGAAAAACCGACGGCTGAGTCAACCAGCGCGTCGATCCGAGGCAAGGGATAACAATCCTTAGGACAGGCCTTATTTAACAAAGAAAAGTCCACACACATACGCCAGCGGCCATCGGCCTTTTTTACCATTACGACATTGGAGACCCAGCCTGGATACTGGATCTCCGTTACAAAACCTGCCTCGAGGAGTTTCGCCACCTCCTCGCGGATCGGTTCTTCGAGCTTGTCAGCTATAGCCCTTCTCTTCTGCCGGATGGGGCGGGCTTCTGGATCGAGGTTGAGACGATGGCAAGCCACGTCCGCCTCGATGCCTGGCATGTCCGCTGCGCTCCACGCGAAGATGTCCATGTTCTTCTGGATGCACTCCAGCATCCTTCTCTGGGCCTCCGGGCCGAGGCCCCCGCTGATCCGCACCTTCTCCACCCTTTTTGCCTGGGTGGTAACCTCCATCTCTATCACCTCTCCTGCCGGCTCGAGCCGGGCTGGTTCGTCCCACTGGCCCTTCGCTTCTCGCCCCTCCTCCCGGGCCTTTTCTCCTGCAGCTCCTTCCGCCTCCATCGGCTCGACCTCCTGCTCCTCACGAGCGACCTCCAACACCTCGACCTCCTGCTCCTCATGAGCAACCTCCATCAACTCCTCGACCTCCTGCTCCTCACGAGCAACCTCCAACACCTCAACCTCCTGCTCCTCACGAGCGACCTTCAACACCTCGACCTCCTGCTCCTCATGAGCGACCTCCAACACCTCGACCTCCTGCTCCTCACGAGCAACCTCCAACACCTCAACCTCCTGCTCCTCACGAGCGACCTCCAACACCTCGACCTCCTGCTCCTCATGAGCGACCTCCAACACCTCGACCTCCTGCTCCTCATGAGCAACCTCCATCAACTCCTCTCGGGCATCGCCCTCTCCCCCTTCTTCTCCCTTCTCCTCTTCCTCTCCTGGCCCCTCCGGCCTCACCAGCTCTTCATCCATCTTTTCGGCATCCGCCATCCATGAAATGGTGTTGACGGCAGTCACGTAGCACTGCCTCGCCACCTTAGCATCTCCTCGGACGCGAATCTGGACTCCTCCACTATGGAGCTTTAAGCACTGATGGTACGATGAGGGCACGCACCGGAAGGCGCTGATGAGGGGTCTTCCGAAGATGGCGTTATAGCTGCTCGGAGCGTCCACGATGACGAACCGGCAGTTTCTTGGGACTCCTCCTAGCGTCACCTGGAGACCTACGCCTCCCTCGACCTCCTTCCTCTCTCCCGAGAAACCAAACAGTGGTCCGTCGGAGGCCTGCACTCTCTTCTTCTCTACCTCCATCGCGTCGAAAGCTTTTTTGAAGATCACATTCACCGAGCTCCCGTTGTCCACCAGGATCCGAGAGACCGTGAAGTTTTCTATTGCCGTCTGGATCACCAGGGCGTCGCAGAATGGGTCTTCGTAGTCTGGCATATCTTCTGAGGAGAAGGTTAGCTTCTCGGAGGGGGGTGGGGTCTGAGAGGTCGACGCGACGTCCCTTCGGAACATGGCCTGGAAGCTTCTCTTGCGAGAGGCCTCTATCCCAACCCCACCGTGAATCACCCCGATTCCCCCCCTGGTTCCTGTATCTGCCCTATCCTCACACCGGTCCTCTTCTGCCTCTGGAAGCACTTCCTCAATTCTGGCATGCGGCCGCCGCGGCTGCCCTCTTTCCCTCATTTCCAAGAACTCTGGGCAGGTGGCGATCGCGTGACCTTCTTCCTGATGAAAATCACAGTAAGGCAACGCCACCCTGTCCTCTCTTCCAGCTCTTCCTCTTCCTCCTCTTGCTCCTCTACCTCTTCTCCCCCGGCCTACCGCCATGGCTTGCTCCCTCGGGGGGTGAGGGGGTCTGGGACCCTGCCTCCACCCCTGATTCACTCCTCCTGCCTCCCTTCCTTGGTACCTCTCATCCTGACCTCGCGCGGGTCCTTCCTGGTTCCTCCAACCCAACCTGTTGTTGGGTTCTTGGTTCCTCCAAACCCGAGGTGGTCTTTCGAACCCCTGGCCCCTGGGCTCCTCTCGCCTTCTTCCTTCTGGCTGCCTCGCCTCGGGCTCGCTCATCTTTGCCAACCTTTTATAGAATTCGGGATTGGCTGCCTCCCCTTCAATCTCCTCCGCGGCCCTCTCCATCAACTCCTCGAAGGATACCGGAGGTCTTCTCTTCAGGTCCATCTTGAAGAACCCCTCTCGCAGCCCTACGATGAATGCCATCTGGAGGGCGAATCCCGGCACCTCCTGCACTAGGTGTATCTCCTCCTGGAACCTGTCCACGTACTTAGCCAAGGATTCCCCCTCCCTCTGTCTGATCTTGAAGAGAGCCTCCGCATCCTTCTTCCTCTTCTTTGACGTCGAGAAACGTAGTCGGAAGCTTCGGCGCAGATCATCGAACGCATAGATGGAACCTGTGGGAAGTTGGTGGAACCAGTCCCTTGCTTTCTCCTTCAGGGTGGTTGCGAAGAGTCGGCATTGGAAAGAATCCGACATGGGAAGGATTGAAGTCATGTCCTCGAACCACTGCAGGTGCACAACTGGATCCTCCTTGCCGGTGTAGTAGGACATCTCCGGCCCATGAAACCCTTCTGGCACTGGGGCCGAGAGGATCATCTCGCAAAAAGGGCTCCCTTCCCCTGCTCGGCGAGTGGTCCTCTCGCGCGGGACCATCTCACACACCTCAGCACTCGCCGGACCGTTGAACAGCTGCTGTCCGGGGAGGTCTCGCGCACTTCCTTCTGCTGGCACCTCCTTCCCCGGCCGCTGCCCCGGTGCGTTCTCGCCAATCTGCAAAGGCGGGACCACTGGGACCACCGGGGTCTCGCACTCGGTCCTTGCTGCGAGAACCGTCTGCAGGACCTCTCGCTTGAACCTCTCAAACATCTCCAGCCACTCGCCTGCCGCGGGTGGCTGCGAGTGACCTGAGTCAGAACCATTTCCTCCATCTCCTGTCATCGAAACCAGCTTGGGATTTTCTTTCACCGGCTACGGTCCACGCTCACCGCACCAAAAATGTTGAAACCAGCAACTGGTCTCTTGAGTTCGGACCCACTGGGGGTGCAGCCGACGCTTATTTCTTCCTCACTAGACTCTCTTGACGGTGGATGCTGGAAACGGAATAGACCCAAGGCTGAAGCGAGGAGGTCCCGCCACACACCCGGAAGATCTTAGAGAGCTTCCCCTCCCAAATCAAAGCTCAACCGGGCACCTTGGAGGGCACTGGCTGCCAACCAAAACTAGCCTAGAGGAGAGGATTCTCTAAAATCGGATCTCCTCCAAGGTGCCCTTAAGGGTCTATTTATAGTTTTCCCCGGCTGGTCTGCAAATAGCATGAATCCGCCTTTTAATTTTACTAACCGCACCCCAAATTGGTCTGCTGATAGCCTAACTCCGCTGTTCCGAAGGGCTATTTGCAGCCCACCAGGGGTATCATGGTCATTTCCTCCTCAAAGCCTTCTGGGCGAGTGGTCCGTGAGGGAACCACTCGCCGAGTTCCCGCTTGACTGGGCGAATGCTCAAGCCCCTGAGCGAATGGTCCGTGGAGGCACCACTCGTCGGGCTCCCTCTCGCCTGCAGCCTACCCCCACTAATCTGAGGATCCTTTCTCCTGTCTCGGTATGGGCGAATGGTCTGGCTGACCCCTGTCCCATCAACTGACCCGAGGGACCCACTCGCCAAATACGGGTTGTACAGTAGTGATCTTCAATGAGCTAGTGTGACCATGAGTCCTCTGAGGGTCACTTATCTGGGACATCACAACACTTGGCGAGGAGGCAGAAGAATCATCTATGTAGGAACAGTGAAAAGGAAACAGAGAGTACCTCCCGGGACTTCAAGAAGACATAGTGGAAGCAGTGGGAGCAACGGGATGAGACCAGGATAACTTCAGGCAGCGGCAACAGGCACATATTGTCCGTGTCGTCGTGTTTGAGAGAAATAGGGCAGAAGGAAGAACTTCGGTAGCAGCAGAAACATGCTGGAAGCAGAAACATGCTGGAAGAAGAAACAAGGCGGAAGCAGATACTGATGCGATCTCGACAAGTGCACCGGTCGTGCAAGTAATAATAAGTGGGAGTGAGTTCCCAAATGTCGGCCTCTTGAGGAATACGGCTTGAGATGTGCTTTTACGATTGAGAAGATTAATTGAAAAGTTTAAAAAGGAGTTTTGAATTGTTTGTTTTGCGGAAATTGCAAGAAATGAAATTACGGGTCGCCTTCACCGCTTCGCCATAGGCTTCACAAAGCTATGCTCAAACACTCAAATGCGTGTCGTCTTCGCCGCTTCGCCTAAGAGAGTGAGAGTGAGGGTCTCTAACACCTCATCAATTTTTATCACCATTAACAACACAAATCATCAACACAAATCATAGATCTACCAATCCTCAAGCTAGCACAACAAACTTTCAAGATTAACACATTGAAAGCATTCAGTAATTATCACAACAAAGTCATTATCAAAATATAAATGAAATACTGTCATACTATCCTAGATCTGCGGAAGAAAAGAGTAGAGATACAAACAACGATCGAGTCTGTGCCGTAGAAATGGGAGGATGCACTAGGTTGTCAGTTCGTGTCCTGCAGGCCATTCATCGGTTGCATCCGGGGTCGGGGAAGGCTGTCACCAGTCACCACTTCCTAAGCTTCCCGTCTTCTCGAGTGTCTACGATGTTCACGTCAATCTCTCGTTCTTCCTTGCTTGGCGGAGAATATGGAGTGGAGATCACTTCCTTCGGGCTTCGGATGATGGGAATCACCCTAGGGATTCAATCCCTAGCTTGGAGAAGAGAAAACTTGCTCTGGAGCTCAACCCGTAAGTGTTTTTAGCGGAAAGAACCGGCAATCCTTAAAAACCTGAAAACGACAGCTTATATAGGAAATCAACAGATTTTTGATCTTGCACGGTCTAGCACACGGTCTTGCGCTTCAACCGTGCGAGACCAATTATTAAAATATTGGATAACTGTGCTGCTTTCGCTGCAGATATTGTAATTTAAAAGAAATACGGTGCTCATGCAATTTATGCACGCACGGTCAACCTAGACCGTGCGAGAAGGAAACACACGAGCTCTGACAAAACGCTCAAAAACTGCATGTTTGCATAGAATGAACGCGCACGATCGGCCTGGCCCGTGTGCAAAGGAATATCGCACGACCGTGCGAAAAATGCTAAATGCACATACCTGTGCGATTATCAGGCCGCATGTTCGAAACCGACCGTGCGAGAAGGAATCGCACGAGTGCCGATTGTTCACTCATTTTCAGCATTTTAAAGGGCATCAACACGCACGGTCGAAGCAACCGCGCGATAAGGACAAGCGCACGACTGTGCGTGTTGAGCAGAATTGAAATGTAATTGAAATGATTTGCTCTTGCACTCAAAGTGAAAATCGCTGAAACAAAAAGGCCGCCGACGCGTGCAAAATTGCCAAGAGTGCAAAATAGAAATGAGGGGGAAACAACATGCTTTCCCAAAGTGAAGAACAAGCGTGCACTGCACACCAATATAGGCTAGAAGTGTACTTCATGTGTGAATTCCGATTTAAAGAAATATGAGAATAAGCTCAATAAAAATGAAGCCACTAAGCATGAATATGAGCCTAGATGTGTTTGAAATATGCTATATAAAATCTACTCATCAAATACCCCCAGACGTACCTGTTTGCTAGTCCCAAGCAAATAACTCACCATAGGGGTAGGAAAATCTAATGCTTGAAAGGAAAATGAATATAAGTAAAACGAGAAGTCTTACGCTGCGCACTTAGCAAATTTAGTACAAGTCCGTTCTCATCATACAAATTAGTTTATAAATTTCTATAGCGCGATTCGAGTTATTATATCCACTCTTAACTAGAATCTACGGTTAGTCCTAAAGTCACGTGTAGGGAGAAAGTAGCATGATCGCTCAGATCCACATTACGCAACGTTGGAGATCGGGACAGCCTCCAAAGAAATCCATCAATGTCGTTGGCCATAGGATTGCCCTTTTACACCCTCTCCACGGCACTAGTCGAATTCAAAAGTGTAAATCAATATGACTTTTAATAGGATGCAATGAGTAAGCTTAGGTTTTCGGTGTGGTACACAAATTATAAACTTGAAGGCTTTACACCTAAACCATGAGTGAGCTTGCATCCAAATGATATCCAAAATAAAATAACGTGTACACAAGACCCCCAGACTTGAATGAAACACAATGGGTCGTACACGCTGCTTACTCCCAATCTCAATTTTCTTTTCAAACATATATATTTTTCTTTCTAACTTTTCTTCATTGCTTTTTTTAGTTCTTCTATTTCAGCATTTTTTCAATAGTACAAATTTCATCCACAATGTTTTTTCAATAATGATAGCAACCACAATCAAAAGAGCACTATATCACTCACAAATTTTTGAAAATAAAACTTTAAGCTCAGTTCTAGGTGTGTGAATAGTATGCAATTTAGGCCTTGGTGAAATATTCGGTGGGGCTGAATCAAGGGTAGGGAAAGTATCAAAATTGTGTGTACAAGGATATGAAATGTAGGTAGGGATGCAAAAGCTCAAGCATGCCAAAGGATGGCCTATATCATGTTCACGCTAATGAACTAACCTATGCAAAAGTCTTGAGGATCGCTAGGGGCAAGTTCTAGCCATCTACACTCTCCTATTCTACCGATCGTGCGATCTTCTACACTCTCCTATTCTACCTGCGGACATTATCAGATTTAGATTAAGAGTATAATAAACTATCTCTACGCACTTAGAAAATCATAAACCTAGTCGTATACTGAGAAGTTAATTCTATACAAAATTTTACACGAGACGCGTGCGCTCGACTAGGAGCACTGCACGAGTCTACGATCTACTCCTTAATACAAGCACGAAATTTTAATAATCACTATGAAGAAATTGATTTACCTGGAACGAACAAACCAACAAGTGCGTGTTTGTGTGGGTACGTGGTGTGCGTGGCTATGAGAAAATATAAAAAATTGAATTAAAATTCTGCAAATAAATGTTTTAAAATTATGAAATTAAAAGAGCTTCCGGTATGCAATTGTGAAGTGATACGTGTGCGGAGCGGGTAACTCAATCTCACCGCTCTCCCCAAGACTTATATGATGCTATGAATTGCAAATAACATAAAATCTATAATACAAAGGGGAGAGGAAAGAGATTACCCCATGCTCATGGTTTGAGCATACCAGAAGACGAAATGAAATCCAAGATTCCTACTGCTAAGTCCATATGAAGTGTACCTACAGGGAGAGCTCCAAAAAGAGTGATAGTTTGTTTAGGATGTAGTCTTAGTTACCTAGAGGGGGGGGGGGGGTGAATATGTTTCTTTTTCTTTTGGCTATTAACTAGCTGTTTTCTGATTTTATGTTAGTTATTATCAAGCATCCAGAAAACACACAAAGATTTACAGAGGTTCCTCAAGACAGGGTGTCTTGAGTAGTCCTCTTTCCCCCTTCACCTTTCTAACAATGAGTTAGATAAGACCAACACCTCCAAACTCAGCTCCAAGAGCTTACAACACAGATCCCTCAGGATCTCTCAGGTCTTCACAAACCCTACCTCAGGCCCAACAACCCTACCTCAGGCTCAACATCCCTACCTCAGATCAACCAGTGATCCTACACTCAAGCTGACCTCTCAGCTCTACTGCTCAGGCTAAACAACCCTATTTCCTCAAGCAAAGATGCCCTACAGCTCAGAACTGTTAAGTTTCTACAGTAATAATAATGTATGATTACGAAAGAAGATAGAATAAACTTAGTCTTCTGTTGCAGAACAACTGCTGTGGCAGTCTTGAATCTGGGATGAGTTCAATGGACTCAACTTTGATTCTTCTGATCCTTTTCTTCAGAGAAAGAGTGAGGATCAACTTTCTCTGTCTTGAGTTGATCAAGAGGAGCAATCTATTCTCTCCTTGCAGCTTCAGGAAACAGGAAGTGAGAGCTTTCTTGGCTGCCATCAATGGAACAATAAACTTGTTCTTCTTTTGTGTGCTGGAGAGTTGGAGAGAGCAGGTCCACTTCTACAAAGCCCTAATTTTCTCCTTTATACTTCACTTATCTTCAACGGCTATCATATGTCCTCCTGACACAGCATGTGAGTGATTGGGACATCCTCTCCTGCTTTACAGGTGTTGCGCCAAAAGTAAAACCCGCTAGTCCTTTTGAATCTGTCTCAGCGGTTGGGCTGAGACATCTTCCAGTCTCAGCGGCATATTCTGTCCCGTCCCAGTGGATCCGCTGAGACAGACAATTGTCTCAGCGGTTTTCTTCTATTTGCAGCTCAGCTGGCCCAGACTCCTTATCAGCGGCTCCTGGCCTTGTCTTAATGGTTCAACTGAGACTAGAGCTCGTCTCAGTGGTTTTGGCAGCAAGCCAACTGAACTCACTACATACCCTGGTATGACCTAACCCTGCATAGTCATGAGATGAAATAGGGTTTATCAAATACAACTTGTACTTAGCATTGAGTGTGAGGCCTCTTTAAATCAAGGGAACATTGAGGGTCATATTCCCAACAATCTCCCCCTATTTGAAGAAGGCAGAACACTCTCAAATGCTAAAGTACATAACTCATAAATTCTAGATATGTAGCATTACTAAAAAGAGTTCATCATATCATGCTCATTGCATCAGAAATATTATAACATAATGTTTATGAAAGTCATATTACCACAAAGTTTAATCATTCCAACAATATGATTTGATAAACACGACAATGCAGCACAGATAAATTTAACCAATAATAACAGGGTTAAAATTTAGCTAAATCTCAGATTAGCAATTCAGGTAGTGTAATAAATCATAGTTCAATTTGCATTTACATATTCATAAAACATTTCAGACAAATAATAGTTCAATTTTCATCCAGCCATTCATAAGACATTTATACATTCATTTAGAGTTTTCTTTTCTTAGAAGAAGAGCACTCAGGAATGTCAGCATCTGCTTCTTTTCCTTTAGCTGAGACCAGTTGGTCTGCTGCAGCATCCATGTCTTCAACAACCACTTCTTCTTGAACTGGAAGCCCCTTATCTTCAGCAGCTTTAGCCATGTCTTCAAGGAGATTTGTGGCTGTCTTTTCCGCATTTGCAGCTTCAATCTCAGCAATTCTCCTTTTGTTCTCTTGCCCCTGGAAATACAGAAATGACTTTGGGATGTATCTAGAAGGCATTTTTCTTGGGTTATCTTTTCTTACCAAATTAGCTTTGAATACTTTTTCTTTTTTTGTATTTCTCTCTAAATGCCTTATCCATTCTTCAGATGGATAAAACTTATCAATGTCTTTTCCAATTTGACCTGGCTTAGCCAGACATTTAATATTATTTCTTTGGAGTCATCACTCCAATACTCATAATCAGGGTCTCTATTCTGCACATCCCTTTGCTTAGCCATGTATTCTTCAGTCAGTAATACATGTTCTCTCTCTCTTCTCTTTTTCAATCTCTCATTCTGGGCAATTGCTTCTTGATTGGGAAATCCCAATCTTCTGCCCTATTGACATCTAAGAGAGGAATATTCAGTGCCAGTCTTGTACCTTCTAGAACTTTAAGGGTAAGATCAGAATTTATAATAACATTTGTGTCCTCCCCCTTTCTGGCTTCTTCATATACTTGTTGATGAATGTCTTGCTTAGCTGTTGTTATAGTGCCAGATAGGGTTTGGAAAACATTCTCAAAGTCTGCTTGAAGTTCATCTTTGAGATTGACTACCCCAACATTCAGTTGTGTAGTTGTGTCTGTTTCAGCAATGGATTGGAATACATTGGCAATGTCAGTCTTCAGCTCCTTGTTCCTGTCAGCTTCTTCATTCAATTGTAATGCAGTTGAGTAGACATACTCTTGGATGTGATTGACTGACTTTTCTATTGCTTCATCTGTTTGGCTGAGAAATTTTTTGACATAAGTTATGTCTTGTTCAGACATTTGGAGGTGTTTGTCCATGGATCTGAGTGTAGTATTCTGAGAAATTACAGTCTTCTCTGCTAGATCAAACCATTTGGTCATCTGTTTGTTCAGAATGCCAGTGTCTTCCTTAATTTCCTTGACCTGATTCAGTACTTCAGTCTTTACAGTTATCAGGGACTGATCTATATATGCTTTGACTGTTGTAACTGACTGGTCTACATAGGCCTTCATGGAAGTGAGATTATTCTGTAGCATCAGGTTAATAGCATGAAGAATATTCTCATTTGATGAAGTGGAAGTGGAGGCTTGCTGACTAGTGATTATTAGGGCAGGGGACCTTTGTGGACTTGGAGGAGGTACTATGTTGAGTACAATCTGCACTGCAGGTTCAGGCAGTACTGCAGCTGGTGCATCCACCTGCTCAGCAAAGGCAGCTATATCATCAATGTGATCTGGAAGAATTCCATCATTGTCCAAATCATCTTCATCACCATTATCTTGCTCCTCCCCTCAGAGAGAGCATCTTTGTCAGATGAGTCCAGGAAGGCTGGGACAATTAGTTGGAGTAGAGTTAACTACTTAGAAATTTTAAAGATGGGATTGTAAGGCTTACCAAGAACTTCATCTTTATCAGCAGTTGGCTCTTTCTGCTTCTCCCCCTCAGATGGGGCACTAGATTGTCCTGGTGAAGGTAAGGATCAGAGGGCCGGTTCATTATCAGGATTAAGCCTAATTCTTTCTTCAAGATTGAAAATAAATCTGTCAATTTGACCTTGTAAATCTTTAGGTGAGGGCCTTTTGTCCTCATCATCATTATTGATGTTTGTAATATCTAAGGAGGCTGGTTCTTGTTGATGCTCCCCCTCAGATGGAGCACTCATTTGTCCTTGGGGATCTATGGTCCACATTATTTAACCGTCAGAATTGACTACCTAATTGATTGATTATGATCTATTAATTAAATGAGTAGTGTGAAGTTTGAAAGATTAGATACCAGGAGTTATATCTTTGTCCAGCTCCTGTGGATGGATAATGTCAACTGGCATGTCATCCTGTGGAGCATCCTTGTTAAGATTGCTGTGTGATCCAATGTCAGCATCAACATCTTCATCTTTGTCTGAGGTGTCAGACTCAGAGCTTGACATAATCAGTCTAGGTTTCTTTGTGGATTTAAATGCCTTTTTGTCTTTTCCTTTAGCCTCAATGGGCTGACTCATGGGAAGCACCCTGGTAAACCTTTCTAATGTTTTAATATCCATTCTCTTGAGATAATGAAGGTTTGCTCCTTTGGATTTGCTAAACTTGTCAGGGTAAGTTTGGAGGAGATACATGGAAAGAATTCTGCCCATGTTGGGTGCCTGTAGGTATTCCTTGATTCTTTGAAATAGGACCACTCCCCAAGAGGTTTTTCTTTTTAGTATTATCTATGTCATGAGGTCAAACATGTATTGTGATATTGTGTCATGAGACCCTGGTTTGCAAATGATAGCTTTTCCCACAATATCTGATAAAAGTTTTCCCTTTTGGTTGAAGAATTTCCTTTTCAATGATCCAGTTTTGGTATCATTGTACTCAGTCCATTTCAGAGCTTTCTTCTTGTCTTTCTCAGAGATTTCATCCTCCTCACTTGGACTGCAGGATGGGAGATGTAAACCTTTTTCAAGCTTTGCAGAGGTGATCTTTATTCTGTCTTCTCCAATCTTTGGCTTGAGAGATGATTTTGAAGTGGACAACTTGACATTCCCAAACCATTCCAGAACTTCAGTTCTGAGAATGTCACAGGGTTCAGATAGAAGAAATTCCAGGCCTTGGTCTGCAAGGAGTTCAATCACTCCTTTGATGTCTTCTGGAGCATGAGCAAACCCATCCCTGACTATTTCATAGTCTTCAAGAAGATCCTTAGAGCTTTTGGGAGCTATTGTTGCTGTAGAAGAATGCGCTGAGACGGAAAGGGTTTGTCTCGGCGGCTAGGAAAGAAAAGTCGTGTACCTCTTACTGATTAAAAATTGTTTATTTATATGGCTTAAGTCTATGTTAAGATTAACCCTAATCATTAGATTTAATTGCTCTTATAATTGTAAATAGAGTTGGGCCAATTTGGGGTTGCATTTAGACAAAGTATTATGAAAACATCCCGTCTCAGCGGAACCGCTGAGACGGCAACCTAAACGCTGGGATAAAGCATTATCAGCCGCTGGGACAGTTTTAGCAGTCTCAGCGGTTCCGCTGAGACTTTTCTCAGCTGTCTCATCGGCTCAGCTGAAACAAACTTGTCTGTTCCAGCTGATCTCTTACCTGATCATTAAACCTAGTGAGGTCTGAATGTGCTGTGACCTTATCCTATTACCAGGGGTTGATGTGATAAGATTTTGAATTCTAACTTAACATGTAACATCACATAGAAGAGTTGAAAGAAAGAATTATTCAATGTTTAACATTCCTAGTTCAATCTTGAAGGAATTAAACTTGGCTTCATCTAATGGCTTGGTAAAGATATCAGCAACTTGATTGTCAGTGGGGACAAATTCATGGCAGATGTCTTTACATTCAACATGTTCTCTTATAAAATAATATCTTATCTCTATGTGCTTAGTCCTGCTATGTGAAACAGGATTCTTAACAATAGAGATAACACTGGATGAGTCACAATAGAGAGGAGACTCACTTACCTTGAGGTTGTAGTCCTCTAACTGATGTGGAATCCACAATAGTTGTGCACAACAACTTCCTGCAGCAATGTATTCAGACTTAACAATGGATATTGCCACACTTGTCTGCTTTTTGCTGCTTCATTATATCATCCTCCTTCCTAGGAATTGACAAGTGTCACTTGTGATTTTCCTGTCTTCTTTGCAGCCTGCAAAATCTGCATCTGAAAATCCAGTTAGTTCAAAGTCATTGTTCTTAGGGTACCAAAGGCCAAGATGTCAACTGCCTTTAAGGTATCTCAAAATCCTCGTTGCAGCTGAGTAGTGAGATTCCTTAGGGCAAGCCTGGTACCTAGCACACACACATGTAACATACATAATATCTGGTCTACTAGCAGTTAAATACAATAGGGATCCAATGATGCACCTGTACATGGATTCATCAAAGGTCTTGCCCTTCTCATCCTTGTCCAGGGTGATGTTGGACCCCATGAGAGTTTTCATGGTGGAAGCTGATTCCATCCCAAACTTCTTGATAAGCTCCCTAGTGTACTTGGTCTGAGAGATGAATATACCCTCATCAGACTGTTTCACTTGGAGGCCTAAAAGTACTTGAGCTCTCCCATACTGCTCATCTCAAACTCCCCCTGCATTAGGTTGACAAACCTTTTGCAGAGGTTGTCATCAGTAGACCGAAATATTATGTCATCAACATATATTTGGACTAGAAGACACTTGCCCCTTGTTTCCCTAAGAAACAATGTACTATCTATCTTTCCCCTTAAGAACGTGCCTCAAGAACGTGTTCTTGATGAAAAAGCTAGACAATATCTCATACCAAGCCCTAAGGGCTTGCTTTAGACCATAAAGAGCTTTCCTAAGTAAATATACATGATTAGAGAGGGTTGGATGCACAAAACCTGATGGTTGTTCAACATATACCTTTTTCCTTCAAGTCACCATTAAGGAAGGCTGATTTGACATCCATTTGATATACTTTGAACCCCTTGTGGGCAGCATAGGCAAGGAATAACCTAATTGCTTCTAACCTTGCAATATGGGCAAAGGTTTGATCAAAGTCCATTCCTTCTTCCTGTCTATAGCCCTTGGCTACTAACCTTGCCTTGTTCTTTATGATTGTGCCATTTTCATCTAACTTGTTCCTGTAAATCCATTTGGTGCCAATAATATTGTGTCCTTGAGGTTTTGACACCAATTTCCATACCTTGCATCTCTTGAATTGTACAAGTTCTTCTTGCATTGCTTGAATCCAAAAGGTGTCTTGGTTGACTTCTTCAAACTTCTTGGGCTCCATTTGTGATAAAAAGCTCAAGAATAGGGCCTCATTATGATCCCTATTTCTGGTCAGTACACCTTGGTTCTGGTCTCCAATAATTTGTTCTCTTGGATGATTTCTTAGGTGCCTTACAGCTGGAGGCAATTTGTCCTCAGCTTGCTGTAACATTTCTGCTGGTTCAGCAGTGTCTTCAGCACCTTGGACCTCTTCCTCTTCAGGAATTGCTGCATCAGTATATGCCTTGCTACTGCTGGGTGTGTCTTGCACAGACATCTTTTCCATGTCCTTCTCATTTCCTGTCAAAAATAGAAGAGTTAGACCAGCCCTTATAGATTAGGCTGGTCTCATCAAATACTACATGCATAGACTCCTCTACAACATGAGTTTTCTTGTTATACACTATAAGCTCTACTATGTGAGCTATAGCCAACAAGAACCTCTACATTGCAATTCTCTGCAAACTTTGTTAATTGAGATTTTCCATTGTTTAATATGTAGCATTTTGTACCAAAGATTCTAAAGTATGAAATTGTAGGTTGTTTGTCTTTCAGAATCTCATAGGGAGTTATTCCATGGACCTTATTGATGGAAGCCCTATTAAGAACATAACATGCAGTATTGACTGCCTCAGCCCAGAAGTATTCTGGGAGCGAGGAGTCACTAAGAAATGTTCTTCCAGCTTCTATCAAGGTTCTATTTCTCCTCTCAGCCACACCATTTTGTTGTGGAGTCCTTGAGGAGGAGAACTCTTGGGTGATACTATATTCTTGACAAAATCTTGTCATGACTTCAGATTGAAATTCTGTACCATGGTCAGTCCTAGTCCTGACCACAACACATTTTAAGTCATTCTGAATAGCCTTGACATGATTTATAAAGACATTCAATGTATCTGATTTCTTCTTAAGGAAGAATACTCATGTATATTTTGAGTGATCATCAACAATAACCAAATTATACAACTTCCCTCCTAGCCTCTGAATTGGCAAATGACCAAACAAGTCCATGTATAAGAGATATAAACATCTTTCAGTGTCTTTGGAGTCAATACTTTTAAAGGTGACCCTTGTACATGACAGGGACCACTTTTAATACATTTTAAATTAGGACTATTCCTAACAAGGTTTTTAGATAATAGTCTATACATTGTCTTGTAGTTAATGTGGGCAAGTCTCCTGTGCCATTGAACACAAATATGCTCATTTTCATTAGCTACTAAACATACAGATGAAAGAGAATTATTGCATATAAAGTCTAAGCAATAAACATTCACTCCTAGTGCCTGAGAGAATGGTCTCTAAGTCATTAGACTTTTTGATCAAGCACTTGTCATTGTGGAATTCAATGACATAGCCTAGATCACATAGTTGACTTATGCTTACTAGGTTGTGTTGCAACCCTTCAACATAAGCTACCCTTGTGATTGAAACTATGCCATTGGAGATCATACCATATCCTTTGGTGATTCCTTTTTTAGATCCACCAAAGATGACTTTTGGTCCATTCTTCACAGCTTTGTAATCCTGTAGAAGATCTCTGGTTCCTGTCATGTGCCTTGAGCACCCACTGTCCAGGTACCATATTTGGTTGAGGCTGGTACTTGAACTAACCTGCAAGAAGGAGTTTAGTTACCCTTAGAAGCCCAAATAATTTTGGGTCCTAGGTCCTTGTTAGCATGATGAGATGACCTCACAGCAGCTGCACTCTTTGCAGGAAGGCTTTTCTTTGCACTTGGCACATTGGGATTGTACCAACAATCTATGGCAAAGTGTCCCACTTTACCACAGCACCAACATTCATGAATATTGTATCTCCTCTTCTGAACATTTCTTGATGAAATAGCATCACCGTGCTTATGTTCAGGAGGGGAGACATCATCATTTTTCATATTTCTATTAGCAATGATCTGGCTGACTGTTAACCTCTGTACAGTCTTGGCACCCTTTGTCTTAATGACATCAACTTGTTTTGCCTTGGAGGCCAGACAAGATTTGATGGCATCAGACACTGAGCAAGAGGACTTGTCTACAAGTTTTACAGCAGCCATGTTCTTTGCTGGACAGTGCTTGGAAGAACTTCCTTCCATACTCCTGAATGATGAGGCTGTAGTGCCAAATATAAATGGTCCAGGTTGGGCAATTTGAATTTCTTCATGGAGAGCCTTCATGACACTCATTCCCATACCTTTTCTTCCACTATAGGAAGGTGTGTTTTCCTTCCTATAGGAGCTTCCATTCTTCCAGTGACCATAAATGCTTTCATGATCATACCTGTTAGTAGGAAGCAATACCTTCTGAAAGGTGGTATGAGGCTTAGCCTTGTCCTTGCTCTTTTCTCCACTCCTTTCTCCTACTTCCATTTTATTGAACCCTAGTCCTCTCCTATTGGTTTGAGAGGAAAATGTGTCAATAATAGGAAGCACAGATTTGGGCTTGGAGAATTGAGCCACTAGGCCCTTTTCTTTCACAAGCTTCTCCTCAAGGTCTTTGATGACCTTGTTCTTTTGGGATATGGTGCTTAAATGCACAATTGTTATTCCCTTAAGATGGCTTATTTGTCTACTCATCTGAGCCACCATGGAGGGTGACTCAGTGCACTCTTTCTTAACTATCTTAAGGGAAGCAATTTCTTGGGCTTGCCTCTTGACCAGTTTTTTGCTCTTTTTCAGAGCTTCTAAGAGAGCATCATACTTATCAATCAATTGATTGACATCTTCCTCAGATTCTGAATCACTTCCACCAATTGATGAAGGTCTTTCAGATTCTGGGCTTGTCTCATAATCAGAAGAGGAGATGGAGTGAATTAATACCTGTTCATTGTCAGAGTTGTTCTGACTGTCCTCCTAATTAGTGATGGCCATGAGGCCCAGCTGAACATTGTCCTCTTCATCCTCCTCTATATCACTGTCTGAATGTGATAGAGGGGCCCTGATTCCAATTCTGGCAGCAGGACTACCATTCTCCTTTTCTGCTGCAAACAACCTAATATAGGCTTCTTCAGCATCTGAATCTGAGGATGAGGATTCAGATTCACTTCAGCTTTTTTCTTTCTTTGCTAGGAAGGATTTTTCACCCTTCCTATCCTTTTTGTGGTGATTTTTCTTGTCACCCTTTTCCTTCCTTTTGACTGGACAGTCAGCTATGACATGTCCAGGCTTGCTGCAGCAATAGCAAATGATGTTATTTGAAACATGTTTACTAGATTTAGAATCATACCTGTCACCCTTTGGGTGCTGCCTTTCAGATTTGCTGTGGTCTTTCTTGGAGTGTGGGGAGGAGGAGGGCTTGTTCTTCCACTGCTTCCTCCTCATCTTCTTAAACTGCCTTGAGAAGACAGCAAACTCTTAATCAGATGAAGAGCTGTTTGAAGTGCTGTTTTCAGACTTATCTGATTCAGCACTTCTTCTTGGAGGAGACACCATCCTGCCCTTGCTTTTCTTGGAGCTGTCAGCCTTGAGAGCCACAGATCTCTCCCTTGCATGAGCCCTTGCTGAGGTGTCCTCTTCCTTTCTTGCAGATAATTTCATCTCATAGGAGAGCAGCTTCCCAACCAATGTATGAGTAGGAGTTTCACCAAGCTTGACCACTTCCCCGATGACACAGATTTTTGTGTCTCAGTCTCTAGTTAGAGATCTAAGGAACTTATCATTAAGCTCATAGTCACTGAACACTCTTTCTTAGGTTCTTAGTTCATTGACTATCCTAAAGAACCTTTCATAGCAAATGGAAATGCTCTCCTGGCTCAGTTGCCTGAAGGCTTCATATTCTTGATTGAGGAGTGACTTTCTATCATCCCTCACCTCAGCTGTTCCTTCCATATATACCACTAATGTATCCCACATTTCCTTGGCAGTTGTGCAGTGTATCAAGTTCTGAAATGTAGAGTCATCAATTGCATTAACAATTATGTTTTGTGCTCTTTTATCCTTAGTGAACAGTGCAAGTTCATCCTTGGTCAAGTCATTGAAGGCCTTGTCACTCTCCTTGTTGGATTTATGGAGGAGGCAGTTTGAAAGGTGAAAGGCCCTTGCTTTATTGTGATGTAAATCCTTGGGTCAGATGCTTCCATAAATAATCTAACCCTTTGCTTCCATATGCCAAAGTTTTCTTTGTTGCATATGAGCAACTTCATGAATCCTATCTCCTTCTGCAATCCAGTGGAGGCCATTGGATTGAGATAAGACTATCCCTTTATAGGATCTGGTCAGACAGTTATGTCATTCTTGACCAACCTCGCTCTGATACCACTTGATAGTTTGTTTAGGATGTAGTCTTAGTCACCTAGAGGGGGGGGGGGGGGTGAATATGTTTCTTTTTCATTTGGCTATTAACTAGCTGTTTTCTGATTTTATGTTAGTTATTAACAAGCATCCAGAAAACACACAAAGATTTATAGAGGTTCCTCAAGACAGGGTGTCTTGAGTAGTCCTCTTTCCCCCTTCACCTTTCTAACAATGAGTTAGATAAGGCCAACACCTCCAAACTCAGCTCCAAGAGCTTACAACACAGATCCCTCAGGATCTCTCAGGTCTTCACAAACCCTACCTCAGGCCCAACAACCCTACCTTAGGCTCAACAACCCTACCTCAGATCACCCACTGATCCTACACTCAAGCTGACCTCTCAGCTGTACTGCTCAGGCTAAACAGCCCTACTTCATCAGGCAAAGATGCCCTACAACTCAGAACTGTTAAGTTCCTACAGTAATAATAATGTAGGATTACAATAGAAGATAGAATAAACTTAGTCTTCTTTGTGACAGTCTTGAATCTGAGATGAGTTCAATGGACTCAACTTTGATTCTTCTGATCCTTTTCTTCAGAGAAAGAGTGAGGATCAACTTTCTCTGTCTTGAGTTGATCAAGAGGAGCAATCTATTCTCTCCTTGCAGCTTCAGGAAACAGGAAGTGAGAGCTTTCTTGGCTGCCATCAATGGAACAGTAAACTTGTTCTTCTTTTGTGTGCTGGAGAGTTGGAGAGAGCAAGTCCACTTCTACAAAGCCCTAATTTTCTCCTTTATACTTCACTTATCTTCAACGGCTATCATATGTCCTCCTGACACAGCATGTGAGTGATTGGGACATCCTCTCCTGCTTTACAGGTGTTGCGCCAAAAGTAAAACCCGCCAGTCCTTTTGAATCTGTCTCAGCGGTTGGGCTGAGACAGCTTCCAGTCTCAGCGGCATCTTCTATCCCGTCCCAGTGGATCCGCTGAGACAGACAGTTGTCTCAGCATTTTTCTTCTATTTGCAGCTCAGCTGGCCCAGACTCCTTCTCAGCGGCTCCTGACCTTGTCTCAGCGGTTCAGCTGAGACTGAGAACTCGTCTCAGCGGTTTTGGCAGCAAGCCAACAGAACTCACTACATACCCTGGTATGACCTAACCCTGCATAGTCATGAGATGAAATGAGGTTTATCAAATACAACTTGTACTTAGCATTGAGTGTGAGACCTTTTCAAATCAAGGGAACATTGAGGGTTATATTCCCAACAAAGAGAACTACAAGGGTAAACTAAAATAAAAAGACACGAGCAAGCAACAATAAAAGAAAATAGCAATCAAATCTGGGTTGTCTCCCAACAACGCTTTTGTTTAACGTCCTTTATTAGCAGTTATATAGAATTGTCCAAGCAAAAATAAAAGGAGCAAAAGTCATGAAATTCTAATTACTACTAATACACACTCATCAGAATAATCAACTATACGTTGATTTAAAATAGTAACTAGAAATAAAAGAAAATGGTCCGGAGACCAAGCAGTGGCGATGGATAGGAGGAACAATCCTCCATCCCAAAATCTCCTCCTTTTTCGATTTTTTCTTCTCCTCCAATAACACTTCATCTTAGAAGAATCTCTTCCCTCCTTGCAGCCAATTCTTCAACTGAAGCACAAACAAGTGACGATGGGGTGTGATAGGCGATGCGTTCCGTCATTGCCAAATGCTTGTCCTGCCAGGATTGCACTCCAATATTACCCAAGAATGGGTCAGTGAAATCATAACCCTGCAAGAGAGGACAAAAATACGCATTAAGAGCATCAGGATTAGAAAAAGGCCAAATAGGATCAGCAACAGCAGGGCCAACACAGGTGGGCAATGCATGGAGTTGAACTTCCTCTTGTGAGAGGAAATGGTCCCGCTCACAAAGAAGAGAGCTCTCCCCCATGATTTGCAATTCAGGTTCAACATCCACCTGATGAGCCTCTGCTAACTCACCCAGCACATGCTTAACCAAAGAAAGGTGATCAGAAAATAAAATGGAAGAAAGTCATAAAAAGTCAATATTAGTAAGAGTGGCCCCGGTTTCACTCCCAATAGGTTCCACAATCTGAACACTGTCGACTTCATTCATAACACGACAAGGCTCATATTAAAAAAGAGACGTCATTAGTGGGTTGGAGCTCCTCCAAGGGTGATGAGGTAGAAACCTCCTCAACATGGAGAATATTCTCCTCCACAAGACTAGGCCCAACAATAGGCTCCTTAAGCTCAGCCTGCAATATAACTTCAACAGGATCATCAGAAAAGGTGGCAGTAGGGTCATGCAAAGAGAGTGGAGGAACGATGCTAATGATAGAATCAGAAAATGTATATGCCAGTTCCTCACTAGGGGAAAGATCCACAGATAGCGATGTGTCTACATCAGAGAGGCCCCATGTCAGAATACGGGTCAGTCGCAATTCTGATTGACATATCCACAATAGTCACATGAAAACATGGTGGTGCTGCGAATAGCCCTTCAGAGGCTGAAGGAGTGTTGCCCGAATAGGGAGTAGAAACGATCCGGATGTCCGGCTCTTTATCTTCCTCCATTTGGCGTTTAAATGCAGCACAATTTTTCAGGGCATGATCAGTGCTCCGACAAACAAACATTGTTTTCCATTTCCTCACGTCCTTTGAGGTGTCGGGTTGAAATATGAAGATGATGTTTGCGGTGGGGGCGCATAGTTATGAAAATTGGACACGCCGTATGAAGTACCGGGATAACGATGCTCCATAAGGTGAGCCGTATGAATTATAACTACGGTCTCTTGCATAACATTCATCGCTAGAATGATTATAGTCTCCGCACCATCAGCATCGAGAATAAGAATACATGATGTTGCGGGGGTGGACTCAAATAAATTAAATGAATTCGACTTTGTAACAATCTACAACACACAACAATATCACACTAATGCAACCTATAATTATGAGAAGAAATAAAGTTTAAGTGAGATAGAAATTAAAAGACAGAATAAATGAAAAACTTGACAATTAATTTCCCAAACAAAAAAATATCACAGCCGTATTCCCCGGCAACGGCGCCAAAAACTTGATGCGATCTCGACAAGTGCACCCGCCGTACAAGTAATAATATGCGTGAGTGAGTTCCTAAGTGTCGGTCTTTTGAGGAATACGGCTGGGGATGTGCTTTTACGATTGAGAAGATTAATTGTAAAGTTAAAAAAGCAGTTTTGATTTGTTTATTTTGCGGAAAATGTAAAAAAAGAAATTGCGTGTCGCCTTTTCCGCTTCTCCACAGGCTTCACAAATCCAAGCTCAAACACTCAAATGCGGGTCGTCTTCACCGCTTCGCTTAAGAGAGTGACGGTCGCAAACACCTCATTAATTTCTATCACCATTAACAACACAAATCATCAACACTAATCACAGATCTACCAATCCTCAAGCTAGCACCATGCATGAACACAACAAACTTTCAAGATAAACACATTGAAAGCATTCAGTAATTAAAATCAGTGTTCAGCAAAGTTATCATCAAAATATAAATGAAATACTAACATACTATCTTAGATCTGCGGAAGAAAAGAGTAGAGATACAAACAACGATCGAGTCTGTGTCGTAGAAATGGGAGGATGCACCAGGTTGTCAGTCCGTATCCTGCAGGCCATTCATCGGTTGCGTCTGGGGTCGGGGAAGGCTGTCACCACTTCCTAAGCTTCCCGTCTTCTCGAGTGTCTACGATGTTCACGTCAATCTCTCGTTCTTCCTTTCTTGGCGGAGGATATGGAGTGGAGATCACTTCCTTGAGGCTTCAGATGATGGGAATCACCCTAGGGATTCAATCCCTGTCTTGGAGAGGAGAAAACTTGCTTTGGAGCTCAACCAGTAAGGGTTTTTCGCGGAAAGAACCGGCGATCATTAAAAACCTAAAAACAACAGCTTATATAGGAAGTCAACAGATTTTTGATTTCGCACGGTTTGGCGCTCCAACCGTGCGAGACCGAATGCTCAGGTGAGGTGTCTAGGGTCTGGCCGGGGTGGGGGTGGGGGTGGGGAAGGATCCTGCAGGGGGAATAGGGTTTCAGGATGGGTTTTCTGGAAGAAAATGGGGAGGGTCCTGCTTGGGAAATAGACGTGGAAGGGACCTGCAGGGAGGAGAATGGGGTATCTTGTGGGGTTCTGGAAGCTGGTGGGCCGACATTCTGGACGGTGGAGGTGGAATGTCGGCTGTGTCGATGAGGAGGTGGTTATGGTGTGGTCGAATGGGAAGGAGTTGCCGCGTACAGTGAACGACAAAACTGTAGCGGGGGCTGACGCCTTGGATTTGCTGTATGGCTTCTTCAGTGGGGGCTTTGGATAGGGGGAAGACCTGTGGTTGTGAGGAGGATAGACATGATTACCTAGGAGTCGTCACCTAGGGCCTTACGGAGTCGTCACTGTGAAAGGATCACCAGATACCGGGAATTCTTCTCCAAAATTTGCAATTGCCCCCATGGCAGCCCCCTTACATTCTATTTATAATAAAACTCCCTAGCATACTCTTACATCAACGACTATGATTGAACGTTAATGTAACAGACCCGATCTCACAAAATAATAACTGAAAAATACAATGTAATATATTAAAATGCGAGTAAATGAAAATCCAGACGCATCCGTGGCGTTGGATCGTCGATCCAGAGATGCTAAATATGACATGTGTTCAATCATCCCGAACGAGCTCAAAACTCGTGCTCCACCGCGTCGTCGATCCCTTTCAAAGTTTTGGTATAAAAAGTAGCATTCATAAAATTTAATTAATTCGTGCTTTCTTCAAACACAATTATAATTTTATACAAGACTCTTTTTTTATGAAATACTCTTTCAAGCTTCAATTAATTTAGTATTTGCAAAAGAATATTTGATGATCTGCTGGGCTTGCCTCCTAAAAGCAACTTGTCCATCTGTCCCATCCACATAATTGTTACTTATAAAAAATGTCAATTTTTATATTCGTTCTTTTCAACGTTCTCCTGGCAGATTTTTTTATCAGTTAAGAGTTAGGATGTTCTCTTCTTTTCTCCCGTATCATTTCATTTAGTTCCTTAGATGAAACACTCCATTCGTGCTGTTATATTTGTTTACATGGCAGTGTAGGAAAATCTACTCTTCTTACCCTTTTAACGGGCACACACTCAGAGGCTGCATCTTATGAGTTCACCACGCTTACATGCATCCCCGGAATTATCAACTACAATGATACCAAAATTCAACTTCTTGATCTTCCTGGGATCATTGAAGGGGCATCAGAAGGCAAGGGTCGAGGCAGACAGGTAAGATACACATCTTTTTTGCCTATTGTAGAAATTATTGTATATTTAATGCTATTTATCTTCTATTATTTTGTCCCATCTGGTGTATAGTTATAGGTCCCCTCCTATACATAAGGTCATTTACATGGCCAAAGTATGAATGAGTTATTCACTTTTATTTCCTCTAAATGATATCAAAGCACCCTGATTCTTGATCTAGCCGCTCCCATGCGATACCCTCCAATGCATTTCTTCGTGCGTTGAGGTTGAGCTTCACTCCCTCTGCCGTCTGACACTCCCGAACCGTTCAGTACTCCCCTGTGTATGTTGCGGTTGAGTACTTATCTGGTGTCCTTAGATTCCACGTGATGTCATGCTTTCCTCCACTATGAAAGACGACTTCTTCCGCTCCTTTGCTTCTGACGAGGTAACACCGCCACTGACAATGTTACCTGCATTTTATAGTCTGCCATCATCTTGCTCCAGCATTAACAACCTTAAGTGCCTCCAATGAAGTTCACCTCAGTTCATACCCTGTTTCCTCTCTCGATACGACTGATTTCTCTGTTTCTATCGATCCTCCTTTACATTGCTAAAGTATGAAGTATTCATTTTTCATTTCCTTTACATCTATCAAATCAAAAATATTATCTTCACTTGCTTTCAAATCAAATATTAGTTTCATGATCAAGTGTTAAGACTGTTAATAGTTATGCTCTTGATGAACCATGAGCTATTTCTATTAAATCAACGATTACTCGTGTTAAAACAATTTTGAGGGTTCAAAGTTCATTAATACTAATGATCGTGCACAGGGTTGTCCGCATGCGTAGTGTGTGGTTGCAACAGTACACGGCCGCCGCTCGATGCTCATGGCGCAAAATCATTTTATGATGCACACATGGTGGTGAGCATTGAGCGGCGACTAGGTATTGTCGTAGCTGCACACGCCTTGTGCATGATCTTTAATATATTTATACTGAAGCGTAATTTAAAATTTTATCTAAAATTATTTACAAACAATATCAACATGGAATTATTTACCCTCGTCATGCAAAACCTGATAATATAATGTCTATCTTCTTCTCATCTGTTGTTTACTTTCACTTTTCTGGATTTGTAACTTAAATGAGGCAATATTTTTCATTAAATATCTGATTGATATTAGGAGCTCAAGAGTCGGTGAAATTCAGGACATTAATTTAACTTCAAAATCAAAGCATGCTTTGATTTTTTGCCTTGAAATAAATAAAACACATGCCAACCCGGCACTCTTCTCTTGTCACTTTGTTTGAAAGACAAATCATGGAGCTGCAGTTGAAAAAAAAAGGAAAAAGAATAGTAAAATGCGTGATACTGTATTCATCTGTTATTTGTTGTTTACTGGAGAATAAAAAGAACAAAAAAGTAAAATACCTAAAACTGTAGGCTTCCATTGTTCGTTGTTAATTTGATTTGATGGAGGGTTGTGATTCATTTCATGGTGTCAGCAAATATGAGTATTCTGTTATATTTAGTATTGATAATGCTGCCACTTCTTTGGTTTAATTATAGTAGGGAAGAGGAAGTAAATCATAAATAAACGAGTTAATATATTTGATTCATGTAACTTGTCCACTTCAATGTATTAAATTTCTTCCAAAAAAGGTTATTGTACTTATTAGTTGCTTTGACATGGTTGATATATAATATAAACTACTATGAACTTTTTCATTAACTTCTATTTGTAAAGGATGTATTCTATGCTTTAATTTTTCAGGTTATTGCTGTAGCAAAGTCATCAGACATTGTGCTAATGATTCTTGATGCATCCAAAGTAAGTAACTTGGAATGAGATCATTCTGCTATGAAGAGTGTTTTTGTAATCTTGTCAGAATATTCTGCTGTGGACAGGATGGTCACACCTTATTTACTGAATAGAGTAGTTTCTTGTTCCTCTTATTATCTGTGTGCCAATTAATGAAATAGTTCATGAATCAAACCAGTAGAGGCTCTGGATCAAAATTGTCATTGCTCATTGCTAGTTGATGCCTGAAAGAATTGAGTAAAGCTTTAGGGATTAAATGGTTTCAAGCACAAATAGCAAAGCTAACTAGATAGCATGGAGTAACTGCAAGTAGATAAGAACATGGATTAAAATTAAGAAAGGGAAAATATTAAGAATCAATAACCTCAAATCTCTGTACTTGAATGTGGACATCAAATTCTTGAAAAGTTCCAGACTGGATCGAGGATTTCACATTCAAAGAAATGAGATCTTCAAAATTTCAGCATATTATAATAATTAATTTCATCTTAATGATCAATATTTATAAACTAGGGTTCTTAATGATAATCTAACAGACCGGACAGCAAATTATATAACCTCAACATTAACAAAAATGACCGCGAGGTTTAAATTGAAAAAAAATCACTTGTTCATTGTAAGTTAAAGATTTAAAAACTGGTCCACAGAATTGGGGCATTTTCTAATGCAATAAAAAGTCATGCTCACCCTGCTCTGTCATACGAGCATTAAGTCTTACCGTTCAAAATCTCACACCAGAATAACATCTCTGAAGTAATTGACTGGGCCTTTTGGAATTCAAAATTCATGTTCAATCTTATGAGGCACAAAGACTTATAAAGTTATTTTATTTACATCCAAAATTGCGGGTGATACTCATATACTTCATGACGCCATGTGACGGACTGTAAAGTTCATATAAAACGTTCATTTTTCACTTGTTGATGAAATACCGGATTTAGTATCGCCTACGCTGGTACAAACAATGTCTATAAAAATTCCGAAAAGCTAGTGGATATATACATAATAAATGATTGATTGTGAATGAAACAACTGTATTCTTATAATTTTTTGTATCAATTTATCAATAATTTGTAATGGTGATCCTAAGAACATAGGAATTTGTGGTGCTCTTTTATATGAGTAAATTTTTGATAACCCCCCTTTTCTTTTTCATCATAGTCTAGAACCCCCATAATCTATAGAAATAGGTGTATACCCCCATTATCATTTTCATCATAGTGAATAACCCCTTAATCTTTAGAAATAGGTGTATAACCTCCCTTATCTTTTTCAACATATTCAATAACCCCCAAATCTTTACAAATAGTTGTATAACCCCTCTAATCTAATATTAGGTCGTTTAGTAATTGATAAGAATATGTATTCAAGAATCTTTGTTTAGAATTCATAGTAAAAATAAACAAAATTAATTAAAATATATACCTACATATAATTTAATTAAAATATACTTCGGCTAAATGAGACTGATAAATGAATATTTCTAAAATAAATGATAAAATTCATGTAATATATGTTTTTATTTTTTTTAATTTGTGTACATTGTTAAAATTTAAATGCATTTGTTCGCATACTTGTGAAAAGAAGAGAACAAAAATAGATAAACTTTTTAAATGAAATAAACATGAATCATTTGATTAATTTTTTTATAGATTTATTATAAGTTATGGAATCTTTATTTATGTGCTTAATTATGTCTTATGATTCCGAATTACTTTGATTCCATAAGTTATAATAAATCTATAAAACAATGAATCAAATGACCCTGTTTATTTCATTTAAAATTTTTATCTAATTTTGTTCTCGTCTTTTCTTAAATATGCAAAAAAATGCATTTAAATTTAAACAAAGTAAACAAATTAGAAATATATATTACGTGAATTTTATCGTTTCTTTTAGAAATACTCATTTATCAGTCACATTTAGCCAAAATTTATTTTTATTAATTAATATGCAGGTATTGTAATATGTTTTTATTAAATAATATATAGGTATATATTTTAATTAATTTTTATTTTTAAAATGAAGTCTAAATAAAGATTTCTATAATGCATATTTTTATCAATTACCAAGCTACCTAATATTAGATTAGTGGGTTATACACCTATTTCTAAAGACTTGGGAGGTTATTGACTACGGTGAAAAAGATACGTGGGGTGGGGGGGGGGGGTACACACTTATTTCTATAGATTCTGGTGTTATTGAATAGGTGAAAAAGATACGGGGGTTATACACCTATTTCTAAAGATTTGGGGGGTTATTGACTATGATGGAAAAAGATATGGGGGGGGGGGGTTATCAACAATTTGCTTTTTATATATTTATCATGAGTCATTCTTTTAGTGCTTTTATGCACGAAACTTAGATAGATGGCTGTATGTCAAACAAAATAACTACGTTCTTATGTGTATTTTACCCATCCAATGCAACATACCAGCACCGGGACTTCCAATCCCATAATGAAATGGTTGAAGGTGGTTGTTTGATCAACAATAAATCATAATGCTTATATACCTACGTATTATTTAATAAAAATATATTTCAGTACCTGCATATTAATTAATAAACATAAATTTCGACTAATTGTGACAGATAAATGAGTATTTCTAAAGCTTATATAAATACCTGCACTAGGAATTTTGGGCTTAATAAATCATAATGCTTATATATTATTTAGAAGCGTTAAGCTTATTGTAGTGAGAAGGCTGGAGTTGCTGGGACATCAGCCTTGGATGATGCGCTGCAATTTAATTTGATTGTGTTGAAAGTACGAAGTAGCTAATTGGGACGTCACCAAGTGCTAATTTAAAATTTCATGCTAGTACTTGTGTAGGTAAAAGTGGAAGAGGGGATCTGATATAAAACTAGCTTTAAAATTTTATGCGTGGAATTTGTAAACTATTTATGTGATGGAAAAAATATTGTGGATACAAGTAAACAAGCCCCATGTTACTTCTATTGATGATTATGTCACCTTCTCAAACCTATTTATAAACTCAAGCAGTCCTCTTGGGCTTTGTTTCAATGGTTCAGTGGGGTTGCTGTTATCACACATACTGGCATTGTTGGTGGAAGTACTATGGATAATATTATTGTGATTGGTAATGATCATACTTTATTTCACAAGAAAAGAAATCATTAAGATCACTTGCCCGGGGAACATGTGAGATTATGTGATTTTGATCCTTAATCATTGAGTTGGGCTTATTTTGACTTCGCTAATGTCATGTTCTTATGGCAATTAGGCCGCAATTCAGATCTCAAGTGATTATATTCTCCACGAGAGGACAAGAAATATTGAAGTGGACATCTAATTAGTCCGTGAGAAGATTGGAGATGGGTTTCTCATTGTTTCCCTTGTTCTTTCAACTAATTAACTTGTCAACCTCCTTATTAAGCCTGTTGGACCTATTATACCGTAGGATCTCTCCAGTAGTCTTGATCTATGTGATATATATTCTCCGTGCAAAGCTGATAATCATTTTGTACTTTTACTCATTAAGGGCCTCTACATACTTTTGGGGGATTCCCCCTCATATATCTATACTATTCTAAAAAGAAATATTGCGGTCTGCAAATAACATTGAATTTAAATGTCATTGAAAAAATCACATCGGTCAATAATGGTACGATTAATAGGGACCGTTCATTCCCTCCATTTTCACGGTTTTATAATAAAAAATTTCCATTCAAAACCTTCTTTTCCTCCCGATATCATTCCACAGTTCCTCCCCGACTCTAGGTTTATCCGCTCGCCACCCACCCCCTTTCTCTCGATCCTCATCAGAAGCCTCCTCGCCGGGGTCAACGCTCTCTCACGGGATTGCAAAGCTTGGGGCGAGGATGCGAGATGGACTTGGCCCGAGCCCTTAGGTTTCTGAAAACTATGGAAACCATTCTCACTCATCTGCAATCTCCTGCTTCCAGTTCTCCTTATCCGCCATCCAACCCTTCATCCTCTTATTCGCTAAACCTCCCATGGCCGGAAATGGACTGGGAGGTGCTCTATACTTGCCTCAACGCCGATCATATGAGGTTGGTCGGAAGCGCCTACAAAAAAGTTGATTGGGGGTAGTGAGGATATGGCAGATGGTTAGCGCCAAATGTGAAATTGATTTTCCTTGCTTCTTCTAAAAGTTCTTCTATTCTCCCTTGTCCCTTCTCTCCCTCAAGACCTACAACTTCTGTCAATGGATTTATCTTTTGTCAAGATTGGAGATACTGTGAGGTTTGCCCTGTTTTCTCTCTCAAATAGCTTAGACAATTTTCATGCCCTCCATGTACTTGATGAAATTCCTGTAAATCACAATTCACAAATAGCTTAATAAACGATTTTCTCACTCAAATAGTTTAGCCTGTGAGTTGTCATTTTCTGAATATTATTTGGATTTCATATCATATTAGGTAAGCTAATAATAACACTATGGCCTTATCTCCTTTTTTTCTTGCCTGAAACTGATCTTCTCTTCTTCCCTGAAAATGAAGTCAATGGACTTTTGCTTCCTATTTTAAGCCGGAGGCCCTCATTACTGACTACTACAAGAAAAAAAAGCAGACTGTCATCGTTATGGTTTCCCCATTACGGTGTAACTTGTTGTTCTCAGTCGTCATTTAGATATGCTCAGCGTCAATGTTTCAATGGGATCAGAACCAATGTTTTAAATGTCGGATGTCGGAGACATGTCGGGGACATTTTAATATTTCGGATTCCTAAAAAATATTTATATTATAAGTTATACCATATTATCTTAGCTCTATAAGTTACATTAATTTGTTCTACTGAATGGACACATTTCCTACTTAGTTGTATTATTTCCAAAATACTCAAATCTATCTTCAATCACCATTATCTTCTAACCATGTATCTATTTTCATTGTATGTATATCTCCATTTATTATTTTCATTTTTAAGCACTTAAATGATGCAAATTATTTTATCGGTCTTCCTCATTGTTGGAAAGAGAAATGACAAACACTATTTAGATATCAACCTGCATTAAATAATGGTTTTTTTACTTCCATATGAACATGCAAATTAACTGTACAATACTAAGAATAAATGTGGCAGACTTGGTGACAATGACAAAACTTGATGGAATAAATTTCAGCAATCAAACCTTATATAATTTTTGGAGAAAGGATGGATTTCATGATGGAGAAATGAAAATATAGCTTAAATAAACAGGACCAAAATTTATTCAAGCATGCAATATATGTTGAGCATGAATGAAAGCATGTTTTTTTTGACAGTTGCCCCCATGCCAATTGTTGGTTTCAAATGACTGATTCCAAATACAAGATGAGAAAATTTAATCAAGAAGCTGATATGCTGACAAGCGGCGGCAACTAAATCAAGATTCAAATAGATAAAATGAGCGTCATCTCTCTTACATAACTAGTTAAAGCAACATATACATGAGGAAGACTTGCTACGCAACTGATACTCCATACATAAAACATGCAAGAAGAAAGCATTGGAAGGAGACAAGTGAAAATCAAGTATAATCCATGTGCTCGGAAATGTGCAATCAATAAAATGGGGAAAACCTAGCAAAAAACAATTCTAGTAGCGAGGACGGAGAATAAGCGGAGAGAAATTTCTGATCGTGCGACATTTAGAAATGTCGGCGACATTTCTAAATGTCGCCGGCGGCCGATATAGCGTATTTAATCTGTTATGTCGGCCGACATAATGAAAAATGCCATAACCTTTAAATTTTCATTATGCAAGCCATTTTTGGTTCAAACAGGTCATGTCGGCCGACATTTAAAATAGTGATCAGAACAAGTATGTTCTACTCTTTCTAACCAATATTTCTCTCATCTCATATAGTTTATGATTGCAACAGATTTTTTGATCTGAAGACCCGCTCACCACTGCTGAATCTCCTGCCCTTTTCCCTTTAAAGTCCAAGCATTGGTTTAGGATTTAGCATCAACAATCCGACGGGATCAAACATGTTTGTTTTCAATGCTTTCTCTCTGAAATTGCTCTTATCTTCTCACAAAAATAGATAAATGCAAAACTCCATCCAATTTCATTTTACCTGCTGAAATTTTATTGTTCTAGCATCTTCAACCAAGCATAGGTGATCCTTGAGGTCCGCAGAAGATGTATGCAACGAATGCATATGCGAACCCATGAGACCATACATAATTTGGACTTACTTAGTGTTGGGGTAAATGGATTAATTGATATTCAATAAACACACTCCGTAATATATCAGAGTGGTAACACCGGGGTTACAATGGTAATTACGCTAAAGATATGAACATATTTCCAACACTCCCCCTAAAGTTGGGCATGTAATATCCGTCATGCCTAACTTGCCCATATTTTATTAAAGGAACACTGACTTAAACCTTTAGTAAGAACATCTGCTAGTTGTTAATTGGATAACGAAAGGAGTGCTGACAATTCTCCTCACTATGTTTTCCTTGATAAAGTATCTGTCCACTTCTACGTGCTTTGTACGGTCATGTTGGATCGGGTTGTGGGCAATGCTGATAGCAGCTTTGTTATCACAATATATGCTGATTGGTCCCCTGCATACAATACCAAGATCTCCCATAATCGACTGAATCCATAATCCTTCACATATCCCATGTGCCATTGCCCTGAACTCAGCTTCTGCACTGGATCTAGCCACAACATGTTGTTTCTTACTCCTCCAGGTCACCAGATTACCCCCAACTAGAGAACAATATCCAGATGTCGATCTTCGATCATCAATAGAACCAGCCCAGTCCGCATCCATGTAGATTTCTATGGTTAAAGCTAGGTTGGGGGAGAACAGAACACCCTTGCCGGGAGTGGATTTGAGGTATCGCAAGACCCTGTGGGCAACATCAAGGTGATGTGATCTTGGTGAGTGCATGTATGACTGAGAACCCCCACTGCGTACGAAATATCCGAACAGATATGAGAGAGAGATAATCTTCCCCACCAGTCGTTGGAAACCCAGTAAGTCATTAACCACCTCTCCACCATCTCACCCATGCTTATGATTGGCCTCAATAGGGGTGTCTGCTGGTCTACACCCAATCATCCCAGATGTTTCTAACAAGTCGAGGATATACCTCCGCTGTGATATAAAGACACCATGCCTAGATCTGGCCACTTCAATGCCAAGAAAGTACTTGAGGGATCCAAGATCCTTCACTTCAAACTCTCTTACCAATCGGGATTTCAGATGGTTAATCTCCTCTGTGTCATCTTGTAAGACCCCCCTTCAGAACTAGGCACAACCAGAGGATCTTATCGCACACCACCGCCAATCCACAACAAAGAAGGGAATAACGGAAGAGTAGAGGTATGAACGTCTCAACCTCCTCCCATAATTCTCTTCTAAGCTGCAAACCGACGATGGTGCTAACCGAACAACTATCACACCCCAATCGGGGTACACTATGAGCAGTAGCAGATGGAATACTAGCGGAAGACTAGTAACCATGTAGTGGAGCACAAAAATATATGAGTATATAAATACAAGACATAAATAGCCACAACAACGGCACGATGACCCCACAGTCCAAGTATAACAGTCTATAGAAATCCGGGGGCTCATAAGTAACATGCCAAGCTGGATGAAAGATGATATATAAGTGCAGTAAATATGTAAATCTAATGAGCCAACTATAGGACTAATGATGTTCCTAAGGGTAGCAACGATCATCATCATGCCTTCTATCTCCACGCCAAGTCCACGTCAAGTCCACGTCGAGTCCACGTCGAGTCCACGTCGAGTCTATACGTCGAGTCCACGCCATAGCTCTGGAAACACCCACGGTTGTATCGCCATCAACGGAGTCTCCGCCTAAAATGATAAGCGCGAACGCGTCAGTCAAACTAGACTGAGTGGTTCTTCCCGCTCCCCCAAAGCCCTAACGCTCAAGGGAGGGAAATACCACGCTGCAGGAAGTGACAAGCGGTATAATATACAAGTATAGCAGACGAGTATAAGTATGATAATAATATAAGTACAACTAGCAAACTATCATATATAGGCAAATAGACAAAGCAGTGTATAGTAAGAAAATGAAGGTACAACTAGTAGGCTATCAAGTATAGGTGCATAATAAATTGAACAGTAATTAAAACCTACTGTTTCGAACCTAGTGGTGTCCACACTCACGTACCCAACGATAGCTAAGCTAAAACTATATGAAACGTGCTATCATCTAAGAGCAGTCTCAAATTCGCAAGAGAGTTGAGAATCGAAGATGTTCAAGTCAAAACAGATTCTCTGGTAATGGCGTTTCAAGTGAATGGAACCTTTGAGTCCAGAGATCACGTTTTGAAGCAGTATCATGCTCTAGTGAAAATTGAGATAGGCAAGTTCAAGAGCTTCACTATCCAGCATATCCCAAGAGAAGAGAATGTGGAAGCGGATGAGCTAGCAAAGTTTGCTCTTCTTTCGGGAGGAACTACCTCAGAGGTATTTCATCCAGCTATCGAAGAGGGAGAAGTCATGCAGATAGATAAACGTCCATCTTGGATGGATCCTTTCGCCCTCTACCTCTCGACTGGAGAGTTCCACTCAACGGTAAAGGATAGGAAGATGTTTAAACTTAAAGCAACCTATTATTATCTTGTTGCAGGAATACTCTACAGGAAAACCTTTCTTTCACCATTGGCAAGGTGCGTTTCTAAAGAAGAAATTCCAATTATTCTTCAAGAGGTTCATTCAAGAGAATGTGACAGTCATTCAGGAGCTAGAACCTTAGAAAAAAGGATTCTAAGACAGGGTTATTTCTGGCCTCAAATGAGGAAGGATGCAGAGAAGTTCGCAAATAAATGTGTTCAATGCCAGAAGTTTGCTCCTCTCCAGCATCAGCCAGCTCAACAACAACCCCATGGACGTTTGCGGTTTGGAGGATGGATTTGATTGAACCTTTTCCCTTGGCTAGTGGCTATCACAGGTTTATTATAGTAATGATTGATTATTTCAGCAAGTGGATTGAAGCAAAGACACTAACTAAGACTACTACTCAAGTGGTGAGGAATTTTATCTTGGGGGAGATAGTATGTAGGCATGGAATTCCAATGATAATCATCACAGATAACGGTCCGCAATTCAACAATTCAAATCTTATAAATTTTTGTGATCAAATTGGCACCGAGTTGCGATTTGCTTCTGTGCATCATTCTCGGAGTAATGGTCAGGTGGAAGCTGCCAATAAACAAATAATTAATCTCTTGAAGAAGAAAGTAGAAAATCTCAGAGATAACTGGGCAGACCAATTCCATTCGGTGTTATGGGCAAATAGAACAACTCCAACTTCAGCCACTTTAGAAACTCCTTTTAAACTATCTCACAGCTCGGAAGCTCTTATTGCCAATAAACAAATAATTAATCTCTTGAAGAAGAAAGTAGAAAATCTCAGAGATAACTGGGCAGACCAATTTCATTCGGTGTTATGGGCTCTGAGAACAACTCCAACTTCAGCCACTTTAGAAACTCCTTTTAAACTATCTCACAGCTCGGAAGCTCTTATTCCAGTTGAATTTAAGGTAAAAAGTCCAAGAGTTTTGCTATCTCAGCAGAACCAAGATGACTGGATGGAAAATAACGATGAGGAACTGAAATGTAGTCTTGATCTCATTGAGGAATTAATAGATACATAAACAATTAGACAAGAGGAGGTGAAAAGAAGAATAACCAAATCACAACAACAACAACAACATAACCCATATAATCCCCAATCATTGGGGGTATGGGCGGGGGAAGATTGGAAACAGACCTAACCTTTGGCACTATGCACAAAGTGGCTTCTCTCAGAGGAGAAAGATTGAAAAGAAGAATAACCAAATATTTTGATAAAAATGTCAGAATTAATGAATTTGTTGTTGGTGATCTTGTTCTGAAGAAGGTAGACGTAGCAGCAAGATCCAGTTCAGTTGGGAAACTTAACCCAAATTGGGCAGGGCCATTCATAATCAAAGGAGTACTCAAGAATGATGCATATCGACTCGAAACTCATGAAAGAGAAGAGCTATCTCATACTTGGATTGGAGACAATCTCAAGTGTTTTTTCTCTTGAAAAATTGTATTTTACATTTTCTTCCTTCTCCTTACTTTCTCTTCTTTTTAAACATTATGATGATATAGTTGGAATCTCTTATGATCCGTTTCATTAAGTTTGAGGCACCAGAAATGAATTATTATCAAAGGCTAAGTTCCTACCAAGAGAGGTATCGACGAATCCTACTTGCTGCTCCCTCGACTTGAAGCTCGAGATGTAAATCTGCCAGGACCACAGATAGTGGGGAGATTTCGCGTCTGTGTAGCAGTAGCTCGCCAAGCTCGTGCGGAGGAACTTTAGGATGCCGGGTCCTTGCTGACATCTGACACACCTCTGCATCAAGGGAGGTCTAGGTGAATGTTCAGCTCTGTCATGCGTTGTAGGAGGACATTGTTACAGTCTTGATGATCTTTCAGGGAAAACAATGTCGGTATAACCCCTGCGGTATAACCACACCTGCCCTATAGATCATCTAGTTTTGTGACTCTCGAATGCTCATTGGTGCATGGATAGCCAAGGGGCGGTTAGAAACATCTATGACCCTCGCCTGAGCTCTGAAGTGGCAAGAGTGCAACAAGTTCGATGATCTCTCTTCTTCTTCTCTCTTTTAAAGTTATGCTGAATTACCCCGTGAGATTCCATTGCCGGGCTCTCATAGCTGGTGGAGCAGGTTGATCTCACGGTGAGGCTTGCAAAAGGGAAGGTTATACTATTTCTCTAAGGATGGGCGGTCTGAAATATTGGTGACCGCCAGTTTTGGGTTTTTGTCTTGATAAGTCGATCTGTGACATCTAAGACCGCAAGCTATGACTATCACTGTATTGAAAACAATCTGAAAATAGGAGACCGCTGGTTATTCTCATAGGTTCAAAGCTAAAGGTCTGGTTATCATTTGCAGAAGGAGCGGTCTAGATTATGGAGATCGCTACTTATCTCTTGCTTGAGTCTGATTTCAAAATAGATAATCAAGTTCATTTGTTTGCAAATAACTACGATTCAATGTCTCAGCAAGGAATTTTTCACAATATGATGATTTCTTTTGATTGAGCAATACTCAAAGGCATTGAGATCGAATGCCTATACTATCCCTAGAAGATTGCGATCGTAATCTATAACCCTTGGTATGCTGTTATGAAGAAAGGCGAGCTGAAACTTTGGGAATTATTATCCATAAATATTTGTTTCTGCTGTGAAAGAGTGGTCTGGAGCATCTAAGACCGCCAGCTAAATTTTGTGTATGAATCAGCTGAAAATTGATTTAAAATATTTGGGATCATAAAATACATTTTTTCCGAGTTATTTATAAGGTGCGATCTGAACAAATGAAGACCGCCGGCTAAATGACACCCTACTTGTCTTTCTTGGAGTATATGAGGGTTTACTCAAGTTTTTTCTATCCTTCTACTAATTGACGATCTGATAAAGTAGCGGTCTAAAAAGATGAGACTGGCAGATATCTATCGACAAGGGTCCAAGGTTCTTAAAAATCTGGTTATCACCTGCTAAAGGGCCGGTCTGGATTACCAGAGACCGCCATTTATCTCTTATTTAAGCGTTAAAAATAAATTGAAACAACCAGAGTCATCATTTGTGAATTGCTACGATTCGACATCCCTGCAAAGGATTTTCAGTTATTACAGATCGCTATTTACAAGTGATCTCATTTATTTTTAGCGACCTCGTGATGTCATTCTCATTTAATTGAAGTTTGTATCTCACCTCCCTGTAATGCGGTTTGAAAGACATGAGATCGCTTTTAATGAACTGCTCAACGTAAAACATGAAGTATAATATGTAAGATCACTGACTCGAGCTCGACGATACCTAAGGCATTGAGATCGAATGCCAATTCTATCTCGTAAAAATGTGATCGCAAACGGTATGATCGACATGAGTAAAGAAGAATATTAGAAAACATTCATTCACAAAAGAAAGAAAGGTATGCCAAAATTCTATTTATATTTCATTGATTACATCAGATCGCCCGGTCTCAAAACCTGTGATCGCAATCTTGAAAAGAACAAAGAAATTACATTGGACTTCGAATTTTCTACTTGCTCCTCGATCTCTTTGAAGACCGCTCATCTGATGATGAGGAGTCGGTCTCTTCAGAAGATTCTTCTGAGCTTCAATTTGGAATCCTAGATCTAGAACTTGAGCTCGCCCCAGAGCTCGCATCTTCACCTTCGATATATTGGCTTCCGCTTGCTCCATCCACGTCGACGATCTCCACATCTTCCTCCTCCTCAACAACGGTTTCTTCTGCAGTAACTGACTGCTCATCTATTGTTCTCGCTGCATTGGGAAAAAGATCGGAAAATTTAACTTCTTTGAACTCGTCGGTGAGACCGCCGCAGTCACGGAGTTCTGAGATCGTCCTCTTTGCGGTCTCTTTTATATGCTGCATCATAGCATTCAGGAATTCATGGTTGTCCGCATCATATGCTGTTTTCCTTGATTGCTGCAAAAGAAAATAGTTAGATCGCGCGATCATGTAAAAGGAAAGCTAGAAACCTGAGGTAAAATAACTTCACATTTTTAACTCTTCTTACAGGCGCTCAATATCTCTCAGGGCTCCTCGCAGAGACTGCCCATGTGATGATTTAAGATCGTGCTCCTAGCGGTCGCATGTGCGCAAGCATCAGGGATCATATTGGTCTTAAAATCATATGCTTCCCTCAAGCATCGACGAAATCAAGCATCGACGAAATCAAGCATCGACGAAATCGCCGAGACAGCCTCGACGAAATCGCCGAGACAGCCTCGACGAAATCGCCGAGCCAGCCTCGACGAAATCGTCGAGACAGCCTCGACGAAATCGCCGAGACAGCCTCGACGAAGTCGATCATTCGCCGAGACAGTCTCGACGAATGAACCAACGACAGTCTACGTCGTCGAGACAGTCTCGACGACATGGATCATTCGTCTAGACAGCCTCGACAAACTCGCCGAGACATTCTCCACGAACTCGTCGAGACATCTCGACGAACTCGTCGAGACATCTCGTTGAACTCGTCGAGACATCTCGTTGAACTCGTCGAGACATCTCAACGAACTCGTCGAGACATCTCGACGAAATCGTCGAGACATTCTCGATGAAATAACAAGTGAGTCTATGTCGTCGAGACATTCTCGACGACATTGATCACGAGTCGATATTCATAATATCGGCTTGTGATCCCGACAACAAGCTATCTGTCACGACGACATTCACAATGTCGTCTTGAAGTCTTCTTGACAATATTCACAATATCGTCTTGAAGGCTATTCGACATGCTCCATTCAATATTCATAATATCTTAGGAGCAGTCTTCCCGAACCAATTCTACTCCAAATAGTCTTAGGATTGGTCCTTATCACTCATAACCAATATGAGCATGGCCAGCACAATCCTTTCTCAAATTTTTCAAAATGCTCTTATGTGCGACCCTATAAGCTCATATCACGTTGGCAGTGTGAAAGTGAAGATTAGAACTTAAATTAACTCTAGAGGGGGGGGGGGGGTGAATAGAGTATTAAAACTTTTCCCTTAGTTTTATAGCGGAATTAAAATAGTGATATATATATGTGTATAGAGTGATTTATGAAAACTAAATAAAAACAAATCAGCACAGCACAAGCACAGAAAAGTAAAGCAATCACAGAGGACACAAGGAGCTATAATAGTTCCCCAATCAAACTGGGTATATCTACTCTTCTACCACCCTTGGTAGGAATCCACTAGGCTTTTTGATCAGGTGTCCTAACACCAATAAGCTTTTGATAAGGTGCCCAAAAACCAAACTAGGATTTTTTTGATCAGGTGTCTTGCCACCAATGGGTAAACTTTTGAAGGGAGTTTTAAACCCTGTACAGAATGGGATAAAGAAGGTTTAGAATGTTCTTCTCTGTCAATAGTCTGAGAGAAGGCTCTAGTGGATGTTGATGTAGAAAAGCTCCCTCTGTCTGATATGAAATTGTTTGACAGTAGATTAGCTGGAAGCTTTCTTTTGAATGTATAAACAAATCTTCCTGTAGATGATTAAACTGAGAGAATGATTTCTTCAGTTTGTTGTTGCTCTTTTGAAGATCTAAACTTGCAGCTGATCACTGAGAGATGAGTGTCGATGTTCTCAGAAAATGAATGCTGCTTGAGGAAGAAGATGAAGATCTGTAAAGCTTTTGTTCTTCTTCTTCCTGTAACTTTCTCTTTTTGTATTCCTCTTTTTCTTTTCTTTTTCTGTACAGCTGTGTGTAATATGTTCTGTAATCTTTCGTTTTTCGTGAAAGCTGTGAGGTGATACTGTATATCTTCTTCCCTTTTCTTCTTACTAATATTTGAAAATCAAATCCCTTGAATTAAGGAATAAAAAAATCTGCAATCAATCCTTCTGGGAACTGTAAATCTGATACGCCGTATATCTCTTTCCTTTTCCATGAAAAATCCTTTTCCGAGAAATGTCAACGGCTATAATCTTGGAATAATAAAAGGAAATATATTATCTTTACTTATCTGATATAAAAGAGTCGTTGCAGTAGTCGATTTGAGTTCAGAGAATTGAATAATATAATCTCTCTGAAATAAATCTGCTGTCATGTAAATTCGTCGATCTCAACAAATTTCGTCGATCTCAGAGCTGTGTTCGTCGATCTGAAGATATTCGTCGAACGCAAACTGAGTTCGTCGAACCGAAGAATTCGTCGACCGCTGAGCCTGGATAATTTCGTCGACCGTTGAGTCGCTGAGCAAATTTCGTCGACAGCTGAGACGGGGTCTGTTCGTCGACCGTTGATACAGAATCTGTTCGTCGACCGCTGAACCACTGTGACGCTGAGCCGCTGAGATAGAAGCAAGCCGTTCGTCGAACGCAGAGTGTAAGCCGTTCGTCGAATGCAGAGAGCAGTTCGTCGAACGCAGAACTTGAATGATTTCTTGAGATCTAATCAACCTAAACTCTTGACCCATTGACTATACATTGGGGTCAACTTGATCCTAGTCAGCAGATAGTGATCGTAGCCCAAATCAGTAATAGGGTTGTTCCAACACAGTGAGACTAACTACTTGATTGATTCCAGATCAACTTAGAAACTCCAACAGATGACCCTTATTTGCTTCCTGCGCGAGGCTGGAGTTTTCTTCACCTTCATTGTCTTCCGCAAGCTCCTCTCCATGAAGGCGAATAGTGAGGCGGTCGCCTATTTCTGCGACGCCTCCTTGATGATCCGGGAGCTACAGAATAAGGTCTACCGCTGGCTCGAGAAGTTCGTGATCGAACGAGATCCTTTTGGCTCGGTATTCTTTCGGTCGGTTCATATGGACGAGGGCTATTATAAGCCTCCTCGCATCCTTGAGAGCTCAAAGGCCCTCTACCTCGAGATGAAAGTCGTCCAGCTATGACGACATGTCAACGAGCTCGTCTACGTTGACCCTAAGGCAGGTATGGTAATGACTGATTACCTCGCCCTTATTATCGATGCGAAGCGTTAACCTCATGTTTCTCCTCGCTCGTTGTAGGTCTTCGTGCCCTCCTTGCGGGGGTGAAAATTGGCGAGGCTGAGACCTCGCGCGCGAAGCGCAAATATCATCCTCAGGATGTAGAGTTGATCGAGATCCATGAAGATGAGCTCGACGACCTTAAGGGCAAAAGGCCCATGGGCTCGGAGCTAGAGCCTCAGGGGCCGCCCAAGCGGTGTAAGAAATCCCTCACCCACCGTGACTTCACGGCGGCTTCGCTACCTGTTAGCGAGGACCCTGAGGACGCCAAGGTCTTCGGGACACCAGAGGACCAGGAGTCTGCCTACGGCCCCGAGTCCCATTTCAACTATGGGCGCGGGGGCAACGTCCTGTATATTTCTGGCGAGCCTCTGCTCGCGTGGGATACCGGGCAGAACCGGGTCTGTGTCAGCACTTTCCTGCCCTCCTGGGCAGGGGACGATGACCCAGATGACGACACACACAATGTGTTGTACGACGTCTATGGGCGGGATGATGCTGAAAGCCTTGCAAAGGCGTCACCGAAATACCTCGCTTGGCAATCCTCATGCGCGGTGTTAAGGAATGCCGAGCTCAGTCATTCACTGGCAAGGCGACATCTCCGCTGCTGCAAGGCACTTATCGAAACAAAAGCGGCCCTAGTTGCCGCTACGATGGTCGCCGAGGAAAGCGTGGGGGCAGCGCGACAACAAGCCGAGTCCGCCGAGCAATAGGCGGGGCTAGGGAGGATTTGGCCGAGTCCGCCGGAAGGTTGCCCACGACTGAAAAAAAGCTCGCGGAGCTGCGCCAGGCCAAGGCGGCGCGCGGCGTGGTTACGGTAAACTCAGTTCGCCCCTGGTTTGCCTTTTGCTCGCGGATTTTGGAAACTAACTTTGGTTATTTTCTTTTTCAGTCTGCTGGGGTTCTTGCTGCGACCGAGATCTCGATCCTGGAGCAGAAGAACAAGGGACTTCAGGACGAGGTGGAAGCTTTGAAGCTCGAGCTCGCCACGGCTCGGCCGCAAGTCGCCACCTTGCTTGCACCGCTGACCTTGTCGAAGGAGGAACCCGCCAAGTTCACACTAGTCGAGCTCCGCTCGATGCAACGCGTGTTTGTCAAAGATGGCGACGATCTATACTCACTCGCTTGAGGGAGACTGGGAAGCTGGTCGAAGAAGGCGAGCCCATGTCCACGGAGTCTCTCCTTCCCGAGATACGCGATGCTTGCCGATTCCTCGTCTAACGAGCTTGATCTCGACATTGAGGGCGACTTCGACCTGGACTTGGGTTTGAGTTCTGTCTTCTCGGGACGATGTCTTGATCGGCGGATCAAGAGGCAAGCACTCTCCTCATCGTGGTTCGGCCTCCCCCTCAGGCAGCGCGTCTTCTCATTCGCATCAATCCAGAGCCAAGTCGCCATGCGATGTTGAATGATCAGATCGCACGAACGAGGCGAAATGTTTTTTTGCGAGGTCCACTATTTGAGCAACCTCTGTTTTGTTCTTTCATTATGATGTATGTTCTGAAGTGAAAGAAAGATGAACTTTTGGCTTTTACTTGCTTGTATCCGTCTTATATCCTTCTAAACGCTTTTGCCGAAGCTTGAGGGTTTGTTTAGGCTAATAGGACGAAAAGAGCGAGAGCGCTTAGGCTCGTAGGACGAAGAGAGCCAGAGCGCTTAAGCTCATAGGACGAACAGAGCGAGAGCGCTTATGCTCATAGGACGAAAAGAGCGAGAGCACTAAGGCTCATATGATGAAGAAAGCGAGAGCGCGAGCGCTTAGGCTTATAAGACGAAGAGAGAGAGAGAGAGAGATCGCTTAGGCTCATAGGACGAAGTCCGACTCTTACTAGCGAGGTATTATCTCTCGAGGGGTTAACGACCAACCCTGAGGCTTGGACTTAGACCGACTCACACCTTCGAGGCTTAGTGCGGCGATGCTTGAGGGGTCAACAGCCAGCCCGGAGGCCTGGACTTAGACCGACTCACGCATTCGAGGCTTAATATGGTGATGCTTGAGGGGTACACAGCCAGCCCGGAGGCCTCGATTTAGATCGACTCACACATTCGTTGCTTAGGGAGGCGATGCTTGAGGGTTCAACGGCTAGCCTGGAGGCCTGAACTTTGTTCGACTCATGCAATCGAGGCTTAGGGCGGCGATGCTCGAGGGGTCACGACCAGCCTGGAGGACTGGACTTAGATCGACTCACACAATCGAGGCTTATGGATGCGATGCTCGAGGGGTCAACGACCAGCCTGAAGGCCTGGACTTAGATCGACTCACACATTCGAGGCTTACGGCAGGGTTGCTCGAGGGGTCAACGGTCAGCCTGGAGACTTGGACTTAGATCGACTCACGCATTCGTGGCTTAGGGTGTTGATGCTCTAGGGGTCAATGGCCAGCCCGGAGGCCTGGACTAAGATCGACTCACGCAATCGAGGCGATGCTCGAGGGGCCAATGGCCATTCCGAAGGCCTGGACTTAAATCGACTCATGCATTCAATGCTTAGAGAGGCCCAATCTCTTTCTGGACCTTTTAGAGGCCGACTCCGTCCTCCTTTCTAGCAACCGATAAGCAGGCATGAAGGATGAGCTCTTGGGGTGGTCCTCGACCAGCATACAATGGGAGGAGGTGACCTCGACCGCGATTGTAGATGCGTGGTCTTAGGAGAACTCACGGTACCCAAGTCGTCATCCCCTTGCTCGACCAGAGGTCCAGAGCGGGGAGGTGGACGTTCATGATCTAGAATGTTTGCGGTGATCACACGCTTCTTGACTCATTTTTTCAAGCATTTAATCGAGTCAGAATAACCTTCTTAGAGAAACATGGAAGATTGTTTTTAAAATAGGAATACAAAAATACATGGGTACCATTTCTCGCCCCGTGCTTGACGCTCGTCCCCAGTCGCCTGCTCATGGGTAAAATCTTTTCAAGTCATCCCCACTCCAAGTGTTTCCGAGTGCTTTGCCTTCCTGGTTTTGCAGGCGATAACCTCCGGTCTTCAGAGTTTCTAGGATCACGAACGGTCCTTCCCAATTTGGATTGAGTTTCCCCACGGTTGCTGACCTGGCGGCGGCGTCGACCTTTTTCAAGACCAGGTGTCCTTTCTCAAACTGCTTAATTCAGATGTGTTTATCGAAGTATTTGACCATTCTTATTTTTTACTTTCTCTTGCCTTGCTGTGGCGAGGTCCCGGAGCTCTTCTACGGAATCCAAAGAATCCTTCAGAGCTTCATCGTTCTCGAGTCACCATTCTTCGCTTCCTTCTTCGGCCGCAACCACTCTTGGACCGTGGACCTCAAAATCCACTGGAATGAGGGCCTCTGATCCGTGGGAAAACTTAAAAGGAGTTTCTCCGGTAGACGAACTCGGAGTGGTCCTCAGTGCCCACAAGACAGAAGGGAGCTGTTCTACCCAAGTACCTCGTATATTTTAAACCTTCTTTTCCAAGAGGTTGAGAATGAGCTTGTTGGTGGCCTCCACCTGACCGTTACTTCGAGGGTGATGCACCGAGGCGAAGCGTATGCCGGTTCCTATCTGCTTGCAGAATTCTTCTATCTCGACGCTAGCGAACTGGGGGCTGTTGTCAGTGACAATGGCCTGGGGTATGCCAAACCGGCATACAATATCTCCCTATAGAAAATTTCTTGCCACCTGAGACGCGGTCTTTGCCAAAGACTTCGCCTCTATCCATTTCGTGAAGTAGTCAATCATCACCAGGATGAACCGACGCTGCCCACTGGTGGAAGGAAAGGGTTTGACCAAGTCCATTCCCCAGATGGCTAATGGCCAGGGAGAGGTAAAAGTCCTCTGCTGTTGGGCCAACAATACTGACATTTCTGACAGCTCCGAGCGTAGCTTTCTGCATCCTTTCGAATGGTCGGCCAAAAGTACCCTTGCCGCATGATCCTTTTCTCCAGCGTACGACTTCCCGAGTGACTCCCGCATCTGTCGGAGTGTAATTCCTCCAGGACTCGTAGGAATTTGTCCTCCGAGAGGCACCGAGCCAAAGGACCAAAAATGGTCATCCGATACAGGCCTCCATCATAGAGTAAATAATAGGTCGACTTATGTCGAAAATGCCGTTTGTCCTCCACGGTCGTCGGGAGTTCTCCAGTGATGAGGTAGATGATGAAGGGATCCATTCCGGATGGATGTTTCTCGATCTCTATCAGCTCTCCTTCGATGGATGGTTTGAATAGTTCGGTCAGGGTGCCTCCCTCCCTGGGACCATACTTGGCCAGCCGGTCCGCTGTGTCATTCTCTTCCCTCATGACATGATGCACAAAGAAGGATCTGAAAGCGCCGATCAAGCATTTGACCTTTAGGATGTACTGCTGGAGGATTGGTTCCCTAGCCTCGAACTCCCTCAGATTTGTGACGCCACCACCATCGTATCTGTGTGAGCTCGAATATCTTGGATTCCCAGCTCCCTGGCCAAGCAGAGGTCTGCGATGACGGCCTCGTACTCGTCTTGGTTGTTGGTGACTGAGAAAAGAACCTCCTCCGCTTGCTCGATTTTCGTCCCTTGTGGGCTCACCGGGACTATCCCTACTCCGAGAGAATCCCTCTCTGAGGCTTCGTCCACGAACATCTGTCAGGGGACAAACTCTTCCCCCTCCTCTTGCTCTCCCCCTTCGGAGGAGAAGTCTGTCAGGAAGTCCACCACCGCTTGTGCTTTGATTGTCATTCGCAGTACATAGACAATGTCGAACTCGCCAAGCTCGACGGACCACTTATTGCCGACCGGAATGCTCCACCTTTTCCAGGACCGTCCTCAGAGGATGATCTGTCACCACCCTTATGGCGCACACCTGAAAATATGGCCTTAATCTCCTTGCTGAGGTGATGAGCGGGAAGGCTAGCTTTTCCAAGATTGGATAGTGCAGCTCCGCCTTGCTAAGAATTCTACTTGCATAGTAGATCGACAACTGACGTCTCCCTTCCTCCCTAACCAGAACCGAGCTGACTGCCTCGGCTCCTAGTCTCCTACTCCCAGATAGAGGAAAAGGTCTTCAACTTCGCGAGGCCCCTGAAGCAGAGGGGCTTGCATCAACTGCTGTTTTAGGGTTTGGAAGGCCGATTCACACTAGGCAGTCTACTCGAACTTTTAATTGCTGCGGAGTCCTGAAGAAGGGATTATATATCTCCTCTGCTTTGGATAAGAACCGGCTCAGGCCAATGAGCCTCCCGGTTAGCCACTGTGCCTCCTTGGAGTCTCTTGGGGAAGCCATCTCAATGATAACTTTCACTTTGTCAGGATTTGGTTCGACTCTCGCGGGAGTGCGGAGATGCCCCAGGAACTTTCCCTTTATGACTCCGAAAACGTATTTAGTAGGGTTAAGCCTCATTTTATACGTTCGCAACATCACGAAGGTCTCTTCCAAGCCCTCCAGTTGCTCCTAGACATTTTTGCTCTAGATCATGAGATCGTCGACGTAGACCTCTAGGTTACGCCCCTTCTGCTCTTTGAAGACCCGGTCCATCATTCTTTGGTAGGTTGCCCCTGCGTTTTTCAGACCAAATGACATCATCTTGTAGGAGTAGCACCCGTCGTTGGTTATGAAGGAGACATCTTTCCACGTCGGGAGGATGCATACAGATTTAATGATACCCTGAAAATGCATCAAGAAAACTCATCACAGGAAAATCGACGGCTGAATCAACCAGCGCGTCGATTCAAGGCAGGGTGTAGCGATCCTTCGGGCAAACTTTATTTAATAGCGAAAAGTCGATACACATTCGCCATTTCCCTCCGGTTTGCTTTACTATTACAACATTGGAGACTCATCCCGGATACTGGATCTCCGACACAAACCCCGCCTTAAGTAGCTTCTGCACTTCTTCGCGAATGGCTCGGCCAGGGAGGTGACAATCGACCTCTTCTTCTGGCGAATCGGGCGGACCTCTCGGTCAAAATTGAGGCGATGACACGCCACTTCGACATCAATGTCGGGCATGTTTGTGGCGCTCCAAGCGAAGACGTCGATGTTGGCTTGTAGACACGCGGCGATCTTTTGCTGGCCCTTCTTCATCAGCTCCGTGCTGACCTTCATGTTTTCGGGCCTCCCGTCCGCAACAATCACCTCCATCTCCTCTACCTCGGCGACTTCCAGGCGTGTCATCCCTTCTAGCACCCTGTCGACCTCCTTTGCGTCTTCCCTCCAGCTGATGGTGTTGATGACAAGAAGATAGCACTCCCGGGCCACTTTCGGATTGCTCCTGATCCGAATCTGCACCCTCCCTGGTTGTACTTCAGACATTGATGGAAGGAGGAGGGCACAGATTGGAAGGTTTGTAGCTGATCGGAGCGTCCACAATGATGAACCGACGGTTCTTCGAGGTGCCTCCGAGGGTCACCAACAGCTCCACTCCTCCTTCGGCTCCTCAGAGAAGTCGAACAACATGCCATCTGAGGCCTTCACCCTTCTGGCTTCCACCCCCACATCGTCGAACACCTTCTTGAAGACGACGTTGACTGAACTGCCGTTATCCACCAGGATCCGAGCAACGGTAAAGTTCTCGATCGTTGCTTGGATGCCGAGGGCGTCGTGGAAAGGATCCTCATTCTACGACATATCTTCCGCCGAGAATGTGATCTCTTCGATCGGAGGTGGGCTTTGAGATGTCGAAGCGACGTCCTCCTATAGATGATGTGAAGGCTATCCTTGCGGGATGCCTCCACTCCCACTCCTCCGTGGATGAAGTTAATTGCCCCTCGAGTCCTGACGCCAACTCGTTCTTCACACCTTCCTTGAGTGGGGTCGCGGACCTCTCTGTCAAAAATGAGGCGATGACACGCAACTTCGGCATCAATGTCGGACATATTTGTGGCGCTCCAAGCGAAGACGTCGACGTTGGCTTGTAGACACGCGGCGATCTTTTGTTGGCCCTTCTTCATCAGCTCCGTGCTGACCTTCATGTTTTCGGGCCTCCCGTCCGCAACAATCACCTCCATCTCCTCTACCTCGACGGCTTCTAGGCGTGTCATCCCTTCTAGCACCCTGTCGACCTCCTCTGCGTCTTCCCTCCGGCCGATGGTGTTGATGACAAGAAGATAGCACTCCCGGGCCACTTTCGGATTGCTCCTGATCCGAATCTGCACCCCTCCCTGGTTGTACTTCAGACATTGATGGAAGGAGGAGGACACAGATTGGAAGGTTTGTAGCTGATCAGAGCGTCCACAATGATGAACCGACAGTTCTTCGAGGTGCCTCCGAGGGTCACCAACAGCTCCACTCCTCCTTCGGCTCCTCAGAGAAGTCGAACAACATGCGATCTGAGGCCTTCACCCTTCTGGCTTCCACCCCCACATCGTCGAACACCTTCTTGAAGACGACGTTGACTGAACTGCCGTTATCCACCAGAATCCGAGCAACGGTAAAGTTCTCGATCGTTGCTTGGATGCCGAGGGCGTCGTGGAAAGGATCCTCATTCTACGACATATCTTCCGCCGAGAATGTGATCTCTTCGATCGGAGGTGGGCTTTGAGATGTCGAAGCGACGCTCCTCCTATAGATGATGTGAAGGCTATCCTTGCGGATGCCTCCACTCACACTCCTCCGTGGATGAAGTTAATTCCCCCTCGAGTCCTGACGCCAACTCGTTCTTCACACCTTCCTTGAGTGGGGGCCGGGGTTAGTACGCCCCCGACCGTCGCTTCTTGTTGTTGGTCATCTTACTTAATTCTTCGGGCTCTCCTGGCTCCTCCTGCCGTCCTTATTTTCAAGAACTCATGGCACGCTGAGGTGGCATGCCCTTCCACCTGATGGAAGTCGCAATAGGGAACCGTCTTCCCTCCTTGATGCTCCTGATCCGGAGCTTTCCTTCGCTGATTCCGGGTGTGGCGATAATCGCCATTGCCTCCCGAGGTGGAGACGTAAAGGGCCTCCTGAACTCCTTCCGTCTCTCCGGCGCGTTGAAACGAGCTTGACGCTCGAGGGAACGAAACAGAATGGTTCCGAATGGACGATGCCCCCCTCCTACTGGCCTCCAGGGAGGCCTATTCGTCGGGGCTTGGAACCTTCTCTTGGTTTCCTTCCGCTCCGGAATAGCTCCCGGACTTCTAAACACTCCGCCCTGCCTGCGGGCTTCCTCCGGTTTCCTTCCTTCTCCCGAATTCTTCGGCTCATCCTGCTTGAAAAGCCTCATAAGCGAGGCTAAGAAGTTCTTGTTGTTGCCTTCTGCCTGGTCGTACCTCCCCGCGCTTTCAATCAGTTCTTCGAATGACACGGTAGGATCCCGATCCAGCTCCACCCTTCCTGCAAGCTGAAGGAGAGCGCCAGCTGGAGGGTTTAGCTATCTACCTCTTTGATCCGCAGGGCCTCCTCCTGGAAGCGGTCGATGTAGTGCCCCAACGACTCGTCGGGCTCTTGCTTGAGGAGGAAAAGGGTGTCCAACCCTTCATTCTCTTCTTTGACGTCACGAATCGCAGCATCAATCCTCTGTGCAGACCGTCGAAGCAATAGATGGAACCTGCGGGCAGCTGGTGGAATCAATCTCTCTCTTCCTTGAAGGTGATCACGAAAAGCCTGCACTTAAAAGCGTCAGTCATAGAACCACTGCAGGTGGTGGATGGGGTTGTCTTTTCCCGTGTAGTAGTTGAGCACGCGTTCACGGAAATCCTCGGGGACTGGTGCGATCACTTTCTCCTCGTAAAATGGACTCGCCGTCTCGTCTTTGTAACCTGTCCTCTGGCGAGCTCCACCTCCCTCGCGGAAGCGAAGAGCTCACGGGGTGATACATTGGCTTCGGTCGAACAGTGTTCGCTCCTCAGGCGAGACGACGACTTCTTTTCCAGGTCGTCGTGACGGTCCGACATCCCCAACCGGGGTGATGACCGACAACGAGGTTGCTGCAAGCTCAGTAGTCGGTGTTAGGAGAGCTCACAGTGTCTCCATCATCCCTTCCTCGAACTCCGTGAGGTCGTCTTTGGTGACGAACTCGCTCGGAGCTCGCGTATTGCCGATTTTCAACTCCCAATTGTCTTCGTTCGACATTGGACCTCCCACTAGAGGTTCTTCCTTTGATCACAGTCCACGCTCACCGCAACAAAGTGTTGGAACCAGAAAAATCTCCGTTCACAAAAGTTCAGACCGAGAGGGACCAAAGGCTACTTGTCTAGCAGTAGGTCTAGGCGAACCTAAACTAGAAGGAGATGGAGAGCAAGAGCTTTTCCCTGATTACCTGTAAATAGGATCTCATGAGCTGCAGCGAGGACGTCCCGTCACGTACCTGGAAGTATATAGGAACTTCCCCTCCTAAACCAGAGATGAGCTCGACACGAGAGAGGCACAAAGAGGTTTTTTGAAAACCTAGGGGGAGGGCCCAACATCCCTCTGTCGTGTAGCATAGGAGTCTTATTTATAGGCAATCCAAAGGGGGGGGGGGATGGACTTCGAATAACCGCACCGCCTTTTGAAGTACTAGGTACCTGGCACCTGGTGAGTTTGTTGGCGAACCGTGGCCGGATGAGAGAAGAACTCACTGGCAAGGTAAGCTCAAGCACGACGGGCTCATGAGCAGCTTGTCGGCGAGTCGAAGCTGGCTAAGAGAAGAGCTCGCTAGCGAGGGTAGCTCAAACACATCGGGCTCGATAATTAGCTACGAAGGAGTTCTCCTTGCCAGTTCTGCGAGGATTCAGACAACACGCTTGCTGAAAGACCGATCTCTAGTTTGGCGGCTCGTCGATAAGATATGCGAGTTCTTGGGCCTCCTTGCTTGTTCCTGGTGGCTTCACCCCTCTAGGTCAATGACCACTCTTTTGAGGTACGAGGGCTCTCCACTTGGAAGGGCCCACCTCGACGAATACGGGTTGTACACTTATAATATGAAGCAAACTAAGAAACGGTAATAAAACTGGTACATGACAGACATAAATGAAAGTAATAACTGAAAACTTATAGAAGAAGTAAAATATGAAGCTCTGGGTAAAAAGGTACCTCAATTTCTGATTCACAGAGCCAACTAGAATTGAAAAGAACCATAAATCTGAAACACTAAAATCTTTAATCTTGTCTGATACATTGAAAACTGTAGATAATTCAAATACATTATTTTCATAAGCAAATGGTACAACATCTGGAATGAAATATAACTGAAGGAAAGACAAACAAAACTGGAGAATCACAAACTGTTATGCTAGGCGTATTTCCCCACCCGTGACCCCTGAAAAAAAATGTTCGGAGACTCGTCAGGCCAATTTATGAGTAAGAAAGACTACTCTTAGTGACACTAAAAATAACTTAAATGGAAAATGCATGCATACTTTTAAACAACATTTTACTAAGGAAAATGTGCTATATTTCTATGCATGCTTTTGGGTTTAGGGTTCAGTCTTTCTTCTCTGAGAGAAGCCACTTTGTGCATAGGGCCAAAGGTTAGGTCTGTTTCCAATCTTCCCCCGCCCATACCTCCAATGATTGGGGACTATATGGGTTCTGTTGTTGTTGTTGTTGTATTTCTATGCATGCTTTTCTATAAAAATACTTTAAACATAAATGTCTTTTCTATTGTGATTTAAACTATATGAATTTTAGATTTCGACATATATTTGGACTTTACATAACTTATAACTTCTTTTCTTCTCATTCTAGGTTAAGTAGATTCTTATGCACATTCTAACGATCCGAATCCCTACTAACAAACATAGGTATTTTAGTGTCTCTCGGTTACCAACACAGACTCGCATCTACTAATCTTTTCTATGGGTGTCTCCATCCCGGCCTGAGGCTCATAAGGTTAGCTAAGCCTTATGAGTAAGATATTGTGCCTCTATCTATCACGAGAGGAAACCTCGATTGTGCCTCCTAATTATCTTCTATTAGTCTTTGGATTGCATACTTATTCATCCTTGCATCTTAGATCATGTCACATAATAATTAATCGTCTCGCATACATATTCTTATGTTTTATTATTTTCTTACAATTCTAAAGAAATACGAGGTTACATGTACTGCACAGTTTCACAAGATTCATAAGGGTTTAACTGAAAGGAAAAATTCAATACTTATGATCAAACATGATATGCTCATATTATTTGGACGCATTCATGATATGCTCATATTATTTGGACGCATTGATGAGTTTATAATTTCTTATCCTCATCTACAATCGAATTTTGATACATACGATTTCATATTATTTACGTGTATTCTCTTAACTATGAGAGGAAAAATTCATGCATTATATTATGTGTTATGTCTAGCAAAAAGGAATAAAATATTTTTACCTCGGTGTTACGACGCTCGTAGATGCGGCGAGGCGGCATGAATTCTCTAGATTATACTTAATTTTACACAGTTAAATTCCTCCTCGTTCTTAGGGTTACGATGAACACTCATTAATAAATTTAGACGATGGCGAGGATATCTAACACATAATTAAATAATGGATCTCAGTTACCCTTTTCAAGCACGGTTTCACTATGACGAGGTTGAATCGTAATTAAGTGAGCCTTCTCCGATTTATTTCCCACGCGTTGTTTTCCGCTGCTCGGATTTCTCCGAACCTATAAGGGAACAACCCGCTGGAATTAGAGAGATCAAAAATCTCCTTACCATAAGGTTAAGCAAGAAGCAATATCTACCTTTCCTGCGCTGGGAGAAATTCAACGATGCCGTTAGAGAAGGGTCAAGTGAAGGAAAAACTTACCACTTCTCTATTAGTGGAGGGTTGCAATTTCTGACATGACTAGTATCACCTAAATTGAAAGTGGTCATTCCAACCACGACTGCCACAGAAAATCCACGGATTAAATTAGGGCTTAATTGGAAGTTCTGAACGGTAATAACATAAGAGCAATACCTGGAATTTTAAGAGGGGATCGACAACACTTGTATAGGATTTGCTGGAGAAAGTTGACCATGTCCAGAAAAATCGGCCTCAACTGGAGGTTGTTGTGGAAGGGAAAAGGGATCCCCGATTTCTGGATTTGAGGAAAGAGGAAACATGGAAACTATGAGGGAAAACACTGCAGGATTCAATGGAGAAACGAAACTGGTGGTTACCTGGCGCAAACGACGGCTGGGGAAAGATGGTCGTGAGTCCGAACAACTGTAGGGAGAGTCGTCTAGTCTCCTCGAGTAGAAAGGACGTCCAGGATTTTTGATGAGGAAACAAAGCCCTGCGGCTGCTGTCGACGACAGAAATGAGCGAGGAAGACCTTGCATCGTCGGTCGTCTGGAACGAGAAGAGGAAAGCCCTAAAATTCACTTGCATGAGTCGTGGGAGTCAGATATGAGCGGGAATGGCGTATGTGAGGTTCTCGGTTACCAAAACAAATCGTGGAGTGGGGGGGGGGGGATCGCGTCTTGGCTATCGGCTGAAGGGGAAATTAAATAAATTTTCCTTTATTACATTCAATCTAACGCTTGCCATTTAAATGTGTTTCCGCTCTCGTGCAAACATTATTTAAGCTTCCGATTTGCGTGTAAAATTAACCATACATGAAATAAATACCTCGTCTCGCCATTGATGCCAATCGTAATCATTGGCGACCGGATCCTGAAATCATGAGCGACGACGCGTAAAATTTTGGATGTTACATTGTATTTTTCAATTTTTATTTTCATATATTTTGAGAGCCGTCATGATCGGAGAATCATAACCGTCCATGATGACCCCTTAGTCTATAAATAGGGATAGATGATTCATTTGGAGGGCATTAAAAGTTTTTTGAGTGAAGAAGACGTTCTCCTTTTGATCTCGGTGCCGAAGCCGGAAACCCAAGTGCGAAGCTTGGGAGTTATCGTCCTTATTCCCCCTTTCCATTAGCCGGCCACCCTACATCCCCCACCCTTTTTCTCCAACCAGACGGCCATCTCTCACCCACACCACATTCCTTGGCCGGCCACACTCGTCTCCCACTACCACCAAAGAGCCAACCTCCCTCCATTCCCTCAAGCCACCACTATTTCTACAAAAATCCTCCATCACTCAAATTCCTACCATAAATTTCTCTCATTTTCAGTTTACCGGCGATCGCCACCAACACCACCTCCGGCGATCGCCACCAACACCACCTCCGGCGATCCCCTTTGGCCAGCCACCACCCTCCCACCACCACCTTAACCACCGTTCCACCCCGCGAAGCACCGATACTTCCTTGAGGGTCACGTACCTGTACCGGATACGTATCCGATACCGGTACGTACCCGATACTCGCGGATACACCTGTTATTCTAGTATGTAAATACACTTGAACTTGGTAGATTGTTCTGCATATTATAATAAGAGTATGCTTTTCTGAAGTAAACAAAAGACTTCTGCGTGTCATTTAGAAAAGAAAAATTGAAGAAACGCAACTAACGATGCTTGTTTATTATAGTAACAAAACGTACTTCATATTTAAGTATTTTTTCGTTTAAACTATAAAGAATTTTATTTTAATTTTTTATTTTTTACTATATATTTAAGGATTAGATGTTTAAAATTGGTACTGTTTCTACTTGTTCAACATGAATTTTTCTATGTTTAATATTTTTCTAACTTGTCTCTAGACGAACCAGAAGTTGAAGATGCGTTAATCTCCAATAATAGGGAATAAGAGGAAGAAAATGATTGATATACATCCTTAAATTTGAAATGATTATGAATATTTTTTGTTTAAGAACTTCATATTATATTGCATTAACTATGAATTTGTACTTCAATTAATGATTTATGCAATTATGTTTCATCTTTTATTATTTTGAAGATTTTTAATTACATTTGTGAGATTATACATATATGTTTATTATATTTAATACAACGTATCCCGCCGCACCAGTATCCTTATTTTTTAAATTTTGTCGTACCGCCGTACCGGATACGTATTGTACCCGGTACTCGTACCCGTACCAGTGCTTCCTAGGTTCCACCTCTCACTACCCCCACTACTCCATTATCCCCACTCCTTAAAAATAGGACCACTACTCGTAAATTCATTCCACCCCACCCATTTCTCCACTTCCCCACTAATCCCACAACACTCTAACGTGGAGCCTCCCCCCACCTCTCTAACTGCCCCCCCACACCCCATACACACACGCGCGCATACACGCGCACACGCACTCCTTATTACAGCCGACCACTACCTCCTACACTCCCATAGATCTCTCCCCTCATTCGGCCCCTTCCCAGAGAGGTTCCAAATAGCCGTCTGCTGTTGGCACCTTCCAGGCAGCCAATTCCAGCCCCCATTCCCTTCTTTGAACCCCAACAAAGCTTACCCAACCTTCCCCCTCATTTCCCCTATCTTTTCTCTTACATGGCCACAAAAAAACTCCCCACCGGACTCCTCCCAGCTGCTGCATGGAATCATAGCGGTCTGCCATTTTATTCCCCCAGCATAGTCCTTGCATTTATATGCAATCCAGAGTCCTCCAGTCTCCAGCTGACCTTCATTCCCCTTCCTCTATCCACACACATTCATACCAGCACCAACCACCACGTTCTCCATCCATCAAGGAGATCAAATCCAGCATTACTCTATGTTGTCCAGCAATTTGAACTATCTCCTGAGGCTCAGATCCAACCCCGTACCACATTTCTGGCCTCCCAAAGCTTTCCAAACATCCACCCAGCCTCCCGACTTCTAGTTGTATGAGTATTTTAGTTTATGGTCATTTATTTTATGTTGAAATAGTGATTGTTTTCCTATTTTGTGTTATATCTTTTAGTAAACTTTGCTTCCACCTATTGTAGCTAATGCGGTTTTTATTTGCTTGTTTGTTTGAGATTCTTGCACTCTCACATTAATACTCCAACACGTGGTCTCTATTCTTGTAATTTTCTTCTATTGTTGCTTTCTTGCGTTTGCATTTATAATTATAATTATTGTAAGTTTAAAGTCATTGGAATTGTGTCGGCATTTAGTAACCATTATTTAGCTCCCGATTGGACCGTCCTGCGTAAGATTGGTATCAGAGCCCAGGTTCGGGCTTAGTTTAGGATACACGGGATTAGAGTATACATTACATCTGTCATATCGTAGTAGTCATTGCTACTCTAGTCCTCTATTTGAGGGACCAGAGTCTGCCAATGTTTAAGCTCATAGAGTTACTTGAGGAGATCGTCATACTACTATGATGGTTATCCTCTTCCCCGACCCATCGCTCATAGTGATCGTGTTGACCTTTCAACTTGACTTGATTATCGTAGGAGGATCTACTACGATGATTATCATTTAAGGATAGTCTCTAGTATAGGTTTTATGAGGTCCCCCACTGTTTGATGGTTTGTCGAGTTATTCTGTGAGCATTGCGTCAGGTTTGCGAAGCTTAGGCTGTTAGGTCAGGTGAGACAATACTGGGATATCATTGAGACTTGAGAGGACCCTTGAGCGAGATCGTCTTCGCCCCTTCACTAGTTGGGTGGAGATGAAGCGGAGATTGTGTCTTAGGTATTTGCCAACGTCATGGAAGAGTCGTCTCCTCGAGCAAGTATTTACCCTCCAACAAGGATCCATGTCTGTTGCTGATTATATAGATTATTTCGACTAGTTAGTCGTGAGGAGCGACATTCAAGTTGAGCTTGTCGCAGCCGCTGGAAGATTCTGTTCCGAATTTAGGTCTGCGATCTACGTCGCATTGCATGGTCATTAGTTAGATTTTGTTGAGCAGACATTTCAGCTCGCTTCCATTACGAGCAGTCCACGATATTTGCTAAAGTTAGTCGAGTATACTCACACCTTGACTGACCCATCTCGAGGAGTCCTCCCCATCCTGAGGTCACACCCATGCCCATTCGTGTCCCTATGGACACAAAAGATGGGACACCTGATATTGATTTCTCCAATGAGGTTTAGTGTCCGTTGACTGATCCGTCATTTGAGTCTGACCTAATATATGTGACCCCGAATGAGTGCGAGGGACTTGGTGATCCTATAGTTACATGTCCTTCCTCTACCCGCTGTGATGGCTTAAATACTGCTACGACCATCGGCTCACCCTTGAGCATTTGTTCATTAAAGCTTCACGACGAAATAGTCACGAGTCATGTCCGTAGTAAAAATCGAGAGTCTACCATCGACTTTGTAATGGCTGTCTCACCTGCTTCTGATGACACTCCCTCTATACGGGGAACCTATTTCAGTACTCATTGCATTTGCGATGTGTAACGGCCCGCTAGACCGGTACAATCCAAATACTTTACTTACTTTATTAGAGGTCGCGCTTTACTGGATATTTTTTATTTGCAGCGGTGTTTTGCAATTAATAATGAGCATAATATCAAGCAGAATACCAAAAGTTTATGAATATATAGAGCAACCTGCAACAATATATATATATATATATGTGTGTGTGTGTGTGTGTGTGTGTGTGTGTGTGATTGTATAATACATCTTTATACAACATCAAAGCATGTCCACAACTACAACTCTGATATATACAACACTTGACACGACATACATGGGACTGGAATACATCTTTATACAACATCAAAGCATGTCCACAACTACAACTCTGATATATACAACACTTGACATGACATACATGGGATTGGAGATGCCTAAATCTCTATCCCTATACATAGACACCTCGAAACCTGCCCATCCAAAACACACTACTCACTACAAGGTCCCCCGACTCAGAACTAAGCTAACACTATCATGCAGGCAACTCTCATCCTGACAGGTCTTCTTATGACGCTCAAGGTACTCGTCAACTGCAACAACTATCTTAAGCCAGAACTGATGCTTCTCTCCAAGCATTCTCTTTCCCTCTTCTGATAAACGGCTAGACACCTCGCCGTCCTTGTCCTAAAATGATAAGGTTTAAACTCGTCAGTCAAACAAACTCGGTGAATTCATACCTCTTTAACTGCTCACATACAATTCAGGGGATTATACCAAAATGCAATATAAATAAACGAAGTGCATTTATCATTAATAAGAAACTACTGACTGAAATAAATGCAGAGTAATAAAACTGAAATGCTGGAATAAGAAAAATATTCTTTCCTTTTTAATTTGCTATTTACTTTCCTTATTTGATTATTTCAATCAGTTATGTTCCATCAAATTCTGACTATGAGTTTTTGCTTCTTTTCTTTTCTTTTTCTATTCTTTGCTTGTTCTTTTCTTTTCGTTGTTTTTTTGTATGTCGATAAGGTTAAGAGTAGATTGATTTTCTTTCTTTTTCTTTTTTCTTGTTGGGCCCGACTCATGCAAAAACTTTTTCTAGGGCTTCTAGCTATTGCTAACCTACGAGCATCTGTTGCATGGTCATAATTATCGTGGAGTTCTTACGAACTCCTAACTTAGGTGATTCATCCAGCTCGGATTTACCCTTAACTTCATCGCATTGCATGCTTGTCTAACTTTTATTGTGTAATTTATGTTCTTGTATTCTTTAAATGAGTGGAATGTTTAGTTGGCTCTCTTCAGATTACTTTTCTGCATCAATGCCGCCAACGGTTAAATTTCTTAACCAAGTAATAAAAATGGATTCTTTGTACCAACTGTATATGTTATTTATTTTTATACCCTTAAATCGAAAAAGAACTAAGTGAAATAAATGCATCAAATTCTTACGAAATCGGTACTAAAAATCCGTGCATAAAAGTTGAAAGCCGAGAGAACTAAAAGAAAGCTGAAAAAACTAAAAGCTCTAAATATGCCGATTACTATATCGGAAAATCTTCGTAAACATGCGTAGTTTTCATGCACGGAAGAAAATGCTAGTCTTTAAATCTGTATTTTCATAATTAAAAGTAGAACATTTAAAATATAGCTAAATTAAAGAAATAAGAGCTCACAATCACTTTCTCCTTTCCTTTATCCTTCCGCTAGTCAATATTCTTCCCCGTCTCTGGAAGCCATCTCAAGCGTAGTAGATTTTCGAGCACGACTCTGTAAATCGCAAGTAATATTATTTTCCGAGGGACATAAAAATCTTACGCGAGTTGTCACACAAGAGAAAAGGGAATATCTTACTCGGCAGGAGAATTGAAAAACTAAAGTTGTGATTCAAATCATTGAAAGAGCTAGAAGTGGAGATGAAGTTTAGAGCGAAGGAGGGAGACGAGGAAGGATAGAGGTAGGGTTTTTCTATTTAAAGCCACCAATTAGACCTTCTCAAACAGTTCCCATTTTTCCTCATTTTAAAAACTTTTAGACTTAAGAAAAATCCATTTTCGGTGCACCTAATTTCAGCTACCAGCTAGGATTAACAGCCACTAGACACATGTTTTAAGCCCTATAATAACAACCGTAAAACACAGCCAATACCACTAATTAAATCCACCTGTTAACAGCAGTAAAACACAATTTCAGCAACCCTTTAAACCCTCTAACTGCAACAATAAAACACTCCTACAACAGCAAAATACAGCTACAGCAGCCCACAGTGCCTCTTAAATCTAAGGAAATAACAAGCACACAAACCTTAATACATTAACACAAAATACTAAAAATAACCAAGTCCCTGGACCCTAAAGAAACAGGAAAATGAGGCTTAATCGGCTGTACCAAGAAAATTCCAACAAATATAATAGCCAACAAACTCTAAAGCCAAAATCCTTCATTTTACTTCCAAAATAGCAACAGGAGAAGTAATCCAATAAGAAAAAGGAAGAGAAGATTAGATAATAAGTTCACCACTACAAGTTCCAAGGGGAGAAGAAGGAAGATATCCAAGCAAGCTCTTGACAGCAGCTAAAATTGAGTCAAACCAAAGTCTCCAGCAAACCCAAGCTAGGAGATGAACTAGAGAAGAGTTCCATGAATTCTCTTGCAAAACAAAGGGGATTTGATGCTCCAGAACTTGGAAAGGGGGAAGGGAAATGGGAGGAGAAGAACAAAGAGAGTTCCCGGAAATGAAGAAAGGAAATGTTGAGTGCTACTTTTAATTTCCCCCAAAAATCCACTTCCAATCCCACTTCCAGCCAAGCCCCTTAGCCATCCCCATTGGATCTTAATCAAGGGAAGGGAGGAAGCCCACTTAGAATCCACCAAGGGGTGGAAGGGTAATTACCCCCTCCACTAATGCATCAATTTCTAAGGAGAGGCAGCACTATCCCCTCTCTTATATTTAAGTTTATTCAATTTAATATAATACCAATTCCTCATCTGAATGAAACCGGGCCAAAGCAACAAGGGAACCAAAAATCCAACCAAAAGAGGGCAAAGCCCATATAGCCAAAAGAAAGTTCCATGAGTCCTCTTTTTAAAATAAGAACCCAACTAAAGATACCTTATTATAAAGCCCAAATGAAGCCATTTTTTATAAAGCCATGCAAAGAAATTAAGCCATAATCAATTACCAATTTGCTAAGGAAAAATTCATAAAGCCCCAAATATCTAAATGTCAAAGACAAAGCCCAAGCTAATTGCCCAAGCCAAATGCTAATGCCAAAATCAAATTCATTAAATAAGAGGAAAACAAATCCGAATCATGTAACAAAAATTAGTAGAAGGAAAAATCGTGAATAGCAAAAACAGAGCATTTGATACTCATCCACCAATTTTTATCATCATTCGAGAGACTTTATTTAGGCGTTGTAAATTTGGATTTATTAGTCTTTGTTCAAGGCTTTACATGATGAATTTTATTATACCCTTCCCGACAAGCCACTTAATGAGTTCTCACTTTATGGAGGCATTCTCCACATCATAGAGTGACATCCTAATGTTAATATCTCATACATTCTTATGAGTGTTTATCTTACACTTGTGACTCGACGTGTATTTTTATACTCCACCTAAAGAGCCTCCAGATATACCACCACTAATTAGGGACATGTCTAATATCTATGAGTTAGTCGAGAGTGAGAGTGCTCTCTATAGCCTGGGGATCGATTCCATCACCATTAGTGTTGACAACTCGAGTGATTATTTAAATGATCATTGTACCCGCGATGATTTTTTTACACCCCACTCATTGAACCCCTTCACCATGTTCCCCTCTGGAATGAAACATGGACGGTTGTAGAGCCTCTGTGTAGGAGATCTGTTGAGTCTATCGACCGTCATTTATCGCCATTGCTTAGTATGCACGTGTGCAATAATGATATTTATAAATCTTATATTGATAGCCACATGAAATTACAAAGCTTCAGAGAAGAACATGTGATGGTCCGTATATGTGTTGAGAGGTTTTCTAAGGTAACAACTCGAAAATTAAATTCCAAGCGGATGAGTCCTTACACGATTAATAAAAGGATTGGAACAAATGCTTATGAACGAGATATTCTGCCGAGTATGGGAATTTCACATGTATTCAACATTGAAGATTCGACTCAATTCTTCAAGTCACACAACTATATGTACTCTTCGTCACCCGCCGCATCAGCTCCTCAGCCCCAGCCTTCGTCTACTACTTCACCACAACCCCGACCTTTGCCTACTACTTCATTACAGCCCGAGTCTTCAACATCAATTGATAATCCGACTTCTCCACAACAATACCATTGTCAGCATTATCCTTCAGCGCCATCTACAACTGTGTGATTTACAGCATCAGCACCATCACCGTTCTTGACGTCGACGACAACAACAGTACCATCATTCATACCATCTTCAACATTATTTCCTCTACTTCGACTCAGACATCTTCAGCACCATCTCCTATAGCAGCAACACCACCTTCAACATTGTCTCCAGCTTCAACAGTCCCACCCTCGGTTCCACCGTCAACATCGGCTTCATCAGTATCATCTCCAGCCTCCGCAGCAATTGTACCCTCGATCCTGGCCTACGAGATCATGGCACCATCAGAGCTAGAGGGATTCACCACGCCTTCATATAAGAGCACACATATCATCATTCACAGAGATGAATGCTTTCAAGGAGGGGGAATTGATGGGGATCACGACACACATAGGCCTCATGACGATTAGAGCCGTTCATTTTATGCGCGACGATCCGAGATTTTTAGTTATTTTTTCTGTATTTTTATTTTCATGTATTTTAGGGCCGTCGTGATCGGAGAATCATAACCATCCACGATGACCCCTTAGTCTATAAATGATACCACCCCCAAAAAGGTTCTAGCAATGAAATTGTTTTTTTATACAAACCTCAAAATCTATATTTAAATTACTTGTGCAGAGCCTACTGGGATAGAAAAAGAACAATTGCATAGCCCATAAGGGACACACGACAAGAACCACCTTAGGAGAAGCCATCAAAATCACAATGGAAGCAATGAGTAATTCTGAGCAACATAAGCTGTGGATTGGAAAGGAACCAGAGCAATTGAAGTAAGAATAGCTAGAGAGGACCCCACATAAATAATGTTGAAATCAAAATAGTTTGAATGGGCGCTGGTTAGAATAATACTTTGTCACAATAGAGTACATAAAAAGTAAAACATCAAGGAGAACACAAGACAACTAAGAAAGCGATTGAAAATATGAATGAGAGTTTCCTCCACTGATCCAAGAGTGAAACATGTTCCGTCGGAGAACCAATAAATGACGAAAATTGACTGGAGTTTAGGGAAACTTTTAAGACTTAAATTTGGTGCCCTCCTCTTCAATATAACTGTATTTATAGCCCGTGGATTCATAATTGTATGGAAGGTATGGGCAGCCCATGCAGGTATGTATGGCAGGTCTGCTTATACGATGCTCTTTACATTTTCTTGATGAGATAACATGAGGCGGTTTCTTAGTCCCTTGCAGATAGTCTCAATTAGCTCGGTCCAAGAATCTTATTTGGAAAATTAACTGTCTTATATTGCCACGTTTCAACGGTTATCTCCTTTTCTTGTGGTCGGATATACTTATGTTTGCAAGAGAATATGCATCATACTCTCACCTGTACTGAGCATATTGCACTCTGATTCCAGATGTCAATTTCTACATTATAATGATTATCAATTAATATTAGTAGATATGTAAAGTTATATCTAGGTGGTATATAAATGCATACATATATATACATACATATATATACATACATATATATACATACATATATATACATACATATATATACATACATATATATACATACATATATATACATACACATATATACATACATATATATACATACATATATATACATACATATATATATTTATATACATACATATATATATATACATACATATACATGTATATATATATACATATATATGTACATACATACATATATATGTATATATATATACATATATATATTTATATAAATACATATATATATATACATACATATATATATACATACATATATATATACATACATATATATATACATACATATATATGTACATACATATATATCTATATCTATATATATATACATACATATATACATGGGCGGACCTACATGAGGTCGAGTGCGGCCGCCCACACTCAATTTTAAAAAAAAAACCACTAAGAATATTACATTAAATTTATTTTTTGTTCTTATAGTTATAGATATTATATAGTCTATCTATTCAAAAATAGACAATTAATTAAAGTTGACATAGTGGTTATTGATTTCATGTTAAGGTTATTAAATTTTTGTGAGAGGTCTTGGATTCAAATTCTCATAACACCAATATTTAGATATTTTTGCCAAAATGCACTATTTAGACAACAAATATCATTAAAAGTGTAGATATATTTTTTATAATTAAATATATTGTAAACAAATTCATTAAAAATATATGTATTTTATCTATATTTAGACATCTTGTAAAAAAATCTTTAAAAATTATAGACATACTTTCTCTATATTTACACAAATTGTATAAAAAAATCATTCAAATTATGAATATAATATAAAAGTTGGCATTATTATACTATAAACATATTCTTTTTCTATATTTGCTAATTAAAATTTTCAAATAAATTAGTAGTCCGCCCACATAGAAAATTTATCCTGCGTCTGCCACTACATATATATATATATACACATATACATATACATATATCTCTATATATATACATATATCTATATACATATATACATATATACATATACATATATATATACATATATTATATATATATATATGTGTGTGTGTGTGTGTGATTATCAATTAATATTAGTAGATAACGTTGTATCTAGGTGGTATATATATGCGTATGTATATGTGTGGGTAAAGTGACGAAGTAATATGTGTATGTAAAGTTATATGATTAAATTGGTTATGCTGTCTGAGTCTTAATGTTGGTCAGTAATATGTCATCATATTTAATTTGAGCGTGAAGAATTATAAAGGATAAAATGGGGTATGTGAAAAAAACTTTAAGAATGATATTCAAAAATGATTATATCATCATATGATAATGGGAGTAATTTCCACTGTAAGTTGCTGGGAAATAGGTTGGAATTGTTTTGGCTTGTACTATGAAGATTAATGATGCATAGTAGAGTTAAGTGAACGGCGAAAGAGAGGGACGGGGAAATTAACAACTCAAAGTGAATTTCCTAGCCCAACCTGTCGAAACAAAATTTCTTGATTCCAATTCACAACATACTATATTACAATGAGAAGCTACTATAAGTACTATTTTCCCCTCCCAAAATATTAAATGACCCCCTCCTTAAATTGCTTGCATTTCAAAAGATGTTAAAGTAAATGCCTCTTTCTGCATTCTTCTTAAATCCTCCGCCATTTAAATTCTTCCTTGTACAAATCCTCACAGTGGTAGTCACCTTGTTGGGCTCTGTGTCCCTATTGTGTCGGGTTGATACATATATGTATCAATGCATCAATAATATAGTCTACACAATTAATGTCGGAGGATTATAAAGGAATTATGTGCTACAACTCAGAAGAAGGCCTGTTTGGGGATATATTTAATCCTAAAATGAGATGCGAGGGATAAAAATGGAAGAGTCAAAGTATGACATTAAAAATGGCCCTTTCTTCTAGTATGGTATATACATAAATACATGTCTTATTTATTACCCTTTACATGACAAGTGGGCCCTTCCTTTTTTCTCTGATTTCATATAATTCTAATTTTATTTCTAATATGTACACGGTCGTTTTACTGTTATTTGTTTGCAGAGTGAGGGACATCGTCAAATTTTAACAAGCGAGTTGGAAGCTGTTGGCCTGAGGTTGAACAAGAGGCCACCTCAAGTATACATTACTGTCTCCAATTGCAATTTTAGTTTGAATCTTTCTGTGCATCATCATCATAGTATTCTGCTTTTTCCCCCACTCTACTTTATGATGATAACATACTTTTTCCATGTAATTGTGATGAATTGTTGCGAAGAAACATAACTTCTCTGAATTGTGCGAGCCATGCCCGAACAATTTGACTGTATATTTCTCTCCGAATTTATTTTGATTGTAGGATCGCCAGTAAGATGAAAACCAACAGGCCTATCTACTCAATTTGTGTTCTTGAAGTGTTTATAATGGCTATTGTGATTCTTTGGATTTCACATTTTCTCTTCAGTGATTTCTCTTATATATAAGGAACAAACTGGTTATCACCACCTCTTTGGGCTGTTCTAAAGCCATTATGATCCACTGATGCACCAGAATGGTGCATGCACCTAGCTTGGCACCCTGTCCGTTTTGGGCTTATGGTGGGTATGGGTGTTAGGAGAAGGTTGGCGTGAAACAGCAGTTATAATAACATCTATTTTGAATTTCAAGTTCTCATTTTCTTTTGTTTCATTTTAGCAACTATAGAATATAACGGTGGATATTTTTTAGTTAATTTCAGTGCCTTTTTCATGTTGCGTCTCATGTTCATTTACTTGAAACATTTGTCGAATGAACAATCCAGTTCTTTAATGTGTGTTTGAAGCATGCTTGAGCAGCCTATAGAAATAGGAATTTAAATTAAAACTATATACCTAACTGAGATGAGCTAATCTAGTGTAGTTCTGCCCCCCACCCCTCCCTAGAAAAGTGGCATTTTTTAACGATCTCTTTTTGTATGTTCATTTCATCTCTTGTAGATATATTTCAAGAAGAAAAAGACTGGAGGCATTTCATTCAACAGTACTTGTGCGTTGACTCATGTTGATGAAAAGCTTTGCTACCAGATTCTCCACGAGTATAAGATACACAATGCAGAGGTACTTCATATTACTACATAATTTTTTAAGTTATGTTTTTTGTTTCAATAGTCTATTCCTATATTTTTAAGTTATGTTTTTGTTTCAATAGTCTATTCCTATCGCATAGATTTTGCTAATGTAAAAGCCATTAAACTATATGTTTATTTTCAACATGCAAATGCATTAAGGGCCAATTGACTTAGTGTTCTAAATTGTTTGGAACTGACCTTTAGAAATGAGGTTCAATTTTTATATTTAGATGAGAGACATTGCACGAGGACCCCTGTGCGGCCGTGATAGTACCTGGCCACGACAGTGCCCCAACACGACGACACTCTCACTACAAGCAACCCCCCTGAGCGTAGTACTCCGACATTCACTCAATTTTCTAATGCCCTCAAGGGGGCTGCGAGCGGTGGGAGTGCCATCGTACCGGGGCACTATTGTTGCCGCGGTACTGTCGCAGCCGCACGGAGTTCCCCCAGTGGGATGTCTCTTGTAATCATATATGCATATATTCTCAATAAAAATAAATCGAGTAATAATTCCGAAAATACAAAATTAATAATGATTTAGGACCAATTAATAAATTTTCTGAATTAATAACTATTTATAATTATACTATTATATAATTGATTATAATTTAATTTTTATATTGATGTTAGGCGTTGTGAGAGTTTAGTCACTTTGCATGTTAAATGGGGGAGGGGTGGACCAATAAAGACTTGGACTGAAACTATAAGGAACGACATGATGTACTTAGACATTAGTGAGATTATGACAATGGCAACAAAGGATCCATATAGCCAACCCCACTATAATGGGATAAAGACATGAGTGTTGTTGTCGTTGTTTAGTTTTAATTTAATTTTAATTAATATGTTTTATATTAACGTTTATATCAACGTTTATCTATTACGGTTACATAAATAATTAAGGTGTGAATCCATGAACAACATCGAATTCTGTTCATGCCTTAGCTATTTTATATTATAGTATAGATGAAATCATTCTTTCTTAGTGTACATATCCAATGTAACCGTCCCCCTTGTTTTATAAAAGGAGACCATGGCTTATACCAGGTATACTTGATGAAAATGTAATAAATCAATATCTTCTATCTCCTTACTCTTGTCTTCCTGCTTCCTTTATTTAATCTCAAATTTCCCGTATCAGTTTGATACCGAATGCAACACGTTGAGGAAGCTGTTCGTGCAAGTTTATTTGCACACACCACCCTTAAGTCAAACAACCACATGCCTAGTCGTATTGTTTACTTGTGTATTTTGCTCCGTATTTCTTTTTTTATGTTCGTATTGTATTTTAATTTCATTGTTATTTTGGTCTGTTGTATATAAAGAGGCTTATCTTCTATTCGACATCCTTGAGTATTGACAATCTTACTGCCAACAACCTATCTTGCATATTCCAAAACGGCCGATCTAGCCTGCTCTTCCTCTTAAGTTTAACAATTTTTTAGGCTCTTCTCTCAGCCCAACAACTATGGCATCTTCCTCTGATGCCTCTTCCAGTGTTACTCCATCGACAACGTCTACTCATGAGATCCGAGAGGAAATCCGGATGGTTATGCTTTCTCTAACTGGTAGGGATAGTTATCCACAGTGGGCGAACTCCTTATGTCGCGCTCTTCAAATGCTCAGTCATCTTCATCATATAACACACGCAATCCCCGCTAATATTTATGTACAATGGCTTTGGGATAATGGTTGCATTCAATCTTGTATCTGTGAGTCTATGGACACATTCCCTTATGATCTTGTCATAGAGCATGAAACTGATAAATCAATGTGGGATGAGCTTCACTCATTATTTTTTGCCCAAGAGATCCTACAACATTTATATGATTTACTTAACAATCCTTCCACCTTAACCTACAAGTGACATTGAGTTTGTGGTAGCCAAAGTCTAGCGGATCTTCGATGCTTGGCTTTGTCAGGTGACTATTAATCTTAATGTTCAAGTGGTTCAATGAGAGGCTGGCATTATTTCTATGTTGATAGCCCATCTATCACCGCATCTCCATACTATCCTATCGAATGTCCTCTCCGTTACTGTTTTGCCATCATGGTCCGATGTCTGTTATATGCTTCCTAAGGTTACTCCTACCAAGACATCCGACCCACCTCCTCAGGCTCATTTTCAACAGGAATTTCCCACACCTCGTCCTCCGTTTAGCTTTGACAGTTGTTGCCCCCCAAGAGGACCTCATCATCGTGATGGACGAAATAGGGGTCGTGGCAATTAGGGTACCCCTTGGAGTATCTGTTCATTATGTGGTAAACCTAATCATACTGAAGCAGTGTGTTTTCAAAAATATGGCTATCCTAACTGGCGAGCATCGCCACCTCTGGCACTTTTTTACATTCATTCAGCTGATTCGCCTCAGACACATGGCCCGATCAATCCGCAGATAGAGGACATTCTTTGAAGTCTCAGCGGCCTTCTTCTTTCAACTCATCTCCCTCCACCTCTAACGAAGATATATCTTGTTTGTCTCACAATGGTTCTTTGATTATAGATTTTCGAACTTCGACTCACATGACATCTCAACAACTCATACGATACACTCAAACCATGCTACCAAGATATTTTACAGTGGTCAATGGTGCTACCTCAGCTGGCTATGGATCTGAAACTGTTTCTCACTCTTTCTATTTACCTCAACCCTATTTTACATATTCATGGTTCCTACTTCAACTTAGTATTTGTTAGTCTTAATCAAGTTAACAAATGCTCGTAACCTTTTTCTTGTCCTCTTGGCACACATGATCTGCAGACACAGTATCATTGGTAATGGTCGGTTAGAGAATGTGATCTACATCCTTTGACATTCCACCTCACACTCTTACCTTCGTTACTACTGTTGACTGGCATCATCGGCGTACCCTTCATTATCTATCCTCCGACGGACTCTTCATGAGATTTCTTTTTCAGATTTTTGTTGTGATTCTTGTGTTCATATAAACATCATTGTTTCCCCTTTCTTGCAGCACACTCAAGAAGTGATGTATATTTTTCTCTAGTTCATTCAGATATATGAGGTCCTTAAAAAACTCCAAGTCGATCTGGTTTCAAATATTTTGTGATTTGAGTATATTTTATGCATGATCATTCTGAAAATCTTTGCATTTTCCTTTTTTTAATGAAATTCGAACACAGTTTTCTACAAATGCCCAAATCATATGTACTGATATTGCTAGAGAATATATAAGCAATTAATTTCAAGAGACTTGCACTTCCTTTGACATCCTTCGCCCATCCTCTTGTTCATATACACCACAACAAAATGGTGCTGTGTAACTCAAGAATCGACATTTCCTTATGATGCCCGCTCCCTTATGTTCCAAATGAATGTTAAGGAAATATGAATTAATACATCTATAGAAAAAGTGAAACGATCAACATTTTGTTGCTCAACTTAAAATTATTCCAAGTAATCACACATTGAACTCACCGCCTCATTCTCAGATAAGATTATATCAACTTGCTCAAATTAATCTCTCTGTTGATATGATATCTATAATAAGTGTCATAGGCTTGCTCATGTATACTTTCTCCACAATCCACAAATCAACAAGAAAGAACCAAGGATCACTACGGCTTTTGTAGGTTGTAACTTTAGGCTTGGCTACAAAAGGGCTAATATCGCTATTTAAACATATACCTAAACTAATGAATAAGGGGATGAAACTTGTTTATCTTATCTTGCAATATCAAGATTGCAAATAGGGTATATATATATATATTCTTCTCTTTTTCTGTTTTGAACACCTTCATATTCTTATATTTTGTGAATGAAGGTAAACATTCTTACTTTGAACAAATAACATCTCACTTAGAAGAGATGAAACATATAAACCCAAATGAAGCAAACTTTAAACCAGTACTTTCTTTTTTATTCATTGAATTTAAGTTATAAGTTTTAAGTAGTTTTAGGTAGGATTGAAAAATATAGGCTTTGGCGCATTAAGTAGAATATTTATCCAAAGAAAACATGTAATGACCCAAAACGAGTGTACTAAGGTAAATGTTTAGGGTTAGGCCAAAAAGCTCAAATGGGTCAAGAATGACTTATATCATTTCTTAAGCACTAACATTTATTTTATGAATACGCTTTAGAGTATAATAGAGCGAGTTTTAGAATTCACGAGAAAATACTTTGATCGACAAATACGTAAGTAAAAGTTCAAAAATCTAGGTTAGGAGCAGAATGTGGAAACTACAAAAAATAATAAACATCCTTTATTCATTATTCAAAATGAGTTGAGCGCATTAAAGCAAATACATTCGATCATTTATTATAAGGGTTATTTACCGGGACCTCCCCTCGAAGTTTGCATAATTATAGCTTGCACCCTCTAACTTTCAAAATTACAAAAATCTCCCCCTCAATGTTTACATTTTATAACATCCATGCACAAAAGTATCTCCTTGGAGTAAATCTCCAGGGAGGTCTTTTTGTGCATGGATGTTGCGAAATGTTTACATTGAAGGGGGGTAATTGTAATTTCAAATGTTATAGGGGTGCAAGCTGTAATTATGCAAACTTCGAGGGGAGGTCCCAATAAATAACCCTTTATTATAATGATAAACTGGGCAAAAACAATTATGAGGGATTTAAGTGAAATAGCAGATACACACCATCGTTATAATTATTTGCTCAATGTAAGCTAATGTGCGGGAGTTTATGATGCTGCTGTTTGAATTAGTTATAATAACAATAATGTACAGTTAAATGCAAAATATGAGTATAGAGAGTGGGTGCTATTAAATGAAGATATTTGATTTAAAATTGTATATAAAACCGTCATGTAGGAATATAATATACTCTGCCCATACTCCAACATTGCGTTGTCCCTAAGGCAAGAAACATAAGCAGAACAAGAAAAGATTAGGCGTTGTCGAAGATAATACATGATATTATAAAACAGAGCAGCGTACACCTGCATCCGCTGCTAATTGACGGTGCGAATATAGTAATACAAAGTAGGTTAAACAGTACATCGATATAACAAAATATGTAGTACTAATCAAAAGTAAGATGGAGGGGAAGACAATGGATCACGATTCACGACGATGTCGGCTGGAATGACGAGGGGGAGGAGGCATTGCCACCTCGAAGCGCTCGCAGAGCTGATAAAGTGCATCCTGAGTCCATTGATCAGACTCATCATGTGTCTGGTAGAAGTTGCACTGGTTGCACATAATATCTTCTTGATTGGATGCCAGTGTAGAGAAAATATCAGTCACGTCTTCCCGATTACTCTTGATCGTCCTCAATCTGTCAATGATCCCCATCCTCCCAAAGGCGGTCTACTCCCACTATTCATTATATACCCTATGTCTTCTGGGTTGTGCATTGAACATAGAGAACACCGCCTCGGCTACCAACCGTACTGTCTCAGCAGAAGGAGGAGTTTGCACATTCGCAGGTGCACTATTCTCAGTAGAGCGTTGGGGTCTAGACTGCCCCACTCCACTCCTAGTTGCCTATATATGTGCAACAAAACACAATTAGCGACTAAATTGTAGCATGAATCAATAAAGGAACACTCAGGTTCCACCACGTTGCTACAAACATACAAGTATTTCATTCCTAAAGTGAACATGTATTGGTTAATTAAATGTATCAACGGTGACGCACACACGTGCTCACCACCCCTTAAAAGAATTCGTCCACGAATTCCGACGGAAAGGGATCGAGACCCGTAGCTGATACCAATTTGTAACACCCTGCCCGTCACATAGAATATAACAGTAGGTCCGGCCGGGACCCCACGCCATATTAAATGAACAGATACGAGAGTTAATTAGTTTTTAAATATTTTACACAAAACCATCTCAGCATTCTCAGAAGTACACAACGGAAGCATTTATTTAATTAAGTTAAAACCAGAGACATTTTTCCACTGTATACACTAGGAATGCAAATACAACAAACGTTCTTTCTTTATAATGTTTACAAAAGCATGTGGTTTACCTTACTAACATCGGCACGCTGACCGACCACACATGAAAACAAGTAAACATATCATTTTGGCCTTCGAGGGCCAACACAATGCAGCAACCTGCTATTTCCCGCTCGGCTCGCGAGGACCTGTACAAATCAAATTCCACCAAAATGTGGGAAAACAGGCAACCGGTCAGCTTTAGCTGATCAAGATTTATAACGACCCTGCCCCAATCCCGGGGCAGTGATACTCCTTCCCTGCAGGCAAGCGTTAGCAACATATAAAGATATATCTGCAATCATCACCAACGTAGGCACTCACAGCCATACGTTTCGTGCTCTCATGACACACTTTCGGCGTACTCCCCGAGTTACACCACCAATCTACGTCTTTTTTTCAATTAAGATAACTATGAGCTCTACCGTCAAGGTTGTCCTTACGGTTCTTTTCCCAAAATGCCCGCAGAGAAACGGAGGGGCGACCTCATCACTGGATGGCTAAGGGACGGGTTCGGTTCAGCTTTGCCCGTGCTCATATCGTCGAGCAAATTAACTACTCGACGCGGGTACGGCTTCCCCTTGTGCCCGCTACTCGAAGCTTGGTTCTCCAAGCCCTTCCGCTTCTGTTGTGCACACCCAGTGCTACACAGTCTTTGCAATTTGCTCACTGGAGCTACCGTCAGCGGTAAGGCTACCGCTCGACGTTAGTGACAGAACTCACTTCTGCCGTCTGCTATGCTTAGCAATTGCTGGTCTATAACTTCTTGGTGATACGCACCCAGTCCACAGGACCTAGGCTTCACACCCACCACAAAATAGCCCGCTGGTTTCGACCAGGAGCTACTGCCAGCGGTATGGCTACCGTCCGACGTTAGCAACAGAACACCGATTCTGCTATTTTTTTCCGAGTATTTTCTAGAGATTTCCTAAAGAACTCCCTGCCCGAAAACACAGCATATAACACGGAGTCTTCTCCGACACGCAATAAGCAATAAGCATCACCTGTGAAGACCCTTCTTTCTGGGCCTCCCAAAATGATCGGTTCAGTATCAATAAGAGATCACAGTACAAACATAACAATTTATTTTATTTCATCTGAGTTACAAATTACACTTTTACAAACTTCCAAAACGTTCTAAAAAGACACAATAATTTTCGTTACAGTCACGAAGATGACTTTCCGATCCTTCTTCAAGTGCCTTGTACATTTTGAGCCATACCTGATCTAACTCATCTGGTGTAGGCCTCTGAGACGCAACTGGAGGTGCACCTGTTACCTAAAAAGTAAATCCACAACGGGTTAGTCATAAACATGACTAAGTGAGACAGCATCTCGTGAAACTGTGTATACAGGCAACAAGGAGTTATATCAATATGCATACATGGATCGAAAATGCAGTTATATTAATATATAATCTTTTCTTAAAAAGCCCCTTTTAGTTTAGGTTCCATTTCTTGGGAAATACTTGGGTAATGCAAATCTTGAATTGGCCACACCCCCGAAGGGCATAATTGTAGGCTCACCCCTACTGGTGAATCCTCAGTGGATGCCTCCACGTCACCGGATTCGAAGCCCTCGTATTTCCCCATGCCAGCTTTTAAATATGATTTGTTATTAAGATAAATTCCCCTCAGAATATGTATCGCTATAAGTGTTTTTCCCTTGCCCATGTTCGATTAGCGATTCCATCATTTATAATTCAAGTGCACAGGCAGTCTTCTTATAATAAAATAAGCTGAAATACTGAAATTACTTGAATAGATAAAATTCCAAGAGATAGAATACTCACCACCGCCTTTCCGGTCCCTTTGTTCGTATTGCCACGATTTGACTGAGAAGCCATCCCTGACTTTCTGGGTCTTGGAAACCACTAGAACATATACTTCTTTAGTCGGTTGCTTCACAATTCGTAATCGTAACATAAATGGCGAACTAAGGAACCTATAAATCGAAAACAAAGTGCGAGAAAAATAGCAACATAGGTTCGAATTGTATCCCTTGCTGAACAACTAACTATGCCTCGAAATGTTCTAAAACCAGCTCTCTCCAATGGACTTCCCGTCCTCGTAATGTAGTGTCCAGCAAGGCTACAAAATAGTGACAAAAGCAGCGAGAAAACAACGTAAATCTGTCCCAAAAGCAGTCCCAAAATCAGCCCCAAAATCCTCTTTAAAACAGTGTAATAGTAAAGAAAGAATATAACTATGTTGGTGCAAAAAGTAAGGGAGGAGATCCTATAAAATCCAGTGAGAAACTTAGTGCAAAATCAGTGAAGATAGTGAGTGCAAATGCTGTAAAAATTCAGTGAACAAACCCTGCAGACCTCTAATTTATGAAGACAACTCACAGCATAATATTCATAGCCAAATAATAGAGAAGAAGTAGCAATAATCCCACTGCCAGTCCAAGAGAGAAGAGGGAAGGAGATACCAGCACAGAAGAAGGTCAAGGTTCCTGTCGGCGGCCGGCAGACAACAAGGACAGCAGCGTTTTTATCGGACAGCACGCACACCACCACAGTCGGCAGTCGGCAGCCCTAAACCAGCGACAGTAAGAGAAGAGCAGAACCAGGGGCAGCAACAATCGGCAGCCCTAAAGTAACGGCACAGAGCAACGGCAGAACTGAGAGGAGGTAGGGGAAGAAGGAGAAGCCGAGAAAAAGGGAGTATTGGGATCGGCAGAGCAGCAGCACGGGAACTCTGCGTAAGAAGTAGCGACGGAATACGAAAAGAGAGGCTCGACGGGACCTTATAAGCCAAGTTATAAGCGGTCCGGCGGTTCATATTGAGACAGCAAACCAAAAGCACTGCGTAAGACCAACCCAGGTGCCATAATATAAATAAAACCAAGCCAGATATGAATACATGTCAAGCCACCAGCCAGCCTGAAATGCCAGCAATTACAAGGTGTTAAAAGCAGCCCACTTAAGTAAATCCTGCAGCCTGATAATTGAATAGCAGCCCACATTTTATTGGCAACCCATTGTAACAAAAGAAAGACAGGTAAAACCAAGCCCAACTTCTCCCAGCCACCACACTTAAACCAAAAGCCATTTAAGTTCAACCCAAGTTCATCCAATTTGAAACCAATATCCAAGTCTTTTGCCAGCCAACATAAAACCAAGGAGCAAGCCATATAGTGGACTATTTAAGTAACCGCAACAGTATGTATCCAAAAATGAAACGAAACCAAAACAAAACGCGAAAAATATTCGAAAGTAAAACAAACTAAAAGAAAAAAAATAAAACGTAACTGCCTTGCCTTTTTTTCATCATCGGGGCTTTCAAAAGTAGCATAAGTTTTTATGGTCGTTACAATTCATCCCTCCTTACACAGATTTTCGTCCTCGAAAATCTTGAAACATAAAGGAATACGTCTACTTTCGCCGATAGGGCTCTAAGTTGAACGCTCGGGGCTGAATTTGACGTTCTTCGGGAACATCTGAAGGAGGAGCAGAAGTCTGAACAGGAGCAGGTGCTGGGGGAGGTGCGGGTGCAGGAGTTGATGCTGATGCGAAAGACTCAGCAATCAAATTATATAGCTGTCGTTGGAGAGGAGGCTGAGAATTGAGTTCTTTCATTCGCAATTTTGGGCAATTCTTCTTTGTGTGCCCTGGCTCACGACAATAGTAACAAGCGCCAATCAAGCACTCACCGCGATGATATCTATTGCATTTCGTACATTTGTTTGCGGTGGCTTGAGATGTGGTACTACTTGATGGACCAGTCTGAAGAAATTTTGTATCTTTACTCTGCGTTTCAACCTGGGTTGGAGTCTCCGTGACTTTTCTCTTCCCACTCTCCCGATTCCTTTGCGATTTTCCTTGATCAATTTCAGCTAATCGTGCTCGCTCGACCAACTTTCCGTAATCGAGAATATCGAGGGGTACGATGAGATTGCGGATGTCATCTTGTAATCCTTGTTGAAACTGTAGACAGCGATCTTCTTCGGTTGTTACGAGAGAATCGGCATAATATGCCAATTTTGAGAATTCTGTTTCATATTCTAAAACTGTCTTTGTTCCCTGAACGAGTCGTAAAAATCGATCGTGCAGAACTCGCTTCTCTGACCGCGACACAAACCAGTTAGTGAATTCGTGAAGAAAGAGTTCCCAAGTCACTACTCTACGTCGGCCAAACTTGGTAGTGACGATGTTGTTCCACCAGCGTTTTGCTGCGCCTTCTAGTAAGAAAGACGCGAATTCAACTTTTCGATCTTCCGGGCATCGCATGACTTGGAAGATGGTTTCGATACGAAGTATCCAGTCTTCTGTTTCCAAGGGAGTCAGACCTCCTACGAAAGATGGTGGTTTTAATTCCATAAACTGTTTGAGGTCGTAGTCCACTTGTCGGTATTGGGGCGTCGGTGCTGCCACTGTTGGACGAATATTCAGGGGAGGATTCATTGGGTATTGTTGAGGTTGTTGTCGGGGATTCGGAGCTTCTTGTGGAAGAGTTGGTCCTAATGTCGTTAAGGTTGGGAAGACCAATTTCAAGGCCTCTACGATGGATAACACGAAATCGGAAGGACGTCTACGGTTTTGATGACCATTATCACTTGCTTCTGATCGGGTCATTTCTTGATGATCGGGATCTGCTTGAGTCTCCTGAGGACGTCGACCACGGCGACTGGAATAGACGTGAACAGGTTCCTATAAACAAAACGAGTATTAATTTACGTTATAGTGTAAGGTTTGTGTTATGTCTTGATACTGCTTCCTACTTATTGAAAACCTCCCTCTGATACCATTTGTGAAGACCCTTCTTTCTGGGCCTCCCAAAATGATCGGTTCAGTATCAATAAGAGATCACAGTACAAACATAACAATTTATTTTATTTCATCTGAGTTACAAATTACACTTTTACAAACTTCCAAAACGTTCTAAAAAGACACAATAATTTTCGTTACAGTCACGAAGATGACTTTCCGATCCTTCTTCAAGTGCCTTGTACATTTTGAGCCATACCTGATCTAACTCATCTGGTGTAGGCCTCTGAGACGCAACTGGAGGTGCACCTGTTACCTAAAAAGTAAATCCACAACGGGTTAGTCATAAACATGACTAAGTGAGACAGCATCTCGTGAAACTGTGTATACAGGCAACAAGGAGTTATATCAATATGCATACATGGATCGAAAATGCAGTTATATTAATATATAATCTTTTCTTAAAAAGCCCCTTTTAGTTTAGGTTCCATTTCTTGGGAAATACTTGGGTAATGCAAATCTTGAATTGGCCACACCCCCGAAGGGCATAATTGTAGGCTCACCCCTACTGGTGAATCCTCAGTGGATGCCTCCACGTCACCGGATTCGAAGCCCTCGTATTTCCCCATGCCAGCTTTTAAATATGATTTGTTATTAAGATAAATTCCCCTCAGAATATGTATCGCTATAAGTGTTTTTCCCTTGCCCATGTTCGATTAGCGATTCCATCATTTATAATTCAAGTGCACAGGCAGTCTTCTTATAATAAAATAAGCTGAAATACTGAAATTACTTGAATAGATAAAATTCCAAGAGATAGAATACTCACCACCGCCTTTCCGGTCCCTTTGTTCGTATTGCCACGATTTGACTGAGAAGCCATCCCTGACTTTCTGGGTCTTGGAAACCACTAGAACATATACTTCTTTAGTCGGTTGCTTCACAATTCGTAATCGTAACATAAATGGCGAACTAAGGAACCTATAAATCGAAAACAAAGTGCGAGAAAAATAGCAACATAGGTTCGAATTGTATCCCTTGCTGAACAACTAACTATGCCTCGAAATGTTCTAAAACCAGCTCTCTCCAATGGACTTCCCGTCCTCGTAATGTAGTGTCCAGCAAGGCTACAAAATAGTGACAAAAGCAGCGAGAAAACAACGTAAATCTGTCCCAAAAGCAGTCCCAAAATCAGCCCCAAAATCCTCTTTAAAACAGTGTAATAGTAAAGAAAGAATATAACTATGTTGGTGCAAAAAGTAAGGGAGGAGATCCTATAAAATCCAGTGAGAAACTTAGTGCAAAATCAGTGAAGATAGTGAGTGCAAATGCTGTAAAAATTCAGTGAACAAACCCTGCAGACCTCTAATTTATGAAGACAACTCACAGCATAATATTCATAGCCAAATAATAGAGAAGAAGTAGCAATAATCCCACTGCCAGTCCAAGAGAGAAGAGGGAAGGAGATACCAGCACAGAAGAAGGTCAAGGTTCCTGTCGGCGGCCGGCAGACAACAAGGACAGCAGCGTTTTTATCGGACAGCACGCACACCACCACAGTCGGCAGTCGGCAGCCCTAAACCAGCGACAGTAAGAGAAGAGCAGAACCAGGGGCAGCAACAATCGGCAGCCCTAAAGTAACGGCACAGAGCAACGGCAGAACTGAGAGGAGGTAGGGGAAGAAGGAGAAGCCGAGAAAAAGGGAGTATTGGGATCGGCAGAGCAGCAGCACGGGAACTCTGCGTAAGAAGTAGCGACGGAATACGAAAAGAGAGGCTCGACGGGACCTTATAAGCCAAGTTATAAGCGGTCCGGCGGTTCATATTGAGACAGCAAACCAAAAGCACTGCGTAAGACCAACCCAGGTGCCATAATATAAATAAAACCAAGCCAGATATGAATACATGTCAAGCCACCAGCCAGCCTGAAATGCCAGCAATTACAAGGTGTTAAAAGCAGCCCACTTAAGTAAATCCTGCAGCCTGATAATTGAATAGCAGCCCACATTTTATTGGCAACCCATTGTAACAAAAGAAAGACAGGTAAAACCAAGCCCAACTTCTCCCAGCCACCACACTTAAACCAAAAGCCATTTAAGTTCAACCCAAGTTCATCCAATTTGAAACCAATATCCAAGTCTTTTGCCAGCCAACATAAAACCAAGGAGCAAGCCATATAGTGGACTATTTAAGTAACCGCAACAGTATGTATCCAAAAATGAAACGAAACCAAAACAAAACGCGAAAAATATTCGAAAGTAAAACAAACTAAAAGAAAAAAAATAAAACGTAACTGCCTTGCCTTTTTTTCATCATCGGGGCTTTCAAAAGTAGCATAAGTTTTTATGGTCGTTACATCACCAATCCAGACAACCTGTCCAGATGGGTTTCACACAACATGCCTATGTCCGTACAACGATCCAGACTCTATATGGAAATCTCTCTAACAATATGCTAACCAAAGGACTAGCATGTCCAAAGATTCAGAAGGAGAGTTACCCTTGATGCTCGTTTCGGTGCCATAGACTCGCTGTTGAGACGGATAGAAGCGTTCGGATCACCTTCCTCTCCGCGGATTCAACGTTGGCACAAGCGATCAAGAGGTCTCCAAGGCTGATTTCAGCCTTCTTCTTCCTTCTTCTCCTTAGCCCTTTTTCCTTAGCCTTTGAAAAGCAAGAGAGAGAATGTAAAATGAGAAATGACTTCTTACTAGAGGCCTCTCAACACATAAGGATTTTCAGACCTTAATCTCAGTCACATGATTCCCAATCCAAAGGAAATGGATGTCCATGATTTAAATTATTAAATCTGATCCCGTCAGCTACCGCCCCGCGGTAGCACTACAACCCCACGGTAGTGACTTACAGACTTAGGCTGTGGAGCTTATCCGCTCACCGCTTAGCCGCTTAAGCATCCATTGAGAAACCTACCGCCAACGTTAACATTAACGCCTGACGTTAGAGTCTGGTTCGTCTCGACGTCTCGACGTCTCATCCCGTCGATAAGGGGTCATCCCGTCGACTTGGCTACCTCCTGGCGTTAGCTTGATAATCGACGAGACCACTCAACGACAACATGAGCTTCACGTAACAAAGAGTCATCATGTCGATATAGCTACCGCCTGCGTTAAGGCTACCGCCTGGCGTTAGCTCCTGCTAATAGATTACTTTTCTTTACCAGAGGGGAAAACTGGGGTGTTACAGGTATACCCCTACACCGCGGAGGGCAGCTAGCGCATGTCGCGGTTAGCTTCCCGCTGTGACTGTCTGTTGCATCATGCGTTCAACAGGGGATGACTTTGATCCCTTCGCGTGTGCGCGGGGTGCGAAAGTACCGAATGTCCGCCTAAAATGAACATCTCAGCGGGGCGCAGCCATTTGCCTTTGCACCCACCCCGTGCAATAATCAGTAAGAGAATGCCCACTAGACGATACTTCCCGCCAGACTACCCGCCTATGAGGGATAACCAAAAATAGAATATCGACCGTGCGATACTGTCCTCCTGAGTAGTCCCTCATTAAAATATCCAAAAAGAGAATACCAACTGGGGGATACTACTCGCCAGAATATCCGCCCATTAGAGAAACGAAAATAGAATGCCGTTCGGGCGATACTGTCCTCTTGAGTAGTCGCCCATTAGAATAACCAGAAAGAGAATACCAGTTGGGCGATACTACTCGCCAGAATATCCGCCCATTAGAGATAACCGAAAATAGAATACCGGTCGGGCGATACTGTCCGGCTGAGTAGTCTCCCATTAGAATAACCAGAAAGAGAATACCAACTGAGCGATATAACTAGCCAGAATATCCTCCCATTAGAGATAATCGAAAATAGAATACTGGTCCGGGCGATACTATCCGCCCGAGTAGTCGCCCATTAGAGTAACTAGATAGAGAATACCAACTGGGCAATACTACTCGCCAGAATATCCGCCCATTAGACATAACCGAAAATAGAATACCGGTTGGGCGATACTGTCCGTCCGAGTAGTCGCCCATTAGAATAACCAGAAAGAGAATGCCAACTGGGCGATATTACTCGCCAGAATATCCATCCATTAGAGATAACCGAAAATAGAATACCGACTTTGGCACGTCCGTTTCTTGAATTCGAGGAGGTGAGTTTTGAGCGTCCCCGGCACTCGGAGTGATCTATGTCGTCACTTCTTTGGGGCGCCATATAGTTTAGCATTCCGAGTTGTAACACTACTCGGGACACAGGTGGCAAAAAAGGATGCCCGTGGTGCTTCCCTCCGTCGGGACCGTCTGATGGGGTTATGGGTATCTGAAGATACCCGGGGGGGGGGGAGGGCTATGACATCCGCAGCTCGAGTCAAGGGGTCCGTTGCCAGGGGCGGCGGTGACCAGTTGGTCATATGGCCTCCGCAGGGTTCTCCTCCGCAAGTAGCGTCCGACTACTCTTTTGGGGGACGAAGCGCCTGTATTTCAGAGCTTGTTCTCATAAAGGTACCAACAACGATAACGCCTCTGTTGATGCGCGGCTGGCACGTATGCCAGTTTTGAGATTCATCAACGAGGGCAATTATAGTGGTCTTAAGGCAGCGATTCGGAGGAAGTAGCCCACACCGGCAGAGAGGGTCAGACACTCGATGACCTCCACAAGAGACGTCCAGATTCGTTCGAGGGGGTCCATGCGAGCTCCGGTGACTACCCAAGGGGAGTGAAAATGGGTGATGATTACAGAATCCTTCTACTTGGCTGAAACATCACGTGGTATGGAGACGGCAGACCGATCTCAGCTAATTACTAGAGTTGTCGTGCCGTGACATGGGGGGACATCAGGGATTATTTCTATCACAATAAAAAGGCATTAGCATTCCATTTGAAAATCATAAAAGATGCTTTGATGACAAAAGTAAAAACGAGGGATTAAGGCAGAAAAGAACATGGTTTCCGAAGCGCCGGTTGTGGTGGCCTAGAAGCCGCCCAAGGTTCTCTTGTCGCCACTGACTAGAGAGATGACCCTTCTTTGATGATGCTCCAAGCCCGGGTCGGGACGTTTTCATTGACCGAGTTTACCGACTGCATATAGCATTCCCTCGCTGTCCGGGGGTCGCTACGAACCCTAAAGTGCTTACCTCCCGGGGTAAATTTCAGGACCTGATGAAAAGTAAATGTTATGGCCTAATAATCATCCAGCAGGGGCCTTCTGAAGATCGCGTTATAGATGCTTGGAGCGTCGATTACCAGAAAGGGATCCTGTCGTGCTACTCAGCACAGAACCACAGTGAGGTCTATTCCTCCTTCTACCTCTTTCCTTTCCCCTACGAAATCGTACAAGGGTCCATCACATGCCTTCAAGGGCTTATTCGTCTTCATAGCGTCAAAAGCTGGTTTGAAAAGGGCATTAACTGAACTGCCAGTATCGATGAGGATCCTAGCTCTAGTGAAGTCGTCCATTACCGCTTTGATTACTACCGCGTCATGGAACAGATTAATAGTCTGGGGAAGGTCTTCCTCCTTGAAGGTGATAGCTCCTCGGAGGGGTGGGATAAGAGAAGCCGACGCGACCTCTCTCTCTCGGAAGCGCTTCAGGCTTACCTTTCTTGACGACTCCGTTCCATCCCCGCCATGGATGTAGTTGATATAGCCTAGTTGGCCCACTCCCTCGATCTCTACACACTCGTCCTTCTTGGCACCCGAATTGAGGCCCCAACTCTGCTCGATGTACACATCGGGGTACACTCGGTCCTGCTCCCTCCTTGGACTTTCCCTTTGTGGTGGAGGCTTTTCCGGTGCTGCTGGGGAGCAAGTGCTTCAACTTCCCCTCCCTCAACAACTTCTCCACGAAGTCGCGGAGGACCCGACAGTTCTCTGTGTCGTGGTCGACGTCACGGTGGAACTTGTAGTAGTGATTGTGGTTCTTGTTCCCGATCCTGCTCTCAATGGTGGGGGGGGGGGCATGAAGTCTGACTGTTTCTGTAAGATCTCGACCACCTTGTCCATCGGGACGCCTATGTCGGTGTATTCTTCCTGCATATTATCCCACTGACCGGGAGAAATCGTCAGAAGGAGAGGAGGGTTGTTGTCCTGCCTAGGGTACTGAGGTTGTGCAAGCCTTATCTGTTAAAAATGTCGGGGGCGATGGGAGGGGCGTTGATGAAAAATTCTTCCTCGCTGAGTTCGGGGTTGGAAGTCTTGGCGAGGCTGCCGGCTCGTTGAGACGTAGAAGGGGGCGACCGGAGAAACTTTGGGGGCACTGGGATGACAGGTGGAAAGATTTGCCACGAACTCTTTGTTGTTGATCTCCCCCTCAATGAAGCGATTGACCCGCTTTATGAGCTCACCGTATGTCTTGGGCTTTCTCTCGCTGATGGAGAACTGAAGAGCCCCAACTTCAGCCCGTTGGTGAAGGCGACCCGGTAGACTTGAGGATCCATTTCGGGGACCTCCATAATCAATTCTTGGAAGCGGTCCACGTATTGTCCCAGGGTCTCTTTCGGGCCCTGCCGGATCAGGAACAGAGCGTCCACATCGACCTTTCTCCCTTTTGAAGTAGCGAACCTTTGTAAGAACTCTCTCCTCAGCTCTCTGAAGGAGCATATTGAGCCGGGGGAGAAGCTATAGAACCACTCCCTTGCTTTTTCGTCGAACGTGGTTGTCAGGAGTTTGCAGCGGAGCCCCTCTGAGAGGTGCTGGGGGGACACCGTTGCGTCGAAAGCTTGAAGGTGGTATGCTGGGACCTCCTTTCCCGAGAATCGGGAAAGGCGCGACTCCCTGAACCCGGCAGGGACGGATTCTTCCATGATGGTTGTGGTGAACGGGGAGTAAGCCTCCGTTCCTTCGGCATATTCTGGCTCTTCCAAATCCAAAGTCTTGACGCGGTGGGCGGCCGTGACCTCTCTGAAGAATTGTCGGTGAGTACGCTCGTCTTCTCCGCCCGGTTGCAGTGGAGGCGGGTACGCTAGCGGTGGTGGCAGTTGATCGGGTGCTTGGGAGTAACTCCCTTGTCCGACTAGCCGTGCCACCATCGCGAGCAGTTTGCCGAATTCCTCGCGAGTGACCGGTCCCTTCTCCCGGGGATCAGACATCCGTGGTGATTGTCCTGAGTGTCCGCCAGCCATCGGATGTATTCGCCGGTTGAAAGATTTGAAGGTCGCGTGTTCGAATTGTTGGTGCAAAATCTGTCACCCATCTTTCCACACTCAACGATCAAATCCGGGAGAACGGTGAAGAGATCGAAGACCACAATCAACCGGTTACTGACCCACTAGGGCTTAGCGAACAAAATACAAAGAAGAGGTCGCCGCTAGCAGCGGAGGATACCAGATTTACCCACAACAACGAATACCACTTGTTGCAGGCAATATTATTCTACATAATTTGCTATTACAAGTGATTACAGAGACAATCGAGTAACCGAACTTGTGACCGCACCTACAACGGAGCAGATTTTAGCCCAAGTTCCGTGCCCTGCCAAGCACCCCTGGCCCCCTATTTATACTTGAGTGTAGGCTGCCAGGCCGATTATGAGCATTTAATGTTGTATTAAATGCTCAACTACCCCGGGTACACGAAGAGTCGGGTAGTGGGAGGACAGTGAAGAGTCGCGCGGGCACAACACGCTGTAACCGCGCGAACTACTGCCTTCCGAGGGAGAGAGAGGGATCCGAGCGGATTCTGGAAGGCACCTGCCGCGGCATCTCTGGGAGTTGCTGGAGAACTGTCCGGAGGAGCTCGCGGGCGTCTGGCGAGTGGTCGCGCGCACCTTTACAGAGAAGGATGCGAATTCCTGGAAAGTGACCGTGTATTCCGCTGAGCGTTCGCTTACACCCTTTGCGACCGGAGCGGAGAGGTGTTGGATCGTGGTCACAGGATTTGGGTTAACACTGGGGCTGTAACCGCTCGACCCAGTGTCGGTCCTCGGGGATATGTCTTCCTCCCCTCGTTCAGTGTCGGCGATCCCTTCCTCAGCGTCCGCTCCCTCTTGGTCGGCGTCCGCACCGGCCTGGGCGTCCGCACCCTCCGATTCAGAGAGCTCAACGACTCCAAATTTTGCGTACAAGGTCTCATAGTCGATGTCGACAAACTCATCCTTGAGGGCACCCTCCTCCTTTAGGAGTTCCAATGTAAGGATGGAGGACGCCTGATTGTTTTGCAGCAGGGCGTGCCGGTACTTCTGGTTCTGGATGGTGTGAGCGACCTGTAAAGAAAAGAGTTAAAGCATCAGTAAATGCAGACAGGTATGTGTGATCGCTCCCTCTTCAAGGTATGTTTCTATACCTCTAGTTCTTTTCGCAGACGGGTAATCTCCGCCAGCGGTTCCTCGTATCCGCACCTCTCGAAGTGATCAAGGGTGACCGCCCATAGAGACGCGGTTGCCGCCCTCTTCGTGAGGACCTCCACCAGGATCTTCTCCAGCTCACGAAAGTTTTTTGTGTCGAATAATGCGGCAGTAACCGCGTGAGGACCTCCACCAGGGTGGCCGCGTCGCTCTCCCTCCAAGAAGGAAGAGCAGTGCTGATAGCAACCGCTCTGTTGTCAGGATGCCACTGCATCATGGGGCTGACTGCCGCGCCCCTCAGGTTCTCGTCAACCCCATAGAACATGGATTCCTCAGCCTCGTCCGCATCAACTCACGTGGATTTCCTCTTCCTAGAAGAAGAAGTACCTGTGTCACCTTCTTCAAACGCCGCCTCGCGCCGACGCTCGATAAGACACCTGCGCTCGCCCCCGGTTAAGACATTTTTGAGTGATTGGCGCGGTCTCTCCTCAGGAGCCATCAGAACAACTGCACAGGAGAAAATCCGTCAGAACAAAAAGTATGTGCGGTTACTTATATTTCTAACCACCCCTACTCACAGTCCGTTGCAGGGACATCCATGACCTCCCGCGCCAGCTGGATATAATAGTCCACATCTAAGGGCGCGCGGTTGACGATCCGCCTAACCGCCCTCTTGGTCTCAGCGCCTTAAAGATATCTTCGCTTCGAACATCCGGGAGGGTGGATTGACCGCCGAAGTCGCCCTTGAAGAAGGAGAACCAATCGTACCAACTACGGACCTTGTTCGGCAGGTTGAGTACATGCATCTTGTCCGAGCCGAAGTACATCTGCCCTCCAGCTCTGGCCCTCGGGTAGAAGAGGTTGCGGAAGACCTCCAAGCTGAATTGAATCCGCATCGTTCGAAAATAAGTTACGATGGAAACAATAGCCGCCACAGCATTCTGCGATAGTTCGTCGGGCACTACCCCGAAGTAGTTAAGTATTTCGACGTTCTCGGGGAAGATCGGAAATTGCCACGCCGAATCAAAGTGATCGAAGGGGACGACCAACTCTTCGTTGAAGACAGTGTTCAGCCTCTCTTCGCCTTCTGGTAACCACACCGTGTTGCGAGGGTCATGAGGGTGTCAAGTCAAAAAGTTGTTAAAGTCCAACTCCGAAATCGAATGGATTTTAGGCTGGGCGGACAGAAAGGTGGTCGTGCACTCTACTCGCTTGGACACCATCGTGAGTGACCGCACCAACCAGTTCGGCTTCTTCGCGCAGGTAATGTACGTAATGGTTGGGAGCCATCTCCTATTTATAGTTTACCGCTTGTACTTAGCCTTGAAAGCCGACGTCGGCAGTTCAAGCTTGTGCGGCTACACATCTTGTATCCTCCCCCTCCCGAGTGTTTACCTGCAAAATGGAATGAAGGATAGCATGATATGTGTTCGCATCAACCACATGCAGCCGCCAGAGCGCAACATTCATAACATTCCAAGCAAGACAGACAAACAAGACAGCATAAAACAACAGAGAAACAAGCGCGTATGCTAAAGAAGTCGGGATAATTAATGTTTATTAGACATAATAAGTGTTTCTCAAATCGCCCCACTTAATTCTTATCCCACAGAGGAGTGCGCTCTACGCTTACATGAGCCAGGTCGTCGGCAAGGTCGCTATAAGACTCGTGAGCAACCGCCACAACTCTGTTCAATTGCGCGCATATGTTGTGTTGAGCCTGCACATACTTTCAGACCCGCACTTCATAGGGGATGCCTGCATCATCGGGAAGTTGTCGCGACTTTGATCCTGCATCTGCACCATCCTTCGAGTCCCTCTGCTTTCGCCGAGAAAACTCCAAGGTAAGTGCATCTATTTTTTCGTCTTTATGCCTATCACTCATCTCTAAGTCGCGGATCGTGTCCTTCAAGTTCCACAACTCTCTCCGCTGCGACGCATCCTCCTCCTCCAGCCTAGCAAGCGTGGATGGCTCGGGCCCCACAAAGGTAACCGCAACAGCCACAGGCAAGATGTTTAATTTATTTCATAATCAAAAATACGTGTGAGGGCGGATATACCTGTGTATCCACCACCAATACTTCTTCAGGGACTTGATTCCGCCCGCCAAAGTCGTAAGCATCGGCGGCGGATAAGTTCGCTGGAGAAATCGCCTCCGCGACTGTTCTCCCTGTCTCATTCGTTCTTTTATCTGCTTGTGATTTAACACGCGCTCACCTGGAGTCGCCCTCACCAAGGGGGAGATGATGATTGATTCCAACCTCAACGGTGGGGGAGGAGGCACGCTCTGGGTCCCCAGGTGGAGTTGTTCTGGACGGTCCTCGGTATCCGCAAAGTCTCCAGCGCCAACTCCTCGGTTTTCCCCCAGGATCACTGCGACGTCAGCACTGAACTGAGCCAAGGTGTCCGCCGGCCCAGAGAAAACGACTTCTTGTCCTTGTAGGCCAGCCCCGTGTAGCGCGGTCTCAGTAACCGCTGCAGCCTTTTCCTACACCCGCTTCATCAAAGCAGCCCTCTGCTTCTCGACAACTTTTTGCTTTTTCTCCGCAGCTTTCGACGCTCTCTTAGTGTTCGCCCTGTCTTGGGCCTCCTTCTCCAGCCACAGTCTCTCAACCTCCATCTTCGCTTCCTCGACGATCACTCGCTCTCGAGCCTCGTGCTCAAGTCGCATTGTCTCGGCAGCCTCGTCCGACGTCTCATCCTGCAGACCAACTTTGTTGATCGCCTCGCCCATCGTATCCTCTGTAGTAACCGCGTCCGTCGCGGTATCATCAGGCAGTTGGGTGATGGGCCTGTCCTCATCATGAGGAGTCCGCCCAGACTCGTCCACATCCAAATGAATAACTTCAGAGGGAAGTTCATCCTCCCTCTCCTCTGCAGCAGCATGCTTTCGCTTCTTCCAGGCGACCTCCTTCTTGGGATCCTTCTTCTTCTTCCGCTTTCTCTTGCTTGGAGCGTCCGTCGGGGCATTCTCATTCCCCTCGAGAAATGCGTTCAGATCATCTCTCAGGTCAGGAGTGACAACATCCGTCAGTTTTGGTTGGACGAAAGTGGGTGTGTCCATCACATTCACTTCTATGGAAACCTCGGGAGTCTGGGGAACGACGGTTACTTCTGAGAGGCCGCCCGCTCCTTTCTTCATCTTCTCAGCAGCAGTCGGCGCTTTGGAGGTGCCCGCAACGCCCTTCCCTCCTTGTCTTGTGTGAGGGGCTAAGAGGGTGGCGGCCTTCTGCTTCAGCTCTTCCAGAAGTGAAACATTTCGAGAAGCCATCTGTTATCAGAGCTTGTAACCGCAGCTGGTAACGATGATAATCCTCCGGAAAATGATCCTCCAGAAGGTTCATCTCCGGGCTATTGATAGATTTTCAGCAGTGAAGTGAAATCGCAGACCCTGTGGTTACTAGTCTACTTTTTTGAAGTCCGCGCGAACTTAAAAAAGTGCAGGGATTATGTTAACCCGAATCCTGCGACCGCAGTAAGAACCAAGTCATCCTCAGCCAGAGCAAGACTTTGGCCATCAGCTAGTGCTGGCGGTTACTCCCAGAGTGTTCGCACCCTCTCAGTCTCCAAGCAGCAACAACCTCAGCCTCGAGAAGCTCGGGCGGACTCTCCGAGTGGCCGCCCCGTCCCCTTCTCCTTAGCAGCCTTAGTGGAGGCGGTTACAGTCTGTTGTAACCTCTCTCTCTCTCTCCTGCCCGGTTTTCCCATATTCTGGGTAACTCACATTTATTGCACCTGCCCGTTCGGGCAGGTCCCTTTTTGTATAAATAGGGGACCAGGGTGCCCAGAAAGGCACACTGAAACTTGCGCCTGCTCCTCCCTGTTGGTGCAGTCTCAAGTGCACGTCACTCTCTGTTGCCTGGATTATTTATCCCTTCGGTTGTAATAGATCTGTAATAGCTCTTTCTCAAGTAATAAGATCACCCGCAGCGAAGGAGTTACCCGTTGCCGGAAGTCCTAGTATAGCCACTCGCGGCAAGACTTTTCCTCCCCCTCTCTTCTGATCGCTTTGACTCCCTATGGCTAGTAATTGGTTGCTTACAGTCCCTGATTCCCCCGCTCTCCAAAGGTCCGTGGCTGAGTGTGGAGGTTGGGGACATTTTTTGCCCCAACAATAATACAAATGTCACATAAAATTTAATATCATTTCATACGTAAATATATTAGTAATTTAATTGACTTGTTTATATTTTAGCTTAATTATGATATAACTTATATTTGTTACAAATATAGATGGCATTGGCATAAATGGAGCATTACAAGACATTTTGGACAACAACATGAAGCATTTCTTAGAAAATCACACCTACACTGGTAGGTAAGCTGTCAATTACAGAGTCATTGTACCCATGTACCCCTCCAGTAAAGGCCCAAAAATTAAGAGATGAACACGGCTTAGTATTGAAGCTGAACGCGACCTTGTTAGACGTCATTTAGCTTGACATGGCCTCAAACACGGGTCTATAAAACACTCATGTAGCTCTCTATCATTCGATGTACAAGGTCTCCAAATGAATAACACAGTTAGGTACCCAGCCTTGTCCAGAAATACAGCCACCTTATCGGGTCCGAACAGACACCACTTCTGCCAACTGTTAGATCCGCTTACTTACACGACCTGGTACACGGCCGTGTATTACAATTTTCGTTCTACTTCACCGAGGTATATATGGCAGCATCTATTCTGGAAGAGAGGAGTTTTGGAGAGCATCAGAAGACCAAAACACTGACGAAGGAAGAGAAGACTCTCTTGGAGAAGAACTTTTAATGTTATCGATTCCTTTTATTTTCTTCTCTCTTCTTCTTGTAATTTTAATGGATCGAAACTAATTTTATAGTGTTTGGATGAATGAATCATAGATTGAACTATTGTGGTAATTGATTTCCGTTTTTCTCTTATCTCTTGATTTTCTCTACTATTTATCTATCTAGATGTAATATGTTAGGAGTATTATTTATTTTATGTTTTCATACTTTTGCGATTGAGAAATCTTGAGGAATAGATCTAGAGTAGATAAAGTGAGGTGCATGCAACACTAGAGATATCATTACATAAATCTCCCTTATTAGAGTCAAAGCTAAGGGAGGATTTACAAAACGTTAAAGCAAGCTTTTATGGTTTTAGATTAGGAAGAGATTCCAATGGATCAACTTAAACTTAGTCATTGCCTTACTCGAGCTCCATGGTCTAGAAGAACCTATAGAAGAGAAATAGGACTATGTAGGGGGGTTATACATCCGAACAGTAGTTCGCCAAACTTTGTTTTCTTTTGTCACTAGATTACCGCCACAAGCTCAATTTCAATATAGTTAAGATTAATACACAGCAACAACAACACTCAAGTCTTTATCCCACCATAGTGGGGTCGGCTATATGGATCATTTTGTCTCCATTGCGCCCTATCTTTAGTCATAATTTCACTAATGTCTAAGTACATCATCAGTAAGATAATAAAACGTAAGTGAGTATGAGTAATCAAAATGACCCCCAGGAATATGACGCTAGATAGATTCATATCATATTCTATAAATGATAGGTACACTTGTTATTACCCTTACGGTATTGAGGCCGGCGGTAAGATAGAAGAAGGGGAGGAGGAGGAGAGTTGAGAGAAGAGTTAGGGTTTGGGGAGAGAAGAAAAATAAGGGAGCAGCCCTTACCAATTCAAAATAGATGATCCAAAGATGAAATAATACAAGGTAGAGAATCCCTTATATAGAGTTCGGGATTAAACATAAAGCAACATATAAAATAAAGCAGATAAAATAGGCCAAGGGGGGCTGGTCGGCTATGCTGAGCCGGGTTCCACCCGCCCGGTTTCCTCCTCCGGTTCACGCCCCTCTCTTCCCGTGCGCGCCCTCCTCGAGTAAACTTGCCAAGCCGGTTCCTCCGCATGCGCATCGGTAACAATACCTCCGTCGGGGAAATTTGCCCTGTCCTCAAGGCAATAATCTGGAAACTGCCGGCGGAAGTCGTCGCGCAGCATCCAAGTGGCGGCGGTGAGAGGCCGGTCGCGCCAGGCGACGCGGATCTCCTCTGTGGTGTTGTCTCCGGAAGTATGGTGGTGGCTATCCACAATGGATGCCGGGTACAATGGTGTAGAGTCGGAGTGGGCCACGTCGGCTGGAATGTGGTCGGTGACTGGATGGTCGCCGATCACCCTGCGGAGCTGAGAGACATGGAACACCGGGTGGATGCGGCTAGTATCTGGGAGGCGAAGGCGGTAGGCGACGGCGCCGATGCGGATGATAATCTCAAAAGGGCCGTAGAAACGAGGAGCCAACTTGGGGCAGGTGCGGCGTGCCACCGTGAGCTGGCGGTAAGGGTGGAGCTTGATGAATACGCGCTCGCCCACCTGAAACGAGAGGTCGCGGCTCTTCCGGTTGGCGAAGGAAGTCATCTTGGCTTGAGCGCGCCGAAGATGGTGTTTCAAGCTATCCAAGATAACATCTCTGTCATAGAGGTGGTCGGCCAAACTGGCCACGGGGCATTCACCCGGATGGTGCCGTAGAATGGATGGGGGAGGCCGCCCATAGACGGTCTCAAAGGGGGAGGTGTTGGCGGCATGATGGTAGGCGGTGTTGTAGGAGTACTCGGTCCAGCATAGCCACTTCGCGCAGGAGTCGGGTCGCTCGCCAATGAAGCACCTCAAGTACGTCTCGAGACAGCGGTTCAACACCTCTGACTGCCCGTCCGACTGGGGATGGTACGCTGTACTCATCCGGAGGCGTGTGCCCTGGAGGCGAACAAAGAGGTCCAGAAACTGCTAAGAAATAGCGGGTCCCGGTCACTCACAATCGAACGGGGAAACCCATGGAGACGCACAATCTCCGAGATGAAGCTGTCCGCCACGGTCGCGGCTGTATAAGGGTGTCAGAGTGGAACGAAGTGGGCGTACTTCGTCAGGCGGTCGACGACCACCAGAATACAGTCAAATCCGTTGGAACGAGGAAGGCGGGTGATGAAGTCCATGGCAATGTCCTCCCAAATGCGCTCGGGGATCGGGAGAGGCTGTAGCAGGCCGCTAGGAAACATGGCCTCGTACTTCGCCTTCTGACATGGCAGGCAGGCCGCCACGTAGGCCTTCACCTGTCGTAGCATGTGCGGCCAGTAAAGGGAAGCAGCTATCCGCCTGTACGTACGGAAAGCCCCCGCGTGGCCCCCAGAAGGTGTGGCGTGAAACTCTGCAAGAAGCTGTGGAATGCGGGAAGATGAGGCGGAAAGGACGAGGCGGCCGCGATGAAAGAGTCGACCTCCAATGAGGGAGTATGGTGGGCGGGCTGCGGGATCAGCGAGCAAGGCAGTGCGAATGACGAGCAAATGGGGGTCGGCCTCAGCCTCCTGTTGGAGAATGGTAGCATCCTCCCACACCGGCCGCGAGATGGCGGCTAACTCCGGGGCGTGGGGATGGAGGGAGAGAGCATCGGCCGCCCGATTGGTCTTGCCAGACCGAAACTCGATGGTGAAGTCGTATCTGAGAAGCTTGGCGACCCAAAGCTGCTGAGTGGGGGTGGCGATCTTCTGCTGCAGCAGGTAACGGAGGCTGTGGTGGTCGGTGCGGATCACGAATAGCCGTCCAAGTAAATACGGCCGCCAATGCTGGACCGCCAACACCAAGGCCATGAGCTCCGTCTCGTAGGCCGATCGACTGCGCACCGCCGGAGAAAATGCCCGGCTGAAATAGGCTACGGGTCGTCCGGCCTGCATCAAGACTGCACCCACACCGGAGCCGGACGCATCGCACTCCACGATGAATGTCTGCTGGAAGTCGGGCATGGCCAGAACTGGCCCCTGAATAAGGGCGGACTGAAGCGCGGCAAAAGCCGCCATGGCGGCCGGCGGCCAGGAGAACGGTCCATCCTCGGACGCCTTCAACAGCTGGGTGAGAGGACGGGCTAACCCACCGTAATCTCGGATGAAGCGTCGGTAGTATCATGTCAAGCCGAGGAAGGCTCGGACGTCTCGGATCGAAGTCGGAGTGGGCCAGCTCGTCACTGCTTCGATCTTGTCCTGATCCATAGCCACGCCGTGAGCGGAGATGGTGTGCCCCAAATAGCTCACAGTCGTCGCACTAAACGTGCACTTCTTCTGGTTGGCGGTGAGGTCGTGGCGCCGGAGAGTAGCACACGTGTCCCGCACGTGAAGGAGGTGTTCCTGCCAAGAGGGACTAAAGACAAGAATGTCATCAAAGAAAACAAGCACATGCTTACGGAGGACAGGGCGGAAGATAGCATTCATTGTCGCCTGAAAGGTGGCCGGGGTGTTGGTGAGCCCAAACGGCATCACCAGGAACTCAAAGTGGCCGTCATGCGTGCGAAAAGCCGTTTTCGGCACATCCTCCGGCCGTACCCGGATCTGGTGGTAACCGGCCCGAAGGTCGATTTTCGTAAAGAAAGCCGCCCCGTGCAGCTCATCCAACAGCTCCTGAATGACCAGAATGGGGTATTTGTCGGGGACCGTTGCCTTGTTCAGCTCCCGGTAATCCACGCAAAACCTCCAACTGCCGTCCTTCTTGCGCACCAAAAGGACCGGACTGGAAAAGGGGCTCGCGCTTGGCTGGATCAGGCTGCCCAAAAGCATCTCGCGCACGAGCTTCTCGATCTCGTCCTTCTGAGTATGGCCATAACGGTAGGGCCGTACGGAGACTGCCGCGGAGCCCGGCTGTAGAATGATAGCATGGTCGGTCGGCCGCGGCGGTGGAAGGCCGGGATGGGTGGTGAAAATCTCTGGAAAATCGGCAAGCACTGCGTGCATATCGGCCGGCAGCGGGGACACCAGCGAGGTGGGGGTGGACTGGAGTGTCCACAACCAGGCGGAGAAGTCGATGTCGGTGATGCGGGTCATCGCCCGGAAGGAGACCGGTGAGGGGAGGAGAGTGGAGTCGCCGACCAAACGGCAAGGCCGGCCCTGGTGAAGGAAGGACATGCTCATGGAGGCCCAATTCACACGTACGTCACCCAACGTCTGTAACCACGCCACCCCGAGAATGGCGTCGAGTCCCCCAAGCTCGAACATGTAAAAATCGGCCGTGACTGTGCACGGTCTAAGGATAAGGTGACCTGAAAGTGCACAGTTAACCTCACTAGAATTCTCTAGAGGGGGGGTGAATAGAGATTTAAAATATTTTGTGCAAAGTTAATATATATATATGTGTATGATCACAGATTAGAGCTTCCCACACACACCAACAAGAATTAGACAAGCAATTAAGTAAATGCAAGAAAGAAATTTCACAGCACAACACAAGAAAATATAGTGGTTCCCCAAACTTTGGGTAGTCCACTCTTCTACCCCCTTGGTAGGAATTCACTAACTTGCACTGAGTCTTTTGATAAGGAGACTCTTAGAACCACCCTGAGTCTTTTGATAAGGAGACTCTTAGAACCAACTGAGTCTTTTGAAAAGGAGACTCTTAGAACCAGTACACTGAATTTTTTTTTAAGAGAGATTCTAAAAACTCTTTTACAATAGTGAATAAGAATACAGAAGGAGAAAGAAATAAAGACAATAATGAATCTTCTTCCTAGCAAGAAGATTTGAAGCACAAGTTATGAATTAAATCTTTCTTCTATAGAGAGAAGAAGATTTGTAGCCTTTCTCTCTTTTAGTGAGAGCAATCAGATTTTGCAGCAGTGAGCAGTGAGCAGAAGTAGAAATGGATGGATGTTGCTGCAGAGCTTTTTCTCAATATCTCTCTTTTTTTTTGGGAGCTTCTTCCTCTGTATCATATATGTGTGGTAGATCACTCTTTTTTTTTCTTGCCGACTTCCTCTTTATTTTATAGCTCTGTGTAATAAGATAGCACTATAGGAGAGGAATCAATTAGCAGCCAGAGATTTAGGAAGAGAGGAATATTTCCATAGCAGTTATAGCATAAATGGAAAATGTTAACTCAGATTTCAAATAATATCCAAAATAGAGTTAATCAGATTTAGCCAAGAATCAAATAGAAGGAAAGAATGATTCAGAACGGCTATAAAATATTAACATCATTCTATATAAATCAGATCTTCAGAAAAGAAGGAAAGAGATCTGGCGCAATAATAAATCTGTCATAAAGATCGACGTGCGTCGATTACTATTCGACGTAAGCGTCGAATTCATCTTAGCCCGACGTCGAGAGAGATATGAGGAATGTGCGTCGACAAAGGTGCGTCGACTTCTCTGTACGCGTCGACTAGAAATCAGAGTAGCGTCGATAAGACATACGTCGAAATCTTCCTAGAGTTACTTCGACATATCCTGAAGAAAACGTCGACTATATTTCGACGTAGCGTCGAATACCATTCGACGCATATTTACTTGGTCTTTTGTTATTCATTCATAAAACTCTTTCTTTAACTCATTTCTAGGGGTTAAGAGAAATCATTTTCCCAACAATCTCCCCCTATTTGTCTTAACCCTATTTAGAGAGAAATTGTATTAGCATAAAATCAACTCAGCACATAATTTGTAAGGATAAGAGGTATGTCACTTAATCAAAAGTGAAATTTAGAGAGGGAGATCATTTAAGCAGATATTCCAGAATCATATAAACAGATGTCATTTTTATACCATATCATTTTCAACTATAAGATAAAATATATCAGCATTGTTTTCAAATACTACTCAGGTGGGGTAGGAGGAGTCTTTATTTTTCTCTTGAATACCAATGTTTTAGGAGAAGAGGATTTCTCTTTCTCACTTGTAAGAAGTTCATTTAGCTCCCCCTGAGCAGGTAGCTCCCCCTGGGATAGAACTCCTTTTATTCTTTCTTCTTCAGCCAGCAGAATATCTGTCTCTTTTTCTTTTCCAGTATCAGCTTTATTTTCTTTCTCAGTTCCATCAGCTGGTTCATTTTCATCTATATTTGTACCAGCTTCATTATCAGCCTCATTCACTGCTCTGCTCCCTTCCCCTTGTAGTGGTGCCATTTGATTTACAGCATCTCTTGCTATGTTGAGTATCTCTATTGTTTGTTCATCAATATGGAGCTCAGGTACTATCTCATTCCCAAGGGTTTTGAGCTGTGCTTGACTGTCAGTTTTTGAGGTAGGAAGGGATTTGTGAGAAGGAGATTTAGGATTGGAGAGCTGATCTTCATCTAGATTCTCCCCCTTCTTGACCTTCTTGGCCAAGGAGGTTAAGAAAGACCTAGTCACTCTAGAGGAAGAGAGAGATGACTTTAGATCTTGCACAGAGGCACTTACCCCATCTATTTGGGTGTGCATGTGTAGAATGGAGGAGTGAATCTGTGAGCAATGCTCATCTAGCATTGCCTGGAATTTTTGGGCTGCAGATTGGATGCACTGAGTGAGTAGAGCCTCAGTGGATGCAGATGGTGGAGGAGGAGATAATGATGGAGGTGTATGAGAGGAATGTGGAGATGGAATACTATCATGTTGGGTAGGTGTATTTGATGGAGGAGGTGGAGGAATAGAAGAATGCTGAGCAAGGGATTGAGGTGGTATTTGTGTGGATGATGATGGGAGAGAGGAGAGATTTGTTTGAGGAGGAGAAGGAGGAGTAGGAGAGATAGGAGGAGATGGAGTCCTTTCAGGAATGGAACCAGGCTTAGGGATTTGCCTGGCCCATTTAGAAAATAGGGCTATGGACATCCTTTTTCCTGGAGGGATGGGAAATCCTTTAGACCTGCAGAGGTCAGGGAAGGAATGGAAGAGAACCTGACTCATGATTCTCATATAAGCATTTTCCTTGTGGGAATATTTGGAGGCTATCATTTTGAGAAGACAGCTGGCCCAATTCACCTTCTTCTTCAGCACAAGAGCCCCCATGATGTTCAGCTGCTGTTTGGGCACTGCATCATGGGCTGATATTTTGCATAGCAGTATCTTCCCTACTATGTCTGCCAGCAATCTGTACTCATCTGAAAAGTCTATCTTTTTCAGATGGATTGGTCTGTCTTTTGAGAATTTCATGGTGGTAAGTAAATGCTTGACTTCATCAGGTGTGAGTTCAATGGATTCATCACCTGATAGGAGAATAATTTTAGACTAGTCAAGTCATTCATGAGAGGCTCATTTTCTTTTCCTATTTTATTGAAATGAAAGAGACATTAGGATATACCTGATGGGAGATCAAAGGTGGCCCTAATGTGGTCTGCTGAGATTGAGACTGATGTCTCATAGAGTGTTCCTTGGATTTCTCCTTGTTCAGAGATCTGAACATGAGATATGAGCTCAGTGAGCTCAGTTTCCAGGAGCTTGCACCTAGAAGAGATGAGTCGACGCATGTGTCGATTTTGGTCGACGCATGCGTCGATTTATTGTGTTGGTTATCGACGGTGCGTCGACTAGAAGTGACTTTTTAAAAAGAATTTTAAATTTTTATTTCTCATTATTTCTTTCTAGTCCTAATGTTTTCTAAATCAGTTTTGAACTAGATTTTACAGATAGTTTGATTGATTGTACCAACATTGCTTGGTAGTATGGCCAGCTTTGTTACATATATAGCACTTGATTATCCTAGTATTAAGGGAATTTGAATTTAGAGCAGGATATAAGTGTTGATTAGAATAAGAGTGTTGGTTTGAATATAGGTTTTGATTAAGATGGGATTTTTGGTTAAGATAAACATTTTGTTTGGGATTGAAGTGTTTATTTGGATAAAATTCATGATTAGGATGACTGGTTCCTGAATGAGGGTTAGGATAAAAGACTTTTGGAGAGAATGTATTTAAGTTGCTCTGAACATTTTTGCGTCGATATCTATTCGACGTATGTTGATAATTGCGTTGATTTGTTATCGACGCATTCCTCAGATTGCGTTGATCTAGTGTCGACGCATGAGGAAAGTTGCGTCGAATTGATGTCGACGTATCTTTATTCAAGCGTCGAGTAGAGGTCGAGGCATCTGAGAGGTTGCGTCGAGAATAAGTCGACGCACTATCGTGCATGCGTTGATATGAAGTCGACGCATCTGTGTCTTCACAAATTTTCATTTTGCCTTTCTCTGTTTTTACTCCTTTATGTGTTGTTCTTCTTGGATTGATTGTTTCTTCAGATGAAGTATGTGAATCATCAGCTGAATAATAAGATGTTTCATCAAATTCCTTGGTTTCTTTTTCTCCCTTATCTTTTTCTTGGTTTAACAAATTAACAGGTTTAGTGAATTTTATAGGGCTCATCCAAGCAGGTTTATTGGATGAAGTTAGGCTGATTGAGGGATCAGCCCCTAGCCCAAGATGTTTGGGTCTTATTGTTTGTTTGTCAGTGATTTCCTTAAGATTTTGGCTTCTTATTTTTATTGATTCTTCAAAGGCTTTTGCCTGGGTTACTTTGTTCTTAAGGAACTGATTTTCTATATTGGCCCTTTCTGTTTCCTTCTTTATTCTGCTAGCTATTGATTCATAATCTTTAGAAGAGTTAATTTCTATGTTTCTCTGATTTTTAGCTACATTGATTTGTTCTTTTAGATCCTCAATTTCTTGATTTGTTTTTAGGTGATCTAGGTACATTTTTATAAAATCATTTCTAAAGCTATCACTTTGAAAATCAATGTCATCAAACATACTTACCTCATCCTCATTCTCAGATTCCTCAATGAGAATGAGGTTCTCTTCTTTTTCATCATCTGAGGATAGATCTTCTTCTGATCCTGTTTCACTCCATGGTTTATCATCATTCTTTGTATCTTCAAAGGCCATCAAGCATATGTCTTCTTGTCTAGATTCTTCATTGTCACTCTTAGAGGATGAACTATCCTCAGAGTTAGTTTCACTCCAGACTTCAGCAATGAAGCCTTTTTCTTTCTTCTTCCCCTTTTTCTTCAGATCTTTCTTTTTCAGATCCTTCTCTGTTTCAGCATTCTCTGGACATTCTGGGGCAATGTGTCCAGGTTTTCTGCAAGAATAGCAAATTATTTCTTTAGTGGGTGTTTTGTCATACCTTGGTCTTGACTCCCTCCTTTTTGATCCATCTTTCTTGACCCATTTCCTAAATCTTCTGGCCAAGAAACTGAATAATTCTTCTTCAGTGACAGAGGTTTCTTCTTCTGTTGCCTTTAGAGCAATGTTCCTGCTTTTTGAGGGACTTGGGGTGTTTTCTCTTCTTTCCTTCTCCTCTCTAGTTTTCAGCAACTGCTCATAGGATCTGAGTTTTCCTAAGAGAGCATCTGTTGAGATCTCTTTTTGTCCTCTTGTGTCTTTTATTGCCCAAATTCTTGAGTCCCATGAACTAGGGAGACTCATTAGTAATTTGTCATTTATCTCAGTAAGAGAGATTTCTCTATCCAAGTCTCTTAGTTGATTGATGATCAGACTGAATCTGTCATACATTTCAGAGATGCCTTCTTCAGCCTTCTTTTGAAAGTTCTCATATTGAGAGATCAATAGGGCCTTCTTGTCTTTCTTTTCATCAGCACTTCCTTCCACCATCTTTGTGAGGGCATCCCAAATTTCCTTGGATGATTCACAGTCAACAACCTTTTGAAAGATGTCATCTGAGAGAGTTGAGACAAGTATGTTCATGGCCTTTAGATCATGAGTTCTTGCCTTCTTCTCATCTTCTGTCCATTTAGATCTTGGAACAAGTGTTTGCGTGATGTTTCCATTTGCATCCTTTCTATAGGGCTTTGGTGGACCTGTTACAGTAATATTGAACAAGTCAGCATCAATAGAATTCATATAGATTCTGATTCTTGTTTTCCAAACTGCAAACTTTTCAAGGTTGCACATTGGTGGTCTGGTGGAAGCATAATCTTTGATTTGTGCCATGTGAAAAATAATAAAAAATATATATATATATAAGGTAGGATCTTTTTGATCAAGGAGTTATCCTTTTTAGATCAACCTCTCTCTGATACCAATTGAAAGTGCACAGTTAACCTCACTAGAATTCTCTAGAGGGGGGGTGAATAGAGATTTAAAATATTTTGTGCAAAGTTAATATATATATATGTGTATGATCACAGATTAGAGCTTCCCACACACACCAACAAGAATTAGACAAGCAATTAAGTAAATGCAAGAAAGAAATTTCACAGCACAACACAAGAAAATATAGTGGTTCCCCAAACTTTGGGTAGTCCACTCTTCTACCCCCTTGGTAGGAATTCACTAACTTGCACTGAGTCTTTTGATAAGGAGACTCTTAGAACCACCCTGAGTCTTTTGATAAGGAGACTCTTAGAACCAACTGAGTCTTTTGAAAAGGAGACTCTTAGAACCAGTACACTGAATTTTTTTTTAAGAGAGATTCTAAAAACTCTTTTACAATAGTGAATAAGAATACAGAAGGAGAAAGAAATAAAGACAATAATGAATCTTCTTCCTAGCAAGAAGATTTGAAGCACAAGTTATGAATTAAATCTTTCTTCTATAGAGAGAAGAAGATTTGTAGCCTTTCTCTCTTTTAGTGAGAGCAATCAGATTTTGCAGCAGTGAGCAGTGAGCAGAAGTAGAAATGGATGGATGTTGCTGCAGAGCTTTTTCTCAATATCTCTCTTTTTTTTTGGGAGCTTCTTCCTCTGTATCATATATGTGTGGTAGATCACTTTTTTTTTTTCTTGCCGACTTCCTCTTTATTTTATAGCTCTGTGTAATAAGATAGCACTATAGGAGAGGAATCAATTAGCAGCCAGAGATTTAGGAAGAGAGGAATATTTCCATAGCAGTTATAGCATAAATGGAAAATGTTAACTCAGATTTCAAATAATATCCAAAATAGAGTTAATCAGATTTAGCCAAGAATCAAATAGAAGGAAAGAATGATTCAGAACGGCTATAAAATATTAACATCATTCTATATAAATCAGATCTTCAGAAAAGAAGGAAAGAGATCTGGCGCAATAATAAATCTGTCATAAAGATCGACGTGCGTCGATTACTATTCGACGTAAGCGTCGAATTCATCTTAGCCCGACGTCGAGAGAGATATGAGGAATGTGCGTCGACAAAGGTGCGTCGACTTCTCTGTATGCGTCGACTAGAAATCAGAGTAGCGTCGATAAGACATACGTCGAAATCTTCCTAGAGTTACTTCGACATATCCTGAAGAAAACGTCGACTATATTTCGACGTAGCGTCGAATACCATTCGACGCATATTTACTTGGTCTTTTGTTATTCATTCATAAAACTCTTTCTTTAACTCATTTCTAGGGGTTAAGAGAAATCATTTTCCCAACATGACCCCCTCACACTGGCCCAAAGTGGGGCGGCGACGACCATCCCCCAGGCAGACGGAGAAATCGGGGGAGGGATCGTAAGGCAACGCCAATTCCTGCGCTAGCTGCGCCGACAGGAAGTTGTGGCTAGCACCACTGTCAATCATCACGATCACGGGCCGATTCTGGATCAAGCCCGCCAGTTTCATCGTGCGGGCCCCCATCAAACCGCCAACGGAATAGAAGGGTAGCTCCAACACGTTGAGAGGCACCCCCTCGGAATCCTGGGGTGGTTGATCAAGTACCGCCTCCGAAAGAGGGCCCTCCTCGGCCAAGGTGTCCTCGTCGCCATCGACAAAGAGAGCATGAAACTCCTTTACCGGGCACACGTGCTGCGGGGAGTAAGGTTGGCGGCAACGGAAACATAAACCGCGACGGCGAAGGTCGTGGTAGTCGACGCGTTGTGGACCGTCCGGGCGTAGTGGGCGGCCCTGACCCGGCGGCTGCGGCCGGGTCCGGCATTTGCCGGAATAGGGGGGGGGGCTTCGACGGCCCTTGCGAGGTCGAGCGCTTCCGAGACGGTGCGGGGATGATGAGTACGCAGGCGAGAGCGGATGTTGGGACGGAGGCCTTGGAGGAAGAACCCTAAGTAGTGATCGGGCGGAAGGCCCGAAACTTGCGTGACAAGGGCCACAAATTCGTCGATGTAGGCGTCCACGGTGGACGATTGGCGTGTCGTGCAAAGACGCTCAATCGCGGAACCGGTGTGGCGGGAGTCATAACGGGTCATCATCTCTTGTTTGAACTCGGTCCACGAAATGGCGGGTTTGATTTGGCGTAACTATCGCGCCCAATGAAGTGTCGAGCCTTCAAGGCCAACCACGGCGGTGCTTACTTTATCCGCAGTTGACGTCCCATTGAGTTCGAAAAATTGCTCCGCGCGGGCGATCCACCCGAGGGGATCCATCCCGGAGAATGACGGAATGTCTAAAGCTAGGGCCGATCGGCCGGCAGGAGGTGGCGGGGGTGGTGGAGATCCAAGGATGGAGGCGGCGTCCCCGGAGAAGGCGGGACCGGTGAAGGAGGTTGCGGGATCGGCGAGGCGGGCGGCTGGCGACAGCGGGCCCGACAGCTGGGGCGGAATCGGCCCGCTGCTCGCGGTCCAGGCGGAAACCCGAGCCAGGATTTCCGCCTGGCCGGCGGTGAGGGCCGCCTGTCCGGTGGCCAGGGACTCGACCAGCGCTTGGAGGGAGGGCAACTGGCTCCCTTGGGCGGTCACGCGGTCAGCGAGGTCGTCTGTTGCGGAGGGCTTCGGCGGCATCGTGGAAACGGGCGGCTGGGTCGACGGGGAACCGCTGCGGGTATCGGCTCGCCGATAGGGATGGCGGTAGCGGACGGGAGTAACGCCGGGGAGCGAAAATAGCGAGACCGGCGGCACGAGGTGCAGGCGGAGGAGGGGCAGGTCGGACCAATTATTACCCTTACGGTAATGAGGCCGGAGGTAAGATAGAAGAAGGGGAGGAGGAGGAGAGTTGAGAGAAGAGTTAGGGTTTGGGAGAGAAGAAAAATAAGGGAGCAGCCCTTACCAATTCAAAATAGATGATCAAAAGATGAAATAATACTAGGTAAAGAATCCCTTATATAGAGTTCGGGATTAAACATAAAGCAACATATAAAATAAACCAGATAAAATAGGCCAAGGGGGGCCGGTTGGCTATGCTGAGCCGGGTTCCACCCGCCCGGTTTCCTCCTCCGGTTCACGCCCCTCTCTTCCCGTGCGCGCCCTCCTCGAGTAAACTTGCCAAGCCGGTTCCTCCGCATGCGCATCGGTAACACTTGTCTTGTCAAATCATAGAATTGAATCGAAAAACAAGATTACGTCTAATAAGTTTTTGACTACCAATTAACCAATTTAGTTAGTCCAATAATTAAATTAGTTTGTCTAGCCAATTTATTTATTGCACAAGATTACATCTCGTGACGGTCCGACTTCGAGAGGCTCTTTGTGTGACTAGAGTTTTCATTCTCCTTACAGTTTTCTCCACTCGCTACTTCATCCCCCAACCCGATTTCTTTCTCCAGCCACATCATGTGTTTCTCTCCTCCACCTAGAGTCATGGGTACGCCCCTTACCACCAGATGCATCCCCTCCCAACCACTTGACACCCTTCCCCAGCCCACAGAGCCCCTCTCCTCACCGCCCCAGTAGTCACAGGCATTAACCTCTCCCTGCTCCTCGCCGGTCTTCCATAACCACAATTTCCCCATTTTGAATCCGACCGTCACTCTGTGGGCCTTCCCTCCTCCAGTCGACTTCCCCTCCGCCTGATGTAGCCCTCCTTACTATCTCCTGAGCCGCCTCCCTCACCCACGACCACCCAACGCCACTTCCTCCCGATTCCCCTCTTCCAACCATAATCCATCAAGCCTCCACGCCCTCCTCCAGCCACACCCCAACCCCTCTTCCCACAATCTCAAGACCCACCCGAGCCATCCTTGTTCCCCCATCGGCTGCACATTTCGCCGCCGCCTGCACACATAAGCCATATTTTGGTGTTCTATTATTCTACTATTGTGCATGTGTACTATATTTTATTGGATGCGATATCATATGTTTTCTTTCCGCAAAATTATCTGATTTCAAGAGCTTAGTTTTTGCGCACTTGAAAATACTTACGCTCCAATTGTGTGAATTATTGTGTGTTCTATTCAAGTTTCTTTAAACAGCTATGCTCCTGAATAGACTTTATTTTAATCAATTAATTGCTGCAATATTTTAACCAGGCTTTTTTGGTTGCATCCACATCTACATTAGAGTTTGTCGGTAATCACACTGCATTCCACTTATGGTTGCATCTTAGATCATCCGCACTTACAATCTACCCAGCATCAGCATCTTTATTAGCCACATCATAGACACGAGTATTCTTTCTTGATTTAATTGTAAATTCAATTCGTTATGTTCTTATTATTTATACCTTGTGCTTATGAAAATTTATAGTTGCTTATACAGTTCATTTAGGCAACACACTTACAATTATGTTCTTAGAGATACGTGGCGTTGCTCTCACAATCTGCTACTTGCAATACTTTTCATTTATCTCATAGTAGTTCCGCTATGTGTGCTTCTCATTCACATCTAATTTCACCCCTATGGCTAAATTAACATTTGTGTTTTGTATTCTGCAAGAACTGCTCTTTACCATGATTTCATTGCCTCTATGGCTTTTGTTTTCTGCATTAGTGTTTGTCGGTAATCACATTGCAGTCCACTTAGGGTTACATTTTAGAGCATCCGCACTTAAAACCTACCCTGCATCAGTATCTTTATTATCCACATCATAGACACAAGTATTCTTTCTTGATTTAATTGTAAATTCGACTCGTTTTGATCTTATTATTTATACCTGCTACTCGCTATACTTTTCATTTATCTCATAGTAATTCCCCTGTTTTCTTTTCATTCACATCTAATTTCACCTATATGGCTAAATTGACATGGCTGTTCTGTATTCTGTGAGAACTGCTCTTTACCATCATTTCATTACCTCTATGTCCATTGTTTTCTTCTTTCATGATATGCTATGTACTGCTTTCTTAGTTTATCTAATTATATACTGATTTTTCTACATTATTTTGCTGCATTCTTCACCATGATCCTTTCAGACAAATTTATCATTTTTTGATCTAGTTCTGTTTGTATCTTAATTAAGAGTATCACTTCATTTCTGTTAAGTACTACTTGAATGCAATACTTATGCTTCTCCATTCTGTATTGAGGTTATAATGTATATCATTCTAACTTGTTATATACAGGTTCTATTTCGGGAAGATGCAACTGTGGATGATCTTATTGATGTCATTGAGGGTAATAGAAAATACATGAAATGTATTTACGTCTATAACAAGATTGATGTTGTCGGTATAGATGACGTTGATAGACTAGCTCGTCAGTCAAGTTCTGTAGTGATCAGCTGTAATTTGCAAGTAGGCTCTCTATCTCTTAACCTTGACTTCTTTCCTTCCATGACTCCAACAGATCTCAGACTTTTCTTTTTGGTTTCATAATTACGGAATTTAGTAAATGTTAATAGAGCAGAAACTTATAGTCATATCTTTTATATTGATTTTCTTTGAGTGCACTGAAAAAGAAATTTTTAAGGTGAAAGGATGCCATCTTTGATCAAATTTTTATGACTGTCTGGTTTATTGTTGCATTACAGCTGAATTTAGACAGATTACTTGCAAGAATGTGGGAGGACATGGGGCTTGTGAGAGTTTATACAAAGCCACAGGGACAACAACCTGATTTCTCAGAGCCTGTAGTTCTTTCTTCTGTAAGTTTTCATGTCGGCTTTTGTTGTTTACGATGTCTTCATCTGAGCACTATTACTGATTCTTTAAATATCCAACTATCCTTCTATGGAATCAACCAGGACAGAGGCGGTTGCACGGTTGAGGATTTCTGTAATCACATTCATCGTAATTTGGTGAAGGATGTGAAATATGTGCTTGTCTGGGGAATAAGTTCAAGGCATTACCCACAACATTGCGGGTTATCACATAGTCTCCATGATGAGGATGTTGTTCAGATTGTAAAGAAAAAGGTATTATCTTGGATTCCTGCGCTAGGTCATTGTTATCATTAGTCTTATCTCTATTATGCGGGGCCTGGTCTTAATTTTTTCCTAAACTACACGACATTGACACTATTCTATCTATTCGTCTAATAGTACATTTTCTAGCATTTGTTGTACATGACCCTATCACACAATTCTATGCAATCTGACATATTGCCGACTTCTGATCTCTACAACCTTGATAACATACCTCATCATTGGTTTAATATCTCCAAAATACTCTCTTCTTTTAAACTCTAATTCGATTACTTTTCAAAATAATATTTTTATATCTCTTTAATATCTTCTTTTTAATTAAAATTATTTCATCCTCACTTATAATGCATCTAACTTGGTCAAATTCTCTTGATTTTTTTTCTATATCCTTATTTTATATCTCATTCCTAGGCCAAGTTTATGATATAATTATTAAAAGATGTTTTTTTTATCGCTACACACTTAGCAAGACTTGTAGATTTCTTATAATCCATTTAAGGCTTGGTGTATTCACTCTTTGCCGCTATTTAAAAATCATGTTTTTCTCTTGATTAACTTTTTGTCTCATTCCACTACCAAGTCTCCTTATAAACGAATGATCTATTTCTAGACTCCGTTTGAGCATTTACCAGAATCTTCTTAATGGAACTGTTACGCCCCCGGACGAGGCTCGACTATTTGGAAGGCAGTACAAGCGGCGGCAACGGTGTAGCGAGGGTGACAACGGGGCTGAACCAGTGGGTTCAGCCCCCTCCTCTTAATATTCGGCCCAGGGGGGGCTGAACCGCACCCGGTTCAGCCCCCATTGTGGGCCGGCCGGCCCCCTTGGTTGGCCGGCCCTGGGTCCGGGTATTAGTACCCCGGACCCCCCCCTCTTTTGGTGGCATGCAAGACTATTTTCTAAAACGGTATTCTCCTACTTCCTCCTAACCCTATCTCTCCCTTCTTGTAGCCAGTTATTTTCTCTCTTCCTTCTTCTTCATTCTTAACAATTGGTATCAAAGCATTCCTTCCTCCATCACGGTGACTACGCGCTTGCAAGAAGAGAACGGTCGTTTGAAAAACCTAGAGGAGAACTTGGTGGGGTTGTCCGATTCGGTGGCCGCCATCGAAGAAAACGTGAAATCGTCCACTCAAAGGTTAGAAGAACGAATTGACGGCCCCCTTGACGAAATTATGGCGTTATTGGTCCAAAATTTGAAGGGGAAGGCGGTGCCGGAAGAGGATCCGGGCGGATCTTCCGGATCGAAACCCGATTCGCACAGGAACGACGCAAGTGGATCGCGAGACTCGGCGGGTCTTGGCGTCGGCGGGATCGGCGGAATCGGAACCAGTGGATACGGCGGCGGAGGCTTCGGCACCACCGACAGGGTAGATCACGGCCGGCTGGCTATAGGCGGCCTGGGTGCGGCGGGATCTGGTGCGGGAGCGACCGATCTGGGCCGATACGGTGGAGGGGCGCCTTGGTTTGGAGCCGGCGGCCTGGGTTTGGCCGGAACAGGTGTTGGCGGCTTCGGAATGGCTGGTCCTGTCCTAGAAGGGCCCGACCAGGGGAGATCTAACACCGGCGGTGCCGGAATAGGGGCTGGAGGCTTCGGGGAGGCCGGAATGGGGGCTGGTGACTTCGGCGGCCCTGGTTTGGGTCCAGACGGGTACGGGCAAGGGGTTCCAGTTGGCACCGATACTCGGATGGGGCAGCCTCCTTGGAGACGGGGCGGCGAAGGCTTGTTACCTCACCCATTTGGAAGGGGCATGCAGTGGGAAGAAGGAGGGGCGTGCCATCAAGGCGTTCCGGTGGGGGGACAATTCCGACAATTCCCGGGCATGCCTATTGAACGGGAGGAACCACGAAGACAGGAGCCGGGGTGGCGTGGACAGGCCGGACAGCGGCCATACATGGCACCAAAATTGACGTGGATGAATTTTCCTCGTTACAGTGGTGGGGATGTGTTGGAGTGGATACAGAAGGCAGAGTTATTCTTCAACTACCAGGAAGTGCCGGGAGATCAGTGGGTGCAACTGACATCCTTTCACTTGGAGGACGATGCTTTTCAGTGGACTCAGTGGTTCCCGCGGGGATGAAATTATGTGCCGTGGGGGGAATTTGTCGAAGGATTTACTGCTCGGTTTGGGCCCCTGGAGTTTGAGGACTTCGAATCCCTTTTGCAAAAAACTTCGCCAAAAAGGGAGTGTGATGGAATACAGTACTGAGTTCGAGAGGCTGGCTAACAGGGTGCACTGGGAGGAGAGGACGCTCCTCAGATGTTTCGTGTCCGGACTGAAGGAACACTTACGCGATGAGGTACAAGCCTACATGCCCCGTAGCCTGAATCAGGCGATCATTTTGGCGCGCATCCAGGAAGAACGATTTAACAGATAGCGAGCCCGCAGTACATTGAAGCATGCTACTACACCGGCCACTGCCAGGAGGGAGCCTTCAACGGCCGGCCAGCCGACGGTGACACGGTTGTCTTGGAGCGAGTTGCAAGCACGGAAGGAGAAAGGACTTTGCTTCAATTGTGATGAGAAGTTTACGCCGGGCCATAAGTGTCAAAAGGTCCAGGTTTTTATGCATCATCAGGAGACTGAGGAGGATGCGCTTTCTGAGGAGTTGTTGGAGCCCGAGGGTGACTTGGACTTGACAGAGCTGGGGGTTTCCATACATGCCTTGGAAGGGTGTAATCCCCCTCCGCACACTATGCGGCTGGCGGGGAGGATCCGGCAGGAGAGTGTGACTATCCTTGTGGACAGCGGGAGTACTCATAATTTCATCCATCCCGATGTGGCACAGAAGGTGGGGCATTTGATTGACATCGGGGCGGCGTTCCAGGTTATTGTAGCGGATGGCAGCAAGTTACAGTGCCAGGGCGTGCTAAAGGGTGTGGAGCTTCGGATGCAGGGTTATGTGGGCCGCACAGACATTTATCTCTTACCCATACGGGGCTCAGACATGGTGTTGGGAGTTCAGTGGCTACAACAGTTAAGGAGGGTTACATTCGATTGGGACCAGATGACGATGGAGTTCTTGTAGGGTGGGCGACAGTTTTGTCTTAAAGGGCTCAAATTTTCTCCGGTCAAGGAGATTTCCCTTCGCAGCCTACAACAGCTTGAGGAGACCGGTAGCTTGATGGCAGTTCTGTTGGGAGTGCGGATAGATGAGTTGGGGCCGACTGAGGTCCCTCTACCGATGCAGCCTTTAGTAGAGCAGTATGACGACATTTTCCAGGAGCCGCGTACACTTCCGCCATCACGATTCCGTGATCATCAGATTGTGCTCAAGGGAGGGGCTGAGCCGCCCAATATCCGACCTTACAGATACCCGCACATGCAGAAGGCGGAGATCGAGCATAGTGTGAGGGAGATGCTTGCTGCAGGCATCATACGCCCGAGCACGAGCTCTTTCTCGGCCCCGATTATTTTGGTTAAGAAGAAGGACGGATCCTGTCGATTTTGTGTGGATTACCGTGCCTTAAACATTGTCACGTTGAAGGATAAGTTTTCAATTCCACTGATTGAGGAGCTGCTGGATGAGTTGCATGGAGCGACTCGGTTTACGAAGCTGGAGTTACGGTCAGGCTATTACCAGATTCTTATGAAGGCGGAGGACATTCACAAGACAACATTCAGGACACATGACAACCATTATGAGTTCTTGGTGATGTCCAATGGGTTGACCGGTGGGCCATCCACCTTCCAGGCCAACATGAACGAGATCTTTCGTCCCTTCCTTCGGATCTTCGTATTGATCTTCTTCGACGACATCCTGATATACAGTGCTACCTGGGCAGACCATCTGTGCCATGTTGCTCAGGTATTCTCTATTCTACGCCAGCACCAGTTATATGCGAAGAGGTCCAAGTGTTCTTTTGGCCAGGAGGAAGTGGAATATTTGGGACATTTGGTTTCAGCTGAAGGGGTCAAGGCCGACCCACGTAAGATTGAGAGCATGGTTTCTTGGCCGCGGCCCCAGACTATTCGAGCTCTTCGGGGCTTCTTGGGTCTCACGGGCTATTACAAGCGCTTTGTACGGGATTACGGGAAGATTGTCAGGCCACTGACACAGTTACTACAGAAGGATGCTTTTATGTGGCAGGATGAGGCAGAGACTGCTTTTCAGGCACTGAAGCGGGCAATGACGACAACTCCAGTGCTCGCACTTCCGGATTTCACCAAGGAGTTCATCGTGGAGACGGACGCCTCCGTAGTGGGGTTGGGTGCAGTGTTGATGCAGGACGGTCGGCCGATTGCCTTTTACAGCAAGGCTATGGCTTCGAGGACGTTGGGACTGTCAGCCTATGAAAAGGAGATGTTGGCGGTTATTCATGTTGTGTCTCTCTGGCGCCCATACCTGCTTGGACGTCATTTTAAAATTCGGACAGACCATCAAAGCCTGAAGCATTTTTTAGAGCAGCGCGTTTCTTCTCCTCTCCAACAGAAGTGGGTCACTGTTACACCCGGCGTCATTACAAGGTTATTCGGCTATTGGGCACGTCGACCAAAGGAGAAGGCGGAGGAAGACCGGGCTGAACCATCTGGTTCAGCCCGCCAATATTAATCTAAGGAGCACCGGGGCTGAACCGCACCGGTTCAGCCCCTATGGGGGCCGACCGGCCCTAGGGGTTGGGTGGGCATAAATACCCAACCCCTCCTCCTTAGTTGGCATGCAAGAACTATCAGGTATTCCTCAACCCTAATTCCTCTCATAGCTCTCTAGATCTAGCTTTCTCCTTCTCCCCCTAGTAGTTTCATAACATTTGGTATCAGAGGATTCGTCCTCCCCCATTTTTTTTCGGATCCATCGACATCCAGCCCTCCAGCGCCGATCGACATCCCGCTCGAAGTCGTCATCGTCCTCTCCAGCGCCGCTCGGCACCGACATCGCCGATCACCGCACGGCCAGATCAGCTCGTCGATCCCGATCCCGCTCGACATCGACGTTCCCGATCTACTTCGACGATCCCGATCCCGCTCGACATCGACGATCCCGATCCCGCTCGAAGTCGTCCTCTCCAGCGCCGCTCGACATCGACCTCCAGCCCTCGACATCCAGAGCCGCCGCCTGCTGCTCCGGGGCCACCGCCGCCGCCTGCTACACCAGCGGCCGCCGCCTGCTGCTCCGGGACCGCCACCTGCTGCTTCCTGCGGCCGCTTCGACATCCTGGCCGCCGCCGCCTGCTGCTTCCAGAGGTTGCCGCCGCTGCCGGCTACATCCTGAGGCCGCGGACTGCATCCAAAGACCGCCGCCTCCAGTTTCTGTCGATTACACGGCCGCCTCAGGTTTCCGGTCCTAACCATGGTGACACGCACCGAAGCCGATAATGCACGCTTGGCCACCATCGAAGAGAACTACGTGGGGTTATCGGACAAGGTGACGACACTCGAAGAACAAGTGAAATCCTCCCATAAAAATCTAGAGGATCGCTTGGACACGCGCATGGAGGAGATCAAGAACTTACTCGTGCAAAATCTGAAAGGAAAATCCCACGCGGCGGAGGGCTCCGAAACCGAAGTATCCTACCAGCCCCCGGCACAGAACGGCATAGGAATCGGAAGTGGAACGCAACAAGGTGCCGGATCCGGGTCTACGGGAGGAGGCATCCACGTATCGGGATCGGCGGCACCGAATGGGCCGTTTGGCGCTCAGTACGCTTGGAACGGTCCGGGAATGCAGCCGGGTTCCTCGTGGCGGGGTCCCGGGCAGGGAGCAGCCCCTTTTCGACCTACTGGAGCGAATGCGACTCCACTCGGGGGTGTGGCAGGCATCCTACCGATGCCACCGCCATATGGAGGACCGGCGGACTATGGAAATGGCAACCCATGGGGTGGAGGGCAACAAGGAGGCTACGGTCTGGACCGGGGGCGGCCCGGGCCCGCAGTGGCTCCAACACCACCATACCATCCAGCACCGGCAGAACACCGCCCATATATGCAGCCCAAATTGACACGAATGAACTTCCCTAAGTTCAAAGGAGGTGACGCCCTTGAGTGGATCCAGAAAGCTGAACTTTTTTTCAAATACCAAGAGATTCCGGCGGGGCAGTGGGTTCAGTTGGCATCTTTCCACCTGGACGAGGACGCTTATCAGTGGACAAAATGGTTTCTGAGGGGACGCGACTATGCACCCTGGGAGGAGTTTGTGGAGTCCTTCTCTGCTCGCTTCGGTCCTTTGGAGTACGAAGATGTTGAAGCCATGTTGCAGAAATTGCGTCAAAAAGGGACCGTCACGGAGTACCGGACAGAGTTTGAACGGTTGGCCAATCGGGTCAATTGGGAGGAAAAAACGATGCTGAGCTGCTTTGTATCAGGATTGAAGGATCACCTGCGAGACGAGGTCCACGCCTACATGCCACGCAGTTTGAGTCATGCCATCAGCCTGGCCAGGATACAGGAGGAGCGGTACAATCGGCAGAGGACTCGGACGACAGGTCGGACACCTACGGGTGCAGATGTACCCAAGCAAGAACCACCTACCGAGGGCCGCCCTACGGTGACGAGGTTGACGTGGCAGGAGCTTCAGGCCAGAAAAGACAAAGGGTTATGCTTCAACTGCGATGAGAAGTATACCCGCGGGCACGCTTGCCAGAAGGTCCAGGTATTCATGCTACAGGAGGAAGCGGAAGATGTTACTCACACTGCGGAGGAGGGAGAGTTGGTTTTTGACGACTTTGTCGTATCCCTCCAGGCCCTGAAGGGGGGTACCCCATCTCCGACCTTACACTTGACTGGGAGGGTCGGCAGGGCAACGGTGACGATCTTGATGGACAGCGGGAGCACTCACAACTTCATCCAACCCGTGGTGGCCCGGCAGACGGGGGGTGTCATAGATCGCAGCGCAGTGTTCCACGTCAGGGTGGCGGATGGACGTACACTGCAATGCGAGGGGGTAATGAAAGGGGTGGAGCTCCAGATACAGGGATACACCGAGCATATTGATGTTTACTTATTGCCAATCCGGGGTTCTGACATGGTGTTGGGCGCACCGTGGCTGCAGCAACTTAAGCGGGTGACCTTCGATTGGGTCCAGATGACTATGGAGTTCAGCCAGCACGGGAAGGGGTACTGCTTGGAAGGCCTCCAATCGTCTCAGGTCAAGGATATCTCTCTCTGCAGCGTGGCACCGGTTAGTACGATGAGTGGAGCAGAGCCTGCGGCTCCAACAGAGGTCTCGTCTCAGATGCACGCCAGAGCCGGCTTGTTCCGGGAGCCTCACGCTCCCCGCCTCCAGCTTGAGGACAAGCTGGTCCTTGATGGGGGAGGGAATGTTACGCCCGGCGTCATTACAAGGTTATTCGGCTATTGGGCACGTCGACCAAAGGAGAAGGCGGAGGAAGACCGGGCTGAACCATCTGGTTCAACCCGCCAATATTAATCTAAGGAGCACCGGGGCTGAACCGCACCGGTTCAGCCCCTATGGGGGCCGACCGGCCCTAGGGGTTGGGTGGGCATAAATACCCAACCCCTCCTCCTTAGTTGGCATGCAAGAACTATCAGGTATTCCTCAACCCTAATTCCTCTCATAGCTCTCTAGATCTAGCTTTCTCCTTCTCCCCCTAGTAGTTTCATAACAGTCACCAAGCTGTTGGGATATGATTACGAGATTGTGTATCGACCAGGGAAGGATAATCGGGTGGCTGACGCATTATCCCGCTTGCCCGAGGGCGCCTTGGCCCATGTTTCTACGCCACAGCTGGATTCGTTGGATGAAATCCAAGAGGTGCATCGCGACCCTGAGTTACAGGCTATTGTGGAGGCTTTGCGGCAGGCTCGTGAGACAGTTCCAGGTTATCATTTACAAAATGACAGGCTATATTACAAGGGCCGCGTGGTCATCCCTGCCCAGTCAGTTTGGCGGACCGTGATGATGCATGAGTTCCATTCTTCGCCGACGGGTGGTCACGCTGGTGTTCTTCGCACTCTTCAGCGAGCACGAGCAAATGTATTTTGGAAGGGGATGCGCCGCGACATTCAGTTATTTGTGCAGCAGTGTGATGTTTGTCAGAGGCAGAAATATGAGACTACTTCTCCATCCGGGCTACTTACACCTCTGGAGATTCCGCACCAGATTTGGGACACGGTTTCTATGGACTTCATTGACGGGTTGCCCGGTCTAAGGGCAAAACAGTCATTCTGGTGGTGGTTGATAAGTTGTCCAAATACGGGCACTTCCTCGCACTGAGCCACCCATACACCAGCGAGTCTGTGGCGGCTTTGTTTGTTCGGGAGATTGTTCGCTTACATGGAGTTCCGCGGGCGATCATTTCGGACCGTGTAACGGCCCGGAGACCGCCACAGTATATCAGTATTCATTTCAAAGTATAGTGTTTAAACTTGATCTTTTAGCGCAGTGCAAAATCATAAATCACATTGAGTACCACATAACAATATCACATGACTTGTGTTTGCATTAAAAGTAATACATGCCAAAATTCCATATTTAATTAAAATAGTCATACCTAATTATCACGTGCAGCCAAGCTTCAAAATTTCTTTTTGTAGATCATTCTTTTTCTAAAAAAATTTGACAACTAAAGGATTAGTCTTTAATAAAGACTAAGTGAGAAACTTACATTTTTAATCGCTTGTACATGCAAACAAGGCGAATCAGTAATAAGGTACATACATATTTCCTTATTTCAGTTGTATTAAATTATAACAACATACTTAACTAAACAGGATTTATCGAGCATGAATCATAAAACATGTAGCCAGGTAATAATAAAGGAAACAATAAACATTTATCAATGTCTTTGTCTATGAAGTGTTTCATTTACATATGATTCATACATGATAATAATTTTCATATTCATATATATGTCATCGTATTCATTTGCTATATTTCATTCATATAGCCTAAAGCCGTTATTCATTTCTTTGCATTGTCTTCATTTCATTCGTTAAGGGGTACTGCATTTATTTCAGTATTCAGTCTTGGGCCCACTCCAGTTGGGTCGAATTCAGTGCGTACAACTCGCTTAAGACCCGTTAAAGTCCCACTGAGTTGACCCGGGAGTTTGATCCAGTGCGTACAACTCGCTTAAGACCTAGTAAGGTCCAACTGGATTTAAATCAGTCCACAGATACCCTTAACGTATGCATCGATGCAATTCATATTTCTTTCATTATTTCTGTCTTTATAGTTGTATATATACCGTGTTTCTTTCATTTATGATCCTTCAGTATCAATTATCTATTCATTCCCTTCATTCAGTAATGGCGATATTATCCATCAGTTATCATGAATTGTGAGCTTATATAATTTCATTCATAACAATGCAGTTCACATGCAGGAAATAAGATCGGTTTAAAATTTCATAACAGTGTCTATTATGAAAATAATTGAACATAAAGCATAAATTAAAAAGGTAATCTTCACAGTGAGTATCTCTTTTCTTTTAGCTTTCCTCAGGCATCATCGAATCGATCTTGGAGCGTCATCCTTCTAGTATCTGTAAGTAGGCATTCTTTAATATTAACATTGCAACCTTTCCATAATTATGACGTTGACGCTATATGTTGAGTTAGACTTTTTAGGGTTTATCTAAGGTTAAGAGGCTAAGGTGAGTTCCTTAATTCCTGAAATCCGCATATCCCGTCAAATATAAAACTTAGGCTCTAAAAGTCATGTAACCATGTTCACAACATGCCACCAATAGGGGTCTAGCAAAGCCCCAATATAAAGGATACCCTCCCATAGGAAGGACAACCGTCCTAAGCATAAAAACAGCACTTCTAACTATAATTATGGTAACCCCAAGTAAAAGACAACAATTTAATATGCAAGTGCAGCAAAATCAGCAATTGTCTTTCCCTTCTCCTACCAATTTCAAGTAATTTCTCCATAAAAAGACTTAAATAATTTGCATGCAACCCAATACAAGGCAGTCTAGTCTAATATCATCAATTATTTAGCCGGCCATAATATGCATATCAAATAATAAAGGATATATAACTCTGAAATAAGGATCAAAAGTCCAAATCAACATCCACATGCAATCCCACAGCCGGCCCTATGATAGAAATTGAAACCTCCCAAAAATCTGAAGGCAAATATCTCATTTTTCATGTTACCTAAAGGTCCTACCGCAAAAATTACTTTTCCTTTCAGATTTTATAAATCATGACCTTAAAAGAGAGGAGGGGAATGAGAAATAAGGGGTTACAGTGAGGAAGGAAGGAGTTTAGGGATTGCTGCAATAGAGCCCCCAACTTCTTCTCCAAATAGTGCATCGAGGAATCCAAAGTCGGACGCCAGTAAGGAGAGGGGCCGACAACATGAAGGAGGGGTCGATCTAGCTCTTATCCTGTCGAGAGAGCGAGAAATCAGAGGAGGTAGGAGGGAAAGCAAGCGATTCCTGCGATCCCTAGGCGAGAGCGGCGAGAACTGGAGAGTCGGACGGTACGCGCGGGATTTTGGAGATAATGAGGGGCTCGGCTAGGCAATTTATTATCTGAGACCAGTCCAAAAAACACCGCCCAAGACTCATCTTAATTCAATTAGACCCTAAGTAAACTCAACTATCTTATTACTTCTTCATTTCATATAACCCAGCTGTTTTACTATTAGCACACCAAGATCAGCTATTAGCACACCGATTACACTATGTAGTATGTTCAGCCATTTTGTTATTCACGCCTCAAAACTAATTCGGCAAACAATTAATTGAAAATAAAACTTCATCATAACCGACATAAATTACTTAATTAAATTTATCACGACGATATTTCATCAATGCATTTCTTTTATTTTTCTTTTAATTGAATTTTTTTAAAAGTTATTGGTTTTACGTAATTGTACGGGATTCGGGTGTTACAATTTCATCCCCCATATACAAATTTTCGTCCTCGAAATTTGCATACTTTTAAAATGTCTGAAAATAAGCTTCACGGGAGCGCTGACACATGGAAGACATTGTATAGATTTTGCAGCTCATCATGTAATGTTAATCGGTATGCCATTTGTCTAACTTGGTCAACTTCACATCGTTCACTGTGTAAATTACCAATAATTGATTTAACCTTTTCATCATGTTGTCTTAATTGTCATTGTTATTTCATTTTCTCTTTGTTTTTGGGTATAGTGAAGATTATAAGATGTCTTGCATATCAATCTACTCGTAGTCGTAAATCACCCTCGAATGGTTTGATTTTTAAACGTACTTGATCACCAACATTAATACGTCGGTTAACATTTTGAAACGTACTGATATCATACGAAACACTAATCATGTTGATGTTTACACTTTAGTTGGTAGTGTTAAGCGGTAAACTATCTTGTCAATACATGGAGTTATAACAACAACAACAAAATATTATATGCATCTCGAAGTTAACTTTTCAACCACTTAAAATTTTTGTGAACTAAGGGTTAAATTTTTACCATGTTGCAATTCTTTATCTTGTTTCTTTTCCTTCATATTTCTAACATTATTTTTGTAACAACTCTTTCAAAATCATATAACGTATCAAAGATTCGGCCGAAATCCAAGATATACTATATAGAGTGAAAGTGCAATTACAATTCATTATAGGCTTTACATATTCATTTCCTTCAATGTTGCATACTCATCAGAACATTTCCTTTTTATTGGTAGCATTCCGTCTTTCATGGTCATTATCTCTAACTCATCTACTCTTCATAGCATTTACATCGAATGTATTTATTCAAATTTCGTACGAATATTTAATAGTGTCTTCATTAAATATTAAACATAATCAATTGTGTCATTTAAGATGTTAGAGACTTCTATTTGTGCATTCTTCATTAGTTGTTCAACCATTTTCACACATCCTTCTTCCTTTACTATGAGGCAACATAAATGTAAAGTTACTTTCATATGGTCTTTCGACCATTCTGAATGGCATAACTATAATTACCCCTTGATCTTATGCTTAATTATTCATAAGCACATCGTTCTTCATTCTTGGTTTTGCTTCAATTCGCAATACTGTTAAATTTGAGTAAGTTAAATTGAATAAAACTCATCATATACTTTATGCATCATATCAGTCATATATGAGTTACAGTTAAATAAAATAATCCTTATGAATATTGTTTTAAATAATTTGCAACCATTGTTCATGTTATATTAGTAGCTCCATATTATGGGTCGGATGATTCTTCTTTATCATACATACATCCTTGATGACACCACAAGAACAGGAACTATTAGTAGCTTTTTCTTCAACGACGTTTCCATCTAGTTCTTAATTGGATGTGGATATTTGTCATTCCATCTAAACATAACATTCTTTCTCATTAATTGACTTATCGGTCTGAAATTAAATGAAAACCAATTTTTTTTTTCGGCTTTTCTTTTAAATGTAAATGTCAATACATGTTTTCAAGATTACGTGTCGTCTTTATCCTTACTAGTTATAGTTGATTGATTTCATTTTGAAAGGAGCATACTTCAACATTAGGGAATCCTTCCATTTGGTATTGTTGTTAATTAGATAGTTTTAAATTGACGCTTGTAACACAATTGATTTTGTCAACTGTAAAGTAGACAACTAAAATGAAGTAAAAGTAAGGGACACATTTAAAATAATTAAGATATCAATTGAAGGTTTATTGTGCTCTTCATGTCTTCGTAGGAACTAGTAAATTTGAATGTTAAACGCCATGAAGTCGTACAATTTAAATGTTACATAGGTTAGTGATGAGCTATAAATATATATGTAAAGTCTACTGACCTTCGCCTTATTTGTTCAGTCTTAACATGCCACATTTTATGCACTTCCTTACTAGTTTGCTTTGCGAAGATACTACTTGCTTTTACACATGTAAGAAATGTTGCTTACTAATGTTCTATATGTCGCAACCGGTCATGTCGGACTTTTATTTCAACTTGAATACTAAATGAAATATCTTATAACATTTATTTCATTACTAACTTTCATGATGGAATCTTTTGGGAAGTCAATTGATTTGAAATTTTGATGGTAATAAATTTGAAAACAATTTTATGACCAAGGTAAATCTTGTCGATTAATTTTTATACTTGTCTAATTTGTAAAAATAATCATTTTTGAAATACAAAGTAGGCCATAGTTAGAAATTATGACGATAATGTCCTTTACTAATACTCGTTATATTAACAACTTCTTGTGACGTAAAACTATGTCATTAAATTTCTCTTCGTACTACCCTAAATTGTAATTTGGAGCTAAATCCTTTGCCCATACGAATACGGGCATCATAATTACAAGAACAGAAATCGTTGATATTTTTAATATTTAATCTAATCACAACTATTTTGATTCCTAGTGTAACACCATAAACTGAATGTGATAGTTTTTTATATTTTACCCAATCTATTTCCAATATTTCGTTGTGCTTCACCAATGCTCTGGATGCTGAATGAAGGAAGCATGGTTATGTGCACATAAATCAAAATGGATTCTTGGGTCTGCCCTCTCTGATGTCTTTGGCTTTGATTTGAGGGCATGATTCCGCAGCAAACGCGATGGTATAGGGGGCCACTATTTCAGTGGTACTCTGTGAGCAGCCACTTTGTGCATTTATTGTCAAAGGTTAGGTCTTTCTCCTCTGAGAGAAGCCACTTTGTGCATAGTGCCAAAGGTTAGGTCTGTTTCCAATCTTCCCCCGCCCATACCCCCAATGATTGGGGACTATATGGGTTCTGTTGTTGTTGTTGTTGTTGTATTTCCAATATTTCGAGTCATGAAAATACAATTGATATATGTACTCATTTTGTCGTTATGATATTCGTGACTTTGTAACATTATTTTCATTCTTGCTTGAATATTATTTCATGTATCATATATCTATTATATAGTTCATCAAACATAATGAGTTTATGGTTCAATCTAATGAGACAACTAAGCAATTTCTTCGCATATTCGTATGTTGACGTAAGGCTAGGGTTCGCGTGGGACAAGACATCATTTACTTTTAATATAAACAAGTCGTTTATGCGTACATTTATTAGGTACTCAATGCGGCCAAGGTAATTATAACCTAGCTCTGATACCATTTCTGTAACGGCCCGGAGACCGCCACAGTATATCAGTATTCATTTCAAAGTATAGTGTTTAAACTTGATCTTTTAGCGCAGTGCAAAATCATAAATCACATTGAGTACCACATAACAATATCACATGACTTGTCTTTGCATTAAATGTAATACATGCCAAAATTCCACATTTAATTAAAATAGACATACCTAATTATCACATGCAGCCAAGCTTCAAAATTTCTTTTTGTAGATCATTCTTTTCCTAAAAAAAATTTGACAACTAAAGGATTAGTCTTTAATAAAGACTAAGTGAGAAACTTACATTTTTAATCGCTTGTACATGCAAACAAGGCGAATCAGTAATAAGGTACATACATATTTCCTTATTACAGTTGGATTAAATAATAACAACATACTTAACTAAACAGGATTTATCGAGCATGCATCATAAAACATGTAGCCAGGTAATAATAAAGGAAACAATAAACATTTATCAATGTCTTTGTCTATGAAGTGTTTCATTTACATATGATTCATACATGATAATAATTTTCATATTCATATATATGTCATCGTATTCATTTGCTATATTTCATTCATATAGCCTAAAGCCGTTATTCATTTCTTTGCATTGTCTTCATTTCATTCGTTAAGGGGTACTGCATTTATTTCAGTATTCAGTCTTGGGCCCACTCCAGTTGGGTCGAATTCAGTGCGTACAACTCGCTTAAGACCCGTTAAAGTCCCACTAGGTTGACCCGGGAGTTTGATCCAGTGCGTACAACTTGCTTAAGACCTAGTAAGGTCCAACTGGATTTAAATCAGTCCACAAATACCCTTAACGTATGCATCGATGCAATTCATATTTCTTTCATTATTTCTGTCTTTATAGTTGTATATATACCGTGTTTCTTTCATTTATAATCCTTCAGTATCAATTATCTATTCATTCCCTTCATTCAGTAATGGCGATATTATCCATCAGTTATCATGAATTATGAGCTTATATAATTTCATTCATAACAATGCAGTTCACATGCAGGAAATAAGCTCGGTTTAAAATTTCATAACAGTGTCTATCATGAAAATAATTGAACATAAAGCATAAATTAAAAAGGTAATCCTCACAGTGAGTATCTCTTTTCTTTTAGCTTTCCTCAGGCATCATCGAATCGATCTTGGAGCGTCATCCTTCTAGTATCTGTAAGTAGGCATTCTTTAATATTAACATTGCAACCTTTCCATAATTATGACGTTGACGCTATATGTTGAGTTAGACTTTTTAGGGTTTATCTAAGGTTAAGAGGCTAAGGTGAGTTCCTTAATTCCTGAAATCCGCATATCCCGTCAAATATAAAACTTAGGCTCTAAAAGTCATGTAACCATGTTCACAACATGCCACCAATAGGGGTCTAGCAAAGCCCCAATATAAAGGATACCCTCCCATAGGAAGGACAACCGTCCTAAGCATAAAAACAGCACTTCTAACTATAATTATGGTAACCCCAAGTAAAAGACAACAATTTAATATGCCAGTGCAGCAAAATCAGCAATTGTCTTTCCCTTCTCCTACCAATTTCAAGTAATTTCTCCATCAAAAGACTTAAATAATTTGCATGCAACCCAATACAAGGCAGTCTAGTCTAATATCATCAATTATTTAGCCGGCCATAATATGCATATCAAATAATAAAGGATATATAACTCTGAAATAAGGATCAAAAGTCCAAATCAACATCCACATGCAATCCCCACAGCCGGCCCTATGATAGAAATTGAAACCTCCCAAAAATCTGAAGGCAAATATCTCATTTTTCATGTTACCTAAAGGTCCTACCGCAAAAATTACTTTTCCTTTCAGATTTTATAAATAATGACCTTAAAAGAGAGGAGGGGAATGAGAAGATAAGGGCTTACAGTGAGGAAGGAAGGAGTTTAGGGATTGCTGCAATAGAGCCCCCAACTTCTTCTCCAAATAGTGCATCGGGGAATCCAAAGTCGGACGCCAGTAAGGAGAGGGGCCGACAACATGAAGGAGGGGTCGATCTAGCTCTTATCCTGTCGAGAGAGCGAGAAATCAGAGGAGGAAGGAGGGAAAGCAAGCGATTCCTGCGATCCCTAGGCGAGAGCGGCGAGAACTGGAGAGTCGGACGGTACGTGCGGGATTTTGGAGATAATGAGGGGCTCGGCTAGGCAATTTATTATCTGAGACCAGTCCAAAAAGCACCGCCCTAGACTCATCTTAATTCAATTAGACCCTAAGTAAACTCAACTATCTTATTACTTCTTCATTTCATACAACCCAACTGTTTTACTATTAGCACACCAAGATCAGCTATTAGCACACCGATTACACTATGTAGTATGTTCAGCCATTTTGTTATTCACGCCTCAAAACTAATTCGGCAAACAATTAATTCAAAATAAAACTTCATCATAACCGACATAAATTACTTAATTAAATTTATCACGACGATATTTCATCAATGCATTTCTTTTATTTTTCTTTTAATTGAATTTATTTAAAAGTTATTGGTTTTACGTAATTGTACGGGATTCGGGTGTTACAGACCGTGATCCTACTTTTGTTGGCAATTTTTGGAAGGAGCTTTTTCGTTTACAGGGGACCTCCTTACGTTTTAGCACGGCTCACCATCCGCAGACTGATGGACAAACAGAGGTCTTGAATCGGGGCGTGGAGACATACCCTCAGTGCTTTGTTATGGATGAGCCGAGGACATGGACGAGTTGGTTGCATTGGGCGGAATATTGCTTCAACACTTCGTATCATTCGGCTAGCAAGCTCACTCCTTTTGAGGTCGTGTATGGCAGGCCACCTCCGTTTCTGAGCAGTTATGAGCCCGGTAGTACAGCAGTGGCAGCAGTTGATCGAGCACTCCGTGACCGTGACCGCACCCTCGCGACCTTGCGCGAGAATCTCCGGGCTGCACAGGATCGTATGAAGGCACAAGCAGATAAGCATTGGACTGAGCGAGAATTTCAGGTGGGGGATGAGGTTTTCCTCAAACTCCGCCCTTATCGGCAATTGTCCGTTGCACCACGGACGAACCTGAAGCTAGCACCTCGCTACTATGGTCCATTTCGGGTCACCAGGCGGGTTGGGCCAGTTGCTTATACATTGGAGTTGCCCGCCGGCTCCCGGATCCATCCCACCTTTCATTTCTCCTTGTATAAGCGGAAGCTTGGCGATACGGTTCAGGTAACTCCTTTCTTGCCAGAGGCTACTAGTGTGGGCGAGCTGCGCCCGATTCCTGAGGACATACTGTTGATCAAGTGGAAGCGCCGTGGCACGGCGTACTGTCCTGAGCTGTTGGTGAAATGGAAGGATCTACCCACGGAGCACAACACTTGGGTGGATTTGCTGGAGTTTCGGGATCTTTACCCTGATTACCACCTTGGGGACAAGCTGGTTCTTGATGGGGAAGAGAATGTTACGCCCCCGGACGAGGCTCGACTATTTGGAAGGCAGTACAAGCGGCGGCAACGGTGTAGCGAGGGCGACAACGGGGCTGAACCAGTGGGTTCAGCCCCCTCCTCTTAATATTCGGCTCTGGGGGGCTGAACCGCACCCGGTTCAGCCCCCATTGTGGGCCGGCCGGCCCCCTTGGTTGGCCGGCCCTGGGTCCGGGTATTAATACCCCGGACCCCCCCCCCCCCCCCCCCCCCCCCCCCCCCTCTTTTGGGGGCATGCAAGACTATTTTCTAAAACGGTATTCTCCTCCTTCCTCCTAACCCTAATCTCTCCCTTCTTGTAACCGGTTGTTTTCTCTCTTCCTTCTTCTTCATTCTTAACAGGAACTTGCAGTCCTATCCCAACCATATTCGACTCCGTGAACTCTAGTTTACCTTTTTTGTACTAGCTTTTTTGTTCTTTTGTTTATTTCTTTAATACTTCTCAATTGTATCTCCACAACTACTCTATGTTGTGTGGTTAAATTCTCTAACAGAACCGCCTTATAATCCTTGGAAGAAGTTGTTACGGGTCCACCGTCAGTTATCTTATTATATTTGTTGGAATATACTCACGACTGCCCCTTGGTTTACAAAAAAGAAGATTATCCAGCAGACATTTCAAGAAGAATGCAAGAAGAAGGAGATCCCCCCTCAGCAGAGGAAGATACTGCTGCTTGACCACCGATCTACCTTTTCTGCCTTGGGCCCTGTTCTGCTGCTGCGTTTTTCTTTTATTTCTGTCTTGTCTAGTTGCTGTCTTTTACTCTTTTGCCCTTCCTCCCATCAATGTGTGTTTCCCTGCAAGTTCTATATATATGTTAGTAGCTGTGTGTGTAAAAGTAAGAAGTAAGGGAAGAAAAGGTCCAGGAAACTTATTCTGGTTCTATGTTGTAGAAGTTTATTTTCTGTGAGCAATAAAGCCCTGGCAGTACCGTCTGTCTTTCCCCCGTTTTCTTCCCTGTGTTGGTTCAATTAAGTGTTATTTTTTATACGTGGTATCAAAGCGAGGTTGCTATCCGCCATCAGTTTTCTAAGGAAGCTGTTGTGTTTTCCTGTGTAGTGGTTCTTCTTCCTGTTTGTTTTTCCTCATATGGCATCCTCTAGCAACAACTTCAACTATTCCCCAAGTGGTGTACCCATCTTTGAAGGGGAGGCCTATGAGTTTTGGCATGTTCAGATGCGCACTTTGCTTCTTTCTCAAGGCCTCTGGGATTTAGTTCAAGCCGGTTATACTCAACCTTCAGCAACACAGCCCATTGAAACATGGGATGCTGCTCAGTTAAAATCTCTATCAGACAACCAGAAATTGGATGCTAAAGCATTGTGGTATATCCAGCAAGGAATCAGCCGTGTTGTTTTTCCCAAGATTATTGGCTCCAACACTGCCAAAGAAGCATGGGAAGCCCTCAAGACAGAGTACCAAGGGTCATCCAAGGTAATCTCTATACGACTCCAAAATGTTTGGCAAGAATTTGACACCCTTAAAATGATGGAAGAAGACAATGCCCACTCTTATATATCTCGTATCACCACTCTCACAAACCAAATAAAAAACTACGGAGACACGATTGATGAGAAGAAAATCGTGTTAAAGATACTCAAAACCCTCACTCAACGATATGTTGTGATTGTCACCACAATAGAGGAAACCAAAGATGTGAACACCTTGACCATGTCTGATCTGCTGGGGTCTCTTCAAGCTCATGAAGAGAGACTCAAGAGATATGAAAGTCAATCTCTTAAGCAAGCGTTCCAGAGCAAAGTCATCATAAAAAATGCCCAACCAACCCCAATTATTAAAGACCAGAAAGAAAAGCAATTTCAGAGACCCTCTATTTTGCATTTTGTGTAAAAGAACCAATCATGAGGCATTTGATTGTTTTTATAAATGTAGAAGATGCAAATATCCTACCCATTTTCACAAAGACTGCAAGTCTAGGAGTAAAACAGAAACAAAAACTAGTGAAGAGGCACACTATGGTGAACAAGAAGAGGAGGATTTTGTGTTTTACACTTGTGACTCCAATGGAGCTCATCTTGATGAAATTTGGTACCTTGACAGTGGTTGTTCTAACCACATGACCAACAACAAAAAGGCATTTATCTACTTAAATGAAGATGAAAACTCCCAAGTGATTCTAGGTGATGGGACTTCAAAATCCATAAAGGGTAAAGGCACTATTGCTGTGAGATCAAAAACTGGACACTATAGACATATTTCAGATGTCCAATATGTTCCCGGGCTTGCTCAAAATCTTTTGAGTGTAGGACAACTAATCAAAAAAGGGTATAAACTTGTTTTTGAAGACAATCTCTGCACAATCACTGACAAAGACTCATCACAAATCATTGCCAAAGTTAAAATGACTGATAACAAGGTGTTCCCCCTCAGCCTACCCCATGAATACAGAGGAATGAAGGTTGAAGATGTTGGAGTTTCTTTGGTGATCCGGAAGGAATCAGCAATTAGTCTTACTGCCAACACGATATGAGCCTATAGGGTCGCACATAAGAGTATTGGAGAAGTTGGAGATTGGTTTGTGTTGGTATTGCTCATATTGGATATGGGTGGAGAACCAAACCTATGGCTACATGAAATACAGTTAGTACAGGAAGACTGCTCCTAGATATTGTGAATACTGTATGGAGCATGTCTTGAAGTTTTCGAGTTAATATTGTGAATATCGACTCGTAAACAATGTGGCCGAGATTGTATCGATTGCATACGTTGACAGGAACTTGTCGAATTGAGCCTTGGAAATTTCGTCGAAATTGTTTCGACGAATTCGTCATAAGGTTATCGAAGAATCCGTCGATATTGTATCGACGAATTCGTCGAATATTGATTCGACGGAAAGACTGGTCGAGCCGCTGAGACCGTCTCGCGGGCTGACTGGGGTCGTCGATACTGACTCGACGAATTCGTCGGAATTGTTTCGACGAATCCGTCGAATAGGTATTGACGAATTCTGTTTCGACGAAAACCCGTAGCTTCTGTTTTAACCTGGTTTGCAGATAGCCGACGCCGTGGTCTTTCTTTTCTCTGGGTATAAAAGGCTGAACATTTTAGGGTTTAGCAGTGTAGTTCGACTTGGAGAAAACCCGAGCGAAGAACGGAAGCTGACGACGATCGGCGACTTGCGATTTCCGACGGCGTGCCTTTACCCGTGCGTGAAATTTCTCGCCGACCGGTAGATCAAGAGGAATCGTTCCTTTGGGATCTATTCGTTGCTTCTGGAGATCGAAGGGAATCGTTCCCGAAAGATCGTGTCGCACCCTTAGATCGACGGGAAGCGTTCCCATTCGGTTCTAGCCGCAATCGTTGAAGTCGCCTCCTCTCCTTTAACAGATCTAGTAATATGTGGAGATGTAGAGGGCACTCCTTCTCCGACCTAGCTCTTGTGGGACAAGAGGCTAAGGGTTCTCCATTCTCGTGTGGACTTCTATAGAGGCGTGGACACAATTCTACACTAACTCCTCCGACGAGCAGTTCGACATTGACGGAGGCGAAGGAAGCGCAAAGCAAGGACTTGGAATAGGATTCCGAATCCTAGAAGACTTTTCTTGGAGCTTTTGATTAAGTATCGACTCAATCCCTATAAGGTAATTTTTATTGTTGCCGCAATTTCTTGATTCATGATTTTAGCACGATCCACATGTCTCTTTGGGTTGTTCTTGATATATTCCGCTGCGCACATCTGATGTGTATACCTTTAAGGAAAACCCAACAGTGGTATCAGAGGGAGGTTTCTGCTAATTCCATGTTTCAGAAATTGTTCCCTTCGCAGTAACCGTCTGTCTCTATGATAGTTTGTGAAACTAAAGACTAGAGAGACGAGCTTGTCTACTGCATTAAGGGTGTTTGTTTTTGCTAGCATCCGGTACATGTAAATCCGAAGGTTTAGAAATATTCTAAATACTCGGATTTAATCCATATCATCAAGTGTTGATGGTTTTGTGCATCTGGAATGTATCCGGGTTATGCTTGGTCTGTTTGTGAATTGTGTGCACATTGATTAAATGTTAATCATGATTAAATGTTAATCACGATGAAATGTTCATCGACTGTATTTTAAAACCCCTTAATCTAATATTAAGTATTCTGATGCCTTCCGGTGGATGACACTCTTCCTTCCTTGATCGATGAAGTGTGGGCTTACCAAAGCAAGGTGCATTAATCTATCTTGGTAAGGGTGCGAGCGGATAATTGTGATATCTCACTGTCGACATCGGGTCCAACTTAACTAAGTGACCTCAAAGGTTGAGTGCTTAGAGGCGGTTGGCATGCACCATATGATGGATGCGAATAAAGAGTTATTCACCAACCATACAAGAGTTGCATAGTGATGCAATTGACAAGTGTTGTCTACCTAAATAACTGCATCGTGAGGGAAACGCCAAAGCGGACTCATTGTGTTGGTGAAATACGGATCTTGTCCACTAAGAGGGTAGCTCGCATAAACTCTCTGAATCGAACATAAAGGTTATCGATTTAATTAAAATAGTGGGAGTATTTAATTAAGGTCCTTATTAAAATAAAATGTATTTTGAAATATAGTACTGAAAATCTTTTGCAAATTTATTGTAGAATTTCCATGACAAATACATCTCACTCCACGTTGTCCCTGAGAGCCATCCTTGAGAAGGACAAGCTCAATGAGACGAACTTCCTCGACTGGTATAGGAACCTGAGAATTGTTCTCAGGCAAGAGCGCAAGCTCTATGTCTTGACTAGAAACATTATATCCATTTCATGTCTTGACATGAAGGGTTTTTCGTTTATAATTAAGAACAATTGTTGTTCAATTTTTATGAATGATGTTTGTTATGGTGTAGCCCAATTGTTTAATAGTTTATATGTTTTGAACTTAGACCATCCGATCTATAATGTAGAAAATAATAAAAGACTAAGAACGAATGACTCGAATCCTACATACCTTTGGCATTATCGTTTGAGCTATATAAACGAGAAACGCATATCCAAGCTCCATAGAGATGGACTACTGGACTCATTTGATTATGAATCATTTGAGAGATGCGAGTATTGCTTATTAAGCAAAATGACTAAAGCCCCTTTCACTGGTCATACTGAGAGGGCAGATGATCTCTTTGGTGTCATACATAGTGATGTGTGCGGACCCATGAGTTCTTTGGCTAGAGGTGGGTTCCACTACTTCGTTACATTTACTGATGATTTCAGTAGATACGAATACGTGTTTTTATGAAGAACAAATCTGAGACCTTTGAAAAATTCAAAGAGTTTAAGAATGAAGTAGAGAACCAACTGGGTAAAAGGATAAAAGCACTCCGATCTGATCGAGGTGGCGAATATTTGAGTCTGGAGTTCCATGATCATCTGAAAGAGTGTGGTATTGTATCACAGCTCACCCCACCCAGAACACCGCAACATAATGATGTTTCTGAGAGGAGGAATCGTACCTTGTTAGACATAGTGCGGTCGATGATGAGTCATGCAGATCTGCCTGTTTCCTTTTGGGGTTTTTCTCTAGAGACTGTTGCTTTTACACTAAATCGAGTTCCGACGAAAACGGTTCAAAAGACACCATATGAGATATGGACTGAGAAGCGTCCTAGTATGTCTTTCATTAAGATTTGGGGCTGTGAGGTATACGTACGACGTCAAGTGTCTGACAAGCTGGAACCCAAATCAGATAAGTGTTATCTTGTGGGATATCCTAGGGAAACCAAAGGGTATTACTTCTACCTGCCGTCCGAGGGCAAAGTGTTTGTCGCAAGGACTGACGTATTTTTGGAGAAAGAGTTCTTATCCAGAAAGACTGCAAAGATGGAACTCGAAGAGGTTCAAGAATCACAAATAATGAATGAACGTGAATTGGAACCTGAGCAAGGACTACAATCTGTTGTAGCTGGAGGACCTGCTCAAGAAACACAAGTCCTACGTAGATCTGATAGACCAAGATTTGAGCCTGAGAGATATGAATTTCTCGTGTCTCAAATAAGTAATGTGTTGCTTATGGATCATGATGATGAGCCTGCAACCTATCAAGAGGCTGTGTGTGGACCTGACTCCGAGAAGTGGCTTGAGGCCATGAAATCTGAAATGAACTCCATTTATACAAACCAAGTTTGGACCTTGGTGGAACCACCTGAAGGGGTACGACCCATAGGGTGCACGTGGGTCTTCAAGAAGAAGACCGACATGGATGGGAATGTACAGACATTTAAAGGTCGGTTGGTGGCTAAAGGTTTCAGGCAAATTCATGGTGTTGACTATGATGAAACCTTTTCCCCTGTAGCTATGGTCAAGTCCATCAGAATTCTACTTGCTATTGCTGCGTATTATGACTACGAGATCTGGCAAATGGATGTCAAAACGGCTTTTCTTAATGGAAACCTCCTTGAGGAAGTGTATATGACATAACCCGAGGGTTTTGTGTCTCCAAGTGAAGTCACTAAAATATGCAAGTTGAATCGATCCATTTATGGATTGAAACAAGCTTCTTCAAGTTGGAATCTGCGTTTTGATAAGAAGATCAAAGAGTTTGGTTTCATCAAGAACGAAATGAACCTTGTGTTTACAAGAAGATTAGTGAGAGCATTGTTGTTTTCCTGATATTGTATGTAGATGACATACTGCTGATCGGGAATGACATTCCAACCCTGCAAGCTGTTAAGAACAGGCTAGAGGACTGATTTTCTATGAAGGACTTGAGTGAAGCGACTTACATACTTCGTATTAAGATCTATAGAGATAGATCGAAGAAGTTGTTGGGTTTGACCCAGAGTACATACATTGACAAGGTGTTGAAACGGTTCAACATGCTTGAGTCCAAGAAAGGATTCTTACCCATGTCACATGGTGTGAGTCTCTCTAAGGACCAGTGTCCTAAATCTTTGGAAGATAAGGATCGCATGAAGTTGGTTCCATATGCCTCGGCAATTGGATCAATCATGTATGCAATGTTGTGTACTCGACCCGATGTCTCATATGCTTTGAGCATGACGAGCAGGTATCAGTCTGATCCTGGTGATGGTCACTGGATAGCTGTCAAGAATATCCTAAAGTACTTGAGAAGGACTAAGGATACGTTCTTGGTGTATGGTGGAGAGGAAGAGCTCGTTGTAAGTGGTTACACGGATATTAACTTCCAAACTGATAAGGACGATTCAAAGTCCCAATCAGGTTTTGTATTTTGCCTCAATGGAGGAGCTGTAAGCTGGAAGAGTTCCAAGCAAGAGATAGTTGTCGATTCTACGACAGAAGCCGAGTATATTACTGCCGCAAATGCGGCAAAGGAGGCTGTGTGGATTAGGAAATTCATCAGCGAGCTAGATGTAGTTCCTAGCATTGTTGATCCCGTAGTTCTCTACTGTTACAATAACGGTGCAATTACCCAAGCTAAGAAACCTAGATCTCATCAGCGCTCCAAGCACATACTTCGGCGGTTCCATCTTATTCGAGAGATTGTCGATCGAGGAGATGTGAGCATTTGCAGGGTACCGACTGAAGATAACATAGCGGATCCACTGACAAAGCCTCTTACGCAAAGGAAGCATGATGGTCATGTTAGATCAATGGGTATTAGATACCTGAATGATCATCTTTAGTGGGAGCCTTGTGGATTGCATGTTTGTCGGTTGTTTATTGATTTGATGAATTGTGATATGTACTGTATGTTTCATTTTACATTCATGGCAAGTTCTTTTATTATGTCAACTGTTTCTATATGATAGACTAATTAACATAATGAATGCCCTTAGAATGTTTGCTTTCATAGGAATTCAAGTACGTGTCTTGAATGTGAGGGTCTATGTTTATATGAAGCTTCATTCTTAAATGGTCCCTGGTCGAGGTATCATCCTAGAAATTAGGGCGAGGATGAGACCATAAGACTAGCATGTGCGTTGACTGATGACTGGTTCTCATAGGTCATGATATTGTGATATCAAGTCATCACATGGGTACTTGTTAAAAACAAGTTGTACTGGACAGACCCCCCGTATGACTACTTTGTGGATTGTTATATGAACGTGTCACAAGTAGATCTCAACTGGCAATGATGTTTGTGGTCCTTTGACCTGAAGTCACAACATTCATCAGGTGAGGAAGAGCGTACTTTGATGTCATCTAAAGTCTTCTCTTGAGAAAGGTTGACGATAAAGGTGGTTGTTGGGTATGTTACGAATCATTTGGTTGTTTGTGTGTGAACAGATATGAAATTTGTCCTCCTTTATGATAGGAGTTACATCCATGGGCCCTTGATGGAATGAGACTGAGAAATGCACGACCATGCTTGGTTGAGTCAATATATGATATTGAGCTCACCATTTTCAGATAGTCTTTTCTAGATCAGGAAACAAGGATTGAACGATCATGAGGGTGATACGGTCCATGCCTCTAGTTCTATCCGGATGTAAAGGACAAAGGGACATGACAACATTGATACATTGGTCAAGACAGGCTTATTGAGTTATGAACTCTTATTGCTTGGGTAGCAATGATGCATTACTAGGTGGTGGAGACCAGCCCCGATCAGGTCGACGCAAAAGTACCCGACGCCGCACCCGACCGTACCACTATCAACCCTGAATCTAACACATTTTATTTGTGTTTACAGTTTTGTGTTAAACGTATATATATATTTAACTGTTAAAACGTATATATATATATATACAGTTAGCCTTGCCCAGCTCGTCAACGTCCAGTTCGGCAGAAAAGGGGCTCACGTCTTCTCCCGTTTTTGGCGCTGCTCCAGAAGTTTCCCGCACCCACGTCGGGCCACAACTTCCTCTCCGACGGTTGAGGTGCACTCCTCCATGCCACGTGATCCCCGACCTCCTCCCGGTTGCTTATGTATGAGGGGAAACGAAAGAGGAGGGGGGGGGGGGGGGGGGGTGAATCAGTGAGGAGATGATGAACAGTGCCTAATTTCTTGTTTCCTGCTTTCGTGCGAAGTTCAGATTGTCTTCCCCTTTATTTCGAGTCCTATTGATGAGACGATTTGGCGTTTTAAGCTTCTGTTGAATGTTTTTTTTTCGTTGCTTCCGTGAGAAACTTTTGGCTTCCTGGGGAATTGATTATTTGGAGTTCTGAAGAGTCTTAATGGCTGTTTGGTTTTCCCCGTGGAGAAGAAGTTGAAGATGAATAGTGACCTATATTTTGTTTTCCCGTAAACAGTGAAAGGGAATGACGTTTCTCTTTGCTTGAAATTTAAGCTATGCTATTTAATGTTTGTTGTAGGTGAACAGTAAATTGAAATTGTTAAAGTATTTAGGGAATACGAGGAGCCTCTTTGTGTGAATAGTGAGTGAATTTTAATTCTTGTGTTAGAGATTACGTGGAACCACTTTCGTGTGAGAGTGAAATTTATGTTGTTTGGTTTGTGGCTTCCTTAGTAGTTGAGTGAAGAGATTTCGTGGAGCCACCATCGTGTGAGGTAGAGGGTGATTAATTCGGTGGTGCTAGCGTACGACAGCGGCCAATCACGGAGCAGAAGATCGAAGGTGACGAGGAATTCCTTGCGGGATCACCGTCGACTTCGATTGCGGAAAGACGCCTCTTTCCGTGGGTAACTTGTTTCTTTCTCTTCCTTTGCGTGCGTCTAAACTTTCTCTTTAGGTTATAAATTCATTGCTGTATTTTCGCCGGGTTTTGTCAGCGAACGCTACGTCGAAAACTCCAAACGGAAACGTATTTGGAGTTCACGATTTCGGTTGGCTATACAACAAGGGGAACGGAACGGAAGTTGCGAGCTTCCTTCCCCGGATTTAGAATCGAACCATTTTTTTAAGAAAATTCATTTTAAAACAAAATAGTAATTTTGTGCTTATAAAAATCTAGTTGTTTAATTCTTAAAGTCGTGTGACGCCCGCTCAGATTTCTAATTTTATTTGCATGCATTTAGGGATTCCTAGAAATAGCCGACAGACGCGCAAACCCTACGCGTCGTCCTGCATCAATTTGGTATCAGAGGGAGGTTCCGAAATTTTTCTAAGTTTCGAAATCCGCCCTGCGTAAAGTAGGAACCCCGCATAGCATTTTAATTTTTCAAAAAAAAGGAGAAGTTTTATTTTATTTTTTTAGCATAATCATCATCTTAATTGTGTGTTTGCATGCATCTGCGTAGTGGTAGTTTAGTGAGCATGAGTTCACCACATCACACTCCACCTGAACACCCTCAAGAGGTAAATTCTGAGATGCGTCGAGTTGAACGTGGCCAAGCGAGTCGTGTGAACGAAGGGACGGAACCACCCCAATGGTTTCTACGTTTCGCCCACCAAATGGCAGCGTTAACCGAGAGTGTTTATCAAGTGAGAGAAGGGTTTGAAAACCTTAGTGTTAGGATGAATAGCTTAGAAGTTCCTCCTCGAGTTTCACTGCCACCTCCAATTCGAGATGAGCATTTTGTTCGCCCACAGTAGGAAGCCCCTCTACACTATGGAGAAAGGTTTACACTTAGGAGGAATCCTCTATTTGAGGAAGAGGGTCGACACCCCATAGATAGGTTCGAGTTTGCGCGCGATCAGGGTGGGAATTTTCCAAGGAATTTTCCTGAGCCCCAACGAGGGCCTATCGTAGGCATGCGAGATAATTATCAGGAGAGACCACATTATGACGATGCAAGAGAAGAGCGTCCTCGAGACCATCATCGGCCTATACCGGCCATGCATCGTGATGATCGCCCTAGAGATTGGCATCGACCGCCGCCCCCACGGCGTCGAGACTATCGTGATCCTTACGATGATGATTACGACTATCCTCCCCGGGATAGGCGACCAGATCTCACACGAGTGGTGAAACTTGATCCCCCACTTTATGATGGTTCTATGGATCCCAAGATCTTTTCAGATTGGGTTATTGACATAGAGACTTATTTTGAGTGGTATCGTATGGCGGAGGACCAAAAGGTTCAGTTCGCCAAAATGAGATTGACTGGGCGAGCGAAGATCTTTTGGATAGGTGAAGAGCGTAGTCTAGAGAGGAATGGACGCCCTCCCATTACATTTTGGCCCCACATGAAGGCCATATTAGAGGAGCAGTACATTCCCCAGCATTACCAGTCACGTCTACGAGACAAGCTGACGTCTCTACGTCAAGGGTCCAAATCAGTTTCTGATTACTTAGCCGAGTTGAAGGATCTTATGATTAGGTGCAACGTAGTAGAACACCCACGTGACACATTATCCAAATTTAAGTGTGGGCTGCGATCTGAGATCCGAGATGAGTTGATTCGATATGACCACTATTCTCTCCCTGAGATCATATTTATCGCCATCGATATCGAAGAGCACCAGAAGAGAAACTCTCGGTTCAAATCTCAACCTAAAACGAATACTTCTTACAAGAAAGAAGAACAGAAAGGTAAGGAGAGTGCGTCGAAGCCTACCTCGACCTACACCCGAGATCAGAACAGGAAGTCCCCCATGGGAACTGTGACCCCTTCACAGATCCGATGTTATGAGTGCCAGCAGATGGGCCATATTTCGAGAGATTGCCCCAAGAGGAAAGGCACGTTAGTTATTCATGAGGTGACTGATGAGGATGAGCATGCAGAAGAAGATGGAGTCGAGAGGGACTCATACGTTTTGAACGACGAAGTGTACGGTACACCTAGTGATGAGGAGATAGATCCCGGCGTTCTAGTGGTGAGATGCATGCTATCTACACCACAAGAGTCAGCCGATTATTGGCGGACGAACATCTTCCAGGCCTACTTTAAGGCTGGGGAGAAAGTGTGTCGTTTAGTAGTGGATAGCGGGAGTTGTATGAATGTGATAGCTGAGACAGCTTTAGCCGCATGGGACTCACTGCTGAGCCGCACCCATCCCCATTTCAGGTAGCTTGGGTTACCAAGACTACGTTATCGGTGACTAAGAGATGTTTAGTGCCCATCACTATCAGTACGTACTCCGATAAAATCTGGTGTGACGTTATGCCTATGGATGTGTGTCACGTATTACTTGGGCGACCTTGGTTATACGACCGAGATGTCACCATACATGGCAGGTCCAACACTTGCTCCTTTCTACTGGACGGAAAGAATCTCTTCCTCCCACTGAAAGGAAGAAGACTCTTAGCATTATACGAGGTACTGAGTTCTATCGAGAGAGTTTTGACGGTGGATTTATTTATGCCTTATTGGTTTTACAGGCATCTGATTTTTCAGAGGTACATGAGTCTACTCCTATACCTGCTAGGAGACTCTTAGAGGAGTTCCAGGATCTACACCCTGATGAGCTTCCGGCTGAGTTACCTCCCATGAGGTGTATTCAACATGCGATAGACCTTGTTCCTGGAGCTTCCCTCCCTCATCTACCGCATTATCGATTAAATCCTGCCGCCCACAAGGAGCTGCAGAAGCAGATTGGAGAGTTATTAGACAGAGGCTTTATTCGCCATAGCCTTAGCCCTTGTGCGGTGCCTGCCCTCCTTTCCCCGAAAAAGGATGGTACATGGCGTATGTGCGTTAACAGTCGTGCTGTCAACAAGATCATAGTGAAATACTGATTCCCGATACCCCGACTGGATGACATGTTGGACATGTTGACTGGGGCTACGATCTTCTCTAAGATCGACCTTCGTAGTGGTTATCATCAGATCCGTATACGCGAAGGAGACGAGTGGAAGACTGCCTTCAAGTCGAAGGATGGACTTTATGAGTGGCTTGTGATGCCCTTTGGGTTGTCCAATGCCCCTAGTACTTTCGCTCGGATGATGACCCATGTCTTCAGGCCTTACATTGGGAAGTTCGTAGTAGTTTATTTCGACGACATTTTGATATATAGTCAGACTGAGAGTGAGCATTTGACTCACCTACGTACTATTTTCGAGCTCCTGCGAGCCGAGCGACTATACATCAATTTGAAGAAATGCGTTTTTATGGCTGAGTCTGTTATCTTTTTGGGATATATAGTGAGCTCCGCTGGCATCACTATGGACCCCGAAAAAGTTCGAGCGATTCATGAGTGGCCTACACCCCAGAACATTCACGATGTCCGTAGTTTTCATGGGCTAGCCACTTTTTATCGTCGATTCATAAAGAACTTCAGTTTTATTATGGCGCCAATCACTGAGTGTACAAAGAAGGGAAATTTCAAGTGGACGTCATCGGCAGCTAGAGCCTTTGAGATCATCAAAGATAAGATGTCCACTGCACCTGTTTTGAGACTCCCTGATTTTAGTCACGTGTTTGAGGTATCCTGCGATGCCTCTGGGGTTGGGATAGGAGGTGTACTTAGTCAAGAGGGTCATCCCGTTGGATTTTTTAGTGAAAAGCTTTCAGGCCCGAAGCTGAATTATTCCAACTACGAGCGCGAGTTCTATGCGATTGTGCAGACGTTGCGTCATTGGAGGCATTATCTATTGCCCAAGGAGTTTGTCCTCCACTCCGATCATCAGGCGTTGCGTTATATCAATTCGCAGCAAAAATTGAACCCCCGACAGGCTAAGTGGGTATCATATTTGCAGGAGTACACCTTCGTTCTCAAGCACTGTAAAGGAACGGAGAATCGGGTTGCCGACGCCCTTAGTCGAGTCACCCTCGTATTATCACAGATGCGTACTCGGGTGATAGGATTTGAGCGTATCAAGGATGACTATTCTAGTTGTCCCGATTTTAGCGGAATTTATGATGCGATACGCTCTGATCCGTTTCACGTTGAGACAGATTATCTCATTCGAGACGGATATTTGTTTCGTGGAACCCGTCTGTGTATTCCCCGCACCTCGTTTCGAAATTTCATTGTATGGGAATTACATGGCGGAGGCTTAGGTGGACACTTTGGACGAGATAAGACGGTAGCCTTAGTAGAGGAGCGATTCTATTGGCCCGGGATGAAGCGGGTTATCGCACAGATTGTCAGTAGCTGCCGCACTTGTTAGGTAGCGAAGGGCAATAAACAACCCACTGGATTGTATACACCTTTACCGGTGCCCAGTATTCTGTGGGATGACGTTAACATGGATTTTGTGCTTGGATTACCACACACATTTAGGAAGCACGATTCCATTCTCGTAGTGGTCGATCGGTTTTCTAAAATGGCGTATTTCATCCCCTGCAACAAAACCGATGACGCCTCTCATATTGCCCGAATTTATTATAAGGAGATGAGCATTTTGTTCGCCCACAGTACGAAGCCCCTCCACACTATGGAGAAAGGTCTACACTTAGGAGGAATCCTCTATTTGAGGAAGAGGGTCGACACCCCATAGATAGGTTCGAGTTTGCGCGCGATCAGGGTGAGAATTTTCCAAGGAATTTTCCTGAGCCCCAACGAGGTGCCGCTCATTATTTGTGAGACTTTTGTTGATACCTTCTAGATCAAGTGGGACTGTTGGAGTTTCATTGGTATCTGGAAGGAATCAGCAATTAGTCTTACTGCCAACGCGATATGAGTCTATAGGGTCGCACATAAGAGTATTGGAGAAGTTGGAGATTGGTTTGTGTTGGTCTTGCTCATATTGGATATGGGTGGAGAACCAAACCTATGGCTACATGGAATACAGTTAGTACGGGAAGACTGCTCCTAGATATTGTAAATATTGTATGGAGCATGTCTTGAAGTTTTCGAGTTAATATTGTGAATATCGACTCGTAAACAATGTGGTCGAGATTTTCTCGATTGCATACGTTGACAGGAACTCGTCGAATTGAGCCTTGGAGATTTCGTCGAAATTGTTTCGACGAATTCGTCATAAGGTTGTCGAAGAATCCGTCGATATTGTATCGACGAATTCGTTGAATATTGATTCGACGGAAAGACTGGTCGAGCCGTTGAGACCGTCTCGCGGGCTGACTGGGGTCGTCGATACTGACTCGACGAATTCGTCGGAATTGTTTCGACGAATCCGTCGAATAGGTATTGACGAATTCTGTTTCGACGAAAACCTGTAGCTTCTGTTTTAATCTGGTTTGCGGATAGCCGACGTTGTGGTCTTTCTTTTCTCGTGGTATAAATGGCTGAACCTTTTAGGTTTTAGCAGTGTAGTTCGACTTGGAGAAAACCCGAGCGAAGAACGGAAGCTGATGACGATCGGCGACTTGCGATTTCCGACGCCGTGCCTTTACCGTGCGTGAAATTTCTCGCCGACTGGTAGATCAAGAGGAATCGTTCCTTTGGGATCTATTCGTTGCTTCTGGAGATCGAAGGGAATCGTTCCCGAAAGATCGTGTCGCGCCCTTAGATCGACGGGAAGCGTTCCTATTCGGTTTTAGCCGTAATCGTTGAAGTCGCCTCCTCTCCTTTAACAGATCTAGTAATCTGTGGAGACGTAGAGGATACTCCTTCTCCGACCTAGCTCTTGTTGGACAAGAGGCTAAGGGTTCTCCATTCTCGTGTGGACTTCTATAGAGGCGTGGACACAATTCTACACTAACTCCTCCGACGAGCAGTTCGACATTGACGGAGCCGAAGGAAGCGCAAAGCAAGGACTTGGAATAGGATTCCGAATCCTAGAAGACTTTTCTTGGAGCTTTTGATTGAGTATCGACTCAATCCCTATAAGGTAATTTTTATTGTTGCCGCAATTTCTTGATTCATGGTTTTAGCACGATCCATATGTCTCTTTGAGTTGTTCTTGATATATTTCGCTGTGCACATCTGATGTGTATACCTTTAAGGAAAACCCAACAGAAGTTACCTCTGAGACCATCAAATGGCATAATCGATATGGCCACTTAAACTTCAGTGACTTAGGTAAACTCCACAACCTTGTCATTGGCCTTCCCAAACTCAGTAACCTCACAAGCATATGTAGTAAGTGTGCAGAAAACAAAATTCATAAACTCCCTCATCCCCAACAATCAAACTCAATGACCTCCCAGCCTATTGAATTGATCATTGCCGATATCTGGGGTCCCTCAAGAACACCATCTGTTTCTGGAAAACACTATTATCTTCTGATTGTAGATGACTTCACAAGGATGATGTGGATATATTTTCTCAACCACAAATCGGATGCCTTTATGAAATTTAAACACTTTAAAGCTCAAGTTGAAAATGAAGTGGGGTATGCCATCAAGAAGTTAAGGACAGATAGAGGAGGTGAGTTCGTAAGCACTGAGTTCAACAATTTCTGTCTAAACAATGGGATTATGAGGGAACTCACGGTTAAAACACACCACAACAGAATGGAACAGCAGAACGAAGAAATCGAACCATAATCGAAATGACCAGATGTCTCCTTCACCACAAAAATCTTCCAAAAAGGTTCCGGGCAGAAGCAGCAAATACTGCTGTTTACCTCCTCAACAGAGCTCCTTGCAGAGCTCTCAGCAACACAACGCCATTTGATGCATGGCATGGTCATAAACCCAACATCAGCAACCTAAGAACTTTTGGCAGTATTGTCTACAGTTTGGACCAAGCTTGCAGATGTCGGATGTCGGACTCATGTCGGTTTGGGTTTTTTATGTCGGATGTCGGATTGCGTGGGATATATCGAGGACATTTCAAAATGTCGGATTGTAATATTATATGTATATATATAATATATCATAATATTTTTTAAATTAGATGGTAATTATTTTATTTAATGAAGTATACACTAAAATTCATATTAGAAAATGAAACTACTAACAAGTGTTTAATCAATTTGTAATAAATAAGAAATGTTGCATACTTTCAAAATGTCGAAGTGTAACCAAAGGAGAGTTGCGAAGAAGACGAGAGTTGCGAAGAAGACGAGAGTTGCGAAGAAGACGAGAGCCAGAGCCAGAGATTAGGCAAACGAAGAAGACGAGAGCCCAGAGCGTCGTGAGGAGGACGCGAGGGAGATGAGGAGTCGTCGTGAGGGGCAAACGTAATATAACTATATAAGTATATAATAAAAACTGATTTAATTATAAAATTTAATAAAAACTTATTAATTTCTAATGGTCGCCATAACCCGCCATAACGGGCCGACATGTACGACATGTCGGCCGCAATACTGGAAAACGCCAATTTCGTGATATGTGGCGGTAACGTGTCGATTTCCCCTAAAAATGACATGTCGGCCGACATGTCGGACATGTCGGCCGACATCTACAAGCTTGGTTTGGACAATAGTCAAAATCGGGACAAATTATCTAAGAAGGCAGAAGAAGGAATTATGTTAGGCTACAGTGACAAATCCAAGGCTTACCGTGTTTTCAATCCCATTTCCTCAAAAATTCTAATCACCAGAAATGTTATCTTTGATGAAGGAAAGAGCTGGTCATGGGAGTGCTCCTCAGGTCAGACTCATAATCTGGAGGTTACACCCAACTCTGTCGATGATGCACCCACAGAGCAGGTGCCTTCCAATCCAGAAACCAACGATCACCAAATCACTGATTCTGCCAATGCTGAACCAGGAAGTTCAGAAGAGTCATCATTCTCGGGCACACCTCTCAGGTATAGATCCCTTTCTGATATTTATGGTCAATGTCAATTTGCTTTTCTTGTTAAGGAACCTGTAAACTACAAGGAAGCTGTTAAAGAAGCTCATTGGGTTCATGCAATGAATGAAGATCTCAGCATTATCAATAAAAACAACACCTGGGAGCTTGCTAAGCTACCTGCCAACAAAAATGTCGTAGGGCTAAAGTGGTTGTTCAAAGTAAAGTATAATGAAGAAGGAAAAGTTAAAAAATACAAGGCTAGACTTGTAGCAAAAGGGTATGCTCAGAAGCAGGGAATAGATTATGCTGAGACATTCTCCCTAGTTGCTAGATTTGAATCCATACGGCTCCTCCTTGCCATTGCCACCCAATATCAATTCCCTGTATACCAAATGGATGTTCAATCTGCCTTCCTCAATGGCACTATAGAAGAAGAGATTTATGTAAAGCAACCTGAAGGTTATGAATTAAAAGGAGAAGAAAACAAGGTATTCAAACTCAAAAAGGCTCTGCATGGCTTAAAGCAGGCCCCACGGGCATGGAATACCAAGATTGACTCTAACCTCCTAGAACATGGGTTTGTCAAAACCATTTCAGAACCTTCAATGTATGTGAAAAGAGAACGAGAAAATGAAGTGATTATTCTATGCTTATATGTAGACGACCTCCTAATCACAGGATCTTGCCTAAATATGATAGCAGAATTTAGGCATTATATCAAAACCAAATTCAGCATGACTGACTTGGGGCTCTCTCGATATTTCTTGGGGATCCAGATTCTTCAAACTCCCCAGTACACTATCATTTCACAAAGCAAATATGCTGAGGATGTTTTAACTCGCTTCGACATGCTAAACTCAAAACCTGCTGCCACACCCATGATCACAGGAGAGAAGTTTATCATGGAAGACGGAGAAGAAAAAACAGATCCAGAGCAATATAGAAGTGCAGTTGGGTCCCTCATCTACTTAACCAATACTAGGCCAGACATTGAGCATGCTGTAAGCATTGCCTCAAGATTCATGCAAACACCTTCCATCAAACACCTGGCAGCTGTCAAGCGAATTTTGAGATACATAAATGGCACCAGAGATTATGGCCTCAAGTATGTACTCGATGAGAAGATAAAACTAAGAGGATACACAGATAGTGACTGGGTTGGATGCTCAGAAGATCGAAGAAGCACTTCAGGCTACCTATTCTTCCTTGGCTCCAACCCAATTTCTTGGTGTTCCCGGAAACAAAAGACCATTGCCCTCTCGTCAACTGAAGCTGAATACACAGCTCTCAGTGAAGCTGCTAGAGAATCCATGTGGCTTAAGAATTTAACTCAAGAAATAACGAAGAAAGGAGAAGAAGAACCAGTCTGCATCGAAATTGACAACACATCAGCTATGGCCCTTGCTAAAAACCCGGTGTTCCACAAAAGGACGAAACACCTCGAGATCAAACTTCACTACACCGGGGATCTAATTTCCAAGGGCAAAATCACCTTGGAGTACTGTGAAACAAAAAAATAGATTGTTGATCTTCTCACAAAGCCTCTTCCAGCACACATCTTCGAAGATCTACGGGCAAAAATGAAAGTTGAAAACTGTCATGAGTATGGGGAGGTGTTGGAATATACTTACGGCTGCCCCTTGGTTTACAAAAAAGAAGATTATCCAGCAGACATTTCAAGAAGAATGCAAGAAGAAGGAGATCCCCCCTCAGCAGAGGAAGATACTGCTGCTTGACCACCGATCTACCTTTCCTGCCTTGGGCCCTGTTCAGTTCTGTCTTGTCTAGTTGATGTCTTTTACTCTTTTGACCTTCCTCCCATCAATGTGTGTTTCCCTGCAAGTTCTATATATATGTTAGTAGCTGTATGTGTAAAAGTAAGAAGTAAGGGAAGAAAAGGTCCAGGAAACTTATTCTGGTTCTATGTTGTAGAAGTTTATTTTCTGTGAGCAATAAAGCCCTGACAGTACCGTCTGTCTTTCCCCCGTTTTCTTCCCTGTGTTGGTTCAATTAAGTGTTATTTTTTCTACAATATTAGCATATGATTGTATCGAGTCTTTATTATGTTGTATTGAGTTTGTATTAGGAGTCAAGTCTTTATTAAGTCGTATTGAGTCGTGCCTTATTATATTAGTATTTTTGTATTTTTAATATTTTATGCGTCTTGATGTAATTACGGGTTTGCCACCCAGGGGTCCTATAAATAGGCTCTTAGTGTCATGTAGCATGGCATCAATCATTCAATGAGAATTTTCTTCAAGTCTCCCTTCTAGGGCTTCCTCTCTTCCTATCCTAAAGCTCTTCTCTCCTTCCCCCACCCTCTAGGGTTTCATCTTCTCTCATCCCCTCCACTTCTAGGATTAACACTCTTGTATCTCCTACTCCATCTCCCTTCCGCTGCCATCCGATAAACCACCAAAAGAGGCACGTAACATAAGTTTTTTCTTTTCTTCTAAACAATAAAATATATTCTATATTGATCTAGTGGCTTCCATTTTATACTCAAATAAATGTTTTTCCCCCTTAAAATGGGTGGGTCTTATTGAAAGACCCTAGGAAATAATAAAATTAGGGATATTTTCTTAGTTCTATGTCCATCTCATATTCCATACCCACTGATAAATCCTTTAACAGCTCTCCCTACTAGAACGTATATGTTCATTTAAGTCATCACCAATATATATTTTTTCTTCTTTAGGTATATGTTGTAATTAGCATTTTTAATCTATTCTAGTACAACTTGAGGTGTATAAACACTAATTACTCTAGACTATCTTCATTAATGAAAGAGAATATTCAGTTCAGTTCTCCACCTTAACAACAAAGAGAAGGATAAATAAAATTCTAAATGAATTTGATTCATAGTGATAGTTTATCATAAAATGACTGGCTAACAAATGATTGATCAACTGAGATTAGTTTCCTTTCGGCACTTAGTTGACATTAATAAGATCTAATAATGTTTAAGTATCGGTCATGTTTAGCTGATTGACGGATATTCGTTGTTTGTTATTAAACAATCTTTAAAGTGGATTCGACCATGAAAACCCTTGATGTGATTGATTTTTCGTTAGGGTATTGAATAGTTACATGTAAATGATTTTTCGTTAGGGCATTGAATAGTTACATGAAAACCCTTGATGTAAATGATTTTCAATGTACCTGATAGATCGTTATTTATTTTCTATAATTCATGAACCCAGTAATCACAAGGAACATACTATTGATATTCATGAATATAATTTATGTTACTTTCTCTTGGTTGAGAAAAGTAATCAATATATAGAATATCATTATTGTTTTTTCTTTCAGTTAATGATAATCACCCTATCATTAGGCATGTTCTTTAACACAATAACATATGACCATCCTCAGTATCTTTGCTCAGCAAATTGCAGTTTCATAATATTTATCCACTTATACAACATTATCAGCTTATTGAAGCTTCATTAATTCATCTTCTTATCTGAAAGTACCTAAATCCATCTCATTTACACGTAACGTTATCTTCTAATAATACCAATTGTAGCTTTAATATCACCACCACAAAAATATTAAATCAGTTGCTTTTTATTTATGTATTTATTTCTATTAACTGAAGCTCCTCAAGTGTTGATATTTCTTTGCATTTGTTTGTTTATTACACATTCCCATTTAAGCTTCATCATCCACTCCTTTCAGGAAACTGATGAAGGAGGAAGAGGTCGGTTTAAGTCACACTCAACTGCTCCTGCTCGTATATCCGATAGAGAGAAGAAGGCTCCTCTTAAAACGTGATCATCGTAGAAATTTTCGATGCCTAAACTATAAATTAGGCGGACATTGCTTGAATCATAGTATCTATGTTATTTGCGAGAAGCTGGAGATTATCGTCTCGTGTATTGTATCAGGCAGTCGAGGCTATTTAAGGTCATCTTCTTACCTCGATTATTGTTATTTTGATGCCACTCGGTTTCAAAATTTAGTACTTTTTATTATTCTACTCCTATATTAATTGAAATTTGAGTGTTCAATAATGCCAGCTTACATTATTGTCTGCACAGTGGCATCCTTATGCACATTGAGAGTAGTCTTCATTGATACTTTGTTTCTGAAATGTATTATTCTGATATTCAGAGGGGCATGGCCTGATCCCTGAACTAGTTTAGTGCCTTTTGGCTGTTTGTTTTAGGCCTTCTCTGCATTATGGTGCTCACCTAAGGCTCTATTTGTTTGAGCATTTTTGCTTCATTTCCGGTGGGAGAAAAACACCACAGCTCAAAAAAAAACGTTTGGTAAACTCTCGTTCCTACAACCATCACTCAAAAATGTCATATTTGGTCTTATTTGAGACCGCAACCCCATCTCCCACCGCTCCCGTTCTCACATATTGTCTTCCGGGGAATTATGGGTTTATGTGTTATTCCGCAGATTCTGCGAAATCCTGTGCACCGCCTTTGCCTTACTCCCCGAGCAGTGGACAGTCGCTGAACTGCTTACGCAGCGAAACAGTGTGGCCCGTTGATTTGCCGCGCCTCCTCGGATGATGAATTGTTCGAGGCGACAGGCGATGTCCCACAGTGCCAAAACCATCGCGGGGACTCCCCATTATTCTTTATGTAAATAATTATTGAACAGCAATGTGATATGATTGAAACTTGTATATGTTGGTGTGTGTTTTTCTTATGTTATTTATTAGGGGAAGTAGAAAGATCACTGTTGTTCTAGATCCAGCACATCAAAGGAAAATTGATGCGGATTTTAGATAAATCTGGATCATAATTTTAGTTTATTTATGTGGACAAATAGCTTTTTTTAGTTTATTATGTTCATCGTATATCTATAAATTGTTATAGTAGGCTTGTAATTGGGGATATTGTATGATTAATAAAATATTTTCTCCGCCATTTTGTACCTTTGGTGGAAGAATAATGTTTTCTTCTTTCAGCAGCAGCATGTCTTGTGCGGCGCCGATTTGACATTGGTGCTAATTATTCTTGTTTGACATCTTCTATCACTCTTCTGGCCTCACATAATTTTGAAAACAGAAGTTAATCTTGTAACTTGTTTTGGCAGGGATGCAGTAATCATATTGCTGATGAAAGTCCATTAATGGTGTTGTAAAATATCCTGCCCATAGGAGTATCAATAGAGATTGGTGCCTAACACGTGTTACATGGTTTTAGACTTGGTACCCTTTGAAACCATCCACTGTAGTGTGAGCTAGTAGGGTACGTCCTCAGGGTGAAACCTCGACGACGTCTACAAACTTGGGATAGTTTCTTGGCTGCGCCGGTTCCTTGATTACGATCTTCAAATCATCCATGTAATGAGAGACTCGTTGCCCTTTGGTCACATCAATTTGGTTGCACTTTGCTTGCGACATGAACTTAGTAGTGTACTTATGATAATGCGAGCGAGCACCATGAACACAATGTTGGTGGAAGATATTTTACTCTTAATTCGGTCAACTTTTGTTGCATTCTCTCTCAGGTGATGATGCAATCTCTTGTCATGTCGACATCTTTGTTAGGGGTTTTATGCCATCATTTATCTATCAATTATATAATTATGTGTCTTCATGTATTTGAGTTCGAGTTGTACAAGTCGAGTCGTATTAAATCATGTCGGGTGGAGCCTTTAGAGTCTTAATATTGTAGGTTCTCTTTTATTTAATGTTTTAGTACTCATGTTAGTGTAGTCCTATATATATTAACCCTTGGGTCATGTATTATTATGAAAGAATTAATCCAAGTTTTCTCTATCCCTCTATCCCCATGTATCTCCGCCTCCACCGCCACCTCCGCGTTCGAGGCCCATAACACCCTCCTACGACTAGTACTACCATCAACTTTACACACGAGTCGGTATTTTACGAGCTTTACTCATCTATGGGAATGAACTTCCATGCATTGTAGAGTCTATTTCCAATGTTGAGTCCATCATATAATAACGAAATGTCCAACCACATTTTGGACTTTCTCACTTCCACTCTTATTGTTTCTCAATAATTTAAACGTTGATGAATGTAAATATAGCTGAACTGAGTTCCACCATCAATGAAATCATTCCTCCCTTGGTATCTATCTTGATCACCATCACCAAGCCTATGACGACCTTGTTCATGCGTCCCTCACCACAAGAATCATCAACTCAGCCCATTTATTAAAAAAATTCTTCTTGATCCATTCACTAAAGATATAATGTCTAGTCATGATATCTTTGGCTAATGACCTAGTATCTGTTGCGGAAATGAGTGTAGAACAATCAAAAACATAGAAGACATATTAACGTGATTCACCCCAAGATGGTCTACGTCTATGGGCAGTAGCAGCTTATTTTTCACTAGATCAAGAATAGAAATGTTTTTTTCTTTGATGCATTTTTAGGGTTACAATCAAAAACATAGAAGACATATTAACGTGATTCACCCCAAGATGGTCTACGTCTATGGGCAGTAGCAGCTTATTTTTCACTAGATCAAGAATAGAAATGTTTTTTTCTTTGATGCATTTTTAGGGTTTCAAATTGATTCCTTTTTAGGGTTTTCAAATTGATTGTCTTAAAGATTCTTAAGGGGTCGTTCGTTTGGACGGAATTGAGCTCCTGGAATTGGAATTGAAGGTCCAATTCCATTTTTTCTCGTTCGTTTACCCGTTAGACATTGAAATTGGAATTTTAATGAATTTCGTGGAATTTATTTTAAACTAAAAACAATTCTTTTCAATCTATATAAGAATTGGATAATTTCAGTCAGGTCGTGTTTTTTGCCCATGATCACGTTTTTTCACTGGGGCGCATTTTTCTCCCGAGCGATGATATTTGGAATACACGTCTCTTTTTGCCGAGGAGCGCTATTTTCGCCCGTGCACATTTTTTTACCCGGGTGTGTATTTTTTTCGCCAAGGAGCACGTTTTTGGCCCGAGCGCGCAATTTTTTGCCCGGGCACGCATTTTTCGCCCAGACACCTTTTTTTTTTGCCCGGGAGAGCGTTTTTCGCCTAGGCGAGCGTTTTAGACCCGGGCGCACGTTTTTCGCCCGTGCGCACATTTTTTTCGCCCGTGCGCGTGTTTTTATCTCGGGCCAACGTTTTGTCTCCCGGAGGCGCGTACTTCGCTCAGGCCCCCGTTTATCGCCTAGACGCGCGTATTTCGCACGGGCGCGCATTTTTCGCCCAAGCGCGCTATTTTCGCTTGTACACGCATTTTTCGCCTGTACACGTGCTATTTTCGCCTGTACATCCGTTTTTCGCCCGGGCACATTTTTTTCGCCCGGGCGCATGTTTTTCGCCCGTGCGCGCTTTTTGTCGCTCGGGTGCGCATTTTTCGCCTGGACGCGCATTTTTCGCCTGGGCGCGCATTTTTCGCCTGGGCGCGCGTTTTGTCTCCCGGGTGCCCGATTTTCGGCGTGCGCGCATTATTCGCCCGGGCGCATGTTTTTTGCCCGGGCGCGTGTTTTTTTGACCGGGCTTGCATTTTTCGCCCGGGCGCGTTTTGTCTCGCTTGCGCCCATTTTTCGCCCGTGTGCGTGTTTTTTGCCCGGGTGCGCATATTGTCGCTCGGGCCCGCATATTTCGCTCGAGCGCTTATTTCACCCAAACGCTAATTTTGTCGCACAGGCGCGTGTTTTTCGCCATGACGCATGCTTTTTGCCCGGACGAGCATTTTTTCGTCGGGGTTTGTTTTGCGCCCGGGCGCGAGTTTTTTGCCTGAGTGTGCTTTTTGCGCCCGAGTGCGTGTTTTTTGTCCGTGCACGCGTTTTGTGCCCGGTCGCGCTTTTTTTTTTCAGCAGACCCATTTTTTATTATATATATAAAAAATATTAGTTTATTCGTAATATTTTTCAATTCTTAGATTGAATTTTATTTAACAAACGAACAAAAAAATTGATTAATTTCACAATATTCATCAATATTATTTATTAGGCGAACACTGAAATTGAAATTAGACCGATTCTAATTCTGAATATCAAATCTCAAAATCAAATTCCAATTCTATCCCAACGAACGGGCCCTAAACTTCTTCTGAAAGTTTCAAGCATTGAACATCGACGTTCATTTCCTTAAAAGTAGTAAAAGTAGTATTTATACTACGGATTGACACAGATCCCATCAACACTATGATCTCTATCACATTGTTGTGGATTCCATAGTGCTTCAAGCACTTAATGTTGTGACAGAAAATACAAGCACTCTATACACATACCAAGCATGATACCAAAACCTTCGTTCACAAGGAGTAGTTCGACCGTTTAATGCCTGGTATGATTTCAAATTGGTTTCCTTGAAGAACCGATCTGCTAACTTATTGGGTTACGGTTGGATCGGTAGCTCCAGTCCATGTTTCAAAAGCTTGGTAATTAGTTTCTTATCATTGATGTTTAAATTTGGGCATATTTAAGTGGTTGGTGGCGGTTGAAATTGGAGTGATTAAAGATGAAAATAAACAGCTTCCTTGAATTAAGCTCCTTCTATACATGTGGAATCAGACAAAAATATTAATGGTTTAGGGGATTGATGGTTCCCACGTATAAGCTTTTTAAACTAGCGAAAACATAGCGTTTGAGTTTTCTTTTAAAAATATAGAGGAGAAAAGCGTCCAGACAAACAATGCATTTGTCTGCTGTTTTGGCATTACCAGAATTCAATACTTCCTTGTTAATCTCCAATTAACTACCATGTTTACAGTGTGTAAGCTAACTTAATGAAGAATTTATTAATCATTCTGATGAATGATCATTTCATCATCCATAATCTGCTGTAATTAGTTTAAAAAATAGATCAAAAATCCAAGATTGTAGAATTGGTATTGTTGGAATAAAACCTGCACCGGATTCTAAGCAGCACAATCAGAATTAAGTATCATTTAAAACTCCTGAGTTAATGTAACAGCCAACTGTTATCTTTAATGTTTTTTTTTTATTCCAGAATCTTCTGTTGAAGACTATAAATATATGTACTGTTATTTTCAAATGCAAGCAATATCAATTAAAATCCCGTTAAACTCATTACCTCTTAATCATCCTGTTCTTTACCCCTTTGTATTCTATCAGTGGCATCAAAGCGAGGTTTGAAGTCATCCGATCATTTCCTTGTCTCACTTCATGGCCTCATCATCTACCTATAATCCTCCCTCGCTTAGCCACTCCTCTATCCCCATCTTCAATGGAGAGTGATATGAATTCTGGAGCGATAAAATGCAGACGTTACTCCGATCTCAAGACCTATGGGAGATAGTAACCGAAGGTCTTAAGGCTTCTGAGAAATCTCAGGAAGGGGCAGCACAGAAGTACAGCAAAGAAGAAATGATGAGGGATGCACTTGCTCTCCATTTCATCCAACAAGGAGTGGCAACCAATATATATCCCAGGATCATGGGATCAAAATCTTCACATGAGGCTTGGACCAGACTGGAAAATGAATACAAGAGGACTAAAAAGGTAATAAAAATTAAACTTACTGCACTTAGAAGACAATTTGATGCCCTGTTAATGAAGGAAGGAGAAAGCTCCCAAGAGTTCTTTGGAAAAATCACGAGCCTTGCTAATCAAATTAGAACTATACTCTTGGGGGAGTCCTTGAGGAACAGCAAGTTGTAGAGAAGATAATCAGATCAATGCCAAAATCTCATAGGCATATTGTATCAGCAATCCTAGAGGCAAATGATATTGAAACCCTCTCTGTTATTGACCTCCTAGGGTCGTTGCAATCTCATGAGGACTTAAACTCAGAAGATTCAGCACCTCTGGAGAAAGTATTTCAAACAAAAATAAACTTCAGAAACCACAAAACTGAAGGAAAAAAGAGGAGCGAGGGTACAGAATATAGAAGTCAGCCTCAACCTTTTCCTAAAGAAAAGAGGACAGATTTCAGATTCAAAGAAAAAGAGATTTCTAAAACTTCAACCCAGCAATATCGTGCTTGCCTCATATGCAAAAAGCAAAATCATGAGACTAAAAACTGTTTTTTCCGATGCAAAAAATGTAAAATTCAGAACCATTCTGAAAAAGATTGTTGGTTCAAACCAAAAGAATTGGCTAAGATCTCTGAAACTGAAGGAGAAGAATTTCTCTTTACTCTCAAATCATCCTCTAGTGTCTCAACTGGTAACTGGTATATTGATAGTGGGTGTTAAAACCACATGATCAATGATAGAAGATATTTTGTTGAACTGGATGAGGAATATAAATCTGAAGTCATTCTTGGGGATGGGAAGAAGAAAAGAATCGAAGGAAGAGGAACTATAACCATTAAAATTGATTCAGGTCAGCACAAATTAATTAAAGATGTTCAATTTGTACCAACACTTACTCAAAACCTCGTAAGTGTTGGACAATTAGCAAGAAGGGGATACAGAATTGTATTCGACCAAGCCACCTGCCACATTATTCACAATGAGTCAAAGGTCTTGTCAGCCTCAACACAAATGAATCGAAGCAACATCTACACCCTGAATCTGAAACCATCAAAATCACTTGTACTGGCCTGCCAGGGAGACTCTAATACCCAAGTAACTCGGCTGTGCACCATAGATTTGGACATATAAACTTCACCTCACTTCAACAACTACAAAAGGAAAATTTAGTTGAAGGAATTCCATCACTAAATACAAATACACAAAATTGTGATACCTGTGCTCGGTGTAAGTCTCACCGACAACCCTTTCCAAAGGCATCAAGCAGGAGGAGTAAAGGACCGCTTGATTTACTTCATATGGACTTGTGGGGGCCTGCTAGCACCCCCACATCTGGTGGTAAGAAATATTACCTGCTAATTATTGATGATTACAGCCGCTAATCTTGGATCTTTTACTTAGAGCAAAAATCAGAGTCTTTCAACATCTTCAGATATTTCAAGGAACAAGTTGAAAAACAATTTGAAAGGAATATTAAAGTTATTAGAACTGACCGGGGAGGAGAGTTTATCTCTTCCCAATTTGCTTCCTTTTGTCAAAATGCAGGGATTCTCAGGGAGCTAACTACACCAAGTTCCCCACAACAGAACGGTGTAGTCGAACGCAGAAACAGGACTGTTGTTGAGATGGCAAGAACTATGCTGTCTCACATGTCCTGCCCTAAATTCCTGTGGGGGGAGGCAACATCTATAACAATATATATATATTGAATCGAAGTACCACAAAAGCATTACCAGGCACAACACCATATGAAGCCTTCTATAATCACAAGCCCCAAGTCTCCCACCTAAGAGTATTTGGGTGTATTGCATATGCACATAAAACAAGTGAACAAAGAGATAAACTTGGAGAATCTAGTGTGAAGTGTGTGATGATTTGGATATAGTAATGAAAGCAAAGCCTACAGATTACTAAATCCAGTAACAAACAAACTCATACTCTCCAGAGATGCAACCTTTCATGAGGAATCATGTTGGAACTGGGGTTCAGACACTGCAGAAAGTCTTCAGCCACTGCAAATGCCGGCTGAGCTGAATTCTCATTCAGTCCCCCTCCATGACAATGCAGGGAATATGACACCTGAAAACTCAGATGACGATTCTGTGTCATCATCATCACCCCTCAAGACTCGCTCACTGGAGGAAATATACCAGATAGATGAGTTTGCATTAGCGGCTTCATCTCCAACCACCTTTGAAGAAGCAAAAAGAAAGGAAGTCTGGAGAAAAGCTATGCAAGAAGAACTGGACGCCATAGAAAGAAATCGACATGGTCTCTTGTTCCCAAACCAGCCAATAGAGAAGTAATTGGCTTAAAATGGGTCTATAAACTGAAGCTGAACGAAAATGGCAATGTTATAAAGCATAAAGCTCGTCTTGTTGCCAAGGGATACTCACAAAAACCTGGAGAAGATTACAGTGAAACGTTTGCTCCTGTGGCAAGGATGACAACTATAAGACTGATCCTTGCCATTGCCGCTCAGTACGATTATCCAATTTTCCATCTCGATGTCAAGTCAGCTTTCTTAAATGGAGAATTGAGTGAAGAAGTCTATGTAAGCCAGCCACGGGGTTTTGAACAAGCTAAAGAAAAGGATAAAGTTTACAAACTCCATAAAGCATTGTATGGACTCAAACAAGCTCCAAGGGCTTGGCACACTAACATTGATTCTTACCTGCACAGGGAAGGCTTCACCAAAAGCTTAAGTGAACCAACTTTATATATAAAAAAACAAAAGGGGGAGAGGATTATTGTCAGCATTTATGCTGATGATCTAATCATAACAGGCCCTAAATCCAATCTCATTCAACAGTTCAAGAAGAAGATGATGAAGGATTACGAGATGACCGATTTAGGGCATCTAAGTTTTTTCCTGGGATTTCAAGTTAAGTATTCCGAAAAATCCATGATTGTCTCCCAAGAACCCTATATTCAGTCACTACTAAAGAAATTCAAGATGGAGCACTGCAATCTTGCTCTTACACCAATGTGTACCTCTGAGAAATTGAAGAATAAAGAGGAAGAAGAAGGCATAGACAAAGAAATATATAGGAGCTTAGTAGGCTCCCTTCAATATCTCACTCATACCCGTCCCGATATTGAACATGCCGTCAACATCGTGGCCAGATTTGTGAATAACCCATCCAAACCGCATTTTCTTGCAGCAAAACGGATACTCCGTTACCTAAATGGAACGAAGACCTTTGGTCTTCACTTCCAAAAAGGGCAACATTTTAACCTAATTGGCTATTCCGACTCTGATTGGGCCGGAAATCCCAACGATAGAAAAAGCACAAGCGGGTTCATTTTCTTTGTAGGATCATGTCCAATCTCCTGGAGTTCGCGGAAGCAACACTCTGTGGTACTATTTACCACAGAAGCAGAGTATATAGCTCTGAACTTTGCAGTCTGCGAAGCCATCTGGTTGCAAAGGATAAAGGAGATAGAAGAAATAGAAGAACTTGATGAAGTGAAACTTCACTGCGACAACATATCCACAATTCTACTCTCGAAAAATCCAGTTTACCATGCTCGAAGAAAGCATATAGATATCCGTTTTCACTTCATAAGAGAAGCGTTGGAGACGAAGAAGATCGACCTTAGCTACTGCCCAACTGAGAAGCAGATCGCCGACAGCTTAACCAAGCCCTTACCTCGGGAGCGCTTTAAGCAGCTGAGGACGATGATGGGAGTTAGAGAAGGCGCGGTTTTAGAGGGGGTGTTGGAATAAAACCTGCACCAGATTCTAAGCAGCACAATCAGAATTAAGTATCATTTAAAACTCCTGAGTTAATGTAACAACCAACTGTTATCTTTAATGTTTATTTTTATTCCAGAATCTTTTGTTTAAGACTATAAATATATGTACTCCTGTTATTTTCAAATGCAAGCAATATCAATTAAAATCCCGTTAAACTCATTACCTCTTAATCATCCTGTTCTTTACCCCTTTGTATTCTATCAGGTATGCCATCAGAGATTCATGCACCTCTTTGGGAACCATTCTAGCTCCATTGCAGCTGCGTTCCATTTGCAGCATGAATTTAAGCCTCTTAATTATATAACCAAAGCTTGTAGTAGTTCCATTCTTCGTTTCAAAAGGAGCTCCATTCCAGCAAGAAGAGGGACCTTGGATTGGGACCCAATTTAGATTTCGTGGAGCCATTTGGTCGGCCAGCTCGCTCAAAAATCTCTGATTTGAACAACCAGGAAGAGCTTCGCAACCGCCACATAGTTGGTATTAACTTCACTTGGCCACACATGTAGTGATACCTCTTCTCGTACAACATACAGGTATATAAAAAAGTAATGTCGGGCGGCTTGCTGCTGCACTGTTTTAATTTTTTATTAATAGAAGTGCTTGTATTCTCTTTCCAGATGCAAAGGTTGTTCTTCTTCCCCATCTTTCCTTCCTTCTTTCACTCCATTTGACTTGCTCCTCGTGTTCATATATATGACAACATTTACAAACAAACCAGCACGCATGAACAGTGTGATAAGAGAGAAATTGGAGGGAGGAGGGAGACAATGCCTTCATGGTCGATTATCATTAGATAAAGGAAACGAATACTTCTCACCATGCGAATTACTTGATAATGGATTCATACCAATCTTGAATGTTTTCATACTATTCAGATCACGAACAACATTGAAAAACTAACGCAGTTTGTGTGGTTAATACAGATCACGTGCTATATCAAAGCTTTTGAAAACCGGTCTGGTCCAGGTAAGCAGCCCGATTCTTCCGCGGAATGCCTGGGAATTATGGAACTGGGCGTACTGCGGACCGGCGAACCGGAGCGGGTTTTGGAAAACCCGCTCGGTTGGAATAGCAGTTAAATTTTTTTTTAAACATTACTCGTAGATTTCGAACCTGTGAACCTCATAGATAAGGGGAAGAGTTCAACCCAACCGACCAAGGAACCATCTATGATATCATATATATATATATACACGTGTATATATATATACATATATATACATCTTTACTAGCCCTGCACAAAAGGCCCGATCGGGCCGGGCTGGCGCCAGCCCGATCGGGCTCGGTCTTAAGTCAACCGGGCCGAGCCCGGTCTTTGACTAGATCAGGCTCGGGCCGGTCTCGGGCAGCACCCCAAGGAAGGGGCCTGAGCCGGCCCCTCAGGCCGGGCCAGGCCGGACCGGTCCGGGATCGGGCCCGATCGGTTCGGCCCTTTGTTATAAAAAAATTAAAATTTTAATTTTAAATATATTATATAATATATATTATATTAATATATACATATATTTATGAATTAATATACTAAAAACTTGACAAAAAAAAACTCAAAGCTTATGGACAAAAAAAGGAATTTTTATTAATATTGAACAAAAAAAATTACACTCGTATTCGTACAATTTGCATTTATCGAAAAAAGAATAAAATTTACTATTATTAGAAAATTTAAATAAAAAAAATTACAAACTTTGCTCGTTCAAATAAAAATTAGTAAATTACAATCGTAGAGTCGTAAGCGTGTGCGCGACGCGTTCAATTATCTCCTAAATTCATTGCGTCCATCTCGTCTTCTATCTCCTCCGAGTTATCCTCTAATGCCGTTATGTGTTGTTTCCTCTTCGTAGCATCCAAATAATCCTTGTAGCATATGCAAATTTCTAGTGATTCTTCGTTAAGCCGACTCCTCCGCTCGTTCAAAACCCTGACACTAAGAGAAAAAGCAGACTCCGAAGCTACTGTACTAGCTTGGATAGTTAGTAAATCACGGGCCATATAGGCCAAAATAGGATAGGTATTAGCTTTACCTTTCCACTAATTTAAGAGATCGAAGTTTTCGATCTCCTCCATACTCATAAAATCGTGAAATTGCGTTTTCGTATATAATCCTAATTCATTTAAACTACTAGATGTGCTCGCTTTTTTCCTAGAAGCTAAATCTAAAATTTTATTTTTAAAAACATCCTTCGTTCTTAGTTGCGCACTTTCTTCTCGGGGTCGCGAGCCGTATAAGTTGTCGTAATAATTATAACATTCGGTAAAAAAAGTATTAAATTTTGAAATACTAACGGGATCATACTCATCATAATTTATATTTAAGTTTAAATTAGTATTTATTTCGCCAATCAAATTTTCTACGCCTTCAACGCTGAATAGTGGGTTTAAAGCGGTAGTGCAAGAAAACATGCGAGGCATTTCTCTATAATATTTTAAAAAAATTTCTTCCATTATATTAATTAGAGGAAGCCACCCGTCGTGTTGCCTAAAATAGCTAAATTTTTGTGTGATATGTACAAAATTTTCAATTACTAGCGCGCTAGTCGGATAATACACGCCCGATAAAAAAATAGTCGCCCTATAAAAACATTTTAGTAAATCCATATAATGTGCTAATATAGACCAATCATCGTCGGTCAAAGTATGCGTAATATTTAGTAAACTATAATATTCCATAAGAAGTTGTTTTTGTTGGAACGCTCTTTTTAACATTTTATAAGTTGAGTTCCATCTAATAGGCATATCAAATTGAGGTTTTAAAATTTTTTTCCTTGTGCGTTAGCAAATTTTTTAAAATCTTGAGCTCGTTGCTTAGTGCAATAGATAGTTTTGAGCATTTCTCGGATTTTAGAAATATAGACTTCCATAGCCTTTAAACTATCTTGTACCACTAAATTTAAGACGTGACAAACACATCTAGTGTGAAAAAATGCGCCGTCTAGCATTGGTTTTAAATCGCGTTTTAACCACTCAATTGCGACGGTATTATTAGTGGCGTTATCAAAAGAAATACTCATTATTTTATCTTTAATTTTAAATTCCCACACACATTTCATAATTACTTGATATATAGCTTTACCCGTGTGCGGGAATTCAAAACCTGCAAACCAAATTACGCGTTTATTTTGCTCCCATGAAACGAGATCAATCCAATGACACGTGATACACATATACGCTAATCTTAATCTTAAGTTACTAGTTCAAACGTCGCTAGTTAAACTCACACGTCCCTCAAAATTTTCAAAATAATTTATAAGTTCTTGTTTTGCCTCTAAATAAAATTTAAGGGCGCCGCGCCTTAGAGAGGATCTACTAACCTTTTGATATTTAGGCTGAAGCCATTGATGTATGTACTCGGATGAATCCTCATTGTCGAAGGTGCTGAATGGCAACCCACGTCTGATGACGAACTTCGTCTGCAACTCTCGTTGTCGAAGTTGATTGTACGTCCAAATTTGGCCTGCTCCTGAAATTTGAGATTGACTTGACTCGGGAGCTTGTTTCGAAATGCAAGACTTAAGGTGTCTTGCTACGTCGAGTTGCCGCTGATTGCTAGCAACTTTGAGCATAATTTGCATCGCGCCTTCTTTTCGGTGCCGACTATAACCATATCGAAATGCTCCCAAATAGCCGTCGTACGATGATGCTCCACCACCTCAGGCGTACTTTGAGAAGACGACGCTGGCGTTGAGGAGGACGATGCCATTAGATGAGAGAGAGTGAGAGAGAAAGAGTGAGAGAGAAGGAGTGAGAGAGAGAAAGTGAGAGAGAAGTGAGAGGGGGGTTATTTATAAATTTTTTTTTAAAATAATAATATTTTAATTTTTTATAAAATATTAAAAATAAAAAATAAAAAATAAAAAATAAAAAATAGGCTCTAATAAGAGTCGTTGGCCGGCTCTTAATAAGAGCCATTTTTAACGGCTCTTATTAAGAGCTCGGGCCGAGCTCTAGCCCGGGTCGGGCTTTGTCCGGCCCGGGCTAGGGCAAGCCCGATATTCGGTCTTTGCCCGGCCTGGACTGGGCCGGGTACCGTGCCGGGCAAAGACTAGCATTTGGGGCTCTTTAAGGGCCCCGGGACCGGCCTCGGCCCGGGTCGGGCTCCTCCCGGGCTGGGCATCGCCGGGCTTTTCCGGGCCGGGCTCAGGCCGTCCCGATGAGCCCGGTTTTTTTGGACAGGGCTGATCTTTACCATATATAAAGAAATATAGAAGGCTAAGAGATTGCCTGGGTAAATAAGACATTAGGAAGATCATGGCCGTCGAATCTGGCATGATATTTCATCAGCCGTCGGATCAATCCGCTCCCTCCCTCTCCACTTTTTTGTAGGTCTCCTAAACCTACCAGGGGTGACCTAAAAAAGGTCTCCTAAACCTACTAGGGAGTGATTTAAAAAGTGCTGAATTGGGCGGTCAGTTTAATAGGCAAAATAAAGAGGCGTTGGGTTTCAAACTCAGGTAAGTTATCACAATGACAAATGACACAACCAACTGAACCAATACAACTTGATGAAATTTTGTGTTCTATTTTTTAGTTAATCCTATCCGTAATAAAAATAAACATAGTATTTAATATTTGATATAAAAATAATATTTATTATTTTTTGTTTCTTAACATTATTAAAATAAATGTCATTATTATTTATATTATATATATAAGTGTGTAATATGTATATATATTCCAAAGCATATCGAGACATCAAAAGTTTAGTCATCGGTGTATATATTCCAAAGCATATCGCCGTATGGGCAGGCGAAGCCTGCCGATTGCACATGTAGGGCCGGAGGCCTGTACAGTTGCACTCACTTAGGGCCGGAGGTCCGCGCCCGTAGTACTGTTGCGGCGACGGTACTGTCGCGATGGGTGCAACGGCCGGCGGGCCGTGCCGTTCGACTCGTATATATATATACATATATATACATATATATACATACACACACACACACACACACGCATATATAAGAGCTTATATAAATGATTACATACAAGCATACTTATATGCATTCATACAAGTTATATATATATCTTACTCTTATTGCGGCTCACTCGAGGCTCCTAAAACCGGTCGAGTCTGGACCGTCTTAGCACGGGAGCGGACGAGCGCGCAATCAGTCACAGAGAAATGAGACGACTGGCAAGAGACCTTTTTTTACAGTGAAAAACCACGAAAAGCGGTGAAAACCACGTGGTCGGAGCTGTGCCGACCAAACTTCCTATTTGCTGGTGTAGTACAGAGCTTTTAAGAGAAGGTGAGGGCGACAGGCCGCTCCTCGTTACAATTGCTAAGAGAGAGATGTGTTCGGAGGGTGACAAACCACCGTTCTCGAAGCTAAGTCTTTTTCTTGGCCCCAGTGGGGAGCACCGCGCTCTGGGGCCTGGGCGACCTTTTGCTTTTGCTTGGGATCTTGAGTGGCGCGATCTACGCGTCGAGGTGTCTTTGAAGTGTATATTGCAGTTTGTGGCGGTGACTAGAGCGCGGAGCTCGCCGTTGGCTTGATGGTGACAAGCATTGAGCGTTCTGTGCTTGGAGGGAAGCTTGAGGGCGGATAGAGATCTTCGAACCGTCTTCGAAGGTGCTTGAGGATTCTTTAAGGGCGTCTTCGAAGGAGATGAAGATTCTCAAGGAGCTCTCTTGCACGTAGGAGGGGAAGTCCCAGGAGAAAAAGATAGAAAAGAAGGAGGGAATGAGGTCCTATTTATAGGCCTCATGGGTAGTTACTGTTGTTATGCCGTTATTCGCAGGCCATAACCACCATAACTGTTATTTGTAGACCAATTTTATATAGATTAGGATTCGTATTATTTAAGTGTTTTCCTATGCGCAAACCGATATATTTTCGGATATTTACACTCACCCATGATGGTTGGTTACGCTGGAGGTTACGTGGGTGGTTACCCTCTCACCGGAGGGTGGAGATTGCGCGGGGGTGATTGGCGGGCATCGGTTAAGGGTCCGGCCGGCAGCGAGGAGGCCGACCGGCGGCGAAATTTGGCCGGCGAGGGCCGGTCGGCCATGTGGGTGTGCGGCCAAGGGAGGCCAGTCGGAGGAGGCCAGCCGCAGTGGCCTCACGGTCGTGCGCCATGCATGCGGCCAAGGGCGGCCGACCGGGGGAGGTCGGATGCGGGGGCCTCGCGGATGCGTGCCATGGTCACGCATCCAAGGGCGGCTGGCAATGGGGGCCTCGCGGCTGTGCGCCATGGGCGTGCGGCCAAGGGCGGCCGAGTGCGGGTTCCTCTCCGCAGCGCTCCATGGGCGTGTGACCAAGGGCGGTCGGTCAGGTGAGGTCGATCGCGGGGACCCCACGACCGCGCGCCAAGGGCGGTCGGCCAAGGGGGCCTCGCGTCAGCGTCATGGGCGCGCAACCGGCTGGCCAGCTGGCCTCGCGGCCGCGCGCCGTGGCCACGCGGCTAAGGGAGGCAGGTCAGGGATGGCCGACCGCTAAGGACTTTCGGCATCGCTCCACGGGCGCGCGGCCAATGGCGGCCGGCAGGGGGGGCTCGCAGTCGGGCGTCGTGGGCGCACGACCAAGGGCGCTCGGCCAAGGGCGGCCGGCCGCTGGGGCCTCTCGGGCGCGCTGCCAAGGGTGGCCAGCCGGGGGAGGTCAGCTGCGGGGGTCTCGCGGCCGCGCGCCACGTGATCGCGGCAAGGGCGGCCGAGGGGTGGGGTGGGGGGTGGCTCGCGGCCGCGCACCATGGGAGCGCTGCAAAGGCCGACCGAGGGTTTCCGGATGCGCGCCGGTGGACAGCGCGGTGGTGACTGGTTGGGGTGTCTCGGCCGGCTAGTGCGGCGGTTGGGCGTGCGGTGATCGCGCGCAGGGCGGTTTTTCCCATAACCCCCCACCAAGGTAGTGGGTGTCATGGAATTCCGGCTAATCGCAGCCCGAAATTCCTATATAATGAGGGTGACCCCATCATTTTCCCACCAAGGTCCCTAAAATCCAGAGACGGTGCGTGAGAAGTGCGTGGACTTTGTATGTGAAGAAATCGTGGTGATCATGGTTGAGTAAAGCAATGCGGCGCGAAAGGAGGCGAGCGGAGGAACTCAGAAAGATGTACACGGAGACGGAAGTGGTGTGAGAGAAGTGCAGGCTCGCGCTCATGTGGGGCATGACCGTACGAGACGAGCTCGCGCACGCGGCGTGCATCCGCGCATTGATGAGTCCAATATTTATACTTTTTATGGACTCATCCGGGCTAGTTTTTACTCTTGTGCATGTCTTATTCGAGCTATAATCGCTTGTATTTCTCTTGTATTCACTTCCATGCTATTTGCACTGTTTAGGCCCATTTTGGTATGTTTTTATACTTCATGTCGTTGGGGGTAAGCCCATGGTGCTCCCTAACCCTTTTTCTATATTTGTATTAAGCTGGAGGGGTATTCCCAGTTGTGTTGATGTGCAAGGTGGACGGTTCATCCAATTTTACCCAGTTTTATGTCTGCATGAATTGCACGGCCGTGCGTTTCCTTGACGCACGGTCGACTGCGATCGTGCGCTCTCATTTGTGGTGGAAAACGATGCCCTGTCTTTGATCATGCGAATTGTTCACGCACGGGCAGTTACCCATGTGCGAAGGAATCACACGATCACCTGTTAAGTTTGGTTTTTAGGCTATCTGGAATTGATCGTGCATTTTTACGCACGGTCGGCTTCGACCGTGAGTGAGTAAAATGCACGAGCGTCGCTGCTTCATCTTCCAGGGATTTCTTCTCCGTTAATAACGCACGGTCTACGCACGATCGTGTGTTCGACCGTGCGTGACTTAATTTCTAACATTTTTGTATAAAAACCAGGAAATCTGCTGGCTTAGGGAGACTTGAGAGAAGACTTTGGGAGCCCGCCATTTCAGATCCAGTCCGCCCTTTTTGTCGCTCCACCACCGTTCGACCTAGGAGAAGCTCCGACCATCGCTTTCTTGCAAATCTTCCCCCAAAGCTTCCTCCTCGGCCTCCTCCATCATCCACGAGCTCAAGAACGCCATCGAGGAAAGATTTATGCTGCATTCAAGGTGTCTCCAACAAGAGCTAGCTTGAGCTGAACCACGAAGAAGATGGGTAACGTGGAGGAAGGTAACAACTCCTCTGAACCCCGGACGACAACTGAAGACCGAGATCGGACGAGGCTTGACAACCCTACGATTCCGACCGAGAACCTTCAGCGAGTCTTGGAGCTTGGGTTTACTCTTTCCCCCTTGTGTATTATTTCAGATCTTCCTTATGGATGTATGTTGCTTTGGATGATGTGCATAAACCCTTGTTTAAGTTAATGTAATTTCATGTTTATGAGATTTATTGTGATTTATGTGAGTTGAGGAGCGCCCCATTCCACCATCCACTCCACTTCTACGTTGTGCGCCACACTAGGAATTGCTAGTTGCATGTTTCGTGATGAGGTGCTTACGACCCTCACTCCGCCGGTTACGAATCATCCATCCGTGAGCCTTCTCGTCCACTCTCTTACCGAAGCACGACATTGTGGCCTGCACTCCATCTCGCCAAGCGAAGCGGTGCTTTAGGCCCACATTTTCCTTTTATTGTTATTAAATTAGGAAACCCAAGTCAAATCCCCTCTTTTTTATTAAATTAAAAATCTTTATAATCAATTACCCTGACGAGAAATCATACACCCCAACTTGCAGTCCTTTGAGTACGATATTCTGGGAGTCTCTCCTAACTTTTATTACTTGTACGACCGGTGCACTTGCCGTAAGCGTGTCAAGTTTTTGGCGCCGTTGCCGGGGACTGTAGCTGGTGTTGTGGTTCCTTTGTTAGGAAAGTTTCTTGTAAATGTCAACAATGTTTAGATATAATTCTTTTTGTGCTAATTCGAATGATGCTCTGCTACACGAAGAAGAAACTGATAACTATTTTGAGATCCTTGTTGACCTCATTGAATTCTATGAATTGCCAATTTAGCGGGATTAGTTGTGAGGATGCTACTCTCCATCTACATAAGTTTTCCGAGATTTGCAGCACATGCTTAGGCAGTGGAACCAAGAGTGATCGATGCAAAATTCAACTCTTTCCCTTTTCCTTAAAAGGAAAAGCCAAGGATTGGTATCAGAACAAGACAGTTGGGTCGGGAACTTCTTGGAATCAACTCGAAGAGAGATTCCTAGCAAGCTTTCACTCAAGAATGCATGTTCTAAGCAAGAAGAAGAAGATCATCACTTTCACTTAAGAACGAGAAGAGATTTTATCTGATGCATGGGAGCGTTTCCAATCCCTGCAAAGAGATAGTCTCATTGGGGTATTGACAAAAATATCCCTACTTCAAATATTCTATCTTGGCGTGTTAGAGCAGTTTCGACCTCTTTTTGATGTTGTCGCCGGAGGAGATCTCTTTAGTTGATCAGGCCAGGATGCGTGGGAAGTTGTTGATAATGTAGAACGAACCAGTGAACGATGGAATCATTCTCATTGTCCGCCATGTGATGCTAATGCCAGTACTGTGGCAGTCTGCATAAAGCGGAAGTGTTTATCATTGACTGAATTGGAGGAATTCTTATCATTTGCTTGTGGAGTTCTCAATTTGTTAAACAAGTAGTTCGATGAATTTAAACGTTTGCAAGAGGCAGTCGAGAATCTTAAAAGGTTGACTCTTGTTTTAGTGACCCCTCAGCAAGAAACAATAAATGCAATGCAGTTAAGAAGCGGGAAAGCCATCGATGAACCAACTCACCAAGTTCCTCCAGTTCGTCGTCCAGCCCGCCAAAGTTGTACCGAAGGTTCGGTTGTGGTTCCCACTTCTGCATCCACTAATCATGATAACGCTCAGACTCCACATCGACATGTTACTGTACCAAAACCGCCTTTCCCCCATCGCCTGCGAAATGAAAAGCAAGAAAAGCAATTCATCAAATTCATCGAAATGATGAAAGGCATCCAAGTGAGCATACCTTTAATTGAAGCTCTCACTCAAATCCCAGAGTATACGTGATTTTTGAAGAACTTGATCTCAAGGCGGAAAACACTGGAAAGTTTGGGGGAAATCAAGCTCACAGAAGAATGCTCTGCTCTGATGACGAATTACATTCTGAGAAAACAAAAGGATCCTGGCAGCTTCACCATCCCTTGCAGAATCGGCAGCTGCAAATTTAGTCGGGCCCTGTGTGATCTAGGACCATCTATAAATTTGATTCCGCTGTCCATTTTTCGAGATCTTGGGGCTGGTCTTCTTCGGCCGACGAATATTACAATACAACTGGCTGATTGATCCGTTACAAAAGTAGGAATTATAGAAGACCTCACCGTAGGAGTCAATGAATTCATTTTCCCTGCTGATTTTGTAATTTTGGATATGGATGTTGATATTAATGTTCTGATTATCTTGGGACGGCCCTTCCTTGCCACTGCTAGGGCTCTTATCAATGTCGAGCAGGGGATTCTAACCCTCAGGCTTGTGGAGAACATGATGACATTCAATGTGCATAACACATCTCGAGCACTTGATGCTGCGGATTTTGAACCCTTTGAATCTATCGAAGATTCTGAAATTCCTGGTGAAATGATTATGGGCACTAACATCTCTGCTGAGTGTGTGGACATTGCCTTCGATTCGACTGAGACAGAGGAGGACTTCAGTTCAACGTTCCCTTCAAAGGATTTTGCCCACTGCTCAGTGGTGATCCCTTCGCATTGCCTGTCCCCTTATCTCTTACTCCTTCACTCAAATCGTTACCCGACAATCTGAAATATGCATTTCTCGGTGAGAATAATACTTATCCTGTGATTATCTCAACGCAACCCTCTATCGTTAATGAGACATCCCTAGTTAACCTCCTGAAAATGCATAGAAAAGCCTTTGGCTGGTCTCTCGCAGATATCAAGGGAATTAGCCTCACTATTTGCATGCACAAGATTCTTTTGGAAGATCAATACCGGCCTTATGCCCAACCCCAACGACGTCTAAATCCAAAAATGCAAGAAGTGGTGAAGGAAGAGGTAATAAAACTGTAAGACATTGTAATCATTTATCCAATCAGTGATAGTAAATGGGTGAGTCCTATTCAGGTCGTGCCAAAGAAGGGAGGAATCACTGTGGTGTCTAATGATTGAAATGAATTGCTGCCAACAAGGGTTGTCACTGGATGGAGGGTTTGCATTAATTACCGGAAGCTGAATGAAGAAACCCGAAAAAATCACTTCCCACTTCCATTCATTGACCAGATGCTTGAAAAATTAGCCGGGCAAGAGTATTATTGCTTTCTCGATGGGTACTCAGAGTATAATCAATTCTGATTGATCCGGATGACCAGGAGAAAACAACATTCACCTGTCCATCTGGTACGTTTGCCTTCAAGCGCATGCCGTTCGGATTATGGAATTGGTGGAGACCAGCGCCGATTAGGTCGATGCAAAAGTGCCCGACGCCGCAACCGTCGGACCCTTACCGACCCTAATTTATGGCATTATCATTTCGTCATCTTTTTGCAATTTCACAAGTTTTGTGAAACTTTATTTGTGTAAAGGTATATATAAATATATATATACAATTACATATGAATATATATATATATATATATTTATCTTTACTAAGAAGGTAGCAGGCGCTTGCTTCTTCAAACCGACCCAGAACGTCTTCTCTCGTAGGCCAACGCCATCTCCGCCCCCCCGACAAGAGCTGCAGCCACTTGTCCCGATTTCATCGGCCAGCACGAGAGGGAAAACTGTCGACGACGTGTGGTGCGTGCTTCACGAGCAACTGCCGACAGGTTTCTGCGTCTCCCCACATCGACCGCGATCGAGACGCCATGACCGGTATTCCAGCAACCGTCGGCGTCGTGTATAGTTTCCTGGTTCTTTCGAAACCCTATAAAATGGGACTTGCTGTGTGATTCCGGTGGATGGAGATGAGGAATAGTCCTGTGTGAGAAGTGATTGTGTTTTCAGTTTTTTTTCTTCTGAATCTGTGTTTCCCTGTAGTTGGCGTTTATAAGCATTTCAACGGTGTGTTGCTTCCATGATTAAAGTCCAAAAGTTATTCCTGATACTGTGAGCTTGAGAGGGCTCTGCTGTTGCGTTTTCTATTTCCTGCTGAGACTCGAATGTTGATGGTGAACAGTTAAATTTTAATGTTAATATTTGGTATTGATTACAGTGATAGAATGAGTTAATTGGAGTGCTCGGTAAGGGATAGTGAATAGAAGAAAGTTGCTACTTGTGATTCCAGTGAGCAGTGGTATGAGAATTTAATTTGTTACTTGTGAGATTTTGTGGATCCACCTGGAGTGACGAGTGAGTGATATCTCGTGGATCCACCTTGGGTGAGAGAGCGCGTGAAAAATTAGGTTGTTTAGTTTGTGGCCTATTTACACTAGTGAGTGCTTAAGATTCCGTAGAACCACTTAGTGTGAGAGTGAGCGAATTTATTCCGTGGTGCCCTTGTGCGATAGCGGCCGACCTCGGAGCAGGAGATCAAAGGTATTGAAGAATTCCTCGCGGGATCGCCGTTAACTTCAGTTGTGGAAAGACGCCTCTTTTCGTGGGTAATTTGTTTCTTCCTCCTCCTTTGTGTGCATCTAAATTTTCTCTTTAGGATATTAGATTCAGTGTTGGGTTTTCGCCCGGATTTTGTCAGCGAATGCTACATCGAAAACTCCAAACAGAAATATATTTGGAGTTCACGATTTCCGTTTGCTACAACACTGGGAACATAACGAAAGTTGCGAACTTCCTTTCCCGGATTTAGAATTGAATCATATTTCAAGAAAATTCATTTTTAAACAAAAATAGTTTTTTTATGCTTTTACTAAAATCTAGTTGCTTAATTTCATAACGTTCGTGTACGCCCGCTCAAATTTCAATTTTTATATTGCATGCATTTAGGGATTCCTAGAAGTAGCCGACTGGCGCACAAACCCTACGCGCCATCCTGCATCAATTTGGTATCAGAGCTAGGTTCCGAAATTTTTCTAAGTTTCGGAATACGCCCTCCGTAGAATAGGAACCCCGCATAGCATTTTAATTTTTCAAAAAAAAAGAGAAGTTTTACTTTTAATTTTTTTTAAAAGCATAACCATCCATTTTACTTGTCTGTTTGCATGCATCTGCGTAGTGGTAGGTTAGTGAGTATGAGTTCACCACACCACACTCCACCTGAACACCCTCAAGAGGTAAACTCTGAGATGCGTCGAGTTGAACGTGGCCAAGCGAGTCGCGTGAATGAAGGGACGGAACCACCCCAATGGTTTCTACCTTTCTCCCACCAAATGACAGCATTAACCGAGAGTGTCTATCAAGTGAGAGAAGAGTTTGAAAACCTTAGTGTTATGATGAATAGCTTAGAAGTACCTCCTCGACTTTCAATGCCACCTCCAATTCGAGATGAGCATTCCGTTCGCCCACAACACGAAGCCCCACCACACTATGGAGAAAGGTCTACACTTAGGAGGAATCCTCTATTTGAGGAAGAGGGTCGACACACCATAAATAGGTTTGAGTTTGCGTGTGATCAGGGTGGGAATTTTCTAAAGAATTTTCCTAAACCCCAACGAGGGCCTATATAACACATGCGAGAAAATTATCAGGAGTGGCCACATTATGACATAGCGAGAGAAGAGCGACCTCAAGACCATCATCGGCTTATTCCGGCCATGCATCGTGATGATCACCCTAGAGATTGGCATCGACCTCCTCCCCCACGGCGTCGAGACAATCGTGATTCTTACGATGATGATTACGACTATCCTCCCCAGGATAGGCGACCAGATCTCACACGAGTGGTGAAACTTGATCCACCACTTTATGATGGTTCTATGGATCCCAAGATCTTTTCAGAATGGGTTATTGACATAGAGACTTATTTTGAGTGGTATCGTATGACGGAGGTCCAAAAGGTTCAGTTCGCCAAAATGAGATTGACTGGGCGAGTGAAAATCTTTTGGATAGATGAAGAACGTAGCCTAGAGAGGAATGGATGCCCTCCAATCACATTTTAGCTACACATGAAAGCCATATTAGAGGAGCAGTACATTCCCCCGCATTACCAGTCTCGTCTACGAGACGAGCTGACATCTCTACGCCAAGGGTCCAAATCAGTTTCGGATTACATAGCTGAGATGAAGGATCTTATGATAAGGTGCAACGTAGTAGAACACCCACGTGACACCTTATCCAAATTTAAGTGTGGACTAAGATCTGAGATCCGAGATGAGTTGATTCGATAGGGCCACTATTCCCTTCCTGAGATCATATCTATCGCCATCGATATCGAGGAGCACCAGAAGAGAACCTCTCGGTTACAATCTCAACCTAAAACGAATACTTCTTACAAGAAAGAATAACTGAAAGGTAAGGAGAGTACACCGAAGCCTACCTCGACCTACACCAGAGATCAGAACAGGAAGTCCCCCATGGGAACTGTGACCCCTTCATAGTTCCGATGTTATGAGTGCCAACAGATGCGCCATATTCTGAGAGATTGTCCCAAGAGGAAAGACACGTTAGTTATTCATGATGTGACTAAGGAGGATGAGCCTGTAGAAGAAGCGAGAGTCGAGAAGGACTCACACATTTTGAACGACGAAGTGTACGGTATGCCTAGTGATGAGGATATAGATCCCGTCGTTCTAGTAGTGAGATGTATGTTATATACGCCGCAAGAATCGGCCGGCTATTGGCGGACGAACATCTTCCAGGCCTACTTTAAGGTTGTGGAGAAAGTGTGTCGTTTAGTAGTGGATAGCTGGATTTGTATGAATTTGATAGCTGTGACAACTTTAGCCCGCCTGGGACTCACTGCTGAGCCGCACCCATAACCATTTCAGGTAGCTTGGGTTACCAAGACTACATTATCGGTGACTAGGAGATGTTTAGTGCCAATCACTATCTGTACGTATTCCGATAAGATATGGTGTGACTTTATGCCTATGGATGTGTGCCACATATTACTTGGGCGACCCTGGTTATACGACCGGGATGTCACTATACATAGCAGGTCCAACACTTGCTCCTTTCTACTGGACAGAAAGAGAGTAGTGTTGACTCCGGTGCGACCTAAAGCACCGCCATTCCGCGCGAGTAGTAGTGCGAAAGAATCTCTTCCTCCCACTGAAAGGAAGAAGACTCTTAGCATTATACGAGGTACAGAGTTCCATCGAGAGAGTTTTGATGGTGGATTTACTTATGCTTTAGTGGTTTTACAGGCATATGATTTATCAGAGGTATATGAGTCTACTCCTATACCTGCTAGGAGACTCTTAGAGGAGTTCCAGGATCTACACCCTGATGAGCCTCCAGCCGAGTTACCTACCATGAGGTGTATTTAGCATGCGATAGACCTTGTTCCTGGAGCTTCCCTCCCTCATCTACCGCATTACCGATTGAATCCTACCGCCCACGAGGAGTTGCAGAAGCAGATTGGAGAGTTATTAGATAGAGGCTTTATTTGCCATAGCCTTAGTCCTTGTGCGGTGCCTGCCCTCCTTGCCCCGAAAAAGGATGGTACATGGCGTATGTGCGTTGACAGTCGTGCTGTCAACAAGATCACAGTGAAATACTGATTCCCAATACCCCAGCTGGATGACATGTTGGACATGTTGACGAGTGGAAGACTTCCTTCAAGTCGAAGGATGGACTTTATGAGTGGCTTGTGATGCCCTTTGGGTTATCGAATGCCACTAGTACTTTCACCCGGATGATGACCCATGTATTCAGACCTTACATTGGGAAGTTCGTAGTAGTTTATTTTGATGAAATTTTGATCTATAGTCAGACCGAGAGTGAGCATTTGACTCACCTACGTACTATTTTCGAGCTCCTGCGAGCCAAGCGAATATACATCAATTTGAAGAAATGCGTTTTTATGTCTGAGTCTGTTATTTTTCTGGGATATATAGTAAGCTCCGCATGCATCACTATGGATCCCGAGAAAGTCCGACCGATCCGTGAGTGGACTACACCCCAGAACATTCACGATGTTCATAGTTTTCATGGGCTAGCCACCTTTTATCGTCGATTCATTAAGAACTTCAGTACTATTATGGCGCCTGTCACTGAGTGTACAAAGAAGGAAAATTTCTAGTGGACGTCATCGACAACTAGAGCCTTTGAAATCATCTAAGATAAGATGTCCACTGCACCTGTTTTAAGACTCCCTAACTTTAGTCACGTATTCGAGGTATCTTGTGATGCCTCTGTGGTTGGGATAGGAGGTGCACTTAGTCAAGAGGGTCACCCCATTGGATTTTTTAGTGAAAAGCTTTCAGGCTCGAAGCTAAATTATTCCAACTACGATCGCGAATTCTATGTGATTGTGCAGACGCTGCGTCACTGGTGGAATTATTTGTTGCCCAAGGAGTTGTTCTCCACTCCGATCATCAGGCGTTACGTTACATCAATTCGCAGCAAAAGTTGAACCCTCGACAGGCTAAGTGGGTATCATATTTGCAGTACACCTTCGTTCTCAAGCACTGCAAGGGAACGAAGAACCGGGTTTCCGACGCCCTTAGTCGAGTTACCTTCATATTATCACAGATGCGTACTCAGGTGATAGGATTTGAGCGTATCAAAGATGACTATTCTAGTTGTCCCAATTTTAGCGGAATTTATAATGCGATACACTCTGATCCCTTTCCCGATGAGACAGATTACCTCATTCGAGATGGATATTTGTTTTGTGGAACCCGTCTGTGTATTCCCCACACCACATTGCGAAACTTCATTATATGGGAATTACATGGCGGAGGTGTAGGTGGAAACTTTGGACAAGATAAGACGGTAGCCTTAGTAGAGGAGCGATTCTATTGGCCCGGGATGAAGCAGATTATCGCACAGATTGTTAGTAGCTGCCGCACTTGTCAGGTAGCGAAGGGCAATAAATAGCCCGCTGGATTATATACACCGTTACCGGTGACTAGTATTCCTTGGGATGATGTTAGCATGGACTTTGTTCTTGGATTGCCGTGCACTTTTAGAAAGCACGACTCCATTCTTGTAGTGGTCGATCGGTTTTCTAAAATGGCATATTTCATCCCCTGCAACAAAACCGACGACGCCTCTCATATTGCCCGAATTTATTATAAAGAGGTTGTCGCGCACCGAGGGATACCTAATACCATCGTTACCGATCGAGATGTCAAGTTCACCAGTTATATTTGGAAGTCACTCTAGAGACTATTAGGTACTAAACATCTATTTTCGACCGCCTATCATCCGCAGACCGACGGTCAAATTGAGGTTGTTAATAAATGTTTAGGAAATTTATTGCATTGTTTGGTAGGAGACCACCAGGGGAATTGGGATCTCATTCTTCCACACGCTTAGTTGGCCTATAATAATTCGAAGAATAGATCTACGGGTTTATCTCCCAATGAGGTTGTTCATGGTCACACTGCACGAGTGCCGCTAGATTTAGCACCACTGCCACCCACTTTTAGGACTAGCCAGTCTGCACATGACTATGCATTGCATTTGCATGACTTGCATAAAGAAATTGAGCGAAATTGCATTGTACTTATGATTTATACGCAACTCAAGCTAACAAGCATAAAAGAGCTACTAGTTTCAAAGTGGATGACTTGGTGATGGTTCGGCTAAATCTGGAATGGTTACCTTCGGGTACCGTAAAGAAGTTAATTAGCTGACGGTAGAACTGGACCCTTTAGAGTGGTCAAGTGGATTGGGCAAAATGCGTATGAACTTGAGATGCCTTCCATTTGGGGCGCAAATCTGATTTTTAACGTAGCCGATCTGACTTTATTCCACGATTACCCACATGAGTCTTTAGATTTTCCATTGCCTTCTCCTCCATTTGTTGCTTCTAGGTTGGGGAGTGCTAGTGAGGAGCCACATTCAGGACACACAGACACTCCTTCAGTTATTGACACACCATCTACAGTTCTACCATTTTCCACTGACAGTTTTCAGTTTGAGCATGAGAAACCAGGTGGTTCTTTCATATCAGCTCCCAGAGCCACTGACAGACTTCCACGACAGATCTTGGTTCCCAAGCAGATATTGGATGATGAGACATGGACCACTACTGATGGTGGTTTTCAGAGGTACCTGGTTCTTTGGCATGGCCGACCAGAGACCGAGACCAGTTGGGTCTTGGCTGAGGAGTTACATCACATGGATGTTGATCTTCTACAATACTACCGCTCGGAGCACTCACCAGTGATGAGTGATTTCGAGAGGGGGAGAGTTGGTGGAAACCATCACCGATTAGGTCGACGCAAAAGTGCCCGACGAAGCAACCGTCCGGACCCTTACCGACCCTAATTTATGGCATTTTCATTTCGTCATCTTTTTGCAATTTTGCAAGTTTGCAAGTTTTGTGAAACCTTATTTGTGTAAAGGTATATAAATATAAATATATATAAATATATATATAAATATATATATATATAATTACATATGAATATATATATATATATATATATATGTGTGTATTTATCTTTAGTAAGAAGGTAGCAGGCGCTTGCTTCTTCAAACCGACCCAACACGTCTTCTCCCGCAGTCCAACGCCATCTCCGCCACCCGACAAGAGCTGCTGCCACTTGTCCCAATTTCGTTGGCCAGCACGAGAGGGCAAACTATCGATGACGTGTGGTGCGGGCTTCACGAGCAACTGCCGACAAGTTTCCGCGTTTCCCCACATCGACCTCGATCGAGCCGTCATGATCGGTCTTCCAGCAACTGTCGACGTCGTGTACTGTTTCCTTTTTCTTTCAAAACCCTATAAAATGGGATTTGCTGTGTGATTCCCGTGGATGGAGATGAGGAATAGTCCTGTGTGAGAAGTGATTGTGTTTTCCGTTTTTTTTCTGAATCTATGTTTCCCTGTAGTTGGCGTTTATAAACATTTCAATGGTGTGTTGCTTCCATGATTAAAGTCCAGAAGTTATTCCTGATGTTGTGAGCTTGAGAGGGCTCTGTTGTTGCATTTTCTATTTCCTACTGAGACTCGAATGTTGATGGTGAACAGTTAAATTTTAATGTTAATATTTGGTATTGATTATAGTGATAGAATGAGTTAATTAGAGTGCTCGGTGAGGGCTAGTGAATAGAGGAAAGTTGCTTGTGAGATTTCGTGGATCCACTTGGAGTGAGTGATATCTTGTGCATCCACCTTGGGTGAGAGAGCGCGTGAGAAATTAGGTTGTTTAGTTTGTGGCCATTTACACTCGCGAGTGTTTGGGATTCCATGGAACCACTTAGTGTGAGAGTGAGCGAATTTATTCCGTGGTGCCCTTATGCGATAGCAGCCGACCTCAGAGCGGGAGATCAAAAGTGACGAGGAATTCCTCGCGGGATCGCCGTAGATTTTGGTTGCGGAAAGACGCCTCTTTCCGTGGGTAATTTGTTTCTTCCTCCTCCTTTGTGTGCATCAAAATTTTCTGTTTAGGATATTAGATTCAGTGTTGGGTTTTCGCCCGAATTTTGTCAGTGAATGCTACATCGAAAACTCCAAACGGAAACGTATTTGGAGTTCACGATTTCTGTTTACTACAACAAGGGGAACAGAATGAATGTTGCGAACATCCTTCCCCGGATTTAGAATTGAATCATATTTCAAGAAAATTCATTTTTAAACAAAAAAGTAATTTTATGCTTTTACTAAAATCTAGTTGCTTAATTTCTTAACGTACGTGCACGCTCGCTCAAATTTCAATTTTTATATTGCATGCATTTAGAGATTCCTAGAAGTAGCCGACAAGCGCATAAACCCTACGTTCCATCCTGCATTAATTTGGTATCGGAGCTAGGTTCCGAAATTTTTCTAAGTTTCGAAATACGTCCTACGTAGAATAGGAACCCCACATAGCATTTTAATTTTTCAAAAAAAAAAAAGAGAAGTTTTACTTTTAATTTTTTTTAAAAAGAATAACCATCCATTTTACTTGTCTGTTTGCATGCATCTCTGTAGTTGTAGGTTAGTGAGTATGAGTTCACCACATCACACTCCACCTGAACACCCTCAAGTGGTAAACTCTGAGATGCGTCGAGTTGAACGTGGCTAAGCGAGTCGTGTGAACGAAGGGACGGAACCACCAAAATGGTTTCTACCTTTCTCCCACCAAATGACAGCATTAACCGAGAGTGTCTATCAAGTGAGAGATGAGTTCGAAAACCTTAGTGTTAGGATGAATAGCTTAGAAGTACCTCCTCGATTTTCAATGCCACCTTCAATTCGAGATGAGCATTCTGTTCGCCCACAACACGAAGCACCACCACACTATGGAGAAAGGTCTACACTTAGGAGGAATCCTCTATTTGAGGAAGAGGGTCGACACACCATAGATAGGTTCGAGTTTGCGCGTGATCAGGGTGGGAATTTTCCAAGGAATTTTCCTGATCCCCAACGAGGGCATATATTACACATGCGAGAAAATTATCAGGAGAGGCCACATTATGACGTAGCGAGAGAAGAGCGTCCTCGAGACCATCATCGACCTATACCGACCATGCATCGTGATGATCGCCCTAGAGATTGGCATCGACCTCTGCCCCCACAGCGTCGAGACAATCGTGATCCTTACGATGATGATTACGACTATCCTCCCCGGGATAGGCGACCAGATCTCACACGAGTGGTGAAACTTGATCCACCACTTTATGATGGTTCTATGGATCCCAAGATCTTTTCAGATTGGGTTATTGATATAGAGACTTATTTTGAGTGGTATCATATGACGGAGGACCAAAAGGTTCAGTTCGCCAAAATGAGATTGACTGGTCGAGCGAAGATCTTTTGGATAGGTGAAGAACATAGCCTAGAGAGGAATGTACGCCCTCCCATCACATTTTGGACACACATGAAAGCCATATTAGAGGAGCAGTAGATTCCCCAGCATTACCAGTCTCATCTATGAGACGAGCTGACGTCTCTACGCTAAGGGTCCAAATCTGTTTCTGATTACTTAGCAGAGATGAAGGACCTTAAGATAAGGTGCAACGTAGTAGAACACCCACGTGACACCTTATCCAAATTTAAGTGTGGACTAAGATCTGAGATCCGAGATGAGTTGATTTAATATGGCCACTATTCCCTTCCTGAGATCATATCTATCGCTATCGATATCGAGGAGCACTAGAAGAGAACCTCCCGGTTCAAATCTCAACCTAAAACGAATACTTCTTACAGAAAAGAAGAACTAAAAGGTAAGGAGAGTACATTTAAGCCTACCTTGACCTACACCAGAGATCAGAACAGGAAGTCCCCCATGGGAAATGTGACCCTTTCACAGATCCAATGTTATGAGTGCAAATAGATGGGCCATATTTCGAGAGATTGTGCCAAGAGGAAAGGCACGTTAGTTATTCATGAGGTGACTGAGGAGGATGAGCCTATAGAAGAAGCGAGAATCGAGAAGGACTCACACATTTTGAACGACGAAGTGTAGGGTACGCCTAGTGATGAGGATATAGATCCCGACGTTCTAGTTGTGAGATGTATATTATCTACGCCTCAAGAATCAGCCGACTATTGGCGGATGAACATCTTCCAGGCCTACTTTAAAGCTGGGGAGAAAGTGTGTCGTTTAGTAGTGGATAGCGGGAGTTGTATGAATGTGATAGCTGAGACAGCTTTAGCCCGCATGGGACTCATTGCTGAGCCGCACCCATCCCCATTTCAGGTAGCTTGGGTTACCAAGACTACATTATCGGTGACTATGAGATGTTTAGTGCCAATCACTATCGGTACATATTCCGATAAGATCTGGTGTGACGTTATGCCTATGGATGTGTGCCACGTATTACTTGGGCGACCCTGGTTATACGACCGGGATGTCATTATACATGGTAGGTCCAACACTTGCTCCTTTCTACTGGACGAAAAGAGAGTAGTGTTGACCCCAGTGTGACCTAAAGCACCGCCATTCCATGCGAGTAGTAGTGCGAAAGAATCTCTTCCTCCCACTGAAAGGAAGAAGACACTTAGCATTATACGAGGTACTGAGTTCCATCAAGAGAGTTTTGATGGTGGATTTATTTATGCCTTAGTGGTTTTACAGGCATCTGATTTATCAGAGATATATGAGTCTACTCCTATACCTGCTAGGAGACTCTTAGAGGAGTTCCAGGATCTACACCCTGATGAGCTTCCAGCTGAGTTACCTCCCATGAGGTGTATTTAGCATGCGATAGGCCGTGTTCCTAGAGCTTCCCTCCCTCATCTACCATATTACCGATTGAATCCTACCGCCCACGAGGAGTTGCAGAAGAAAATTGGAGAGTTATTAGATAGAGGCTTTATTCGCCATAGCCTTAGTCCTTGTGCGGTGCCTTCCCTCCTTCCCCGAAAAAGGATGGTACCTAGCGTATGTAGGTTGATAGTCATGTTGTCAACAAGATCACAGTGAAATACCGATTCTCAATACCCCGGCTGGATGACATGTTTTACATGTTGACTGGGGCTACAATCTTCTCTAAGATCGACCTTCGTAGTGGTTATCATCAGATCCGTATACGCGAAGGAGACGAGTGGAAGACTGCCTTCAAGTCGAAGGATGGACTTTATGAGTGGCTTGTGATGCCCTTTGGGTTGTCCAATGCCCCTTGTACTTTCGCTCGGATGATGACCAATGTCTTCAGACCTTACATTGGGAAGTTCGTAGTAGTTTATTTCAACGACATTTTGATCTATAGTCAGACCGAGAATGAGCATTTGTGTTAGGAAAATGATTTCTCTTAACCCATGAAAATGAGTTGAATATGTTTTCTAAGAAAGAAAAATCAAGGTTAAGTAAATATGCATCGAATAGTATTCGACGCAACGTCGAAGTGGTGTCGACGTTCCTTTCAGAATGAGTCGAAGTAACTTTAAGAAGAATTCGACGTATCCTATGTCGACGTAGCTCTGACTTCGAGTCGACGCATCTTGAGAAGTCGACGCACCTTTGTCGACGCACCTTCCTTATTCTTCTCTTGACGTCCAGCCAGGACGAATTCGAAGCTTACGTCGAATAGTAATCGACGCACGTTGATTTCTATGTTTAATTCAAAAATCGTCAGATCTCTTTCCTTCTTTTATAGATCTGATTTATATGGAATCAATTTATTCTTTATAGCCATTCTGAATCATTCTTTTCCTCTAATAGATTCTTGGATAATTTGATTAAAACCATTATGGACATTATTTGAAATCAGAATGAATTCTTTCCTTCTATTGATATAATTATTATGGAAATATTTCTATCATTCTATTTCTCTGTCTGCTAATCAATTATCCTCCTATAGTATTATTTGAATGGACAGAGCTATAAAATAACAAGGAGGTCGGCAGAGAATACAAAACAAGTGATCCACCATTCTACATTTGAAAAAGAGGAAGAGCTCCCAAGTAAAACGAGAGAGAATTGAGAAATAGTCCTGCAGCAACCATCAAGCTTCCATCTTCTCCTGCTTCTGAAGCCATTATGCTGCAAACTCTGACAGCTCTCACTAAAAGAGAGAAAAGCTACAAATCTCCTTCTCACTATAGAAGATATTTCATTCACTACTTCTTGTGCTTCCAATCTTCTTGCTAGGAAGAAGATTCCTTCTTGTCTTTATATTATTTCTCTTTCTTCTTTACATTCATTTCACTCTAAAATACTGTAAAAGAGTTTTTAGAATCTCTCTTCAAAAAATTCAGTTGTACTGGTTCTAAGAGTCTCCTTATCAAAAGACTCAGGGTGGTTCTAAGAGTCTCCTTATCAAAAGACTCAGTGCAAGATAGTGAATTCCTACCAAAGGGGGTAGAAGAGTGGACTACCCAAAGTTTGGGGAACCACTATATTTCCTTGTGTTGTGCTGTGATTTGTTTTCTTGCATTTACTTTCTTTACTTGCTTAATTCTTGTAGGTGTGTGGGAAGCCTTAATCTGTGATCACTACATATATATATATAATTGCACAAAATATTTTAAATCTCTATTCACCCCCCCTCTAGAGAATTCTAGTGAGGTCAACTGTGCACTTTCAATTGGTATCAGAGCTAGGTTGATCTAAAAAGGTTAACTCCTTGATCAAAAAGATCCTACCTCTTATTTTTATATATATATATTTCTAAAAAATTATTTTTCACATGGCACAAATCAAAGATTATGCTTCCACCAGACCACCAATGTGCAATCTTGAAAAGTTTGCAGTTTGGAAAACAAGAATTAGGATTTATATGAATTCTATTGATGAAGAATTATTTAATGTTATCTTGACAGGTCCTCCCAAGCCTTATAGAAAAGACTCAAGTGGTGAAGTGACTCAAACACTTATCTCAAAGGCTGAGTGGACAGTTGAAGAGAAGAAGGCAGGAACATGTGATGCAAAAGCTGTAAATATTCTGGTCTCAACCCTCTCTAATGAAATCTTTCAAAGGGTTGTTGATTGTGAATCAGCCAAAGAAATTTGGGAGGCTCTCATAAAGATGGTAGAAGGAAGTGCTGATGAAAGGAAAGATAGGAAGGCTCTATTGATCTCTCAATATGAGAACTTCCAAAAGAAGAATGAAGAAAGCATCTCTGAGATGTATGACTGATTCAGTCTGATCATCAATCAACTAAGGGACTTGGATAGAGAAATCTCTCTCACTGAGATCAATGACAAATTGCTGATGAGTCTCCCAAGTTCATGGGACTCAAGGATATGGGAAATAAGAGACACAAGAGGACAAAGGGAAATTTCAACAGATGCTCTCTTAGGAAAACTCAGATCCTATGAGCAACTGCTGAAAACCAGAGAAGAGAAGAAGAGAAGAGAAAACACACCAACTTCTTCAAAAGACAGGAACATTGCATTAAAAGCAACAGAAGAAGGAAGCTCTGTCACTGAAGAAGAACTATTCAGTTTCCTGGCCAGAAAAATTCAAGAAATGGGTCAGGACAGATGGATCAAGAAGGAGAGAGTCAAAACCAAGGTATGACAAAACTCCTACTAAAGAAATTATTTGTTATTCTTGCAGGAAACCTGGACATATTGCCCCAGAATGTCCAGAAAATGCTGAGACAAAGAAAGATCTGAAAAAGAAAGATCTTAAGAAAAAGGTGAAGAAGAAAGAAAGAGGCTTTATTGCAGAAGCCTGGAGTGAAACAGACTCTGAGGACAGCTCCTCTTCTAAGAGTGACAATGAAGAGCCTAAGCAAGAAGACCTATGCTTAATGGCACTTGAAGGCTCAAAGAAAGATGATGGTACCAAATCATGGAGTGAGACAGGATTAGAAGAAAGCATATCTTCTGAAGATGAAAGAGAAAATAGCCTTATTCTCATAGAGGAATCTGAGGATAAGGATAAGGTAAGCATTATTGATGAAATAGATTTTCAAAGTGATAATTTCAGAAATGATTTTATGGGAATGTGTCTAGATCAACTAAAAGCTAAACAAGAAATTAAGGATCTAAAAGAACAAATTAATATGGCTAAAAACCAGAGAAATAAAGAAGTTAAATGCTCTAAAAACTATGAATTAAGGGCTAACATCATAGAAAAGGAGGTAGAAAGAGCTAGAATAGAAAACCAGCTCCTTAAGGATAAGGTATCCCAGGCAAAAGCGTTTGAAGAATCAATAAAAATGAGAAGCCAAACTCTCAAGGAAATCACTGAACAACAAAAAAGGAGACATAAAAATCTTGGTCTAGGGGCTGATCCCTCAACCAGCCAAATTCCATCCAACAAACCTGCTTGGATGATCCTTGTAAAATTCACCAAACCTTGCAAATCAAACCAAGAAAAAGACTCACTAAATAAGGAAGAAGACTCCCTCACGGAAATAAAACAATTTGATGAAACATCATATTATTCAGCTGATGACTCTCAAACTTCATCTGAAGAAGCAACTAAGCCAAAAGAAACAATACATAAAAGAGCCAAATCTGAAAAAGGGAAAAAGAAAATTTATGAAGATACAGTTGCGTCGACTTCATATTGACATATGAATGATAGTGCGTCAAATTCTACTCGACGCAATCTCTCAGATGCCTCGACCTCAACTCTACGCTTGAATAAAAGTACGTCGACATCAAATCGACGCAACTTTGTTCATGCATCGATACCAGATCAATGCTATCTGGAGAAAGCACCGAATATAAATCAACGTAACTATCAACATACGTCGAATAGATATCTACGCATAAGAACTCAGAGCAACTTAAATGCCTATCCTCCAAAAACCTTCCATCTTAACCCCTATTCAGGACCCATTCATCCTAATCATAATTTCTATCCTAATCAACACCTCTATCCTAACCAAACTTTCTATCCTAATCAACACTTCTATCCCTCTCTAAACTCAAATTCTCACAACACTAAGATAATCAAGTGCTACATATGTAACAAAACTGGCCACATTGCCAAACAATGTTGGCACAATCAATCAATCTATCTGTGAAAATTAGTCCAAGACTAACTTAGAAACCATTAGGATTAGGAAGAGATAAAAAGAAATAAACACCTAGAATTTTTCAGGAAAATTAAAAGTCACGTCGACTTCTAATCAACGCACCGTCGATGACTCAACTCAATAAGTAAAATCGACGCATGCGTCGATTACAATCGACGCATACGTCGATACGAATCCCTAGCATCTTAACGTGGGCTGTATCGACGCTTACATCGAATTCCACTCGACGTAACGTCGATTTCATGAAAATGAGCGGCAATACTAAAATATTTTCGGTCACATCCACTGAAGTACCGAATAAGCCTCGAATATTGTCGCATTTCGACGTTTCACCTGACTTAAAAAGGCTCTTCAGTTAGAAATCTTCACTACTCTGCATCCTTCATCCTTCTTGCTCCTCAGTCCAGCCGATTTCTTCCTCTCTCTCTCACTAGCCTAAAATGGCTCCCAAGATCAACTCTGGTTTCGACATTGACCTTGAATCTTTCCAAGCCGCCATAGAAAACTATAAGAGCATCATTGCTCTGTTCACTGAAGCTGGACTAGATAAGCTCATCTCCACAAGATGCAAGCTCCTGGAAACAGAGCTCACAGAGCTGATGACTCATGTTCAGATATCTGAACAAGGAGAAATCCAAGGAACAATCCATGAGACACCTGTCTCAATATCTGCAGAACACATTAGGACAACCTTTGATCTTCCATCAGGTACACCCTAATATTATCTTTGTTCAAAGCAAATAGGGAAAGAAAATCAGCTTCTAAAGAATAACTAAATAAGTCTTCATCACTCCCTTATTAGGTGATGAATCTATAGACCTCACACCTGATGAAATCAAGCATCTGCTAACCACCATGAAGTTTTCAAAAGATAGACCAATCCATCTAAAGAAAATAGACTTTTCAGAGGAGTACAGACTGCTAGCAGATATAGTAGGAAAAATCCTGCTATGCAAGACCTCAGCCCATGATGTAGTGCCCAAGCAGCAACTGAATATCATGGGGGCCCTGGTGCTGAAGAAGAAGGTGGACTGGGCTACATGCTTGCTCAAGATGATAAGCTCTAAATACTCACACAAAGAAAATGCATATATGAGGATTATGAGTCAAGTACTCTTCCACTCCTTCCCTGACCTATGTAGGTCAAAAGGAATCCCTATTCCTCCAAGGAAAAGGATGTCAATAGCTCTATTCTCCAAATGGACCAGGCAAATCCCTAAGCCTGGTTCCATTCCTGAAAAGACTCCATCTCCTCCTAACTCTCCTGTTCATCCATCTCCTCCTCCTCCTACTCAAAGAGACAATCCTTCTCTACCACCATCATCTACTCCACTAGTCTCTACCACTCTCACAACCCCTCCTCTACCTACATCTTCTCAAACACCTGCTCAAACAGCAGTTTCTCCATCTCTTCCTCCTCATACTTTCTCATCCTCTCCACCTCCTCTATCACCCATACCTCATATATCAACTAACTTCTCTCCAGCTTCATCACCACCTCCACCACTCTCTCCTCATCACCAACCACAACATGAACCATCTTCATCCACTGAAGCTCTCCTCACTCAGTGTATTGCATCAGCAACTCAAACATTCCAAGCAATGCTGGATGAGCACTGCTCCCAAATTCATTCCTCCATCCTACGTATGCACACCCAAATAGATGGGGTCAGTGCCTCTGTGCAAAGTCTAAAGACCTCTCTCTCTTCCTCTAAAGTAACCAGGTCTTTCTTAACCTCCTTGGCCAAGAAGGTCAAGAAGGGGGAGAAGCTAGATGAAGTGCAGCCCTCCACTCCTAAATCTCTCTCCCACAAGTCAATTGGAAATGAGAGAGTACCTGAGCTACATATTGAAGAACAAACAATAGAGGTACTCAATATAGCAAGAGAGGCTGCAAGTCAAGTGGTACTATTATAAGGGGAGGCAAGCAGGGCAGAAAAATGAAGCTGAAAAGGAAGATGTGGCAGATGGTGAGAAAAATAAAGAAGCTGAAACTCAGGGGGAGCTAGATACTGTGATAGGTGAAATAGGAGCTCAGGTGCCAGGTACTGCTATGACTGAAGCTGGAACTGAAGAAGAAACTGAAGAGGCAGAAGTAGAAGCAACCAAGGAAGTTCCATCCCAGGGGGAGCAAACTGATGTAACTCAGGGGGAGCTGAGTGAACTACTTGGTGCTGAGAAGGAGCAACCCCCCTCTCTTAAAACAGTTGTATTCACTAGAAAAAGGAAGACTCCTCCTACCCCTCCTGAAATGCCTTAAAAACAATGACTGATATATTTATGGTTGAATACTGATTGATCTGAACATGAAGTTTGTTTATAAGATTTCCTTTTCTAATTTTTCTTCTACTTACTTAAATGCTTTGCTGTGATTGATCAATATGCTGATACAATTTCTCTCTAAATAGGGTTAAGACAAATAGGGGGAGATTGTTGGGAAAATGATTTCTCTTAACCCCTGAAAATGAGTTGAATATGTTTTCTAAGAAAGAAAAATCAAGGTTAAGTAAATATGCGTCGAATAGTATTCGATGCAACGTCGAAGTGGTATCGACGTTCGTTTCAGAATGAGTCGAAGTAACTTTAAGATGAATTCGACGTATCCTATGTCGACGTAGCTCTGACTTCGAGTCGACGCATCTTGAGAAGTCGACGCACCTTAGTCGACGCACCTTCCTTATTCTTCTCTCGACGTCCATCCAGGACGAATTCGACGCTTACGTCGAATAGTAATCGACGCACGTCGATTTCTATGTTTAATTCAAAAATCGCCAGATCTCTTTCCTTCTTTTATAGATCTGATTTATATGGAAACAATTTATTCTTTATAGCCGTTCTGAATCATTCTTTTCCTCTAATAGATTCTTGGCTAATTTGATTAAAACCATTATGGACATTATTTGAAATCAGAATGAATTCTTTCCTTCTATTGATATAATTATTATGGAAATATTTCTATCTTTCTATTTCTCTGTCTGCTAATCAATTATCCTCCTGTAGTATTATTTGAATGGACAGAGCTATAAAATAACAAGGAGGTCGGCAGAGAATACAAAACAAGTGATCCACCATTCTACATTTGAAAAAGAGGAAGAGCTCCCAAGTAAAAAGAGAGAGAATTGAGAAATAGTCCTGCAGTAACCATCAAGCTTCCATCTTCTCCTGCTTCTGAAGCCATTCTGCTGCAAACTCTAATAGCTCTCACTAAAAGAGAGAAAAGCTACAAATCTCCTTCTCACTATAGAAGATATTTCATTCACTACTTCTTGTGCTTCCAATCTTCTTGCTAGGAAGAAGATTCCTTCTTGTCTTTATATTATTTCTCTTTCTTCTTTACATTCATTTCACTCTAAAATACTGTAAAAGAGTTTTTAGAATCTCTCTTCAAAAAATTCAGTTGTACTGGTTCTAAGAGTCTCCTTATCAAAAGACTCAGGGTGGTTCTAAGAGTCTTCTTATCAAAAGACTCAGTGCAAGATAGTGAATTCCTACCAAAGGGGGTAGAAGAGTGGACTACCCAAAGTTTGGGGAACCACTATATTTCCTTGTGTTGTGCTGTGATTTGTTTTCTTGCATTTACTTTCTTTACTTGCTTAATTCTTGTTGGTGTGTGGGAAGCCTTAATCTGTGATCACTACACATATATATAATTGCACAAAATATTTTAAATCTCTATTCACCCCCCCTCTAGAGAATTCTAGTGAGGTCAACTGTGCACTTTCAATTTGACTCACCTACGTACTATTTTCGAGCTCCCGCGAGCCGAGCGACTATACATAAATTTGAAGAAATGCATTTTTATGGCTAAGTCTGTTATTTTTCTGGGATATATAGTGAGCTCCGCAGGCATCACTATGGATCCCGAGAAAGTCCGAGCGATCTGTGAGTGGCCTGCACCCCAGAACATTCACGATGTTTGTAGTTTTCATGGGCTAGCCACCTTTTATCATCGATTCATTAAGAACTTTAATACTATTATGGCGCCAGTCACTGAGTGTAAGAAGAAGGGAAATTTCTAGTGGACGTCATCGACATCTAGAGCCTTTGAGATCATCATAGATAAGATGTCCACTGCACCTGTTTTAAGACTCCCTGACTTTAGTCACGTATTCGAGGTATCTTGTGATGCCTCTGGGGTTGGGATAGGAGGTGTACTTAGTAAGTGAGTCACCCCGTTGGATTTTTTAGAGAAAAGGTTTCAGGCCCGAAGCTGAATTATTCCAACTACGAGCGTGAATTCTATGCGATTGTGCAGACGTTGCGACACTGGAGGCATTATTTGTTGCCCAAGGAGTTTGTCCTCCAATCTGATCATCAGGCGTTACGTTACATCAATTCACATCAAAAGTTGAACCCTCGACAGGCTAAGTGGGTATCATATTTGCAGGAGTACACCTTCGTTCTTAAGCACTGCAAGGGAACGGAGAACCGGGTTGCCGACGCCCTTAGTCGAGTCACCTCGTAATATCATAGATGCGTACTTAGGTGATAGGATTTGAGCGTATCAAAGATGACTAATCTACTTGTCCCGATTTTAGAAGAATTTATGATGCAATACACTATGATCCCTTTCACGATGAGACAAATTACCTCATTTGAGCCGAATATTTGTTTCATGGAACTCGTCTGTATTCCCAGCACCTCGTTGCGAAAATTCATTGTATGGGAATTACATGGCGGACGCTTAGGTGGACACTTTGGACGAGATAAGACGGTAGCCTTAGTAGAGTAGCGATTCTATTAGCCCGGAATGAAGCGGATTATCGCACAGATTGTTAGTAGCTTCCGCACTTGTCAGGTAGCGAAGGACAATTAATAGTCTGCTGAATTATATACACCATTACCGGTGCCTAGTATTCCTTGGGATGATGTTAGCATGGACTTTGTGCTTGGATTGCCGCGCACTTTAGGAAGCACGACTCCATTCTTGTAGTGGTCGATCGATTTTCTAAAATGGCGTATTTCATCCCCTGCAACAAAACCGACGACGCCTCTCATATTGCCCGAATTTATTATAAAGAGGTTGTCGCGCTCCGAGGGATACCTAAGACTATCGTTACCGATCGAGATGTCAAGTTCACCAGTTATTTTTGGAAGTCACTCTGGAGACTATTAGCTACCAAACATCTATTTTCAACCACCTTTCATCCGCAGACCGACAGTCAAACTGAGGTTGTTAATAGAAGTTTAGGAAATTAATTGCGTTGTTTGGTAGGAGACCACCATGGGAAGTGGGATCTCATTCTTCCCCGCGCTCAATTGGCCTATAATAATTCGAAGAATAGATCTACGGGTTTATCTCCCAATGAGGTTGTTCATGGTCACACTACACGAGTGCCGCTAGATTTAGCCCCACTGCCACCCACTTTTAGGACTAGCCAGTTTGCACATGACTATGCATTGCATTTGCATGACTTGCAAAAGAAATTGAGCGGAAATTGCATTGTACTTATGATTTATACGCAACCCAAGCTAGCAAGCATAAAAGAGCTACTAGTTTCAAAGTGGATGACTTGGTGATGGTTCGGCTAAATCCGGAACGGTTACCTTTGGGTACTGTATAGAAGTTAGCTGACCATTGAACTAGACCCTTTAGAGTGGTCAAGCGGATTGGGCAAAATGCGTATGAACTTGAGGTGCCTTCCGTTTGGGGCGCAAATCCGGTTTTGAACGTAGCCGATCTGACTTTATTCCACGATTACCTGTGAAATTTTCCAAGATCTACGAGTGAGCAGGAATAGTATAACTCAAAGTTCAAGCCAACAACCAGAAGCACATGAAAAACAACTTCAATCTTTATTGATGCTAGCAGAAAACTTCATTACAAGGCGAGGTATAAATGACGAGACATGATTTCGCCAATACACTAAAAACAGGAGAGAAAATACAACTGAATGATAACCAGCGGTCTGCCTTCCTGAGACCGCCTGACCGCCTGACCTGACATCTCGCTCGACTAGAAGACGAGACTGCCCGAACTGCCTGCCAGCGACTTGAACAACACCAACTGAGAACCCGCGATCTGCCACTGATTCTCCCGAACTCCAGCAACTCGCACTGCAAGCTGCGAGACCGCCTGAACACCTTCAGAAAAGGAGATGACCGCTGCTGCTCGCACAATCCGCAGAAGCTGCACAAAAGAAGTTCAATCAGCAAGACCGACCAGTCACAAGAAATGAGACCGCAAGAACTAGCCGCGAGTTCTGGTTACACTTGGTGTGATGTTTTTGCTGCTACAGTGGCTCCTATTTATAGGCGTGAGACCTGATCCAGTCACCACCCTATGAGATAGGATTACCACCCCCTTGATCGCGCGACCAGACCGGTCAACCCGCGCGATCAGCAAAAGAACCTCCTGCTTAGTGTGCTCATCGACTTCAACAGAAGCCGCGCGATCATGACAACTCACCCGGTCACGACGCTCACCACTTGTGTTCGCCACCCGACCTCCTCCATAGACCGTGAACACACCAGGTCGACTAGGGCAACAGCCTGCCAAGTTGACCAAACACCTGTGACCGCATATACCAGCAGATCGCCGAAAGACCAGCCATGTGAACACACACCGGAGACCACGCGACTAAGAAGACCTTGGTCCACGTGCACCACAAATAAATCGGACAATCACCAGACCGGGATGCCCCACACCACGCGATCACAAGCACCCGATCACGAAGTAACTCCAGCTCGCAACGCGGTCACACGACCAGACCGCGCGGCCTCACCTCGGCACCCTTGGACAGAAGGACGACGGTCACACCGAATAGCCAACGGCTAGACCAGAGAGGTCAGACTGCCAGAGGAGACCGCAAGACCGTGTGGTCAGACCAGAGCGCGTGGTCTCCCCCCCAGACCGCCAACTCTACAACTTTCACTTCAACATTTTCAACACTCCCCCATAAAGTGGGAAGTTGAAAACAGCCCAAGTAAACTCCTTAGCCGAGTGAACGGCCGCTTCGCTAGCGCCTTTGTGAAGATGTCAGTAATGTTGTCCTGACTCCGAACATGCTCGACCGAAAGAGACCCCTCCAGCACCTTCTCACGAATGAAATGATGCTCGATCTCGATATGCTTGGTCCTCGCGTGACAAACTGGATTAGTAACCAGTTTGAGAGCACTCTCATTGTCGCCATGGAGCAGAGTCGGACCCCGAACCTCCTTATGGACATCTCCAACCAACCTCCTAAGCCAAATGGCTTCTTGAGCTGCCAAGGCCGAAGCCTTGTATTCCGCTTCCGTGGTTGAGACAGACACGGAATCCTGCTTCTTGCTGCACCAAGATATAGCCGTGGGGCCCACCATGAAGACATATCCAGATGTCGACATCTGATCATCCGAATCTCCCCCATAATCAGTATCCATGTATCCATGCACCTCGAAGCCCGCATCCCTCCTGTAAAGGAGACCCATATCCGAAGTCGCCTTGACATACTTCAATATATTCTTGGTTGCTAAAAGATGAGGCATCCGTGGTTCCGCCATATACCGACTCACCCTGCCAACTGCATATGCAATATCCGGCCTGGTAATCGTCAGATAGATCAATCTCCCAACTAGATCCCGGAACACCAGCGGATCTTCCAGTATCCTCCCCTCATCCTTGCAAAGTTTCATGGCCTTTTCCAGAGGTGTGGAAATGCACTTCCCTTCCTTCATGCCGAACCGCTCCACGATTCGCTCCGCATATCCAGCCTGGGACACCAGCACTCCACTTCCCTTCCTCTGCACTTCGAGTCCAAGGAAATGGTGCAACTCACCTAAGTCCTTCATCTCGAACCTGATAGATAGCTCGACCCGAAGCCTTGCTACCTCTTCCTTCGAATTCCCCGTCACGATCATATCGTCGACGTAAAGCAGCACGATGACTTGAAGCTCCCCGCTCTTCTTGACGAACAAGCTTGAGTCTGAGTCTGAAGCACCAAACCCACAGAATAGGAGATATTCTGCTATCTTTCCATACCATGCCCTCGCCGCTTGCTTCAACCCATACATGGCCTTCTTCAGCTTGCAGACATGCTCCAGAAAATCTTCAGATACGAAGCCTGGCAGCTGGACCATGAAGATGTCATTGTCAATCTCGCCGTAAAAGAATGCATTCTTTACGTCGAGCTGCCAAATCTCCCACCCCCAACACGCCGCCAAGGCAATCACAACCCGAACTGAAGTCATTTTTGCCACCGGACTGAAAATCTCTCCATAGTCTTCACCGTATTGCTGCGAGAATCCCCGAGCCACAAGGCGAGCCTTGTATCGCTCGATACTGCCGTCAGCTTTCTTCTTGAGCTTGTAGACCCATTTGCATGTCACAGGGTGATACCATTGGGATTGGGCACCAGAGACCAAGTCTCATTCGTCTCAAGAGCACTCATCTCTTTCTGCATAGCTGAATCCCACTGTTCCACGCCTTTGGCCTTTTCAAAGCTCGACGGCTCCCTCTCATCCAAGGGACCAGCAAAGAAACACGAGACAAAGCTCACCATATTTCCTCCTGTATAGCGATCAGGGGCAATGATAGTTTGCTTCGATCTCCGCAACGCCTTCCCCTGACTCGCAGTATCTTCAGCTGCTTCTTCCCCAGCTACCCTTCCAGACGAACTCGGAGCATGGCTCCCCTGCTTCCTGATCCAGAAGCCTCCGCCTCAGAACTAGATATTGATGGACCACCTGGTGACACAGGCAGCTCCACCTGAAGATTTCTACAGCTTTCTCTGCTCCTCCACCCTGCTTTTTGGTAGCTCAACACCAGAACTTCCCTTGTAGGACGTCACCTCGTCGAACACGACGTCGCTGTTCATCCAAAAGATCGCGATGCCGAACTTTTCTGGGTTAGCAAAGCCGCACGGTCAGCTTGGGAGATCGCGCGGTATGTGAGGTCACGCGGTCTGAATCCTCTTCTTCACATAACAAACATTTTGCCTCTTCTTTGCCTAAAAGCTTCGGGCAGCCCGTATTCTCCGAAAGCTACCCGTTTGGGCAGCTCTCACGTCTATAAATAGGGGGGTGAAGCCCTCAAGAAAGGTACCGTGGAAGGCTTTTCAAAACAGATCGATTAATCAAGCGGTCTCAATTTCAGCTCGAATCTCCTCTCTTAGTCCGGTCTGTTCCCCAACCTCTTTTTGTATTCTAATCATTTTCTATCACTAGAATATTTCTTGCAGCCAAGCGTCAAAAGCGATAACAATCAGCAGGAATCCCATAACAATAGTCTTCACTGATCGTTCGATAACATCACTCCCGATATTCACCGGGGACCAAGTAACTGGAAATCCACAGTTCGCTCATCTTCATAACCCAACTAACGAAGAGGGCATTTTTTGCATCAACAGAACGAAACACACAACCTTCAGATTTGGATTTACAGTGATGTCTAGCAGTCAACAATGTCAGACCGGGAGTTGCGGAATCAACCCAGAGGAAGTCATCCTGATGCAGGCCGTGCGGCATCCGAAAATCTAGAAATCTGTTTTAAACGAGCCCTCGAACAAACTCGACAAGAGTTTGCTCGAGCACAGCACGAGACCGCTCAACAGATGGAGGCAATGGGAAAAGCTCTAGAGATAATTTCCCAGCATTTAGCTCCTCGTGTCGCTGATATCGCCACACCGACAGTTGCACAAGCAACTTACGAACAAGTTTCAGACCGTGCGGTCCTCGAACCTGCTACACCTCCGCGATCACAAGGGGACGAGCTTGCCGCTCGACAAGAGTTTTTTCAAGCTGCTGCCCGGGGAAGTCCGGCCTGAGTGTTAAATTTCCAGGAGGGTGTCATTTCCCGCCCCGTTGAATTATCGGAAGAATCATCCCCATTCATAGAACAAGTTAGGTGGGAGCCTGTTCCGATGGGTTTCCGAGAGCCTAGACTCCCAGTATATATCGGAAAGGATGATCCGATTTCTCATTTGCAAGCTTTTGAAGCTGCCGTCTCAATGAGAACCTTGTCGGAGGCTCTTCGTTGTAAATTGTTTGTGACTTCCCTCGGAGGAGAGGCTAGAGAATGGTTTTTTCAGCCTCCCGTCAAGATCTGTTGCTAACTTTGCAGACCTAAGGAGAGAGTTTCTCCTAAGATTTGCTACCTCGAGAAAACGGAAGAGTGGACCCGCAGCTCTCTTCAAGATCAAACAAGGGGAAAATGAAACGATAGCTCATTCTGTTGCTCGATTTCAAGAGGAAATCTTAAACATCTGAGATGTCGGTCCCATCCTCCATCAAGTTGCATTCATAAATGCCTTACACGAAGGCCCCCTAAAATTAAAAGTTACCACCAAGGAACCTAATTCCTATCAGGAGCTGATCACAATTGTGAATAGGTTTATTGAGGGTGAAATTTGTAATCCAGAATATGTCTCATATCTCTCTAGTATGGCCTACCAGGGCACAAACAACTTCTCCTCTTCGAACCCGCAACATCATCAAAAGACAACCCGCCAAGAATATCAACCTCCCGTTTTCCGGGGAAAAAATTTCCGTCATCATCGCCCAAACAACAACCAACAACAATTCACCCAATGGAAACAACCAGCCCAGACTCAGCAGATAACCTATTTCCCTCTCTTACCTCTTCAAACAAACCCACCTAAACAATCTTTTAACAATTCACAAGAATGTTTTGCAGATCTTCCCCTTCCAATTTCAGAAATTTTGGCAATCATTGATAGGCAGCCCTTCTTCAAGAGGCCAGCCCCAATGAAATCTGACGTTAAATTCAGAAATCAAAGGCTCTATTGTGAGTTCCACAAAGAAAGAGGACATCAAACTGAAAACTGCAGAGCGCTCAGATTTTTAATCGAAAAACTCCTCAAGGAAGGGAAGCTTCAAGATCTAATCAACAAAAAAGTGGAAGATCAAACAAAGAAGGCAAAGACCGTCGCTGAGGTCGGTTGGGAATGCCAGGAGGTAGAAGATGCTGGGCTCTTTGGTAGCATCCATATCGGTTGTGAATGCGTAGAGGCGGATGACGAAGGAGAAAATGGTATGCTTTTCTGCATACATAGAGGTGCTGGACTTGAATCCCCCAAAAAGTCTAGTATGGCCAGAATCTTCAGGGAAGAAGTCTCTGTCGCCACTACCTCCACTCCAGTTCCAGAGGTAGTCATCTTCAGCAAAGAAGATCTTCCACCTCACGGGAATCCCTTTAATGATGCTCTTGTAATCAAGGCTGTGATAGAAAATTTCACAGTCGAGAGGGTCCTGGTGGATACTGGCAGCTCGGTTAATCTACTATTCAAATCAACCTTCGAGGCTTTAAAAACCAGGAAGAAGATGCTTCCTACTGAAGGGCCTCTTTATGGTTTCTCGGGGGAGAAAAAAGAAGTCGAAGGAAGAGTATCACTGACCGTGATGATGGGAGGAATTATCAAACAAGCTGAATTCGTCATAGTAGACGCTCCTAGCAGCTACTACGCTATTTTTGGCAGACCCCTCCTTAATCAATACAGAGCGATAGTTTCTACTTTCCACCTCGCGCTAAAAGTCTCTGCCCAGGGAAAGCAATTCAGGGATAGGAGCGACCCCAAGATGGCTCGAGAATGTTACGTCAGAACAGTCAGTTTCATCGACATAAGTGCTCAGTTGGGAATCAAAGAGAAAGTACTAGTGCCTCTGAGTTCAGAATAAGGGGATTGCGATGCTTAACTTTGAACTCGCTTGTTAACAAATAACGATTCTGTTGTTTTCAACAAATAAACCTCCTTAAATTTCTTCAAAACTTAAAGTTTGTAACCAAACGTGTTCTGATAAAATGCATCTTTTCTCCATTTCGTTTATTCGCTATTACTTCATTTAACCTAAACTAATTTCTAGTCCACCGTTGTTTATTTTAATACTGTTTTTTAAAAGCATTGGCTACTTTTTTTTTATCATACAAATATCCTCAGGACAGAAATGACAGCTTCGGAAGAATTCATTCTAGAGGATCATGAAGACAAGATCAAAAATAGAGTCGAGGGAACTCATTTAGAACTTGCTCAAGGTATCCAGCTTGTTCCGCTTGAAGAAGATAAGGATAAGGGACTCTCAATTAATGCAGAACTTTCTGAAATAGAAAAAAGAGAATTGATAACTTGTCTGTTCAGAAATCTCGATATATTCGCTTGGTCCGCAAATGATATGCCAGGGATGGACCCTGATATAGCCTATCATCACTTAAATATAGATCCAGCTTTTAAGCCGGTCGTACAGAGAAAACGAGCAGTAGCGGATACTCTAGCTGAACCAATTAGAGAAGAAGTTCAAAAACTTCTCAAAGCTGGTTTCATCCAGGAAGTACAATATCCAGATTGGGTTTCAAACGTAGTTATGGTAAAAAAGCCTGGCGGCAAGTGGAGGATGTGTGTAGATTTCACCAAGCTAAATAAAGCCTGTCCAAAGGATTGCTATCCTTTACCTCGAATAGATTCTTTGGTTGATTCCGCAGTCGGATTTCCCTACATGAGTTTCCTGGATGCCTTCTCAGGATATCATCAAATCAGAATGCATAAGCCAGATATTCCTCATACCTCTTTTATAACGAACGACGAGTGTTTTTGTTATAAAGTAATGCCTTTTGGTTTAAAGAATGCAGGAGCAACCTATCAGACAATGATGGATTTCGTATTCAAAAAGCAAAAAGGCAGAAATCTTGAAGTATACGTAGACGACCTTCTCATCAAAAGTAAACAGTTTTTGTCTCATTTAGAAGATCTCGAGGAAACCTTCTCAACACTCAGAGTATTCAATATGAGGCTAAACCCGCTGAAATGTGTATTTGGAGCCAACAAGGGTAAGTTCTTAGGTCATCTTCTGACTCCGGACGGCCTTGAACCTAATCCAGATAAGATAAAGGCAATTCTTGATATGGCACCTCCGAGAACCCCAAAAGAGGTTCAACAGTTGGGAGGCAGAATGGCAGGATTAAGTCGATTTATATCTCGATCGGGAGATAAGAGTGCTCCTTTTTTCAGAATTCTCCGGAAAGCCTCTAAGTTCGAATGGACAGAAGAATGTGACTTAGCAATCAGTCAATTAAAGAAACAATTAACATCAATCCCTCTTCTCCAGAGCCCCCGCGAGGTTAAAAGCTTATTTTTATATTTAGGTGTCGGAGCCGACGCAATCAGCTCAGTTTTGGTTATGGAAGAAAAGAAGAAGCAATTTCCAGTCTACTATGTTAGTAGAGTCCTGAAAAACACAGAAAACAGATATCCGATACTAGAAAAGCTCGCTCTAGCACTCATCATTTCAGCCAGAAAGCTCAGACCATATTTTCAAGCCCATTCAATTCAAGTAGTAACAGATTTACCTCTAAAAAGTGTGCTAGAAAGGCCAGAACACTCAGGCAGGTTGGCTAAATGGGCTATCGAGTTAAGTGAATTCAATATCTCATATGTCCCGCGAACGGCCATCAAAGCACAAGTATTAGCCGATTTCTTAATAGATACAACGGGTAATGAACCTAAAAATGATGTTAGAGAATCTATACCTTGGACAATTTATGTTGATGGAGCTTCAGGAAAAAATTCATCAGGGACAGGAGTCATCTTGATCAATCCGAACGGAGTTAAATTAAATCAAGCTTTGAAATTTTATTTTTTGGTTACCAATAATCAGGAAGAATACGAAGCTCTCTTAGCAGGACTTCGTTTTGCCAGATAATTAAGCATCGAAGATGTTGAAGTCAAAAAAGATTCATTAGTCATGGCGTCCCAAGTAAACAACACTTACGAGACTAAAGAGCCAATTCTAAAGAAGTATCTAAAAGTAGTAAAACAAGAGATCGGGAAATTCAAAAGTTTCACTATCCAACATATCCCAAGATCGGAAAATTCAGATGCGGATCATTTAGCTAAATTTGGGTTATTATCAGGAGGAACCACTTCAGATCTTTTCCATCCAGCAATTAACGAAGATTCAGTAATGCAGGTTGACCATAAAAGTTCCTGGATGGATCCTTTCATCTTATATCTTTCATCAGGGAAATTCCACGATAGTATAAAAGACAAGAGGAGATTCAAATTAAAGGCAGCCTACTATTATCTAATTTCAGGTATCCTATATCGAAAAACATTTTTGGCTCCTTTATCTAGGTGTAAATCAGAAGAAGAAGTTCCGATTATCCTCCGAGAGGTACACTCCGGAGAGTGTGGCATTCATTCAGGGGCACGGACTCTAGAAAAGAGGATTCTAAGGCAGGGATACTTTTGGCCTAGAATAAGGAAAGATGCAGCGGACTATGCTAAGAAATGTATCCAGTGTCAAAAATTTGCTCCACTATAGTATCAGCCCGCCCAACAACTAAAATCCATCATGACCCCCTGGCCGTTTGCAGTATGGGGAATGGATCTACTTGGGCCTTTTCCTACGGCAAGCGGACAAAGGCGTTTCATCCTGGTTATGATAGATTATTTTAGCAAATGGATTGAAGATAAACCTTTAGCCAAAACAACCACCCAGATAGTAAAAAACTTTTTTTGGGGAGAAATTATCTGTAGGCATGGAATTCCCATGGCCATAATCACAGACAATGGGCCTCAATTTAACAACTCAGAAATGATTAACTTCTGCGATGAAACAGGAGTAAAGCTCCGATTTGCATCAGTTCATCATCCAAGGAGTAGTGGGCAGGTAGAAGCGGCTAATAAATGTATCCTGAACCTTCTTAAGAAAAAAGTAGAGAATATCAGAGGCAATTGGGAAAAACAGCTTCCAGCAGTTCTCTGGGCCCTCAGAACTACCCCAACAGGTGCAACTGGCGAAACCCCTTTCAAACTATCTCATGGGTCAGAAGCCTTAATTCCAATCGAATTTGAGGTAAAGAGTCCCAGGGTTTTGTTAGCTCAACAAAATCAAGATACCTGGATAGAAGAAAATGATGAAGATCTCAAACTTAGCCTCGACTTAATTGAGGAATTGAGAGACGAAGCTCTAATAAGGCAAGAAGAAGTTAAAAGAAGAATGGCCAGATATTTCGATAAAAATATAAGGATCAAAGAATTCACTACTGGAGACTTGGTTCTAAAAAAGGTCGATACAGCAGCAAGATCCAGCTCAGTCGAAAAATTGAATCCAAATTGGGCAGGTCCCTATATAATAAAAGAAGTCCTAAAGAATGGAGCCTACCGCCTCAACACTTATGACGTGAATGAAATAGCAAAAACTTGGAGTGGAGATGACCTAAAACGTTTCTTCTCTTAAAAACAGGCTTCTCATCATTTTTCTAGCAATGTATTCATACCCAGAAAACAGTTACCAATAGAATTATGGACGTTCCATATTCTTATTTCAAAAACTCCTTTTTTTATGAAAATTTAAACAGACAAACTCAACAAAACACCAAAGCAGATATCGCCGGATCATACATGAACCCCCATGAATTGAAGCTGAGCATAACACCTGCATCGACCACGGACTGCGGGGAGATTTCGCTTCCGTATAGCAGTAGCTCACCAATCTCATTTGAGAGGGTTCAATATGATATCCCGGATCTTGGACGATATGTGAGCACACCACTGCATCAAGGGAGGTCTTGGTGAATGCCACCTATGTCGTACCTTCAGATAGTGGCAATAGGCCATCGCAGCCTGCTACACTCGAATACTATTTGGTTGTTCTTCCTTAAAAACCATTTAGAATGTATAAAAAGAAATAATGGTGCGGTAAACGTGGATAGCTTTCTCTCTTTAGCCCTGACTAAAAGGTTATTTCACATATAAACACATATATATATCCTGCCTACGTTCTTACTAAGATCATCTCGTCTATTTATCTTTTTTTTTGAAACCATAAGGTCATCTCATTTTTCCTCCCTCTACAAATTATCAATCAAAAACTTCATAACTTATAATGCATATAACTATTTTTTCCTGTGATTACTTTTTTGAAATCAGGTCAGGCGATCTCAGAGCTCAGACTGCTTCAGAAGGATCTTAAAATATCCGGAATAAGTCCCAGAACTCCCCAGACCCCGGCATCCAGAACAATTATCATCTAAAAATACTAATTCCAAGAACGATCTGGAATATGAAGATCGCTACATCTCATTCGGTATTCAATAAAACTGAGCGTGGAATAAAACTGGAAATAATATCAAGACCGTTCGGTCATAATACAAGATCGACTAAACATTGAAGAAATAATTTGCAAAAATATTTTTCTATCTCTCATACCACAGCAGAAGACAGAAAGAGAAAAATACACAAAGGCAAAATGACACAACCAGATACAGGTATGCATGGAAAAAATTAACTTATATTTTTACTACTGCTCATTTAAAAGTTTTCATTACATCAGCAATAATTCAGGCCGCCATATCAGCGGCCAGATACATTAGAATAAGCAAAAATAGAAAAACAATATATTCCTTTCTCTACTTCTTCTTCTTCTTGGAGGGTAGGTCTTCTTCTTCAGTTGAAGCGGAATCAGCACTGAGTTCGCTCGAGCTAGAAGACTTTTCCAGAGAACCAACATCGGATTTCACTGCCGAGCTCAGCTCATCATTTGGATCAAACTGACTTCCGCTTCGCTCATCATCATTCCTAATCAATGGCTTGCTAAAATCAGTGTTCAGAAAATCGTCTACATTCTCGAAATCGAGTTTGTCAAACTTTTCTTGTGTAACCACTAGACCTCCTAAAAAATCATCCTCATTCATCTCATCAATCTCAGCTCTAAGCTCATTTCCGTCTTTCCCTACCCCTCCTCTTTCCACTTCATCTTCCTCACTTAAAATTTCCACTTTTCCTCTTCCTCTCCTTCCATATCCTTTACCTCCGTCTCTTCATCCAGTTTTTCTTCCTCTTCCATCATATTATCTTCCTCCACTTGAGAAGCAGCGGCCTCGGGGAACAAAGATGAAAAATCAGTGTCTTCAGGGATCTGAATACCATTATCTCGTAACTTACAAAGAGTCATTTCAACTGCTTCATTTATCTCCTCCAACATCACCTTTCGATAAGCAGGATTATTTTCGTCATACATTTCTTTCTTTGTTCTCTACAAAATAATAATATGATAAGGTTAATATCATTCAAGGTAAGACGAACAAGAACAAAGAAACTAGACCGCGCGGTCTTAATTACCTCCAGCTCGGCCTTAACAGCCTTATTCTCCTGCATATACCTTCGAAGAAGCCTTCCCATATGATGACAAAAAACCTGATGTCTGAGACCAGTCTGGGCACACATATTAGGAATAAGACAATCCTCCCAGCTGTAAACCTCCTTAAAATTTTCTTCACCATAGAGGGCAGCTGAGACCGCGCTAGCATGGCGAGAAAGCCCACCACCCCAGTTCGGAAGGGATGTGGAAACTCCCACACGTTTTCCCTTAGCATCCCATTTTAGAAGCGGTCTCCCTTGCAGGTCGGTCATCGAACTCCTATAACCATACAGGTCAAAGGATTTGTCAGAATACTCCGAAGGCCCGGCGATTTGACATCGATATCGATCCTGGTCCCTCTTCAGTCTTTTTTCTCTCTGAGTAAGTTCACCCTCAGGAGCGTAAGGTAAGGAAGAAGGAACTTGCAAGACGGCTGCAAGACAAAAAAGAATTTCAAATGAAATCGAGACTTTAGGTCGGGCGGTCAGAAAAACTAAGATCGCGAGAACTCACTATCCCTTCTTCTAACAGAGGAAACCTGAGGCCAAATTCCTAGATAATGATCTAGATCGGCCATGCGATCCTTCAGCAAATCCTTTATCTACTTCTCCACCTCAGATAAGCCTTTTGGTTTTCGAAAAAATGATTCATCTCGAAACTTTGGATAAGTTCGTAGACCACCCAGCCTTCCTTGGAAAATCAAATATCTTTCTGCCCAGTTCGGGACCTTGTTAGGAAGGTTAATAACCTTCAGACCGCTGCAGGTGAAATATAACAGCCCTTTGAAATCTTCTTTGCTCGAACCCTCTTTTAAAACTTTTAGGGTAACAAGCGATCTGAATAAATCAAGGGTGAACTCGACTTTAACTGACCGTAGATAAACTATATAAGTAAAAATCAATGCAATCGAGTTTGGGGGAAGCTGCCCAGGAACAACACCATAATGTCTAAGAATTTGTTTCATCTCCCACGGAAGGGGGAGGCAAAAACCATGCAAGAAATGGTCTATGGGCACCGCGATCTCATTCTCTCCACACAAATTAAGACGTTCACCTACAACGGGTAGGCGAATCATTATTTGCGAGCTCATTGGATAATCTCTCAGGAAATCTAAATATTCAGCTTGGGAAAGACGACAAGGACGCTGCTCAGACTTGAGGAAGATCTTACAAGCACCAGCTCGCGCGGACACCATCCTTCAGAAAATTCCAGACCGCCTAAACGGAAAATTTTAGAAAAATATATTTAATAGGGCCACCGACCTGATATATATAGCAACGCGGGCAATCAAGATATAATCATTACCAATTCCAGGATCTTGGAGACCGCTGGTCCAGACCGCTTTAACTCAAATAGACATTTCATGATCATCACAAATAAATCATATAACAATAAATTTTCAGATCACACGATCTCGGAGTATATCGAAATATATTCTGAGATATAGAGCAAAGCTAAAAAGGTTGAAAAATAATCCAAAATCAAAACACAACATATACATACTCCATCTTAAATATATCCAAGAGTAGCCTGGCCAAGTCTCTCAATACTAGAAGCATAAAAATCAAATAAAAATCATTTCGAAAGATCCTTCTTCTTCCCAAGGAAGGCCACTCTATTCTGAAGCTTATTGACTGCCGAAAGCGTCATGCAAATACCGATATTAGCATCAACAGCATATCGTTGAAGATCGCCGGCATCTCGTTTCATCTCTTCCCAAGAAATATTTTCCTCTTGGTTCGCGCGATCATCTGTGGCGACATTTGAAGAGCTCGCGAGCAAAGAAATAGGATAGCCCGTTCTGAATTGAGCAAACGCGGTGTGTAAAGCATCCGCTTTCCTCTTAAAGAAAATTATTTCCTCCTTAGCTTCGCGAAGCCTTTTTCGTAAATCGTCCACCTCCTCCTCCAATTTTCTTTTACCATCTCTTTCTCTCTGCTCAAATAACTTCCGCTGATCAATTAGTTTCTGCTCATTTTTTACCAAGGCCGCGCGAAGTGATTTTACAACATCTCTCTCAGCCAACAAAATCCCATCCTTCTCCAGCATTTTCTTCTCAAAATCTCTCTCTCGAGATTGAAAGGTATGGATCACTTGCATAAAGGGCGAAGCAAGTGTTGGAAGCGGAGGTAGATCGGTCTGATCAGCGGTTAGCTTAATCTTGTCTAACAACCTTCGGGCCTCCCTATCTTCTCCTACAAGCCAAAAAGATGTTCAATCATCTACAACCCAGAAAGAAAAGTTGCTAAGCATAATATTTCATACTAGGAGAAATAGAAACAGGATAGGCAGAAAGATCATCCCGAGCGGTCTCAGAGACCGTAAGAGCAGGGTTTAAAGTCGGGCGAAGAGGGCGCTTTCGACGTTCAAGATCTATCTTTTCTAACTGTCTTTTTTGAGAGATCTCCTTTCCTTCGTCGTTTCAGCTCTGAGAAACTAAGAAGAATGTCGTCGGTCTCAATAAGGACAAGCTCACGACGCCGGGCCGGAGATTGCGGCCTAATATAGATTGGCAGAGAGATGTCAAGTTAAGCGGTCTGAAAAGGCTTACCAGCCCGAATCGAGGAAATAGCGGTCGCATGGTCTTCGACCTGTTTTGCCGTCATAGCGTCATCCTGGTGAGGTAAGGGTTCTTCAGCAGAAGAAATTTCTTTTTCTCTCAGTATCTGAGCTTCAGAAGCGAGCCGATCCTCTTGCTTCCCTTCAGTATTAACATCTTTCTCCTCATTATTCCTCGGGATGACATCCAAGACCGTCTCGATCTCTTTCGAGACCGCGTCAACTCTCTCAAGATCATCTCTTCTTTTCTTTCTTTTTTTCTCAGAACCATTCCTTTTGATCATCTTCTCTTCTCTTCCTCTCTTTCTACTCTTTTTCTTTCTCTCTACATTTTCCTCTTCCTTTTCTTCATCTTACTTCTCCTTTTCTTCACCTTCATCTTCATCTTCAAGATATCGCGCGGTCTCGATATCAGATGTCCCAACCATACCTTCAGGAGCAATAGATTTATTTATAGAAGCCGCAAGGACTTTCTCCGAATCCCTCTCCAAGTCTTCCTCTAAGTCTTTCTTCTCTGTCTCTCCTTCTCTATTTTTTCTTCTCTCCTCATCCTTCTCTTCATCTTCTTTTCTTTTTCTTTCTGCTTCCTCCTTTTGACGTTGAATATCTGCATCCAAGGAAGCCCTGTGCTGTTTCGATACCAGTTCCATTCGCTTTTTCTCCAAAGCAGCTTTATCCAGTTGGCCCTCGGTCTTTACAACAACAAGGGCATCCTGTGTATAACTCCCAGGATTTAATAAAGCTCGAGTCCGCTCGTTCTCGAAAGGATCGAGTGACTGCAAAAGAAGAAGGTAAAAAAAATCGTTAATGAAAAAAGCCAAAAAAGAGTCTTAAGACCGCAGCTACCTGTAGAGGAGCGATCTCAAGCGGGTCATCAGGACAAGCGTCGACAGGTTTATTCATAAGCGTCTTGCCAAGAAGTTTCGATTTGTCCCTTTTTATCTCAACCTCCTGGTCTATAATTTGTTGTCTCATCTTTTTAGCCAAGGATACCGTTTCCATGAGACTGGCCGAGACATCCTGGAAACATTTTTTAGCAGAAGGGTCCAAAGCTTCTGGTTCCTTTTTTGAGGCGGAAGATAAGTTTGTAGACCGATCGGTCTCTTTAGCTTTCGTAGGAGAATCTGCAATAGTCAAGACATCTGAGGCCGACATATCAGAGGCTTTGCTTGGTTCTTTCCCTGGAGGATTCTTCAAAGGGGACATAACCGCTTTTCCTTTTTTAAGAGTTGACTTCTTCAAAGTTACAGGAGGAATGACTCCTTTCTCAGCAGCAATACTTTTTAACAAACCCATGATCAACCGAAATTAAAAACGATCTCAGAATTCAGACCGCCTGGTAAATTTCTACCTCAAAAATTTCAGTTTTTTGTAAAAATAAAAGAACCCACAGGTCTATTTATAGTTGGAAGAAAAAGATTTAAATATTCCAAGCCATCGCAATCTTCGCGGTCTGAAGGTTAACATTTTCGAAGCACCTCAGAGCTTAAAAATGTGCGGCGATTATGTTCATCCAAAAGATCGCGATGCCAAACTTTTCTGGGTTAGCAAAGTCGCACGGTCAGCTTGGGAGATCGCGCGGTATGTGAGGTCGCGCGGTCTGAATCCTCTTCTTCACATAACAAAGATTTTGCCTCTTCTTTGCCTAAAAGCTTCGGGCAGCCCGTATTCTCCGAAAGCTACCCGTTCGGGAAGCTCTCACGTCTATAAATAGGGGGTGAAGTCCTTAAGAAAGGCACCGTGGAAGGCTTTTCAAAACAGATCGATTAATCAAGCGGTCTCAATTTCAGCTCGAATCTCCTCTCTTAGTCCGGTCTGTTCCCCAACCTCTTTTTGTATTCTAATCATTTTCTATCACTAGAATATTTCTTGCAGCCAAGCTTCAAAAGCGATAACAATCAGCAGGAATCCCATAACAATAGTCTTCACTGATCGTTCGATAACATCACTCCCGATATTCACAGGGGACCAAGTAACTGGAAATCCACAGTTCGCTCATCTTCATAACCCAACTAACGAAGAGGGCATTTTTTGCATCAACAGTCGCGAGATACAACAAATCTCCGCGTCTCTGGGTCCATGCACTTCCAGCCCTTCTTCCGATCATCATAACCCACGAAGACTAGCTTCCTTGCTTTCGCATCTAGCTTCGTCCGAAGCGCATCTGGAACGTGCACATAGCAGGTGGAACCAAACACCCAAAGGTGCGCCACGCTTGGTTTTTCTTTGAACATAAATTCATGTGGGGTCTTCATATTGATGGGACTGAGAGGCATCCTGTTGATGACGTAGGCAGCACAAGACATTCCCTCCGCCCATAAGGACTTTGGGATACTCTTGGCATGCAACCAACACTTGCAGGTCTCCATCAGATAACGGATCTTCTGCTCTGCAACTCCATTTTGCTGTGGAGTATGTGCACAAGTAAGCTCCCTCCAGATACCCGCCTTCCTGTAAAAACTAGAGAACTCACCAGAGGTGAACTCCCCTCCGTTGTCAGTTCTCAGCTTCTTAACCCGCAGACCTAGCCAAACCTCCATGAGCTCCTTGAACTCCACAAACTTGGCAAATGCCTCCGCCTTCTCCTTCAAGAAATATACCCAGACATATCTGGTGTAGTCATCGATCAACACCAGCATATATCTGCTGCCTCCGAGGCTTGGGGTAGCAGTCGGTCCCATCAAGTCACCGTGGATGAACTCCAATGGCACACTACTCCTTGTCTACGACTTATCAAATGGCAGTCGATGAGACTTACCGAATTGACATCCCGCGCAAACGTGACCGTCACCGTAGGAGGATAGACTAGGCAGGCCCTTGACCAGACCTTTCACCGTCATAGCCTTCAGCTTATCCATCCATACATGCCCCAACCTCTCGTGCCATATCACGGCACTATCATTCGTCCTCATCTTGTCGACATAAGAACTTGTTGAAAGAACGAACAAGTCTTTTGCCCTTCTCCCACATGAACGACCTCCGCTTTCACCGCTTCAACATTCCAAAGAAACCTCACTTCTGTTGGGCCAAACAGAACATGATACCCAGCGTCTACAGCGTTGGTCATGGAGAAGAGGTTTTTCCTCATTCCGGGCACATGATAGACACTCTTCAAGGTTAGTGTCCCTCTATCACTGCCCAAGGAAACAACCCCCCACCTTCTCGACACTATGCACGGTATTATCAGCAGTAATAATGTCATCATTACCTGAGTAAGGCTGCGCTGAAGTAAGCTTTGACTCATCCCCGGTGAGGTGATGACCACACCCCGAGTCCACGATCCAGTCCTCCTGATAGTTGATAGGAGCCGCAGCTCCAAAAGAAGCCTAGAAGTCTCCTCCCCATCCTCCATCAATCTGTCTGGCCTCAGCTTCCTCCTTTCCTGCAGCAGCTTGCCCCGACTGAAGATTAACCCGACAATCCTTCCTGATGTGACCAACCTTTCCGCACCTGAAGCAATTGGTACCTTCTCCCTTCTTCTTCCCTTCAGCCTTAGGAGCATAGCCCCTCTCCTGCTGTCCAGAAGTTTAAGGACCATTGCCTCCTCCAACGGTCTTCTTCTTATCCCATTTCTTCTTCTTCCCTGTGAAGAGGACCTCGCCATCTCCCCCAGACACTGACACCCCCGCCATCTGCCTTGCCAGACTCTCCTGCGAAGCAAGCAGATTTTCTAGCTCTAGTAGAGACGGCTGATTTGCCCAACCTTGCACCGACGTCACAAAGGCAACATACTCCTTCCGCAAGCCATGAATGATGTGCCTCTTCAGCTTCGCCTCAGAAATTGGCTCATCAGGATCCAATAATAAAATCTCGGTGCACAGGTTCTTCATTTTCAGGAAGAACGTTGAGATAGAAAGATCACCCTGAGCCGACCTGGCCAGCTCATTTTCCAGGAATTGAAGTCTTGCCACATTCTTTTTGTTAAACAGCCCATCCAGGGCTCTCCAGATCTCAGCAGCTTGTTGGATCTTACGGCGCCCTTAGAGGGGGGGGTGGGGGGTGAATAAGGGAATAAAAATCTTTGATAATTTTTACTAAATTTGTTTAGAGATAATTAGAATGAAATAATCAATTTAACTTAAGGTAGGAAACAATTGTAATTTGCAATATTATAAATTATGCCAAATGATAGAAATAAAGTAAACACATAAAGAGACATGATTATATTATATGAAAAAAAGTGTTTACAAAAATTGATTTCAATAGCGCTTGAAATCGGAGACGAATAAAGTAATACAAATTTTCCTTTTCTATACCGACTTGTATCCCCACAAACCGGTTGGCTTTAGCCTATCCTTCCCCGGATAAGGCCTCAAGCCGCTCTAGCCAATCCTTTCTTGGATATGGCCTCAAGCCCCCCTAGGTCTAATCACCTAGAACTAGTCGCCAACACAAGGCGAATTTCCCCCTAAGTCCTACCCAGACCTAGTCGCCAACTCAAGGCGAATTAATTAAACGATTACAAAAGAATATGGAATGAAAATAAAATTAACTATAATGAAACTCCTTATATGAGATCTCTGAAGTTGAGGATGAAGGATCGCTGTAGCATAAGCAAGGTTGAAGCGATCGTCCTTCGGATGTAGCGTGGTGGCTTCCTTCTCCAGAAATCCTCTTTGAATTTGAGTGAGAGATGAACTTTCGGCAGAGTAGCAGCTCTGGAAATATGGCACAGGTAATCTCTCTGAAAGAACTAGCTAAAACGAGAGAGAGCCCATCATTTTATACAACTTGGAGATAGCGCCTGCGGTAGCTCCTAGCGCCTGCGGTAGCTCCTAGCGCCTACGGTAGCGTTCGTGTGGAGCGGTTGTGAAACTGTTGGCGGCGTGGCGCTGTGCACAAATTTGAGATAGCGCCAGGCGGTAGCGATAGCGAAAACTGTCGGTGTCATGGCAGAATGAACTTTCGTCGATCGGAGCTCCAAGTTCGTCGAACGAAAAATTTTGTCGAACGGAGCCAATTTCGTCGAACGGAATTTTCGTCGACCTAACTTTTCGTCGAACATAGCTTCAATTTCGTCGGATGGCTAGCGCCTGGCGGTAGCGCTAGCGCCGATGGTAGTGCATTATTCCAGATTTTTTAATACTGCTGCTTTCTACCTGTGGAGTATTGCACTTATAGTTCCTGCACACTATAAACACACAAAATACAAGATCAAATACAATTTGGGATTTGTTATTCTCAAATAAGGGATGTGACACACATGTCCAACAATTTCCCCCTTTTGATAATAACAAATCCTCTTAGCAAGAAATCAACAATAGTGTTTATAGTATAAGATAAGCAAGATGATAGTGCAACTATAGCATGATAATGTGCATACTTCCCCTATCTTAATGCCCCCCTACATAAATGTAATTTATGTTTTACTCCCCTAAATGATAGTACATGAATTATTCTCCCCTTAATATTATATATTTATCATATATAGATTTCTTCAATTAATCTCCCCCTTTTGGTATTATCAAAAGAAGGTGGGGTGAGAGTAGTAAGGAGGCATTCCTTATTAATGATATAGCATGATCGAGCTTTTTAATATAGATAATGATAAAGATTTTAAGCATAGTATATAAGAGATTTCAAAAAAAAATATAAGAGTTGTAAGCAAGCGGAAGATTATAAGAAACATCTTTTTGTAAGCATGGAAAAAAACATAAGTAAAAATATGAGTTATAGTTCAAAATTGAAAGATGTTTTAACCTTTTTGAAATCTCAAAGTTTTTCATAAAGATACCCGATGAGTCCTCATCATATACACTTTTATGGACTCATCTGGGCCGTTTAGTTAGTCATTTCACTGCACTTTAGCCCTGTTTTAGTTCATATTTGATATCCCATGCTAGGTGCACCTTTTGGCCCATTTTGGTGTGATTTCATGTTGATTTTCATTAGTAGTTTTCATGCATTGTTCGGTGCCACTTTTAGTGGCCGGATTGGTGGTTGTACGCTAGAACAGGAGTCGTGCAGGTGTTTCCGGTGCAATTCTGCACAGGAACACTGCGCACGATCACTGGTTCTATTGCGCACGACCACTGGTCGTGCGCCACTGATCGTGTGCACTTAACGTTTTTTTTCATAAGTTCTGTTTGGTGTAATGCGCACGATCATCAACTCCAGCGCGCACGACCACCGGTCGTGCGCCACTGCTCGTGCGCACTGACCATTAATTTTTAAGTTCTGTTTCATCTATTGCGCACGACCACTGACGCTAGTGCGCACGACCATCGGTCGTGCGCCACTGGTCGTGCGAACATGTTATTTTGTAATTTCTGTCTTTGCAGGTTCTGTCCAGGCAGAGCGCACGATCACAGGATTCCAATGCGCACGACCACTGGTCGTGCGCCACTGACCGTGCGCACTGTTTAATTCCAGCGCCTATAAAAGCCCTGCTCGCGATTTAGGTCAAAACTCTCGCCCGACTCCGCCGTTTTCTGCTCCCGTTCGCCCAGTTTCGCCCCTCCATCGCCGCCCACCTTAGGGAGGATCTCCGGGCAAGCTTTCAACGTCAAATCTTTGCCGGAGTTTCCTCTCGGCCTCCTCCTTCATCCACGAGCTCCAAAGGAAGACCTAGCCGCCATTACCGTCAAGCAAGAGGAAGTTTGCAACCTCCACCGGATCGTGACACGAAGAAGACGGGTCCATTGGAGAGTCGTGACAGCTCTCTCTACCCCGGACGTAGTTGCGGACCGAGCTTGGACGCGGATTGACAACCCGGCGATTCCAACCGTGAATCTCCAACGAGCCTTCGGATTCGGCCGATTTCTTGCCTTGTTCTCTTCTTATTGATGTGTATGTAGCTAGATCTAACATTATGATGAAGCGTGCTTGATTATTAGCATTTTTACTTGATTATGTCTATGTGATTTGAGTATTCTTGCTTATTATTTTGAGGTGTGCCTTGTGGTGTGGATTGTTGGTTGTGTTGTGCCGCCCTAACAATTGTTAGTGGTGTGCTCGTCGAAGAGGTGCGTGCGACCCTCATTCCGTTAGCCTACTCGTCCACCCGCCTACCGAAGCGTGGCATCGCGGCCCGTATTCCATCCCGCCTAACGAAGCAGCGCGCTCAAGGCCTGCATAGTTCGATCCGCTTGCCCACTCGTCCATCCGCCCTTGCGACGCAGCGCGCTCAAGGCCTGCCTAGTCTCCATCCCGCCAAGCGAAGCTTTGCATAGCGGCATTGCATAGGAGTAGTTGATAGCTTTTCTTTTATTTTCCAAAAGCCCAATCACCCCGTTTCCGCATTCCATCCGACTCAAGGACTTCGATCTCAAGTCCTTCCTCGAACGTTAACTCCACCTTACTGTGTTCCTTGAGAGATTCGATACTCGGGGATTACTCCTCGTTTTATATTACTTGAACGATCGGTACACTGCCGTTTTGTGTCGCAGTCGAGCTACCGCCTATAGCGGTGTGTGAGATTTGCGCCATCAATACCAAGCATGAAATGAACACATCAAAGAGAGATTATACTACAATGTTACTTAATTTTAAGTTCAAGAGATACCAAAACATTGTAGAGATCATGCTAGGTTATCTAGTGCATTTTTATATAATGAGTAGTATAGATAAAGCATTAGAATCCAATACTCATGAGAAGAAGTGTTATGAAAGATAATGATGTGCACATAAGTATATTTTGGGCAAAGTTAACAATTGATTTAAATCAACAAAATACAAGACATATGTAAAGTAAAGTGCACAATAAAACACAAGTAAATTACTTTCACACACTTTAATGCACACCTTTTTTTATAAAAAGTGGTGTATTAATCAAGGGTTGCACAAGACACTTTACTATTCTTTCCAAGGTGCTCAACCTCATAATGCTTATGAAGACTTATCAGGAGATTCATGTAGTGCTTGGAGGAGATATAGTTGTCTAAATATATAATTTTTTGTTCACATTTGTGAGACAACATTTCCGAATACACTTGTTTTACAAACCCAATTTTTTAACTTAACCAATTTTCTAAATTTCATAAGTGCAATTCAAATGTAGTGTAGGCAATAAACTTATGCAAGTTTTAATTCATTGTACAAATACAATACACAAGCAAGTATTTTAGATTTAAACACACATGTTAATTACCAAAATAAGTGAGTGAAATGTATCATTATCAATCATAAAACATTTACTCATACTTAGAGGCATGCTAAGCTTGGTTCTACATATTTTTCAATACAATTGATGCACTTTAAATAGATATATCAAAGCATGATAAACAAAATAATGTTCATAGTAATTTCAAGGAATAAATTTTAACATTGTAAATAATTCTAAATAATAGAATTCATACATGCTTGATATTGGCAATAAAGATCATATAGTTTTTTTGTTGTTTTGAAAAAATTTTAATGAAATAAAAATAGAAAAATCACACAAACATATTTTTGAATTTTTGAATTTTAAATTTTTGTAGTTGATTTTTCATAATGCAAATAAAACAAAAAAAAAAATAGACAGAAACATAAAAATAAATTAGTACATATAAACTAACATATTTTTCTTGATTTTTAGAAATTTTAAAAAACAGAAAAAACACAAACCCACGCTAGCGCCGACGCTAGTGATAGCGTGGCAAACAGTACACGATTTTTTAAGAATTTTAAATTTTTGATTTTTGATATTGATTAGGGGTCTTAAGAGTAGTCTTATGCAGAAATTGTGTAATGTTCAGAGATGTCTTGATTACTCAAATTGCATAAAACATTAGCATTTTACATGTTATTCATCCTAAGATGTCTAAGATTCCTAATTCCAATCTTAACATTTGAAACCTTGCATCGGGAAGAGGTTTAGTAAATATATCAGCAAGTTGAGAGTCCGTGCCAATGAAACTAATCCTTACATTTTCCTTTTTAATGTGACCCCTTATGAAATGATGACGCACATCTATATGTTTGGATCTAGAGTGGTGTACCGGATTATTTGTGAGATCAATGTCACTTTTATTGTCACATTTTAGTTCAATATTTCTTAGATGAAAACCAAAGTCCTCTAAAGTTTGGCTCATCCATAGAGCTTGTGCACAACAACTTCCTAATGCAATGTATTCGGCCTCCGTGGTGGAGTGTGCAACCGAATTGTGTTTCCTACTAGACCATGCAACTAATGAAGGTCCTAGAAAATGACAAGTACCACTAGTGCTTTTTCTATCAAGTGAACAACCGGCGTAGTCCGAATCAGAGTAGCCGTGAAGTGTAAATGAATTATTGTGCGGGTACCATAATCCTAATCTGGATGACCCAATGAGATATCTAAAAATTCATTTTACCGCTTTTAAATGAGATTCTTTTGGATTGGCTTGAAATCGAGCACATAAGCATACGACAAACATAATATCGGGTCTAGTTGCACTTAGATAAAGTAGAGATCCGATCATACCTCTATATAAAGTTTGATCTATAGAAATTCTTGATTCATCTTTACCTCAGTTTAGTGATGCACTCATTGGTGTAGAAGCATGTTTAAGGTTTTCAAATCCAAAACGTTTAAGCATATCATGGACATATATAGTTTGACATACAAAGATACCATCAACTCTTTGTGATATTTGAAAACCAAGGAAATAAGAAAGTTCTCCTACAAGACTCATTTCAAATTCATTTTTCATCACTAAAATAACTTCTTTACACATCTCTTCATTAGTGGATCCAAAAATAAAATCATCAACATATATTTGTAAAATAATTATATCATCATTGTTGTGCTTAATGAAGAGAGTATTATCCGCACTTCCCATAATGTAACCGTGCTTTAATAAAAATGATGTAAGTCTTTCATACCATGCACGGGGCATTTGTTTTAAACCATAAAGCGCTTTCTCTAGTTTATAAAAATGATTTGGGTATTTTTCATTAATAAAACCGGGGGGGTTGTTCAACATAAACTTCTTCTTTTACAAAACCGTTTAGAAAAGCACTTTTCACATCCATTTGAAATAATTTTATTCTTTTAAAGCTTGCAAATGCTAAAAAAATTCTTATAGACTCTAATCTAGCAATGGGTGCAAAAGATTCATCAAAATCCATCCCCTCAATTTGAGAATATCCTTGTGCTACTAATCGTGCTTTATTTCTAGAGATTCTTGACTCACCATCTAATTTATTTTTAAAAATCCATTTTACACCTACAACCGGGTGATTAGATGGTCTTTCAACTAATTTCCAAACATTATGTCACTCAAATTGTTCTAACTCTTCATTCATAGACAAAAACCAAAATTCATCATTTAAAGCAGTAGAAACGTTTTTTGGTTCTATTTCGGAAACAAAACAAATATTTGAAAAAGATTCATGAAGTGAAGAGCGAGTTCTTACCCCGATGGATGGTTCACCAATTATAAGTTCCCGTAGATGATCCTTTGTGAATTTTAAGACGCTTGGAGGTACCTATTCATCTTTCTTGGCCTCCTCTTCTTCTTCTTTGGAAGGTTCTTCATTACCATGCTCCAAAGGAGGTAATAGATCATCCTCTTTGCCTGCGGAAAGTCTTTCTATACAAGGAACAGGCTCATCAAATTTCACATTAATTGACTCTTCAACTTTTCTAGTTCTTTTATTAAAAACTCTATAAGCTTTACTAGTTGAAGAGTATTCAAGAAATGTTCCTTCATCACATTTTTCATCAAACTTTCCCAAGCTATCTTTTGTATTTAAAATAAAGCATTTACAACCAAAAACTTTGAAGTAAGATACATTAGGCTTCTTTTGAAAATAAAGTTCATATGGTGTGAGATTTAAAGATGGGCGAAGCTTGATTCTATTTATAACATAACATGATGTGTTTACGGCTTCGGCCCAAAAGGACTTAGGTAATTTATATTCACATAACATAGTGCGTGCTAGCTCTTGAAGTGTCCTATTCTTTCTTTCTACAACACCATTTTGTTGTGGTGTGCGTGGTGCAGAGAACTCATGTTTTATGCCTAACATATCACAATAAGATGTAAAATTATCATTTTCAAATTCTCCTCCATGATCCGAGAGAATGCATTTAATTTTTAAATCACTTTCATTTTGAATACGAGTATATAATTTTGAAAATTCACAAAACGCTTCGGATTTGGATGAGAGAAATATTGTCCAACAATATCTAGAAAAATCATCTATTAAAACATATGTATATAATCTACCACCAAGACTTGCGGTGCTAACGGGACCAAAAAGATCCATATGAATTAATTGCAAAGGTCTTGTAGTAGAAATAACATTTTTACTTTTGAAAGAGGATCTAGTAATTTTACCTTTTTGACATGGTGAACAAAGTGAAGGTAAATTTCCATTTAATCTAGGCAATCCTCTAATTAAATCTCTTTTGGCAAGTTTTACAATAAGCTTTGTGCTAGCATGTCCTAGCCTTCTATGCCAAAGTTCAAGTTCATCATTTTTGGTAATAAAACATTTTAAAGATGATTTTGAAAGATCATGAAATGAAACTATGTAAACATTGTGTATTCTTGGTGCAGTTAGTAAAATATTGTTTGTAATAGTATTAGATATTTTGCATAGATTAGTGGAAGATTCAAATAACACATCTAATCCTTTATCACATAATTGGCTAATAGAAATTAAATTGTGTTTTTATCCTTTCACATAAAGAACATTAGATATAGTAAAAGATTTGTTACCAACTGTACCAATTCCCATGATCCTTCCTTTTCTGTTATCACCAAACGTCACGATCCCTCCCTTCTTCTTTTCTAGGCTAAAGAACTTTGCTTTATTGCCCGTCATGTGCTTGGAGCATCCTGAATCCATGTACCACACGTCTTCATTGTCCTTAGCCTGCCTGCACATCTAGAAAGAAGATTAGAGTAAAATCCGGATACCCAAGTGGTACCACCCATAGAGTAAGTGGAAGCCTTAGGTACCCAGATTTGTTTTAAAGCATTTTGTTTTATTTTCCTGCAAGAACTAGATGTGTGACCTAACCTATAACAGTTTGCACACGAAATAAAGGGGGTTGAGACCCTTTTCTGGAATATTTTCTTGCTGGAATAAATTGGATTTACAAAAGTAAAGAATTTTGAAAAGGAAAAATCAGGTTTCTGGTGTGAGGTGCTAGCGCCGGCGTTAGTGGCTAGCGCCGACGTTAGTGGCTAGCGCCGGGCGGTAGCCCTCGCCTCGATATCCGAGCCCAAATTTTCCAGAACCATGGCACTGGTTCCCTAAGATCATTTCCAGAGATTTTTGGCCTATTACAAATTTTTTAATGGCCATGGTGAGATCATGAACTTGTGCTTTAAGTGAAGAGTTTTCTTTCACAAGCATGACACACCTATTTTCAAAACCTTTTTTATTATTTTTGATTTGCAAAAGAGAGGCTTCTAATTTCCTTTCTAATTCCCCCTTCTCTTTTGTAAGAGTTTTGGCATGAGAGAGGGCTTTAGAAAGTGACTCTTCAATATCTTTTGCCAATTTAGTGGAGTGATCTCACTCTTGGCAAGAAACCTTTCTCTTTTCTAAAACAATTATCTTTTTGGAAAGCTTTTGATTTTCTTTAATTAGAGATTCATTTTCATGATTTAATAAAATACTATCTTTCATATTTTTATCAAAAGCTTTGCAAGTTTCAAGGAATTCATTAAAGAGTTCATCATAAGTGGGAGGATTTACCTCAGTGTCACTGGGAACACTGGTGTCGTCGCCGTCGTTTCCATGTCCCATGTGGCACATGTTTGCTTCCTCATCTTCGCTTGATGAAGACCCGCTTGATTCTTCGGAGGAGGAGGAAGAGGAGTCATCCCATGTCTTTGACTTTAGCACCTTCCTCTTTTCTTTCCCTTTGTGTCGTTTCTCCTTTTTCTCCTTCAAGAATTTTGGGCATTGGCTCCTTATGAGCCCCATCTTCCTACAATGGTAACATTCCGGTGGAGGTCTCTCCTCGTCATTGTCGCTCTCTTTTTTCCTTCTTTGAAGATGACCCTTTCCATCTTTCACCCTTTTGGAAATATTTTCGAAAGGTGTTTCCCCTTTCCGGATTGCGCATGAATTTTTCGAAGTTCTCATCTTCATCCTCATCCTCTTGGCACTCTTTCTTTGATTTTAGTGCCAACGCCTTCTTCTTTGGCTCCTTGTTGTATTCATCAAATTGGATTTTGAGTTCTACCTCATGGGTTTTGAGATTCCCAATGAGGCTCTCAACTTGGAGCATCCTTAGATTGTGCGATTTTGAAATGGCCGTCACCTTCGGGTTGAATTTTGGAGGAAGGGAACGAAGGATCTTTCGGACCAAGTCGCCATTTGAGAAGGTCTTTCCAAGAGCTTTTGAGGCATTGACGATCTTGGTGAAGTGCGTGTACATACCATCAACATCTTCGCTTTCATCCATTCAGAATTTTTCATATTCCGACTCCAGTTGGAAAAGCTTGGAACCTTTAACCTGCGATGTACCTTCATGAGTAACTTCCAAATGATTCCAAATTTCATATGCAGTAGTACATGCAGAAATTCTATTAAATTCATTTCTATCTAACGTAAAAAATAAAGCATTCATGGCCTTTGTGTTATTTTTACATTTGAGTTTATCCCGAGCATCCCATTTATCTTTTGGTTTCTCTAAAGTTATCTCTCCAACTACACATGTAGGAGGAGAGTATTCCTCTTCGACCATATTCCATACCTCAATATCTAGGGTCATAAGAAAGCAACGCATCCTATTTTTCCAATAATTATAATCTGACCCGGTAAAAAGTGGAGGTCTACTAATTCCCTAACCCTCGGAAAAAGCGAGATCATAAGACGCCATTATTCTTGGTTTTTAAACCGTTTGGAATAACCTCCGTTTGATACCACTTGTTGGATCTTACGGCGCCCTTAGGGGGGGGGGGGGGGTGAATAAGGGAATAAAAATCTTTGATAATTTTTACTAAATTTGTTTAGAGATAATTAGAATGAAATAATTAATTTAACTTAAGGTAGGAAACAATTGTAATTAGCAATATTATAAATTATGCCAAATGATAGAAATCAAGTAAACACATAAAGAGACATCATTATATTATATGAAAAAAAGTGTTTACAAAAATTGATTTCAATAGCGCTTGAAATCGGAGACGAATAAAGTAATACAAATTTTCCTTTTCTATACCGACTTGTATCCCCACAAACCGGTTGGCTTTAGCCTATCCTTCCCCGGATAAGGCCTCAAGCCGCTCTAGCCAATCCTTTCCTGGATATGGCCTCGAGCCCCCTAGATCTAATCACCTAGAACTAGTCGCCAACACAAGGCGAATTTCCCCCTAAGTCTTACCCAGACCTAGTCGCCAACCCAAGGCGAATTAACTAAACGATTACAAAAGAATATGGAATGAAAATAAAATTAACTATAATGAAACTCCATATATGAGATCCCTGAAGTAGAGGATGAAGGATCGCTGTAGCATAAGCGAGGTTGAAGCGATCGTCCTTCGGATGTAGCGTGGTGGCTTCCTTCTCCAGAAATCCTCTTTGAATTTGAGTGGGAGATGAACTTTCGGCAGAGTAGCAGCTCTGGAAATATGGCACAGGTAATCTATCTAAAAGCACTAGCTGAAACGAGAGAGAGCCCATCATTTTATACAACTTGGAGATAGCGCCTGCGGTAGCTCCTAGCGCCTGCGGTAGCGTTCGTGTGGAGCGGTTGCGAAACTGTTGGCGGCGTAGCGCTGTGCACAAATTTGAGATAGCGCCAGGCGATAGCGATAGCGCTGGCGGTAGCGAAAACTGTCGGTGTCGTGGCAGAATGAACTTTCGTCGATCGGAGCTTCAAGTTCGCAGAACGAAAATTTCGTCGAACGGAGCCAATTTCATCGAACGGAATTTTCATCGACCTAACTTTTCGTCGAACGCAGCTTCAATTTCGTCGGACGGCTAGCGCCTGGCGGTAGCGCTAGCGCCGGCGGTAGTGCATTATTCCAGATTTTTTAATTCTGCTGCTTTTTACCTTTGGAGTATTGCACCTATAGTTCCTGCACACTATAAACACACAAAATACAAGATCAAATACAATTTGGGATTTGTTATTCTCAAACAAGGGATGTGACACACATGTCCAACACATCTGATCCACACCCCAAGATGTGATCAAACAAATTAGGTGATATTTCCCTCTTCAGAGCAAACTCTGCCTTGTTATTAATCCACCTCTAGTTCCTCACCTCATGACCGTTATCCCCAATCAGAATAACTTCCTCCGTGCTCTCTCCTCCAACTACCTCCCAGAGGTCCTCACCCAGAAGATAACTCTGAATACAAGACTGGTGATTTGAATTGACTATCAACCCGAAAAGGCAAGTGTACCTATCGAATTGTAGTACAAAGGTCGTATTTAAACTCGGGGTTGTCAAGTACTATTACTCACGCTTCTGACTATTATCCTACCGTATGATTGGTTGGGTGATTTTGAGAATTTTTAAGACAAAAGTTAAGTTGATATTAAGATGATAAAACAGATTAAGAAAATAGCATTTGATCAATGATTCACCATTAAAAGAGATGAGAAGGATAAAAAAATATAGTTTTATAATTGCAAACCAAACTCGACCGTGACGGATCCAAAAATAAGAAATAATCTCGTTAGAGCATTAAATCTCCTAACTTCTAGACGATTTGACTGAAATCTCTTTGCAAATCAAAAGGTCTAAAGTTGCATTATTGAAATGATCCGCACTATTGAATTTGACTCCAATCCGGAGGATTTACGTCGTCCTATCTCTAGGATTGCGTGCAACTCCTTCCTTCTTTGAGTGATCTTTCAAACCAACGAGTCTCTCGACTCCTATGAAATGAGATCAAATAGCCTACTACCGCATACCGGAAATACAGAGTCGACGCAAATAAAATCAAAGAAGGATCGAGCAGAGTTTAACAAGAATAAAACTAAGAAAAATAAAATCTCATCTCAAATCATGGATCCTTATGATCAAATGCTAACGGAAATTAGTTACGCATAATAGAAATTGAGACAAGAATGGAAGGTAAAGCTTGCATTTTCATTGATAGACAAAGAAGAGTACAAAAAGTAAAATGATAATATTATTCTTAAGAAAAAGAAGTACAAAGCATGGAAAACTAAAAGCTTGAATAACACAAACTACAACTCTCCCTTGATCTCTCTCTTCCAAAAGTTCTCCTCAAGCATGAGACATGGGGTCTATTTATAGGTGAAGGGGAAGGTTCTAGAGGATTGAAGAAAAGAGGGGAGAGCAAGGGGTCGCCGACCATGCATGGTGGAGAGGGGAGTTGTATGAAATAAATGAGGGGAGAGAAGAGAGGAAAGAGAGTGGCCACTATTGGAGCATGCGTTTCACACTCTTCCGGTTTGATAATAACAAAATCCCGTTTGTATTTGATTCTACTTTTATTGATGGTGTGCAGGTAACAGGTATGAGATCTTCATAATAGTGATTGGAGCTCAATTTGACTGTATGAAGAATTTCAATGTCGGAATTTTCCGACATCTACTATCGCCCAGGCGACAGGACAGAAGTTACAACAACTGCCCGCACGGCAGCATGACGAACAACAGTTTGGAGCTGTCAGAATTCCAACAGCGATGTCGCCCAGGCGACAGGCCAGAAGTTACAGCAACCGCTCGCACGACAGCACGACGAACGGCAGTTTGGCGCTGTCGGAATTCCGACAGCGATGTCGCCCAGGCGACAGTGAAAATCTATAAAGTGGTTCGTTTTGTTCATGCATTCCAAGCTTTGAAGATTCTAAGTTCCTTCCTGAGTGCATACGAACCAGAGAGCTCCAGAACCTCATCAACTCCCATTTGTGCTTAGAAGGTTTGAGATTGAAGACGAGATCGGACGCGTTTCTACATCAACGTTCATCTCGAGGCTTCAACCTTCCTTACAGAGATCTGAATTTCTAGGGAGTTCTTCATTTCATTTTGTATTTTCATTTATATATATTTCACTTTGTATTGGTAGGGAAATCGTCTCCTTGTGCGTGACGTCTAAATCCTTGCGTGGCTTAGGAGAAAATCGCTTCCTTGTGCGGAGCGTCCAAGTCCTTGCGTGGCTTGGTAGGAAATCGTGGCCTTGTGTGCTACGTCTAGATCTTGGGAAGATCTAGAGGATAGGCTTGGGCTTGGTCTAGGGAGAGACAAGTGATAGCCTTCCAATCCTTGGGAGAAGGATTGGAAAACAAAAATTGTCAAAAGTTTATTATTTTATTTGTGCCTTGATCTTAAGCATTGTTAAGATCATTTTTATTGTATGTGAATTTCATGATTAAAATATTTTGCCTTTTCTTTAATTGCAAATTTGGTTGCTTAATCTTGAACTTAGAAATTTGTGTTTGATCTAATTTAAAATTTTCATAGTTTGTAAATTTTTATCAGTGATTTTTAGAAAAGCAAAATTTGTTTTAAAAATTCTTAAGTAAAAAATCATAATTTAAAAAGGCCCTTATTCACCCCCCTCTAAGTGCGCCACAAGATCCAACACGTGGTATCAGAGCGAGGTTACACCAAAACGGTTTTACCACCGGGAGTAATGGCGCACAATGATCACACTTTTGTTGAGGGGCAAGGAATTAGTAGGCCACCACTTTTTACGGGCACAGACTATAACTATTGGAAAACCCGAATGCGGTGTTTTCTAATAGCCCTCGACATAGAAGTTTGGAATATGGTCGAGACGAGTTATACTTCCCTAACATATGATGTAGGAAATGTAACAATGGACAAACCCAAAGACTAGTGGGATGACAATGATAAATTAAAATGTAAAAACAATGCAAAAGCCATGAATGCTTTATTTTGCGCACTAGATCGCACTGAATTTAATAGAGTTTGTGCTTGTGATACTGCATATGAAATTTGGAATCTTTTAGAAATCACTCATGAAGGTACTTCGCAGGTAAAGGATTCAAATCTATTTCAACTGGAGTCAGAATTCGAAGGATTCAAAATGGAGGTGGATGAAGAAATTGATACAATGTACACACGATTCACTAAAATCGTGAATGATTCAAAGGTGCTGGGTAAGGTTTTCTCTAATGGAGATTTAGTAAGGAGAATCTTAAGATCACTTCCCCCGAAGTTCAATCCTAAAGTGACTGCAATCTCTGAGTCACATGATCTTAAGACCTTACAATTGGAGAGCCTCATTGGAAATCTGAAAAGTCATGAGGTGGAGTTGAAAATCCAAAGCCAAGAGTACAATTTGGAGCCCAAAAAGAAGAGCTTGGCGTTGAAATCAAGAAGGGAAGTTGAGACTGAATCTGAAGAAAGTGAGGAAGATGAGGAAGGACTATTTGTGAGGAACTTTAAAAAGTTTATGAGAAATCCGGAGAGGAGAAATTCATTTAAAAGATTTTTCAAAAAGAACGATTTTGTCAACCAAAAAGGCAAAGGAAAAATGGAGAATGAAGAGGAGCGTCCGCTACCGGAGTGCTACCATTGTAAGAAGATTGGTCATATCAGAAGAAAGTGCCCAAAATATCTGAGAGAGCAGAAAGAGAAGAGGCATGATAAGAATTTCATAAAGAAGGTTCTGAAGGCGGAGACTTGGGATGACACAACTTCTGAAGGCTCAAGTGAAGCAAGCGATGAAGATAAAGAAGAAGCAAATGTATGCTTGATGGGGAAAGAAAATGCGTCATCTGACGACGATTGTAGTGTCCAGAGCGACACTGAGGTAACTCCTCCATCTTATGAAGACTTATATTCTGAATTTATGAAAACTTGCAAATTTTTTGATAAAAGCCTAAAGGAAATTGATTTTTTAAAGTCTGAAAATAAAGGTCTTTTAAAAGTGAGTAAAAAATTATCAAATGAATTGAAAACTATTGGGAAAGAGAAGGTAATTTCTCAAGAGTGTGATCACTCTTCGATAAGGATAAAAGAACTTGAAAACACTATTTCTAAGTCCGATCAAAAAATTGATCAACTTCTAAAACAGAAAAAGGACTTAGAAAAAGTGGTCAAAACTTCTCATTCTCAATTAGAGAATTATAAGAAAAATGTTGCAAATAGATGTGACATGATAGTAAAAGAAAATTCAATTTTAAAGTCCAAAGTAAATGAGTTGAACATGGCAATTGGAAAATTTGGTGTTGGAAAAAAATCTCTGGATATGATTTTAGCCAACCAATGCCATGGGACAGCAAAATTTGGGCTAGGATACGTTTCTGGAAGCTCTGGAAGCTGTCAAAAATTTCCGACAGCTGATGTCGGAACCAGCGACAGCTCCAGGTTCAGATAACCTGTTTTTCAAAATGAAAATTTTTCTAAGTCCACACATAAAGATGTTTCCTCCAGCAAGAGTCCAGAGAAACCATTGAAAAATGGTTCCTCACCATTCATTGCATGTGCCAAATGTCATCGATTTGGTCACATCTTGGACTCATGCTGGAAGAAAGGAAAAGTTAATTTTAAACAAATCTGGGTACCTAAGGCGTCCACCTATACCATGGGATCGACCACTTGGGTAACCAGATCTTTACTCTCATCATCTTTTTAGGTGTGCGTGCAGGCTAAAACAAGGAAGATGTGTGGTATTTGGACTCTGGATGTTCAAAACACATGACGGGCGATAAATCAAAGTTCCTTAGCCTGGAGATGAAGAAAGGTGGAACAGTGACCTTTGGATATAATGGCAAGGGTAAAGTCAAAGGCATTGGAGTAGTAGGTAACGAAGAATTTAAAATTTCAAATGTTTTATATGTTAAAGGTTTGAAACATAATTTAATTTCTATTAGTCAACTATGTGATAAAAATCTAAATGTTTTATTTGAATCTAGCTCAAACCTTTGCAAAATTATTGATTCCAAAACAAATGAAATTGTACTTACTGCACCAAGAATAAACAATGTCTATACAATCACTTTTCATGATTTATCTCATTCTACACTTAAATGTTTTATTTCAAAGAATGATGAACTTGAATTATGACATAGGAGACTAGGACATTATAGTGCTAAACGCATAGTAAAGCTTTCTAAAAATAAAATAATAAAAGGTTTACCAAATTTGAATGGAAAGCTTTCTTCATTATGTTCACCATGCCAAAAAGGAAAGTTTACAAAATCATCTTTTAAAAGCAAAAATGTTATTTCTACTACTAGACCTCTACAATTATTACATATGGACTTGTTTGGTCCAATTACTACACAAAGTCTAGGAGGTAGAAAATATACGTTTGTTATTATTGATGATTATTCTAGATTTTGTTGGACATTATTTTTAAATTCAAAATCTGATGCTTTTGATGAATTTGTAAAACTAATTTCACGGTTCAAAATGAACTTGATTTAAAAGTGGAATGCATTAGATCAGATCATGGAGGAGAGTTTGATAATGAAAAATTTATTTCATATTGTAATGAATTTGGGATAAAACACAAATTTTCTGCTCCTCGCACACCACAGCAAAATAGTGTAGTGGAGAGGAAAAATAGAACACTTCAAGAATTAGGACGTACTATGCTTTGTGAATTTAAATTGCCAAAATATTTTTGGGCCGAAGCGGTTAGTACTGCATGCTATATTATTAATCGTGTCATGATTCGTCCTACAATACAATTAACTCCTTATGAAATTTATTTTCAAAGAAAACCAAATGTATCTTACTTTAAAGTTTTTGATTGTAAATGCTTTATTTTGAATACAAAAGATAACTTAGGCAAATTTGATGAAAAATGTGATGAAGGAATTTTCATTGGTTATTCTTCAACTAGCAAGGCCTATAGAGTCTATAATAAACGTACTAAAGTGGTTGAAGAATCTATTCATGTAAAATTTGATGAAAATATTTCTTGTGTAGAAAATACTAAAGTTGCAGATAATGAGAAAAATGAAGAAGATGTGGAACAAAATCTGAGGAAAAATGATGATGATGATGATGATGATGATGATGATGATGATGATGATGATGAAAAAGTAGAGAAAGAAGACGAAAAAGATGGTGAATAAGAAGAAGAACAAGGATATGTACCTCCAACTGAGCTAAGGTTCTCAAAAGATCATCCGCAAGAATTTGTTATTGGAGAACCATTAAGTGGGTTACGTACACGTTCTAGTTTACATGAAAGTTTTTCAAATTTATGTTTTGTCTCAAATATAGAACCAAAAGATGTTGCCACCGCTTTAAATGATGAATCTTGGTTTCTAGCTATGAATGAAGAACTTAACCAATTTGAAAGAAATAAAGTTTGGATTCTTGTTGATACACCTAGTGATCATCCAGTTGTAGGGGTCAAATGGATTTTCAAAAACAAATTAGATAGTGACACTAGGGTCACTAGAAACAAAGCTAGGCTTGTAGCGAAAGGATATAATAAAATTGAAGGGGTAGATTTTGATGAAACATTTGCACCCGTAGCACGATTGGAAGCAGTTAGAATTTTTGTTGCATTTGCTAGTCATAAAAGATTTAAATTATTGAAAATTGATATTAAAACTGCATTTTAAACGGGTTAATTAAAGAAGAAGTTTATGTTGAACAACCACCAGACTTTATAAATGAAAAATTTCCTAATTGCGTGTATAGATTACTAAAAGCTTTGTATGGTTTAAAACAAGCACCACGAGCATGGTATGATAGATTGACTATATATTTATTACAAAATGGTTTTAAAATGGGTGGTGTTGATTGTACACTCTTCATTAAGCAAGTTGATGATGATTTAATTGTTTTACAAATTTATGTTGATGATATTATTTTTGGAGCCACTAATGAATAGTTGTGTAATTATGTTGTAAAAATGATGGAAAGTGAATTTGAGATGAGTATGGTAGGAGAATTAAAATATTTCTTAGGATTTCAAATTGTTCAAAAACATGATGGAGTTTTTATTAACCAATCAAAATATATTCATGATGTTTTAAAACGATTTGGATTTGAAAATCTCAAACAAGCAAATACTCCTATGAGTGTATCTTAAAAATTAGGAAAAGATGAAAGTGGAATATCCATAGATCAAACTTTATATAGAGGCATGATAGGTTCACTTTTATATTTAACCGCTTCTAGACCAGATATTATGTTTTCAGTTTGTTATGTGCTAGATTTCAAGCCGATCCCAAAGAATCACATTTAAAAGCGGTAAAAAGAATTTTTAGATATTTAATTGGCACATCTAAACTTGGTTTATGGTATCCTCATAGCGATGATTTTACTCTTTCTGGCTATTCTGATTCTGATTATGCTGGTTGTTCACTAGATAGGAAAAGCACTAGTGGCACTTGTCACTTTTAGGCCCTTCACTCATTTCGTGGTCGAGTAGGAAACAGAATTCTGTTGCCCTCTCAACCACCGAGGCCGAATACATCGCACTTGGTAGTTGTTGTGCACAAGCTCTTTGAATGAAACAACTTTAGAAGACTTTAACATTAAACAACAAACAATAGAGCTATGGTGCGATAATAAAAGTGCAATTGATTTAACTTACAACCCGGTTCATCACTCTAGGTCTAAACATATTGACGTTAGACATCATTTTATAAGAGACCACATTAAAAATAATCAGATTAAAATTTCATTTATAGGCACGGATAATCAACTAGCGGATATATTCATTAAACCGTTACCGGATTCCCGTTTTTCTATGCTTAGGCTAGAATTGGGAATCCTAGACATTTCACAATGATTATATCACTACTTATGACCTATAAATTAAAAATATCACAAAACCTATACATTTTAAAAAGAAAACTAAATTTTAAATCAAACCATAGAATTTGAACGACTTAACAAAAATTCTCACATCATTAATATTACATACAAATTGTTCTAGACAAACAGTAGAAATCAACATAAGATTATGTTCATTAACAGAAAATGAAATCTGGGCAAGTTCACTGTCGCCCAGGCGACAGTGAATGTCAGAAAATTCCGACATCAGTCAGAAGCAGCAACCTGCTGGAAACTACTCAGAATCATCATATCCAGCCCCACTGCTTTCTGGACAGTCTTCTGAAGATCCACGTCTTACGGCCTTTCCGTGCCGAGTCCGCCTAACCGATTGGCATGGCGGTTCTTCATCTAGGATTTCCCATTCAGCCGCTTCTTCAGGAGTAGGCTTTAACTTCAGTCCCTTCACCAGAAATTTCATAAACTTCTGCATTCTACTGCGATCTTTCTTCACTTCTTTCTTGTGTTCTTCAAATGAATCACGAAGATCATCTATAGACTCTCGTAGTGATCCTCCTCTAGGATTTGTAGGCTCTCTAATCTCTATTCCAGGATGAGGCTTTTTATGAGACTTCTTCACTTTCATGGTACCCGTATAGTATATCTCAGGAACACAATCATCTAAGTACGAATCTTGACCTATCCATTCATACTTCTTATATAGAATACGTTGAATTATAGCCCCCATTGGCAAAGTATGAATCTTCACCTATTTTGGATGTTTTAATCTAAAAGCATAACGAATCTGGGCAAGGATGAGGTCCGCTACATCGAAGGGTTCCTCCTCTATAATAAAATATGTAAACAACGTCAACTGTGCTGTGATACTCCATGTATCACCACTTTTTAGCATGACCGTGTTACTTAATATGTCTTGGACTAAATAGGCATCAGGAGTAAGTGAAGAGACTTCCGTGATTAGCGTCCTCTTTTGACTTCCATGTAAACTCATATTTACAAGAGTCCAATCTCTGTCCTTTCTATAACTCTCTACTATGTCTGGCATATGATCACTCATAAGAAGACCAAATTCATCTCTAAGATCGAGAATCTTTTGCAATTCAAGTGGAAATAACACATGTTGAATTCACTTGCGAATCTTTTGACCAAGGATCTCCGAATTCACTTGAATCGCAAAATCACTCCGAATTCACTTGAATTGACTATCAACCCGAAAAGGCAAGTGTACCTATCGAATTGTAGTACCAAGGTCGTATTTAAACTCGGGGTTGTCAAGTACTATTACTCACGCTTCTGACTATTATCCTACCGTACGATTGGTTGGGTGATTTTGAGAATTTTTAAGACAAAAGTTAAGTTGATATTAAGATGATAAAACAGATTAAGAAAATAGCATCTGATCAATGATTCACCATGAAAAGAGATGAGAAGGATAAAAAAAATATAGCTTTATAATTGCAAACCAAACTCGACCGTGACGGATCCGAAAATAAGAAATTATCTCGCTAGAGCATTAAATCTCCTAACTTCTAGACGATTTGACAGAAATCTCTTTGCAAATAAAAAAGGTCTAAAGTTGCATTATTAAAATGATCCGCACTATTGGATTTGACTCCAATCCGGAGGATTTACGTCGTCCTATCTCTAGGATTGCATGCAACTCCTTCCTTCTTTGAGTGATCTTTTAAACCAACGAGTCTCTCGACTCCTATGAAATGAGATCAAATAGCCTACTACCGTATACCAGAAATACGGAGTCGACGCAAATAAAATCAAAGAAGGATCGAGCAGAGTTTAACAAGAATAAAACTAAGAAAAATAAAATCTCATCTCAAATCATGGATCCTCATGATCAAATGCTAACGGAAATTAGTTACGCATAATAGAAATTGAGACAAGAATGGAAGGTAAAGCTTGCATTTTCATTGATAGACAAAGAAGAGTACAAAAAGAAAAATGATAATAATATTCTTAAGAAAAAGAAGTACAAAGCATGGAAAACTAAAAGCTTGAATAACACAAACTACAACTCTCCCTTGATCTCTCTATTCCAAAAGTTCTCCTCAAGCATGAGACATGGGGTCTATTTATAGGTGAAGGGGAAGGTTCTAGAGGATTGAAGAAAAGAGGGGAGAGCAAGGGGTGGCCGGCCATGCATGGTGGAGAGGCGAGTTGTATGAAATAAATGAGGGGAGAGAAGAGAGGAAAGAGAGTGGCCACCTCCAATGTATTCTTTATATTAAGAGAAAAAGAGAGGGAAGGGGGGATGTATGAGGGTGAACATGAAGGGAATGAGAGTAAATGAGAGAGAGAGAGGGAGATTTCATTTAAGAGAAAGAGGAGAGAGGAGAGAGGGGTTCGACCATGCATGGTCCATGCAAAGGTGGCGGGCTGCATGTAGCAAGGATGGCTCGACTTTGACTTATAGTGGGGGATCGCGCTGAACCAAATGGAGGCAAGGAGGGGTCAGGTTTGAGCTTGGAGAGGGCTGCTCGGGTTGGATGTGGGCAGCAAGGGGGCTGCTCTCTAAAACAAGGGGAGCTCGGGTAGCATCAAAGGGGAGTTCGGGTTTGACCAAATGAAGGGAGGGCTGCTCCATGTCTCCATTTAATCTTCCTTGGTGTTGACTTTAACATGCCTTGTGCTTAAACTTGGCTTGAATCTTGGACATGGATTGAGCTTGAATCATGGCTTTAACTTTACTTGAGCTCAGTCCTTGGATATAACTTGAATTTCTAAAACAAAACAAGAAAAAGCAAATTAGTTTTGTAAATTAAAATAAAACTAATTTAGATGATTTATAACATGAAATAACACCTATCTTAGGATAATAATTTACTAAATTAAGTTCTAATATAAGGCCTAAAAACTTACTATCAAAGACCTCCACTTCTTAAAGTTGGTCGAGTTTAGCATCTCAATTCCAAGACCCCTTGCTTCCATGGCTCTACCACTGGTTCCTTCTTCACAAAGGTGATGGCAACTATGAGTTAATCACTGCTCTATCCACTCCAACCTGGCTCTGATACCATGTGAAATTTTCCAAGATCTAGGAGTGAGCAGGAATAGTATAACTCAAAGTTCAAGCCAACAACCAAAAGCACATGAAAAACAACTTCAATCTTTATTGATGCTAGCAGAAAACTTCATTACAAGGCGAGGTATACATGGCGAGACATGATTTTTCCAGTACACTAAAAATAGGAGAGAAAATACAACTGAAAGATAACCAGCGGTCTGCCTTCCTGAGACCGCCTGACCGCCCAACCTGACAGCTCGCTCGACTAGAAGACGAGACCCGCCCGAACTGCCTGCCAGCGACTTGAACAACACCAACTGAGAACCCGCGATCTACCACTGATTCTCCCGAACTCCAGCAACTCGCACTGCAATCCGCGAGACCGCCCGAACACCTTCAGAAAAGGAGATGACCGCTGCTGCTCGCACAATCCGCAGAAGCTGCACAAAAGAAGTTCAATCAGCAAGACCGACCGGTCACAAGAAATGAGACCGCAAGAACTAGCCGCGAGTTCTGCTTACACTTGGTGCGAAGTTTTTGCTGCTACAGTGGCTCCTATTTATAGGCGTGAGACCTGATTCAGTCACCACCCTATGAGATAGGATCACCACCCCCTTGATCGCGCGACCAGACTGGTCAACCCACTTGATCAGCAAAAGAACCTCCTACTTAGTGAGCTCGCCGACTTCAACAGAAGCCGCACGATCATGACAACTCACCCGGTTATGACGCTCACCACTTGTGTTCGGCACCGGACCTCCTCCAGAGACCGCGAACACACCAGGTCGACTAGGGCAACAGCCTTCCAAGTCGACTAAACACCTGTGATCGCATATACCAGCAGATCGCCGAAAGACCAGCTATGCAAACACACACTGGAGACCGCGCGACTAAGAAGACCTTAGTCCACGTGCACCACAAAGAAACCAGACAGCCAACAGACCGGGCTGCCCCTCACCACGCGATCACAAGCACCAGATCGCAAAGTAACTCCATCTCGCCATGTAGTCACACGACCAGACCGCGCGGCCTCACCTCGGCACCCTTGGACAGAAGGATGGCGGTCACACCGAATAGCCCGCGACTAGACCAGAGAGGTCAAACCGCCAAAGGAGACCGCAAGACTGTGCAGTCAGACCAGACCGCGCGGTCTCCCCCCTAGACCGCCAACTCCACAACTTTCACTTCAACATTTTCAACATTACCCACATGAGTCTTTAGATTTTCCATTGCCTTCTCCTCCATTTGTTGCTTCTGGGTTGGGGAGTGCTAGTGAGGAGCCACATTCAGGACAAACCAACACTCCTTCAGTTATTGACACAGCATCTGCAGTTCTACCATTTTCAACTGACAGTTTTCAGGCTGAACATGAGACACCAGGTGGTTCTTTCATACCAGCTCCCAGAGCCACTGACAGACTTCCGTGACAGATCTTGGTTCTCGAGCAGATATTGGATGATGAGACAGTGACCACTACTGATGGTTGTTTTCAGAGGTACCTGGTTCGTTGGCATGGCCGACCAGAGACCGAGACCAGTTGGGTCTTGGCTGAGGAGTTACAGCGCATGGATGCTGATCTTCTACAACCCTATCGCTCGGAGCACTCACCAATAATGACTGATTTCGAGAGGGGGAGAGTTGGTGGAGACCAGCCCCGATTAGGATGTCGCAAAAGTGCCCGACGCCGCAACCGTCTGGACCCTTACCAGCCCTAATTTATGGCATTTTCATTTCATCATCTTTTTGCATTTTTGCAAGTTTTGTGAAACTTTATTTGTGTAAAGGTATATATATGTATTTATCTTTAGTAAGAAGGTAGCAGGCGCTTGCTTATTCAAACCGACCTAGCACGTCTTCTCCCGCAGGACAACACCATCTCCGCCCCCCCCCCCCCCCCCCCCCCCCCCCCCCCAACAAGAGTTGCTGCCACTTGTCCCGATTTCGTCGGCCAGCACGAGAGGGCAAACTGTCGACGACGTGTGGTGTGGGCTTCACGAGAAACTGCCGACAGGTTTCCGTGTCTCCCCACATCGACCGCAATCGAGCCGCCATTATCGGTCTTCCAGCAACCGTCAGCGTCGTGTATAGTTTCCTGGTTCTTTTGAAACCCTATAAAATGGGATTTGCTGTGTGATTCCCATGGATGGAGATGGGGAATAGTCCTGTGTGAGAAGTGATTGTGTTTTTTGTTTTTTTCTGAATCTGTGTTTCCCTGTAGTTGGCGTTTATAAACATTTCAATGATGTGTTGCTTCCATGATTAAAGTCCAGAAGTTATTCCTGATGCTGTGAGCTTGAAAGGGCTCTGCTGTTGCGTTTTCTATTTCATGCTGAGACTCGAATGTTGATGGTGACCAGTTAAATTTTAATGTTAATATTTGGTATTGATTATAGTGATAGAATGAGTTAATTGGAGTGCTCGGTGAGGGCTAGTGAATAGAGGAAAGTTGCTACTTGTGATTCCAGTGAGCAGTGGTATGGCAATTTAATTTGTTGCTTGTGAGATTTCGTGGATCCACCTGGAGTGAGTGATATCTCATGGATCCAGCTTGGGTGAGAGAGCGCGTCAGAAATTATGTTGTTTAGTTTGTGGACTCTTTACACTAGTGAGTGATTGAGATTCCGTGGAACCACTTTGTGTGAGAGTGAGCGAATTTATTCTGTGGTGCCCTTGTGCGATAGCGGACGATCTCAGAGCGAGAGATCGAAGGTGACGAGGGATTCCTCGCGGGATCGCCGTCGACTTCGGTTGTAGAAAGACGTCTCTTTTCGTGGGTAATTTGTTTCTTCCTCTCCTTTGTGTGCATCTAAATTTTCTCATTAGGATATTAGATTCAGTGTTGGGTTTTCGCCCGGATTTTGTCAGCGAATGCTACATCGAAAACTCCAAACAGAAACGTATTTGGAGTTCACGATTTTCGTTTACTACAACAATGGGAACATAACGAAAGTTGCGAACCTCCTTCCCCGGATTTAGAATTGAATCATATTTCAAGAAAATTCATTTTTAAACAAAAATAGTAATTTTATGCTTTTACTAAAATCTAGTTGCTTAACTTCTTAACGTTCATGCACGCCCACTCAAATTTCAATTTTTATATTGCATGAATTTAGGGATTCCTAGAAGTAGCCGACAGGCGCACAAACCCTACACACCGTCCTGCATAAGCAATGCTCCAGCCACCATTCAACGGTGTATGCTCACCATTTTCCATGACATGGTTGGGGAATTTCTTGAAGTGTTCATGGATGATTTCTCTTTATTCGGAAGCAATTTTGACTTGTGTCTCGCAAAACTATGTAGGATACTAAAGCGATGTGAGGATACAAACCTAATCTTAAACTGTGAAAAGTGTCAGTTCATGGACCGTGAAGGAATTGTGATGGGACACAAAATTTCAAGTGAATGTTTACAAGTTGATCAAGCAAAGGTGGAAATTATTAAGAACCAACCCCCACCGACCTCGGTAAAAGGCATCCCAAGTTTTCTAGGCCATGCGGGATTTTACCACCGCTTCATCAAGAATTTTTTCCTCTACTGCAAAACCACTTTCTAATCTGCTGGGCAAGGATGTGTGATGCGTATTCGGCAAGCGCACCGGTAGCTGTCAAGTAATAAAATTGGGAATAACTTCCCCAAATATCATCTCTCAAGGAATGCAGGTTCTGGTGAACGAAACGTGTGGTGAATCGATCGTTATACGAGCAAATAAAGGAAAAACAAGGGCATTGATTTTGGGTTTCCTAAGCTAGTGCAAAAAAGAGAGATGCGGGTCAAAACTCCGCTTCGCAAGGCGGGTGGATGCAACGGCCACGATGCCGTGCTTCGGGAGGCGCGTGGACGGAAAGTAACTATGACGGATGAGGGTTGCACACACCTCTTCTCCAAGTAACACCACTAGCAATTGCTAGGGCTTCACACACAACAAATCCCAGAAAAACACAGCAAAGAAAGTGCTATTCTCACACCACCGCATCATTTCACATGAACATCACAAAAGATTTATAACATAAAGCTAAATGATAGTTCATTACAACAACACAAGGAAAACAAAAACATAAGGTTTAGAGAAGACCAATAGGAAGAAATCACCGCGTCTTGGTTTCTCGACCGGAATGAGAGGTTGTCGGGCTCTCTCCGGGCTCGGCCCTCAGATGGTGTGCTGATTCAATGGAGGCTGTCACCGCTCCGAAGACCTACAGCTCTTCTATGGCTTCCCACAACGAGGAATGCTTGAGCACTTGGCGGAGGATGCTTGCTAACACTCCCGAATGGAAGGATGGTGGTGGAAAACGCCAGAAAATGGCCTCTATGGTGGTGGAGGTGAAGGAGAAGCCTTCAGACCTCAGGAACAGCGGGAAGGACCTAATTTCCCACTCCCCTCTCCTCTCTCCCCGCTCTCTGCGATGTAATCTGCATTTTATACTAAACAGGCAGAAAAATGGTCACGCACGGTCGAACGCACGACCGTGCATGAACCCTGCGTTATTAAATGATAAAATAAGACTTGAGGGAGTCGCAGCGCCGCCCGTGCGTTTTACTCACACACGGGCAAATCCGCACGTGCGTGCAAACGCACGGGTAAATTCAGAATGACCAAAAACATGGAGAACACAGGACAACCGTGCGTTTTACTCATGCACGGGCAAATCCGCCCGTACGTAAAACGCACGACTAAATTCAGATCGATCGTCTTCTACCCAGGTAAGAGTGCACGACCGCAGCCGACCGTGCGTCAAGGAAAATGCATGACCGTGCGTTTCACACAGTCATGAATTCTGGGAGGAAACTGGATACAAGATAATCCGGCCACCTGCATACAAGATAAAAATAGCTAGGAATACACCTCCAGCACCAGATAAACATAGAGAAATGAAAGGGGAGCACCATGTGCTTACCCCCAATAACAAGGAGCGCAACTGCACACTGAAACGGGCCTAAGAGTGCACCTATCAAGGAATAACCAATATGAATGAAAACATGCCTAAAGTGTAGGGCATAGACTAGATAATCGGCCCAGATGAGTCCATAAATGTGTATATAAATGGGACTCATCACACCCCCAGACTTACCCGTTTGCACATCTCGGGCAAACACTTAATCCTATGGTAGAAAAGTGCACGTTAAAGAAGCAACTGCGCAGGCAAAACACGATGGGAGGTAAAGAAATAACGATCGTAAAAATAAAGTAGAAATGATTTTAAAACAAATACTATATTTTAAGAACTTCTACAAGTGTAAAATACAAAATACTACTACTCTGAGGTGAATTATTGGTGAATCGAACTGTCGTGCCCTAGGGAAAATAACGTGAACTGCTGAGGTGAGCCTTGTTCAAATTAGATCTCAAGAAAGAGCTCTCCAAGAAATCCATCAAGGTCGATGGTCATATGCTTGCCCTTTCACACCTTCTCCACTGCATGAGACGATCTTATCAAGAATCAGTAGGGCTTTTAGGAAAGAATTGGGCTTGGGTTGAGGTACGGTAATGAAGTAGAAGAACGTAGGCTAAACGCACCCAATCTCCGGTAAATAAACAAAATTCAACCTTAACATCTTCACCTTGAAGCACACTCCCCTAGACTTCAATTAAGCACTATGGTGTGCGCGAGACTACCATACTTATGGTTCGATTCTTTTTAGAGTTCATTAACTCTTTTTTTTAAGATCCATAATAACATAAGTTAGGATCAATCAAATTTTTTTTCATTTTTCTACGCGCACACACCACATCACACCTCCAAATTTTTATTTCTCTGCATCGCACAATCATCAACAAAATGTATAAATTTCAAAGCTTGACTCTAGTGCGTTTTAGGTTAGGATATGTGGCCTTGGTGAAAGTTTGGTGGAGTTTAACAAATAGGAAAGGTAAGGCTTAACGAGGCTAGCAAAGGGTGATATTAGGTTGGGAAATCAAAGCTCAATCAGATCAAATGATGGCCTATGTCATGCTCCCAACAAGATCATTCAACACACTCGTTTTGAAAATAGCTAGGGGCAAGTTCTTAACCACCGAGCGAGGTCTCCTCTCCTTCCAACTCAAACAACACGAGGCTAACAACTCTTCTACACTCGACCTAGGGCTACCGCTAGATTCACCAAATTCACCGTTCGAGTAGAGTATTTTACAGTTATACTACAGAAGTAAATAAAACTATAATTTTATAATAAAATCTACTCTACAAGAATTTTTAAGCCACGTTAGCGCTCTACTAGTAGCACCGCACGGGTCACAACTTGTTCTGCCACACAATCCTAAATCAACAAACAAGCTTCCAAACATACAAATTAAGCACTTACATGATAAATGCGCACGAATAACAAGAAAACGAATGTGGTGCGTGGTATGCAATGCGACAATACATTTGAAAATTCCTAACTCAGCACATTCTAACATGTCATGCAAAGAGTGTGCACTTGCACCGATCACTCTCTCCCCCAGACTTAATCAAAACCAACTATAATAACCAATTCAGAAATAATTAGGAAAGGGGTAGAGTGGACCTATGCTTATAAATGAGCATGCCAGAAATGTGGAAGTTCCAACTTTAAAATTTTCACCAACCACATCCTCCACGCGAGAGCTCCAACCTGCGCTGTTAGCAAGAAGGAAATACAGAACATATAAAGAATAAAAAGCAAACAGAACCGGTTGGTTCCAATGGGTTGTCTCCCAAGAAGCCCTTTTGTTTAATGTCCTTAAAGGTGGACCAAATACCTGTATTAAAGTTCGAAAGCAGCAGTTAAAGAGATTGTTCCAAACTAAAATAAAAACAAACAAGACAGCAAAGTAGCGACACAGAGCACAAAATCAGACCGAAGAAACAGCACAATCACCACCCAGAGACCCCATCACGCATCAGCGGTATGCTGATTTGTGGTGGTTCTCCCTAGCTACGCGAGATGGGAAAGAGGTGAAGGATTTAGGGCCCAAGGAGGATGTCTCCCCCTTGCCCCTAACCTCTTCCTTCTCGCGCCGGAGGGCAACAGAGCGTGCTTCACACAGCAATTTTTCTTGCCTCAGCTTCTCCACAGTTGGAGAGCGCCAACGTTGATAACTGGCAGAATTTCCCACCTTGGTGGCGGGTGGCTTCACTTCCGTTGCCGCCGTGGCAACCGGATCAGCCCAATGGACCTGCTTAAAATGTTTACATTTGTTACTTTGACTCAGACAAATTTTCATAAGGCGCTTTGTTCCGCATTCTCCCTCATCATTCAATATTCTGGTCTCAGTGCTGTCTCTTGCCTTCTTCCCCTCTTCCGTCACAACTTGCAACATCTCTTCTTTCTTTGCTCCTTCTAGCGATTCTGTTCTTTTCTCAGCTTCTGCATCACTAGATGGTTCCTCAGTAAAAATAAGGTGAGAGTGGATTACTGCTTCGGATACAATCTTGGGGAAAGTGGAGGGTGTCACCTTACAGGGTAAGACAACACACCCCTTAGAAAAGTCTAAGGTGGCACCGCTCTCTTTTTAGAACGGTACTCCCAAGATGGGAATGGATTGATTCCGACTTGGTCCCAAAACTTGGAAGTCGGTAACCACTACCGTCTCTTCGATTGGAACTTCCACATTCCTAACTTCTTCCTCAGCCTTAACTACAGTCCCATTAGCAAGCACTAGTGACTTCCGTTCATCCGTATCCATTTTAAGTTGCAGTTTAGCAACATCCTGCAAAGCGAGGACGTTGCGAGATGAACCGGAATCACATAGGGCTGCCGTTTCAATATTATTAATGGAGCATGAGACCACCAACTCACTTAGTTCACCTACTCCCGCATCGGAGAGACTCTTCCCTTGGTTAATTGGATTTTTTCTGTATTACTGGGAAGGGTCCCTTGCGCACGCTCGGTTAACACTTGAGCCAATTGGCCCACTTGCATCTCCAAGTTACGCATGGATGCGGTTTGGTTCGCCATATTAGCGTTGGCGGCTTCCATAAACCTCTCCATCAACTCTTCCAGATTACTTTTCTTAGGGACTGGGGTACCTTGATTATAACCCGGTTGAGGCGGCCTCGGTTGGCTTCTGGACGCTTGAGCATCGTATTGATGTTGGCCCGGTTGCCATCGTTGGCCTGCAGCATTTTGGTTCCATGAAAAATTGGGGTGATTTCTCACACCCGGATTATAAGCATTTCCGTAGGGTGCCCCCCTAGCTTGATTTCCAACGAAATTTACAGATTTATTTAAACTAAGCTAAGAGAATTCACCTGATAGCCCGCTACCTGGGCACTCGTATGAGTGGTGACCACTGCCTCCACATCCTTCACATATAATGTTAGACGCGGGCGCAACAGCAGGAGGTAGTGAATCCACCACGAATAGTCCCCGAGCGCTTCTAGGCGCATTTCTCCCCGCAGTCCAGAATGTGCTGTGGGACGCGGTGTCCTGCAGAATTCTGAGAGCTTCCTCGGGCGTGTGGTTCATCAGGGTTTCTCCTACAACAGCGTCAATCATCGCCTGATGGTTGGGCTCGATGGCGAAGTAGAAGGTCTCCACGATGTTCCACAGCTGGAGCTCGTGATTTGGGGATTTGCGCAGGAGGTCACCAAGACGCTCCCAAGATTCTGCGAGGGTTTCCTGCTCAGCTTGCCGGAAGGCGGCGATCTCGCGCCGAAGGCTCACAATCTTGTCCACCGGGTGGAATTTGGCGAGAAATTGGGACGCAAGCGCATCCCAAGTGGCAGCAGTTCCTGGAGGGATAGAATGGAGCCATACCTTGGCTTTGTCCCTCAATGAGAATGAAAACAGTCTCAACTTGACTGTTTCGTTAGTGATTCCTGCATACCTGAAGGTACCGCAAATGTCTGCGAACTCTGCCAAGTGAAGATGTGGGTCTTCACTGGGAATCCCAGAGAACAACGCGTTGTTACGGATGATGTTCAGGATGGCGGGCTTGATTTCGAACTGATTGTTCATGATGTTAGGCCCAAATCATTGATACACACTCCCAGCTGTAGGAGTGGTGTAGTCTCTCATGGTCCTAGGTCTCGGCCTGACCACCTCCTGCTCGTCCCTTAGATGGTTTTGCCCCACATGGGGTACTCTAGGATTCACCTCATTTCTATCAGTGGGTGCTCTAGGCACAACTCCAGGTTCCGTATTATCTCCCATAGCCGCTTGCACGACTGTAGCACGCCTTAGTGCGCGCGTAGTACGTTCAATCTCAGGATCGAAGGGTACTACTTCCCTTCCGGCTTGTCTCTGCATACACAAAAAGAAAACACAAAGAAAAACAAAAATAAAAAACAACTGCTGCTATAACAAGGATTCACAACACAAAGCGTTACACGCCTGCATTCCCCGGCAATGACGCCAAAAACTTGATGCGTATTCGGCAAGTGCACCGGTCGCTGTCAAGTAATAAAATTGGGAATAACTTCCCCGAATATCGTCTCTCAAGGAATGCAGGTTCTGGTGAACGAAACGTGTGGTGAATCGATCGTTATACGAGCAAATAAAGGAAAAACAAGGGCATTGATTTTGGGTTTCCTAAGCTAGTGCAGTAAAGAGAGATGCGGGTCAAAACTCCGCTTCGCAAGGCGAGGTGGATGCAACAGCCGCGATGTCGTGCTTCGGGAGGCGCGTGGACGGAAAGTAACTATGACGGATGAGGGTCGCACACACCTCTTCTCCAAGCAACACCACTAGCAATTGCTAGGGCTTCACACACAACAAATCTCAGAAAAACACAACAAAGAAAGTGCTATTCTCGCACCACCGCATCATTTCACATGAACATCACAAAAGATTTATAACATAAAGCTAAATGATAGTTCATTACAACAACACAAGGAAAACATAAACATAAGGTTTAGAGAAGACCAATAGTAAGAAATCACCGCGTCTTGGGTTCTCGGCCGGAATGAGAGGTTGTCGGGCTCTCTCCGGGCTCGGCCCTCAGATGGTGTGCTGATTCGATGGAGGCTGTCACCGCTCCAAAGACCTACAACTCTTCTATGGCTTCCCACGACGAGGAATGCTTGAGCACTTGGCGGAGGATGCTTCCTAACACTCCCGAATGGAAGGATGGTGGTGGAAAACGCCGGAAAATGGCCTCTATGGTGGTGGAGGTGAAGGAGAAGCCTTCAGACCTCAGGAACGGCGGGAAGGACCTAATTTCCCGCTCCCCTCTCCGCTCTCCCCGCTCTCTGCGATGTAATCTGCATTTTATACTAAACAGGCAGAAAAATGGTCATGCACGGTCGAACGCATGACCGTGCGTGAACCGTGCGTTATTAAATGATAAAATCAGACTTGAGGGAGACGCAGTGCCACCCGTGCGTTTTTCTTACGCACGGGCAAATCCGCCTGTGCGTGCAAACGCACGGGTAAATTTAGAATGACCACAAACATGGAGAACACAGGCCAACCGTGCGTTTTACTCAAGCACGGGCAAATCCGCCCGTGCGTAAAACGCACGACTAAATTCAGATCGATCGTCTTCTACCCAGGTCAGAGAGCACGACCGCAGCCGACCGTGCGTCAAGGAAAATGCACGACCGTGCGTTTCACACATTCATGAATTCTGGGAGGAAACTGGATACAAGATAATCCGGCCACCTGCATACAAGATAAAAATAGCTGGGAATACACCTCCAGCACCAGATAAACATAGAGAAATGAAAGGGGAGCACCATGTGCTTACCCCCAATAACAAGGAGCGCAACTGCACACTGAAATGGGCCTAAGAGTGCACCTATCAAGGAATAACCAATATGAATGAAAACATGCCTAAAGTGTAGTGCATAGACTAGATAATCGGCCCAGATGAGTCCTAAAATGTGTATATAAATGGGACTCATCAATGTGCAGTTCAATTTTGACAGAGACTGCATGCGCGCATTTAATGCACTCAAAGAACAACTTGTCACCGCTCCTGTCCTAGTGTCACCTGATTGGTCCCTACCCTTTGAAATAATGTGTGATGCAAGCTTCATCAAGAATTTTTCCTCTACTGCAAAACCTGTAAGCCCCCCCCCCCCCCCCCCCCCCAAAAAAAAAACTAAATTTGGTTCAGGGAGGGGGAGTCTTACTGCCCAAGACGACCTCCTAGCACTTCCCGGGTGGAGATGAACACCCTCTCAAGCACTAAGCGATCGCCTTGTCAGGCACAAGAATCATCACATTAAACATTAGAATCACACAGCGGAAGCAGAATTGAGGGAAAGAGGCACAAACTATATACATATCTAACTACAAAGGCCGTGTCCTACAGTTTATACAAAATGCCACATGGGATGCAATAGGTACAGTAAAAGACTCCTTATTTAACCCTGGACTCTAGGAATCACGTCACAAAAGATTGGGGGCGAGGCTGGAGTGTCAGATCGAGCAATCTCTAGGGATGGTAAGTCATCCAGTGGTGCGGGGGCTTTGCGCTGTCCCATCTCCTATGAATGGTAAGAATAACCGTTAGTCACAGAGCTAAGTGGAAAACACATTACCTCCCCAGATCTGTATCCTGGGGGCGGGCTAAAGTACTAAAATAAATAGCCGAATCAAGGGAAAGGTTAGCAGCATTTATATATATAATAAAGCAGACGGGGACGTGCTATTTACGACAACATTAGCAACCCTATCTTGCATACACACATCAGGTATTCAAACCTGAACACACACAACCCTGTGTCGACACAGTTTAGACCGCTTTCCTTCCAGCAGGGTAGCGAACCCCACGGGCCTCACCGATGTGGCCGTCGGTGACAGTGACCAGTCTTGCCACTTCTGAGCGTAGTCGTACAGTATCGCTCAGGCCCTCCCATACAACTTGGTGTACTAACTGGATGTGAGCGACATCCGGCGATTCCGAGATTTAGGCTGACCAGTGGAGGCAAATCAGCAGGTTCGAAGTGGTGATAACCCGCGGTTCACATCTCCCTGTTGCCATGAGTCGTCATCTCTCCCGCACCGGTACGAACAGTCTGTGGGCGTGACCGACCCGCCACTTTATAACAAGCAGTTTGCAAACAATCTTAAGCAAGAACATCTACTCCAGGTCCACCGCGGCTCCTTGACTCCACCGGCCACACAACTTATGGCCAGGAGACACGATGGAAGCGGGGCATCTTATTTGAGGCTAACCCTAGAGGAAGAACTCGACTCTTGGTTATCCTCAACTAAGATCTTATAGCAGTATAGAAATCTTTGGTAGGAGTTGTAAAATAGCCTAATAGTGTGCCTGTAATTTTTTGGGAATTTTCCAAGGTCATCAGGACCTTTAATTCCTTTAAAGAAATATTGTATAGACTTTTAAAAATAGCAAAACTCCACCTAAAAATCTCAAAAGATTACTAGAGGTGCCCCTCTAAGAGGGGAACATTTTTTATGTTGGGAGTTTTTGTCTCAGATGCACAATTTACCCTCAGAAAAATCAGCAAGGGAAAGGGGTAGGTGGGGTGCGGATAGAGGAAGGAGGGAGACTGGAGGGGCGCTGCACCGTGCTCCCTCCACTGCCACCACAGCGGATCTGGGCTGATCTACTGCGTGGTCACAAAAATGGAGGGGAGGGGAGGGAAACCATGTTCCCACCGCCATCCGATCTCATCAAGAGATCGGACGGCTGCTGCTGCCCCTCACGGCGAGGCAGAGGGTGACGACCTCTGCCACCGCCGGGAGGCAGCCACCTGCCGCCGGTGCTGCCCCCGGTCGACTCACCGGGGGTCGGCCATCACATCTGCGGTGATCCGACGACCTGGCACCACCGGCCACCGCCGGTTTTTAAGCGAGAAGGGGCAGCGGGGCGGTGGCGCGGCCTGCATGGGCCATGCAGACCATGGCCGCGCTACCCCCCTTCCCATTGGGAGGGCCTTTCCCTGCCCCTGGCTGGTTCATCGGGGGTGGGGCTTACCTCCAGGGGTGGTCCGGCGGCCGGGCACCTCCGGCCGCCGCCGGGAGTGGCCGCCGAACCACACAGAAAATACAGGGAGGGGGGGGGGGCGGAGTGCGCGGGTGCCGCCTGAGGTGCATTCTCTAGCGGCCCTGCCGCCTTCCCTCATCGGAGTCAGGGTCCCCAGGTGGGAACTTGCTCCCCCAGCGCCACCACCGGAGGTGGGGGTGCGGCTTTCACGGCCAGCCCCCATCCGAGCCTAGACAAGGCTCGGGGCAGGGCTGGCGGCGCTCTGACAACGGGGGGGGGGGGGGGGGGGGGGGGGGGGGGGGGGGGGGGGGGGGGGGGGCTTGCTTCGGGGAGGTGGGAAGAGGGAGGGAGAATGGTTCCAACTGAGGGTGGGGGGGATCTGGAGGTTGATGGTCGTCTAGCCATGGAGGGGCGGCGGTGGAGGCTTCAGGGAGGGCTTCTCCGGCGAGTGGCTGGTCGGCAGGGAGGGGGAAGATGGCTGGGAGGTGTGCTTCAGCAAGGGGGGGGGGGGGGGGGGGGTCGGGTCCCCTTTATAGGGAAGTACGGAGGCCTCCCCTCTCCCTCGCTTTAATCCCACATGGGCTAAAGTGAGGGATGGGTGGGGGGGAGATATTTTCTCCCCCCCCCCCCCCCCTTCCCTCTTCTGCCCTAGCATGGGCTGCCTATTCATGGGCAGCCCCCTTCTTTGAGGGAGGATTCCCTTTTCCTTCCCCCCTTTTTTTCTTCTTCCAGAAAAACAAGCTTGGGGGGGGGGGGGAGGAGAGGTTTGACCAAGTTCAATTTTATGGTGGGGTCCCCATGGCCCTGGGGGTCCACCAAGACTTACTGGAGTCGCTTTCGAGTTCGTGTGCTCAGTATTTCGCATGTTATGTTGTGGCGGTCTGCATAATTTAAAATGGACATATTCCCCGTATGACCTCGGATTGACGTGCAACGAGTCCCGTGGCGCTCGTATGGATCATACGAGTCTAATGGAATTGACGGGAGTCGATTCAGAGTACGTCTGGTCATTAATTTACAATAATATTGTTGCGACGCGCTACGAAACCCAAAATGGTCATTTTCTCTAAACGACTTCGGATCGGGGTACAATGAATTCCGTTGCGCTTTTATTGGTCATACGAGTCTAACGAAACTGACGGAGGTCAAATCGGAGTACGTTTGGCCACTATTCCACAATAGTGTGGTTGTGGCGCGCTACAATACTCAACATGGTCGTTTTCTCTAAACAACCTCAGATCGGGGTGCAACGAATTCCGTTGCGCTCGTATTGGCCATACGAGTCTAACAGAATTGACGGAAGTCAAATCGGAGTACGTTTGACCACTATTCCAAATAGTGTGGTTGTGGCGCTCTACAATACTCAAAACGGTCGTTTTCTCTAAACGAACTCGGATCGGGGCACAATGAATTCCGTTGCGCTCATATTGGTCATACAAGTCTAATGGAATTGACGGAAGTCAAATCAGAGTATGTTTGGCCACTATTCCAAATAGTGTGGTTGTGGCGCGCTACGATACTCAAAACAGTCATTTTCTCTAAACGACCTCGGATCGGGGTGCAACGAATTCCGTTGCACTCGTATTGGTCATACGAGTCTAACAGAACTGACGTAAGTCAAATCGGAGTACGTTTGGCCATTATTCCACAATAGTGTGGTTGTGGCGTGCTACAATACTCAAAATGGTCGTTTTCTCTAAACGACCTCGGATCAGGGTGGAAAAAATTCCGTTGCGCTCGTATTGGCCATACGAGTCTAACGGAACTGACAGAAGTCAAATCAGAGTTTCCCAGCACGATGTCCTATATTCGTGCTACTTTCTACCTTTTGGGTTTACTTTTATTGGGTCCACTAGGGTCTAGGGATCCAATAAAAGTCGGGATGTTACAATCCAAATAAAAATAAAGGGATTTTCATCCTCGAAAATTGCCTAGGGTAGGGGGTTCATATGACATACCTGGGGGAAGAGTGCCGGGTATCTTTCCCGAACAAGTGTTTCTGGTTCCTAGGTAAACTCCTCGCGTCCACAGTTTGACCATAAGATTTTGACCGTCGTAATGGTTTTGTTTCGCAGTTCCTTGATCTTGGAATCTACTATCTTCACTGGATCAAGTTGGACGGATCGATCAGATTGCACTGATGTTGGCAGCGTAGAAAGATGTTGCACTGGTTGGCGAAGGACACGTCTTAGTGAGGAGACGTGAAATACGTCGTAAAGATTTCCCAATTCAGCTGGCAGGGCCAGTCTATATGCAACAGGGCCAATTCTCTCTATAACCTGATACGGGCCTAGGTAGCGGGGATGCAGCTTTTTCTGCTTCTTTATCCGGGAGATCCCATGCATCGGTTTAATCTTCAGGAATACCATATATCCTACGTTGAACTCCACCAGTCGATGACGCGCGTCGTAGTATTTTTCTTGGCGACTCTGCGCTTCTAACATTCGGCCTCGGATTAACCTTATTGCTGTCGCGGTATCATCTATGCAAGTAACCCCTAAATCTTCTGGGTCCTCATCCTGTGCCCATGATAACGTTGTTCGGCAGCGTCTCCCATAGAGGGCCTCGTATGGTGCCATCTTGATGCTCGCCTGAAAGCTGTTGTTGTATGAAAACTCAACTAAGGGAAACACCTGCACCCAAGGTTCGTTGTGTTCTACTATGCATAGTCAGAGGAGGTCTTCCATTGTCCGATTCATCCTTTCTGTTTGCCCGTCTGTTTGAGGGTAGAAAGCGGTACTGAATGCCAATCTGGTCCCTAGATATGCTTGGTCTCTTCTCCATTCCTTTGAAGTAAAACGTCTGTCGCGATCAGACACGATCGACTTGGGTATTCCATGAAATCGAACCACTTGCTCTGTAAAGAGTCGGGCTAAGATATCGACACCGTCACCTTGTCGGTTTGTGATGAAACGAGCCACCTTTGTGAGGCGATCCACCACAACCCATATTGAGTCATTTCCTGTACGAGATTGGGGCAAGCCATGGACAAAGACCATGGAGATATCTTCAAATTTCCATTCGGGTATGGGTAAGGGCTATAGTTGGCCTCCTGGACTGCGGCATTCTTCCTTGATCATCTGACAGGTCTGGCAGTGTGCCACATAATAGGTGACATCCCTTTTCATATCTGGCCAGTACAGCGTCCTTCGTAAATCTGTATACATTTTTACTACTCCCGGGTGTATCGAATATCTCGATTAGGGTGCTTCGCAGAGTATCTCTTCCCAGATTCCTTTGGCGGAGGGGATGAATATACGTTGCTTGTACTGCAGAATGCCATCATATAAGTTGTAGTCCTCCTGCGTGCCGTGTTGTAAGGTCTGGATGATTGGAGCTGCTTCGGCGTCGATCTTCTGCGCCTCTCGTATCTTGTCCCTAATATCGCAGTGTATCTCCATCCAATATAGCTGGGCTTAGTAGTCCATCGGGTTTCTGCGGGTGATGAGGATGATGTCCAAGTTTGCCAAGGACTTGACCAACTCTTCTGGTATCGTCTCCAGCCAATTCCAAATCGTCGAAGGTTGACGACTTAGGGCATCTGCAACTTTATTGGCCTTGCCAGGGTGGTATTGGAGGGCGAAGTCGTAATCGCATAGGAATTCGAACCATCGGCGTTGCCGAAGATTTAGCTCCTTTTGGGTGAAGATGTATTTGAGGCTCTTGTGGTCGGAGAAGATTTCACATTTTATCCCGTATAGGTAATGCCTCCAGACTTTTAGGGTGAACACCACAGCACCCAGCTCTAGATCATGGGTTGCATAGTTTAACTCGTGTGGCTTCAATTGTCATGATGCGTAGGCGACTACCCTGTCGTGCTGCATTAACATGGCTCCCAACCCTTTTAGCGATGCATCGGTGTAGATTTGGAAGCCCTCAGTGCCTGAGGGGAGGGTTAGGATCAGGGCAGTTGTTAGCCGGTTCTTTAGCTCCACGAACGCTGCTTCGCATTCGTATGTCCATTGAAATGTAGTATCCTTCTTGGCGGGGATGGTGAGGGGTAAAGCGATCTTAGAGAAATCTTTCACGAACTTGCGGTAGTAGTCGGCGAGACCCAGGAAGCTCCTGGTATCCGCTAGTGACTTTAGGGGCGGCCAATCTCATACTGCATGTACTTTGGCTTAGTCCACTACTACCCCGTTTTTGTTGATCGTGTGCCCAAGGAATCCGACTTCTTCCATCCAGAATTCACACTTACTGAATGTACAACCCTCATATTTCCCGAGTCAGTGTGACCCGACCCGGATGAGGACAAGATAACGAAGGCGACTGAGACGGACAAAACGACTGTGTGGAGACGGTCAAAACCGATCAAGGCAAAAAGAGGCCGCGGGAGAGACGGAGGAAGCACCTGCTACCCCGACCCCCTTTGGGTGAGTGGGAGAAATCCTCCCACTCACCGGCCCGTTGCGGAGGGAGTGGGAGGACTTCTCCCACTCATCCGGGCGAGCGGGAGGGACCCTCCCACTCGCCGAGAGAGTGGGAGGGGCCCTCCCACTCCCCGAGCGAGTGGGAGGGGCCCTCCCACTCGCCGAGCGAGGGAGAGGTCCTCCCACTCGCCGAGCGAGTGGGAGCAGCCCTCCCACTCGCCAAGCGAGTGGGAGAGGCCCTCCCACTCGCCGAGCGAGTGGGAGAGACCCTCCCACTCGCCGCCCCCTTTGGGCGAGTGGGAGGGATCCTCCCACTGCCCGGTATAGGTGGGGAGGTCAGTATGACCTCCCGTGAGGGTGGGAATGGACATCTCGAGTCCCACTCGCCCCCCCCCTCATGCGTGATCAGTGGCGGTCATGGTTGGACTGCGGATAGTAGGATTTTTGCTATCCACAGTCCATTTTTGGGAAAGTCTATAAATAGACCCCCATGGGCACCTTGGGAAGGGTTGGTCTCTACCCCCCTCCCTCGCGTGTGTCTTGTGAGCAAGATCCCCCCCTCCCTTGTCATCCTTCAGCTGACAGTGAGGTGGTTCTCAGTGCCCTCCAAGGTGCCCAGGCTCAGCATTGGCTTGGGAGGGGAAGCGCTCTAAGATCTTCCGGGTATGTGGTGGGACCTCCTCGGTGAAGCTTAAGGGGTTCGTTTCTAGATTCAAGTGTTCTTCAAGGGCAAGTTCACATAGTTCCTAGTAACCGGTCAAGGGTCTAGGCTTAGGTCAAGTAAGGGTTAGTCGCAACCCCCTTTCGAATGCTGAAACCGGGAAACTGGTTTTAACATTCTGGTGCGGTGAGCGTGGAAGCGACTAGTTCAGAAAGCTTTGAGCCATGTCTCATGGCTGGAAGCGACGAGTTGGGAGACTCGCCTCCGGCATGCGAGTATGTAAAGAAGGGCGACGTCGATGAGTTCAGCAAAGGGATCCTGGAGCTCCCGCAGGTCGCATCCTTCACTCGCGGCGAATGCTCGACACCACCTGCAGGGAGGCGATAAGAACGCCCCCGTCCAACCAGGGGGGAGTAACTTCACCTGGAAGGGCCAAGAAGGAGTTGCGGAGACAGAAGAAGTGGCGAAGAAGATGACCAAGGAGCGTGCGGCCAAGTGAGGTGCCCAGGAAGGGAGAGATGTAAGTGAAGTGCCCAGGAAGGGCGAGATGTAAGTGAAGTGCCCAGGAAGGGCGAGATGTAAGTGAAGTGCCCAAGAAGGGCGAGGTGTAATAAAGTGCCCTGCAAGGGCGTAGGGTAGTGAAGTTGTAATAGACGAACTAGGAATGAAAAAGGGTTCTGGGGTAATACCCCGATCTAAGATCCCTGACTGGAGATCCCCCGCCGGGCTCTGTCATGCCGGTAGATGGGGGACTCGTCAGGTCGACTCGCGGTCCAACAACCGATTGGGAAGGCGTTGAGCTCCTCTGCCTCCAGGTGAAGGTAAGCACCAAGGACGCGGATGGGTACTTCCACCTCCAATCGGTAATGGGACTAGGAGTGCGTTGAGTCCCTCCACCCCGGTTGAGCTAAGACTCCCAGAACCTGGATGGGCACTACCACCTCCAGTTAGATCAGGAGTGCGTTGAGTCCCTCCACCCCGGTTGAGCTAAGACTCCCAGGACCCGGATGGGCACTACCACCTCCAGTTAGATCAGGAGTGCGTTGAGTCCCTCCACCCCGGTTGAGCTAAGACTCCCAGGACCTGGATGGGCACTACCACCTCCAGTTAGATCAGGAGTGCGTTGAGTCCCTCCACCCCGGTTGAGCTAAGACTTCCAGGACCAGGATGGGCACTACCACCTCCAGTTAGATCAGGAGTGCGTTGAGTCCCTCCACCCCGGTTGAGCTAAGACTCCCAGGACCTGGATGGGCAATACCACCTCCAGTTAGATCAGGAGTGCGTTGAGTCCCTCCACCCCGGTTGAGCTAAGACTCCCAGGACCCGGATGGGCACTACCACCTCCAGTTAGATCAGGAGTGCGTTGAGTCCCTCCACCCCGGTTGAGCTAAGACTCCCAGGACCTAGATGGGAACTACCACCTCCAGTTAGATCAGGAGTGCGTTGAGTCCCTCCACCCCGGTTGAGCTAAGACTCCCAGGACCCGGATGGGCACTACCACCTCCAGTTAGATCAGGAGTGCGTTGAGTCCCTCCACCCCGGTTGAGCTAAGACTCCCAGGACCTGGATGGGCACTACCACCTCCAGTTAGATCAGGAGTGCGTTGAGTCCCTCCACCCCGGTTGAGCTAAGACTCCCAGGACCCGGATGGGCACTACCACCTCAAGTTAGATCAGGAGTGCGTTGAGTCCCTCCACCCCGGTTGAGCAAAGACTCCCAGGACCTGGATGGGCACTACCACCTCCAGTTAGATCAGGAGTGCGTTGAGTCCCTCCACCCCGGTTGAGCTAAGACTCCCAGGACCCGGATGGGCACTACCACCTCCAGTTAGATCAGGAGTGCGTTGAGTCCCTCCACCCCGGTTGAGCTAAGACTCCAAGGACCTGGATGGGCACTACCACCTCCAGTTAGATCAGGAGTGCGTTGAGTCCCTCCACCCCAGTTGAGCTAAGACTCCTAGGACCTGGATGGGCACTACCACCTCCAGTTAGATCAGGAGTGCGTTGAGTCCCTCCACCCTGGTTGAGCTAAGACTCCCAGGACCCGGATGGGCACTACCACCTCCAGTTAGATCAGGAGTGCGTTGAGTCCCTCCACCCCGGTTGAGCTAAGACTCCCAGGACCTGGATGGGCACTACCACCTCCAGTTAGATCAGGAGTGCGTTGAGTCCCTCCACTACGGTTGAGTTAAGACTCCCAGGACCCGGATGGGCACTACCACCTCCAGTTAGATCAGGAGTGCGTTGAGTCCCTCCACCCCGGTTGAGCTAAGACTCCCAGGACCTGGATGGGCACTACCACCTCCAGTTAGATCAGGAGTGCGTTGAGTCCCTCCACCCCGGTTGAGCTAAGACTCCCAGGACCCGGATGGGCACTACCACCTCCAGTTAGATCAGGAGTGTGTTGAGTCCCTCCACCCCGGTTGAGCTAAGACTCCTAGGACCTGGATGGGCACTACCACCTCCAGTTAGATCAGGAGTGCGTTGAGTCCCTCCACCCCGGTTGAGCTAATACTCCCAGGACCTGGATGGGCACTACCACCTCCAGTTAGATCAGGAGTGCGTTGAGTCCCTCCACCCCGGTTGAGCTAAGACTCCCAGGACCTGGATGGGCACTACCACCTCCAGTTAGATCAGGAGTGCGTTGAGTCCCTCCACCCCGGTTGAGCTAAGACTCCCAGGACCTGGATGGGCACTACCACCTCCAGTTAGATCAGGAGTGCATTGAGTCCCTCCACCCCGGTTGAGCTAAGACTCCCAGGGCATGGATGGGTACTACCACCTCTAGTTAGATCAGGAGTGCGTTGAGTTCCTCCACCCCCCGTTGATCTAAGACTCCCAGGACATGGATGGGTACTACCACCTCCAGTTAGATCAGGAGTGCGTTGAGTTCCTCCACCCCCGGTTGAGCTAAGACTCCCAGGACATGGATGGGTACTACCACCTCTAGTTAGATCAGGAGTGCGTTGAGTTCCTCCACCCCCGGTTGAGCTAAGACTCCCAGGACATGGATGGGTACTTCCACCTCCAAACGGTAAGATCCCTGACTACAGACCGTTCTCTGGGCTCAGTCATGTCGACAGATGGGAGGCTCATCGGATCGATTAACTACCCAATGATCGGTTCAAGTAAGGTATCAAATCCTCAAGCAGTAAAGGGAGAAAGATTAAAGAAAATAGGTATACAGGAGATACATGGCTCCTACAAGGAGCCAAAGAAGAGAAGAAGTCCCTGGCCACCCTCACGTTCAGGAGGGATAACCACTGCTGCAAGGGGACGAGTCAGGTCGCGTAGGAGAAGGGGAGAACTCATGCAGGATGTCATCGGCAGAAACTCCCCTCCAGCTGTCTCAGAGAGCATCCGCCTCATGAAGGTGGCTCCCCAGGGCTTGGGTCGTTGCCGTCACAATCCTCCTGCGAATACACTCGGCTTCAGCAGGGCAAGGTGGGGCAGCCGTCGCTGCCCTCGAAGGTTCGCCTCTTTCTCTCTCCTTTCTCCCTTAGCTGTCTTTGGACTTCAGCAGGCGAGAAGAGAAATCGGCGCGCGGGCTCTTGTTGAGCTGCCTCCACTTCCAGTTGAGCTCTGCTCCCTGGAAGATGTTGAGTTCCCTCCATCTCAGGTTGAGTTCGACTCGACTAGAGATGTTGAGTTCCCTCCATCTCAGGTCATGTTCGACTCGACTAGAGATGTTGAGTTCCCTCCATCTCAGTTTGAGTTCGACTCGACTAGAGAATTTGAGTTCCCTCCATCTCAGGTCATGTTCGACTCGACTAGAGATGTTGAGTTCCCTCCATCTCAGGTTGAGTTCGACTCGACTAGAGATGTTGAGTTCCCCCCTCTCAGGTTGAGTTCGACTCGACTAGAGATGTTGAGTTCCCTCCATCTCAGGTTGAGTTTGACTCGACTAGAGGTGCTGAGTTTCTCCTCCACCTCAGGTCGAGGTTAATCCGACCCAAGGTGTTGAGCTTTCTCCACCTCTAGTTGGGCTCGGCCCATAGGAGGGTTCTTAAGTGGAGAAAGGTTTTCCTCCCACCTCAGGTCGAGCTCGGCTCGACTAGAGGTGCTGAGTTTCTCCTCCACCTCAGGTCGAGGTTAATCCGACCCAAGGTGTTGAGCTTTCTCCACCTCCAGTTGGGCTCGGCCCATAGGAGGGTTCTTAAGTGGAGAAAGGTTTTCCTCCCACCTCAGGTCGAGCTCGGCTCGACTAGAGGTGCTGAGTTTCTCCTCCACCTCAGGTCGAGGTTAATCCGACCCAAGGTGTTGAGCTTTCTCCACCTCCAGTTGGGCTCGGCCCATAGGAGGGTTCTTAAGTGGAGAAAGGTTTTCCTCCCACCTCAGGTCGAGCTCGGCTCGACTAGAGGTGCTGACTTTCTCCTCCACCTCAGGTCGAGGTTAATCCGACCCAAGGTGTTGAGCTTTCCCCACCTCCAGTTGGGCTCGGCCCATAGGAGGGTTCTTAAGTGGAGAAAGGTTTTCCTCCCACCTCAGGTCGAGCTCGGCTCGACTAGAGGTGCTGAGTTTCTCCTCCACCTCAGGTCGAGGTTAATCTGACCCAAGGTGTTGAGCTCTCTCCACCTCCAGTTGGGCTCGGCCCATAAGAGGGTTCTTAAGTGGAGAAAGGTTTTCCTCCCACCTCAGGTCGAGCTCGGCTCAACTAGAGGGGCTGAGTTTCTCCTCCACCTCAGGTCGAGGTTAATCCGACCCAAGGTGTTGAGCTTTCTCCACCTCCAGTTGGGCTCGGCCCATAGGAGGGTTCTTAAGTGGAGAAAGGTTTTCCTCCCACCTCAGGTCGAGCTCGGCTCGACTAGAGGTGCTGAGTTTCTCCTCCACCTCAGGTCGAGGTTAATCCGACCCAAGGTGTTGAGCTTTCTCCACCTCCAGTTGGGCTCGACCAATAGGAGGGTTCTTAAGTGGAGAAAGGTTTTCCTCCCACCTCAGGTCGAGCTCGGCTCGACTAGAGGTGCAGAGTTTCTCCTCCACCTCAGGTCGAGGTTAATCCGACCCAAGGTGTTGAGCTTTCTCCACCTCCAGTTGGGCTCGGCCCATAGGAGGGTTCTTAAGTGGAGAAAGGTTTTCCTCCCACCTCAGGTCGAGCTCGGCTCGACTAGAGGTGCTGAGTTTCTCCTCCACCTCAGGTCAAGGTTAATCCGACCCAAGGTGTTGAGCTTTCTCCACCTCCAGTTGGGCTCGGCCCATAGGAGGGTTCTTTAGTGGAAAAAGGTTCACCTTCCGTCTCAAGTCAGGATCAACCGAAAAGATCGGCAGGGATGTCCCGTTGGCAGATCCTTTCGTGGATTCCCCCAGGGTCCCACCTACTCGTCAAATAGGTGGGTTGGACTTTCTTTCCGAGCTTGGGACAAGCTCGCAAAGAGCGGGGATTGTGTACAACCCTCATATTTCCCGAGTCGGTGTGACCCGACCCGGATGAGGCCAAGATAACGAAGGCAACCGAGACGGACAAAACGACTGTGTGGAGACGGTCGAAACTGATCAAGGCAAAAAGAGGCTGCGGGAGAGACGGAGGAAGCACCTGCTACCCCGACCCCCTTTGGGTGAGTGGGAGAAATCCTCCCACTCACCGGCCTGTTGCGGAGGGAGTGGGAGGAGTTCTCCCACTCATCCGGGCGAGTGGGAGGGACCCTCCCACTCACCGAGCGAGTGGGAGGGCGGCGAGTGGGAGGGACCCTCCCACTCGCCGAGCGAGTGGGAGGGGCCCTCCCACTCGCCGAGCGAGTGGGAGAGGTCCTCCCACTCGCCGAGCGAGTGGGAGCAGCCCTCCCACTCGCCAAGCGAGTGGGAGAGGCCCTCCCACTCGCCGAGCGAGTGGGAGAGGCCCTCCCACTCGCCGAGCGAGTAGGAGGGGCCCTCCCACTCGCCAATCCAGTGGGAGAGGTCCTCCCACTCGCCGAGCGAGTGGGAGCAGCCCTACCCTCCCACTCGCCGCCCCCTTTGGGCGAGTGGGAGGGATCCTCCCACTCGCCCGGTATAGGTGGGGAGGTCAGTATGACCTCCCATGAGGGGGAGAACGGACACCTCGAGTCCCACTCGCCCCCCCTCATGCGTGATCAGTGGAGGTCATGGTTGGACTGCGGATAGTAGGATTTTTGCTATCCACAGTCCATTTTTTGGAAAGTCTATAAATAGACCCCCATAGGCACCTTGGGAAGGGTTGGTCTCTACCCCCCTCCCTCGCGTGTGTCTTGTGAGCAAGCACCCCCCTCCCTTGTCATCCTTCAGCTGACAGTGAGGTGGTTCTCAGTGCCCTCCAAGGTGCCCAGGCTCAGCATTGGCTTGGGAGGGGAAGCGCTCTAAGATCTTCCGGGTATGTGGTGGGACCTCCTCGCCGAAGCTTAAGGGGTTCGTTTCTAGATTCAAGTGTTCTTCAAGGGCAAGTTCTCCTAGTTCCTAGTAACCGGTCAAGGGTCTAGGCTTAGGTCAAGTAAGGGTTAGTTGCAACCCCCTTTCGAACGCTGAAACCGGGAAACTTGTTTCAACACTGAATTTGGCGAAGAGTGAGTGTTCCCATAACTTGAGTAACACCACATGGAGGTGCCTATAATGATCTGTCTTGTTCATTGAGTAGATGAGTATGTCATCTATGAATACTATCACACACTGATCCAGGAAGGGTTCGAATACTTTGTTCATTAGGGCCATAAAGGCGGACAAGGAATTGGTCAGTCCAAATGGCATCACCATAAACTCGTAGATCCCGTATCGGGAGCTGAAGGCTGTCTTGTGGATGCCCTCTTCCCGTACTCGAAGTTGGTAATAACCGGACCTTAAGTACATTTTGGAGAAAATGGAAGCGCCATGCAATTGGTCGAATAATTCATCTATCCTAGGGAGTGGATAGGTGTTTCGGATGGTGAGTTTGTTTAGTTCCCTGTAGTCGATGCATAAACATAATGACCCATCCTTCTTCTTGACGAATAGTACTGGGCTCCCCAGGGTGAGGTGCTTGGACAAACAAAACCTCCATCGATTAGCTCCTGTAATTGTATTTTGAGCTCGGCCAGTTCCTTCGGGGCCATCCGATAAGGTGCCCGGGATACTAGTCGAGCTCTGTGGGCTAGTTCAATATATAAGTCTACTTCTCGTTGCAGGGGCAACCCTGGAAGGGATTCGGGAAAGACGTCTGTGAAGACTCTGATTATGGGCACTTTGGTGAGTACTTGTGTCTTGTCCTCCATGTCGAGGCTGGGGTGCCTGCCTGTATGGCTGATGGCGGTGACACTGTCTCCTATCACGGTCCTGCCTACAAGGGCCTATCCCTCTCTCTCTCTGCCCTGAGTCCGAGGAACATCCATATGTCCCCTTCGCTTCTGGGCCACCATACTCTGGTCGATCTCTTGTGCATCAGCGTGTGTAGCGATCATGTGGAAGATCGACTGTGAGATCATGATCAATGCCTGTCGGAGGTCATCTATTAGTCCTCGGTATAATCTAGCAGCTCAGTCCCTATCTGTAGTCGCCAAAGTCCCAGCGAAACGGGTTAAATGAATAAATCTGGTACCGTCCTCTCTCCCTGTCGGATATGCAAGAATCACTCCTAGAGAGAAACTCGGTCAGCGTCTGAAATGAAGTGCTCCAGGAAGGCCTCGGAGAACTCTCCCCATAGTATCGTGCTGAGTGGTCGCCCTCTAAATGTGGAGCGGCTGGCTTCCCTCCACCAGTCTCGGGCATACCCCTCTAGTAGAGTCACTACTAAGGATATTGCGGCCACAGCGAGGCACATCATACCAACTAAGAGATCCTCTACTCTCTCTACCCACACCATTGCCTACATGGCAGACTCAATACCTCAGAAGATAGGAGGCCTTATCCCCCGAAAGGTCGTCAGAAGGTCAGTGGTCTTGGTGGCCTGCTGGGGTGGTCGTAGGATGTCTGTCTGAAAGGTGGCCAACAAAGTTGTCAGCGTCTATCCCAGGTTGGTCTCTGTAAAAGGGCTGCAGCTGGAGTGGCCAGAGCTGGTGGTGGAGTGGTAGGATGGTACTGATCCGTAGAGGAAGACCTTCCATTACTGTACTTCGATATCTGGAGAAGTAACAGACGAACATCAGTATTTGCAAAAGTAAGGGAATTTTGCAGAACTGACTGAAACGGAAGTGGAAAGCGTGTGGGTGTACTACTGTGAAGTCTAGGATCCTTAAACCTTAAACCTAAGGGTCCACCAGGCTTCCGTTGCGTGGTTTGTCCCAAACCAAGAAATGGAACCCGGGAAAGGAGGATCTAAAGACTGCCCCATGTGGTAGGATCATGGTAGCTCGGATCCATTTGTAAGACCCCCCCCCCCCCCTCCCAAATCTGAACCCAATTCTGGGAGAGGGGGTCTTACTGCCCAAGACAGCCTCCTAGCGATTCCCAGGTGGCGACGACCACCCTCTCAAGCACAAAGCGATTGCCTTGTCAGGCATAAGAATCATCACATTACACATCAGAATCACACATCGGAAGAAGAATTAAGGGAAAGAGGCACAAACAATATACATATCTAACTACAAAGGTCGTGGCCTACAGTTTATACAAAATGCCACGTGGGATACAATAGGTACAGTAAAAGACTCCTTATTTAACCATGGACTCTAGGACTCGCATCACGGAAGACTGGGTGCGAGGCTGGAGTGTCAGATCGAGCAATATCTAGGGCTGGTAAGCCATCCGGCGGTGCGGGGGCTTCACGCTGTCTCATCTCCTGTGAATGGTTATAAGAATAACCGTTAGTCACAGAGCTAAGTGAAAAACACATTCCCTCCCCGAATCTGTATCCTGGGGGCGGGCTAAAGTACTAAAATAAATAGCTGAAGTAAGGGAAAGGTTAGCAACAGTTATATATATATATATATCTATCAATAGGGCCCACCGACCATAATCTTGATAAAGCAGATGGGGACGTGCTATTTAAGACAACATTAGCAACCCTATCTTGCATACACACATCAGGTTTTCAAACCTAGACACACACAACCCTGTGTCGACATAGTTTAGACCACTTTCCTTCCAGCAGGGTAGCGAACCCCGCGGGCCTCACCGATCTGGCCGTCGGTGATAGTGGCCAGTCTTTCCACTTCTGAGCGTAGTCATACCGTATTGCTCAGGCCCTCCCGTACAACTTGGTGTACTAACTGGATGTGAGCGACATCCGGCGATTCTGAGCTTAGGCTGACTAGTGGAGGCAAATCAGCGGGTTCGAAGTGGTGATAACCCGCAGTGCACATCTCCCTGTCGCCATGAGTCGTCATCTCTCCCGCACCGGTACGAACGATCTGTGGGCGTTGTTGAAAAACTTGAGGTCCGGAGATGAAGTAAAATGCGGAACACTTCATAAAACTTTCCACAAGTATAGCAACACAATGATAATGGGAAGACCGAATAGTGCTATGGTATTAACTATCTCTTTACAATTCGAGGTATACATGGCGAGACATGATTCATAAGAATCACGGAGGAGAGAAGCACAAACACAAAAACTACAAGCTGCTGGCCACCTGACACCTTGAGACCACCAGACTGCGCGAACAGACAAGCCAGACGGATAACCCCTGAGACCGCGCGAACAGAGCACAAGCCGCACATGTCAGACCGCAACCACAGACAGCCCGACCTGCTGCTTTATTCAACTACTGAAAGACAACCAGTTCGCACTCCTTGATCGCGCAGACCGCACGGTCTTGATCACAGAAGAACCCGCGAACTCTTGCCAATGAAAACTGCTTCCTGATGCAAACCGCAACTCAAGATCGCCTGGCCACTTAAGACCGCCTGATCAACTGAGTTCGCTGCACAGTCCAAGAACACCTAAACACAGTCTGCCCGGACTGGTTTATTCAAAGCTGGAAGAAAGGAGAAAAGCTGACTGCGAGTTGCTAGTCGCTAACCTGCGAACAACACAAACTGGTCAGTCAAAATCTCAGACCGCGCGACCTTGGAATGAGACCGACACAATCAAGCCAACTTTTGTTCTTACAGTTCTTCGTTATTAATGACGGGCCCTGCACCCCTATTTATAGGTGAGCAGACGGATGTCGTCACCGCACAAACTGAGATATAATAACCGCCCATCAGATCGCCAGTGCTCTCACAAGACAGACCGCCCGAGCTCAGCAAGGCTAACAGCTCCCTTATTGAACCATACGGTTATTCACAAACCACACGGTTATCACGGTCATCAAAAACAGACCGCCCGGTCTTATTGCAAAAGCAAATAACTTATTCCGTAACCCAGACTGACTAGAACAAAACGTCAGACCGCCCGATCACTGCAAGAAGGCAGACCTACTTGAACATCTGGCCGACTTGAACAAGTCGCCAGATCAACCCCCGCAAGCCGCCTGGACACTTATCGCTCTCCCAGATCAGACCGCCCAGATCAGACTGCCTGAGACAAAACCGACCAGAGCACCAACGCAGACCGCGCTATCTCTGCGGTCTCCAATCTCCAGACCGCCCAGCACCCTTCCACTTCCACTTCAAAAATTTAACACTCCCCCTTGAAGTGGAAAGTGGAAGTCAGCCCAAGCAAACTCCGCAACTGACCAAATGGTCCCTTCGACATCGGCTTAGTAAATATGTTAGCAATGTTCTCCTTGCTCTACACATGCTCCACAGTCAGAGATGCCTCCAATACCTTCTCACGAATGAAATGGTGATGAATCTCTATGTGCTTCGTACGCGTGTGACAAACTGGATTGTTCACCAGTTTGAGAGCACTCTCATTGTCACCACGTAGCAGAGTAGGACCCCGCACCTCCCTATGAATGTCCTCCACAAGCCACCTAAGCTAGATGACTTCCTGAGCCGCCAAAGCCGAAGCTTTGTACTCAGCTTCTGTGGTAGAGACAGACACAGAATTCTATTTCTTACTGCACCATGATATAGATGTAGAGCCTGGCATAAAAACATATCCAGACGTCGATCTCTGATCATCCAAATCTCCTCCATAATCAGCATCCATGTACCCGTGCAAGCAAAAGGCTGAATCTCTCCCGTAGAAGAGACCCAAATCCGAGGTGGATTTGACATACTTCAAGATACTCCTAGCCGCCACAAGATGAGGTTTCCGAGGCTCTGCCATAAACCGACTCACCCTGCCAACTGCATAAGCAATATCTGGCCTAGTGATCGTCAAGTCTATCAGGCTTCCAACCAAAGGCCGAAACACCAAAGGATCGGTAAGAACCTTCCCTTCATCTCATCGAAGATGAACTCCAACCTCCAGTGGAGTAGAGATGCTCTTCCCCCCTTCCATGACGAACCTCTTCATGATTTGATCCGCATAGCCTTTTTGGGAAACAAGCATACCGCTCTCTTTCCTCTCCACTTCGAGCCCAAGGAAATGGTGGAGCTCACCCAAATCCTTCATCTCGAATCTGATTGCTAGCTCAGCACGAAGCCTAGCTACCTCCACTTCAGAATTCCCTGTGACGATCATATCGTCAACGTACAACAGCACCAAGACCTGAAGCTCCCCCGTCTTCTTTACGAATAAGCTTGAATCTAAATCAGAAGCAAAGTATCCGCAGAACTGGAGGTATTCTGCTATCTTCCTGTACCACGCCCGAGGCACTTGCTTCAAGCCGTAAAGAGCCTTCTTTAGCTTGCAAACATGTCTTGGGTGCTCTTCGGATACATAACCAGGTGGTTGATCCATGAAGATATCCTTGTCATTCTCGCCATATAAGAAAGCGTTCGTCACGTCGAATTGCCAAATCTTTCACGCTTGGCAAGCTGCCAATGCGATCACCATCTAGACCGAAGTCATCTTGGCAATGGGGCTAAACGTTTCTTCATAATCCTCCCCATACTTCTGAGAGAAACCTCGAGCTACAAGGCGAACCTTGTACCGCTCAATACTTCCGTCAGCCTTCTTCTTCAGTTTGAAAACCCACTTGCAAGTCACCAGAGTAACTCCCTCAACCATAGGCACCAAGTCCCAAGTCCCTGTTGGCACCAAAAAATGTACCAACTCCACGATAGCTGAAACTGAGGGATGGGGGGTGAGACTGTTGGGTGGCTGGTTACTTTGAGCTGAAGAAAAGACTATTTTATTGATATAAAGCTTGAGTTACAGCTGAGGATACAAAAGAAAAGTATGAAGGAAAACAACATAAGACTTGAAGAAAAAAGGGCCTGGATGGAGATGGGGAGGTCTCCGGAAAGAGTGACGGGCGGTCTCGGCGGTCACTCAAAACTGAGACCGCTCTAACCACTGGCTAGAACTGGAAGCTCTCCAAAAGTCCAGAAACTGGTACCCCTACCCCTCTATTTATAGACGTAGCGGCCTGCCCGAACGGGCAGATCTGGAAGTAACGGGCTGCCCGGAACTGCTGAGATCGCCTGAGACCGCTACTGAGATCGTCCGGTTGTGCTGAGATCGTCTGCTGAGACCGCTGAGATCGTCTGGACTGGACCTGCTTACCTGAACAGACCACATAAAACAGAGTCAGCATAGGACTAAGATCCTTCGGAGTGAGATCGCCCGGGAGGGGCAATCTCCCTCTGCGAGGTCGCCCGGAAGGGGCGACCTTCCCTGCTGCGAGATCGCCCGGGAGGGGCGATCTCCCTGCGAGATCGCCCAGGAGGGGCGATCTCTCCTCTGCGAGATCGCCCGGGAGGGGCGATCTCCCTCTGCGAGGTCGCCCGGAAGGGGCGACCATCCCTGCTGCGAGATCGCCCGGGAGGGGCGATCTCCCTGTGAGATCGCCCAGGAGGGGCGATCTATCCTCTGCGAGATCGCCCGGGAGGGGCGATCTCCCTCTGCGAGGTCGCCCGGAAGGGGCGACCTTCCCTGCTGCGAGATCGCCCGGGAGGGGCGAACTCCCTACGAGATCGCCCAGGAGGGGCGATCTCTCTTCTGCGAGATCGCCCAGGAGGGGCGATCTCCCTCTGCGAGGTCGCCCGGAAGGGGCGACCTTCCCTGCTGTGAGATCGCCCGGGAGGGGCGATCTCCCTGCGAGATCGCCCAGGAGGGGCGATCTCTCCTCTGCGAGATCGCCCGGGAGGGGCGACCTTCCCTGCTGCGAGATCGCCCGGGAGGGGTGATCTCCCTGCGAGATCGCCCGGGAGGGGCGATCTCTCCTCTGCGAGATCGCCTGGGAGGGGCGATCCCCCTCTGCGAGGTCGCCGGGGAGGGGCGACCTTCCCTGCTGTGAGATCGCCCGGGAGGGGCAATCTCCCTGCGAGATCGCCCAGGAGGGGCGATCTCTCCTCTGCGAGATCGCCCGGGAGGGGCGATCTCCCTTTGCGAGGTCGCACGGAAGGGGCGACCTTCCCTGCTGCGAGATCGCCCGGGAGGGGCGATCTCCCTGCGAGATCGCCCAGGAGGGGCGATCTCTCCTCTGCGAGATCGCCCGGGAGGGGCGATCTCCCTCTGCGAGGTCGCCCGGAAGGGGCGACCTTCCCTGCTGCGAGATCGCCCAGGAGGGGCGATCTCCCTGCGAGATCGCCCGGGAGGGGCGATCTCTCCTCTGCGAGATTGACCGGGAGGGGGCGATCCCCCTCTGCGAGGTCGCCCGGAAGGGGCGACCTCCCCTTTGCGAGACCGCCTGGGCTCGACGAGATCGCCCCCCGGAGGAGCGAGATCGGCCCGGATCTCCGAAAATACCGCAATACCTGAAAAAGTTAGCTCGAAGGGGATCGCCGATTTCTGGGTAAAACAGTCTCATTCTTCCTGAGGGCAGCCATCTCTTCATCCATGGATCCTTCCCACTCCTTGACTCCAATGACATTTTCATAACAAGATGGCTCTCTCTCATCCAGGGGACCTGCGACGAAATATGAGACAAAGCTCACCAAGTTCCCGCCCGTATACTGATCAGGTGGAATAATGGTCCTCTTGAACCTCCTCAGAGCTTGACTCTGAACCACCTCTTCTGCTGCAGCTTCTGGACTAGCTCTCCTTTCAGGTAAATATGGAGCATCGCTCCCCCTGCTTCCAGAACCTGAAGCACCTGACCTAGAGCTAGAAATACCTAGAGCACCTGGAGAAACAGGCAACTCCACCAGAATTTCCCTTGCAGTTTCCTCTAGTCCACCATCTACCATGCTTCCTTGTAACTCAACAGAAGAGCTACCTTGGTATGATGTCAGCTCGTCAAATACTATATCCCTAGAGACCACATATCTCCGTGTCTCGGGATCCATGCATCTCTACCCTTTCTTCTGGTCATCATAACCGACGAAGACTAGTTTCCTTGCCTTTGCATCTAGATTCGTTCGAAGGGCATCCAGAACATGCACGTAGTAGGTAGAACCAAATACTCGAAAGTGTTCCACACTTGGCTTCTCCTTGAATATTAAATCATGAGGGGTATTCATGTTGATGGGACTGAGAGGCATCTGATTGATAACATAGGCCGCACAAGACATTCCCTCTGCCCAGAAGGACTTTGGGATACTCTTGGAATGAAGCCAACGTTTGTAGGTCTCCGTTAGATGACGGATCTTCCGCTCTGCAACTCCGTTCTGTTGTGGAGTGTGAGCACAAGAAAGCTCCCTTTGGATGCAATCCTTCCTGCAGAAGTTAAAGAACGCCTTGGAGGTGAACTCCCCTCCATTGTCAGTTCTGAACCACTTGACCCGCAGGTTAAGCCGACCTTCCACCAGCTCCTTAAACTCCATAAACTTCTCGAACGCCTCTGACTTCTCCTTCAGAAAATATACCCAAGTATATCTGGTGAAGTCATCAACCAAGATCAGCATATACCTGCTACCTCCAAGACTGGCAGTGTTGGTAGGTCTAAACAGATCACCATGTATACACTCCAATGGTGTTTTACATCTGCTTTGTGATTTGTCAAATGGAAGATATCGAGCCTTACCAAATTGACAACCTGCACAAACATGACCTTCCCCGAAAGATGACAAGCTAAGCAGACCTTTCACCATGCCTCTTCTCGCCATAGCCTTCAACTTATCCATCCCAACATGCCCAAGCCTTTCGTGCCAGATAGCAGCGCTGTCGTTAGCCCTCATCTTATCAACATAAGAACTTGTTGAAAGAACAAACAAGTCCTTCACCTGTCTCCCTACAAGAGTGACCTCAGCTTTCACAGCTGAAACATTTTGGAGAAATTTCACTTTAGTTGGACCGAACAGAAAGTGATAGCCATCATCCACCGCATTGGTCACAGAGAAGAGGTTCATCTTCATCCCCGGAACATGATAGACACTCTTCAACGTAAGAGTACCTTTATCATCATTCAAAGAAACCACACCCTCCTTCTCTACTACATGTATAGTATCATCAGCCGTAATGATAGCATCATTACCTGTATATGCTTGCAATGAGGAGAACTTTGACTCATCCTCGGTGAGGTGATGACCACACCCAGAGTCCACTATCCAATCATCTTAATAGTTGATGGAAGCCATGACCCGAACACACGTGCCCGTCATGAATGCACCTCCACCACCCCAACTACCTTCAGAATTGGAACCAGCCTCCTCCTTCCCTGCAGCATGCCTTGACTGAAGATTGACTTTGCAGTCTCTTTTGAAATGACCAAGCTTGTTGCATGAAGCATCTAGGTCCTTCCTGCTTCTTCCCATCACGCTTAGGAGCATAGCTCCTCTCCTGCTATATGAAGTAGACGGACCATCATCTTTAGATGTCTTCTTCTTCTTATCCCATCTCTTCTTCTTGCCAGAGAAGAGAACCTCACCTTCTCCCCCAGAGACAGACATCCCAGCCATTTGCTTAGCCAAACTTTCTTGCGAAGCAAGTAAGTTCTCCAGCTCCAGCAATGAAGGTTGATTGGCCCATCCTTGAACAGAAATAACAAAGGGCACATACTCCCTCCGCAAGCCGCGGATTATGTGCCTCTTTAGCTTAGCTTTTGAGATAGGATCATCCGGGTCCAATGCCGATATCTCTGCGCAATGGTTCTTCATCTTCAAGAAGAACATTGAGATAGACAGATCTCCCTGAGTTGCTTTCGCCAACTCATTCTCCAAGAACTGTAGCCTAGCTACATTCTTCTTATTAAACAAGCCATCCGAGGCTGTCCAAATTTCAGCAGCTGATCTACATCCGATGATGTGATCAAACAGCTCCGGAATGATAGCTCTCTTGAGAGTGAACTCCGGCTTAGCATTCGTTCACTTCCAAGACTTCACGAGCTCAGCATTCCCTTCAACAGGAATAACAACTTGTCTTGCTTCTACTCCTACAACATCCCACAAATCCTCGCTAAGAAGATAGCTCTCCATGCAAGACTTCCACTTCTTGAAGTTAGTCTGCGTAAGGAGCTCAATACCAAGACCTCTAGCATATCCTCCTTCCATTGCTATCCCACCGGTTGCTAACCAACTTGAGGAACCCGAGAGAAGTATCAGCAACTACTGCTCAGCAACCTACGATACCATGTTGAAAAACTTGATGTCTAGAGATGAAGTAAAATGCGGAACACTTCACAAAACTTTCCACAAGTATTGCAACACAATGACAATGGGAAGACCGAATAGTGCTATGGTATTAACTATCTCTTTATAATTCGAGGTATACATTGCGAGACATAATTCATAAGAATCACGGAGGAGAGAAGCACAAACACAAAAACTACAAGCTGCTGGCGACCTGACACCTTGAGACCGCCAGACTGCGCGAACAGACAAGCCAGACAGATAACCCCTGAGACAGTGCGAACAGAGCACAAGCCGCACCTGTCAGACCGCAACCACAGACCACCCGACCTGCTGCTTTATTCAACTGCTGAAAGACAACCAATTCGCACTCCTTGATCACCCAGACCGTACGGTCTTGATCACCGAAGAACTCGTGAACTCTTGCCAATGAAAACTGCTTCCTGATGCAGACCACAACTAAAGATCGCCTGGCCACTTAAGACCGCCTGATCAACTGAGTTCACTGCACAGTCCAAGAACACCTAAACACAGTCCTCCCAGACTGGTTTATTCAAAGTTGGAAGAAAGGAGGAAAGCTGACCGCGAGCTGCTAGTCGCTAACCTGCGAACAACACAAACCGGTCAGTCAAAATCTCAGACCGCGCGACCTCAGAATGAGACCGACATAATCAAGCCAACTTTGGTTCTTACAGTTCTTCGTTATTAATGACGGGCCCTGCACCCCTATTTATAGGCGAGCAAACGGATGTCATCACCGTACAAACTGGGATACAATAACCCCCCATCAGATCGCCAGCGGTCTCACAAGACAGACCGCCCGAGCTCAGCAAGGCTAACAACTCCCTAATTGAACTGTACGGTTATTCACAAACCGCCCGGTTACCGCGGTCATCAAAAACAGACCGCCCGGTCTTATTGCAAAAGCAAAGAACTTCTTTAGTAACCCAGACCGACTAGAAAAAAATGTCAGACCGCCCGGTCACTACAAGAAGGCAGACCTACTTGAACATCTGGCCGACTTGAACAAGTCGCCAGATCAACCCACGCAAGCCGCCTGGACACTTAGCGGTCTCATAGATCAGACTGCCTGAGACAAAACAGACCAGAGCACCAACGTAGATCGCGCGGTCTCTACGGTCTCCAATCTCCAGACCGCCCAGCACCCTTCCACTTCCACTTCAAAAATTTAATAAGTGTGACCGATCTGCCACTTTTATAGCAAGCAATTTGCAAAAAATCTTAAGCAAGAACATCTACTCCAGGTCCACCACGACTCCTTGACTCCTCCGACCACACAACTTATGGTCGGGAGACACGACAGAAGCGGGGCATCTTATTTGAGGCTAACCCTAGAGGAAGAACTCGACTCTTGGTTATCCTCAACTAAGATCTTATAACAGTATAGAAATAACCGCTATCTAGCGCAGGACCCGGGGTTAGCAAAATAGAGCAATGTAAACTGCGGTGCTGAGTAATAAAAATACTTAACAGTATGAAGGCCAGAGGAAAGGGCCAAATTAACGGGACTAGTACAAGACTGGAGCATCGAAAGCAATGAACAAAAAGTAAACAAAGTGACCAGTGCGAGACTGGAGTACTAGAAATGAACGAACTAAAAGTAAATAAAGTGACCAGTGCGAAACTGGAGTACTGGAAATGAACGAACAGAAAGCAAATAAAGTGACCAGTGCGAGATTGGAGTACTAGAAAGAATAATTGCAGGAAGTAAATGTTGGACCAGTACGAGACTGGAGCATTAAAAACTAATTGCAGAAAGTAAATGCAGGACCATTACGAGACTGGAGCATTAAAAGAATAATTGCAGAAAGTAAATGCAGGACCAGTACAAGACTGGAGAACAGAAATAAATAAGCAGGTCATTAGTCCAATTACTCCATATCAGGAGGCTTCAGAGTCATCTCCATTCTTAGGAGGAAATTCTGTTCTTCCCCGTTCGTAGGAGTCTCTTCTCCGTTTATAGGAGCCAGTTTTATTTTAGTTATCGATCGGGGATGACTTATATTTTATGAGATTCCTTATTTCAGTGTGTCTTGGGTTCACCCTTTAGTTTTCATGTCATTACTGATTTAGGAATGTCGCCTCGCAATTGTGACCCGATTGCGCATTTTGATTCTTTTAAATTTAGTTGATTCCTTGCCGGAATATGCAGGCTTACCGATTATCCTTGCCCGACTCGCTTAATTTCATTATATAGTTATAATGATGCGCCAAGGGCCCGCAAGATTGTTCCAATTATTTCCGTCCATTTTATGATGTTATTTTGCTCGTAGAAATCTTATTTAGGGTGGTAAAAAAATATCAAAAGGAGTGATAAACTTTTCAAACTTTGATAGGAGTTGTAAAATAGCCTAAGTGTGAGCCTATATTTTTTTGGGAATTTTCCAAGGTCATCTGGACCTTTAATTCCTTTAAAGAAATCTTGTATAGGCTTTTAAAAATAGCAAAACTCCACCTAAAAATCTCAAACAATTACTGGAGGTGCCCCTCTAAGAGGGGAACATTTTTTATGTTGGGAGTTTTTATCTCAGATGCCCAATTTACCCTCAGCAAAATCGGCAAGGGAAAGAGGTAGGTGGGGTGCGGATAGAGGAATGAGGGAGACAGGAGGGGCGCTGCACCGTGCTCCCTCCTCTGCCCCCACAATAGATCTGGGCTGATCCACTGCGGGGGGGGGGGGGGGGGGGGGGGGCACAAAAATGGAGGGGAGGGGTGGGAAACCAAGTTCCCGCCGCCGTCCGATCTCATCAAGAGATCGGACGGCAATTTCTGCCGCCTGCCGCCGGTGCCACCCCCGGTTGACTCGTCGGGGGTCGAAGATCACATCTGTGGTGGTTCGGTGGCCTGGTGTCGCCGGCCACTGCCATTTTTTAAGCGAGAAGGGGAGGCAGGGGCAGTTGCGCGGCCTCCATGGGCCATGCAAGCCATGGTCGTGCCACCCCCCATTGGGAGGGCCTTTCCCCGCCCCTAGCTGGTTCGCCGGGGGTGGGGCTTACCTCCGGGGGTGGTCCGGCGGCCGGGCGCCTCCGGCCGCCGCTGGGGGTGGCCGCCGAACCGCACAGAAAACACAGGGAGGGGGGGCAGTGGGCGGGTGTCGCCGGAGGTGAGTTCTCTGGTGGCCCTACCGCCTTCCCTCGTCAGAGTCGGGGTCCCCAAGTGGGAACCTGCTCCCCCAGCACCACCGGAGCTGGGGGTGTGACATTCACGACCAGCCCCCACCCAAGCCTGGGCAAGGCTCGGGGCGGGGCTGGCGGCGCTCCGGAGATGCGGGGGGTGGGGGGGGGGGGGGGGGGGGGTGGCGGCCGGCTTGCCTTGGGGAGGTAGGAAGAGGGAGAGAAGGGTTCCACCTGAAAGGGGGGTCTCTGGAATTTCATGGTTGTCCAGCCATGGAGGGGCGGCGGTGGAGGCTTCTGGGAGGGCTTCTCCGGCAAGTGGCTGGTCGGCAGGGAGGGGGAAGATGGCTGGGAGGTGTTCTTCAGCGGGGGGGGGGGGGGGGGGGGGGGGGGTCCCCTTTATAGGGAAGGAGGGAGGACTCCCCTCTCCCTCCCTTTAATCCCACGTGGGCTAAAGGGAGGGAGGGGGGGGGGGAGATATTTTCTCCCCCCCTTCCCTCTTCTGCCCTAGCATGGGCTGCCTATTCATGGGCAGCCCCCTCCTTTGAGGGAGGAGTCCCTTTTCCTTCCCCCCCTTTTTTTATTCTTCAAGAAAAACAAGCTTGGGGGGGGGGGGGGGGGGGTGGGGGGAGGAGGTTTGACCAAGGTCAATTTTTCTGGTGGGATCCCCCATGGCCCTGGGGGTCCACCAAGACTTACTAGAGTCGCTTCCGAGTTCATGTGCTCCATATTTCGCATGATATGTTGTGGCGGTATGCATAAGCTAAAATGGACATATTCCACGTATGACCTCAGATTGACATGCAACGAGTCCCATGGCACTAATATGTATCATATGAGTCTAACAGAATTGACGGAAGTTGATTCGGAGTACGTATGGTCACTAATTTTCAATAATATGGTTGCGACGCGCTACGACACCCAAAATAGTCATTTTCTATAAACAACCTTGGATCGGGGTGCAAAGAATTTCGTTGCGCTTGTATTGGTCATACGAGTTTAACGGAACTGACGGAGGTCAAGTCGAAGTACGTTTGGCCAATATTCCACAATAGTGTGGTTGTGGCGTGCTACAATACTCAAAACGGCCGTTTTCTCTAAATGACCTTGGATCGGGGTGCAACGAATTTTGTTGCGCTCGTATTGGCCATACGAGTCTAACAGAACTGACGGAAGTCAAATCGGAGTAAATTTGGCCACTATTTCACAATAGTGTGGTTGTGGCGCGCTACAATACTCAAAACGGTCATGTTCTCTAAACGACCTCATATCGGGGTGCAACAAATTCCGTTGCGCTCGTATTGGTCATACGAGTCTAACGAAACTGACGGAAGTCAAATCGGAGTATGTTTGGCCACTATTCCATAATAGTGTGGTTGTGGCGCGCTACGATACTCAAAACCGTCGTTTTCTCTAAACCTTCTCAGATCGGGGTGCAACGAATTCCGTTCCGCTCGTATTGGTCATACGAGTCTAACGGAACTAACATAAGTCAAATCGGAGTACGTTTGGCCACTATTCCATAATAGTGTGGTTGTGGCGTGCTACAATACTCAAAACGGTCGTTTTCTCTAAACGACCTCGGATCAGGGTGGAATGAATTCCGTTGAGCTCGTATTGACCATACGAGTCTAACAGAACTGACGAAAGTCAAATCAGAGTTTCCCAGCATGATATCCCATATTCGTGCTACTTTCTACCTTTGGGGTTTACTTTTATTGGGTCCACTAGGGTATAGGGACCCAATAAAAGTCGGGATGTTACAAAACCACTTTCTAATCGGCTGGTCCCTACCCTTTGAGATAATGTGTCATACAACTGATAAGTAATAAAATATATGTATTTTTAGTATTATTATTAGTATAGTTTTAATTAATATTGTGAATTTTCTATGTAAATTAATGAATAAATTGCTTCTTTATTATTTCTGATTTCTAACTTAGTTTTATTTTTGTTTTTTTCTTTTTTTGCAAAATTTTCCCAGGTCACGCCCTCGGTCACTCCCGTGACCAAGCGCGTGTAATTTTAAAGATCAAATATCAACGGGACGGCTCAATTCAGATCAAATCCCGACAAATCGCTCAAGTCACGCCCTCGGTCACGCCCGTGACCAAGGGCGTGTAAATTTAAAGCTCTGCGCCCGACGAATTCCTTTCCAGCTCACTCTAGTTGACCAAGTCACGCCCGTGACTCTACAAGTCATGTCCGTGTTCCAGCAGAGTCACGCCCGTGAGCCGCCAGCGCATCACGTCTCGAAGCCACGCCCATGCTGCCGACATCAGCCACCCATAGTCACGCCCGTGACTCACAAAGTCACGCCCGTGACATACCAAGTCACGCCCGTGTGCAGCCATGTTTGACGGCCAGACCTTCCAGAAGGCGGCGAATACAGCCGAGCAAATGTCACGCCCTAAGTCACGGCCGTGACATTCAAGTCACGCCCGTGACCTAGGGCGTGTAAAACTCAAATTTCCCCTATAAATTGTGGGGCTCGGCTGAAGTATTTTTCATCCAAATTTTGAGTAGTTCTTGGGGTATTGTGAGTTCTTTTGAGTGATTGTGAGCTTCTCTTATGCAATTCAGTTTAAGTTCGTTTGTAGTTTTTTTCGTCTTCCTAGTCTAGTTGTAATGGTGATTTCAGAAATAAAATGATGTTTTTCTCTTTTGGATCATCTTCTTTTTATTAATGTTAGCGCGTGTGTGTTTATGAGTTTAGCTTTATTGCTTTCATAATTTAGTTTTATTGCTTTTATAGTTAGGTTTATTGCTTTCATAATCTTGGTTTACTGTTTTCATAGCTTAGATTTACAAGCTTTCATAAAATAGTTTTATCGTTTTCTTTTTCACCTTATTTTATCGCTTTCATTTTAAATGCTTTCTTTTCAGTTTTTTTTAGAGTGTGTGCGTGTATGAGATTATATTTTTCTTTTTTGTAACTTAGTTTTATTTCAGTCTTTATATAACTGCGATATACCACCCCTATCTTGAATAAGAGGCTAATTTACTTTAGCATTTGTTTAAGTCGGTTGGGACGGATATTATTTCTGCACCTTTATAAGTCTTTTCATTTCTATTCCACCCCCTTCTTGAATAAGAGGCTAAGAACTTTTTAGCGCTTGTTTAAGGTGGTTGGGACGGATACTATTACTGTTTTTATATAAGTCTTTTTATTTCCTTTTTATCCGCTTATATCCGCTTTAATTATTAAACATGTATTTTTCAACTGATAATGCCGTCTCCATTCCGATGAGTGGCTAATTTCCTTTAGCACACGACGTCGAAGAGCATTGGGACACAAAAATAGTTTTTCTATAAAATTAAAACATCTCTTTCTAAAATAATTAACTCTTAAGGTTTACCCGAGAATCACGTTGAGTGGAGCCACATAATCGATGTGTGATTTTCATTTCCGTTTTCTACCTAGTTAGCCGAGAGGCTCGTGCGTATGGATTGATCGCTCATGGGTAAAGAGAACTGCACTCTACCCTCGAGAGAGGACGAAGTAATTCTCCCGAATTGGAAATAAAAACCCAATAGCGGGGTTCACAACATAAAGCGAGTATTAAGAAGATTCGATTGTAGAACGAGAGTTCGGTCGAATATTCATAATCTCAGGTGGGCGTACCCTCGAGAGAGGAGCGCTCATAATTATGGAACCTCCACGGCCAAGTCATTTTAATATTTTGAAAAGTCATCACTTTTAATTCTACGAAAAAATCTATTTTCGTCTCAAGGTAATTCGACGTCGCGCGCTATCTTTCTCATCGGTTAGAACTCTAGTTAATTGCTTATTATCGTCTTTCGCATTTTATCACTTAGAACTCTAGTTAAACCAACTAAAAATATTATTCCGATAAAATAATAGTTCGTTCCTCGAAGTAGCATAATCAACACGACCCGCGGAAATATACGATCCCGATATTTTCAAAAAAATATCCTGTATTACTTGCGATAAGGTATACTTGCCTTTATCAAATGATTAATTTGGACTAAGAATTCATTTCCAAACTCATTTAGTGCAAAACTCTCCTTTTCTACTTTTCAATTCAATAGAATTCGGCGTTGTAGCCGAGGCGTAATTTTCAATATTCCGAAAGAAGAAAAAGACCAGTACTTCTATCCTTCAATAGGATAACGGTTAATTTCTCAAAGTAGGAGTACTTGCGAGACTCTTCGAAAACATCCGCCAATTCTAACTCTTAATATAAAGGTTATCTTTTATTTATAAAACAAAAGAAGAAGTCCAAACAAAATCATCAAGTTTTTGGCGCCGTTGCCGGGGACCTTTGTGTTGTTATTTGAAAGTAGGAACTGCTATTAATTTTATTCCTTATATATAAATTTTTACAAAAAAAAAAACAAAAAGTAATATAAAAAATATATATAACAAACTTATATTAAAAAAAATTAATAATAATAAGAAAAAAAAATTCCAAAATAAAAAAAAATTTGTTTTTTTGTATATGACCCGAGGAAGCTCGTAGGACGATTCGACTATTCCTTTTGACCCCGAAATCGAGCGTACTCTTCGTGAGCGTATCCGATCTCGTGATCAAAACTTACTCGAACCCCCCGAAGAGTCAATCGGAGATACTGCAAATATGGGCGATCCAATTCCAAATGCGGCCCCGGCCCGGACCATGGCATATTATGCCCGGCCGAATTTGGACGATACACGATCAAGTATTACTCGCCCAACAGTTAATAATAATAATTTCGAAATAAAATCCAGCATAATTCAAATGGTACAACAGTCGATTCAGTTCGACGGTTTGCCAGATGAGGACCCAAATCAGCACCTTTCAAACTCTTTAGAAATATGCGACACCTTTAAAATTAATGGCGTCACTGATGACGTCATTCGTTTACGCTTATTTCCATTTTCGCTATGGTTAAAAGCCAAATCGTGGTTGACTTCTCTTCCGAGAGGGTCCATAACCACGTGGGCCCAATTGACAGAATTTTTCTTAACTATGTATTTTCCTCCGTTAAAAACCGCAAAACTACGCACGGATACCTTTGTGCAATTCGATTCCGAGTCTCTTTATGAGACTTGGGAGCGTTTTAAAGAATATTTGCGTAGGTGTCCTCATCACGCGCTACCAACTTGGCTACAGGTCCAGACGTTTTATAATGGTTTAAATTTTTCTACGCGGCAGATGATTGATGCGGCCTCCGGGGGAACGTTAAACAACAAAACCCCGGAGACCGCTCAAGCTCTGATCGACGAAATGGCCATGAACGCGTACCAATGGAACGTGCCAAGGTCGCGTCCTAATAAACCGGCTAGTCTTTTTGAAGTGGACGCCACTACTTTCTTAGCCTCACCGGTAGAGCGGCTAAGTAAGCAGGTGGCGGAGATGACTGTTTCCTCCTCCACTCCCGCTTGGAATAATAATAATAATAATAACGTAACCGAAGAATCGGTGGATTACCTCGGTAATCCGGTTAGTCCCCCTTTCAACCCTAATAACAACCCATATGGTAATAATTATAATCCGGGTTGGAGGACCCACCCTAATTTCTCCTGGAGCAATCCTAACAATGCTCAGAGGCCCCCAAATATGAATCCCCAAGGATTTCCGCAAGGATTTCCGCAGGGATTCCAGCCTCCTCCTCCAAAACCTTCGCCGCTCGAAGATGTTTTGTTTAAATACATCGCGTCCAACGATTCAAATATCCGGAATCTTACCGGATCGATTAAAAACTTGGAAAACCAGGTTGGACAACTTGCAAAGATGGTCTCTGAGCGGCTATACGGAGCTCTACCAGGGAATACGGAGCCGAACCCCAGGGAAAATGCCAACGATATAACCCTTCGAAGCGGCAAGGAGGTCGTCTCCCCATTGCGGGTTGAGCCTAAGGTATGCATTTCGCCTCCGACCCCTCCACCCTCTTCTTCGATTCTAATTGCTCTGGATTCTCCGGTTGCGCCGAATGTTTCGAGTCCTCGAATTCCTTACCCATCTAAAATTAATAAAGAGAAGGAGGACGAAAATTATCAAAAATTTTTGCGTATTTTAAAACAAATTCAAATAAATATCCCCTTCTGCGAGGCACTCTCCCAAATGCTGAAATATGCGAAATATCTTAAGGAGTTGCTTTCTAATAAAAAGCGACTCGAGGATGTTTCTCGTGTTTCCCTTAACGCGGAATGTTCGGTTGTTCTCCTTAACAAATTGCCGCCAAAACTGAACGACCCGGGACGGTTCTCCATCCCGTGTCTCTTTGGCAATATGTTAATAAAGTACGCTCTTGCGGACTTAGGCGCCAGCATCAATTTGATGCCTTTTCTCTTTTCAAAAAACTCGATTTAGGCGTCCCAAGTCCAACAAAAATGAGCATCCAACTCGCGGATCGCTCGGTAAAGTACCCAATAGGGGTAGCAGAGGATGTTCTGGTCAAGGTCGACAAGTTTATCTTCCCGGTAGACTTTCTCATCCTGGACATAGAGGAGGACGTCGAGGTACACATCATCCTCGGTCTCCCCTTCCTCGCAACCTCCCGTGTGTTAATCGATGTCAGTAACGGTCGCCTCCTCCTTCGAGTTGGAGACGACGAAATTACTTTACATATCAACCCCTCCATGCGGAACTCACTATCGAATGATGATTCATGTTTCAATTTGGAATCCGCGTTTATGGACGAGTGTTTTTCTCTTTTGGAATTGTTATATTTAATGATAGACGATTCAGATCTGGCGAATCAACCTCCTTTAGACGAATTACCGCCAAATTCGCCTTTCGAGCCTTTTGATTCGAAAGATTTCAAAATCTCCACTTCCTATGAAGAATCTCCGGTCTTGGAGCTTAAGCAACTCCCCGACCATTTAAAATATGCTTTTCTAGCCGCGAACTTAAAACTTCCGGTTATAATATCGTCTACTTTAACCAATTCGGAAACATCCCAATTGGTTGAAGTTAATTTTATCTAAACATCGCCGTGCAATTGCATGGCAAATTTCCCATATCAGGGGAATTAACCCCTCATTCTGCTCCCACAAAATTTTTCTCGAAGAAAACCCCCGCAAAACAATTCAGCCTCAATGGCGACTTAACCCGAACATGCGGGAAGTCGTTAAGACTGAAATTATTAAACTCCTCGACGCGGGGATTATCTATCCTATTTCCGACAGTACGTGGGTAAGCCCCGTACAAGTCGTCCCAAAAAAGGGCGGTATAACGGTCGTGGCAAACACGAATAATGAATTAATCCCAACTCGTACTGTTACGGGTTGGAGGGTGTGCATCGACTACAGAAAACTAAATGATGCCACCAGAAAAGACCACTTTCTGTTACTGTTTATTGATCAAATCTTAGAACGTCTCTCCGGTCATCCTTTTTATTGCTTCCTTGATGGTCTCTCGGGATTTTTCCAAATCCCTATTTCACCCGAGGACCAAGAAAAAATGACTTTTACTTGCCCTTTCGGCACCTTCGCATATCGAAGGATGCCGTTTCGCCTCTGTAACGCGCCAGCTACATTCCAAAGATGTATGCTGGCAATATTTGGCGAGCTAGTAGAAGACATAATGGAAGTCTTCATGGATGACTTCTCCGTCTTTGGAGACTCTTTTAAAAATTGTCTAAAAAATTTAGATAGAGTCCTCCAACGGTGCGAGGAGACGAACTTAGTCTTGAACTGGGAGAAATGCAACTTCATGGTCCGAGAGGGTTTAGTCCTCGACCATAAAATTTCTTCCAAGGGGATGGAGGTCGATAGGGCCAAAGTCGCTATAATTGAACAACTTCCTGTTCCTTCGAACGTCAAATCAATTAGAAGTTTTCTTGGCAACGCAGGTTTTTATCGGCGGTTTATTCAAGATTTTTCAAAAATAACCAAACCGCTAACTCACCTCCTGGAAAAGGATTCCCCGTTCATTTTTGACACGGACTGCATAGAGGCATTTGATTTTATAAAAAAGCAACTTATCAATTCTCCAATTCTGGTGGCGCCAGATTGGTCCCTTCCGTTCGAGATTATGTGCGACGCGAGCGATATCGCGGTAGGAGCTGTCTTAGGCCAACGCGTAAGTAAATATTTTCATCCAATATATTACGCTTCTCGCACACTCAATGCCGCACAGACTAACTATACAACGACGGAAAAGGAACTTCTTGCCGTCATCTTTGCTTTTAATAAATTCAGGCCTTACGTAACACTTTCACACGTGATCGTTTTCACTGATCACTCCGCCCTAAAATATCTTTTGGCCAAAGTTGAGGCCAAGCCTCGCTTACTTCGATGGATCCTCCTTTTACAGGAATTTGACTTAGAGATCCAGGATAAGAAGGGGGCTGAAAATTTAGCAGCCAACCACCTCTCACGTTTAGAACACCCCGTCGCAGAAGCGCTCGTCGAACCAGATATAGACGATCGATTTCCTGAGGAGCGCCTTTTAATCATAAATAATACAAAAACTTCTTCTACCCCTTGGTTCGCAGATTACGCGAACTATTTAGTCGCACGGGTCCTTCCAAAAGATTTTTCGACTTAGCAGAAGAAGAAATTCTTCTCTGACTTGAAAAACTACTTTTGGGAGGACCCCTTTCTCTTTCGCGTCTGCGCAGACCAAGTGATACGAAGATGTGTTTCAAGTAAGGAGGGTGCGCAAATATTGCGACACTGCCATGAGGGGCTGGCTGGAGGGCATTATCAAGCCAACCGGACCGCGCGGAAAGCTTTAGAGTCAGGCTTTTATTGGCCCACTCTCTTTAAGGATGCTCACACTTTTGTGAGTATATGCGATAGCTGCCAGCGGTCGGGTAACATCTCTCGTCGTGACGAGATGCCCCAAAACTTTTATTTAGAATGCGAAATCTTCGATTTGTGGGGCATAGTCTTTGTAGGCCCCCTACCTCCTTCTTTTAATAATTGCTATATTTTAGTGGCGGTCGACTACGTATCTAGGTGGGCGGAAGCGCAAGCTCTGCCCACCAATGATGCGCAAGTCGTCGTCCATTTTCTAAAAAAAATTATTTTCTCGCTTCGGCACGCCCTGTGCAATAGTTAGTGATAGGGGCACGCACTTCTGCAACGCCCAGTTTTCAAAAATTTTATCTATGTACGGCGTCACGCATAAGCTCGCCACCGCCTATCACCCCCAAACGAGCGGCCAAGTAGAGGTAGTAAATAGCGAGATAAAACACATTCTGGAAAAAACCGTCTCTTTAAATAGGAAGGATTGGTCCTCAAAACTCGACGACGTGTTGTGGGCGTATCGTACGGCATACAAGACTGCTATCGGTTGTACGCCCTATCGATTAGTCTACGGCAAAGCGTGCCATTTACCGGTAGAGTTAGAACACCGCGCTTTTTGGGCCTTAAAATTTTTAAATCTCGATTCGAACTTAGCCTCCGAGAATAGGAAATTCCAACTAAATGAACTCGATGAATGACGTGCGAACGCTTATGAGAGTAATAAATTTTATAAGGAGCGTTCTAAGTTCTACCACGATCGAAAAATTAAATTTCCAAAAACTTTCGCGCCAGGCGATCTTGTCCTTCTTTATAATTCAAGTCTTCGTCTTTTTCCGGGTAAGCTCAAATCCCGCTGGTCTGGCCCCTTTGAAGTCAAAGAGGTTTGGCCGTATGGGACCGTTCTTATCTCTCACCCTGAAAAAGGCGATTTCAAAGTCAACGACCACCGTTTAAAACTATATCTTGTGGGCGATCCGGTGGACGGACATACGGAATCTTTTACCCTCCCCAATTTATAATCTCACCACGCCAAATGCGTCAAGCTACGCGACGGTAAACAAAGCGCTCGTGGGAGGCACCCCATATTTATCTAATATTTTTATTATGCTTTTTATCTCTTTTTGCAGGGTTTCTTACGACCCCGCCTGCTTTAATTCAGGGAAGCCTCTTTGCTTCCTCTTTCCTTTTGTATATATTACAATGTTATTTTATCTTCTTCATACTTACATTACAACATTGGGGACAATGTTGGGTTTTAAGTATGGGGTGTATTTACCATTTTCATTTAAAAAAAAGGGGGGCTTCTTTTTACAAAAAATCAAAAAAAATTACACTGTCATAATACCAAAAAAAAAAAAAAAAAAAAATTATTACAAAAAATTATATGTATTTTTTTTTACTTTGTCATAATACAAAAAAATTCCAAAAACCAAAAAAAAAAAAAATTTAGCAAAACCCCAAACCCCCCCCCCCCCCCCCCCCCCCAAAAAAAAAGTTCCAAAATAATATACCCTACTTTACTTTTATTCTTAAAGCATTTAGTTTCGAGAGTATATGTTGGTGGATTTTCATAATCGCTAGTTTTACTATTTGTTTGTTTATCTAAGATCGATAGATTTAAACGTTCGGGGTTAAGTTTTAAAGAATATCTTGTGTTTTTAATTTAAATAGAGGCTTTGTTATCAAGCACTACTTCTACTAGCTAAAATAGAGACATGTGTATTATGTTGGCAAAACAACTTTAGACTGCAATTATCCTTACTTTATGTCTTTAGGAATCTAGGAATATTCAACTTACTAAGGTTGCTCTCAAAACTTTTTTTATTATTCTAAAATTTCTCTTGAAAACCCCTTGTATACACCAATTTAGCATGGCAAAAACAAAAGAAGAAAACAAAAAGATCTTATGTCAATGGGAATACAAAAATTCCGTAAACATAGGCACCCAATATTTGTTAAAAGAGATCCTATGTCAATGAGAATTGAAAATTCCGTAAACATAGTCATTGGGTTAATTAAAAAGATCAATTTTCCCTCGTACACCAACGATGGGAGTCAAAGGAAACTATTTAAGAGGGGTGAAAAAATAAAATTCTTCACCCCTAATTCTAGTACTCTTCAATTTGTCATGACTTTTTACCCGCTTTTCCCTTAACCACATTATTATTTCTAGTTTTAATTCAAAAAATCATTTGAGAGCATAATTAGTAACTTATATTTTTCCTTCATGTTTCTTTAAACAAAGGTTATTATAATTCCGATATAATCTCGTTTACTAATGATTGCAATTTTGTTTGCTATTTGGTTAATTAAGAAGTCTTTTGGCTAGGACATTTCTTTCTACTTAAATCATTTGCATAATTTAAGACTTAACTCTTATTACTCCGAATTTTTATTTTTCAGTCTCTTATGATTAAAATAAAACAATATCCAAAAATTAGAACTTATGTTAATCCCGTATAGATCTCTCTTACTTTTGCTCTGGAATAGCAAAAGCTTAAGTATGGGGGTATTTGATAAGTAATAAAATATATGTATTTTTAGTATAATTATTAGTATAGTTTTAATTAATATTGTGAATTTTCTATGTAAATTAATGAATAAATTGCTTCTTTATTATTTCTGGTTTCTAACTTAGTTTTATTTTTGTTTTTTTCATTTTTTTGCAAAATTTTCCCAGGTCACGCCCTCGGTCACGCCCGTGACCAAGGGCGTGTAATTTTAAAGATCAAATATCAACGGGACGGCTCAATTCAGATCAAATCCCGACAAATCGCTCAAGTCACGCCCTCGGTCACGCCCGTGACCAAGGGCGTGTAAATTTAAAGCTCTGCGCTCGACGAATTCCTTTCCAGCTCACTCCAGTTGACCAAGTCACGCCCGTGACTCTACATGTCACGCCCGTGTTCCAGCAGAGTCACGCCCGTGAGCCGCCAGCGCGTCACATCTCGAAGCCGCGCCCATGCTGCCGACATCAGCCACCCATAGTCACGCCCGTGACTCACAAAGTCACGCCCGTGACATACCAAGTCACGCCCCTGTGCAGCCATGTTTGACGGCCAGACCTTTCTAGAAGGCGGCGAATACAGCCTAGCAAATGTCACGCCCTAAGTCACGGCCGTGACATTCAAGTCACGCCCGTGACCTAGGGCGTGTAAAACTCAAATTTTCCCTATAAATAGAGGGGCTCGGCTGAAGTATTTTTCATCCAAATTTTGAGTAGTTCTTGTGGTATTGTGAGTTCTTTTGAGTGATTGTGAGCTTCTCTTATGCAATTCAGTTTAAGTTCGTTTGAAGTTTTTTTTTCGTCTTCCTAGTCTAGTTGTAATGCTGATTTCAGAAATAAAATGATGTTTTTCTCATTTGGATCATCTTCTTTTTATTAATGTTAGCGCGTGTGTGTGTATGAGTTTAGCTTTATTGCTTTCATAATTTAGTTTTATTGCTTTTATAGTTAGGTTTATTGCTTTCATAATCTAGGTTTACTGTTTTCATAGCTTAGATTTACAAGCTTTCATAAAATAGTTTTATCGTTTTCTTTTTCACCTTATTTTATCGCTTTCATTTTTAACGCTTTCTTTTCAGGTTTTTTTAGAGTGTGTGGGTGTACGAGATTATATTTTTCTTTTTTTGTAACTTAGTTTTATTTCAGTCTTTATATAACTGCGATATACCACCCCCATCTTGAATAAGAGGCTAATTTACTTTAGCATTTATTTAAGTCGGTTGGGACGGATATTATTTCTGCACCTTTATAAGTCTTTTCATTTCTATACCACCCCCTTCTTGAATAAGAGGCTAAGAACTTTTTAGCGCTTGTTTAAGGTGGTTGGGACGGATACTATTACTGTTTTTATATAAGTCTTTTTATTTCCTTTTTATCCGCTTATATCCGCTTTAATTATTAAACATGTATTTTTCAACCGATAATGCCGTCTCCATTCCGATGAGTGGCTAATTTCCTTTAGCACACGACGTCGAAGAGCATTGGGACACAAAAATAGTTTTTCTATAAAATTAAAACATCTCTTTCTAAAATAATTAACGCTTAAGGTTTACCCGAGAATCACGTTGAGTGGAGCCACATAATCGATGTGTGGTTTTCATTTCCGTTTTCTATCTAGTTAGCCGAGAGGCTCGTGCGTACGGATTGATCACTCACGGGTAAAGAGAACTGTACTCTACCCTCGAGAGAGGACGAAGTAATTCTCCCGAATTGGAAATAAAAACCCAATAGCAGGGTTCACAACATAAAGCGAGTATTAAGAAGATTCGATTGTAGAATGAGAGTTCGGTCGAATATTCATAATCTCAGGTGGGCGTACCCTCGAGAGAGGAGCGTTCATAATTATGGAACCTCCACGGCCAAGTAATTTTAATATTTTGAAAAGTCATCACTTTTAATTCTACGAAAAAATCTATTTTCGTCTCAAGGTAATTCAACGTCGCGCGCTATCTTTCTCATCGCTTAGAACTCTAGTTAATCGCTTATTATCGTCTTTCGCATTTTATCACTTAGAACTCTAGTTAAACCAACTAAAAATATTATTCCGATAAAATAATAGTTTGTTCCTCGAAGTAGCATAATCAACACGACCCGCGGAAATATACGATCCCGTTATTTTCAAAAAAATATCCTGTATTACTTGCGATAAGGTATACTTGCCTTTATCAAATGATTAATTTGGACTAAGAATTCATTTCCAAACTCATTTAGTGCAAAACTCTCCTTTTCTACTTTTCAATTCAATAGAATTCGGCGTTGTAGCCGAGGCGTAATTGTCAATATTCTGAAAGAAGAAAAAGACCGTTACTTCTATCCTTCAATAGGATAACGATTAATTTCTCAAAGTAGGAGTACTTGCGAGACTCTTCGAAAACATCCGCCAATTCTAAACTCTTAATATAAAGGTTATCTTTTATTTATAAAACAAAAGAAGAAGTCCAAACAAAAAATCATCAACAACAAAATCCTCCTCCTCCTCTTCTTCTTCTTTCTCTGTTCTTTCTCTATAACTGTCAAAAGAGTCCTAAGAATCTCTCTCCAAAGGATTCAGTTGGTTCTAAGAGTCTCCCTATCAAAAGACTCAGTGGTTTTAAGAGTCTCCTTATCAAAAAGACTCAGTGAGTGGTTTTAAGAGTCTCCTTATCAAAAGTCTCAATGCTAGTTTTGAGAGTCTCCTTATCAAAAGACTCAGGCACTAGATTGTGCAATCCTACCAAGGTGGTAGAAGAGTAGACTACCCATAATTTGGGGAACCACTATAAAATTCCCGTGTCTTCTGTGTTTGTTTTTCTGTGATGTCCCTTTACTATTTTCTGTTTTCTGTTCTTCTGTGATTATTTTATTCTATGTTGGTGTTGCTGATTGCATAGTTGTTAGAATAAATTTATCGTGTGCGCATATTTTGAGTAAAAGTTTTTAAAACTCTATTCACCCCTCTCTAGAGAATACTCGGAGGCATACTGTGCACTTTCAATTGGTATGATAGGTAGATTGATCATTAAAATGTTAACACCTTGATCAAAATGTTTCCTCACTCATATTTCCTTATTTAAAACTATCTTAAAAGAAAAATGAATTCTAAGGACTATGCATAAACAAGACCACCAGTGTGTAACCTAAATAAGTTTATACTCTGGAAGGACAGAATAAAATTGTATATGAACTTTATTGATGAAGACATTTTCAATGTCATTATTACAGGTCGCCCAACACTAGTTAGAAATGATGCCAGTGGCACAGTGACATAAGAAGTTGTCCCCGGAGCAGAGTGGACTGACGCTGAAATGAAGGTGAAGTCATGTGATGCCAAAGCCATGAATATTCTGGTATCAACTATGTCTGATGACATATTCCAGAAGGTTGCTGACTGCAACTCTGCTAAAGAAATTTGGGAATCTCTTTTCAGATTACTTGAGGGCAGCTCTGATGAAAGAAATGACAGAAAGTCCCTTCTCATATCCCAATATGAGAACTTTCAGAAAAAGGCTGAGGAAAGTGTGGCTGAGATGCATGAAAGGTTCAGCACGATCATAAATTAGCTGAACGGATTAGACAAGGAAATCGCTCTGACAGAAATTAATGACAAGATTCTCATGTGCTTCCCAAGCACACGGGGCTCAAGAATCTGTGCTATCAGAGAGTCTAGATGTCATAGAGAAATATCCACATATGCTCTACTAAGCAAGCTCAAGTCATATGAGCTCCTACTAAAAAGCAGGGCTGAGACAGAAGCAAAGGAAAAACTCTCAACTCCTAAGGAGATGACAATTGCTCTGAAGGCTGCTGAAGGAGAGCCTTCCACTTCTGAGGAAGAAATGTTTAATCTCTTGGCCAGAAGATTCAAGATATGGGTCAAGACAGAGGACTCCAAAAGGAAGGAGAGGAGTTCAAGCAAACCAATGTTTGACAAAACTCCTAAGCAGGAAATAACTTGATTTTCTTGTAGAAAACATGGGCACATTGCCCCAGAATGTCCTGAAGAACTGAGGGACAGAAGAAGTAGCAAGAGGAAGGAGCACAAGAAGAACACCTTCAAGAAGAAGGATAAGAAAAAGGGGAAAGGTTTCTTTGCTGAAACCTGGAGTGACTCAGAGTCTGAGTCAAGTTCCTCTTCATTGGACAGTGATGAAGAGTGTGCAACTGAAGAAGCCTGTCTAAATGCTTTGGAAGATTCTACTGAAGAAAATCAGGTAACTATCTTTGATAAATTTGATTTCTGATCAGAAAATTTTAAAGACTATTTTAAGGATTTTTGTCAAGATTATGTCAACAGTCAAAAAGAACTTAACACCCTTAGAAAAGAACTAGAAGACCTTACAAAAGACAACCTGTATACTGTAAACAATGAGTTAAGAAATCAGATGTATAGGAAAGAAAAAGAAATAGATACATTAACCAATTAAAATTCTAACCTAAAAGAAGAGCTTACAAAGGCAAAAATCTTTGAGGACTCACTCAATGGGAGGAGTCAAAAGCTTAAGGACATCACACAAAATCTCTCCATGAGATTTAAACATCTTGGCTTAGGAGTTCATCCTCAAATACACTAATCCCTAGCAAACCTGCCTGGGAAAATTTTGTAGTGTTCATTAGATCTAGTATAAATCAACCTAATGACAACATAGAATAATGTGAAGAACTAAACAACAATCCTAATAAAATCACCATATTTAATAGAGTAAATAATACTAATCAAATAGAAATTCTGGGTAAGCACCCCTCAGAAAATCTAATCAAAAATCATAAAACTCTTAATAAAGGAATTATGCGTCGAATAGAACTCGACGTAGTTTTAAAGATGTGTCAAATGAAACTCGATGTAGTTCTGCATATGCTTCGACATCAACTCGAAGAAAGTATGAGGGTGTGTTGAATTTGTTGAAAATGTTGAAGTGTGAAGTTGGCCGTCTGAGAGGTGATTGCACTGTCTGGTCTAACCACACGATCTTGCGGTATCCTCTGCGGTCTGACCTATTCGGTCTAGCCGCAGTTTATTCAGCTTGACCGCTGTTCTTTCTGTCCAAGGCTGCCGAGGTGAGGTCGCGCGTTCTGGTTTGGGTGACCGCGTGGCGAGCTGTTATTCAGTAAGGTGAGGCCGCGCGGTCTGGTTCGTGTGGTCGCGTGGCGAGCTGTTTTTTGTACTGTGAAGGTTAAGCTATTGACCGCACAGGGTTGCTTTTCTGGTATCCGGCAGTCCGGTCTGGTGACTGTCCGGGTTCTGGTTGGTGCGTGCCGACTAAGGTTCTCTTAGTCGCGCGGTCTCCTCTTTGTGTTCGCAAAAGCCGGTCCCTTGGCGATCTGCTGGTGTTTGCGAACACTGGTGGTGGGCGTGTTGATCATGCGGGTTGTCATGATCGCGCGGCTTCTTGGAGGAGTGGCGATCTCCTAGTCAGGCATGAAGTCGGCGAGCTCACTAAGTGCAGAGCGATCTTCTGACCGCGCGGGTAGACCAATCTTGGTCGCGTGGTCAGAGCAGTGACTCTATCTCATAGGGTGGTGACTGGATCTGGTCCCATGCCTATAAATAGGCGTCACTGTAGTAGAAATATAATCGCACTAAGTGTAAGCTGAACTCGCGGCTAGAACTTGCGGTGTCTTTTTTGTGACCGCCCGGTTTGCTGATTGAATTTCCTTTGTGCAGCTTCTGCGGATTATGCAGACAGCAGCGGTCACCTCTTCTTCTAAGGTGTTCGAGTGGTCTTGCGGCTTGCAGTGTGGGTTGCTGGAGTTCAGGAGAATCAGTGGAGTTCAGGAGAATCAGTGGAGACTGTTCGCGCGGTCTCCTTTTATAGTCGCGCGAACACCCAGACCGCGTGGTTAGGCGGCTTCTGTGTTCAGACCGTCAGTTATCTTTCTTCAGCATTGTATTTTTCCTTTTGGTTTTGTGTACTGACGAAATCATGTCTCGCCATGTATACCTCGCTCTGTAATGGAGATTCCTGTTGTTATCAATAAAGATTGCTTTGCTTCATGTGCTTCTGGTTGTTGGCTGTAACTTTAAGTTGTACGATTCCTGCTCACTCCTAGATCTACGAAAAATTTCACATGGTATCAGAGCCAGGTTGGAGTGGACAGAGCAGTGAACAAATCAAAGTTGCCATCGCCTTTGTGAAGAAGGAACCAGTGGTAGAGCCATGGAAGCAGGTTTTGCAAGAGGTCTTGGAATTGAGATGCTCACGTCGACTAACTTCAAGAAGTGGAAGTCGTGCATGCAGAGTTATCTTCTGGGTGAGGACCTCTGGGAGGTCTTTAGAGGAGATAGTATGCAGGAAGTTGTCCCAGTTGGGGATAATGGTCATGATGTGAGGAATTGGAGGAGGATTAATGCGAAAGCAGAGTTCACTCTGAAAAGGGCAATATCACCTGACCTATTCAACACATATTAGGGTGTGGATCAGCTGCTGAGATCTGGAGAGCCCTGGACGGGCTGTTTAACAAGAAGAATGTAGTGAGGCTACAGTTCCTGGAAAATGAGCTGGCTAGGTCGGCTCAGGGAGATCTACCTATCTCTACGTTCATCTTGAAGATGAAGAACCTGTGCGCTGAGATTTCAGCACTGGATCCTGATGAGCCAATTTCTGAGGTGAAGCTGAAGAGACACATCATCAGTGGCTTGCGGAAGGAGTATGTGGCCTTTGTGACGTCGGTGCAGGGTTGGGCAAATCAATTGTCTCTGCTGGAGCTGGAGAATCTTCTTGCGTCGTAGGAGAGCCTAGCAAGGCAGATGGCGGGGGTGTCAGTGTCTGGGGAGAAGGGGACGTGCTCTTCACAGGTAAGAAGAAGAAATGGGATAAGAAGAAGAAGACCGCTGGAGGCAATGGGCCTTCAACTTCTGGACAGCAGGAGAGGGGCTATGCTCCCAAGGCTGAAGGGAAGAAGAAGGGAGAAGGAACCAAATGCTTTAGGTGCAGAAAGCTTGGTCACATAAGGAAGGACTGCCGGGTGATTCTTCATCCAGGGCATGCTACTGCAGGGAAGGAGGAAACTGAGGCCAGGCCATATAATGGAGGATGGGTAGGAGCCTTCTCGGCTTCTATCGGAGTTGCGGATCCTATCAACTATCAGGAGGACTAGATTGTGGACTTGGGGTGTGGTCATCACCTCACCGGGGATGAGTCGAAGCTTTCTTTAATGCAACGTTACTCAGGTAATGATGCTATCATAACTGCTGATGATACTGTGCATATTGTCGAGAAGGTGGGGGTTGTTTCCTTTTGCAGTGATAGGGGGCCACTAATGTTGAAGAGTGTCTATCATGTGCCCGGAATGAGGAAAAACCTCTTCTCTGTGACCAACGCTGTAGACGCTGGGTATTATGTTCTGTTCGGTCCAACAGAAGTAAGGTTTCTACGAAACGTTGAGGAGGTAAAGGCCGATGTCGTTCATGTTGGGAGAAGGGCAAAAGACTTGTTCATTTTATCGACAAGTCATTATGTTGACAAGATGAGGACAAATGATAGAGCCGTCATATGGCATGAGAGGTTGGGGCATGTAGGGATGGATAAGCTGAAAGCTATGGAGATAAAAGGTCTAGTCAAGGGCCTGCCTAGTCTATCTTCCTACGGTGATGGGCATGTTTGCGTGGGATGTCAGTTCGGCATGTCTCATTGACTACCATTTGATAAGTCGCAGACAAGGAGTAGTGTGCCGTTGAAGTGTATCCACAGTGACTTGATGGGACCGACTGCTACCCCAAGCCTCGGAGGCAGCAAGTATATGCTGGTGTTGATCGACGATTACACCAGATATGTCTGGGTCTATTTCCTGAAGGTGAAGGCGGAGGCGTTTGCCAAGTTTGTGGAGTTCAAGGAGCTAGTGGAGGGTCGGCTAGGCCTGCGGATAAAGAAGCTGAGAACTGATAATGGGGGAGTTCACCTCTGGTGAGTTCTCTAGTTTTTGCAGGAAGGCGGGCATTCGAACGGAGCTTACTTGTGCGCATACTCCACAACAAAATGGAGTTGCAGAGCGAAAGATCCGTCATCTGACGGAGACCTGCAAGTGTTGGCTGCATGCCAAGAGTATCCCAAGGTCCTTCTGGGCGGAGGGAATGTCTTGTGCCGCCTACGTCATTAATAGGAGGCCTCTCAGTCCCATCAACATGTTGACCCCGCATGAGATGATGTTCAAGGAAAAGTCTAGCGTGGCACACCTTCGGGTATTTGGTTCCACCTGCTATGTGCACATTCCAGATGTGCTTCAGACGAAGCTAGATGCAAAAGCAAGGAAGCTAGTCTTCGTGGGATATGATGATCGGATGAAGGGCTGGAAGTGCATGGACCCGGAGATGCAGAGATTTGTTGTATCTCGCGATGTCGTGTTTGACAAGCTGACCTCATACAAGGGTAGCTCTGGTGTTGAGTTACCAGAAATCAGGGTGGAGGAGCTAGAGGGAGCTGTGGAAAATCTTCAGGTGGAGCTGCCTTTGTCACTAGGTGGTCCATCCATTTCTAGTTCTGAGATGGAGGCTTCTGGATCAGGAAGCAGGGGGAGCGATGCTCCTAGTACGTCTGGAAGGGGAGCTAGGGAAGAAGTAGCTGAGGGAGTCAGGAGAAGGTGTTGATGAGATCGAAGAGAACGATCATCGCCCCTGATCGCTATACAGGAGGAAACATGGTGAGCTTTGTCTCATGTTTCTTCGCTGGTGCCCTGGATAAGCGGGAACCAGTGAGCTTTGAAAAGGCCAAAGGCATGAAACAGTGGGATTCGGCTATGGAAGAAGAGATGACTGCCCTCAAAAAGAATGAGACTTGGTCTCTGGTGCCCAGGCCCGAGGGTATCACCCCTGTGACATGCAAATGGGTCTATAAGATCAAGAAGAAGGTAGACGATAGTATCGAGCGATATAAGGCTCGCCTTGTGGCTCATGGATTCTCGCAGCAGTAGGATGAAGATTATGAAGAGACATTTAGTCCGGTGGCAAAGATGACTTCAGTTCGGTTCATTATTACCTTGGCGACATTTTGGGGGTGGGAGATTTGGAAACTCGACGTAAAGAATGTTTTCTTGTACGGTGAGATTGACAAGGATATCTTCATGATGCAGCCGCCAGGCTTCGTATCTGAAGATTTTCCAGACTATGTATGTAAGCTGAAGAAGGCCCTGTATGGGTTGAAGCAAGCGCCGAGGGCGTGGTACGGGAAGATTGCAGAATATCTCCTATTCTGTGGATTCGGTGCTTCAGACTCTGACTCAAGCTTGTTTGTCAAGAAGAACAGGGAGCTTCAAGTCATCGTGCTGCTTTACGTCAACGATTTGATCGTGACAGGGAATTCGAAGGAGGAGGTAACAAAGCTTCGGGCTGAGCTATCTATCAGATTTGAGATGAAGGACTTGGGTGAACTCCACCATTTCCTTGGACTCGAAGTGCAGAGGAAGGAATGTGGAGTGCTTGTGTCCCAGGCTGGATATGCGGTGCGAATCGTGGAGCGATTCAGCATGAAGGAAGGGAAATGCATTTCTACACCTCTGGAGAAGGCCATGAAACTTCGGAAGGATGAGGGGAGGATTCTGGAAGATCTGATTGTGTTCCGAGCTCTGGTTGGGAGCTTGATTTATCTGACGATCACTAGGCCGGATATTGCGTATGTAGTTGGCAGGGTGAGTCGTTATATGGCTGAAACACGGATGCCTCATCTACTAGCGGCCAAGAATATTTTAAAGTATGTCAAGGCGACTTCGGATATGGGTCTTCTATACAGGAGGGATGCGGGCTTCGAGGTGCATGGGTACATGGATGCTGATTACGGGGGAGATTCAGGTGATCAGAAGTCGACGTCTGGATTCATCTTCATGGCGGGCCCTATGACTATATCATGGTGCATCAAGAAGCAGGATTCCGTGTCTGTCTCTACCACGGAAGCGGAATACAAGACTTTGGCCTTGACAGCTCAAGAAGCCATCTGGCTTAGGAGGTTGGTGAGGTACATCCATAAGGAGGTTCGGGGTCCAACTCTACTCCGCGGCGACAATGACAGTGCTCTCAAACTGGTTACTAATCCAGTGTGTCATGCGAGGACCAAACATATCGAGATCGAGCATCATTTCATTCGTGAGAAGGTGCTGGAGGGATCTCTTTTGGTCGAGCATGTTCGGAGTATGGACAACGTTGCTGACATATTCACAAAGGCGCTGGCGAAGGGGCCGTTCACTCGTCTGAGGAGTTTACTTGGGCTGTTTTCAACTTCCCACTTCAAGGGGGAGTGTTGAAAATGTTGAAGTGTGAAGTTGGCGGTGTGAGAGGTGATCGCACAGTCTGGTCTAACCGCATGATCTTGCTGTCTCCTCTGCGGTCTGACCTATTCGGCCTAGCCACAGTTTATTTGGCTTGACCACCGTTCTTTCTGTCCAAGGCTGCCGAGGTGAGGCCGCGCGGTCTGTAATGTGGAGTCCTTTTCAAGTCGCGCGAACACCCATACTGCGCGGTTAGGCGACTTCTGTGTTCAGACCGCTAGTTATGTTGGAACAACCCTATTTTAACTAAGGAACAAGTTGACCCCACTGTATAGCTTAAGGGTCAAGTCTTTAGGCTGATTGATTAGCTAGAACTTAATGAATATTAAAGTTCCCAGCATTCGACAAATGGCGAGTGGCGTTCGACGAATGTCTAGCTTCGTTCGACAAATTCTTCTCAGCAGACTGAAGAATTATAGCCAGTTCCAGCGCTCGACATCCTCTGAGTAGCGTTCGACAAATGGCAAGCAGCGTTCGACGAATTCCAGCCATAGCTCGACAAATTCTATATTAAAGCTCAATTCGACAAATACAAGTCCAGATTATTTATATCAGTTATTTTGTCAACTCTCTGAACACAGATCGACGACCTTAACGGATCTATTCAAGTACTTTTGGACGTATTCAGTCAGTTTAGTAAGGATATCTTATTCATTTATTATATTCTTTTATTCCTTCTATTCCAAGACAAGAATAGCCGTTGACATTTAATGCTACGACATCTTTCACGACAAAGGAATAAAAAAGGACCTGCCAAAATCGTTTTGGTGGCTGTTACAGTTCCAAGAAGGATTTAAGCCAGAATAATATATTCCTTAAAAACAGATGATTTGAATTTCAAATCAGAAAGCTATCAAAGAAGGAAGTATATACAAAAACAGTTGTACTCCTTTAGAGTGACATAGAATTCACAGTTATTTTTCTAAGTCTCTCAAAAATACAGTTCCTTTAGAACAACAAGAATACAGAAGGATTAGAGAAAGCAGCAGAAGAAGAAAATGCATACAGAGAATGTATACTTTCAGTCTTCTTCATCCAAAAGGCAGCTTCTTCATCTCTCTGAGAACAACATTCATTCTCTCAGATCTGCTGCAAGTTCAAATCTTCCAAAGAGCAACAACAATCTTAAGATTTACTTCTTCCAGATTAATATGCTACAGAAGATTTCTGTTTTAGAGAAAGCTTCATCCTCAAGCTGTCAACAACTTCAAATAGACAGGGGGAGCTTTCATCCTCAACATCCTTTGTCTTCTCTCAGAAATATTGACAGAGAAGAACACTCTAAACCTTCTTACCTTATCTTGTACAGGGTTAATTCTCCCTTCAAAAGTTTACACAGTGGTGGCAAGACACCTTATCAAAAATCCTTGTGTGGTTTTTAAGCACCTTATCAAAAGCTTATTGGTGTGTGGACACCTTATCAAAAAAATCCCTGGTCTTAAGCACCTTATCAAAAGCTCTGTGGTGTGTGGACACCTTATCAAAAACTCTTAGTGGATATCCTACCAGTTGTGGTAGAAGATTAGACGTACCCAGATTTATTGGGGAACTACTTTAATTCCTTGTGTCCCCTATGCTTGTGATTTTTACTGTATTGTTTCTGTGCTGTGTGTTTTTCTTTATTCAAACTATTCAACACACTTTGCATTACACATATATATACATCAGTATTTTAATTCCACTTTAAAAACTAATAAAAAGTTTTAATACTCTATTCACCCCCCTCTAGAGTAACTTAAGATCTAACCTCCACTTTCAATTGGTATCAGAGGCAGGTTGATTCTTTATAGGCTAACACCTGAATCACAAAGATCAACTAGATCTTAAATTTCTTTAGAGTTTTTACCTCATTTTATTTCTGCTTAAAAACTCATGGCACAAAACAAGGAATATTCAAGCACAAGACCTCCTATGTGCAATCTCAATAAGTTTGCACTGTGGAAAGCAAGGATTAGATTATACATGAATTCTATTGATGAGGAGATTTTCAATGTTGCTGAGACACAGAAAGGAGACACAGAGACAGTTGCTGATATGTACAATAGGCTCAGTCTCATAATAAATGAGTTGAAGACCTTGGATAAGGTGATCACTATCACTGAGATCAATGACAAGATCTTAATGTGCTTCCCCAGCACATGGGACTCAAGAATCTGGCCAATCAAGGATGCCAGGAGTCTCAATGAGATTAGCACAGAAGCACTGTTGGGCAAGCTCAAATCTTATGAGCAGCTCATCAAATCCAGAGAAGCAGAACAATCTACTTCATCTCCAGCAATACAGAAGGAAAAGAACATTGCCTTTAAGGCTGCAGAAGAAGAAGGAAAAACTCCTAACAATGAGGAGATCATGAGTCTGATAGCCAAAAGATTTTACAAGATGGCTAAGAAAGACATCAAGAAAAAGTTATCCAGAAGCTATGACAAGCCAATGTATGACAAAAATCATGCTAATGAAATTATATGTTTTGGTTGCAGGAAACCAGGACACATTATATTGCACCTGATTGTCCAGAAAATCAAAACAAGAAGGACAAGAAGGAAAAGAGAAAAGAAATGGAAGAAAAGAGAAACTCCAGCAAATCTTCCTCCAACAATCACAAAAAGAAAGGGAGAGGATTTGTAGCAAAATCCTGGAGTGAAACAGAATCTGAATCAGAAACTTCATCCTACTCTTCTGATGAAGAAACAAAAGAAAATGACCAATGCTTAATGGCCATTTATGACTCAGACAGTGAGTCAGGATTTGCTTCTTCATCCAGCTCCAATGATGATGAAGAAGAGAAGAATTTCTGCATGATGGCAATTAATGCCTCAGCCAACAATTCTGATGAAGAAAAATCAGAATCAGAAGCAGAAGATGATGCTGATCAGGTAATAGCTAACTTTGATTTTACTTCCATTGAATTTAAGGATGAATTCAAAGTTCTTTGCCTAGACTTAATTAAATCAGAGAAGGAAATAATCTCACTCAGACTTAAGCTAGCTGAAATGAATAACTTAAGTGAAGAAAATGCTACTCTTAAGAAAGAGTTGGCAGCCTCCAGAGAACATACTATTCTCATTGAGAATAAATTATCTGAGGCCAAGAGATTTGAAGAATCCCTAAATGGGAGAAGTATCAAACTGATGAACATCGCAAGCACTGTCAATGCTAGACTCAATAGCAAACTGGGCTTGGGTGCTTAATCAAGCGAGCCACCTCTAATTAAGAAAAACATCCTCTCTACACCCATAAAATTCGTCTCTGCTAAAGGCAAAGAGGCTACTGAAGCCAATAAAGATATTTCAAGCAAGAATAATAAGAATAAAAGAATTCAGAAGAATTCGTCGAACGAAGATCGACAAAAAGACATCAATTTGTCGAACGGAGATCGCCGAAAACTGAGAACAGACTTTCAGTATAGTTATCATATGGACGGCGCTCGACAAAATCAGGCACATTCGTCGAACGACGGTCGACGAATTTACCCAAATTTGTCGAACAGATATTATACATAAAGTTCTAAGATTTCTAATTCTAAATATGCTAAAAATCCTTTTACTGAGTGGGTAATACCTCCAAGGAGATTCCACCCACAAGGCTTAAAGGATCAACCTGAAATATCCTTTATTTCTGAATTTTGTGGTAAGAGAAAAGGACCCAAGGTAGTCTGGGTCAAAAACAACTAGTTTATTTTTCTGTCATTACAGGTACACAGCTATCCAAGAATAAATGAAAAGTGGTATCTGGATAGTGGCTGCTCAAAGCATATGACAGGAAACAAGGCCAACCTGAACAACTACAAGGAAAAGCTTGGACCAAAGGTTGTATTTGGAGACTCCATTTGTGGATAGACCAAAGGCTATGGAAAAGTCAAGGTTGGAGAAGTCACCTTCAAAGAGGTAGCTTATGTCAAGGGACTGAAGCACAACCTCATCAGCATAAGTCAATTATGTGATGAAGGGTATCAGGTAACTTTTAATAAATTGAATTGCCTTATTAAATCTACAGATAATACTACTATTTTATCAGGTATTAGGCAAGGTAATATATATTTTGTGAATTTCAATTCATATACTTCAGAAGTTTGTCTATTTAGTGATGGAAGCAAATCTAGTGAACTTTGGCATAAGAGATTAGGACATGTAAACCTTAGGACCATTGCTAAACTATCTAAGGACAATCTTGTTAGAGGATTACCCTCAGGTTCATACAAGAAAGAAGGCCTTTGTAGGGCATGCCAACTAGGTAAGCAAATTAAAAATAGTTTTAAATCATTATCTAAAAGTGATTCACTTAGAATCCTATATTTGCTACATATGGACCTCTTTGGACCTATAACAACAAAGAGTTTAGGGGGGAAGTCTTACACTCTAGTTATTGTAGATGACTTCTCTAGATTCACTTGGGTGTTCTTTTTGAGAGAAAAGTCAGATAACTTTAAAGTTCTTACAGACTTTTTTAAGAGCATACAGATTAAGTACTCTATTGTAGTTGCATTGATCAGAAGTGATCATGGTACTGAGTTTGAGTCTCTTCTTATGCAAGAATTCTGTGAGATGGAAGGTATCAGACATTGTTTCTCAGCTCCTAGAACTCCTCAACAAAATGGGGTAGTTGAAAGGAAAAATAGAACTCTAATTGAATCAGCAAGAACATTGCTTACAGATGCTAATCTGTCCCTATCCTTTTGGGCAGAGGCTGTTAGCACAGCAAATTATGTTCTGAATAGAAGTTTGATACACAAACTCAAGGGAAAGACTCCTTATGAATTACTTAAAGGGAAGAAACCTAAAGTTAACTATTTTAGAACATTTGGCTGTAGATGTTATATTCACAATAATGATAAGAAATACCTTAGGAAATTTGAACCAAAATCAGATGAATGAATTTTCTTAGGTTACTCTCAAATCAGTAAAGCATATAGGATTTATAATAAATCCACTCTTAAAATAGAAGAATCTATGCATGTCTCTTTTGATGAAACTAACATGTTTTACAAGGAGAAGATCTCTTCTACAAAAGATAATCTGCAGGTACCTATATTATGTGAGCAGCTAGATCAATTAGCTCTACATAAAGAAGGAATTCTGAATCTTGAACAGCAGAATGATGAAGAGAGCGAAGAAGAAAATTTCCCAGTTTTTACTGAAAATTCAGAACAGACAACATTAGATCATTCTTCACAAAATATAGCAACTGAACAAATTCCCCAAGTGGATACAATTGCTGAACCAACTCTAACTGTTGAACCCATCACAGTTAAAGATCATCCAATTTCACAAGTGATTGGAGATATTTCAGCAGGTGTTCAAACAAGGCATCAACTACATCAAAATCAGATGCACACCTGCTTCCTATCACAAGTTGAATCTCAAACCATAAAAGATGCAGAACAAGATCCAAATTGGATTCTTGCAATGCAAGAGGAGCTCAACCAATTTGAAAGGAACAAGGTTTGGGATTTTGTTCCAAGACCAAAGAACTATCAAGTGATTGGAACCAAATGGATCTACAGGAACAAGCTGGATGCAGAGGGAAATATTTTGAGAAACAAAGCTAGGCTAGTAGCTCAAGGATACTCACAGGAAGAAGGGATAGACTATGATCAGACATTTGCACCAGTTGCAAGGTTAGAACCAATCAGGATCTTCCTTGCATTTGCTGCAAACAAAAGATTCAAAGTCTATCAAATGGATGTAAAGAGTGCATTCCTAAATGGAGAAATCAAAGAAGAAGTTCATGTGGATCAACCACCAGGTTTCATCTCTCCAACTCAACCCTCCTTTGTATTTAAGCTTAAGAAAGCTCTCTATGGTCTCAAACAAGCTCCTAGAGCATGGTATGAAACTTTAGCTAGTTTTCTTTTGAAAAACAATTTCTGTAGAGGCATAGTAGACAAAACCTTATTTTACAAAGTACATAAAAATCAAACTTTACTAGTTCAAATATATGTAGATGACATTATCTTTGGTTCTACTGATTCAAATTTGTGCAAAAGATTTTCCAATCTAATGCAATCAAGATTTGAAATGAGTAGTATGGGTGAGTTGTCATACTTCCTTGGTCTTCAAGTGAAGCAAATTCCAAATGGAATCTTCATATCCCAATCCAAGTATGCTAAGGAATTAGTGACAAGATTTGGTATGTCTGATTCTTCCACCATGAAAACACCCATGCCCTCAAATGTTGTTGTTGTTAATGATGAATCAGGGAAACCTGTTGATTCAAAAGTATACAGAGCAATTGTTGGCTCACTACTTTATCTAACAGCTAGTAGACCTGACATAATGTTTGCTACCTATATTGGTGCTAGATTTCAAGTTAACCCCAAAGAATCTCACTTAATTTTATTAAAAAGGATTTTAAGATATATAAAGGGTTTCCCTAATCTAGGACTTTGGCATCCAACAACATCTGAATTTGAATTAACTGGATTCTCAGATTCAGATTAGACTGAATGCAGAGTAGACAGGAAAAGCACATCAGGAATTTGTTAGTTTCTTGGTGATAGGCTTGTGTCTTGGTTTTGTAAAAGCAAACATTTGTGTCTACATCAACAGCTGAAGCTGAATACATGGCTGCTGGCAGTTGCTGCTCACAGATGTTGTGGATACAAAATCAGCTCCTAGACTATGGTATCAACCTAAATAAATCAACTATATTTTGTGACAATACAAGTGCAATATCTATAACACAAAATCCAATTCTCCATAGTAGGACTAAACACATAGAGATAAGACACCACTTCCTTAGGGATAATGTGGATAAAAATAAAATCTGCCTACAGTTCATTTCTACTGATTTACAAAGAGCTGACATTTTCACCAAGCCCTTGGATGAAAAGAAGCACATCTTCTTTATAAATCAACTAGGAATGATAGATGGAGATTCAATATGTTAAAAATTAATATTTCTATTTATCCCCTAAATTCGTCGAATGGAGGACGACGAATTTGAACCATTTGTCGAACGGCGGTCGACAAACCTGTTGACTTCAGAATCGATAAAGACAATTTCATTTGTCGAACGGTGGTCGACGAAAAGGATATTTTTGTCGAACACTGTCTGACGGAGACCTAAAGTCTTTTCGACTTCTGTTTTTAATTGGTTTTTGCCGAACCCCGCTCCTCAAATGCGCTTCCTTCTCCTGTCTATATAATATCTTTTTCTATTTTGTAATAGATTGCGCCTACAGAAATAGTTTCCCTCCAGTTCCTCTCTGCACTTGATCTTTCTCTCTTGCAGGTACAAATGGCGATTTCTCAAGCCGCGCTATATTCGATGAAGTTCAATGCCGGGTTTGACATCGACATGGAATCGTTCACTCAATCTGACCAAATCTTCAAGGATATTCTTCAACTATTTGAAGAGCAACAGTTAAAGAAGTTAATGAGCATGAGGATAAAGCTGCACACAACAGAAATCAAGGAATGGTGTTTTACAGCTAAGCAGGAAGATGAAATCTGACAGGAACTATCTCAGGACAGCAGGTCTCTCTTACCCCTACCATTTTAACTGAGGTTTTTGGTTTTGTTAATGGTGATGATGAAATAGAGTTCAGCTCTGTTGAAACTGGTGAAGCACTGATTAAAATGGGTCATTCCACTGGAAACCCTAATCACCTGCTTAAGAAGAACTTATCTGTGGAATATAAGTTTCTTTCTGATATAATTGGCAAAGTGTTGTTAGGGAAAACAACAGGACATGATTATATTAATAGGCACCAATTTATGTTGATGGTGGCCATAATGGAAAAGAAAAAAGTGAACTGGGGATCAATCTTCTTTGGATTGATTAAGAAGAAGATTTCAAAGGAAAATGTCTGCTTTGGAAGGATTATAGGAATTGTTTTGCAGGAAAGACACCAAGACCTTATGGTCTCTCCCAAGGTGACCATTAATGCTAGCAAGAAGCTGAACTCAGCTCTCTTTGCTAAATGGGACAGGGTGTTTATCAAGAAGAACATAGGAGCAGTTACAAAGAAGAAAACTTCTGAAGGCACAAGGACTGATCCAGTCACTCCATCAACCCTTCTAGAAGCTTCTTCTCCTCCTATTGTTTCTTCTCCTCCTCTCCCATCTCCACCTCAAAATATTTCCCCTGCACAATCTCCACCTCCAAACTCTCCCACACTCATTGATGACATTCCATCCTCATCTACCCTTCTAACCACTCATACTTCTCCACCTCCATATCAGTTATTATTCTAGAAGAAAGTTTCAAAGGCTTTGCTGTTCCAACTTTTGTCTTTGATGAATCACCCATTCCAGACTTTGATGAAATCTGGAAAGCAGAGGATGAAGCTTATGAAGCTGAAGAGCAAAGAATTAAAGCTCTTAAAATGATCGATGATCTATATTACAATTCAATTCCTTCTTCTGACTCTAATGAAGAAGATAATGGAAGTGATTCTGATAATACTTTGTCAAGGAAGAGAAAGAAAAGAAAAGCAAAGTCAAAGGCTTCTCCCAAGCCTCCAAATCCTGAGAATGATATCCCTTATTATGTTCTTCATAGCATTACTCTTGACAAAGATACACCACATTGGATGAAATTCTCAAGGAATGAGAATAAAAGAAGAAAGAAGAGGAGGAAAACTGGTTATTATTCTGACAAACCTGTCAAATATAACCATCCTCCTCCTCCTCCTCCAGCAGCAGGCTCAGCAGCACCATCATCCTTCTCCCAGAAGCCCAACTCTCAGTACTCAAGGAAATCTGGTAGTTTCAGTGGATCTCAAGTATCAGGATTAGCCAGTAATCCTCCTTCTAAGAACTCAGCAGTTGCTTCACAAGAAAGTCCAGTCATTATTTCACCTCAAATATCTCCAGAATACATGTTTCATATTTCTGATGGATCTTTTCACAAGATCAAAAATTCTCAAAGTGATCTTCAAGATCAAGTTGATATTTCAGAATATGTTCCCTATCTTCCAGATCCTGAAGAGGAAAGATTATCTCAAATGGCAAGACTCAAAGAAACAATTGCTTATGCCTAGATTAACAAAGCAAAATCAGAAGGTAAAGATTTTACAAACATTTCACCATGTCTGATTACAGAAGGAAAGAGCTTGACAAGTACAATTCCAAGGAGTTATTCAATGCTAAAGAATATCTTGTAAAGCACCAAGAAGCTTTTGTCCCTCATGTCAAATCTCAAACTATACTGGGAGCTCAAGATCTCTACATAAGCAAGAAGAAGTTTGAAGATCCAAACAGGATAATCATCTTCAAACCTCCATCAGCAAAGAAGTAAAAGAGGTTCAGACTTAGTTATTTTTGTTATTGTTAAACATTTTGATTGTAATGAACTCAGAGCACTATCTTTATTCAATCTGCTGAAATGAATTTTCATTCTGTCAGATATATATCTTTTATGCTCTGCTATTTATGTTTTCTATTGTACTTATTTGATTAATTGTCAAATAGTATCCTAACCCAAATAGGGGGAGATTGTTGGAACAACCCTATTACTGTTTTGGGCTAGGATCACTATGTTTTAACTAAGGATCAAGTTGACCCCACTGTATAGCTTAAGGGTCAAGTCTTTAGGCTGATTGATTAGCTAGAACTTAAGGAATATTTAAGTTCCCAGCATTCGACAAATGGCGAGTGGCGTTCGACGAATGTCTAGCTTCGTTCGACAAATTCTTCTCAGCAGACTGAAGAATTATAGCCAGTTCCAGTGCTCCACATCCTCTGAGCAGCGTTCGGCAAATGGCAAGCAGCGTTCGACGAATTCCAGCCAGAGCTCGACAAATTCTATATTAAAGCTCAGTTCGACAAATACAAGTCCAGATTATTTATATCAGTTATTTTGTCAACTCTCTGAACACAGATCGACGACCTTAACGGATCTATTCACGTACTTTTGGACGTATTCAGTCAGTTTAGTAAGGATATCTTATTCATTTATTATATTCTTTTATTCCTTCTATTCCAAGACAAGAATAGCCGTTGACATTTAATGCTACGACATCTTTCACGACAAAGGAATAAAAAAGGACCTGCCAAAATCGTTTTGGTGGCTGTTACAGTTCCAAGAAGGATTTAAGCCAGAATAATATATTCCTTAAAAACAGATGATTTGAATTTCAAATCAGAAAGCTATCAAAGAAGGAAGTATATACAAAAACAGTTGTACTCCTTTAGAGTGACATAGAATTCACAGTTATTTTTCTAAGTCTCTCAGAAATACAGTTCCTTTAGAACAACAAGAATACAGAAGGATTAGAGAAAGCAGAAGAAGAAGAAGAAAACACATACAGAGAACATATACTTTCAGTCTTCTTCTTCCAAAAGGCAACATCTTCATATCTCTGAGAACAACATTCATTCTCTCAGATCTGCTGCAAGTTCAAATCTTCCAAAGAGCAACAACAATCTGAAGATTTACTTCTTCCAGATTAATCTGCTACAGAAGATTTCTGTTTTAGAGAAAGCTTCATCCTCAAGATGTCAACAACTTCAAATAGACAGGGGGAGCTTTCATCCTCAACATCCTTTGTCTTCTCTCAGAAATATTGACAGAGAAGAACACTCTAAACCTTCTTACCTTATCTTGTACAAGGTTAATTCTCCCTTCAAAAGTTTACACAGTGGTGGCAAGACACCTTATCAAAAATCCTTGTGTGGTTTTTAAGCACCTTATCAAAAGCTTATTGGTGTGTGGACACCTTATCAAAAAAACCCCGGGTCTTGTGCACCTTATCAAAAGCTCTGTGGTGTGTGGACACCTTATCAAAAACTCCTAGTGGATATCCTACCAGCTGTGGTAGAAGAGTAGACGTACCCAGATTTATTGGGGAACTACTATAATTCCTTGTGTCCCCTGTGCTTGTGATTTTTTCTGTATTGTTTTTGTGCTATGTGCTTTTCTTTATTCAAATTATATAACACACTTTGCATTACACATATATACATCAGTATTTTAATTCCGTTTTAAAAACTAATAAAAAGTTTTAATACTCTATTCACCCCCCCCCCCCCCCCCCCCTCTAGAGTAACTTAAGATCTAACCTCCACTTTCAAGTTATCTTTCTTCAGCATTGTGATTTTCCTTTTGGTTTTGTGTACTGGCAAAATCTTATCACGCCATGTATACCTAGCTCTGTAATGAAGATTCCTGCTGTTATCAATATAGATTACTTTGCTTCATGTGCTTCTGGTTGTTGGCTGTAACTTTAAGTTGTACGATTTCTGCTCACTCCTAGATCTATGGAAAATTTCACATGGTATCAGAGCCAGGTTGGAGTGGATAGAGCAGTGAACAACTCAAAGTTGCCATCGCCTCTGTGAAGAAGGAACCAGTGGTAGAGCCATGAAAGCAGGTTTTGCAAGAGGTCTTAGAATTGAGATGCTCACGTCGACTAACTTCAAGAAGTGTAAGTCGTGCATGCAGAGTTATCTTCTGGGCGAGGACCTCTGGGAGGTTGTTGGAGGAGATAATATGCAGGAATTTGTCCCAGTTTGGGATAATGGTCATGAGATGAGGAATTGGAGGAGGATTAATGCGAAAACAGAGTTCACTCTGAAAAGGGCAATAGCACCTGACCTATTCGATCACATCTTAGGGTGTGGATCAGCTGCCAAGATCTGGAGAGCCCTGGACGGGCTGTTTAACAAGAAGAATGTAGCGAGGCAACAGTTCCTGGAAAATGAGCCAGCTAAGTCGGCTCAGGGTGATCTGTCTATCTCTACATTCTTCCTTAAGATGAAGAACCTGTGCACTGAGATTTCAGCACTGGATCCTGATGAGCCAATTTCTGAGGCGAAGCTGAAGAGACACATCATTCGCGGCTTGCGGGAGGAGTATATGGCCTTTGTGACGTCGGTGCAGGGTTGGGCAAATAAGCCGTCTCTGCTGGAGCTGGAGAATCTGCTTGCGTCGCAGGAGAGCCTAGCAAGGCAGATGGCGGGGGTGTCAGTGTCTGGGGGAGAAGTCGAGGTGCTCTTCACAGGGAAGAAGAAGAAATGGGATAAGAAGAAGAAGACTGCTGGAGGCAATGGTCCTTCAACTTCTGGACAGCAGGATAGGGGCTATTCTCCCAAGGCTGAATGGAAGAAGAAGGGAGAAGGACCCAAATGCTTTAGGTGCGGAAAGCTTGGTCACATCAGGAAGGACTGCCGGGTGAATCTTCAGTCAGGGCATACTGCTGCAGGGAAGGAGGAAACTGAGGCCAGGCCAAATGATGGAGGATGGGGAGGAGCCCTCTCGGCTTCTGTCGGAGCTGCGGCTCCTATCAACTATCAGGAGGACTAGATTATGGACTCAGGGTGTGGTCATCACCTCACCGGGGACGAGTCGAAGCTATCTTCAGCGCAGCCTTACTCAGGTAATGATGCTATCATAACTGCTGATGATACTGTGCATACTGTTGAGAAGGTGTGGGTTATTTCCTTGGGAGTGATAGGGGGCCACTAACATTGAAGAGGGTCTATCATGTGCCCGGAATGAGGAAAAACCTCTTCTCCGTGACCAATGCTGTAGACGCTGGGTATCATGTTCTATTCGGTCCAACAGAAGTAAGGTTTCTACGAAATGTTGAGGCGGTAAAGGCCGATGTCGTTCATGTTGGGAGAAGGGCAAAAGACTTGTTCATTTTATCGACAAGTCCTTATGTTGACAAGATGAGGACAAATGATAGTGACGTTATATGGCACGAGAGGTTGGGGCATGTAGGGATGGATAAGTTGAAAGCTATGGCGATAAAAGGTCTAGTCAAGGGCCTGTCTAGTCTATCTTCCTACGGTGACGGTCATGATTGCGCGGCATGTCACTTCGGCAAGTCTCATCGACTGCCGTTTGATAAGTCGCAGATAAGGAGTAGTGTGTTGTTGGAGTGTATCCACAATAACTTTAAGTTGTATGATTCCTGCTCACTCCTAGATCTACAGAAAATTTCACAGAATTCTACTCGACGCAACCAATATTCTGCATTGATTTTTTACCGACGTAACTATTGTTGGACATGTGTGTCATATCCCTTTGTTTGAGAATAACAAATCCCAAATTGTATTTATCTTACTTGTCGTGTGTTTATAGTGTGCAGGAACTATAGGTGCAATACTCCACAGGTAGATAGCAGCTTGGAACCAACAAACTGAGCTTAAGCACTACCGCCAGCGCTAGGGGTTACCGCAGGCGCTAGCTCTACCGCCAGCGCTAGCGCTACCACATGGCACTAGCTCAAGTTTGTGCACAGCGCCATGCCTCTAATGGTTTTCAATCGCTCTACACAAATGATAGCGCACGCGCTAGCTCCAAGGTCAATAAAAAGAGCCAATTTTGATCATTTTGGCTATCCATCCCAGAGAGATTGCTTGTGCCACAATTCTATTGCTGCTATGCTGCCGAAGATGGATCTCCCACAAAAAGCTTAAGGAGAATTCTGGAGGAGGACTACATCACGCTGCATCCGAAGGACGATCGCTTCGACCTTGCTCATATTACAAGGATCCTTCCTCTCCAACTTTAGAAGATCTCATAGAGGGAGTCTTTATTTGTATTATTTCATTCCATTGTATTTCTGTAGTGAAATCGCCTTGTATTTGTCGACTAGGTCTGGGTAGGACTTAGGGAGGAATTCGCCTTGTGTTGGCGACTAGGACTAGGTGATTAGATCTAAGGGGTGCTAGAGGCCATATCCGGGGGAGGATTGGCTAGAGAGGCTTGAGGCCATATCCGGGGAAGGATAGGCTAAAGCCAACTGGTTCGTAGGGATACAAGTTGTTATAGAAAAGGAAAAATTGTTTTTACTTTGTATGCCTCCGATTTCTAGCGATATTGAAATCTAATTTTTGTAAGCACCTTTTTTATATACTATAATCATGTCTCTATTTGTGTTTACTTGATTTCTCTCTTTTGGGGTAAATTATAAAATTGCAAATTACAATTGTTTCTTCCTTTAAGCTAAACTGTTATTTCATTTACATTTACTTAAAACAATTTAGTAAATCATCTAAAAATTCAAAAAGAATTTTATTCCCTTATTCACCCCCCTCTAAGGGTGCCTATCGATCCAACAAGTGGTATCAGAGCTAGGTTATTCCAAACGGTTTAAAAACCAGGAATAATGGCGCTTCATGATCTCGTATCCACTAGAAGGGGAAGTTTTTATGAAAATGAAAAATCCTTATGTCCACCATTATTTATGGGTGAAAATTATAAAGGGTGGAAAATTCTTATGGAAAAATTTCTTAAATCTTTGGATATTGAAGTTTGGAATATTACAATTAAAATGCCCCCAAGTATTTTAAATAAAAATGAAATGTTTTTAAATGCCAAATCAATGAATAGTCTATATTGTGCACTAGATCAAAATATTTTCAAACTTATTTATACACTTCCTACTGCTTATGAAGTTTGGAAATTTCTTGAGAAATCTTGTAGTCTTCCTTCCACAGATGATGAACAAGAGAAATTCCTTATGGATCCAAGAGAAGAAACCGATGAGGACTTATGTTTGGAGGAAGATCTATCTAAGAAAGAAGAATGCAACTTCACAACATTGGACTCAAATGATGGCAACACATAAAGCAAAAGAGAAGACATAAATTCATCTATGGAAGAGGAATGCGAAGAAGATGTCAAAGGAACCCTTGGTTCAAATCTTGCCTCATCCCATAGCAATGTAAGAAAATCAAAAACTTCTCTTTTTGTTACAAATTCTATTTCTACATCTTGTATGCTTAAATTTGCTAAACGTAAAATTTTAAAGTTAAAAAATGCTAATTCCAAATTACGTTTAGAAAATAAATCTTTAAAAGCAAACAATAACGTAGAATCAAATATTGATGTGTTAAATTCTTTTTCATGCTCTTTAGTTAAAATTCCTACTCCTTGTTTTGATTGCAATCTTTTAATAGAAAAATTCAAGGATATTGAAAAAAGGGCTCTTAGTTTCTAAAGAACATTATGAAAAATTGATAGTTGAAAATGATGCTTTAACTTATAAGTTAATACAATTAAAATCTTTTGTTGAAAAATTTCAAATGTCAAGTAATGATTTTCATCATAAGATTTTGAATAACAAGGATAAATTAACTTACAAAATCATTTCTAAAAAGGACCATTTTCACACATTAACTCAAAAGGAGTTTAGTTTCAAAAAGAATTATGATCCTCACAAAATTCTTAAGTATCACTATTATAAGTCTCAATATATTTTCAATCATGACTCAAATTTAAAATCTCTTTTTCATGAAAAACAAATTATAAAATCTTTTCCTTCACATTATAAGAGTATGCCTATAAGAAAGAGTGGAAATGAAAATCATCAAAATAAGAACCAATCATTTAACACATATTATAGCCCACTCTTTCAACAATCACTTCTAAAGAAAGACAATCACTCTTATAAACTTTCAAAAATCCATATAATAAAATTCTTTATGATTATCAACATCAAGCTATTTTGAAAAATAATTTGAATAAACATAAACCCCCAATAATTTTATTTTTCAAACAACTATCATCATATAAAGATGTCACATAATCATTATATGGATTTAAGTGATAAACAACCAATGTATGAATGGAGACCCATAAAGAAAAAATGGCATATCATCTTTAATTAAAAAAGCCCATTCATCATTATCTTCCCAAAAGCCACCACAATGTATTTGTGTACCCAAAGGAACCATCCCACTTGGTCCCCTTTGGATACCTAAATCTCTTATTCATTAGTATCCTATCATTTGCATGAAGTACAATCAATTAAAAATGAAATATCAATACTCTACTTCACGATGTGCTTTATTTCTTTTACTCTTGTTTATTTTGTATTTTTTGATCCAGCATGTTTATGGTATCTTTGTATTTCATAAGATATGACTTACAAATCTTAAGACTAATGTTTTAACAAATCAAATTGAATAAAAACTGAACATAAAGTCATATATTTTTAAAAGTGATCTATCTATCATTTTTTATATGTTTTGTCCTTTTTAAATCCATTGCCTATAAATGTCTTATATTATCATTATAAATTGAATGCTAATTTTGCTAAATGATATTATCAAGACTAATAAAATTACTTTCAAAATTGGATTTAAATGGACTTTTAGGGGTCTTAGGCTAAAAATATTAAATGCACAACTTATTGTATATTTGTCTAATTTCTTTGTTGCATATGATAGAACCTATATTGAAAAATCATAATCGAGAAAAATCAAAATCAAATGATATAAAAGAAATGTTTTTAAATCAAAAATTGTAACTCAAAATTGTAAATAAAAAACCATGAGTTGCTAACGCCAGGCATTATCACTAACGCCGGCGGTAGCTTATTTTCCTAAAAAAAAATTCCAATTTCTCTAATTATTATTTTCTGAAAAATTATGTCAAGTATCGTTATCTTCTACTTTCAGATATCTTGTATTAAAATCAAAAAGAAAATTTACAAAACAATTCAAAATAACCGAAAATTTTATTGTCCTTTATATATATGTAGCATAATATTCACTTTACAAGCAGTCACTACATATTAAAAAGGATGAATATGAACTATATAATCACCACCATGATCTATTAATATCATATGCTAAAATTCACTATAATCATATATCATAATTCATGATCTTACAAGAATTATCTTAAATCAATTAATATTATCAACCTTAGGAATTATTAAATATGTGATGGCTATTGGTATTATAGTTTCATATCTTGTTTTGTGTGTGTTATGCATCTCTATTGTCTGCATATAGACCTTAGAATCATCTTGTATCATTAAGATCAAATCAAAAGTTTAATCATATCATTCTAGGTCTAAAGAAAATTAAGTTGAAATCTTCTCATATTACATGCAACATTATCTCCATTAAATCATATATAATAACTTTGCATTCAAACTCATCATCCTAGCATCACTTCTTAGTTTATGCTTAAATTTATATGCTAGGTATAACATCTACAATGTTATTCAAATTTTATGATAACTATGTGATTTGAAATTATAATAGAATACTAAAATTCCAACAAACACATAGTTTTTGGATTAATCATTAGAATATATATGAATATTGTATCATGAATCATATATTATCATGCAAAACCAAAGATCAATAAATTCTATTATTGAATGCAATTTTATCATAAATTTCAAAACATTATATATGTGATCTTTGTCTTTGATATGATTGCATGATCATCACTTTCTAGACTTACAAATCAAACTTTCTCATTCAAAAGAAAATCACCAAATCATATTGTCATAAGTCTAGAAGGAATAGAATTCACATACATCATGATGATCTAACATACATTCTATGCAAAATTCTCTATAATCATAAATCATAGTTCTTGTTCTATTAAGAAATATCTCAAATCAATAATGTCTATCACCTAAGAATTATGAATCTTATGATAAAAATTTGAATTATGTTTTTTCTTTCCATTATTTGGTGTATTGATATGCTTTGCTATTGATTGCATGTATCTCACATATATGTAGACTCTAGAATCAACTTTGTAATAATAAGAATAAATCAAACTAAATCATCACTTTATTCTAGATCTATAATTTGAAACTCTATTTTGGAATACAGGCAATATTAAAGTTAATCTTATGACGTGACATTAAACCCAAAACTCATCATACTAGAATTATCACTTATTGAATATTAGTAATTGTGCTAGTTATCTCATAACGTCATCTCATAAAAGTAGAAAAACTATGCGGCTATATATAACTCTTCACATTAACAAAACCCATAGTTTATAAATCAACCCATAGTTTAAAAAGCATAGGTTGCCAAAAGATTATTCACCTTTGACTTCATATCTCACAATAGCGAGGGCGTAGGGTTGTATGCATTAGAAACCTAACTCTAAGTCATGTCTTGTCCTTAACCGGGGAGGGTTCCAGTGGGGCCTTGCGAGGCACTAGGGGGAAAGAGTGCTAGGTTGAGCGTTCTCTAGTGTGTGCATATGGGATTAATACCTCAACCTACGGCATGCGTGCAGCTCCTCATGCCCATCCGTCACTTAGTACGGGGCTAAGCTGTAGACATTTAATCCGGGTAGTTTTTAATCTTAGGAAAAACTTATATTACTCACTGCATGAACTTTTTATTTACTTATCACTTGAATCATGCATATTTTGGGTTGTTCAAAATATGTCGTCTTGTGTTTTGCATAATTTATTTATTTATTTTTGTGCTTAAATGAATTTGTAAAACTCAAGTGTTTGAAAAAGCCAAAGTTTCAAGCAAATTTGATCCACCTAGAGAGGTCCCAAAATTATGAAATTTCTGCATGACACTCTCTAAGGACACTTAATCAAATTCAAAAATTGAAAATTTCAATTTCTCAAAAAATCATGTACTATTTCCCGCGCTAGCACTAGCGCCGGCGCTAGCTTGGGTTTGTGATTTTTCTGTTTTTCAAAATTTCTAAAATCAATAAAATGTTAGTTTATATGTACTACTTAGTTTTTGTATTTCTGACTTTTGTTATTTTTGTATTATTATGAAAAATCAACTACAAAACTTCAAAATTCAAAAATACAAAAATACAAAAATATGTTTTTGTGGTTTTCTGTTTTTCCTTTCGTTAAAATTTTCAAACCAATAAATAAAACTGTATGATCTTTATTGTTAATATCAAGCATGCATGAATTCTATTATTTAGAATTATCTACAATGTTAAAACTTGTTTCTTCATATTACTATGAACATTGTTTCGTTTATTATGCTTTGATATATCTATTTAAAGTGCATCAATTGCATTTAAAAATATGTGTAGAACCAAGCTTAGCATGCCTCTAAGTATGCGTAAATGTATTGTGATTGATAATGATAATTTTACACTCACTTATGTTTGGTAATGTACATGTGTGTTTAAATCTAAAATGGTTGCTTGTGTATTGTAATTGTACAATGAATTAAAATTTGCATAAGTTTATTATCTACACTACATTTGAATTGCACTTAAAAATTAAGCAAAGTGGTTTCAAAAAAAAATTATGTTGGGTTTGCAAAACAAGTGTATTCGGAGAATTTTGTCTTACAAAAGTGAACAAAAAAATAGACAAATATAACTCCACCAAGCACTACTTGAACCTCCTGATAAGTCTTCATAAGCATTGTGAGGTTGAGCACCTTGGAAAGAATAGTAAAGTGTCTTGTGCTAACCTTGGTTATTACACCACTTTGTTAAACATGATGTGCATTAAAAGTGTGTGAAAGTAATATACTTGTGTTTTATTGTGCACTTTACTCTACATATGTCTTGTATTTTGTGATTTAAATCATTTGTTAACATTCCTCAAAATACACTTATGTGCACTTCATTATCTTTCATAACACTTCTTCTCATGAGTATTGGATTCTAATGCTTTATCTATACTACTCTTTATATAAGAAATGCACTACATAACCTAGCATGATCTCTACAATGTTTTGTATCTCTTAAACTTGAAATTAAGTAACATTGTAGTATAATTTTTTTTGATATGTTCATTTCATGCTTGGTATCTTTATGAAAAACTTTGAGATTTCAAAAAGGTTAAAACATCTTTACATTTTGAACTTAAACTCATATTTATATTTATGCTTTTCATGCTTACAAAAAGATGTCTCTTATAATCTTCCGCTTGCTTACAACTCTTATCTTTTTATTTAAAATCTCTTATATACTATGCTTAAACTCTTTATCATTTTATATATTACAAAAGCCCGATCATGATTTATCATTTATAAGGAGTGCCTCCTTACTACCCTCACCCCACTTTCTTTTGATAATACCAAAAGGGGGAGATTAATTAAAGAAATCTAGAGGAGAGAAGATTAAGGGGAGACCAATTCTTGTAATTTAGGGGGAGTAAAACATAAATTTCATTTATGTAGGGGGAGCATTAAGATAAGGGGAGTATGCACTATTCACATGCTTATCATATACTATAGTTGCACTTTTATCTCGCTTATCATATACCATAAACACCTTTGTTGATTTCATGCTAAGAGGATTTGTTATTATCGAAAGGGGGAGATTGTTGGACATATGTGTCATATCCCTTTGTTTGAGAATAACAAATCCCAAATTTTATTTGATCTTGCTTGTCGTGTGTTTATAGTGTGCAGCAACTATAGGTGCAATACTCCACAGGTAGAAAGCAACTTGGAACCAACAAACTGAGCTTAAGCACTACCGCCAATGCTAGGGGTTACTGCAGGCGCTAGCGCTTGCTCTACCGCCTGGCGCTAGCTCAAGTTTGTGCACAGCGACACGCCGCCGACGGTTTCGCAACCGCTCTACACAAACGATAGTGCAGGCGCTAGCTCCAAGGTCAATTAAAAGAGCCAATTTCGATCATTTTGGCTATCCATCCGAAAGAGATTGCTTGTGCCACAATTCTACTGCTGCTATGCTGCAGAATATGGATCTCCCACAAAAAACTTAAAGAGAATTTTGGAGGAGGACTACGTCACGCTACATCCGAAGGATGGTCGCTTTGACCTCGCTCATATTACAGCGATCCTTCCTCTCCAACTTCAGAAGATCTCATAGAGGCAGTCTTTATTTGTATTATTTCATTCCATTGTATTTTTGTAGTGAAATCACCTTGTATTTGGCGACTAGGTCTGGGTAGGACTTAGGGAGGAATTCTCCTTGTGTTGGCGACTAGGTCTAGGTGATTAGATCTAGGGGGTGCTCGAGGCCATATCCGGGTAGGGTTGGCTAGAGCGGCTTGAGGCCATATCCAGGGAAGGATAGGCTAAAGCCAACCGGTTCGTGGGGATACGAGTCGGTATAGAAAAGGAGAAATTGTTTTTACTTTGTACGCCTCCGATTTCTAGCGATATTGAAATCAAATTTTTGTAAACACCTTTTTTATATAATATAATCATGTCTCTATTTGTGTTTACTTGATTTCACTCTTTTGGGGTAAATTATAAAATTGCAAATTACAATTGTTTCTTCCTTTAAGCTAAATTGTTATTTCATTTACCTTTACTTACAACAATTTAGTAAATCATCTAAAAATTCAAAAAGAATTTTATTCCCTTATTCACCCCCTCTAAGGGCGCCTATCGATCCAACAACTAAGACACGTTGAATTACACTCGATGCAACTCTAAAGATGCGTCGATTTCTTCTCGACACATGTTCCCAGAAGGAATTTTTTAATCATCTAGACGTCTCTCTCTCTTATTTCTAATTACCATTCTAGCTGCCATTGTTGTTTATAATTTGGGCACAAGGCTAAACATTGCTGACATAATAAACTAGCACTTCTTCACCTTAAGGGGGTATACTGAAAGACCAACTTATTCTTTCATAACTCCATATGGTGATAGAAGAAAGAGACCCCAGCAAGTGAGGGTCTATTCTAATGTTTAAAGTGCACGTGCAGAGAGGAGACAATGGAGACTGTTCTACCGCAAACCAGCAGTGGTATCTGGATAGTGGATGCTCCATGCATATGACTGGAGCAGAGGAGGTGCTGGAAAACTACAAGGCTGAGGAAGGACCTAAGGTAATTTTTGGGAATTCCCACTCTGGTCAGAACAGAGGATATTGTGTGCTCAGAGTTGGAGAAATCTCCTTCTCCAAGGTAGATTATGTTGAAGGTCTTAAACATAATTTAATTAGTATTAGTCAGTTATATGATGGTGAATAAAAAGTTGTATTCACCAAGTCTCTATGTCATATAGTTAGTTCTATAACTAACCAAATAGTATTGACTGGACTTAGGAAGGGAAAAGTCTATGTTGTAGATTTTGAGTATGCTAGGTCAGAGGTTTGTTTATTTAACTCTCAATTAGAAAACAATGAATTGCGGCATAGGAGACTTAGTCTCCTAAATTGTAAAACAATAGCTAAGCTATCCAAGCTTAACCTAGTAAGAGGCTTACCAATTGGTAAGTTTAAGAAAGACCATCCCTATAGAGCCTGCCAACTAGGAAAGCAGATCAAATCGTCATTCAAACCAATTGGTAAGAATGATTCCCCAAGCACCCTATATCTATTGCACATGTACCTATTTGGTCCTATTTACACTCAGATCTTAGCAGGAAAGTCCTATACTTTAGTCATTGTTGATGACTTTTCGAGAATTCAGCTGGGTGTTCTTTCTAAAAGCTAAGTCAGACAATTCAAGATCCTCTCAAGATTCATTAGACAGATTCAATCTCAATTCAATACTTAAGTTGCTGTGATCAGAAGTGATCATGCTACTGAGTTTGAAAATCAGTTAATGTGTAGATTCTGTGGCGATGAAGGTATAAAACAAAGCTTTTCAGCTCCTAGAACCCCCAACAAAATGGGGTGGCTGAAAGGAAAAATAGAACTTTAATTGCATCAGGAAGGACAATGTTGGATGAATCCAATTTGCCAAGTCCTTTTGGGCTGAGGCAGTGAATACTGCCAACTATGTTCTGAATAGAAGTCTCATCCACAAGATCAAGTTGAAGACTCCCCATGAGTTATTGAAGGGGAAGGCACCTATAGTGACACACTTTAGGATTTTTGGGTGTACTTGCTTCATTCTAAACAATGTAAAGTGACTATCTTGCCAAATTTGACAAGAAGGCTGATGATGAGATATTTTTGGGATATTCCTAATCAAGCAAGGCCTATAGATGCTATAATAAGTGCTCTCTCAAATTGAGGAGTCAATGCATGTGGTATTTGATGAAACAAATTATATAAAAGTGCATCAGTTATGATGTATTACCCATGATGTATAGTGAGGGTAAATTGGTCATTAGATGTCTTAGGATATCACACTCACTTAGAGTGTCAACACTAGGTCCAAGATAAGCACAAATTCAGTTGAGTTAATAACTTACGTCGAATAGAAGTCGACGCAACTTTGACTGAAAGTCAAAGTAACTCAATCTGCTTGTCGAAGTATCAAGTGAAGTCAATGCAACATCGAAATGAACTCGACGCAAAGGAAGAGCCTGTCGATGCCATCTTAGAAGTCGACGCAACTTCAATTTCAATTCGACGTAGAAGATGAAGTTCAAGTCCAAATATTCAACTCGACGGATACGTCGATAAGTACTCGACGCAACGTCGACATATGAGTTCATTCAAAGATGAGAAGGATTTCAAAGCTGCTTCTATAAGAACTCAGAGGTGCGTCGATATGAAGGATAATGAATTCGACGCAACATCGAATACAGACAGAAATAGAATGCTTTCTTCTGTCCTTTCTGACCCTTTTCCAGAAGTCTTCCAAAGGTGAAATTTATTTCCTAACGACTCGTTTATTGCCAAGAATGGAATGGAGTATTCTAGAGAAACAACAAAGACATTCTTGAAAGTTATTTAAATCAGACTTGACGGGTCGGGAACAGAAATAGAAGGAAATATTTTTTGTCCAATGGACATTCCTTCTAAGGACAGACCGTAAGAAGAAAGAAATTCAAACACTAATGGTCAGAGAATAAGTATGCTGATGAAGGAAGACAACTCCAACAATTTTTAGTTATTCTTCTGTCTTCTTCTTCTTCCTCAAGTTCTACAGATAGAACAAGGAGAACAAAAATCTCTGTACAAGAAAAATAACCAAGCTACTGCTTCTTCATCTGATCTTACATCAGCAAGTTAACAAGAGTATAAAGATCAACATGATCAAAAGCTTATAACCCTTGCATTCTTCTCTACATTAAGCAAGGGTTCATTATATACAGATCCTGAAGAACATCAAAAGACAACTTCCTGTGTGATAGCTGTAGAAGGATTCATACAGCAGAATCCTCCTCTTCTTCTACTTCTTCTTTCTCTGTTCTTACTCTCTAACTGTCAAAAGAGTCCTAAGAATCCCTCTCCGAAGGATTCAGTTGATTCTAAGAGTCTCCTTATCAAAAGACTCTGTGGTTCTAAGAGTCTCCTTATCAAAAGACGCAGTGAGTGGTTCTAAGAGTCTCCTTATCAAAAGACTCAGTGTTGATTCTGAGAGTCTCCTTATCAAAAGACTCGGGCACTAGATAGTGTAATCCTACCAAGGTGGTAGAAGAGTGGACTACCCATTTTTTGGGGAACCACTATAAAATTCTTATGTCTTCGGTGTTTGCTTTTCTGTTTTGTCCCTTTACTTTTTTCTATTTTATGTTCTTCTGTGATTATTTTATTCTGCGTTGGTGTTGCTCATTGCATAGTTGTTAGAATAAATTTATTGTGTGTGCATATTTTTGAGTAAAAGTTGTTAAAACTCTATTCACCCCCCCTCTAGAGAATACTCAGAGGGCACACTATGCACTTTCAAGGTGTGCGACTAATATTGGCATGCCTTTTTTTGTTCATGCTGGACCGTCCAACAACAACATCATTAAAAGCAAAGAAATTATTATTGGCGATAAATAAATGGAAAGATAACAACAGGCCGGACATAACCAAAAACATCATGATCCAAAGTAATCTACCAAATTTTAGCATGGCTAAAACCCATATATTCAAAAACAATAGGCCTAAACCGAGCAAAGAAATTGCCAACCAACCAAAACCAAGCTCCAGCAAATAACAAAGCCGTCTGGGAACCCAAAACCACATGATAACTACAATAATCAAGAGGGCTAGCCTGGGAACATCAACCAATAAGAAAACTATACGAGCATTAGCAGCAAAGTAATATTGAACTGATAGCACCCCCATCAGAAGTATGCAGGCCACCAAAGAGACTAATAGCTGCCCAGCAATATTTGCAATCATCGGGCAACTCCCCAGAGGGGGATGGGATATATAGCAGGGCATAGAATATACAAACAATCGGGTAGGAACAATATATGGAAATAGCGGACAACAACAATTCCCCAGGCTAGCCGCCAAAAAAGGGAAGAGAAATGGAGCAGAAGAAGACAATTTAGAGATAATAGGAAAATAGGGTTGTATATCAACACCATCTCATAGCATAAAAAAATCAAGACGAAGGAACTCTGATAGAAACAACGTTATGCATTGAGATTAAAGAGCCGTGTCTCCTCAAGGCAAGAGTGAAGGAAATAATTTAGAACTGAGGAGAAAATTGAGAACAGAACACTCAAATTACAAAAATTTATTCTAATTTTATTTCACTTGTATTTGATTTTTTCATGCCTCACATGTTTTACATCAGCGGGCCTTTCATAGCAAGCCCAATATAATAGGTCATATTAAAGTTAAGGGTGAGAGGATAAGTATTACTAATTTTACATTTATCTAATATTAATGTCTTCAATTATCCATATATTGATAAGTCTTTAACAGACAACAACTGCTCTTATATCATCGTCTTTGGCTTAGGTCAATATTTCACCTTTAAGCCAAAGAGCATTCGACTCCCATTTGGGTGCATAGTTCCACAAATCGAGAGCGAAGGAGGGGTTTTGTAAGCATATCTGCAAGTTGAAACACAGTAGGACAATGTTCTACTTTGATTTCGCTTTTTTCAATTTGATCCAGTATGAAGTGGAATCTCAGATCTATATGTTTGTTTTTTCTTTGGGTCATAGGGTTCTTGGCTAAAAATATCATTGAACTATTATCGCATAAGATTTTATAGGAGCTTCATCTTATGTACCTCTGATTTCTTCAAGGATTCTTCTGAGCCAAATGCATTCGCAGCTTGCAGTGTTGAGTGCCATATACTCAGCTTTCGTTGTTGAAAGTGCTACAGACAGCTATTTGCAAATGCCCCAAGCAATACGCTTTGATCCTGTTGAAGAACATTGGTCCCACCTCAGCGGTCTCTGCGGTCTTAGAGCATCATCGGTCTCCGCGATCTCCAGCTCCACCATCTCAGGCTCACCAATATACGCATCTACTGAAGAGCAGTGGTCTCATCTCAGCGGCCTCCACGGTCTCAGAGCATCATCAGTCTCCGCGATCTCCAGCTCCACCATCTCAGACTCACCAGTCTCCACATCTATTGAAGAGCCGCAGTCTTGTCTCTGACCATCCGCGGTCTCAATAGTCTCTGGATTGTCAATTGGCGGTCTCCTCTGTCACACAACCATCTACCTCCTATTATGTTACCGCAGATCAACTCTCCAGACCACTCCGGTCTCAGCGGTCTCAATCTTCTTGATTGCCCAGACCGCCCAGCTCTCCTGTATAAATGTTTGTAATTATATTGGTATTTAGTCCATCATTGTAGATTTGTATTTTCCTCTTTCTCTCCTAGTCAATATAAAGGAGGCAATACTCTTGCAATACTATGATTTTTTGGAAATAAAAATTCTATTATTTTAAATTTCTCACATGGTATCAGATATAACAATGATCTTTGTGTTGTGAGCTCCTGTCTTCTCTTCTGTTTGATTTTTTGGTTCTCGTGACCACCGAACCTCTCTTCCTCATAGCCCGTCTTCTCCCTGATTGGTCTCTCTCCCGTGAGACTACGCGATCTCCCTTGCTACCTGATTTTGTTCGCTTCTTCTCATAGGAACTCCCTCGTCTGAGTCCATTCCGATCTCCACTCCTGTGGCTGCTCTGACCTCTACTCCTTCTGGAAATCTTGGAACCTTATCCAAACTCACTGGACCTAACTACCCTGATTGGAGTGTCTCATTCACCTTCCTATTATGCTCTCAGTGCAAACACCACCACCTCACAGATGATCCTCCACCCAAAGGGTCTGCCACCTTTGATGATTGGGATGCTAGCGATGCTCTGGTTCGCACCTGGCTAGCTAATATCCTTTCTGATGATTTTCTTCCAATCATCCATCATGATAAGACAGTCAAAGCTGCTTGGACCCATCTTGCTGCCCTTTACTCCAAAGGTGCCAAAACCTCCCGCATCTACACATTATATGTTGATCTCTTTTCCCGCCACACCATGAATCCCACCACAGCATATCAAAAGGTTCAGGCCCTTGGAGCAGAACTTCTTCAGCAGCCTCCCATCTCTGCTAACCTCACTGAGTAGCATAAACACTTCCAGGAGCTCCTGGTTGTGTAGTAACTTCTCCGTCTTCCTGACTCCTATGATATGATTCATCAGCACATTCTTGGGGAAGCTGACTCTCCTACCCTTGATGCCACCACTGCTCGGGTCTCTGTTGTTACCTCCCTCCTCCAAAGACCCCTGTTGAACTCTCCTCCTCCTCCTCCAGAGAGCTTTACTCACCCGACTGAACATGGTCATCCCGGTGGTCGTGGTGGATATCTTGGTGGCATAGGACCTTCCAGGTACCTCTGTTCTCATTATGGTCTGAAAGATCACATCATTGATCGCTTCTATCTCAAGCATCCTCACTATCGTCCTCTGGCTACGGCACCTCATTCTGCCAATCCACACCCATCTTCTTCCATTGCTACCTCCTCAGGTAGCGTCCATCTGGTTACTAAAGGCAAGTGGCTTATTGACTCCGGCGCGACAAATCATATAACAGGGAACCCTCTACTCTTTTCAAAGTTACAAGAGCATACAAACTCACCACCTTTCCTGACAGCCGATGGTTCTCCCTCTAAAGTGTATGGGACTGATGTGGAGCAAATCACTCCGACTATCTCTCTTGAGGACACTCTTTATGTGCCTATATTTCCTTCCAACTTATTATCTGTCAAGGCTCTTTCTAGCCAGTTACAATGTTCTATTATGTTTACCCCTACTAACTGTTATTTTCAGGATCTTCACACGAAGGAGCAGTTGCTACTGGGACTGAATGTGGAGGCCTCTACTTCCTTGATGTTCTTACTACACATTCTGCTTCCACAACCTTTGTCTCTCTCTCTATCAATGGTGTTGGGTATATTTCCCTCAATATTACCTTGATTTGAAGAGACATCACTCTCAATGCTAGGATAACTCAAAAGGAAGGGCACAGGTAACTCAAAAGGAAGGGCCAAACTTGGGCTTAGATGAGAAGAAACCATCCACAAAGAGATGAAGATTTGTCTCAGCAGATCCACTGAGACGAAGGGTCATAACCGCTGAGACAAGGAGCCATCTCAGCGGATCCACTGAGAAGGAGACTGGAGCAACCGCTGAGAAGGGGAATGGAGCTGCCGCTGAGACTGGAAGTTGTCTCAGCCCAACCGCTTAGACTGGATGCTGTCTCAGCCCAACCGCTGAGACAGATCCAAATGTGCTGACGGGATCTGATTTTGGCGCAAACGACAATTGAGAGGGAAAAGCAACTCCAATCTGACCCATACTATGTCAGGAGGATCGATATAGCCGTTGAAGCCTTCTGGAGGTATAAAAGAAGAAGCTAGGGCACAACAACAAGTACTGTTCGATTGAGAAAGCCTTTGTTGTACGCCGCAGTCGAGCATTCACATTTCAGCCAGTTGAAGTTGTTCTCTGCAGCTGAAGTTAATCTTCTAAGGGAGATTAGTAAGCTCTTCCTGTACAAACTCAAGAAGGGCAAGTTGATCTTCTGCTTTGCTGAAGGAGAAGATCAAGGTGATACAAATCTGAAGCTGTTGTTTTCAGATCTGAAGAAAGGATTCAGAAGACCTAAGAGTAAACCTTTTTTCTTTTGTATCTACCTCAAACTCTATTATATCTTTTTAAGGCATTGTTGCCTGAGTAAAAGGTTGTTGAGCCTGTGTGTAAAGCTGTGTTGACAGCTTGAGTGGTAGGACTTCTTGATAGGTCTAAGGTAGGCAATCTGTGGGATTTCTGAGTGGTAGGAGTTACATAACTCTGAGCTGTAGGGCTGCTGTGCCTGAGGTGTAGGGGTGTTGAGCCTGAGGGGTAGGGCTGTTGAGCCTGAGTGTAGGGCTGTTGTACCTGAGGTAGGATCACTATTGATCTGAGAAGTTCTGAGGAACTTGTGGTGTAAGCAAGGAGCCGAGATTGGAGTTTGTGGCCTTGTCTAACTCACTGTTAGAAAGGTGAAGGGGGAAAGAGGACTACTGAAGACACCCGGTCTTGAGGAACCTCTATACATCCTTGTGTGCTTTCTGTGATTATGTTTTCTGCAACTAGAAACATTAGGTTTAAACAAAGAAAATAAGTAAAACCTATTCACCCCCCCCCCCCCCCTCTAGGTATTATGGACTACACCTATATAAACTATCAAGTGGTATCAGAGCTAGGTTGACCAAAAGGACTTAACAGTCTGATCAGATCCTATACAGGAGTAGTCAAATCTGAAATCAAATGGCCAACGGTGGAATGAAGAAGGAGTTGGGGTCAATGAAGTTGCCTATATGCTCCAAAGAAAACTTTGTCATATGGAAGCAAAGGGTAAGGCTATTCATGGAAGCATCAGACCCAAGGATCTTTTTGACTATAAAAAATGGTCCTTATACCTTTGAGAAAGTCTCCACTGTTGACCCTACTAGAAAAGTACTTAAGGTATTTTCTGAACTGACCAATGATGAGATAGCACTGTACACTATGGACAAGAGAGCCTAAAACATAATAGTAAATGCCATTGATGACACTACAACTTGGTACACTGCCAAACTGCCAAGGAAATGTGGGACACATTGGTTGTCTATATGGAGGGAACAACTGAAGTAAGGGATGATAGAAAGTCACTCCTCAATCAGGAGTATGAAGCCTTCAGACAGCTGAGCCAGGAGAATATCTCCATGTGCTATGAAAGGTTCTTTAGGATTGTAAATGAACTAAGAACCTATGGAAGGGTGTTCACAGATTATGAACTTAATGACAAGTTCCTTAGATCTCTAACTAGAGAATGTGACACTAAAATCTGTGCAATCAGGGAAGGGGCAAGACTTGGAGAAACCCCCACCCATACACTGTTTGGGAAACTGCTCTCATATGAGATGCAGCTTTCTGCAAGAAAGGAGGAGGACTCTTCCTCCAGGGCTCACAGAAGGGAGAGATCTATTGCTCTCAAAGCTGAAAGCTCTAAGAGGAACAAGGTTAGAGTGCAGTCACCTCCAAGAAAGGCTGCTGAATCTGAGAAATCTGAGAGCAGCAAATCAGACAGCTCCTCTTCTGATGAGGAGTTTGCTGCCTTCACAAGGTAGTTCAAGAAGATGATCAAGAGGAAACAATGGAAGAACAAACCTTACTCCTCTTCTCATCCCAAGAAGGATCATTACAGATCTGAGAGGCAACATCCCAAAGGGGACAGGTATGACTCTAAAACTAGTAAACATGTTTCAACTAACATAATTTGCTATTGCAGTAGTAAACCTGGACATGTCATTGCTGACTGCCCAGTCAAGACAAAGGAAAGAGGTGACAAGAAGCCTCATCACCAGAAGGAGAGGAAGGGAGAAAAATCCTTCCTAGCTAAGAAAGGCAAGAGCTGGAGTGAATCTGATTCTTCATCTTCAGATTCAGATGGTGAGGAGGAAGCCTACTTGGGGCTGTTTGCTGATCAGGAAGAAGAAGACTATCCTGCTACCAGGATAGGAATAAGGGCCCCTCTATCACATTCAGATAGTGATGAAGAGGAGGATGAGGTCACTCTTGATGACCATGGGCTGATGGCTATAACTGAAGATGAGGACAGCCACAACAATTCAGTACATGAGCAGGTATTGATACACTGCATTTCTTCTTCCTCTGATTATGAAACAGGTCCAGAATCTGAATCTCCTCCATCTAAAGTTGGCAGTGAATCAGATTTTGAGGAGGATGTCAATCAATTGATTGATAAGTATGGTGCACTGCTAGAAGCTCTGAAAAAGAGCAAAATGCTAGCCAAGAGGCAAGCTCAAGAAATTGCTTCCTTAAAGCAATCAAAATCTGAGTGCATTGAGCATGCTACCCAGCTAGCTCTAATGAGCAAGGAGATTGGCAAGCTAAGGGGAATGTCAATCATCCATGTGGGCACCATAAGCCACAAGAACAAGATCATTAAGGATCTTGAAGAAAAGCTTCTCAAGGAGAGGATGTTGGTGGCTAAGTTCTCCAAGCCCAAGATAGTGCTGCCTATTATTGACACCTTCAACTCCCATGATATGAGAGGTGTTGGTTTCAACAAGGAGGCAGCTACTAGCAATACTAAGGGAAAGGTTAATGACTCAAAAGAATCTAAGACCACCTTTGTGAAAGTCTTGATGCCCTCAAACAAGTATGACCAAGAAAGTGTTCATGATCACTTATTAAATGGAAGATCCAATAACTTGAGCAAGAATGCTCACAGCTATGGATATAGAAAGGAGTTAGGCTTGAGTGCCTTTAAGGCTCTGCATGTGGAAATTCAAATGGCCCATCATGGACCTATTGTTTTTGGAACCTCAGCCCCTTCACTCAAGATTACCAAGGCTGTCAACTCTAAACATTGTTCAGCAAAGTCCATGGCTGTTGACTGTCCTGTAACCAAGCCAAAAAGCCCAATTTTTGGTGCCATCCACACATGTTTAGCTGCCAAGCTAGAGGGTGTTTATGTCAAACAAAAATTGGCTGCCTTGACTGATTATAGGAAGGTAAAAAGGCAGGCCTTTACTGATAAAACAAAGAAAACAGCAGTTGTGTCCTCTACTGAACAGAAACAAGAAGCTTCATCTTCTAGGACTGTTCAGAAGAGGAGATATAATATATATGAGTGTTGGTGCTGTGGCAATGTGGGACACTTTGCAATTGATTGTTTGCACAACCCCAATGTGCCAAAGGCAAGGATTGAACCTCAAGCCAAACCAACCCTTTCTAGGAATATCCCCTATGGTGTTAACATGAACCTAGGACCCAAAGTCAGTTGGGATCCTAAGGTACATTAAATTTTGTGTTGTAGGTTAGTTCAAGTACCAGTCTCAACCAAATATGGTACTTGGACATTGGGTGCTCAAGGCACATGACAGGAACTAAGGATCTTCTAAAGGATTACCATCCAGTGAAGAATGGACCCAAAGTTATCTTTGGTGGATCTGAAAAGGGAGTCACCAAAGGATATGGTATGATTTCAAATGGCATAGTCTCAATCACATGGGTAGCTTATGTTGAAGGGTTGCAACACAACCTTGTAAGCATAAGCCAACTATGTGACTTAGGCTATGTCATTGAATTCCACAATGACAAGTGCTTGATCAAAAAGTCTAATGACTTGGAGACCATTCTCTCAGGCACTAGGAGTGGAAATGTTTATTGCTTAGACTTCATTTGCAATTAACTTCTGTGCGTCTTGTAGCTAATGAAAGTGAGTCACTTTGTGTCCAATGGCACAAGAGACTTGCCCACATTAACTATAAGACAATGTATAGATTATTTTCTAAAGACCTTGTTAGAAATAGTCCTAAACTAAAATGTGTTAAAAGTGGTCCCTGTCATGCTTGCCAAATGGGTAAGAAAACTAGGGCCACCTTTAAAAGTATTGGCTCTAAGGATACTGAAAGGTGTTTATACCTATTGCACATGGACTTGTTTGGTCCTTTGCCAATTCAGAGCCTAGGTGGGAAGTTGTATACCTTGTTAATTGTAGATGATCATTCAAAGTATACATGGGTATTCTTCCTTAAGAAGAAGTCAGATACCTTACATGTCTTTATAAATTATGTCAAGGCTATTCAGAATGATCTACTATGTACTATGGTCAGGACAAGAACTGACCATGGCACAGAATTTCAATCTGAAGCCATGACAAAATTTTGTCAAGAATTTGGTATCACCCAAGAGTTCTCCTCCCCAAGGACTCCACAGCAAAATGGTGTGGCTGAGAGGAGGACTAGGACCTTGATAGAAGCTGGGAGAACGTTGCTTAGTGACTCCTCACTCCCAGAATACTTCTGGGCTGAGGCAGTCAATACAGCCTGTTATGTTCTCAATAGAGCCTCCATCAATAAGGTCCTTGAGAAAACTCCTTATGAGATTCTGAAAGGCAAACAACTTACAATTTCCTACTTCAAAATCTTTGGTTGCAAATGCTACATTCTAAATAATGGAAAATCTCAACTAACAAAGTTTGCATAAAAATGCAATGTGGTGGTTCTTGTTGTGTATAGCTCACATAGTAGAGCTTATAGAGTTTATAACAAGAAAACCCATGTTGTAGAAGAATCTATGCATATTGTATTTGATGAGACCAGCCTTCTCTACAAAGAATGGTTTAGTTCTTCTATTGTGACGGGAAATGAAGAAGGGATGCATAAGCTGACTGTCCAAGACAAACCCAGCAGCAGCAACACACAGACAGCTACTGCAATTCTTGAAGAAGAAGAGGTACCAGATGAAGTCATATCTGAACTAGTGGAACAAACACAGCCACCAGAGGACCCTCTTCCTGCTGCTGGAAGGCACCTGCGAGATCATCCAAGAGATCTAATAATTGGGGATCATACCCAAGGCATATTGACAAGAAGCAGAGCTCATAATGAAGCACTATTCTTGAGCTTCCTTTCTCAAATGGAGCCCAAGAAGTTTGAAGAGGCTAATCAAGACACCTTCTGGATTGAAGCAATGCAAGAAGAGCTCCTACAATTCAAGAGATGGAAAGTATGGAAGCTGGTGCCAAGACCTCAGGGACACAATGTGATTGGCACTAAATGGGTATACAGGAACAAGCTTGATGAGAATGGTACAATCATCAAGAATAAGGCCAGATTAGTAGCCAAAGGATACATGCAAGAGGAAGGTATAAACTTTGATCAAACCTTTGTACCACTTGCAAGGTTGGAAGCAATTAGGCTATTCCTTGCCTATGCTGCCCACAAGGGGTTCAAAGTCTACCAGATGGATGTCAAATCATCCTTTATCAATGGAGACTTGAAAGAAGAGGTATATGTTGAACAACCTTCAGGTTTTGTGCATCCAACCCTAACTTTGCATGTTTATCTTCTTAGGAAAGCACTATATGGTCTCAAGCAAGCTCCAAGAGCTTGGTATGAGACTTTGTCCAACTTTCTCCTCAAGAACAAGTTCATGAGGGGAAAGATTGATAGCACATTGTTTCTTAGGGAAACAAGGGGCAAGTGTCTCTTAGTCCAAATCTATGTTGATGACATAATATTTGGGTCTACTGATGACAACCTCTGCAAGAGATTTGCCAATCTAATGCAGGGGGAGTTTGAAATGAGCAGTATGGGTGAGCTCAAATATTTCCTTGGGCTCCAAGTGAAACAGTCTGATGATGGAATTTTCATCTCCCAGACAAAGTACACTAAGGAGCTCATCAAGAAATTTGGGATGGAATCAGCCTCCACCATGAGAACACCCATGGGGTCCAATGTATCATTAGACAAGGATGAAAAGGGAAAGGCCTTCGATGAGTCCATGTACAGATGCATCATTGGATCCCTATTATACTTGACTGCTAGTAGGCCAAACATTATGTATTCTACATGTGTTTGTGCTAGGTATCAAGCATGTCCTAAGGAATCTCACTACACCTCTGTGAAGAGGATTCTGAGATACCTTAAGGGCAGCTTGCATCTTGGCCTTTGGTACCCTAAGAACAATGACTTTGAACTAACAGGCTTTTCAGATGCAGATTTTGCAGGTTGCAAAGAAGACAGGAAGAGTACAAGTGGTACTTGTCAGTTCCTAGGGAGAAGATTGATATCTTGGAGCAGCAAGAAACAAACCAGTGTGGCAATATCCACAGCAGAGTATGAATACATTGCTGCAGGTAGCTATTGTGCACAACTCCTTTGGACAGAACATCAGTTGGACGATTACAACCTCAAGGTAAGGGAATCTCATTTATATTGTGATTCATCCAGTGCAATATCTATTGCTAAAAATCCTGTCTCTCATAGCAGGACTAAGCACATAGAGATTAGATTTCATTTTATTAGGGAACATGTAGAGTGTAAAGAAATCTCTCTTGAATTTGTCCCAACTGACAAACAAGTAGCTAATATCTTTACAAAGCCACTGGATGAATCTAAATTCAATGCTTTCAAAATTGATCTTGGCATGCTTAGTATAGAATAGTTCTAAATGTATGAGTAATAGCTGCACTGTTGATGATTATACATGGTGAATTATCAAACTTTACATTATTGTACACTAAGACTTAGTGACATGACTAGGACACATCTTCAGCCAAATTATCTACATAAGGTCTAAACTCTATGATCAGCTAAACTGCAGGAGTACATTCAGCTGAATCAGCTGGGAAAAATCCCAGCTGAACTGCTGAGACTAGCAAACTGTCCCAGCGGTTGACAGTTCACTGTCCCAGCGGCCTAGGTCTCCGTCTCAGCTGAACCGCTGAGACGGGGTATGTTCAATATGAAATCTATTAATTAACCCAAAACTCCTTAACACAATAAGGTAATTAAGTCTAAAATCCTAGGGTTAATAAAAACAAAACTAAAATTCTATAAATAGATACACTGTAACCTAAAACACACCACAAAGCCAAACTTCATCTTCTCTCCCATCTCAGCTCCTCGATTTTCTGATTCCATGGCGCCAAAAAGCTCAAAAGATCTCATGGAGGGCCATGAAATAGTAAGAGATGGATTCTCTCATGCCTCAGAAAAAATAAGACACGTGATTCATCTAATGGAAGCTCAAAGTCTGGAGCACATGCTGCCTGAACTGTGCTGCATTCTCAGAACTGAAGTTCTGGAATGGTTCAACAATGTCAAATTATCTCCTTCCAAAACCATCCTGAAGTCCAAGATAGGAAGTTAGAAGATAAAGATTGCAGCTAAAAGGTTGGAGAAGGGGCTGAAATTAACTCCATGTAGTAAAACTGAAGAGGAGGAAATATCTGAAAAGGATAAGAGGACTTCCCTAAAGTGGAAAGGATACAGTGATACTAAAACCAGCTGTCTAAGGAGGAAGTTCTTCAATCAACAAGGGAAGCTGTTGTCTGATATAGTGGGCAAAGCTATCCTATGCAAGCCTGGTTCACATGACACTGTCTCACAGTTCATGTTTGAATTAATGACTAGGATAATTCTGTCCAAGAGAACCTCATGGGGAGAAGTTATCTTTCAAAGGATAAAGGAATCTCTATAAGCCCCCAATATGGGAATAATACTATCTCAGTACCTACAGAATAATCATTCAGAGACCTTTGCAAACTCAAAGGGGTCAAATCTCCATTATCTCAAAAGAATGGACATTAAGACTCTGGATAGATTCTCCAGAGTGCTCCCTATGAGCCAGCCATCTGTGGCAAAGGAAAAGAAGAAAGATTCATCTCAGCACAAATCAGACTCATCCTCAAAGTCAAATGGGTATGAAAATGAAGATATTCATGGGTCTGATCGTAGATCTGGCAGCAAACCTATGAACATTGATAATGAAGAGGTCCCCAGGAGAAATGAGGAGCCCCAAGGAAGTGTTGTGCCCAATCCTGAGCCAACCCAGATGAATGCTGATCTAGCTGTTCATCAAGCTGAAGATGAATTTCCCAACTCACCTATACATGGTAAATTAGGACTTTAGTTCGGTCTCTCTTCTCTATCAATAGTATAGTCTAGTTGTCTAACTCATCAATCATTTTTTAGGTGACCTTAGACAAAATTCTCCTCCTATGGATGCCCCAAGTGAGGGGGAGCATAGCCCTGCCTATGAAGGAGGAGGTGGGTATGCTAGTGAGGGAGAACATCAACATGAATTGGTATCACCTAATGCCCCATCTGAGGGGGAGCAGATCCCTGATAATGAGAGGGCTAATGCTCAAAGTGGGGCTGAAATGATGGTTGAAAAGGAATTAGCCCAGGAAAGGCCAGTTGCAGCTCTGGACACATCTGATCTGTTAAACTCAATACAAATAATGATTGAGGGTCAGATGTTGTCTATGAAAGAGATTGTTGCTGAAAAGGTTCATGATGTCTCTGCCCAGATACGGAATGAATTGTATACAGCAAGAGCTGCATTGACTCAGGAGATCCAGGCCAGTGAGCAAAGAATGGAGTCAAGAGTGGATGAAGTGAGAACTGAACTGAATGCCCAGGTTAATAATGTCAAAACTGCATCAGACCATATCCTTCTGCAGATGACAAGATGGTTTGAAATGGCCAAAAATACTGTTGCTGCCCAACACACAGTTCTGAAGGATATTGCAGACCAACAAGGGGATTCCACAAAGGACATCACATATGTAAAGAATCAGCTCTACAAAAATGAGAATGTCTGGGAAAAAGCTGTTGCCAAAATGGCACAAGTGGTCAACACATCAAGCAGCCAAGTCAAGTCCCACATTGACAAGGCAAAGGAATGCATTTTGGATGATGTGGACAGCACCTTTCAGACTCTCTCTCAATCCATATTGGATCAACACTCTGAAATTGAGAAGAAGATAGTGGAACATAGCAAAGAAGGGGAGGAGAAGATACTCAATCTACATGCTAAGCTGAAAGGAGCTCACATACAGCTGTATAACAACATGGAGTCCTCCCACAAACTGATACTCTCCAATCAAGAAGAAGCCAGCAAGCAAATGGTGGAAGTGGTCAACAATGCCTCCAGTGTTATTCAAGAAAATATCCTTACCATGGTCAGAAAGGTCACTAATAATCAATGGGACTCAAGCTTAAAAGTGCTGCAAGGAATAAGAATTGCTTTGAATCTGCCAATCTTGAAACCTAGCAGAGATGAAGACTTTGACTTCCAAAGTCAATCAAATCTGATTGCTGATGAGAGAGCAACAAAGAGGAGAAGGGTAGAGGCTATTCAAACTGCTGAAGAATACATGGCACAGAAAAGAATGGAAAGATTAGAGGATCCACTCCATGAAAATGACAATCTGGAGTTGGACACAATTGTTGTCAATACCTGGGTGAGCCATGGAAATCCAATGAAGGACATTGACCATGTCTATTCAGCTGCTGAGCGGATCAAACACCTTGAAAGGGAATCTTTAAGGGAAAGGATTCTCAAAGAAAACATGGTAAGAAGGGAAATTCCTTTAAGAATTCCCTCCAGATATCTTCCCAAGCCACTTCTGTACTTCAAAGTAAAGGAGCAAATTAAGGCTGCTGCTGAAACTAGGAAAAGAAAATCTTCAGATGGAGAAAGCTCTTCCAAGGGTCAATCTTAGAAAAAACAGCCTTGACATTTTTTTTTTGGATTGAATGTACAACTATAAGTTGAATTTTCTTTTATATATCTGTACTGAACATTTAAAGTGAAATGATATTTCATATTCTGATCATAATATTGTGTTTGTTACTGTTGATATATGTACTCTGTATTTATTCTCTTTAGTATTCACTACCTTAAATGGGATGTTCAAATTGAAATGGATCAGCTATTACAGAAAATAGCTCTCCAATTGAGTGAGAGTAAATTCCCTACTCAGGTTGAGGGGAAGTTGGCAAATGCTAAGAGTGTACAAGTTAGCCTATAGATTGATCCAAAGGGATCTACAGCTATTGTCCCTCTATCCATAGCGAGTTAAGGTTGAAAAAGCCAGAAAGGGGGAGATAGGGCCAATACCAATGCTGGAGAAAGGGGAGAAAGGGGGAGAAAGGGCCAGTGCAAATGCTTATGCTTAGGGTGTTAGGTCCTATGCTTCACAGATCATTTTTTTTCTGTGATAAGATTTTTATTGTTAATGGACCTTAGCATTGGGGATGTTCTGCCTTCTTCAAATAGGGGGAGATTGTTGGGTATATTGCCCTCAGTATTACCTTGATTTGAAGAGGCATCACTATCAATGCTAAGGACATATTGTATTTAATAAATCTATACTTGTGTAGGATATACAGGCATAGGTAACTCAAAAGGAAGGGCCAAACATGGCCTTAGATGAGAAGAAACCATCCACAAAGAGATGAAGATCTGTCTCAGCAGATCCGCTGAGACGAAGGGTCATAACCGCTGAGACAAGGAGACATCTCAGCGGATCCACTGAGAAGGAGACTGGAGCAACCGCTGAGAAGGGGACTAGAGCTGCCACTGAGACTGGAAGCTGTCTCAGCCCAACCGCTGAGACTGGATGTTGTCTCAGCCCAACCGCTGAGACAGATCTAAATGTGCTGACGGGATCTGCTTTTGGCGCAAACGACAATTGAGAGGGAAAAGCAACTCCAATCTGACCCATACTGTGTCAGGAGGATCAATATAGCCATTGAAGCCTTCTGGAGGTATAAAATAAGAAGCTAGGGCACAACAACAAGTACTGTTCGATTGAGAAAGCCTTTGTTGTACGCCTCAATCGAGCATTCACGTTTCAGCCAGTTGAAGTTGTTCTCTACAGCTGAAGTTAATCTTCTAAGTGAGATTAGTAAGCTCTTCCTGTACAAACTCAAGAAGGGCAAGTTGATCTTCTGCTTTGCTGAAGGAGAAGATCAAGGTGATACAAATCTGAAGCTGTTGTTTTCAGATCTGAAGAAAGGATTTAGAAGACCTAAGAGTAAACCTTTTGTCTTTTGTATCTAGCTCAAACTCTATTATATCTTTGTAAGGCATTGTTGCCTGAGTAAAAGGTTGTTGAGCCTGTGTGTAAAGCTGTGTTGACACCTTGAGTGGTAGGACTTCTTGATAGGTCTGAGGTAGGAAATCTGTGGGATTTCTAAGTGGTAGGAGTTACATAACTCTGAGGTGTAGGGCTGCAGTGCCTGAGGTGTAGGGCTGTTGAGCCTGAGGGGTAGGGTTGTTGAGCCTGAGTGTAGGGCTGTTGAGCCTGAGTGTAGGGCTGTTAAGCCTGAGTGTAGGGATTCTGTGCCTGAGGTAGGATCACTATTGATCTGAGAAGTTCTGAGGAACTTGTGGTGTAAGCTCAAGGAGCCGAGATTGGAGTTTGTGGCCTTGTCTAACTCACTGTTAGAAAGGTGAAGGGGGAAAGAGGACTACTGAAGACACACGGTCTTGAGGAACCTCTATACATCCTTGTGTGCTTTCTGTGATTGTGTTTTCTGCAGCTAGAAACATTAGGTTTAAACAAAGAAAATAAGTAAAACCTATTCACCCCCCTCTAGGTATTATTGACTACACCTATATAAACTATCAAATGGCACCTCCATATTGGTCACCCCCCACCTCGGCTACTTTATCAACTTCTACCTCACCTCTACAAAGACACCTCTCCTCTTAACTGTGAAGCTTGTCAACTAGGAAAGCATCATCGAGCCTCCCACCCTACCAAGCACGGTTGTAGCTTGACACGCACCTTTGATCTTCTCCACTCCGACGTCTGGGGTCCCTCTCCTACCAAGACCATTGTTAGGGGTAGTTTATATTTTGTCACCTTCATAGATGACTTTTCTTGGTGTACTTGGGTGTATCTTCTAAAAGAATGCTCTGAACTTTTCACTATATTCTCTACCTTCTAAAATAAAACTTTTACTCAGTTTGGAGTGTCTATCAAAGCTATAAGAACTGATAATTCAAAAGAATATGTTTCTCATCAATTTTCCGAGTTTTGCATGAATCATGGTCTTATACATCAAACTAGTTGTCCATATACCTCTCAACAAAATGGGATAGCTGAACATAAGAATCGTCACCTCCTCAACATGGCTCGCACATTTCTCTTCCAGATGAATATGCCTAAAACCTATTGGGGTCATGCCATCCTCATCTCATGCTACCTTATTTACCACATTCCCTCCACCATACTTAATGGAAGCACCCCCTTTTCTCTCTTATACCCAACATCGAAACCTTTCTATCTACCTCCCAGGGTGTTCGATTGTACTGTGTTTGCCCATACTCCTTCACCCGACATGGACAAACTCTCCCCTCGCGCAGTAAAGTGTATCTTTGTTGGTTACTCTGCAACTCAGAAAGGTTATAGGTGCTATAATCCTCTACTTCGCGAACAATATATCTCAGCTGATGTCACCTTCTTTGAGACTATACCATATTTCTCTGCAACCTCAACCTCTTTGTCTCCTGACCCTCCTACTTCCTCTCCTATCATTTCTTCCCCGCCTCCTCCACCCCCAACCTATACTACACCTCCCCTTCCAACACCACTTCCTCTTCCTTTACCCACAACTCCTACACAGTCTCCTACCACCTGTCCTCCTACTCTGGGGCCTCCTCTCCCACCTCTTGGTCTAGCCCTCTCTTCTTCGGATGATGACACTCTTGTAGATGTAGACACCATTGATGATCTCCCTATTGCTCATCGAAAGGGAGTTTGCTCTTGTACGCAACATTCTATTCAACTCACTCCTTCTGTTAGGGCTTTTGTTATTGCTATTTCAGATACTGTCACACCTACTTATCAGGAAGCTCTTATTATACCACAGTGGAAGGCTGCCATGGATGAAGAAATTTCCACACTTTATGAATGTGGCACTTGGAACCTTGTTTCTCCTCCTCTTGGAGCAGATATTGTTGAGTGTAGAAGGGTGTTTGTGATCAAATATCATGTTGATGGCTCCGTGGACCATTATAAGCTTGTTTGGTTGCCAAAGGTTTTACTCAGACATATGGGGTTGACTTCTTTAACACCTTCTCCCCTATCGCTCGTCTTACCACCATCCGACTTCTCTTCCCTATGGCCATCAACAAAGGTTGACAAATCTCTCAATTGGATGTCAAGAATGCCTTCCTCTATGGTGATCTTCAAGAAGATATTTTCATGGAGCAACCTCCAGGGTATGTTGCTCCAGGGGAGATCGTGTATGTAAGTTAAGGAAGGCCATCTAGGACTCAAACAAAGTCCCCGCGCCAGGTTTCAAAAGTTTAATGAAGTGATCAACACATTGGATTTGTCCGCAGCTCTGCATATCACTCTCTCTTTATACACAAGACCTCTCATGGAATGGTGGTTCTGGCTATCTATGTTGATGACATCCTTCTCACCGGTGATGATATTGAAGGTATCACTCTTACAAAGAAACACCTTCTTCAACATATTTTGACCAAAGATATGGGACCTCCCATGTACTTTCTGGGCATTAAGATCTCACGCAAGCATAGTTCTGTTGTTCTCTCACAACGTAAGTATGCAATTGACCTTCTGAAGGAAACTGGTCTTCTTGGTACTAAACCTGCTAAGTATCCAATGACAGTAGGAGACGACAAACTCTGGAATGATAATTCTCCTCCTCTTCCTAATAGCACTAGGTATCGGCGTCTTGTAGGCAAGCTCATCTACTTAACTGTAACAAGACCTGATATCTGCTATGCTATTGGGAAGCTCAGCCAATTCATGCAAGCTCCAAGGGAATGTCATCTTCAAGCTGCTCTAAAGATATTAGAATACGTTAAGGGGTCTCCTGGGAAGGGACTTCTATTCCAAAGAAACAACCATCTAAAGATAGAAGCCTATTCAGATGCTAGCTACGCTGATGATAAAAGAGATAGGAAATCCACATCTAGGTTTTGCACCTTCGTAGGAGGAAATCTTGTTAGTTGGAAGAGCAAGAAACAAGCAGCGGTGTCTAGATCAAGTGCTGAAGCTGAGTACAGAAGCATGGCCCAAACTACATATGAAATAAAGTGGTTACGAACTCTCTTGCTAGACTTATGAGAAGTTTAAAACCATCCCTTACCAATGTTCTATGACAACAAAGCTGCAATCTACATATCTCAAAACACATTCTTTCATGAGAGAACAAAACACATTGAGGTTGACTGTCATTTCATCAGGGATGAAATCTTGAAGAAACAAATCTGCACTCCTTTCGTTACTTCAGACAAAGAGCTAGCTGATATCTTCGCCAAACCTATATCTTCATCCTTCTCCGATGTTTGTCACAAGCTGGGCATGATTGATATATATGCTCCAGCTTACGGGGGAGTGTTGAAGAACATCGGTCTCACCTCAGCAGTCTCCGCGGTCTCAGAGCATCATCGGTCTCCGCGGTCTCCAGCTCCACCATCTCAGGATCACTAGTCTTCACATCTGTTGAAGAGCAACGGTCTCACCTCAGCGGCCTCTGCGATCTCAGAGCATCAGCAGTATCTGCGGTCTCTAGCTCCACCATCTCAGGCTCACCAGTCTATGCATCTGCTAAAGAGTCGTAGTCTTATCTCTGACCATCCGCGGTCTCAACAGTCTCTGGATTGTCAATTGGCGGTCTCCTCTGTCACACAACCTTCTACCTCCTATTGTGTAACCACAGATCAGCTCTCCAGACCGCTCCGATCTCAGCGGTCTCAATCTTCCTGATCGCCCAGACCGCCCAGCTCTCATGTATAAATGTTTGTAAATATATTGGTATTTAGTCCCACATTGTAGATTTTTATTTTCCTCTTTCTTTCCTAGTCTATATAAAGGAGGCAATACTCTTGTAATACTTAGATTTTTTGGAAATAAAAAATTCTATTATTTTCAATTTCTCGCAGATCCCAATAAAATATAAAGCCACATGTGCTCTTTCTATCAACTATGTTGGATCCCCAATCGGAATCTGCATAGCCATTTAGTTCTGATTTATATTCTTGCTTGTAAATGAGCCCAAGATTTAAGGTGCCTTTGATGTATCAGAGAATGTGGGGTACTACTAGTAGATGTGATTTGGAAGGTTTTGGCATGAATCGAACTACTAGATTCATTGCATTTGTTATATCAGGTCTGGTATTATATAAGTACATCAAGGATCCTACTGTTGATCTATATTGACTTGCATCAACAGACTCTTCATCATTATCTTTCTTTAAAATTTCACTTGTTGGCATAGGAGTCAACGACGGGTTGCATATATCAAATTGATCTTTCTTTAGTATATCAGTAGCAAATCTCTGTTGAGATAAGAGTATACCTGAGGGATATTGAAGAACTTGAATTCCCAGAAAAAATTTCATTTCACCATGGTCTGTCATAGCATAATTATTTTGCATTGTCTTTCTGAATTCATTAATCATAGTCATAGAACATCCAGTGATTAACATGTCATCGAAATATAAGCCAATTATGATTTGATTAGTGTTATCCCACTTCAGATATAGAATTGGTTCATTTGCACATCTATGAAAGCCTTGATGAAGTAAGTAGTTATCAATGTTGGCGCTCTAAGCCCTAGGGGATTGCTTTAAACCATAGAGTGCTTTATGCAACTTGTATACTTTCAAACTGTTTCTCCCTTCTTGAATGTAGCCTTTGGGTTGCTAAACATAAAGGTCCTCTTTAACTATACAATTAAGAAATGCAGCTTTTATGTCCAGATGAAAAACTGGGTAATGTTGTTGGGCATCACGAGCAAGTACTAGTATAATGGTACCCATATGAGCCATGTTAGCAAAGGTATCTATGTAATCTTCTCTAGGATTTTGTGAATACCCTTTCACCACTTGTCAAGCTTTATGTTTTAAAATAGCACCCGTTTCATTATATTTGGTCTTATATAACCATTTGAGTCCAATGTCAACTTTATTTGGAGGTAAGTCTACCAAGATCCAAGTTTTATTATTTTGTATTGTCTGCCATTCTTCCTTCATAGCCTTTTCCCAAATAGGATCATTTTGGGCATCATCATAAGTTATGGGAGATGAAGTAAGAAGGGCCATTTGTGTTTCCTGATATTTATATATCTTGCAAACTTCTTGTTTTTGTTGGTAAAGAGGAAGGAGAAGCTGAACCTATAAGTTCAGGTTCTATAAGACTTTCTTCACGATGAATCCCAGTGGTGTTTAGGAGGGGACTTTGAAAATGTTCAACCAACATTCTGGGAGGATTTTTTTGCTGAAACTCGGACTAACACTCACATTTAACTTCTTCATTAAAGATAACATTGCGGGATATTATAAGCTTATTAGTAATAGGATTAAGCAGTTTTTAAGCTTTGGATTGTTCACTGTAGCCAACAAAAATGCATTTCTCACTCTTACTATCCAAATTATCTCTGTTTTCAGCTACTGTAAGATAGTAGGCAACCCATATAAAGATTCTTAGATGTTCTACAGATGGTTTCCTCAGTTTTAAGAAGTAATAAGGTGTACTCTTTGGAAGAGACTTAGTTGTTACCATATTAAGTATATAAACATAAGTATGTGGCCTCTGCCCAAAATACCATGGGAAGTTCTTTAGCTTGAAGTAGAGCCCTTGTGATTTCAAGGATGGTTCGGTTCCTTCTTTCAACCACACCATTCTTCTGTGGTGATCTTGAGACAGTTAATTGTCTTTGAATTCCTTGTTCTTGATAGTATATAGAGAATTGGTAAGAGGTGAATTTACCACCTCTATCAGTTCTATGTTCCTTGATTTTAATTCCTAATTGCAATTCAATTTCTTTTTAAATTGCACAAACTTTTCAAAGGCTTCACATTTATTAGAGAGGTGATAGATCCACATATAATAGGAATAATCATCTACAAGAAGATGGTAATACCTTTTCCCTCCAAAAGAGGATGTAGATGCAGGTCCACATAGATCTCCATGAATAAAATGCAAGGGTATTTGAGATTTAACCATTGATATTTTAGGAAAAGGAAGTGTATTTGATTTGCTATAAGGACATTCTTCACATAAGTTCTTTTGACGTACAGTAAATGATGGAAGACCAGTGACTAAAGATTTGTGTTTCAATAATTGAATAGCTTGACAATGAAGGTGCCCAAGCCTATTATGCTAGAGATTGAGAGGTGAAGTGCAACTCTGCTGATGGAATGAGAGGGCACAATTATTTAGCCATGACATATGCAGGATAAATAGAAGGTTGTTGGTAAGCTTAGCTGAGGCAAGATGGACACATGAGGCTTCATGGCTTATATGTGCACCAGTTTTGTCAATGATAAGTTTATAGCCTTTAATTATTAATTGACCCACACTTAACAAGTTTTGTGTTAAGGTAGGAACATAATAAACATCAGGTATATGTTTTATTTCACCTACTTGAATTTGAATATATATGGAGCCCTTGCCTTCTGTACATACAGTGATTCCATTCCCAAGAGCAACTTTGGATTTGGAAGTTTCATCTAGCTGAATAAAGTTTGCTTTGTTGTTGGTCATATGGGATGAACATCCACTTTCCAGGTACCATGCATCAAGGTCAGTGACTTAATTTGGAGATGAAGAATAAAACATTTTTCTATAGTTTGTAATTTCAGAAAGTTTTACGTCTTCATTAGCCTTGTGCCAACAATTTTGGGCCGAATGGTTGGGAATACGATAGCTTTTGCATTGCCAGAAGCAATCCTTAGAATTGTGGTTTGTCTTTTTAGAAATGATGCAAAACAACTCACTAGTATTCCCAGGTTTTTGAAAATTGAAGGGTTGTTTTCCATTTTCTGTGTTCTAGTTATATGCTTGTTTATACTGAGCAGGGGTCTTGGTTAAAGGATTAACCTTCTTAGTTGCTCGGGTATTAGTTTTTGTAAATTGTGGTTTTGCTAGTAGAGCTTGATCTAAAGGCTGATTCATATGTATCAATCTTTCTTCATGAGTCATAAATGAACCCAACAGTGTTGTAAGAGAAAGGGTTTTCAAATTCTTAGATTCTTCAATTGTCGTAACAATTCGATATAAACTTGGAGGAAGGCTACATAATAATTTGGGCACGATCTTCCTGTCTTCAATTGTATCACAATGGCTTCGAATTTGATTCATAATATGCAAAGTTCTGGCTATTAGGACCTCTACTTTCTCTCTTGGTTTCATAACTAGGTTTTCGAAATCTCTCCAAGCATTTTGTTGTTTTAATTCGATAACCTTCTCATCTCCTTTAAACTCCGCACTTAATATGTCCCAGGCGGCTTTAGCTGAATCAACACAAAATGCATGGGATTTTTTTTGATACCCCTTGATATATCATATAACTCAAGTTTTTGTTTTTCTTCATCTGTATATTTTAAATCTGTATGAGTTTCTGAAGCTTTACATGTGACAAGAGGCGACAACCATATAGAGAAAATTTCCCAAAGTCCTAGGTAAATAAACACAACTTGCATGTGTATACTCCAAAAATCACATTTGTCTTCATTAAACACTAGAATAGAAGTTTGGCAAAGTGAGAAAGTACTAGAAGAAGCCATTCTCCTATGATGTTTCTTAATATTGAGCGCTCTAATACCAATGATGGAAATAATTTAGAACTGAGGAGAAAATTGAGAACAGAATACACAAATTACAAAAGTCTATTCTGATTTTATTTCACTTGTATTTGATTTTTACATGCCTCACAGGTTTTACATCAGTGGGCTTTTTATAGCAAGCCAATAAGCGGTCCTATTAAATTTAAGGGTGAGAAGATAAGTATTGCAGGTTTTACATTTATCTAATATTAATGTCTTCAGTTATCCATATATAGATAAGTCTTCAACAGATAGCAGCTTCTCTTGTATCATCGTCTTTGGCTTAGGTCAACAAAGAGTCCCCAATTTATCTAAAAAATGTGTCACAAATTAAAGGAAGAAATGACTTGAAATTAGAGAATTGATATAGAGTTGAAAATTCTTTCTAGTGATTGGCCAATCTATCTGTAACCAAAATACCCTCCTTAAAAATGTTATTTAAGCAGTGACCATATCATGAGATAAGCTGTTGGGTATAAGTATTACAAATATAAGTGTTCCAACAAAATGAATTATTATTTAGATAGGAATAGAGGAGTTGAGAATCTGAGAAGAGTTTAACGTTACTCCAATTCACCACAAGAAAACTGTCATTTAGTGACAAAATTTTTGTGACGAATTTTTTTGGTCATTAATGATATGCTTATTGTGCCAAATTTTATATTTCGTCACTAAATCATTAAGAGCGATTAATTTGTGACCATATATAAAATTTAGTCACTAAAAGTATTAGAATTAGTGACCAAATAAAATTTTGTCACACAAAACTACTTATTAGTGACCAAACGATACCTTCGTCACTAGATAATTTAATTAGTGACCAAAAGTGATTAGTTACTACTAATAATAAAAATTCAGTTTCTTCAATTCCCTCCAAAATAAAAACACTTTATAAATTCCCTCCTAAACTATGTAATGATTTTATAAAGTAATTTATATTACCCTCCATTAAATAGTTAGGTTAGATCCAAGCCTTTCCAGAAAGGATAGCCGCGCCTTCTCTCTTTCGATTTCGACGGCCTGCAACCCGCCTTCAATCTCCTCATTCGCCGACCCGCAACCCTGCCTTCTTATCCTTCGATGGCAAACAACCCCTCCTTTTCATGATAATTTTTTTGTCACGCAACCCTGCCTCCTTGTAGTATAAGCCTAACCAACTCTCAAAAAACAATTTATATTGGTATTAAAATTTTGTAATATCTTTCATTTTTTTGCTTGAGATTTTACTTTTCTTATTTTCTACAATAGGCTATGCCAACATTGGCTAAGGGAGCTTGATTTGTAACTTGTTGCTCTTTTATTTCTTTATTGATTATGAATATTCTTGTTGGTTACTCAATTGTTTTTGAGTCTTTCTATTTCTTCTAAGTTCTTTTTTCCTTCTTATTAGTGAATAAATCTTAGATCTATTGTTCGTTCTTAACTTTTCTACATAGAGGAATTTATATCAATCCATAATTTAGAATACTTTTAAGGTGTTTGTTGCTACGTGAGAATGAGTTTAACTTCAATCTTCATTATTGTTCATTCTTAACTTTTCCGAATCTGTAGGAGTACGTGATTGTTGTAATGTTTTTAGGTAATACAAAAATATTAAATCTAGTATAAGTTGGGAAGCATAATAGAGATGATGACTTCAACATTAATAATATATATTCCTTTTGTGAATCCTCATCCACATTAGTATTTGAAAGAATAGGGATCTATACCACCTTGAGGGGGGGGGGGGGGGGTGAATAGGTGTCTATCCTTTTTAAAATAATTATAGTGATTTAAAAGATAAATCACACACATCACAAACACACCATAGAGAACACAAATATTTATAGTGGTTCCTCAAGATGGGTACTCCACTTTCCCCTGCATCTATCTAGCAGTGTGCTAGCCTCAACAAAAACTATTCGAAACTCAGATCTACTACCAAAGATCTTACACCTCAGAGTACATAACTCCTACCTCAGGAATAATATGTTCCCTACCTCAGTTCCCAAACACTAGATCCTACAACTCAGATTCAACCTTGAATCCTACCTTAGGATCACACAGAACCCTACACTCAGATCTTAAACGATCCTACCACAGAAAATATAATTTAATTTAATGCAATACAAATTGACTCAAGAAATATGTTTCTTGTAAGGATTGAGTCTTCTTAGGATTCTAAGCAGTTAGCCTTTACTGGTTCAGTCAAGATCTTGATTTAATCTTCTTTTAGAAATCTTGATTCAGATTGACCTTGTGATCTGAGAACTTCTTTTCTCTGAAATGATTAAGAGTGAAGAACCTGGAGCATGCTAGTAGAATATGATGATTCTTGAATAATACTCCTCCAGCTTCTTGTTCTCAAACTTTTAATACCTTGACGACAACCTTTTGGTTTATTGAGGAAAGCCCTATTCTATAGCGGCCGTCACTTAGAATGTTTAGAAGATCGATGATTCTTTCCATTAGGGTTTTCATCTCATATCTTATTAGTATTTATATGAGAGTTAACCCTTAAATATCAAAAACTATGAATACTTAATGTCAGATATTTCTTTCCTTAAAGGTTTGATCTGATTGAGGTAATCGGCTGCGACAATCTTTAAATTTCCGCATCTTGAAATGTCTCGATGATTTTTGCATTGTCTTGATGATATTTCATTTCTTCTCGACGATACTTGTGGTCTAAAAGATGATATCTAAGTTCAACACGACCACTGTCTTCCAGTTAAATGATTAAGCTTATCAAGACGATTTCTGAGTTCAATACGACCATTGTCTTCAAGTTGAATGATTAAGCTTATCAAGATGATTTCTGAGTTCAACACGACCATTGTCTTCAAGCCGAATGATTAAGCTTATCAAGACGATTTCTGAGTTCAACACGATCACTGTCTTTAAGTCGAATGATTAAGCTTATCAAGATGATTTCTGAGTCAACACAACCACTCTCTTCAAGCCGAATGTTAATCTTATCAAGACGACATTTTTGCTTGTCAAGATGATAAAACTTAATACTTAGACCTGAGCATTTTCTTGGCAATAGGGGAGACATATCTAGAAGAAATGGACTTAAGTTATGAAAGTGAGGTATTAGATCTTAGATTTACTCTAGAGGGGGGTGAATAGAGTATTAAACATTTTAACTTATTTTATAGCAGAATTAAAATAATGATATATATATATATGTAATGGAGTGAGTAGAAAAACAATATAATAAACACAGCATTGTATAGAAAGAAAACACAAACACAGCAAAGACACAAGGATCTATAGTGGTTCCCCAATAACCCTGGGTAATCCACTCTTCTACCACCCTTGGTAGGAATCCACTTAGGTTTTTGATCAGGTGCCCTATCACCACCGAGCTTTTGATCAGGTGCTCAAACCAAACACAGGTTTTTGATCAGGTGCCCTGCCACCAAAGGTTAACTTTTGAAGGGAGTTAAAACTCTGTACAAAGTGGGGTAAACAGAATGAACAAAAAGAGTTTTTGAAGTTCTTCTCACTCAATAAGAACTGAGAGAAGACTAGTGGATTGCTGTTGTTGTAAAGCTCCCCCTGTCTGATAGAATTTGTTGACAGTTGGTGAAGCTTTCTCTTGGGTGTAGAAGATTGAGAATCAGCAGATGACACTGAGAGAAGAGTTCTCAGAAAAATGAAGATGCTGTTGTAGATGAAGATTTCTGTATGTCTCTAGTCTATCTGAGTATTTCACAAGTATATCTTCTATATATGTTGTATCTGTATATGCTCTTGTATACATCTTATCTTCTCTTTTATCTCTACTAATTCATCCTTTTTCCTTAGATATATATATTCTGATTTGAAAATTCAAATCTTATGATAAGGAATAGAATAATCTGAAATAAATCTTTCTTGGGACTGTAATAACAACCCTGCAAAATACTTTTATTCCTTTTCTATGAAATCTTCCTTTTCCAATATATGTCAATGGCTAGATTCTCGAAAGAAGAGAATAGAATGAATATATAAAAGGGAAGAAGAAATCTTGAATTATCTGATAATGAATAAATCCAAATATATGAATTGATCCATTGCTGAATAGTCGATCTGAGTTCAGAGAAGGAGATAACTGATTCTTCAGGATTTGTCAAGCTCAAAAGGAGTTTCGTCAAACAGAAAGCTGAGTTCGTCGAACTCAATCAGGAGTTCATCGAACTGAACACTGAGTTACTCATTCGTCGAATAGAACACTGAGTTCGTCGATCTCAATCAGGAGTTCGTCGAACTGAGAGATAGAATCTATAGAACTGGCTTGGAAGACTGATTTCGTCGAGCTGAAGATCAAGTTCGTCGAACTGATAAATGACGTTCATCGAACTCAGGAAGGAGTTCGTCGAACACAAAAAACTTAGAATTTCCTAAGTTTTAGCTAACTCAGACAAGCTTAAACATTGACCCTAAGACTATACATTAGGGTCAACTTGAGTCCTAACCACAGATAGTGATCCTAGCCCAAATTAGTAATATGGTTGTTCCATCAATCTCCCCCCATTTGGGTTAGGATACTATTTGACAAAAATAAGTAAATAAAACAAACAACAATAAACATAGAGCATATATATCTGACAGAAATTAAATTTCATTTCAGCAGATAGAAAATATAATACTCTGAGTTTAGAATGTTTTACACTGTAAGCAGAATTTAGCAAAACCAAACAATCAGGAGCTTTTCTCTTTCTTTGAAGAAGGTTTGAAAATGATTTCCCTGTTGGGATTTTCAGATTCTCTCTTGCTCATATAAAGGTCATTAGCTCCCAGCAGGGTTTGAGATGAAGCATGAGGAACCACTGCAGTTGGGTGCAACTTTAGGTAGTCTTTAGCATTGAAGAGATGTCTTGAACTGTATCTTTCAAACTCTTGTGTTCTGATTTCTAACATAGTTGTAAACTGAGAATAATATTTTCCTTCAGCTTTGGCTTTATTAATTTGAGCAGTAGCAAATGTTTCTCTATATCTAGCCATGTAAGCATTCTTTCTGAATCTGGATTAATGGGAGATGGAGGTCTTTCATCATGATCACTAGACTGATATGAGGATTGTTGATCTTGAGAATTTCTTTTCCTGTGCAAGGATCCATCAGAGACATGATATTTGTAAACTGAGGAAGGAGCTCTAGCAGATCCTGAGGGAGGAGCTCTGGCTGATCTTGAATTGTAGGAGCCACTAGAGCTTCTATGACTCTCCCCTGATCTTCTTGAGTGCTGATGGGAAGATTTCTGAGATGAAGAGGACATGCCTGCTGATCCAGCTGCTGGAGGAGGAGGAGGGGGATTAAACTTGACTGGCTTATTAGAATAGAATCCAATTTTCTTCATTTTCTTTCTCCTATTATTCTCACTCCTTGAGAATCTCATCCAGGTTGGAGAATCTTTTGGTGAGGGTGATGTTTTTCAAAATGTAGTAGGGGATGTCATTAGTAGAAGATTGAGGTTTGGGAGCAGCCTTAGCTTTGCTTCTGGATTTCCTTTTCTTTGAAAATGAATCATCAGAATCATCATCATCATCATTATCATCATCAGAAGACTGTGCAAGATCATTATACAAGTCATCAAGTTCTTAAAGAACATTATCAACATCTTGCTCAATATCCTATGGTAGAGGGGAATCATCATAAACAAATGTTGGAGGTGAATTCACCAAGCCAACTTCTTCTGTAACTGCAACTGTAACTACAACTGGAACTGGAATACTTTTGATGATTTGCTTCAGCAAAACTGAATCTATTGGAGCTGAATAAGGAAATATAGCCTGTGAACTAGCTTGAGGCTTAGGCAGACAACTAAAAACAAAACTGAATTTTGATAATAAATAAATAATATCTATTGAAGGATTAATATAGATATTATTCACTGAATCTATAACTGGAATAGTTATTTTTGTTGCTGCAACTGAATCTATATTAACTGTATCAATAACCATATCTGAATCTGTATCAACTGGAGTTTCTTCATTGAGCATCTCCCCCTACCTAGGTTCAGGGAGACCTGAATCTAGTCCCTAGAAAAAGGGACAAATGATGAGGAGGTAGGAAAGGAAGCAAGCTTTGAAGTGAGTTTTGAGATAGCTTTGAGAACTGGAGCTAGCTTCTCATCTAGAAGAGTTGTCAGTTTGGGAGAGATATGATTGAAAATTTGATCAGTAATGGAGGAAAAATAAACATACACAAAGTCAGATGTATGCTGAGAGGATGTGGATGCTGGAAGGGAAGAAGAGGGAATAAAGGTGTGAGTCTGGTTGGTACAGCCTGGGGAGGGTAGGAAGATGTTTGTAGCATCTAAGATGGGTGGAAGATTATCCAAATGGATAGGTGATTGAGGTGGAGTATGTTGAGGAGACAAGAGGTCAAATGAAGGAGGTGGGATGAAGGGGGGGGGGGGGGGGGGGGGGGGGGGAGAATCAAATGGGGGAAGAGAATCGACATCTGGAGTAGATGATGAAGGAAGCTCTGTAGACTGATTTATCTGTAGAGGAGGAGAAGAAGGTATATTGGAAGGAGTGTGATAACGCATAATTTAGCTTAAATTATTAACGTAAATATATTATTTTTCATATATAAAAATATATATATTTCACCTATTAATATGTCAATTTACTTTTTAAATACTTTTTATTATAAATTATGCTAATATATTTTTTTTTTATGACAGGCCTGGGGAATTTTGGCACGTCTCGACATAAAAGCCCGCTGTCAACCTTGTTTCTGGAGTTATGTCAAAAATTATATATATAATATCGCGGCCGCAGTCTTGGCGTTGGATGATGATGTCTTGCGAATGTTGTCGCGTTGGCCGAGCTCGAGAATTCTAGCTGCACTCATCAATATAATTTCATGCCACCGCCACGTGCGCGCCATAGCCGCCACCTTCTATTAAATCCCATGCATGAAGCCGGCCTCATTTTAATGCAACCAACTTCTCATACTATTATTATTATTATATGTAGCTGATTTCATTTCCCCCATGTAACTAGTTTTATAATTATTTCATGCATGCATTACCAAAATCATTTTAGCCTATCAATATTTCTCATCAACATCCATCAACCCGTCGGCCATTATTTCATTCCTTGCATACCGGCCATATTTTTACTATCTCTTTCAGGTGGATATTAAATCATCATTCACCATTATTAATTTCCAAGAGGCAACCAACTTTTTATTAATTCAAATCAAAATAGCTGCCACCTCATAATCCAAGCCGCCACTTTCATTTCTCCATGCACACAACCATTTATCTCCAACTTCAACTCCCTCCACCACTTAATTCTTCCAATCAATTAGCCATTCAACCCATTCACATTCCTACATAATAATGCAGCCACTTTCAAATCTCAATACCATAACCGTCCACATTTATTTAATTAAATACAACCCACTTAAATTCACCAAGAGCAGCGCTTTACGTGAGCTCCTCTTCATGAATTTGCCATTTCATAATCTCTCCAATCAATGTAGCCACCAATTAATATCAAGCAGCTGGTTCTCTTTTTAATCCAATACATGCAGCCATTAAATTCTTATAATGCATCCCTTCAATTCCTCCATGAAGTGCCCATGTGACCGGTTATCATATTCAATGGATATAAGCTCCATGCAAGTTGCCGAAATTCTTTATGCCTCTTGGAGTTTCAAAAGCCACCATCATTTACTTCCTTGGCTGATTCTAGATGGGTTTTTCACCTATAAAAAGGGCAAGGATTCAAAGGAAAAGCGGAGATCCAATCCACGCTTAGTTTGGATCATTTCTAGTATAGTTTTTCTGCATTTTTCTTAGTGTAACTTTATTTTATGTCTTGTCTTTTTAATTCCTAGCTTAGATTTACTTTACTTGCAATTATACTTTTCTTTACATAGAAATAAAAAATGTTTTTCTTCTCAATTATGTTTAGCTAATTTTCATAGCATTTGATCGAATGAATTCTTAAGCTTTTATATTTCGTAATCTCTTATTCATAGTTTAGTTTTGGAAAACTATGATTTACCGTGATTTGCAAATATTGATTTCATCTTTCTAGGTTATGATAATCAAGTTGGATCTGTATTTTAGTTGATCGAGAGATCCGTGAATACGTTTAGATCGCTCATCGTTAGAAAGAGTTGCATGCAATCCTCGAGAGAGGGTGACACAAATCTTCCGGATTTGAGTCAAATCCAATAGTGGGGCTCATCACATAAAGCACGCTTAGGGGTTTCGACTGGCCAATGGGTCTTAATCGATCAACCTAAGGTAAGGTGGTAGTTCTCTCGAGAGAGGCTCTACCATATTTTGGGAACCTCCACGGTCAAGTTTGTCCAAATCAATTTATGATGTTTACGAAATATTTTACTTAAGAAGAATTCTCGATCAAATGTTTCATTTCTTTTATTATTTCTTTTATAAAACCTTTTAACTATTTTTTTGATAAAATAATTATAATTTGCGTGAGTAAAAGTACTCAACAACCCTGTGGAATACGACACTTGATATTTATTTCTAAATATCCTATACTATGAATGATAGGTGCTCTTGCCTATAGTTCGTAGAATTTGGAGAAATTTTATATCCTAAATTTTACGTATCAGAGTGTCTATGGGAGAACTGGAGGGAAGAACTTCTTCAGTAGTAGTGTTCTGAAGAGGTTGAGAAGGGATAAGAGTTGAAGATTCAGAGAGAGGAACTTCTTGGAGGGTTGAGGCAGTGACTGTATCAGTCCTTGTGCTTTCAGAAGCTTGCTTGGAAGTTTCTGCCCTTGAAGTCCTTTTGGGAATCACTCTCTCCCAATTCCCAAAGAGTGCTGAAGTCTTGCATTGATAAAAACTGTTGGTGACACCAACAGCTCTGGGCATTTTGCTTGAAGAACAATGCCTAAGACCCTGCCAAAGCTAACACTCATTTTGCTTTGCTTCTTCTTGATAGATTCAAAAAGAATCAATCCTCAATTGACCTGCTTCTTTTCCACTAAGGCCACCATCAACAAAAATTGGTGCCTTGTAATATAATCATGAGCAGAGGTTTTTCCCAGTAAAACCTTGCCAACAACATCAGCTAAAAATTTGTATTCAATAGACAAATTCTTCTTCAGAAGATGGTTAGGGTTTCCACTGGAGTGACCCATTTTATCCAATTCCATATTAAATTCATCAGAAGTGATGTCCAAATCATCATCACCATTTGTCAATCCAAAAACCTCTATTAAAATCTCTAGGGAAAAAGGAACCTGATTTCCTGAAATAGTTCCTGAGATGGATGTTGCATTCAGTGACTGAATAGTGTGTACCCATTCCTTAATCTCTACAACTGGAAGCTTTATCCTTGTTGTCATAAACTTATTCAACTGTTGTTCTTCAAAGAGATGAAGAATGTCCTGGAAAATCTGGTCAGAATGAGCAATAGATTCCATGTCTATATCAAATCCTGCGTCGAACTTCATTGAAGAGATCACTGACTGAGAGATTGCCATAAGTAGCTGCAAGAGAAAAAGATCAAATGCAAAGGAACTAGAGGGAGGCAAGAGCAAGTTCTGTAGGCGCAAAGACGAAATGGAATCAAAATTTGATTATAAAGAAAGAGTTCGGAGAAGGCGCAAGCATTCGTTGGACGGGGTTCGGCTAAACCTAATAAAAATAGAAGTCGAAGATTCTGGGCTTCGTCAGACTGCGTTCGTCAAAAAATAAATTTTCGTCGATCTCTGTTCGACTAACGAGCTTGCTTCGTTGATCTCTGGAAGTAATAGGTTTCGTCGATCACCGTTCGATGAACGACTAATTTTTGTCGATCTCCGTTCGACGAAAAGAGGGGATAAGTAAAAATATAATATTTTTAATTTATTGAATCTCCATCTATCATTCCTAGCTGATTTTTAAAGAAGATGTGCTTCTTTTCATCCAAAGGTTTGGTGAAAATATCAGCCCTTTGTAAGTCAGTATGAATAAATTGTAGGCAAATTTTATTTTTATCCATATTATCTATGATAAAGTGGTGCCTAATTTCTATGGGTTTAGTCCTACTATGGAGTACTGGATTTTATGCTATAGATATTGCACTAGTATTGTCACAAAATATAATTGATTTATTTAAGTTGATACCATAATCTAAGAGTTGATTTTGTATCCACAGAATCTGTGAGCAGCAACTGCCAACAACAATATATTCTGCTTCAGCTGTTGATGTAGACACAGATGTCTGTTTCTTAAAAAACCAAGACACAAGCTTATCACCAAGGAACTGGCAAGTTCCTGATGTGCTTTTCCTGTCTACTCTGCATCCAGCATAATCAGAATCTGAGAATCCAGTTAATTCAAATTCTGATGCAGTTGGATACCAAAGTCTGAGATTTGGACAACCCTTTTATATATCTCAAAATTCTTTTTAATAAAATAAGGTGAGATTCTTTGGGATTAACTTGGAACCTAGCACAAATGCATGTAACAAACATTATGTCTGTTCTACTAGCTGTTAAGTAAAGTAAAGAGCCAACAATTGCTCTATACACTTGTTGATCAACAGGTTTCTCTGATTCATCATTGTCTACAACAGCATTGGAGGGCATGGGTGTTTTCATAGAAGAGGCATCAGACATACCAAATCTTTTCACCAATTCCTTAGCATACTTGGATTGTGATATGAATATCCCATTAGGAGTTTGCTTCACTTGAAGGCCAAGGAAGTAAGATAACTCACCCATACTACTCATTTCAAATTTGGATTGCATTAGGTCAGAAAACCTCTTGCATAAATTTGAATCAGTAGAGCCAAATATAATATCATCTACATAAATTTGAACTAGTAAAGTTTGATTTTTATGTATTCTGAAAAAATAACGTTTTATCAACATTGCCTCTACAGAATTTGTTCTCTAAAAGAAAATTAGCTAGGGTCTCATACCATGCTCTGGGAGCTTTCTTGAGACCATATAGAGCTTTATTAAGCTTAAAAACATAGGAAGAGTGAGTTGGAGAGATTAAACTTGGTGGTTGTTCCACATATACTTCTTCTTTGATATCTCCATTTAGAAATGCACTCTTCACATCCATCTGATAGGCTTTAAACTTCTTGAAAGCAACAAATGCAAGAAATATCCTGATAGCTTCAAGTCTTGCAACAGGAGCAAATGTTTGATCATAATCAATTCCTTCTTCCTGAGAGTATCCTTGAGCTACCAATCTGGCTTTATTTCTGATTATCAAGCCTTGATCATCTAGCTTGTTCCTAAGGATGCATTTAGTGCCAATAACTGGATGGCCCTTTGGTCTGGGAACCAAATCCGAGACTTTGTTCCTTTTAAATTAATTGATTTCCTCTTATATTTCAAGAATCTAGTTTGGATCTTGTTCTGCATCTTTTAAAGATTGAGATTCAATTTGTGATAGGAAATAAGTATGCATCTGATTTTGGTTGAGTTGATGCCTTATTTGAACACCTGTTTAGATGTCTCCAATAACTTGGGATATTGGATGATCTCTAACTGTGATGTGATCAAAAGTTTGAATGGGTTCAGCAAGAGTATCCTCTTGAGGGATTTGATCAGCTGTCACTTGATTAGAATTATCAGCAAGATCTTCTGGATTATCTTCTTCTTCACTATCTTCAATAATTTGAGTTGATGGGAGTAGAGAGTCTTTATTTTGTAGATCCAATCCATTATGCTCTTCACATAGAGCTGGTACCTGCAAAGTATCTTTGGTAGAGGTGGTATTCCTCTCCTCATTTAACATGTTAGTTTCATCAAAAGAAACATGCATGGATTCTTCTATCTTAAGAGTTGATTTGTTATAAACTCTATATGCTTTACTAGAAAGAAAGTATCCAAGGAATATACCTTCAGCAGCCTTTGCTTCAAATTTCCTTAGATATTTCTTATCATTGTTATGCACATAGCATTTACAACCAAAAATCTTAAAATAGTTAAACTTAGGCTTTTTATTCTTAAGCAATTCATAAGGTGTTTTACCCTTAAGTTTGTGTATCAGACTCCTGTTTAACACATAATTTGTTGTGTTCACTGCCTCTGCCCAAAAAGAGAGTGGCAAGTGAGCATCAGTAAGCAATGTAGTTACTGATTCAAGTAATGTTCTATTTTTCCTTTTAGCTACCCCATTTTGTTGAGGAGTTCTAGGAGCAGAGAAACATTGCCTGATCCCTTCTTTTCCACAGAATTCTCTCATCAGAAGAGATTCAAACTCAGTGACATGATCACTTGTGATCAATGCAACTAGACTAGAGTACTCAATCTTGATGGACCTGAGAAAGTCTGTCAGAACACTGAAGGTGTCAGACTTGTTCCTGAGAAAGAACACCCAAGTGAATCTAGAGAAGTCAACTACAATAACTAAAGTGTAATGTTTCCCTCCTAAAGTCTGTATTGCAGTGGGTCCAAAGAGATCCAAATGCAGCAAGTACAGAATCCTAGGTGAATCACTCTTGGATAAAGATTTGAAACTACTCTTGGTCTGCTTTCCTAGTTGACAAGCCCTGCAGAGTCCTTCCTTCTTGTATGAACCAGAAGGCTGTCCTCTTACCAGATTGTCCTTGGAGAGCTTAGAGATAGTTCTAAGGTCAATTTGTCCTAGCCTTTTATGCCATAACTCATTTTTTTACTTATTGAATTAAATAAACAAATGTCTGAATTGGCAGAATCAAAATTGACTAAATATATATTTCCTTGTCTAATACCAGATAACACATTGATGTTCTTATTACTGGTAATAAGACATAAGGAATGATCAAAAGTTACCTGATAACCTTCATCACATAGCTGGCTTATGCTGATGAGGTTATGCTTGAGACCCTTGACATTTGCTACCTCTTTGAAGGTAACTGCTCCAACTCTGATTTTTCCATATCTTTTAGTCTGTCCATAGTTGGAGTCTCCAAAAATTACTTTGGGTCCAAGCTTTGCCTTGTAATTGCTTAGATTGGTCTTATTTCCTGTCATGTGCTTAGAGCAGCCACTATCCAAATACCAATGTTCCTCTATGTTTGGATAGCTTTGCACCTGCAAAATAGAAAATAGACTAGTAGTTCTTGACCCAGACTATCTTGGGTCCTTTTGTCTTACAACAAAATTTTGAAAAGTAATAGATCTCAGGCTGATCCTTATAGCCTTGTGGATGATATCTCCTTAGAGGAATAGTTCACTCAGTAAAGGGATTCTTAGTATGTTGAGAATGAGAATTCTTTAGAAATGCAGTACATTTTTCGTTCGACGAACTTGGCTGAGTTCATTGATCGCCGTTCGACGCATTGGAGTTATTTCGTCGAGCGCCGCTCGAATGATAGCTATATTGAAAATCTGTATTCAGCGTTCGTCGATCACCGTTCGACGAATTCATGTGATTTCATCGAATGCCATTCGACGAATGTTTTTGAATTCCTTTGTTCTTAACAGCCTTGCTTGAGATGTTCTTACCTACTTCTACTGCCTCTTTGCCTTTGGCAGAAATGAATTTCACTAGAGTAGATAGAGTGTCTTTCTTAAGATGGTATGGCTGACTTGATGATGCACCCAAGCCCAGTTTGCCAATGAGTCTGGCATTTACAGTGCTTGTGATGTCCATCAGTTTGATGCTTCTCCCATTGAGGGATTCTTCAAACTTTTTGGCCTCAGATAATTTGTTCTCAATGAGAACAATATGTTCTTTGGAGGCAGCCAGTTCTTCCTTAAGATTGGCATTATCCACAGTCAGTTGGTTCATTTCAACCAGCCTACTTCTGAGGGAAATTATCTCCTTCTCAGATTTAATCAAATCTATACAAAGAGTCTTAAATTCATTTTTAAAATCATTTGAGGTAAAATCAAAAGTAGAAATTACCTGATCACTATCAGTGTCAGATTCTGATTCATCAAAATTATATGCTGAAGCATTGATAACCATCATGCAAAAACATCTTTCATCTGCATCATCTTCATCATCACTTGAGATGGATGATGATGCATGCTCTAAATCACTGCTTGAGACATGGACAACCATCATGCATAAATCCTTTTTATTTGAATCATCTTCATCTTCAGAGGAGCTGGATGATGATTCTGATTCAGTCTCACTCCATGTCTCAGCCACAAAGCCCTTTCCCTTGTGTTTATGTTTGTGGGAGGATGGCCTGCTGGAGTGTTTTGTTTCTTCATTTTTTTTTCTTCTGTCCTTCTTTTGATTTTCTGGAAACTCAGGTACGATGTGTCCAGGCTACCTGCAACCAAAACAGATAATTTCTTTAGAATGTGTATTGTCATACCTTGGTTTCTCCTTGGATCTGAAGTCCTTCTTTCTGAGGTCCTTTCTAGCCATTTTGTAGAATCTTTTGGCTAGGAGGCTCATGAACTCCATTTCTCCTAGAGCTTTGTCTTCCTCTTCTGTTGCCTGAAAAGTAATGTTTCTTTCCTTTTTGGTGGCTGGTGAGGAGGTAGACTATTCAGCTTCTCTTGACTTGATAAGCTACTCATAGGATTTTAGTTTGCCTAATAAGGTCTCAGTAGAGATCTCATTTAGGCTTCTGGCTTCCTTGATTGGCCAGATCCTTGAGTCCCAAGTGCTGGGGAAGCACATTAGGATCTTATCATTTACTTCAGTAATTATGATCACTTTATCGAAAGACTTCAGCTCATTGATGATGAGACTGAGTCTGTTACACATATCTGCAACCATCTCAGTATCTCCCTTCTTGAAGTTCTCATATTGGGAGATGAGATGGGATCTCCTGTCCTTTCTCTCATCTGCAGATCCATCAACCATGTTGTTGAGAGAGTTCCAGATGTCCCTGGCTGAGGTGCAGTCCACAACCTTCTGGAATATGTCATCATACATGGTATGTGCCAAGATGTTCATAGATTTGGCATTAACATTCCTTTGTTTCTTCTGAGCATCTGTCCACTCAGGAGGTGGAACAACATTAATGTTGGTTGCTGTTTCATTGCTTGTTGTTGCTGATGGAGTAGTGGGTCCTGTCAGAATAGAATTAAAAATATCTTCATCAATAAAGTTCATATATAGTTTGATCCTTGCCTTCCATAATACAAATTTGTTAAGATTGCACATAAGAGATCTTGTGCTTGTGTAATCTTTGTTCTGTGCCATGAGTTTTTAGAAAAAGAAAACTCTAGAAGAAGTTAAGATCTAATTGATCTTTGGATTCAGGTGTTAGCCTGTGTAATCAATCAACCAACCTCTGGTACCAATTGAAAGTGAGGTATTAGATCTTAGATTTACTTTAGAGGGGGGGGGGGGGTGAATAGAGTATTGCAAGTTTTAACTTATTTTATAGTGGAATTAAAATAATGATATATATATGTAATGGAGTGAGTAGAAAGACAAAATAATAAACACAACACAGTATAGAAAGAAAACACAAACACAACAAAGACACAAGGATCTATAGTGGTTCCCCAATCAACCTGGGTAATCCACTCTTCTACCACCCTTGGTAGGAATCCACTTAGGTTTTTGATCAGTTGCCCTATCACCACTGAGCTTTTGATCAGGTGCTCAAACCAAACCACATGTTTTTGATCAGGTGCCATGCCACCAAAGGTTAACTTTTGAATGGAGTTAAAACCCTGTACAAAGTGGGGTAAAAAGAATGAACAAAAAGAGTTTATGAAGTTCTTGTCTCTCAATAAGAACTGAGAGAAGACTTGTGGATTGCTGTTGTTGTAAAGCTCCCCCTGTCTGATAGAATTTGTTGACAGTTGGTGAAGCTTTCTCTTGGGTGTAGAAGACTAAGAATCAACAGATGACACTGAGAGAAGAGTTCTCAGAAAAATGAAGATGCTGCTGTAGATGAAGATTTCTGTATGCCTCTAGTCTATTTGAGTATTTCACAAGTATATCTTCAATATATGTTGTATCTATATATGCTCTTGTATATATCTTATCTTCTCTCTTATCTCTACTGATTCATCCTTTTTCCTTAGATATATATTCTGATTTGAAAATTCAAATCTTCTAATAAGGAATAGAATAATCTGAAATAAATCTTTCTTGGGACTGTAATAGCAACTTTGCAAAATACTTTTATTCCTTTTCTATGAAAGCTTTCTTTTCCAATATATGTCAACGGCTAGATTCTCAAAAGAAGAGAATAGAATGAATATATAAAAGGGAAGAAGAAATCTTGACTTATCTGATAATGAATAAATCCAAATATATGAATAGATCTGTTACTGAATACTCGATCTGAGTTCAGAGAAGGAGATAACTGATTCTTCAGGATTTGTCAAGCTCAAAAGGAATTACGTCGAACATAAAGCTGTGTTCGTCGAACTCAATCAGGAGTTCATCGAACTGAACATTGAGTTACTCATTCGTCGAACAGAACACTGAGTTCGTCGATCTCAATCAGGAGTTCGTCGAACTGAGAGATAGAATTTGTAGAACTGGCTTGGAAGACTGATTTCGTCGAGCTGAAGATCAAGTTCGTCGAACTGATAAATGACGTTCGTCGAACTCATGAAGGAGTTTGTCGAATACAGAAAACTTAGAATTTCCTAAGTTTTAGCTAACTCAGATAAGCTTAAACATTGACCCTAAGACTATACATTGGTGTCAACTTGAGTCCTAACCATAGATAGTGATCCTAGCCCAAATTAGTAATAGGGTTGTTCCAACAAGTTATTCTCAACTAAATATACTTCTGAATTGTCATGTAGGCTCCTCGATGATATTTTACTTATCCTCGACGAGAATTAACATATCCTCGATGATAATTGACTTAAACTCAATGATAATTGACTTAGAAAAATTCCACCTTCAATGAAGAGCTTCTAAACATCTTGTTAATCTTCTTCAAGACGATATGTGTATACCTGATCCTTGTCAAAATGATATCGTCTTGGATTGTGTATTACCAATGTGATATTTGGAGCTTGAGCTGTTTCTTCTAATCAAGACGATTTGATACTTTATCTCAGAGTCTATAAGACGATATTGTCTTGAAGCTTAAGGTCATCAATTCAACATCGATACCTCTACAAGACAATATTTGTAACTCTCCAAGACGATATGACTTGGACAATTTTTGATCACCCTGAATTCAGATCCTTTGCTCTATCCAACTTGATAGACCTTTCTTCCTGATGTTCATAAGTGAGTGACAAGTCTAATATAGTCTATATCTTAGGTCGATATGGTGTTTTGCACAATGAGGGGTTGCATTGGTAAAACTATGTCTGATGACACTAAGTCTAGTCCTATGCTAGGATTGCACTATCTAATACCTAAAACAACATACTAAACATATGCATCAAATACAAATTGTATTTACCCTTGACTTGAGGACTTCTTCAAATTAGAAATATTGTAGGCAAGGTTCCTAATATAATCCCCCTATTTGAAGAAGTTAGAACCTCAATCAATGATAAACTACACATAACAAAAATTATGATAATAACATAGAGAATTGAGATGGCATTCAAAATATCATATAAAAAAGTATGCCAAATGTTCTTTAACAGATTAACAAAAACTACATTTGCCTTCAGCCCATCTAAATTTTTTTAAGAACTCTACTTTTTTCCTTCTTCTTTCTCCTTTTGCTTTCAAATAACCTGAATGGCTTGGTAATGTATTTGATAGGCATAAGAGGAGCATTCCTTGGCAATGTTCCCTCCTTCTGATATTTCATGTACATCATCCATGGACTTCAGTCTTCATATGTTTAGTCCATTCATCAGTGGAGTAGTATTTGTCTGTGTCTTTGCCAATGCTTCCAAAGTAATTCCATGTTTGTAGTATTATGTGTCTTGACTTTGGACTCCACATTTCATATCAGGATTATTTGCTCTAGCTTCTTCTCTTTTTCTCTTGGCAGCCATATCTTCCTTTGATAGCCTTTGCCTCTTTTGCTGACTTGATCCAGCTTCCAACTATGCATTTCCAGAAGTATTATAAGGTCTGTCAGACCTTTGAGGCTCAAACACCATGGGATTGAGTCCCAGAGAGTGATGGAGTTCATTCACAATCCAAAGAGCTTGATCACTTCCAACATTCTCCCCCTTTCTGACTTCTTCAATGATGCTTCTCTGAATGTCCTTTGCAGATGCTTACAACTTCTTAGATAAAGTTTCACTTGTGAACTCTTGAGTGTTCACACATCTGCTCATGATTACTTTCTGACTGTCAGTTATTCTTTTTGGGATCTAGTCATCTGCACTTTCTAAGTCTTCCACTGTTTTTTGATTGAATTCCAGGGTGGAGTCCATCCTCTCACCCAGAGATTGAAGGGCATTCATGTTACAGTCCATATCTGTTCCTGCCTTGGTGAACCAGCTAGTGATTTGAGCATTGACATGGTCAATCTCTGCATTCATCTCTTTCATCTGAACAGACATGTCTTCCTTAATTTCCTTCACTACTTTATCAACATAAGATTGACAGTGTAGCCTTTTTTCAGTTAGTAAGGCCTTTATTTGAGTAGTCATGGAACTAGAAGACTCTTCAAGAGACTGCAGAGCAGATGAGCTAGGAATATCTTGCTCTTTCTTAGCCACTTTTCTTAGCAGATTTTGATACATGCTAGCCATGGCATCATCATTAGAAAGATTATCAACGGAGTCCTGTCTTTGATCAACAACTCTTGGTCCTGGACACAGAATGAATTATCTACATAAATTTTCTCCCTCAGTGATTATATGCATTTTCTTTTGATGATTTTGGTTGACTTCAGTATCTTCTTTCTCAAGAACACATCATCCACAACTTTCTTAAAACTTTCCAGGTCCTCTTGGACAGCCAACCTAGTGAGGGTTTCTTCCTCGACCTCTAGAGCAGGGAGCTCACCTTGAGTCTCCCCCTTAACTAGAACACATACTTGAGCAGCAACATCTCTATCATCAGCTTCTGTAGTAGAACCAGTAGGAACAACCTCATCAGTACCCATGTCCCCCCCCCCCCCCCCCCCCCCCCCCCCCCCCCTTGAAAATTTGTTTTCAATGAGGAACCTAGACATGGTATCATACCAAGCTATAAGTGCTTGTTTTAACCCATATAATGCTTTTCTTAAAAAGTAAATATGATCAGGGAAGGTTGAAATGATAAAACATGAGGGCTTCTTTACATTAACTTTTTCCTTCAAATCACCATTAAGGAATGCAGACTTCATATCCATTTGGTAGACTTTGAATCCTTTGTGGGCTGCATATGCAAGGAATAGTCTGATTGCTTCAAGTCTAGTTACAGGTGTAAAGGTTTGATCAAAATAAATCCTTTCTTCTTGTATGTATCCCTTTGCAACCAGCCTTGCTTTATTTTTAATGATTACACCATTTTCATCCATTTTATTCTTGTAGACCCATTTGGTTCCAATCACATTTTATCTTGGGGTCTAGGAACCAGTTTCTATACTTTACATCTTCATGAACTAGTTTAATTCTTCTTGCATAGCGATGATCCAAGAGGGATCTCCATTTGCTTCCTCAAACTTTTTGGGTTATATTTGAGAGAGAAAGCTCTGGAACATAGCTTCATTCTGCACTCTATTTCTGGTTTTGACACCTTGGTTTGCATCTCCAATAATTAGATTGCTTGGGTGATCTTTCATATGTCTACTGGCAGTTGGTAGCCTTCTTAGAGTCTCCATAGCTTCAGTTTCAGCCTGTTGAATTCTTCTACAGATTCTTTTACTTCTTCTGTGATTGATTCTCTTCACCATCATCCATATCTAGTGGAGTAGACTTGTTGACTTAAGTTTCATCAACAATGGTTAACTCATTTATCTTTAATTTTGATCATGCAACATTAGAAGAACTAGACCATCCCTTGTGTATCAGGCTAGTCTCATCGAATACAACATGAATTGATTCTTCTACAACTTGGGTCTTATTTTTAACACTTTATATGCCTTACTATGGTTGCTGTATCCAACAAAGAAACCCTCAAAGCTTTTCTCAGCAAACTTAGATAAATAGGATTTCCCATTATTTAGGATATAACACTTGCTCCCAAAGATTCTAAAGTAGGATAAGGTTGGTTTTCTACCTTTCTTCAGTTCATTGGGAGTCTTCTTGTGATCTTTGGTGATAGAGACTCTATTAAGTACATGCAAGCTATGTTCACTACTTTGGTCCAAAAGTATTCAGGAAATGAAGAGTCACTTAACATTATCCTACCAGCCTCAATCAGGGTTCTATATTTTCTCTCAGCCACTCCATTCTATTGTGGTGTCCAGGGAGAAGAGAATTCTTGTAAGATAACTTGACATTTATAGAATTCTGTCATAGCTCCAGATTGGAATTCTGTGTCATGGTCACTTCTAATTTTGACCATAGTACAATCCATCTCATTCTGGATTTGTTTGACAAAAGACACAAATGTGTCCCGAGTATTAGACTTTCTTCTAAGGAAAAATACCCATGAGAATCTAGAATGGTCATCAACTATCATAAGAGTGTAATACTTCCCTCCCAAACTGTGAATAGACATTGGATAAAATAGATCCATGTGCAATAAATATAGGCATCTAGTAGAGTGCTTGTGAGCAATGCTCTTAAAGGTAGCCCTTATATGCTTGCCCATTTGGCATGCATGACATGAGCCATCCTTACTGGGTCCATCTCTAACTATGTTTTCTGAGATTTACTTGTTGATTGTCTTGTAGTTCAAATGAGCTAGTCTCTTGTGCCATTATACACAAAGAGACTCCTTTTCATTTGCTACTAAACAAATGGGTGCAGAAGATTCTAAGCAAATGAAATTCAAGCAATAGACATTTCCACTCCTAGTGCCTGTTAAAACAATCTCAAGATCAATAGACTTTTTGATCAGGCACTTTTCCTTGTGGAAAACAATGACATAGCCTAAGTCACATAGTTGACTTATGCTTATGTGGTTGTGTTGCAACCCCTCTACATAAGCAACTTTTATTATTGAGAGTATGTCATTGGTAATCATACCATAGCCTTTTGTTACCCCTCTGTCTGATCCAACAAAGATTACTTTGGGTCCATCTTTCACCGGGGTATAGTCCTTTAGATGGCTTCTTGTTCCAGTCATGTATCTCGAATATCCACTGTCCAAGTACCATATTGGCATTTGATTGGCCTTTGGGCATCCCTATAAATGAGATTACCTTACCTTAGGAACTCAAATATGTTTGGGTCCATGATTCTTGTTAGTTCTAACAACAGGATGCTTCACAATAATCCTATTGGTAATTCTCATATTCTTTGCCCTAGGCACTATTAGATTGAACCAACAGTCTATGATAATGTGGCCAATTTTGCCACAACATCAGCATTCAAACCTATTGTACTTCCTCTTCTGAGTCACCTTCTGAGTAGAGTGAGAATTCTAATGATTAGAAGTGTATATTTCTGCATTCTCAACATTTCTTAGATGAATCTTATGGCTATGAGCATTATGGAAGATGGGTTGCACAGTCACATGTTTCATCTTAGGGATAGGACTTTGAGGCATAGCCTTTCCCTTCCCTTTGAGTGTTGGTTCTGCAGAGACAAACATAAATGATCCATGTTTTTTATCTGGATTTCCTCATGAGATGCCTTAAAGGCACTCTGTCCAATATCTTCTCTATTCCTTAAATTATGTGGCTTTGTTCCACTGGTAGAGCACTCATTGGACAGGAATCCACAAGAAAGGTCATGATCATAGGTGTTGGTAGGCAATATGACCTTTTGAAAAATAGTCTGATCCTTGATGGTCTTGCCCTTGTCTACCTCCTATGAATATCCTACACCACCTCTATATGGTGCAGAGAAACTATCAATAATTGACATCATAGTTTGTGGTTTGGAAATCCTAGGCATAAGTTTCCTCTTGATGAGGAGCATATCCTCAAGATCTTTGATGATTTTGTTCTTCTGACTTAGTGCATCAATTTGGACCTTTGAGATCCCCCTTAACTTGCTGAGTTCGTCATTCACTTGAGCTAGCTTCTAAGATTTCTCAAGGAGTTCAGACTTAGAAAGCTTGAGAGATTCAATATCCTCAGCGTGTGCCTTGAAAATATTTTTGCTTCTTTTTAGAGCATCCTGCAAGACACCGTATTGATCCACTAAGTCAGCTTCATCCTCATGATCAGACTCAGATGGATGATCTTTCAAAACCTGTCTCATAATAATATTCAACTTCTAATTCAGAATTAGTAGCAGATAGGAGAGCTTTGATTTGTACCTTAGCAGGTGAGATGGACTAATCTTGACTTTCTTCATTAGTCATGGCCATAAGCCCATATCAGTCCTCTTCTTCACTATTAGACATGGATAAGGGTGCCCTTATGCACACTATGGCAGGAGGATAATCATCATGCCCCTCATCCTCAGACAATGCAGCAAGCCCAATGCAGGCTTCTTCTTCAGATTCAGAAGAGCTACTACTGCTGTCACTCAGTGCCTTGGTCTTCTTGGCAATGAAGCCACTTTCATGCTTCTTTCCCTTATGAGATCTCCATTCTCAGATCCATTCCCTTCCTTTCTCTTGGATGGGCATACAGTTATTACATGACCTGGTTTCATACAATAATATCAAATAATGTGAGCAGGAGAATGCTTGGTTTAGAATCATAACTGTCTTGTTTTGGTTTGTGCCTGGACTTGACATTATTATGATCAGATCTTCTGGAGTTGGAAGAAGATCTAAACTTGTCCAATCTTCTTCTTGGTGGTAATTTCTTAAATTGCTTAGAGAATTGTGAGAGTTCTCCATCAGTAAATTCTGAACCTGAGGTGATGGACTCAGATTTTTCTTGCTCAGCAATCCTCTCCTGGTTGATTGGAGAGTCATCTCTACTCCTTATGGAGCTTTCATCTTTGAATGCAACAGACTTCTCTTTGGAGTATGATTTGGAGGTTTCCTCCTCAGCCTTTCTGATATTCAACTGCAGTTCATGGGACAACAACTTTCCAAAGAGAATCTAAGATTCTATTCTTGTCATATTTCCTATTCTTTGATGGCACGAATTTTGATATCCCATTCTTTATTGAGGAAGCTCAAGAATTTGTCATTCAGGTCATAATTAGAGAATTCTGATCCATAAGTCCTGAAACCATTCACAATCTTGAAGAACTTCTCATAATAGTCTGAGATAGAGTCCTTCTTATCCCGCCTGAAGGCTTCATAGTCCTGGTTGAGGAGAGATTTCATGTGTAAGACCCCATTTTTTTTCTTTCCAAACACCGGGTCTTAAGCCCAGAACCGCCGCTTTGCGGTGACACCTTCACTCGGGAAGGTCGCCACTACAAAACGCTGATCCTGCCGGCCAAATCGATCACAAAGAAAAGTACATTAAAGAAGACAAGTCCACAGAATCAACATGAATATAAATGTCCACATGATATAACCGAATAAATAATAACAAGGGTTACAATAATAAAGGGCTCATGCCCTGTACATCATATCCTCACTACAAGATCACTCGCAGAAGCTAAATACTAATCACTCACTGATCCTGAATCTTGTGCTCCTGTACTAGACTGGTCCGCCTCCATCTGCACCGGCCTCTGGTGTTGCTGCGTCTCCTCGATCTCCTAAAATGATATGGTCCACCGACCGTTAGTCAAAAAGACTAAGCCTTATGTTCCCCACCCCACCCCCAATGGCTCCTAGGCACCGTGCGGGAGGATGAAGCGGAGGACAGCAAGGGGTATAACAAAGAGCAGGTGACAGTGGTACATGAAATATTTCTACACTACACATGTGCATATTTATATAACTGAAGCAGTGAAGGGGCATAGTAAAAGCAGGTAAAGAATAAGTAAAGTGCAGTAAGTAGAGACAGTAGTAATACAAAAGTAACCATTGATTTATAGGAATGCCCATACAAACCTATAGACCAAGGTGTCGTTTAGCAAGGCCTATCGTATAAGAAGTCCCATAACCGACTTATACGATAGGGGTAGGGGTTGAAATGCAATGTTTATGCTATGAAAGGCAAGGTATGCTGTTATGCTATGTTCATACAAGTGCAACTCACTCACTACGACTCTATGCGCATAGACCTTTAATTCCCCCTTTTTGGAGCGAGCTAGTCTCCCAGGATACTCCCGTAGTGGCAAACAGAAGCGGTGGGTTGGGCCTCGCCCACCTCTAGGTTGGTATTCACACTACCCTATATTGACCTATCGTACGCCTCGACGCAAAACCGCGGAGCATCTGCGTACTCTTACTGGCTGGACCACCAGACTTTCAAGTCTAAGTGTAAATAGCACACTCGCCGAGTCAACACATTGACGTCGGTGTGAACGACCGTCCAATACCGAAGACCCACCACCTTCAATGCATATGCAACATGTTCTACTACCTACCTCCGAGCCATAAGCTCCCCGGGCTAACCTGCCCGCCATCAATAACCTTCCGAGCCATCGGCTCGCCGAACCAACCCGTCCGTACCTACAAACACTACTGAGTCACAAGCGCACCTGACTTAGCAATCCGCTCTTACAACCACCGAGCCTAATGCTCGTAGCACCAAACCAGCTAAACTCCCGGAACCACGGGGTGTGGGTGAGTATGTTACTAAATTATTCTTGTATAACATTTTACTCTTACAGTTTATGGTTAATCTTGGACTTCCCGAGGGTTACCCTGTAAGGGGCTCGCTACGGTACTAGGAAGCGAAATGGGATGACACCCCAAAGTTCCCTTTCTCAAGATACTTAGTGTTGTTGGTATCTACCCATAAGAACACCCTCCTTGTTATTACAATTGAATTAACCCTAGGTGACTTATGACTTTCCAAGACGATCCTTCGTCAATCCCGAGCACCACTTTACCCTCAACGCACCAAGCACACTTTACCATCTATTATCCTTCTTGTTGACCATCATATCTTCTCAACTAAACTAGGTAAACCTCATACCTCCCATCCCTCCTAAGGATCCACTTGATTCTCAAATTTCACAGTTTTACTATACGCAGACCAAACTAATTGTATGAAGCTCACAACTATAGGTACTCCAATTATTCATCCAACTGACCCAAGCTATTTACCGGAGGTCTATCATGATGTTATAAGATTAATTCTAGAGAATCGTATTTTTCCTAACATTATTAATATTTAAAGCAATTTTCCAAAAATACAACCTCCTAAGGTTTGAACTACAAGTGCATTTTTCTGACTTCTAATGCCTACCAAATTTTTTACATAAATCAAGGGTACCTAGTAATCTATAAATATGAATTTTCATGATTTTCCAGCAAGGTTTACAATTATTAAAAATTCCAAAACCCATTAATTTTCAATTATTTCCAAAGGAGGTACCCTCATATGAACTCCAAACCTTATGCAAATTTTTACAGAGGTGATTCATACTAAAATATGCAGCCCTACAAAATTTGACCATATTCCATAGAGGTTACATTTGTAATTTCCACAAAGGGCATATTTGCAATTAATTCCAATTTGAACTAGAAGTACCAAAAATATAAATCCGAAAATTATGAAAAAAGTACTGTGGGTTCATGATGGTATAAAATGACATCCAGCCAAGTTTCATGAAATTACAGAAAACTAACACCCTAAAATTAATCACCCCAAAAATTGCCAACAATACAAATAATTATAATTTGGACCTCCAAAGGTCTTCCAATGGTTCTAATAGAATCTCCAAGGATTAGTAACATCAAAACTAAGTTGGTGACAGAAGTTGGTTAATCCCTAGGTATTAATATTTCCTAAATCCCAAAAACCTAAATATTTACAAATCTACCCAAGGATTTATTCCCTAGGGTTGGCAACTCCAAACCCCACCAATTTCTCATAGGAGGACTCTCTGGTTACCATGACCATCTCCCCAAAATTTTAGGTCAAACCATAAAGGTTTGGCCCCTCTTCCTTCATTGACCTCTAAATGCAACCCTAAGGGTTTACCCTAGGATTATGGTCCATACTTCCCCAAATCCACCCAAACTTCTTGTGTAACACCCTGCCAGTGCGAAGAGTATAACAGCAGGTCCGGCCGGGACCCCACGCCATACAAACCACACTAGCTAGGAGTTAAAAGGTGATAACCAGAAAAGTAACAACTAAACGAGAGTACAAAACGTAAGCGGAAGCATTAATTAAACCATTCAAAATAGAACTGTCCACCATCATAGGAATGTATCCAGAATAAGAGTTACGGCCTTAAGGCCTTACATTCATCCAATGCACAGAACTCCAAAAGCATACATCGGCTCACAGGTCGGCCATACATGAATAACCGGAAAAGGGCTGGCCTTCGAGGGCCAACATTGCAAAGGGCCATCGCCCGCTATTTCCCGCTAGGCTGACCTGCACCTGCATAAGAACATTCCACCAAGCGGTGACAAACAAAGTAACGGTCAGCACAGCTGACCAAATTATAATGACCCCACCCCTTTTCAGGGGTGGCGGAGCTTCTACCCTGCAAGCAAGCCATACTAGCACAAGTACTAAATATAAAGAAAGTGCAACTACACGAGGTGAGGTTTCAAGCACAATCAATCTTCTAGGTTGAGCATCAAAAGAAGGGAACCTAGGTATGCACATGATGTTGGTTGGGTTCACCCGAAGGTTCCCCACAACCGCCTAAGCAGTCGCATGAGGCTAACATAACATCCATTTCACAAAACACTCCACCGTAAGGGCCACAACCTTGGGTGGAAACAAGAGCTTTTGGTCGGTCTAGGTATGACACCTTCCACGACCTCTCCCATGATCACACGGCTTTCCTGAGGAAGGGACCTCTTACCGATCTGCATGGAAACGGGTTCGGTTTAGCTTTGCCCGTGCTCTAATCGTCGCGATCTATCGCACGACGCGGGTCCGTCTTCGCCTCGGCCCGTAAGGGTTTAGCACTTTCAAGTGCTACACTAAACATACGCTACGCACCTGACCCCTTCGCAAGGATCTAGGTTTCACGAATACTCAACAAGGGAGGTGCAATTCACTCCGCATCAATTTCGTGGTGAAGGTTTGCCTTCATCCAAAACTCAAAGCATGGGGCTTTCGTTAGGATCTTCACAAGACGCCTACACTTAGTTCCCGCAATACTATAGGTGAGTTCACGGAGTCATTCTCCGGCATGCATTCTAGGCCTAACCTAAATGCAACGTCGCAAATCAAGCATCACCGATTCGGGCTCACGGCCACGAATAGGCTTCACACAAAATGCCTAAATCCGCACGACTACCGGATTTTCTACTTGCAATAATGCCGGGGACGGACACAATCTACCCGGAGTTCCGAAGAACTTGAGGAAATCCTGCACTTCACCCATTTGGTGAAAGAGATACCTCATGCAAATATAGGAAGAGGAATGAAAGGACAAATACAAGTCCAAAGTTTGGGAGGAAGAATCGTTACCCTAGACGCGTTCTTTTTCGCCATAGATCCGAGATTCTACACGGAGAGAAACGATCGCACCGGGCTGCACTCTCCAAATCTGGAAACGGCTCGCGAAACGGAGCTCCGGAGCTCCGTCAATGGCGGGATCTACCTTCTTCTTCCTTAGCTCCTCCTTCTTTCTCTAGGGTTTGGAGAGAGAATGGCTTAGAGAATATGAGGGTTTAACCCCCTCTCATCAGCCCTAAAGGTCTCCCGCAACTAAACCTAGCCGTTGGATCAATTTCCAAAAGATTTGGACGGTCCGATCTTCTTCTCCGCTCAAAATCGCGGAACAGAATAAACAGGGCGCACGATCGCTGGCGCACGATCACTGGTCGTGCGCGAAGAGGGAAATGGTCGTGCGCACTGTCCGAGACAGAACTCGATTCTCTTCTGAATTAATGCACGATCGCTGGAGCACGATTATTGGTCGTGCGCGAAGAGGGAAATGGTCGTGCGCACTGTCCGAGATAGAACTCGATTCTCTTCTGAATTACCGCACGATCGCTGGCGCACGATCGACGGTCGTGCGCGATGAGGCCACTAATCGTGCGCTAAGAGCAGAAAGGGAAGATTTAGCCTGCTTCAAGTGCAGCACTACCACTCCGCCTACTTCGCTGAACCACGATTTTTGGGGTGTTACAACTCCACCCCCCTTAAGAGAATTTTGTCCCGAAATTTATAAAACAGAAATAGCAAGAAATTCAGCTATAAATTACCTGAGAGAAATAGCTCGGGGTACTCCGCAAGCATCGCTTGCTCTCTCTCCCAAGAGAGCTCCTCTCGGCCACAATTATCCCACCGGACTTTTACCATCCGAATGGACTTGTTCCGCAGCTGCTTTACTTTGGCATCTTCGATGCGTAAGGGCTTGACCTTCGTCGACAACCCACTATCAACCGGGACTTTGCCGACCGCAACGATATGAGTAGGCTCTTGCACTGCCTTCCTCAACGCTGAAATGTGAAACACGTCGTGCAGACCGCTCAGCTCTGCAGATAGTGCAAGCCGATAAGCCGCATCACCAACACGCTCCACGATCTCAAACGGTCCTAAGTACCTTGGACTGAGCTTTTTCAAGCGTTGGATCCTTGATACCCCTTTGCACGGTTTGATCTTCAAGTAAACCCGGTCACCGACGGCAAACTCTAGGTTCCTATGCTTGGCATTGAAATACTTTGCTTGCCTATCCTGGGCAACCAATAGCCTTTCACGTATAGTCCGGATCGTCGAAGTTGCTTCTTCAACATCCTTACGCTTCAATAGCTTAGTATCGCCCGTTTCCGCCCAAGACAACGGCGCACGACACTTCTTACCATAGAGGGCTTCGAAGGGAGCCATCTTTATACTGGCTTGATAGCTATTATTGTAGGCGAACTCGATCATGTAGAGATGATCTTCCCACCTCTTTCCAAAATCTAGAGGGCACATTCGGAGCATATCCTCCATAGTCCTGTTGGTTCTTTCGGTCTGTCCATCCGTTTGCGGGTGGAAGGCCGTGCTGAACTTCAATTTCGTGCCCAACAGTTCATGGATAAGCCTCCAATCTTTCGATGTGAAACGCCCGTCACGATCGCTGACGATACTACGGGGGACACCGTGCAGTCTCACAATACTATCAACATAGAGCTTTGCTAGCTTCTCAACAGAATCATCCTTCCTGTTCGGAATGAAGTGTGATACCTTCGTCAAACGGTCCACGATCACCCAGATGGCGTCGTTTCCATGCTGCGATCTCGGCAATCCGTGCACGAAATCCATCGAAATATCATCAAACTTCCATTCCGGAATCGGCAAGGACTTCAGAAACCCACCGGGATGTTGACATTCCGCTTTCACCAACGCGCAAGTATGACACTTGGCCACGTAAAGGGCAATGTCTTTCTTCATACCCGGCCACCAGAACAATTTCTTCAAATCCATATACATTTTAGCGCTCCCCGGGTGGATCGAGTACTTGGTATGATGAGCCTCGTACATCAACTCCGCCCGTAGAGTGCCAACGTTTGGGATGCACAACCTTTCCTGTTTCCACATAAGGTCATCTTCAAAGGAGAAATCAGCGTTTAACCCCTCAACGGTTTCCGCTTTATAGCGTTTCATGCTCTCGTCCAGCTCCAATGCTTGTCGAACTCGGTCGGCAAGGTCGTATTGAACCTCCGTCCAGTTCAAGCATGCTAAAGTAGACGTTCTCCTATCAATGCAAAAGATCTCCATTTCTTCCAGCTCACGGATTAGACGCTCATCGTGCATCAAAATCCAATTTGCTTGAGCTGGAGCCCGACGACTCAGCGCGTCCGCTACTACATTTCCCTTACCGGGAGTATAATTGATGTCGAAGGTGTAGTCCCCAAGGAACTCCATCCACCTCCTTTGACGCATATTCAACTCCCTTTGATCCAGCAAGTACTTGAGGCTCTTGTGGTCGGTAAAGATATCGATCTTCACCCCATATAAATAATGCCTCCAAAGCTTAAGAGCAAATACCACGGCCGCTAGCTCCAAATCATGGACCGGGTAATTCCTCTCATGAACCTTCAGTTGCCGGGAGCCGTAGGCAATTACCTTCCCGAACTGCACTAGGACACAACCCAAACCACTTCCTGAGGCGTCGCTATAAATTTCGTAGCCTTCCGTACCTTGTGGCGAGCATAGAATGGGCGCCGTGGTCAGACGGCTCTTCAGTTCTTCAAAAGCTCGTGCGCACTCGGGCGACCAAACGAACTTATGATCCTTCCTAGTCAGTTTTGTGAGAGGAAGTGCGATCCTCGAGAAGTTTTCGACAAAGCGCCTATAATAGCCGGCAAGTCCTAAGAAACTTCGGACTTCCGCTACGTTTTTCAACAAAGGCCACGCTCGGATCGCTTCTATCTTCGACGGATCTACCGCAATTCCATCTCCACTAACGACGTGACCAAGGAATGCTACTGACGGTAGCCAAAACTCGCACTTGGAGAACTTGGCATAGAGCTGACTCCTCCTCAAGGTGCTCAGAACGGCGTGCAGATGCCCTACATGCTCCTCTTCCGATTGAGAGTATACCAAAATGTCGTCGATAAAGACGATCACAAATTGATCCAAATACTCACGGAACGTCCTGTTCATTAAGTCCATGAATACCGACGGTGCATTGGACAGACCGAACGGCATCACCGTGAACTCATAGTGCCCAAAGCGGGTACTGAACGCTGTTTTTGGAATGTCACATTCCCTTATCCGCAGTTGGTAATAGCCGGACCTTAGGTCCAGCTTGGAGTAAACCGTCGACCCCACCAGTTGGTCGAATAGATCATCGATTCTTGGAATCGGATATCGGTTCTTCTCGGTCAACTTGTTTAGCTCTCGATAATCGATACATAGACGCAAGCTCCCGTCCTTCTTTTTCACAAAGAGGACCGGTGCACTCCAAGGCGATGAACTTGGACGTACGTAGCCTTGCTCTAGCAGCTCTTGCAATTGAACCTTCAGCTCTGCCAATTCCTTTGGCGCTATCCGGTACGGTGAGCGGGCCACAGGTTTGGCACCTGGCACCAACTCGATACAGAAATCGATCTTCCGCTGAGGCGGAGCCCCAGGGAGTTCGTTAGGAAACACGTCGGCGTACTCCGCTACGACTGGGACATCACATAACCTGGGCATTGGCTCTGAAGTCTCCAACAAGGTGAAGAACAACTCGGCGCCTTTTCTCACCGCCTTAACCACCTGGAGAGCAGACATCAGCGTCTTGCTCGCTCCTCGCATACCGGCGAACATGGTTTCTCCTTCGGTGTCCCTTCCCAGAGTGATCTCCTTTGTATTGCAATCTATGCATGCCCGCTGCTCCGAGAGCCAGTCCATGCCGAAGATCACATCAAATTCAGCTAACGGTAATAACGACGCTTCCAAGTCGAAATCCTGACTTCCGATCCGCACCTTTACACGGCTCTTCCTATCCGCACTCATTCGAGATCCATTGGGTAGCACTACTTCCAATCTATCCTCTACGAAGGTAGACGGCACTCCGATTCGCACAACGAAGTCCTCAGACAGAAAAGAGTGCGATGCACCCGTATCAAATAGAGCTCTCGCCGGATAGTTGAAAATTAGGACGAAACCTAATTGCACACAAATAAAGCATATAGTCGTACCACAGTATGAATTATATATATAGCTGTAAAAGCTAACTTCTAATTCGTACCTGTGACGACATCAGTTTGTCGTATAGCTTCTTGTTGGCCAAGCGAATAGACTCTCGGCTGAGTCGGAATGTGCTGGGAAGCCGAAGACTCCGCAGCTTTACCCTTTTTCGCAGTACGAGCATAATCCACCGCTCGATTACCAGCCTTCGGGGGACCACTTCGACACACCGCATCTTTGTGTCCCACCTTCCCGCAGGTGAAGCACGTAATAGGAGTCCGCGCGGTCGTGGCTCCCGAAACATTTGAAGGAGCTGGTTCCGCCTGTTTGAACTTCCTTTTGTTCCTTCTGAAATCCGACTTGGACTGAGAGGCCGGCGCATGAAACTCAGGTTTCTTTACAACACCCCTTGCTTGTACCCTCTTCATGTCCAACTCCAAAGATCTGGCAGTTTGCACCATCACTTGGAAGCCGAACGTCATAGGGCCTGCAAGGAGCAGCCTCAACTCGTCCCGAAGCCCTTCATAGAACTTATTTGTCTTTGTCTCCTCATCCTCCACCAAGGACCCCGCATAGTGACTCAGTCTGGTAAACTCATGCAATTAATCGTCAACGGAGCGATCACCTTGTGTCAACCTCAAGAACTGGTTTTGTAACGCAATGCGCTGGGCAGAGGGGATAAACCTTTGGAGGAACGACTTTGAAAACTCAGCCATTGTGATTTCAGTAATATCTCTACCGCAGAACTTATGCAGCTCCTGCTCTTCCCACCACAGCACAGCCTCTCCATCAAGAAGGAAGGTGGCTAAGGTGACCATCATGGCTTCGTCCGTCGCTGTCGCCCTTAGAGTTCTTCTAACTCTTGACAACCAGTCTTCTGCCTCCGTTGGGGACTCAGATCCCGAGAAGGTAGGATGATTAAATCTCAGGAAATGCTTTAATTGCTGGTCATGCGCTCGCCCCGCAACTACTTGCGCAACTTGAGGTTCCACCCTCGGCGCTACCACAGGTTCTACTGCAGCTACAGGCACAGGGGCCTCCACCCTTGGTTCCGCCGCAGGTTCCACTGCAGCAACAGCCTCAGGGGCCACATCCGGAGTAGGAGTAGCAGGCTGGACCAGCCTTTGGGGTTGAGCGTTGATCATCGTGAAGACCGCTTCTGCGACTAATTTGATCATTTCAGCAGAAGGAGTGGTCGCTGGCACTTCAGCCGACCCACTACTTTCAGCGGTGTTACGGGGTCGAGACTGCCCCGCAGCACTTCTAGTCACCTATAATCATGCAAAGCACAATTTAGTGACCCAAAACATATCAAACATCAATCATGGAACGCTCAGGTTCCGCAAACAAGTATGTTTTCTTTTCATTCCTAAGTGGACATTCTTATTAGTTTTTGTCGTTTTAGGTGAATGCACAACCCGTGCGCACCACCCCTTAAAAGGAATTCGTCCCGAATTCGCTAAACTACGGATCGACGCCTTAAGTCCGATACCAAATTGTAACACTCTGCCAGTGTGAAGAGTATAACAGCAGGTCCGGCCGGGACCCCACGCCATACAAACCACACTAGCTAGGAGTTAAAAGGTGATAACCAGAAAAGTAACAACTAAACGAGAGTACAAAACGTAAGCGGAAGCATTAATTAAACCATTCAAAATAGAACTGTCCACCATCATAGGAATGTATCCAGAATAAGAGTTACGGCCTTAAGGCCTTACATTCATCCAATGCACAAAACTCCAAAAGCATACATCGGCTCGCAGGCCGGCCATACATGAATAACCGGAAAAGGGTTGGCCTTCGAGGGCCAACATTGCAAAGGGCCATCGCCCGCTATTTCCCGCTAGGCTCACCTGCACCTGCATAAGAACATTCCACCAAGCGGTGACAAACAAAGTAACGGTCAGCACAGCTGGCCAAATTATATCGACCCCACCCCTTTTCCGGGGTGGCGGAGCTTCTACCCTGCAAGCAAGCCATACTAGCACAAGTACTAAATATAAAGAAAGTGCAACTACACGAGGTGAGGTTTCAAGCACAATCAATCTTCTAGGTTGAGCATCAAAAGAAGGGAACCTAGGTATGCACATGATGTTGGTTGGGTTCACCCGAAGGTTCCCCACAACCGCCTAAGCAGTCGCATGAGGCTAACATAACATCCATTTCACAAAACACTCCACCGTAAGGGCCACAACCTTGGGTGGAAACAAGAGCTTTTGGTCGGTCTAGGTATGACACCTTCCATGACCTCTCCCATGATCACACGGCTTTCCTGAGGAAGGGACCTCTTACCGATCTGCATGGAAATGGGTTCGGTTTAGCTTTGCCCGTGCTCTAATCGTCGCGATCTATCGCACGACGCGGGTCCGGCTTCGCCTCGGCCCGTAAGGGTTTAGCACTTTCAAGTGCTACACTAAACATACGCTACGCACCTGACCCCTTCGCAAGGATCTAGGTTTCACGAATACTCAACAAGGGAGGTGCAATACACTCCGCATCAATTTCGTGGTGAAGGTTTGCCTTCATCCAAAACTCAAAGCATGGGGCTTTCGTTAGGATCTTCACAAGACGCCTACACTTAGTTCCCGCAATACTATAGGTGAGTTCACGGAGTCATTCTCCGGCATGCATTCTAGGCCTAACCTAAATGCAACGTCGCAAATCAAGCATCACCGATTCGGGCTCACGGCCACGAATAGGCTTCACACAAAATGCCTAAATCCGCACGACTACCGGATTTTCTACTTGCAATAATGCCGGGGACGGACACAATCTACCCAGAGTTCCGAAGAACTTGAGGAAATCCTGCACTTCACCCATTTGGTGAAAGAGATACCTCATGCAAACATAGGAAGAGGAATGAAAGGACAAATACAAGTCCAAAGTTCGGGAGGACGAATCGTTACCCTAGACGCGTTCTTTTTCGCCATAGATCCGAGATTCTACACGGAGAGAAACGACCGCACCGGGCTGCACTCTCCAAATCTGGAAACGGCTCGCGAAACGGAGCTCCGGAGCTCCGTCAATGGCGGGATCTACCTTCTTCTTCCTTAGCTCCTCCTTCTTTCTCTAGGGTTTGGAGAGAGAATGGCTTAGAGAATATGAGGGTTTAACCCCCTCTCATCAGCCCTAAAGGTCTCCCGCAACTAAACCTAGCCGTTGGATTAATTTCCAAAAGATTTGGACGGTCCGATCTTCTTCTCCGCTCAAAATCGCGGAACAGAATAAACAGGGCGCACGATCGCTGGCGCACGATCACTGGTCGTGCGCGAAGAGGGAAATGGTCGTGCGCACTGTCCGAGACAGAACTCGATTCTCTTCTGAATTAATGCACGATCGCTGGCGCATGATTACTGGTCGTGCGCGAAGAGGGAAATGGTCGTGCGCACTGTCCGAGACAGAACTCGATTCTCTTCTGAATTAACGCACGATCGCTGGCGCACGATCGACGGTCGTGCGCGATGAGGCCACTGATCGTGCGCTAAGAGCAGAAAGGGAAGATTTAGCCTGCTTCAAGTGCAGCACTACCAGTCCGCCTACTTCGCTGAACCACGATTTTTGGGGTGTTACATCTTTTGAGGGTGTTATATCACTCATAGAACTCAGAGGAGTCTATTACACTCCTCTCCAAGGACAACACCCCTATGCCCTTCATAACCCCAAATTCCACTCCGTAGGGATCAACCCTATGGCCTTGGGCAAATCAATTCCAATGCTCACCAATTTCCTCATGGGGTCTCAAAATGATCCCACTGACCTCCCCAAGAAGACCCAAGTCTCTATGGGCCCACTTGGCAATTGGATTTCTACTTGGCTAAATGCACACCAAGGGGCTCCAACTCCATGTCCTAGGGCAATCCAAATCCCCATGACCCCAAAACTCACATGGTGGTGCTTTGGGTGGTGTTAGGGCAGTGGCCAAAACTCCACTCCAATTGGAGGTGGTTTGGCCCCTCAATTTCAACTTAGCCCCTTTAGCCTAATTCCTTCCTTAAAGACCAAAACTTGAGCCAATTAATTACCTGATCAAATCAACCTCAAATGGGTTGAAATTTTAACCAGGGGCTTATCATGACCCTAAGAACACCCCACCAAAATTTGGTGGAGTTTGGAGGTCATTTGACCCTCCAAATAATTTATACAAAGATTATTAAATTTTTACAAAAACGTTGGGAAAATATTTTCCAAAAATTTCCATTTTTGGATATGTTGTAGTCCTAGGCATGACTCACTCCTAGTCCAAATTTTAGGCCATTTGGACTAGTTGTTCGGTGTGGGCATCCATTCAAAGTTTAGTCAAACTTTACACCAAAATGGGTGCTGAGGCCAAACCTGACCTCCTAATTGGGTGAAACTAATTTTGTATGATCCTGGGGGTCAAGGCCTACAATTTTTATGTTGGGCACATTTTCTGTAGAGGGCATCTAGTATTTTTAATAATTAAAATACTACTGCAGTTATAATAAATCAATTAAACTAATTAATAAATAACAACTAATTCCTTAAATAACCGGCCAGCGCGAATCTTGGCGCGGATCGGGCGGCTCGTGGTCATCGTCCCCGATGAGCCAACGGTCGGGATTTGCCGCGCCTGTGCTGTTTTGATCGTTGATTTCCCGCCCACCTGAGCGGCGCCCCGGCCAACCAACGCCACCACCACCTCCGTCGAGGTGGTGGCCGGCAATGAGCGGTGTTTGATCGGCCGGAGGTGGCCGAAATCGGGTTCTGGAAGAGGAAGCCAAACCCGATCTACGGGTGGCTTGGCTGGTTCGATTCACGGCCAATTGGCCACGAATCGAGTCGCCGGCGATTGAGATCTACACCACAGAGGTTAGGGAGGAGAACCAGACCTGCTTGGGGGGTTTGGGTGCTCCGACCATCGACCACCATTGCTCCTCCTTGGAGATTTCGGCACCATCAAAATCCTTGCACTGACAGCTCGTTCCTCTCGGGGAAGGGGGGTTTCAACTCCTCTCTCCATTATGAAGCTAATGGGAGGGCCAATTAAGGATGGTGGAGGCTCTAACTCCAAAAGCCATTAATGGGCTTTTGGTATTCCTATGGCCGGCCACCCAAACAGCCCCCCTACCCTTCTATTCCTCCAGAAAACTCCTGGAATTCCCTCCACATTCATCAGGGGAGATGAAAGGAGTCATCAATGGGAATTCCAAGCGGTGTATCACCTTAATGGCCATGAATGTTTTCTTTCTCTCCCCTCAAAATTGGGGAAAACCCCCATTTTCTCTCTCCTAATCACCATGGCCGATTTTCCACTCTCTCCTAGGTTAATTACCAGTTAATTATGCTGGTCAATTGATCAATTTGGGCCTAGCCCAAAGGGATTGGGCTAGGTCCAAGTGATTTGCCCTAATTTGGGTAAGTTTGACTTTTGGTCAAATTGACCAATTGGGTGACCCTAGGATGGGGCTTTTGGGTCCATCGGACTCCAAATTAGATTTAGAAACTAATGGTGGGGTCAATTTCGTCACATGAGCCTTAGTTGACCCAATATGAGTTGATTTGACCAAAATAGGCAAAGTTGACTTTGGTCAAATTGAGCCCTAAGGTTGACCCAGTCATGGGGCTTTTTGTTCCACTTGGTCCCCTATGATATTATAATACTATGGGTAGGGTCAATTTAATATGGTGGTGGTCATTTAGGGCACTTAGTGAAGAATTGCCATTTTGACCTAAAAGGCATATAGGTCAATTTGCACCACTGGGGGTCCCATGATGGGGCTTTTAGGTCTACTAGGTCTCTTATGATATTTTAGACCTAGATGTGTTGTCAACTTGGCATGGTGGAGGTCAATTGACTCTAATTAGGCTACTTTGACCAATTTGGGGTTAGGGTTGACTTTGGTCAATTTGGCCTCTTTGGTTGACCCCAATGGGCCCTTGGTGCTCTAAGGGGACCCCTAAAGGGTTAGGGATACTATGGTGGGGTCAAATGGGTCAAGATAAGGCCCCTAGGTCAAACCCTAGGTAGGGTAGCTACAATTTACTATTTGCAGACCAAGGCACTTTCAACCCTAATTTTGCCTAAGTTAAAGGGATTTCTACACTACCAAGGCCTTGTCATGACAGATTCACCTGGGGGGTCTAGCTTTCTGGGGGATGTTACAAATCCCAATAAACAAAAAAATAATTATTTCGTCCTCGAAATTCAGGTTAGGCTTGCGGGTTTTTCACCGAGAGTGACTGAACGTAACATCCCCTAAGAATTGAAGTTATTCCTGGCTCGAAGAGCACTGACTATCACTGCCACACCAGTTCTAGTGGCTCCAAGTTGTTCTCCTCTTGACCCCAATTTTACCACATGTCTTAACCTTGGAATCTTCTTGCGCCGCAAGACTCGCACCGTCGTATCATCTATCTTGACCGGGGTGACCTTGCTACCTTGGTCAATTTATCCTCAAACTTCCACTCTAACCTGGGCAGAATCTTATGCCTCTAAAGTTTTCTTCTCACAATCAAATTCTTAATCTTTCAGGTACGTCCGAGTAATCAGTCGTCTCTACTCTACAACTTTTCCAGTTCTTACTATTGATGGAACTAATCAAATCATCTAGCGTCCTAATCATCCTTAAATATTAATGAGGGTGCACTTGTGAACTTTTATGAGTATATGCTAACCAATCATAACAGTAAGATGACTCCCGATCATTTCTACATGGAGTTTGATTCATAAGGGTAAAATTTTGGTACCCTAAGGTTTTTCACAAGTCCATTTCATCAAGGAAATATCATCTCGTTTATTTCACCAAATTTCTTTCACTTCAACTTGTGCTAGTCTTGATCACTTTCAAATGGTCCAAAGCAAGATAGACTTAGATCATTCTTACCATAGTGAAATCAAACACTATATTCTAAATCCAACAAGTTGTCGACTAAGATCTCTGGTTATTCACCATCATAGCTCCCAAGGTATAAGAGCTATTATTGTAGTTAAAATCTTCTACCATGATAAGGCGTGATTTATAACGATTCATGAGTTAATCACTTCTGAATGCCCCAAACTACCAGAACTTTCAAATATAACTACAACTTGTATGGCCTAGTTTCCGTCCTCAACCTCTAGACTAGGACATCGACATCCCTAAGTGATTAATCCTGGCGACTTTACAATTCCAATGATTCAACTAAGGTCAAGTTGTTGTTTGATCAACGATGTTTATCCATTGCCCTAGTAATACTATGGATCATTATTCCGAACATACTGTTACACCATCTCATCTTCTTCCAAGTAACATTGAGTAAGATCGACTTCAAAATCATAGTGTTCATGACACAAAAATTTCTAACTTAAGTCTAAGCGAAATCCAAGTCCGTCGTTAATTTGCCCAATAAACAAAAGGTACGCCCCAATAATCAAAAGATAAGTCACTATCTATTTTGGGCTGAGTATCTTCTATATCACCAAGTTATATTCGTCCCAAGTATGCAAACAATTCTTAGGGCACAAGTCCTTAGACTTAGGGTTCTATCTTGAGGCTCATTGGTATACTCCACACCTTAGACTCTTCTAGGTATCCTCTACTACAACCTCATCAGGGTCAACATGTCACCCAATCCCAAACGGGTCCCCTCTGAACTTCAATTCTTACCCGACCCTCGGTGTTTGTCGCGGTGGTTGTCTTAATGTAATCATGTCACCGATGCGAGGGTTGAGTCTATGAGTGTCATACCATTCTGCTTCTGAGTCAATCTCTCTTTCTCTAGTCTTTTTTGGGTATCCTCGTACCTTCACCAAAAGTTATACTTACGGTCTATTTCAGACTAGGTCATGGTATATATTGTCAAGGTAAGCCACGTTTCCTTGTGGGGTTGAGTCTAACTCGTTGACTAAAGGACTCTCTAATGAGATCTTTGCAGCCGGAGGTATTCCCTGCAGGGGGCAGGATTCATCGCAGGCTACAAAAGAAAACTTGTCAAAAAGATTCAGTTAAAAGTGGACTTTTTTTCATGTGATTTCCCCATATGGGCACACCACTGCTTCCACTGCTTAGTTTGTCCTCAAACTAAACTCGCGCGGGGTGGCCCAGGGTTTGTGGACTTCTTTTCTTCGGATCGAGGTTTCCTTTGATACCACTTGTAAGACCCCTTTTTTTTATTTCCAAACACCGGGTCTTAGGCCCAAAACTGCCGCTTTGCGGTGACACCTTCACTCGGGAAGGTCGCGAGTACAAAACGCCGATCCTGCCGGCCAAATCGATCACGAAGAAAAGTACATTAAAGAAGACAAGTCCACAGAATCAACATGAATATAAATGTCCACATGATATAACCGAATAAAAGATAACAAGGGTTACAATAATAAAGGGCTCATGCCCTGTACATCATATCCTCACTACAAGATCACTCGCGGAAGCTAACTACTAATCACTCACTGATCCTGAATCCTGTGCTCCTGTACTAGACTGGTCCGCCTCCGTCTGCACCGGCCTCTGGTGTTGCTGCGTCTCCTCGATCTCCTAAAATGATATGGTCCACCGACCGTTAGTCAAAAAGACTAAGCTTTATGTTCCCCACCCCACCCCCAATGGCTCCTAGGCACCCTGCGGGAGGATGAAGCAGAGGACAGCAAGGGGTATAACAAAGAGCAGGTGACAGTGGTACAAGAAATATTTCTACACTACACATGTGCATATTTATATAACTGAAGCAGTAAAGGGGCATAGTAAAAGTAGGTAAAGAATAAGTAAAGTGCAGTAAGTAGAGACAGTAGTAATAGAAAAGTAACCATTGATTTATAGGAATGCCCAAACAAACCTATAGACCAAGGGGTCATTTAGCAAGGCCTATCGTATAAGAAGTCCCATAACCGACTTATACGATAGGGGTAGGGGTTGAAATGCAATGTTTATGCTATGACATGCAAGGTATGCTGTTATGCTATGTTCGTACAAGTGCAACTCACTCACTACGACTCTATGCGCATAGACCTTTAATTCCCACTTTTTGGAGCGAGCTAGACTCACAGGATACTCCCGTAGTGGCAAACGGAAGTGGTGGGTTGGGCCTCTCCCACCTCTAGGTTGGTATTCACACTACCCTACCTAGACCTATCGTACGCCTCGACGCAAAACCGCGGAGCATCTGCGTACTCTTACTGGCTGGACCACCAGACTTTCAAGGTTAAGTGTAAATACCACACTCGCCGAGTCAACGCATTGACGTCGGTGTGAACGACCATCCAATACCGAAGACCCACCACCTTCAATGCACATGCAACATGTTCTACTACCTACCTCCGAGCCATAAGCTCCCCGGGCTAACCTGTCCGCCATCAATAACCTTCCGAGCCATCGGCTCGCCGAACCAACCCGGCCGTACCTACAAACACTACTGAGTCACAAGCTCACCTGACTTAGCAATCCGCTCTTACAACCACCGAGCCTACTGCTCGTAGCACTAAACCAGCTAAACTCCTGGAACCACAGGGTGTGGGTGAGTATGTTACTAAATTATTCTTGTATAACATTTTACTCTTACAGTTTATGGTTAATCTTGGACTTCCCGAGGGTTACCCTGTAAGGGGCTCGCTACGGTACTAGGAACCGAAATGGGATGACACCCCAAAGTTCCCTTTCTCAAGACACTTAGTGTTGTTGGTATCTACCCATAAGAACACCCTCCTTGTTATTACAATTGAATTAACCCTAGGTGACTTATAACTTTTCAAGACGATCCTTCGTCAATCCCGAGCACCACTTTACCCTCAACCCACCAAACACACTTTACCATCTATAATCCTTCTTGTTGACCATCATACCTTCTCAACTAAACTAGGTAAACCTCATACCTCCCATCCCTCCTAAGGATCCACTTGATTCCAAATTTCACAGTTTTACTATACGCAGACCAAACTAATTGTATGAAGCTCACAACTATAGGTACTCCAATTATTCATCCAACTGACCCAAACTATTTACTGGAGGTCTATCATGATGTTATAAGATTAATTCCAGAGAATCGTATTTTTCCCAACATTATTAATATTTAAAGCAATTTTCCAAAAATACAACCACCTAAGGTTTGAACTACAAGTGTACTTTTCTGACTTCCAATGCCTACTAAAATTTTTACATAAATCAAGGGTACCTAGTAATCTGTAAATATGAATTTTCATGATTTTCCAGCAATGTTTACAATTATTAAAAATTCCAAAACCCATTAATTTTCAATTATTTCCAAAAGAGGTACCCTCATATGAACTCCAAACCTTATGCAAATTTTTTACAGAGGTGATTCATACTAAAATATTCAGCCCTACAAAATTTGACCATATTCCATAGAGGTTACATTTGTAATTTCCACAAAGGTCATATTTGCAATTAATTCCAATTTGAACTAGAATTACGAAAAATATCAATCCAAAAATTATAAGAAAATTACCATGGGTTCATGATGGTATAAAATGACATGCAGCAAAGTTTCATGAAATTACAGAAAACTAACACCCTAAAATTAATCACCCCAAAATTTGCCAACAATACGAATAATTATAATTTGGACCTCCAAAGGTCTTCCAATGGTTCTAATAGAATCTCCAAGGATTAGTAACATCAAAACTAAGTTGGTGACAGAAGTTGGTTAATCCCTAGGTATTAATCTTTCCTAAATCCAAAAAACCTAAATATATACAAATCTACCCAAGGATTTATTCCCTAGGGTTGGCAACTCCAAACCCCAACTAATTTCTCATAGGAGGACTCTCTGGTCACCATGACCATCTCCCCAAAATTTTAGGTCAAACCATAAAGGTTTGACCCCTCTTCCTTCATTGACCTCTAAATGCACCCCTAAGGGTTTACCCTAGGATTATGGTCCATACTTCCCCAAATCCACCCAAACTTCTTGTGAGGGTGTTATATCACTCATAGAACTCAGAGGAGTCTATTACACTCCTCTCCAAGGACAACACCCCTATGCCCTTCATAACCCCAAATTCCACTCCATAGGGATCAACCCTATGGCCTTGGGCAAATCAATTCCAATGCTCACCAATTTCCTCATGGGGTCTCAAAATGATCCCACTGACCTCCCTAAGAAGACCCAAGTCTCTATGGGCCCACTTGGCCAATGGATCTCTACTTGGCTAAATGCACACCAAGGGGCTCCAACTCCATGTCCTAGGGCAATCCAACTCCCCATGACCCCAAAACTCACATGGTGGTGCTTTGGGTGGTGTTAGGGCAGTGGCCAAAACTCCACTCCAATTGGAGGTGGTTTGGCCTCTCAATTTCAACTTAGCCCCTTTAGCCTAATTCCTTCCTTAAAGACCAAAACTTGAGCCAATTAATTACCTGATCAAATCAACCTCAAATGGGTTGAAATTTTAACCAGAGGCTTATCATGACCCTAAGAACACCCCACCAAAATTTGGTAGAGTTTGGAGGTCATTTGACCCTCCAAAAAATTTATACAAAGATTATTAAATTGTTACAAAAACGTTGGGAAAATATTTTCCAAAAATTTCCATTTTTGGATATGTGGTAGTCCTAGGCATGAATCACTCCTAGTCCAAATTTTAGGCCATTTGGACTAGTGGTTTGGTGTGGGCATCCATTCAAAGTTTAGTCAAACTTTACACCAAAATGGGTGCTGAGGCCAAACCTGACCTCCTAATTGGGTGAAACTAATTTTGTATGATCCTGGGGGTCAAGGCCTACAATTTTTATGTTGGGCACTTTTTCTGTAGAGGGCATCTAGTATTTTTAATAATTAAAATACTACTGCAGTTATAATAAATCAATTAAACTAATTAATAAATAACAACTAATTCCTTAAATAACCGGCCAGCGCGAATCTTGGCGCGGATCGGGCGGCCCGTGGTCATCGTCCCCGATGAACCAACGGTCGGGATTTGCCGCGCCTGTGCTGTTTTGATCGTTGATTTCCCGCCCACCTGAGCGGCGCCCCGGCCAACCAACGCCACGACCACCTCCGTCGAGGTGGTGGCCGGCGATGAGCGGTGTTTGATCGGCCGGAGGTGGCCGGAATCGGGTTCTGGAAGAGGAAGCCAAACCCGATCTACGGGTGGCTTGGCTGGTTCGATTCACGGCCAATTGGCCACGAATCGAGTCGCCGACGATTGAGATCTACACCACAGAGGTTAGGGAGGAGAACCAGACCTGCTTGGGGGGTTTGGGTGCTCCGACCATCGACCACCATTGCTCCTCCTTGGAGATTTCGGCACCATCAAAATCCTTGCACTGACAGCTCGTTCCTCTCGGGGAAGGGGGGTTTCATCTCCTCTCTCCATTATGAAGCTAATGGGAGGGCCAATTAAGGATGGTGGAGGCTCTAACTCCAAAAGCCATTAATGGGCTTTTGGTATTCCTATGGCCGGCCACCCAAACAGCCCCCCTACCCTTCTATTCCTCCAGAAAACTCCTGGAATTCCCTCCACATTCATCAGGGGAGATGAAAGGAGTCATCAATGGGAATTCCAAGGGGTGTATCACCTTAATGGCCATGAATGTTTTCTTTCTCTCCCCTCAAAATTGGGGAAAACCCCCATTTTCTCTCTCCTAATCACCATGGCCGATTTTCCACTCTCTCCTAGGTTAATTACCAGTTAATTATGCTGGTCAATTGATCAATTTGGGCCTAGCCCAAAGGGATTGGGCTAGGTCCAAGTGATTTGCCCTAATTTGGGTAAGTTTGACTTTTGGTCAAATTGACCAATTGGGTGACCCTAGGAAGGGGCTTTTGGGTCCATTGGACTCCAAATTAGATTTAGAAACTACTGGTGGGGTCAATTTCGTCACATGAGCCTTAGTTGACCCAATATGAGTTGATTTGACCAAAATAGGCAAAGTTGACTTTGGTCAAATTGAGCCCTAGGGTTGACCCAGTCATGGGGCTTTTTGTTCCACTTGGTCCCCTATGATATTATAATACTATGGGTAGGGTCAATTTAATATGGTGGTGGTCATTTAGGGCACTTAGTGAAGAATTGCCATTTTGACCTAAAAGGGCATATAGGTCAATTTGCACCACTGGGGGTCCCATGATGGGGCTTTTAGGTCTACTAGGTCTCTTATGATATTTTAGACCTAGATGTGTTGTCAACTTGGCATGGTGGAGGTCAATTGACTCTAATTAGGCTACTTTGACCAATTTGGGGTTATGGTTGACTTTGGTCAATCTGGCCTCTTTGGTTGACCCCAATGGGCCCTTGGTGCTCTAAGGGGACCCCTAAAGGGTTAGGGATACTATGGTGGGGTCAAATGGGTCAAGATAAGGCCCCTAGGTCAAACCCTAGGTAGGGTAACTACAATTTACTATTTGCAGACCAAGGCACTTTCAACCCTAATTTTGCCTAAGTTAAAGGGATTTCTACACTACCAAGGACTTGTCATGACAGATTCACCTGGGGGGTCTAGCTATCTGGGGGATGTTACAAATCCCAATAAACAAAAAAATAATTATTTCGTCCTCGAAATTCAGGTTAGGCTTGCGGGTTTTTCACCGAGAGTGACTGAACGTAACATCCCCTAAGAATTGAAGCTATTCCTGGCTCGAAGAGCACTGACTATCACTGCCACACCAGTTCTAGTGGCTCCAAGTTGTTCTCCTCTTGACCCCAATTTTACCACATGTCTTAACCTTGGAATCTTCTTGCGCCGCAAGACTCGCACCGTCGTATCATCTATCTTGACCGGGGTGACCTTGCTACCTTGGTCAATTTATCCTCAAACTTCCACTCTAACCTGGGTAGACTCTTATGCCTCTAAAGTTTTCTTCTCACAATCAAATTCTTACTCTTTCAGGTACGTCCGAGTAATCAATCGTCTCTACTCTACAACTTTTCCAGTTCTTACTATTGATGGAATTAATCAAATCATCTAGCGTCCTAATCATCCTTAAATATTAATGAGGGTGCACTTGTGAACTTTTATGAGTACATGCTAACCAATCATAACAGTAAGATGACTCCCGATCATTTCTACATGGAGTTTGATTCAAAAGGGCAAAAGTTTGGTACCCTAAGGTTTTTCACAAGTCCATTTCATCAAGGAAATATCATCTCGTTTATTTCACCAAATTTCTTTCACTTCAACTTGTGCTAGTCTTGATCACTTTCAAATGGTCCAAAGCAAGATAGACTTAGATCATTCTTACCATAGTGAAATCAAACACTATATTCTAAATCCAACAAGTCGTCGACTAAGATCTCTGGTTATTCACCATCATAGCTCCCAAGGTATAAGAGCTATTATTGTAGTTAAAATCTTCTACCATGATAGGGCGTGATTTATAACGATTCATGAGTTAATCACTTCTGAATGCCCCAAACTACCAGAACTTTCAAATATAACTACAACTTGTATGGCCTAGTTTCCGTCCTCAACCTCTAGACTAGGACATCGACATCCCTAAGTGATTAATCATGGCGACTTTACAATTCCAATGATTCAACTAAGGTCAAGTTGTTCTTTGATCAACGATGTTTATCCATTGCCCTAGTAATACTATGGATCATTATTCCGAACATACTGTTACACCATCTCATCTTCTTCCAAGTAACATTGAGTAAGATCGACTTCAAAATCATAGTGGTCATGACACAAAAATTTCTAACTTAAGTCTAAGCGAAATCCAAGTCCGTCGTTAATTTGCCCAATAAACAAAAGGTACGCCCCAATAATCAAAAGATAAGTCACTATCTATTTTGGGCTGAGTATCTTCAATATCACCAAGTTATATTCGTCCCAAGTATGCAAACAATTCTTAGGGCACAAGTCCTTAGACTTAGGGTTCTATCTTGAGGCTCATTGGTATACTCCACACCTTAGACTCTTCTAAGTATCCTCTACTACAACCTCATCAGGGTCAACATGTCACCCAATCCCAAACGGGTCCCCTCTGAACTTCAATTCTTACCCGACCCTCGGTGTTTGTCGCGGTGGTTGTCTTAATGTAATCATGTCACCGATGCGAGGGTTGAGTCTATGAGTCTCATACCATTCTGCTTCTGAGTCAATCTCTCTTTCTCTAGTCTCTTTTGGGTATCCTCGTACCTTCACCAAAAGTTATACTTACGGTCTATTTCAGACTAGGTCATGGTATATATTGTCAAGGTAAGCCACGTTTCCTAGTGGGGTTGAGTCTAACTCGTTGACTAAAGGACTATCTAATGAGATCTTTGCAGCCGGAGGTATTCCCTGCAGGGGGTAGGATTCATCGCAGGCTACAAAAGAAAACTTGTCAAAAAGATTCAGTTAAAAGTGGACTTTTTTTCATGTGATTTCCCCATATGGGCACACCACTGCTTCCACTGCTTAGTTTGTCCTCAAACTAAACTCGCGCGGGGTGGCCCAGGGTTTGTGGACTTCTTTTCTTCGGATCGAGGTTTCCTTTGATACTACTTGTAAGGCCCCTTTTTTTTCTTTCCAAACACCGGGTCTTAGGCCCAGAACCGCCGCTTTGCGGTGACACCTTCACTCGGGAAGGTCGCCAGTACAAAACGCCGATCCTGCCGGCCAAATCGATCACGAAGAAAAGTACATTAAAGAAGACAAGTCCACAGAATCAACATGAATATAAATGTCCACATGATATAACCGAATAAAAGATAACAAGGGTTACAATAATAAAGGGCTCATGCCCTGTACATCATATCCTCACTACAAGATCACTCGCGGAAGCTAACTACTAATCACTCACTGATCCTGAATCCCGTGCTCCTGTACTAGACTGGTCCGCCTCCGTCTGCACCGGCCTCTGGTGTTGCTGCGTCTCCTCGATCTCCTAAAATGATATGGTCCACCGACCGTTAGTCAAAAAGACTAAGCTTTATGTTCCCCACCCCACCCCCAATGGCTCCTAGGCACCCTGCGGGAGGATGAAGCAGAGGACAGCAAGGGGTATAACAAAGAGCAGGTGACAGTGGTACAGGAAATATTTCTACACTACACATGTGCATATTTATATAACTGAAGCAGTAAAGGGGCATAGTAAAAGTAGGTAAAGAATAAGTAAAGTGCAGTAAGTAGAGACAGTAGTAATAGAAAAGTAACCATTGATTTATAGGAATGCCCATACAAACCTATAGACCAAGGGGTCATTTAGCAAGGCCTATCGTATAAGAAGTCCCATAACCGACTTATACGATAGGGGTAGGGGTTGAAATGCAATGTTTATGCTATGACATGCAAGGTATGCTGTTATGCTATGTTCGTACAAGTGCAACTCACTCACTACGACTCTATGCGCATAGACCTTTAATTCCCACTTTTTGGAGCGAGCTAGACTCACAGGATACTCCCGTAGTGGCAAACGGAAGCGGTGGGTTGGGCCTCGCCCACCTCTAGGTTGGTATTCACACTACCCTACCTAGACCTATCGTACGCCTCGACGCAAAACCGCGGAGCATCTGCGTACTCTTACTGGCTGGACCACCAGACTTTCAAGGTTAAGTGTAAATACCACACTCGCCGAGTCAACGCATTGACGTCGGTGTGAACGACCATCCAATACCGAAGACCCACCACCTTCAATGCACATGCAACATGTTCTACTACCTACCTCCGAGCCATAAGCTCCCCGGGCTAACCTGCCCGCCATCAATAACCTTCCGAGCCATCGGCTCGCCGAACCAACCCGTCCGTACCTACAAACACTACTGAGTCACAAGCTCACCTGACTTAGCAATCCGCTCTTACAACCACCGATCCTACTGCTCGTAGCACTAAACCAGCTAAACTCCTGGAACCACAGGGTGTGGGTGAGTATGTTACTAAATTATTCTTGTATAACATTTTACTCTTACAGTTTATGGTTAATCTTGGACTTCCCGAGGGTTACCCTGTAAGGGGCTCGCTACGGTACTAGGATCGGAAATGGGATGACACCTCAAAGTTCCCTTTCTCAAGACACTTAGTGTTGTTGGTATCTACCCATAAGAACACCCTCCTTGTTATTACAATTGAATTAACTCTAGGTGACTTATGACTTTTCAAGACGATCCTTCGTCAATCCCGAGCACCACTTTACCCTCAACCCACCAAGCACACTTTACCATCTATAATCCTTCTTGTTGACCATCATACCTTCTCAACTAAACTAGGTAAACCGCATACCTCCCATCCCTCCTAAGGATCCACTTGATTCCAAATTTCACAGTTTTACTATACGCAGACCAAACTAATTGTATGAAGCTCACAACTATAGGTACTCCAATTATTCATCCAACTGACCCAAACTATTTACTGGAGGTCTATCATGATGTTATAAGATTAATTCCAGAGAATCGTATTTTTCCCAACATTATTAATATTTAAAGCAATTTTCAAAAAATACAACCTCCTAAGGTTTGAACTACAAGTGTACTTTTCTGACTTCCAATGCCTACTAAAATTTTTACATAAATCAAGGTTACCTAGTAATCTGTAAATATGAATTTTCATGATTTTCCAGCAAGGTTTACAATTATTAAAAATTCCAAAACCCATTAATTTTCAATTATTTCCAAAAGAGGTACCCTCATATGAACTCCAAACCTTATGCAAATTTTTTACAGAGGTGATTCATACTAAAATATTCAGCCCTACAAAATTTGACCATATTCCATAGAGGTTACATTTGTAATTTTCATAAAGGTCATATTTGCAATTAATTCTAATTTGAACTAGAAGTACGAAAAATATCAATCCAAAAATTATGAGAAAATTACCATGGGTTCATGATGGTATAAAATGACATGCAGCAATGTTTCATGAAATTACAGAAAACTAACACCCTAAAATTAATCACCCCAAAATTTGCCAACAATACGAATAATTATAATTTGGACCTCCAAAGGTCTTCCAATGGTTCTAATAGAATCTCCAAGGATTAGTAACATCAAAACTAAGTTGGTGACAGAAGTTGGTTAATCCCTAGGTAATAATCTTTCCTAAATCCCAAAAACCTAAATATTTACAAATCTACCCAAGGATTTATTCCCTAGGGTTGGCAAATCCAAACCCCAACTAATTTCTCATAGGAGGACTCTCTGGTCACCATGACCATCTCCCGAAAATTTTAGGTCAAACCATAAAGGTTTGACCCTTCTTCCTTCATTGACCTCTAAATGCAACCCTAAGGGTTTACCCTAGGATTATGGTCCATACTTCCCCAAATCCACCCAAACTTCTTGTGAGGGTGTTATATCACTCATAGAACTCAGAGGAGTCTATTACACTCCTCTCCAAGGACAACACCCCTATGCCCTTCATAACCCCATATTCCACTCCATAGGGATCAACCCTATGGCCTTGGGCAAATCAATTCCAATGCTCACCAATTTCCTCATGGGGTCTCAAAATGATCCCACTGACCTCCCTAAGAAGACCCAAGTCTCTATGGGCCCACTTGGCCAATGGATCTCTACTTGGCTAAATGCACACCAAGGGGCTCCAACTCCATGTCCTAGGGCAATCCAACTCCCCATGACCCCAAAACTCACATGGTGGTGCTTTGGGAGGTGTTAGGGCAGTGGCCAAAACTCCACTCCAATTGGAGGTGGTTTGGCCTCTCAATTTCAACTTAGCCCCTTTAGCCTAATTCCTTCCTTAAAGACCAAAACTTGAGCCAATTAATTACCTGATCAAATCAACCTCAAATGGGTTGAAATTTTAACCAGGGGCATATCATGACCCTAAGAACACCCCACCAAAATTTGGTGGAGTTTGGAGGTCATTTGACCCTCCAAATAATTTATACAAAGATTATTAACTTTTTACAAAAACTTTGGGAAAATATTTTCCAAAAATTCCCATTTTTGGATATGTTGTAGTCCTAGGCATGACTCACTCCTAGTCCATATTTCAGGCCATTTGGACTAGTGGTTTGGTGTGGGCATCCATTCAAAGTTTAGTCAAACTTTACACCAAAATGGGTGATGAGGCCAAACCTGACCTCCTAATTGGGTGAAACCAATTTTGTATGATCCTAGGGGTCAAGGCCTACAATTTACATGTTGGGCACTTTTTCTGTAGAGGGCATATATTATTTTTAATAATTAAAATACTACTGCAGTTATAATAAATCAATTAAACTAATTAATAAATAACAACTAATTCCTTAAATAACCGTCCAGCGCGAATCTTGGCGCGGATCGGGCGGCCCGTGGTCATCGTCCCCGATGAGCCAACGGTCGGGATTTGCCGCACCTGTGCTGTTTTGATCGTTGATTCCCCGGCCACCTGAGCGCCGCCCCGGCCAACCAACGCCACCACCACCTCCGTCGAGGTGGTGGCCGGCGATGAGCGGTGTTTGATCGGTCGGAGGTGGCCGGAATCGGGTTCTGGAAGAGTAAGCCCAACCCGATCTACGGGTGGCTTGGCTGGTTCGATTCACGTCCAATTGGCCACTAATCAAGCCGCCGGCGATTGAGATCTACACCACAGAGGTTAGGGTGGAGAACCAGACCTGCTTGGGGGGATTGGGTGCTCCGACCATCGACCACCATTGCTCCTCCTTGGATATTTCGGCACCATCAAAATCCTTGCACAGACAGCTCGATCCTCTCGGGGAAGGGGGGTTTCAACTCCTCTCTCCATTATGAAGCTAATGGGAGGGCCAATTAAGGATGGTGGAGGCTCTAACTCCAAAAGCAATTAATGGGCTTTTGGTATTCCTATGGCCGGCCACCCAAACAGCCCCCTACCTTCTATTCCTCTAGAAAACTCCTGGAATTTCCTCCACATTCATCAGGGAAGATGAAAGGAGTCATTAATGGGAATTCCAAGGGGTGTATCACCTTAATGGCCATGAATGTTTTTTTCTCTCTCCTCAAAATTGGGGAAAACCCCCATTTTCTCTCTCCTAATCACCATGCCCAATTTTCCACTCTCTCCTAGGTTAATTACCAGTTAATTATGCTGGTCAATTGATCAATTTGGGCCTAGCCCAAAGGGATTGGGCTAGGTCCAAGTGATTTGCCCTAATTTGGGTAAGTTTGACTTTTGGTCACATTGACCAATTTGGTGACCCTAGGATGGGGCTTTTGGGTCCATTGGACTCCAAATTAGATTTAGAAACTACTGGTGGGGTCAATTTCGTCACATTAGCCTTAGTTGACCCAATATCAGTTGATTTGACAGGCTAAGTTGACTTTGGTCAAATTGAGCCCTAGGGTTGACCCAGTCATGGGGCTTTTTGTTCCACTGGATCCGCTATGATATTATAATACTATGGGTAGGGTCAATTTAATATGGTGGTGGTCATTTAGGGCACTTAGTGAAGAATTGCCATTTTGACCTAAAAGGGCATATAGGTCAATTTGCACCACTGGGGGTCCCATGATGGGGCTTTTAGGTCTACTAGGTCTCTTATGATATTTTAGACCTAGATGTGTGGTCAACTTGGCATGGTGGAGGTCAATTGACTCTAATTAGGCTACTTTGACCAATTTGGGGTTAGGGTTGACTTTGGTCAATCTGGCCTCTTTGGTTGACCCCAATGGGCCCTTGGTGCTCTAAGGGGACCCCTAAAGGGTTAGGGATACTATGGTGGGGTCAAATGGGTTAAGATAAGGCCCCTAGGTCAAACCCTAGGTAGGGTAGCTGCAATTTACTATTTGCAGACCAAGGCACTTTCAACCCTAATTTTGCCTAAGTTAAAGGGATTTCTACACTACCAAGGCCTTGTCATGACCTTGTCATGACATATTCACCTGGGGGGTCTAGCTGTCTGGGGATGTTAGATCATGTCATCTCTAACCTCTTTAGTTCCTTCCATAAATACAATCAAGTAGTCTCACATCTCCTTTATAGTTTTGTATTGAATCCGAGTTTGAAAGGTTGAATCATCTATGACACTGACCAAGATGTTCTTAGCTCTCTTGTCCATGGTGACTAGGATAATTTCATCTTTACTCATTTCATTATAATTTTTGGGGACTTGCTTGGTTGGATCTATGATGGAAGCTTTCATTGGTACAAAGTGTCCCTCTTCTATTATGATGAATATCCATGGATCAGATGCTTCCATATATATTCTGACTCTTTCCTTCCATATGGAAAAGTTTTCTTTTGAGTAGATGGGGAGCTTCATTGAGCTCATCTCTTTGTAATTCTCTCAAGCAGGCATGGTGATAGTTGTATATCCCTTGATAGATCTTGTTCAAGATGTTAGGCTTCTTTTTGAACAACCTTCCTCTGATATCAACTGAAAGAATAGAGATCTATACCAACTAGAGGGGGTGAATATGTATTTATCCTTTTTAAATAATTGCAGGAGATTAAAATATAAATCACACACATCACACACACACCACAGAGAACACAGATATTTATAGTGGTTCCCCAAGATGGGTACTCCACTTTCCCATGTGCCTATCTAGCAGTGTACTAGCCTCAACAAAAACTCCTCCAAACTCAGATCTACGACCAGAGATCTTACACCTCATAGTACAAAACTCCTATCTCAGGAACAACAATAAGTTCCCTACCTCAGATCCCAAACACTGGATCATATAACTCAGATTCAACCTTAAATCCTACCTCAGGCTCACACAGAACCCTACACTCGGATCTTAAAAGTTCATACCACAGAAAATACAAATTTGTTTACAGCAATACAAATTGACTAAAGAAATATGTTTCTTGCAAGGATTGAGTCTCCTTAGGCTTCTAAGCAGTTAGCCTTCACAAGTTCAACCAAGATTTTGATTGAACCTTCTTTTAGAAAACTTGGATCAGGCTGACCTTGAGATTCAAGAACTTCTTTGCTATAAAATGATTGAGAGTGAAGAACTTAGAGCATGCTAGGAGAATATGACGATTCTTGAATAATACTCATTCAGCTTCTTATTCTCAGACTTTTAATATCTTGACGACAACCTTTTGATTTTCTGAGGAAAGCACAGTTCTATCACGACCGTCACTTAAAATGCTTAGGAGATCGGTGATGCTTACAATTAGGGTTTTCATCCCATATCTTATTAGTATTTATATGAGAGTTAACCCTTAACGATCAAAAACTAGGAATACTTGTCAGATATTCCTTTCCTTAAAGGTCTGATCTGATTGGCACAATCAGTTGTAGCAATCTTTGAATTTCCACATCTTGAACTATCTCGATGACATTTGCATTATCTCGATGATATTTCATTTTTCTCGATGATACTTGTGGTCTACAAGATGATATCTGAGTTCAACACAACCACTATCTTCAATTCGAAAGATTAAGCTTATCAAGATGATTTCTGAGTTCAACACGACCACTATCTTGAAGTTGAATGATTAAGCTTATCAAGACAATTTCAGAGTTCAACATGACCACTCTATTCAAGTTGAATGATTAAGTTTATCAAGACAATTTCTGAGTTCAACACAACCACTGTCTTCAAGTCAAATGATTAGATAAGATGATTTCTGAGTTCAACACGACACTGTCTTCAAGCCGAATGTTAAGCTTCTCATGAAAACAATTTAGCTTGTCAAGACGATAAGACTTAACACTTAGATCTAAGCATTGTCTTGGCAATAGGTGAGCCACATCTAGACGAAATGGACTTAAGTTTTTCTCAACTTAATATACTTCTGAATTGTTGTGTAGGCTCCTCGACGACATTTTACTTATCCTCAATGACAATTGACATATCCTCTATGATAATTGACTTATCCTTGATGATATTTTACTTTCCACCTTCAATGAAGAGCTTCAAAACATCTTGTTTATCTTCTTCATAATGATATGTGTATAACTGATCCTTATCAAAACGATATCGTCCTAGATTGTGTATTACCAAGATGATATTTGGAGCTTGAGTTGTTTCTTCTAATCAAGATGATTTGATACTTTAGCAGAGAGACTACAAGATGATATCGTCTTGAAGCTTAAGGTCATTAAGACAATATCAATACCTCTATAAGACGATATTAGTAACTATCCAAGATGATATGACTTGGACAATTTTTGATCATCCTGAATTCAGATCCTTTGCTCTATCCATCTTGCTAGACCTTTCTTCCTGATGTTCTTGAGTAGGTGACAAGTCTAATATAGTCTAGATATTAAGTCGACATGGTGTTTTGCACAATAAGGGATTACATTGGCAAAATTATATCTGATGACACTAAGTCTGGACCTATGCTAGGCTTGCACTATCTAATACCTAAAAACAACATACTAAACATATGCCTCAAATACAAAGTGTATTTACCCTTGACTTGAGGACTTCTTCAAATCAGGAACATTGTAGGCAAGATTCCAAACAATAGTTGCTAGTTATGTTTTTTTTCATATGCATGTGTGATTACTGATTAGTGGTTGTCCACAGTTTATTTGTGCTTATGTATGAGGTCATGATTATATGTGATTAACATGTGCATGATTTACTCTCACAAAGCTACATTTTGGATATAGAGAATCAGATTAAATATATAGATAGTAGTTATTCTCCCTAATGAGGATTCACTAGGAACCGTTAATAATATACTAAGAAGGGAAGTGAGAGCTTATAATGTCTCATTCGGGTTTGACGACAGGAAAAAATTTCTTTGTGTGCACTACAAATAATGACATTAATAGTATTGTATGTTGGAGATAGTCAAAAGCAACGTTGTTGGATATTGGTCTTAGTGGTAATATGGTACTAAAAATGCTTCTAAGAAACAAGTGGGAGAGATTTCAGGATATGAAGGATAGGCTGAGGTAATTTGAACATGCGGAGCTTATATTTTGCTAACTGAACTCAAAGAAATATTCTCTTTTATGCATATAACTTTTTGCATCAACATGATTTTCTATTATAACGACACATGTTAAATGTGATTTATCGATGTTTTTACTGCTTCTTAAACTGAGTTCTTTAATATGGTTATTTATACTCCCACAAGCTTCAATGAGGTTTTGCAATGCATGTTTGATTTCATTGATAGGCTTTTTGTCATGGTGCGACCAAGGAAGCTTCTTTTTTTTTGTCTATATGTAAGGGTTCATCCAAAATTTCATGAAATTAGTGTAAATCTGTCTTTGTGTGGTGTTTTTTATTTCTTTCATTATGATGTATCACATGAGTGTAGTACTAGTTCAATTTGTATTTAACATATGCAGTTTAACACTGCTTTATTCTTGACACTTTTGTTGGATAATCTTTTTACTCATGTTAACTCTGAAAATGAAATGACAGATGGTGTTGCACCAAGAGCTAAGATGAATCAACAGCGTTCTTGATGTTTTAGAGCAACCAAGGGTGCAACAAAAGCGATTAGATTGTTGTTTCACTTTTGTTCTGGTTTTACTAATTATATACGCTTTTTAATGCAAGGGGTTGGTTTGTTGTTCTAATAAGCATTTTTTATATCATCTTGTTCTTTGCTCCTCATTTTAGAGATTATTGTTTATGTATGTTTGTATGTGTACTTATGTGTGGTTGTATGTGTGTGTGTGTGTGTTTTTATGGTGTGTGTGCACTTTTATGGTGTGTGTGTGTGTGTGTGTTTTATGGTGTGTGTGTGTGTGTGTGTGTGTGTGTATGCACATGTGGCTTAAATTATTTGTGTATGTGTTTAGGGCATGTATGTGTTTGTTTTTATGATGTGTTTGTGTTTTTGTTCATATGTGTAAGAAAATGTATGTGTGTGTATGTGGTTGTGTGTGTGTGGATGAAATTATGTGTGTGTGTGTATGTGTGGATGAAATTGTGTCTATGTTTATTATGAATGACAATATATCGTGTTTTGCATGAACTACATGAAATAGTTAGTATTGATATTTAGGAAATTTTCTAATACTTAACGCCTAATTGTCTGTTAATTTACGCAGTGAATGTTTATACTATTTAAGTGATTGAGCTTCCCTGATGTACGAACACTATCATGTCATTAAGAATTTTATATTGTTATTGTAGACTACATCTGATCAAAATAACTTTGGTTGTAGCAATGAGCCCCATGTCTTCCATTTTAATTATTAAATGGCTTGCTTTTATTATGAATTGGCCTTGTATTTTTATGTATTGGGTTTCCATTCATCTATTTTCTAAAATTAATGATATTATGCCTTCCATTTTAATTAAATTGTCAATTTTTTCTCAAAATTATTTTTTAGTATTATATATGAATTATTGTCTACTTATATCTTAATAATGTGAGTTATTTCTGCAGAATTCTTTCAAAACGTATTACATAAAATTGATAAATTGTTTTTTGAGAGTTGGTATGTTGAGGAGAGAAACTTTGTTGATTAATTAAAGATTGTTTTTAATGAAATATAATGCCAAAAGTAGGTTCTTCAGAATTTTGTTTTATAACAAATTCTAAGTCATGTCCTGCATAATTCTCCTTGTTCCATACCTTGCATATACATTTGAAATGTTCTATCATCAAATCCACTAGAACTACCCAACCAAAACTAAAACTTGTATGCATTAAGTTTTGTAGCCTGACATGGATATTTAGGAGCCGTCTAAGATCTGTACATCAAAAAATTTTATTGAAGATTTTATATTTCTCAATAAGAAAATGTAATCTTTGTGAGATGACTAAAAATCATTTCTCCGTTGTGATTCAACTTTACTAAATGATTTGTTTTATGGGTGCAGTAGTTGGAAGAAAATAGGATGCAAGGTGCCAAAGTAGCCTATTAGAGTTGCATGATTAAAAATCCAGGGGGAAGGATTTAAAAGCCATATCCACTCTTCGAGGTCTCCATTTATAGATTTTGTCCTAGTTTTAATTCTGAAAACTTATATATTCCTCATACTTCTATTACATGAATTGATATAATATCCATTGATATGAACGAGTGGAAGCTAACAGTGGTCGGAATTGTCCATCCAGTTGATCTTGTTAGCAAACAGAGGAAGTTGTCATACCGAACTTCTCTCTGTTGGACCGGTGAAAGAGCCAAAAAAAAGAAAGAGCCCAAGAACAAGACACCAAAGAAGTAGGCATCGAAGAAGGAAGAAGGATGATCCCGAGAAGAAGAAGACAAAGTCTAGTTGAGTTTGGGTTATCTACCACCTTCCTTTTTTTACTATTAATAAAATTATATTTTCATTGAGATTCTTTTATTAAATAGATGACAAAGACTAGTTGAGTTTTTGTTATCTCCCACCTTCCTTTTTTTACTATTTATAAAATTATATTTTCATTGAGATCCTTTTATTAAATAGATGTTCTATTTGTCATTGTGTATGATCTTATAAAAAATTTTATTTATATTTAAATACAAATAAATGAATTTATTTAAAATATGTTTTGAATGGGACGGTAATCACTTGAGATATACTCTAAAGGGTGTGAATAGAGTAATTTAATTTTTATGAAAAAATAATTTAACTCTTTTGCACTATTTAAATTATATCACAATCACATCAACTAATAGATAATAAAAGTAAAGCGGGAAAATAAATGTACAGAGAAGAGGCATACAACACGGACGATACAAGATTTTATAGTAGTTCCCCAATAAATCTGGGTGCGTCCACTCTTCTGCACGCAAGCAGGATTCCATTATTACGATTTGGAGATTTTCATAAGGATCCCTTAAAATCGTGGAGTTGTTGATATGGTCTCTCTGAAGCAAGTGAGCTGCTGATAAGGAAGCTCAACCGGGAGTTGTTGATAAGGTCTATCCAAAATCAAGTGAGTTGTTGATAAGGAAGCTCAACCATGAGTTGTTGACAAGGTCTCTCCAAAACCAAGAGAATTTTCTAAGAGAGACTAAATGAACCAGAAGTTGTTGATAAGGTATCTCCAGACTAGTTAGAATCTTTTAAAGAGAGATTCAAGAACTCTTTCAGCAGGTTGAGTTGGTTTTTCCACAATGTGTCCTTCAACAATAGATCTTTGAAGGAACTGATTCTTTGTAGTGTGGATTCAGATGGAAGTGAGCAGAAGCTTCTTCTGGTTAACCAAGATTCTGCTGGAGAAGGATGAATCTTGATCTTCAGAAATGACCCTTAAGACAAGGTTTTTTTTTACCCTTAAGACAAGGGGTTCTCTATTTGAATCTTCAAAATTAGGAGAAGATTCTTCTTGTTCTTCAATAGGAGTTTCTGTGAGGAAACCTTCTTCAGTGGATGAGCACCACACAGAGAAGGGTTTGATCATTTCTTCTTGATTATTAACAGTTATCTTGTTGCTTTTTTTGTTCTTTTATCTGACCGTACTTTAAATACGTTCTTTCTTTTGAATTTGTTTCCAAAACTTCATCAATAATTGCTCTGGATGCTACTTCCACAGGCTTGGATATGTTTGCCTTAAAGTAGAAATTCAACGGATGTATTCGCCCATGCTTTCTGTCATGGAAAATTTAGAGAAAGATGACCTTTGGAGCCTTTCTTAAGAATGTCGATGTTGGTTGTCCTTCAATGACTTTTTGGTGTATACTTTGAATAGAGGAGAAGAGACATCAGAGTTTCTTAGAGGAGTCGGCTGTACTTTAATGATTTCGATGTTGCTTAGGCTGATTCAGCGCTGCCTGGAGGTTTCGACGATGCTTGTATATTTCGACACTTCATTAGGTGATTCAGCGCTGCTTGAATATTTTGATGCTAAATTGAGAGGTAGTAGTCATAGATCTGAGTTCAAAAATATTTAAAAGCTTTTTTTGACGTTGCGTCGATTACCCTTGACGCTGCGTCGACTACATTTCGATGCTACTTTGAGTATTCTTTGTTAGAACATAACTTTGAAACCGAGTTCTTCTGCTGCTTTCTTAGGACTCATTCTTTCATCTTAGATACTAAGTCCTTATGACATAAATTACCCTTTTATACAACATGGGTAATGTCCTAATTAATCACTCTTAAAACTATACTTCAAATCAAGAGGTGAGGTTTTCCCAACAATCTCCCACTATTTAATATACTAGTTTTAAAGGAATTTGGAGTCATTTTTCAGAGAAAGAAGAAATTAAAGTAATACATTTCTCAGATTTTACATTGCACAGATACATTTCTCAAATCAATTATTTGCACAAAAGAGGAAAAGAAGTTAATGCAATTAGCAGGAATAGAAAAGCAGAAAGTTTGAGCATTTATCAAGAACTTTTATATATTTATGAGGTTCCTTCTTAATTCTTAGTGAAATATTCGTGATCAAATATTTTTCTTACACAGAAAAACTGTTAGGTATTGTGCCTTCAATGATCATAGATTTGAAGAAGGAACACAATTATAGATAAGCAAAGTTGTCTTAGATATGTGTTTTAGTTCATGATGTGACAGGTATGTCAAGACTATATGTTTAGTATCAAGACTATATTATCAGTATCAAAACTATATAGAAGTGAAAAGTTCACTAAGTCAAATATCGGTTTGAGCCTCAGCTGATAAATCGGTGAGAAAGGAAACATATCGTCGAGACAGTTTCGACGATATTGTCTTGAAGAAACTTTATCACTGAGAAAGCAAGGTTAAGTCGTGTAGACAACATCTCATCGATATCATCTTGAAGAAAGCTTATCGACTTGAAGATTAAGCTTAAGTCATGTAGAAGGAATCATCTAGATGATATCGTCTAGAAGAAGTCATATTGAGGAGAAGTTTATGAAGAAAGGATCATGTAGACAACATCAGCTTGAATATTTTTATCATCTAAAATATCAAGACGATATCGACTTGAAGAAAATATATCATTTACATTGATCAAGATGATATTGGCTTGAAGGAATTTTATCATCTTGACAATTGCAGAGCTGCATTTAATGCACAGACTTTCTTGGCAATTGGTATTCAGGGAATGTGCACGCCACCTATCTTGTGCACCAATCAAGGAATAATTAATGATATATTTTCTGCAGAATATAGCCATTTACACAGCATTTAAGAAGAATATTATTTATTTCTAAATGTTGCAAGTTCAAAAAAGGGAAAGCATTTATGGTGCTTTATTCTGTCATTTAAGTATACATTCTCTGGTGGTCTAATTAATTAAAAATGAATGATTGAGGATCTTTATGCTTAAGTGCAGAGGAATATAAATAGATTTTTTTCAAAATCTAAAAAGAACTGATAATCCTCACTCTCACACTCAATCAGAAAAGAAAAGAAAGACCTGTATAAGAAAATCTTTAGTTTGCTATTTTATGAAGACTACAAGAAAGAATCTTCTTCTACCTGTACAAGAAGCTCAATCTGATATATTCAGAAGAAGATTCAAGAAGGTCTTGGCGATTCAAAACTCACTGAGCCTACATCTGCAAGAAGAAGAAGGAGATCCAACTGTGAAAAGCTTTAACTTTGAAGCCTTCTCTTCTTCAACAACAAAAACCATCTTTCCATCTTGTAGGGTTCTGTGTGAGCCTGAGTTTGATAGGATCTTGGTATAAATCTGAGTTTGGTAGGATCTTGGTATAGATCTGAGTTGGTAGGATCTTGGTATAGATCTGAGTGCTTGGTAGGACTTGTAAAGTCTTTGTTAATTTTTGTAGGGTTTTTATAACTTGAGTGTAAGCTTTTCTTTGTGTGGACTGAGGTAGGATCCTTTGTGATCTGAGTTGTAAGATCTGCTATATAATGAAAAAGATCCGAGTTTTGGAGAAGTTGCCTAGTCTAGCATATTGCTAGATAGGTGGGAGGGTCAATGGATTACCTCTTGACACATTATCTTGAAGAGAATCACTATAAATCTCTGTGTTTTCTGGTTTGCTTGTATGCTTTGTTGAATAAGTTAAAAGTCAAAATAACCTTGAAAACACCTAATCACCCCCTCTAGGTGTAGTTTTAATCATACCCATATCTTTCAATTGGTATCAAAGCGAGGTTGAGTTCAATGGCCTAATAGCTTAGAATAAGAGCTCTAGAATATTTTGGGTATTAGCAAACTATTGATGGTGAACTTCAGAAGGAGATGAGTTCAATAAAGCTGCCAATTTGCACCAAAGAGAATTTTGCCATCTGGAAGCAAAGGATCAAGCTGTACATGGAAGCTTCTGATCCTAGAATCTATATAGTTGTAGAAGAAGGACCTTATGTTCCCATGGAAATCCCTGTGGTCCCAACATCTGTCCTAGTCCCTAAGTCTTTGTATCAGTTCACCAAGGATGAAGTAGCCTTGGTCACCAAGGACAAAAGGGCTAAGAACAACATTGTCAATGCAATTGATGACTCTACATTTCAGAACCTAACACTGTAAAATAGCAAAGGAAATGTGGGAGTCATTAGTTGTATACATGGAAGGAATTGAAGAAGTCAGGGATGACAGAAAATCCCTTCTGAATCACGAAATTGAATCCTTCAGGCAAGACAAGAAAGATAACATTGCCACATGCTATGAAAAATTCTTTAGAATTGTTAATGGGCTCAGAACTTATGAAAGGGAGTTCACAAATTATGAACTCAATGATAAGTTCCTGAGATCCCTAAACAAAGAATGGGATATGAAGCTCCGTGCCATCAGAGAATTTGGCAATCTGGGAAACATGGAGCCTCGAAAGCTGTATGGCAAACTCTTATCATATGAGCTACAGTAGAACACCAGAAGATCTGAAGAGGAGAACTCCAAGGCCTCCAGCAGAGAAAGAGCAGTGGCTTTTAAAGCTAAAACTTCAAGAAAGCAAAAAGTTGTGGAACTTGCTTGCATCTCAGAAGATGAGATCTTCAGCAATTTCAGTTTTGATCTTTCTGATGGAGAATTCTCCTTGTTCATAAGGCAGTTCAAAAAGCTGCTGAGAAATAGAAGAAGAGGGAACAGAAAACAGGAAACTTCCCCTTCTTGTTCAAGGAGAGAAGATAAATCTGGAAACAGACACAAATAAGAAGGGTATGATTCTAAACATAACAAACATATTTCTTCTAATATTATTTGTTACAGCTGCAAGAATCCTAGACACATCATAGCTGAGTGTCCATTCAAGATAAAGGAAAAGAGTGAAGAAAAGAAGCACTCAAAGAGCAGGAAGATGGAGAAGAGCTTTGCAGCTAAGAATGTCAGAACCCTCAGTGATAGTAACACTGAGTCATCATCATCAAAGTCTGACAGCCACATAGTAGCAATGACATTTTCAGATGAAGGAAGTTGTGATGAATCCCATCACAACCAGGTAATCCCTAAATCTTCTCCTACCATATCTGACACAGATTCAGATGTCAGCTCCTCTTCAATAGTAAGAGAAGATGACACTGATGATATTAAGAAATTTGTTGCCCTACTTGAAGCTATTAAGAAAACAAAATCTTTCTGCAAGGCTCAAGCAGCTGAGATCATCTCCCTGAGGGACAAGAGAGATGAACTGTTTGAGAAAGTAACTAAACTAGCTCAATAGAAAACCAAACTATCAATTTCTACACTGAGCATTGGCAACTTAACTGAAGTCGTCAAGCATAAGAATATTAGAATCAAAGAGCTGGAGGATAAGCTCTTAGAGGAAAAGAAAATTGTGGCTAGTTATTCCAAGCCACAAACTGTTCTCCCCTTGATTGATGGCTTTTCACAAACAAATAAGCAAGGTTTGGGCTACTCTCAAGGTGACAACAAGGGGAAATCTACCCAAGAAACATAATCTTTAGAAAAGTGATCATACCCACTAATTCATATGATCACAGTAGCATTTATGGATGCAAAGAAAGCCAGAAGATAGACATTGGTCTTAAGCTTCCTTCTACTGGCTAAGGAATAGACAAACTTTTCTTGGGAAGAGTGCACTATCTGTGCCCCAAAAGAATCCTCCAGTGAAGGCTTTCAGAAATTGTCATGTTGGGGAAAACCCCTCAGCTTCCAAGAAGGGAAGGTTAGCTGTCAAACAACAGCCTAACCCAGTCAGACCAAAGACTACAAGAAAATCTAGATAAAATAGATTTGAATGTTGGTGTTGTGGAAAAGTAGGGGATTTTGTCTTAGACTATTGGTTCAATCCAACTGTCCCGAATCCTTCCCACATGACAATTAGAAAGCAGGCTGCTAAATCATTCTCTAACAAGTACCTAGGACCCAAGAAAGACTGGTTCCTAAGGATGTGTAGCTATCTTGCAGGTATGTCCAAAAACCACCTAGACTCTTGTGTGGTACTTGGACAGTGGGTGTTCCAGGCATATGACTGGAACAAGAAGCCTATTGAAGGAGTTTACACCTATAGAAGACGGACCCAAAGTCAAATTTGGAGTATCTAATAGAGGTGTAGTCAAGGGCTATGGTAAGATCACCAATGGTAGCATCGCTATCATAAGAGAAGCTTATGTTGAAGGATTACAACATAACCTTATAAACATAAGTCAACTATGTGACTTTGGATATGTTGTTTTCTTCCACAAGGATAAGTGCCTGATCAAGGATTCTAAGAATGAATCTATCCTAACAGGCACTAGGAGTGGAAATATTTATTATTTAAATTTCATTTGCATTAGAAAGAATGAGCTTGTATGTCCTGTAGAAAATGATAGAATGTCTACTTGTGTAAAGTGGCATAAGAGACTAGCCCACATTAACTACAAGTCTCTTAAGAAATTAATGATAGAAGACTTGGTAAGGGATGCTCCCAAGTTGGATTGTGTAGAGATGAGTCCTTGTCATGCATGCCAAATGGGCAAGAAAATGAGAACTTTATTCAAGAGCATAAAGGACAAAGAATCCACTAGGTGATTATACCTACTACACATATACTTATTTGGTCCTATTGCAGTACACAGCTTAGGAGGAATGGCTTATACACTAGTTATTGTTGATGATTACTCTAGATTTGTCTGGGTGTTCTTTTTAAAACACAAATTTGATACCTAAGTACATTCAAGAATTTTGACAAACAAATTCAGAATGAAATAAACAGTTTAGTGATCCAAATTAGAAGTGATCATGGAACTAAATTTCAGTTTGGGTCAATGACCAAATTTTGTGAAGAAATAGGTATCTTACATGAGTTTTCTTCTCCCAGAACTCCCCAATAGATTGGGGTGGCAGAGAGGAAAAATCGAACACTTATTGAAGCTGGTAGGACCATGCTAAGTGACTCCTCACTCCCAATTTTTTTTTGGCTGAGGCAGTCAATACTGCATGTCATGTGCAAAATAGAGCACTCATCAATAAGAACCATAATAATACTCATTATGAGCTGATTAAGGGTAAGAATCCAACACTAGCTTACTTCAAAATCATTAGAAGTAAATGCTATGTGCTGAAAAATAATAAGCACTACATTAACAAGTTCTCCGCAAAGAGCTTTGAAGGTGTCTTTGTAAGATATAACAAGCATAGCAAAGCCTACAGAGTCTTCAATAAGAATGCTCTTACAATTGAAGGAACTATTCATATAGTCTTTGATGAGAGAAGCGTGCTGCATAATTCTCTATCTAGTTCATGTAGTGCAGGAATTAAGGTTGGACTGGACAATTTGAAAATCAGAGAAGAAGGGACTATTGAAAAAGTAGAACTCTTTATACAGAACTCCATTCCAGAAAATATAGAAGAAGATACAGAAAATATAGATTATCAGAATGATAATCATGAAGCAACAACTGAGGAAACTACTAAAATAGAAGAACCTCAAAGGGTGTTGCCCAAAACAGGAAGCTAGACATCTCAGATATCACCCAGCAGACCAAATTATAGGGGAGCTTGACCATGTTGTAAGAACCAGAAGAAATGCTCTAAATGAAAGCATGCACCATAACTTTCTGTCACAACTAGAGCCTAAGATATTTGAGGAGGCCAACAAAGACTAATTTTGGGTTATGGCTATGCAAGAAGAGCTCAATCAATTCAGAAGATGTAAAATGTGGAAGCTGGTCCCAAGGCCACAATGGCATAATATTATTGGGACAAACTGGGTTTACAGAAACAAGATGGTTGAAGCTAGAGTGATTGTAAAGAATAAGGCAAGGCTGGTAGCTCAAAGATACAGGCAGGAGGAAGGCATAGATTTTGATCAGACATTTGCACCTGTTAGTAGATTGGAAGCCATCAGACTCTTCCTAGCTTATACTGCATACAAGGGATTCAAAGTCTATCAAATAGATGTAAAATCTGCATTTTTAAATCGATATTTAAAAGAAGAAGTCTATGTAGCTCAACCACCAGGAAAAATAGAAAGATTGGATAAGGCATAAGTGGGAAATCATCTAGACAGAAAATGGCTTAGACAACACAAATCATCTTGATGATCAAGACAACATTGCTGAAGTCTTGACGGCAAAGCTAATGTGATCTTGATGACAAAGTTCATGTGATCTCGAAGACAATACTCAGTCTGATAGAATGACATCACAGGACATGTCAGCGTCATAATTATGCCCCATTTATGGGTCTATCAACACGATTCTAGAAGATTTGAACAGGTACGTGCCTATTACTCTTCTCAATACTTGCTAGTAAATATTAGACAAAGTGAAAGCATAGAAATTGTGCACATACAAAATCATAGAATCCTTATTTCATCCTCTTCCTCCTTTCGCCGACTTCCTGCATCAAGCAATGGCTCCAAAAATCACAGACAAGAAAGTCCTTTCTGGAGGAGAGTTAGTCAAGGATTGATTCAAAGGTGTTGCCGAAGAACTAGGTATGGTGATTACTCTGCTCTATGATTTTGAATTAGAATATGTCCTTACTGAGCCTACTTGACTATACACTGCACTATCTGAAATATATGAAAATGCCCAAATTAGCAAATTAGCAAGACAGGAAAAGCAATTCTCACCACTGTGTAACATCCCCAATCCTTCTAGACCCATTGGAAATGTTAGGGCATAGGGGTGAGGTGAGTGGCCACAAGGGCCTTAGGCTAGGGCATAAATTGTTAAGTGCACACCAAATCTCAAAAACTAACCTAACCCTAAGCCCCTCAACTAGGTCAATTGACCCTTAATTGTCCAAGTTGACCTCACTTATGATGCCCTAACCACCAAGGGATCCCTATAGGATGAGAAGTGCACTTAGGTGGGACCCAATTGCATGAAATTGACCAAAGTCAACAATAGGTCAACATTAACCAAACTAAGTCAATTAGGGTTCAATTGACCCTCAAATGTTCAAATTGACCTTACCACCACACTCTAAACACTTTGAGGAACTCATTGGACCCAAAAGCCCCATCATGGTGGGACCAATTGACCCCGATTGACCAAAGTCAAACTTTACCTAATTTTGGTCAAATCTACACCCTTTGATTAAATTGAATCAATTGGAGCCCCACCATGGACCAACCTATGTTGGGTGATGTTAAGGGACCCATGACCCCCAAGTGGGGTCAACCCACTCACCTTGGTTGACCAAAGTCAACCATGGTCAACATAGCCCATTAAGAGTGAATTTCCAGCCTAATTTCAATCAAAGTGAACCCCAATCCTAAGTCTAAATAATTAATTGGACTTAGGTGAAAACCAGGTAGGATGGGTTTGAGCTAGCTCAAGCTAACTTGGTCTTGAACCAAGTTGGAAGTGGCTAAAGAGGGGACAAAAAGAGAAAAGAGAAAGCAAAAGGTGAATTTCTCCCTAGCACACTCCACCTCAGCCACCTAGGGACTTAGATGATTGCTGGGAACACCTGGAAAGGGCTGAAAAGCAGAGGTGGCAGCAAGGGGGTGGCAGCCCAAGAGAAATCCGTGAGCCTCCTTTTGAATACTCCCTATACAAGCCACCCCACCTCAAAACAACTCGGCCATCAGCTTCAGAGGTAGGAAAGCAGTCGGGAACGACACCTGGAGCTAAGGAAAAGGTGGAGAATGGAGGATTTGGGCAAGCTCGCCGGAGAGAGGTACTTCCATGGTGAACCGCCGCCGGAGCCGCCGGCACGCCCCACTCGAGGTTCGTTTCTCCTCCCCTCCCTCTGTGCTAGCTTCTTAGGTCATTAGGATGAAGTTCCATGCTCAATTGAGCTGGAGTCACATTTTCAAAACCATGAAAATCCATGGTTTTCGTCCATGCTCCAATCGCCGGAAAACCCCCCTCCGGCCGCAATGTCGCCGGGAGTTGTAGCCCCGACCACCACGAAGGTGGTGGCGGTGGTGGCCGGCCGTGGTGGCCACCAGGTGCCGGGAAATGGGGGAGGAAGTCGGCCCAGCGCTGTTGAATCCTGGCCATCGGCTCAAGGAGGAAGACGACGCGCTGCCCTCTGATCTGCATCAAGATCCGTGCAGATCTTTATTTCCTGCATTTAATTAATGCTCTATATTAGCTATTCTGCTTCATTTGATCAGTCAACTTCCAATAGAAATTAAGGCCTCTTCATGGACGATTTAGAAAAAGTGCCCAACATGAAAGTTTTAGGCCTTGGTCTTAACTTTCATTTGACCTTAAGTTTAGGTCATTTGGTGACATACAACTTCCTAGGGAGCTATTTTACTAGGACTGGTCCTACACTAGGTCAGTCCATTAGAAAAATTATCTAGGTCAAACCCTTCAATCTTTGGAGCTGTCCTTTTAACCATGGGTTGGTATACCCTAGGGGCACCCCTGCCAAAGGGACAACCCTTGGTGGATAGTTTTACCTAGGGTTTTTGTGGTAGTTATGATATTTAAATTAAGTTGATTTTTGGAGCATTTGATGTCCAAATGACACCAATATTTGGTGGCATACTCATTAGTACATGAGTAGTGCTTGCCTAAAATTTCACTCCATTTGGAGTTGATTTGCTATGGAAAATAGGAAACCCTAATGAGGGCCTTTAAGGGTCAAATTAGGGTTTAGATCATTTTGAGGAGTGGAGTGTGTTAGCCTCCTCCCATCATGGTGGATATGTGGGTATGGATATACAAATGCTTGTGTCACACCCTAATGGTCCATTTGGAGCCATTAGGGTGGTGTGACCTAAAACCCTAAGGGTGAATCCTTAAGGGTGCAAAGTGGGGATTTGTGAAGGACATAGGACCAAATGTTCTAGCCTTGGCTCACAACTTTGTGGATAGGTTTGTAGGTGCATAAAATGACCTAGTTAATTAAATGAGAATTTTTAGAGGTGTTTAAGTATTTTCTTCCTAATAAATGAAATTGTCACCTTTTCCTTAATAAAATGAAATGCATGGTCATAGGACCTTGTATGGTGTTGAAACTACATCAGTGGCTGATTAGGGATGAAAATGGACTATAGAATTTTGTTATGATTTATTGGGGTATTATTCCTTGTGTAGGAAATTCATAGTACTTGCTAGCTTAAGGGAAATTAATTTTGATAAATGCCAAATCATGGGGATAAATTGTGAAACTTGCTTATCTGTCATTTAATGTTATTATATGCCCATGATAATTATTTGGAGGCTTGTAGAATTATATTTCATGTACCTCATGTAGAAAGTGGATTTTACATCCTTATGAGTATTTAATCTTTTTAAAATATCAAATCATGGGGAAAAGATGTGATACTTGGTTATCTGTAGTTTTAGGTTAATATATGCCCAGGATAATTATTTGGAGGCTTGTAGAATTATATTTCATGTACCACATGTAGAAAGTGGATTTTACATCCTTATGAGTATTTAATCTTTTTAAAATATCAGATCATGGGGCAATGATGTGATACTTGGTTATCTGTAGTTTTAGGTTAATATATGCCCATGGTAATTATTTGGAGGCTTGTAGAATTATATTTCATGTACCTCATGTAGAAAGTGGATTTTACACCCTTATGAGTATTTAATCTTTTTAAAATATCAAATCATGGGGAAATGATGTGATACTTGGTTATCTGTAGTTTTAGGTTTATATATGCCCATGATAATTATGTGGATGCTGGTTGAATTATATTTCAAGTACCTCATGTAGAAATTGGTAATTGCTACCTTCGAATGTTTAATCATTGTAAAATATCAAATCACATGGTAATGACACAATAATTTGGCAGAGGGCTCTAGGTCCCCATTTGGACAGTTGGTAGTTTTTGGAGAATTTTCAGAAGTGAAATACTATTTTTCCTAATTAAAGTGGCATTTTGGTAATTATACAATTATGATGATATAGTAGGCCAAATTACATCCTAGGGTCATGATACTCAGTGCACCACCTTGATAGGGAATATTGTCTTACTGATAATTCTCAAGTAGCATGAAGAATCATTTTAAGGGTAGTTCATGTGTAATGTGACTTAAGGCCTTAACTACTTTAAATTATATTAAATGCCAATTTAATATGGAAAATTATGGAAATTGGAAAATACCCTATTAAGGTCAGTGAGAACCTTGGATAATTATTAGACACCTTGGGGATGAGTATTTAGAAGGGTTCCCTTATGGGGTTGATGGATAGTTCAACTTGGTGGTCTGCGTTTAGTAAAAACGGAATTTTGAGTTTTAGACAATTCAGACCCCTAAGTAGTGTTTGGGAGTTATATCCAATCAGTAAATGAGATGTAGCACACCATGATTCAAGGAGGGTCAATCCTAGGGATAGTTGTGGGGTTGTGCTAGAGTTAATGTAGAAGGAATGAAGGTACGTCCAACCCGATTGGGTGGGACGGGAGATGAGCTAAGTCACTTTAAATCTATGGAATAATGAGGGTGAACCAAATGTTAACTACCAACTAAAGTAATTGTCTTGAAGAGTATGGTGGGGTTGAGCCCATTGATCCGTAGTACCATTAGGGGCCCCTTATGGAGTACACCGCGGGAAGTCCAAGACTCACCTTAAATATAACACTAAATAAATAGTAGGCAAGAGTAGCCTAAGTGGGTATGCAGACTGGTGTGGATCTCCTCCGGGAAGGAGATGGGTTGGATCAGCTTGTGTGATGGTCCCCGAGCCGGAAGCTCGGGTGGACATTGTTAACACCTGTTTCTTATTCAAACAGTGGCGAGTTTTCGGTACTAGGCTAGTCGTGTCACCGACGGTAGTACGTTGACTCAGGTGAGGGTGTGGTTTAGAGGGCCGGTAAGTTTGAGTACCACGGTCTGGAGAACAATCCCTATTAACCCACCCCGACCTTAAAGTCTGGTGGATTCCAGCAAGAGTACGCAGGAGCTCCGTTGTTGTGTTCTTAGCGTTGAGACGTACATGAGGTCTAGGATTGGTAGTGACTATACCCGCCTAGGATGTGGAGTGCCCGATCCACTACCACCGTGAGCCACGACGGTCGGTACCCGAAAGGTTGGCTTCCTTTCGAACAAAATGGGAACTATAAAGGTCTGTGCGCATAGAGTCGTGTGGGTGAGTCACATTGCATAAATTCATTAAAACATCATAACCATAGCATAACATAACATACACATAGCATACCCCCGTCATATAAATTAGTATGGGCTCTTTTATATGATGGGTTACCTGGACATCTTAACTTATATGTCGTATGGGCGTTCATATAAGTTAAGGTACGAATCTGTGATGGTAGTTTAGATTTACTTACTGCACTGCATTTCCTTTCTACTTACTGCTTACTTCATTGCTCTACTTTACTGCCTTATACCTGCACTATACTGCTAGCTTGATTTTACTGCTTTACTTATACCTGCTAGAGTAGTGCCATGTCACCACCTTCTTGTTTACCCCCTTGTTTGTCCTTCGCTTCTTCCTCCCGCTCGGTGCATAGGAGTCGTGGAGGGAGGCGAGGACAAAATGACTTAGTCTTTATGACTAACGGTCGGTGTGACCGCAGGAGTCCGAGGAGACGGAGTTGTCCCACGCGCAGCAGGACGAGATGGCAGGACCTGAGCAGCAGATGCAGCGCACTACCACGACGCCACAGGTTGATGATTAGATAGTTAGACTTCCGCTTTTGAGAGCTTTTGTTGTAGACTTCCGCATGATGTAGAGAGAGAGATAGTACATTGCTTTGCTTATGTATCGGGCTTAAGCCCCTTTAGTTGTACATCTCTTTTAGACTTTCTGTTTCCATTATATATATTTATATGATGCTGTGATTGTGGACATGCCTTCTTTTATGTACTTACTTTTTGGCATATTTTACTTGTGATCGTATAGCCGGCAGGGTTGGTGCTGAGCGGTGTTAGCCAACCCGAGTGTTGGTGACACCGCAAGGCAGCGATTCTGGGCGAAGGTCCACCTCAACCGTGCGATACGGGAGAGGTTCGAGCTTTCAAGTACCCGAGCGGGTTTTGGAAAAAGAGACCTTACAATTGTATCTGGAGAATATATAAGGATTACTGCCTTGGGCCTATCCAATGCCCTTAAACTAACTATCCTGGCTGAGAATGAAGAAGAAGAAGAAGCAGTCAACTCTGAGGATTTCATGGAAGGAGACAAATGGTGTGGCCTAGATGGCAAACCTTATGGAAACATTCAAAGAAATAAGATGAACATGCAAGGTAAACAACTATCAGATATCATTGGGAAATTACTGATATGCAAGGCCGGGTCACATGATAGAATCTCCAAAGTGATGTTTGAATTAATAATAAGAGTGGTTTTCGAGAAGAAGACTAACTGGGGCAAAATCTTGTTAGAAAAAAATTAAGGAAAGCCTGAAGTCCCCCAACTTTGGCAAAAATACTTTCCTTATACTTAAAGCACTCCATCCCTCAACATTTAAATGAATCTGAATCAACTCCCATACATTACGTAAAAAGAATAGATATGAAGACAATAAGCAAATGGGAAAAGAAGTTCACCAAAAAGATGGCAGGTGGACCTTCCTCTCCAAAAACTGCCACTCAAACCCCAACACACCTTCCACAAGAAATTCAACCATCTCCTGCTTCTATTGGGGGGAGCCTCTGAGAGAAGATACAACTGTGATGGACAATGCTCCAGTTCCTCAAGATGAGGTAAATTAGGAAGATATCCTAATAATTGCTCAAGGGGCTGTTTTGAATATGGAAATTGAGGAATCTGAGAACGATCCCAGTGGTGGACATGAAATTATTGAAGAACTAGAAGAGTCTAACAGATCCCTGAATGAATTTCTCAATGATGACATGCATCAACATACAAATGAAGAAGAATTTTAGCAGCCCTCTAAAATCCCTGCAACAACGGAGGGGGAGTCTACGGCTCAACTCACAGTACAAACCTCACCTCCAAGGATAGAAGATGAGCAACATCCTCCAACCATCACAACCCACACTCCCATCAACTGAATTTATGTCCCAACTTGAAGCTCTACTTGATAGACAAAGAGTACACTTTGAAGCATATGTAAATAATGTTGTCACAAGTTGTAAGAATGAACTGTCTACCAGGATAAATGTATTGCAAGAAGACATTCAACATCTAAATCATCATAATACAAATGTGTATCACACTACTGCAAATGTTGTGGCTCATACAAGAACTGAAATATCCAATATCAATCAAGCTACCATGCTCACTGGTCAACAACTCAACATCATTCTTGACAGACTGGATGTTGTAAGGGTAAATAAACAGGCTATTATTCAAAATCAACAAACACTATTCATTGATTTGGAAGATGCAGTAAATACCCTTCTTCAAAGAATATCCTCAACTACTCAAACCTCTAATGAGCTAGTAGATAATATGGGTGAAAGCATTCTACATCAGGTTCTAGTCACCCAAGATCAACTCTCCACTCCTGCCACTCAATCTCTTAGGACATCCTAAGGCATCATCATGGATGTTATTGGAAATTTGTACAATCTTCTATCCAGACAAGTTCAGTCCTCCCAGGCATCTCTCCCTAAAGAAATCTTTTCAGAAGCCAGAAAGGGGGAGATTATGTCTAATCATCATGCTATGTGGCTATCTAATGAAGTTATACTTTCCATGGGCCAATATATAATTGACTATGTGATTGCTTATCAACATCCCATTCCAGAAAGCTGTCTCCGTGAAGGACCATCAAATGAGATAATGCCAGAAGTTATTCTAGAGCAATACCAACAGCTTGACAGCTATCAAGGTTACTTTGTTGATGAGTATGCCAATGGAAGTGGGCAGGTTAGGAAAAGCAAAAACATCTTGTTGACTCTGAAGAACAAGAAGCTAAAAGGAAGAGAATGGAAGAAGTAAAGAAGAATCCAAGCTTTAAAGAATGGGGCCCTTGCTCAAGGGATATCATCTTGAATACTTGGGCTCAATATCAGCAGGGAAAGGTAGACAAAGGTAAATTCTACAGCTCAGAAGAATGGAAAAAATATGAGATGGGTGAAGCTAGCATAAGGAATTATTGGAAAAAAAATTTGGATGGGAGATACTTCAGTGCCTGCACAAGCTCCTCTCAGATATCATCCTAAGCCTTATAATTATTTTGAAAGACAAAAATAGATGCTGGCTGAAGCTGAGCAATCGAAGAAAGTTGGACACTCTAGGAAAGGGAAAGGTGTTCAAGAGGATTGAAGAAATGGGATTCTAGAAAAACACATGCATATTTTCATGTTTTTCATTTATGACTGATATATTCTTTTTGTGTGCTTGAGACAATATTTAATCTATATATCAAATGTTCTGAATCTTGCTTAATCTTTATTGAATATATATGTCAGACAAGTTAATCTATAATTGTAAGTTCTGGTTTCTTCAAATAGGGGGAGATTGTTATGTATTGTGTCTTCAATGATCCTAGATTTGAAGAAGGAGCACAAATATATAGATAAACAAAGTTATATTTGATATGTGTTTTAGTTCAGGATGTGACAGGTATGTCAAGACTATATGTTTAGTATCAATACTATATAGAAGTGAAAAGTTCACTAAGTTAAATATCGGTTTGAGCCTCAGCTGATAAATTGGTGAGAAAGGAAACATATAGTCGAGATAGTCTCAACGATATCATCTTGAAGAAACTTTATCGCTGAGAAAGCAAGGTCAAGTCATGTAGACAGCATCTCAACGATATTGTCTTGAAGAAAGCTTATCGACTTGAAGATTAAGCTTAAGTCATGTAGAAGGAATCATCTAAACGATATCGTATAGAAGAAGTCATATCGAGGAGAAGATTATGAAGAAAGGATCGTGTAGACAACATCGACTTGAAGATTGTTGGGAAAAACCCTTGTGATTTATCTAACAAATTGGTTAAAGTGATTTCATTAGTTAGATTATAATTACCCATATTATATAGTAAGGGTAAACTGGTCATTAGATGTCTTAGGATGTCACACTCACCTTAGAGTGTCAAGACTAAGTCAACATAAACACAAATTGAGTTGAAGTCAAGACAAACACAAATTGAGTTGAGTTGATACTGGCGTCGAATGAAATTCGACGCAACTTCTAACTTGATGTCGATGCAACTAAGACTAGAAGTCCAAGCAACTTAATCTATCTGTCAAAGTATTTCAAGTCGACGCAATGTCAAAAAAATCTCAACGCAGAAGGAAGAGCTTGTCGAAGCTACCTTAGAAGTCGATGCAACTTCGACTTCAACTCGACGCAGAAGATATATGAAGTTCAAGTCCAAGTCTTCAACTCGACGGTTACGTTGATAAGTAATCGACGCAACATCGACATCTGAGTTTAAACAGAGCTAAGGAGCAATTCGAAGCTACTTAAATAAGAACTCAAAGGTGCGTCGATATGAAGAAAGATGAAGTCGACGTAGCATCAAATACAGTATGAAAATGGAAGTCTTTCCAGCTATCTCTCTAATACCTTTTTCAGAAGGGCCACCATACTGAAGACAGTTCTCCAACGGCTCATTTGTTGCCAAGAAAAGAATGAAGTATTCTAGAAGAGCAAAAGCATTCTTGGAATGTTTTTCAAACATGATGGGCGGGCGAAAACAAAAGATGAAAGAAGAATTCGAGTACCCAATAAGAATTTCTTCTCAGGTCTGTCCAAAACAAGAAAGAAATTCAAATGTAATAATGGACAATAAGTAGGCTGAGAAGATAAAAAAAGCAAGAGCATTCATTATAAATTCTTTTGGCTATCGATTAGGGCTTTTCCTTCTTCCTCCTTCAACCCTAAGAGAAAGACAGAAAACCAGTGATCTCTCTACATAGGAAAAATACAAGGTTGCTTCTTCTTCTACATCTTACAGCAGCCAGATAGCAAGCAACTTTCAGAGAAAAGGATCTAAAAAATATAACTCTTGCAAATATTCAAAATCATAAGGAAGGATTCATCATTAACAGATCCATTGAAGCAATAATATAAGTTGAAAGCTTCTAAAGAATTTTGAGAACAAAATTCTTTTCTCCATCTTCTTTCTTTCTTCTTCTTCTTCAAACTGTAAAAGAGTTTTATTAATCCCTCTTCCAAAAGATTCAGTGGTTCTAAGAGTCAACTTATCAAAAGACTCAGTGGTTCTCAGAGTCTCCTTAACAAAAGATTCAGTGGTTCTAAGAGTCTCCAAATCAAAAGACTTAGGCATGAGTTGTGCAATCCTACCAGGGAGGTAGAAGAGTGGAGTACCGACATTTTGGGGAACCACTATTAAAATCCTTGTGTCTTCTATGTGTTAATTTTCTGTGCTGTCTCTACTTCCTATTTCTTTGTTTATTTCTTTATAGCAATCTTGTTTAGTTTACTCTGTCTTTGGTTTGTTGAGTGCATAATACTTGGTATTCTTTTTTATTGTATCCACAGTGGGGTAGAAATATTTAAATCTCAAATCATCCCCCTCTAGAAAATACTCAGAGGCACATTGTGCACTTTCAATTGGTATCAGAGATAGGTTGATCAATAAAAGGTTAACACCTTGATCAAAAGATCTCCTCAATCTCATTTCTTTATTATAAATTAATTAAAACTATTTTATAAAGAAAATGAGTTCTATAGATTATGTCTTAACTAGACCACCAGTGTGTAACCTAAATAAGTTTATACTCTGGAAGGCCAGAATAAAGCTATATATGAACTCTATTGATGAAGAAATTTGTAATGTTATTATTACAGGTCCCCTAGTCCCAGTAAGAAAAGATGCTAGTGGGACAGTAACACAAACTGCAGTCCCCAGAGCAGAGTGAACTGATGCTGAGAAGAAGGTGAATGCATGTGATGCCAAAGACATGAATATCCTGGTGTCAACTATGTCAGATGACATATTTCAAAAAGTTGCTGATTGCAACTCTGCCAAAGAAATCTGGGATTCTCCCTCTAGATTAGTTGAAGGCAGCTGTGATGAAAGAAAGGACAAAAAGTCCCTTCTCATATCCCAGTATGAGAAATTCAAGAAAAAGGCTGATTAGAGCATAGCTGAAATGTATGATAGGTTCAGTCTCATCATAAATGAGCTTAAGGACCTTGACAAAAAAATCTCTCTGACAGAAATAAATGACAAGCTTCTCATGTGCTTCCCAAGCACATGGGACTCAAGAATCCGGGCCATCAGATATTCTTGATGCCTCAGAGAAATATCAACAAATGCCCTGCTAGGCAAGCTCAAGTCCTACGAGCTCTTACTGAAAAGTAGGGCTGAATCAGAAGTCCAAGAGAGAACCACAACTCCTAAAGAAAGGACACATGCATTAAAGTCTATTGATGGAGAGCCTTCCTCCTCTGAAGAAGAGATGTTCAATCTCTTGGCTAAAAGATTCAAGAGATTGGCATGGACAGAGGACTCCATAAGGAAAGAGTGGAGTTCAAGCAAATCAAGGTATAAAAAAACTCCTAATAAGGAAATTATCCGCTTTTCATGCAGAAAATCTGGGCACTATGCCACTGAATGCCCAAAAGAAGAAAACAACAAAAGCAACAAGCAAAAGAAGGAGAAAAAGAAGAAATCCTCCATGAGGAAGGATAAGAAGAGAAGGAAAGGTTTCATTGCACAAACCAGGAGTGAGTCAGAGTTTGAACCAAGCTCCTCATCTGATAGTGATGATGAGTGTGGAACTGAAGAAGCCTGCTTGATGGCTCTGGAAGACTCCACTGCTGAAAATCATGTAACCATCTTTGATGACGTTGACTTTTCCTCAGAAGACTTTAAAGACTGTTTTAAGGAATTCTGTCAAGATTATATTAACAGTCAAAAGGAACTTAACCTAATTAGAATAGAATTAGAAGGCCTTAGGAAAGACATTCTGTACTCAGTTAACTATGATCTGAGAGGTAAATTGTTTAATAATGAAAAATAAATATATACATTAGATAATAAAAATTCTAAGTTGGAGAAAGAACTTACAAAGGCAAAAGCCTTTGAGGACTCACTCAATGGGAGGAGTCAAAAGCTTAAGGATATCTCACAAAATCTCTCCAAGACATTCAATCATCTTGATATAGAATCACTACCTTCTACTAACACACTTATCCCTAGCAAACTTGCTTGGGAAAATCTTGTAGCACTTATTAGGTACAACATGAATCAACCTAATAACAACTTAGAACTATGCGAAGAACAAAATTATAACCCTAATAAACTCATTATATTCAATAGGGTAAATATTACTAATCAAAAAGGGATACTAGGTAAACAATGTTGGAACATGGTTTTATGCATCCCTTTGATTTGAGAATAACAAATCCTACTTGTATTTGATCTTGTTTGCCGTTGTGTTTTTAGCATGTAGGTTTGGACAGATATAACACCAGGTTGCTGAAATAATGGTCTGGCACTAACCACAAGCAGAAGGATTGAAAGTTGTCTAACGCAAGGCGTTATGACTTAACGCTGGGCACTAGCATTCGATGAAATGAAAGCTGCGTTCGACGAAATGAAAGCTACGTTCGACGAACTGAAAGCTGTGCTCGATGAACTGAAAGCTGCGTTCGACGAACTGGCGTTCGACGAAATGAAACCGTTGAGATGGAAACCGCTGAGAAGGAAACCACTGAGAACAGAAGCTCCGTTCGACGAAATGGAAACTGCGTTCGATGATCTAGCGTTCGACGAAATTGTGTTTGACGAAAGAAGAAGCCCGTTCGACGAAATGTGTTCGACGAAATTTTCTATTCGATGAAATGGTGTGCCAGCTGATTAAAGATGAAACTCAACGCCAAGCGTTAGAGCTTAACGCCGGGCGCTATCCGTTTGACGAAAATGGAGTTCAACGAAGATGCTATTCGACGAAATGGCCTGCCAGCGGATTAAAGAAAGAAACTCAATGCTAGGCGTTAGTCTTAACGCTGGGCGCTATCCGGTCGACAAATTTGGCAAAGAGAAAGCAGCCGTGATTACAGGAGGAACTTTAGGAATGATTTGGCCAACACCCCGCGTTAGCCTTAACGCCGGCGTTGATATTGCCTAAAATAAAATAATTCCTAAAGTGCAGAATCTCCTTCCTCTTCTGAAGATCCGAGCCATCAATATGTTGCTATACATGGTCAACGCCCAACGTTAGCACCTAATGTCGGCGTTAACTCAAAGTCTATAAATTGGAGGATTTCGTATTATCCAAGAACGGATTGTCAAGAGCCCTATTCCAGCACTTCAGAAACTTTGTGAGGGCCGTATTTTCAAGCAAACACATCTCCCACTCATATTTCAAAAGGAGGAATCAAAGGAGGCTTGGATCAACACGCTAACTCAACGCGAAGAACGCACGCTTGGACTTCAACGATCTTCATTGATTCTTCGGCATCTCCTTTAGATTACCTCATAGGGAGTTTTATATTTGTATTTTGTATTTTGTCCTTTATTTCATCTTTGTAATCGGTTTGTGAATTCGCTGCGTGTTGGCGACTACGTCTGGGTAGGACTTAGGGAGGAATTTGCCTCGTGTTGGCGACTAGTTCTAGGGAGTAGATCTAGGGGGTGCTCGAGGCCTTTCTGGTGATAGATTGACTAGAGCGGCTTGAGCCCGTATCTGGGGAGAGATCGGCTAAAGCCAACCGGTTCGTGGGGATATGAGTTGGTATAGAAAACAAAAAGAGTCTTTCATTATTCGCTTTGATTTCTAGCGTCATTGAAATCAAATTTTGTAATCAAGTTTTTTAATGATAATCATGCCTTTTCATGATAAATAAAATTGATTTCATTATTCCAATCTCTTTACTCTTGATTTAACTTACTTCAACATAACATATCAAAAGTTTTCTATTAATTATCAAAGTTTTTAAAACCCTTATTCACCCCCACTCTAAGGGCGCCTCAAGATCCAACAAGTGGTATCTGGGCTAGGTTATTCAAAATCTGCTTAGAAACCGGGAATAATGATGTCTCTTGATCATGATCTTGCTTCTACTAGTGGGGAAAGTTTTAATGTAAATGAAAAAGGATTATCACCACCTTTATTTATGGGCAAAAATTATAAAGGGTGGAAAACATTAAGGAAAAAGTTTCTTAAGGCCTTAGATGAAAAAGTTTGGAATATTACTATTGAAAAGCCACCTAGCGTACTAACCATAAATGAAATTGTTTTAAATGCAAGATCTATGAATAGTATATTTTGTGCGTTAGACCAAAATATTTTCAACCTACCACTTATTAGATTTGGAATTTTCTTGAAAGAACTTATGATTCTCCTTCTACAGGTATGGAACAATCACAAGAACAAGAGAATATGCAAGCTTGCACAAGTCTTCAAGAATGCTCCTGTCATGATGGATCCATAGAGGGCACATCAAGTGGAAGAGAAGAAGAAATACTATCTTCGGAAGAGGAGTGCCAAAAAGATGTCAAAGAAACTACATGTTCAAATTGTGCCTCTCCCGAAAGCAATGTAAGGAAATAAAATCCCATTTTCTGTACTTCTATTTCTACATTACAATTGCTTCAAACTACAAAGCGTAAAATTAAGAAATTAAAAAATGCTAATAAACATTTGCGCTTAGAAAATAAAAATTTAAAGGCAAAAATAAATGAAGAATCAAATCTTGAGTTATCTAGGTCTACCTATGGCTCCTTAGTTGAAAACATTACACCTTGTATAGAATTTAATGATTTAAAAGAAAAATGCAAGGAACTTCTTTTTATAAAAGAACAAAATGAAAGATTATGTTTAGAAAATTCATCATTGAAAAATAATTGTGCTAAGTGTAAAGACTATAAAATTTAAATTAAAGAGATGGATGAAACATTTGAAGAATATAGAAATAACTATCAAAATCATATTGATTCAATTGTTTTCACTCTTAAAAATAGCACAATAGCTTATAATAAAGCTAGACATAATTTAAAGATTAAGAATGATGAATTAAAATAAAAAATCAACTTGCTTATGAAAATAGTAAATACAAATTCACAATATCAAACTATATCTAAAAACAAGTTGAATATGAATATGAATATGAACATCTTAACTAAGTTTAATAATGGGAGTAAGAAACACGAAGTAGTTGTAAATCAAGGTCAAAATCACCATCATTTACAAAATCATGTTTCTCCCAACATAAAATTAAATGTTCACAAATTTCCTATAAACAATGTTTGACAAAATCATCATGGAAATTTGACAAATAAAAACAATATTAAACCAATGTTTGAATGGAGGCCCAAAGTTAAAGATGAAACACTAACTCCACTCAAAAGGGCCCATTCAATCATATCTCCCCAAAAGCAAACACGATATATTTGGGTACCCAAAGGAACCGCCACACTCGGTCCTCTTTGGATACCTAAATCTCTCATTCATTAGTATCCAATCATTTGCATGAAGTAGAAATCAACCAAAAATGAAATATCATTATTCTACTTCATGATATGACTAACCTTTTTTGTTATTGTTTATTTTTCCTTTTATTGAACCATCATGATATGATCACTTTATATAACTTGTGATATGACTTTCACATATTAAACCAAAATTCATAAATAAATCAAATTGAATAAATTCATATTTTTCAAGTGATCTACTTATCCTTTTTATGTTTATCCTTCTAGATCCATTTCCTAAAAGTCCTATAAAATTTGAAAAACTAAATTTGTCATATGGATTTAAAAGGTATTTTAGGGGTATTAGGCTAAATTTATAAAATGCGCAAGTTTTGCTTAGGTATTCACTGTTGGAGCATGCGTTCCGCACTCGTCCGGTTTGAGAATAACAAATCCCGAATGTATTTGATCCTATTTTTGATTAATGGTGTGCAGATAACAGGTGCAAGGATAACATGTTTGCAATTGGAGCAAAATACTGATTTTCCAGAAATTGGAGCTATCGAATTTCCGACAGCTAGCTAACGGATTTCCGATAGCGCACGATTTCTTCCCAGTGGTTGAGAGCTAATGGATTTCTGACGGCGCATGATTTCTTCCCAGCGGTTTAGAGCTAACGAATTTCCGATAGTGATATCGGATATCCGATAGCCCACGATCTTCCCGCAACTCTACGACGTGCAGCAGTTACGCAAGCTAACGGATTTCTGATAGTGATATCGGATATCCGACAGTGCATGATCTTCCCGCAACAATACGACGTGCAGCAGTTATGCAAGCTAACAGATTTTCGATAGTGATATCAGTTATCCGACAGCCCACGTCTCAAACACGACCTCAACTCCGCGCAGAAACGTTAAATTAGTGGGACACGTGGCAGGCTCTGGAGATATCGGATTCTGGCGATACCTAGCTAACGGACGGGGATAGCTCTTTTTTATTAAAAGGGTTCAGAACTTCGTGGATTTCATGCCTTCAGACTTTCAAGCCTTCTTCCTAAGTGTTATCGTCCAGAGAGCTTCAAAGAACGAAAATCCCCATCCTTGAAGAAGAAAAGAGAGAGCGAAGCCGAATATTGTACACGCGTTCCAAGTAGACTTTCTCAAGGCTTCTTCGCTGCTTTGGTCCAGAAATTCTAAAGGGGGTTTTTAATTTGTATTTCATTTATATTTACATTCATCTTGTAATCGTTTTAGAAATCGTCGTCTTGCGTGCGACGTCTAAGTCCGTGTGAGGCTTAGGGGAAATCATCACCTTGTGTGTGGTGTTAGATCCTTGTGTGGTCTAGGGTAAATCATCATCTTGTGTGCGGTGTCAATTCCTTGTGTGGCTTGGGAGAAAATCGCCGCCGTGTGTGCTGCGTCTAGATCAAGATTTGATTTAGGGGGAGGCTAGTGTCTATATCTGGGAGATATAGGCTATAGCCAATCGGTCCTGAGGAGAAGGATAGGTGAAAAGTGACAAGAGATTTTATTAATTGTAAGCCTTTGATTCCAAGCTTTATTGGAATTATTTCTACTCATTATCTTTGATGAAATAAAATCTTGTTTTTAAATTCAATTATTTGTCTCTATATTCATATATTGTTTCGTTTGTTACAAAAATTATCAAGGTTTTAAATTGCCCTTATTCACCCCCCCCCCCCCTCTAAGGGCGCCACAAGATCCAATAAGTGGTATCAGAGCAGGTTAATTCCTTATAAGGTTTAACCACCTGGAATTATGGCGCACCATGATCATGCATTTTTCGAGGGGCAAGGAATAACTAGACCACCATTATTTATGGGTTCCTATTATAATTATTGGAAAACTAGGATGAGGTGTTTTTTAATATCATTAGATATTGAAATATGGAATATGGTTGAAATAAATTATACTCATCCTACTTTTACAATTGGTGATATTGTCATGGAGAAACCCAAAGATAAATGGGATGACCAGGACAAATTAAAATGCAAAAATAATGCAAAAGCAATGAACGCATTATTTTGTGCTCTTGATAAAACTGAATTTAATAGAACCTGCGCATGTCAAACTACATATAAAATTTGGAATTTATTGGAAATTACTCATGAAGGTACCTCGCAGGTGAAGGACTCAAAGCTTTTCCAATTGGAGTCAGAATTCGAAAAGTTCAGGATGGAGGTAGATGAGGATGTGGATACCATGTACACAAGAATCACTAAGATAGTGAATGACTCAAAAGTTTTAGGAAAAAATTTCTCAAATGGTGATTTGGTAAGAAAACTTCTTAGATCTCTCCCCCCTAAATTCAATCTCAAAGTGATGGCTATTTCTGAATCTCATGATCTTAAAGCTCTTAATATAGAAAGCCTGATTGGGAACTTGAAAACTCATGAAGTTGAATTGAAAATTCAACAACAAGAGTATATGGAGCCAAAGAAGAAGGGATTGGCTCTAAGATCTAAGAAGGAGGAAAGTAGTGATTCTGAGGAGGAAGAAGAAGATGAGGAAAGTTTATTTGTTAGAAAGTTTAGAAAATTTATGAAAAATCCAGAAAGGAGGAAGTCATTTAAGAAGTATTTTAAGAAGGAGACGTTTAGAAAGAAAAAAGGAAAGGAAGACGATGAGGAGGAAGAGAGACCGCCACCGAAGTGCTATCACTGCAAGAAGTTAGGACACATCCGAAGCAAGTGTCCAAAATACTTAAAAGAACTTAAAGAAAAGAAGCACAAAGGGACGAAGAAGGTGCTGAAGGCGGAAACATGGGATGATACTACTTCTGAGGATGCAAGCAGTTCAAGCTCAAGTAAAGAAGAGGAGGCCAACATGTGCTTAATGGGAAAGAGCGTCATATCTGATGATGAATGCGGTGTCCAAAGTGACACTGAAGTAACTCCTCCAACCTACGATGAATTATTTTCTGAATTTGTAAAGACTTGCAAATTTTTTGAAAAGAGTTCAAAAGATAATGATCTTCTTAAATCTGAAAATGAAATTTTGCTTAAAGAAAACAAAAAATTGTTTAATGAAATTAAGACTATTGGAAAAAGAGAAATTTCTTGCCAAGAGTGTGATCACTATTTGGGAAGAATTAAAGAACTTGAAGAATCTCTTTCCAAATCTCATTCTACAATAAAAATTCTTACCAAAAAGAATGAGATTTTAGAGAGAGATCTGAAATCTTCAATTTCCAAAGTCCATGAGGGAAAGAAATCTTTTGAACGTAGATGTGTAAATCTAGTATCCGAAAATACAGAAATGAGAAGCCAGATTCATGACTTAACACTAGCCATGAAAAAATTTGGAATGGGACGAAGATCACTGGATATGATATTAGGATACCAATGCCATGGATCTGGAAGGTTTGTACTCGGATACACGTCAGGAAGCTATCGCCCGGCGACAGCCACTGTCGCTGGCGACAGCCACTGTCGCTGGCGACAGCAAAAAGTCCAGAAATTCTATTTTTAAAAATTCTGAAGTTAGTAAATTGTCTAATACTGCATCCTCATCCAGCAAAAGTCCAGAAAAGTTATAATCTTCTCAATACATTACATGTGCCAAATGCAATAGATTTGGTCACACTACGGACTCTTGCTTGAGGAAAGGTAAAAGTAAAATTAAACAAATCTGGGTGCCTAAGGCTTCTACCTATACTATGGGTGGAACCACTTGGGTAACCAGATCTTTACTCACCTTTTCTTTCTAGGTGTGTTGGCAGGCTAAGGACAAAGAAGACGTGTGGTACTTGGACTCGGGTTGTTCAAAGCACATGACGGGCAATAAAGAGAAGTTCCTTAGCCTGGAGATGAAGAAAGGAGGAGTTGTTACATTCGGAGATAATGGAAAAGGAAAAATCATCAGCATCGGAGTTGTGGGTAACAAAAAATTTTCAATTTCAAATGTCTTATTTATAGAAGGATTAAAGCATAATTTGATTTCTATTAGTCAATTATGTGATAAGGGTTTAGATGTTTTATTTGAATCTTCTACAAATTTGTGCAAAATTATTAATCCTAAAACAAAAGAAATTGTTTTTACCGCACCTAGATGTCATAATGTATATATGATTAAATTTCTTGATTTTTAAAATTCCACTTTAAAATGTTTTTTATCAAAAAATGATGAATTAAAATTATGGCATAGGCGACTTGGACATACTAGTGCCAAGTTAATTACAAAATTTCAAAAGATAAATTAATTAAAGGTTTACCATTGTTAAATGGAAATTTATCTTCTTCATTATGTATGCCTTGCCAAAAAGGAAAATTTTCAAAATCATCTTTCAAAAGTAAAAATATTATTTCTACCACTAGGCCACTTCAATTAATACATATGGATTTATTAGGGCCAATTGGAATTTCTAGCTTAGGAGGTAGAAAATATACATTTGTATTGATTGATGATTATTCTCGTTTTTGTTGGACTTTATTTCTAACCTCCAAATCTGATGCATTTTCAGAATTTTCAAAATTATGTTTGCGTATTCAAAATGAATTAGAGTTCAAAATTAAACGCATACGATCGGATCATGGAGGAGAATTTGAAAATGAAAAGATTATTTATTTTTGTACGGAGTTAGGAATTAAACATGAATTTTCCGCTCCATGCACACCACATCAAAATGGTGTAGTGGAGAGGAAAAATAGAACTCTTCAAGAGTTAGCCCGTACGATGCTATCTGAATTTAAATTACCAAAATCTTTTTGGGCTGAAGCAGTTTGTACGGCATGTTATGTAATTAATAGAGTAATGCTTCGCCCTATTTTAAAATTAACTCCTTATGAATTAATTTTTAGTAAAAAACCAAATGTTTCTTATTTCAAAGTTTTTGGTTGTAAATGTTTTATTTTGAATTCTAAAGATTCCTTAGGAAAATTTGATGAAAAATGTGATGAAGGTATTTTTATTGGCTATTCTTCAACTAGTAAAGCTTATAGGATTTTTAATAAAAGAACAAAAATTGTTGAAGAATCTATTCATGTTAGGTTTGATGAGTTTGCTTCATGTGCAGAAAAGAAAATTACAGGAAAAGAAGATGAACCCCTTCCTTCGGTGGAGAATGATGATGAAGAACTTTGAGAAAATGAAGAAGAAAAAGAAGAAGAAAGAGAAGGAGAAAGAGAAGAAGAAGATAGAGAAGAAGAAGAAAGAGAAGAATATGTGCCTCCAAGTGAATTGAGATTTTCAAAGGATCATCTAAAGGAGCTTATCATTGGAGATCCGCAAAAAGGGGTTAGTACTCGTTCATCGGTACATGTCTTATTTTCAAACCTTTGCTTTGTCTCTGAAATAGAACCAAAAGATGTTTCCACCGCTTTAAATGATGAATTTTGGTTTTTAGCTATGAATGAAGAACTTAATCAATTTGAAAGTAATAAGGTTTGGAATCTTGTAGAACGACCCAAAAATCGTCCTATCGTTGGAGTTAAGTGGATTTTTAAAAATAAATTGGCTAATGAATCTAGAATTGTTAGAAATAAAGCCAGATTAGTTGCAAAAGGTTATGCACAAATTGAAGGGGTAGATTTTGATGAATCTTTTGCACCCATAGCAAGATTAGAAGCGGTTAGGATATTTCTTGCATTTGCTTGTTTTAAAAGATTTAAATTATATCAAATGGATGTCAAAACCGCATTTTTAAATGGGTATATTAAAGAAGAGGTTTATGTAGAACAATCCCCTGGCTTTATAAATGAATAAATATCCAAATTATGTTTATAAATTAGATAAAGCGCTTTATGGATTAAAACAAGCGCCTCGTGCTTGGTATGATCGATTAACTCAATATTTATTAAAGCACGATTATAAAATAGGAAGTGCGGATTCTACACTTTTCATTAAGCAAATTGATCATGATTTAGTTATTTTGCAAATTTATGTTGATGATATTATTTTTGGAGCCACTAATGAAGAGTTATGTAATGAAGTAGTTCAAATTATGAAAAATAAATTTGAAATGAGCATGGTAGGAGAACTTTCATATTTTCTAGGTTTTCAAATTACACAAAAACATGATGGTATTTTTATATGTCAATCCAAATATATTCATGATATGTTAAAAAGATTTGGATTTGAAAATCTTAAGCATGCAAACACTCCTATGAGTGCTTCACTAAAATTAGGAAAAGATGAAAGTGGAGTTTCAATTGACCAAACCCTTTATAGAAGCATGATAGGATCTTTATTATATTTAACCGCATCTAGACCTGACATTATGTTTGTCGTTTGTTTATGTGCAAGATTTCAGGCTAATCCTAAAGAATCACATTTAAAAGCGGTGAAACGCATCTTTCGATATCTTATAGGAACATATAAATTAGGATTATGGTATCCTCATAATGATTCCTTTATTTTACATGGCTTTTCAGATTCAGATTATGCGGGACGTTCTTTAGATAGTAAAAGCACTAGTGGCACTTGTCATTTTATCGGCCCTTCACTTATTTCTTGGTCGAGTAGGAAATAGAATTCTGTTGCCCTCTCTACAACTGAGGCCGAATATATTGCACTAGGTAGTTGTTGTGCCCAAGCTCTTTGGATGTCACAAACATTAGAAGACTTTGGCATGCAACAAAGTAGTGCAGAATTAAAGTGTGACAATAAAAGTGCTATAGACTTAACTAATAATCCCGTATTACACTCTAGATCTACGCATATAGATGTCCGACATCATTTTATAAGGGATCATATTACGAATGGTAATGTAAAAATCAATTTCATAGGAACGGATTCACAACTAGCGGATATATTCACTAAACCGTTACCGGATTCCCGTTTCTCTATGCTTAGGCTAGAATTGGGAATCCTAGACATTTCACACTGATTATATCACTACTTATTATCTATAAAATTAAAAAAAACAACAAAAACTAAATCTTAACATAGGCATTCCCCAACATATAACATGTCCAAATCTTAAAAATTATTACAGCACTTTAACAAAAGAGTACTTAAATTGTCTCATAAAAGAAATTCACAAAAATTGAAGAAAGATCTGGGCTGGGCAACTGTCGGATGGCGACAGTAAGATGTCGGATGGCGATAGCTCCCAGGAGTCTTTTTCACTCTGAATCCTCATCATTTCTACTGCCTGCTCCACTACTTTCTAGAATATCATAATCTGATCTCCTTATCACTGTCTTTCTCGGCCCAGCCTGATTAACCGATTGGCGACGCGGCTCCTCCTCCACCGGCACTTCCCATTCCGCGGCTTCAGAAGGCGTAGGCTTTAATTTAAGTCCTTTTACAAGGAATTTCATAAACTTCTGCATTCGCGTCCGATCCTTCTTCACCTCCACCTTGTGTTCTTCAAAAGACCTTCTATGCTCTTGAAAATCATCTATATGTCTATCCAACTTTGTTTGGAACGAGTCGAGTGCCTCCCGCATAGACCCTCCACGTGTAATAGGTGGCTCTCTCATTTCCATAGTAGGCGGCTTCCTTTGATTTTTCTTACCTATAGCCGCCGTTTGATATATCTCCGGGAAATAATCTCCAAGATAAAAATTTTGATCGATCCATGCGTATTTCTTGAATAGGATATGCAGGATAATCGCACCCAAAGGGAGGGTGTGTGCCTTTTTCCACTCCGGATTTTTGAGGCAATATGTATAACGAATCATAGATAAAAGAAGATCGGCCACATCAAATAACTCGTTCTCCACTATATAATAAGTCACAAGACTAAGTTGAGCCGTAATACTATGGGTATCACCGGACTTCAACATAATCGTGTGCCTTAGTATATCTTAAACAAGATGAGCATCGTCTGTCAATGTCGTCATAGTGGTTATAAGGTTTTTTGTGGAATTTTCATGCAAAGACATATTCATTAGGGTCCAATCTCTCTCAAGTCTATAATTTTCCACTATGTCCAACACATTCTCACTCTCCATTATTCCAAATTCATTTCTTAAATCAAATGGAGTGATCTCCACATATTGGCCTTGAATTTTGGATCTAAATCCTCCATTCAAATCGGTATATGACGGATCCTCAAGATGATTATAAAATTCTCGGACTAAAAAGGAGGAGAAAATGTCTTGGATAATGACCGAGAGTATACCTGCCTCAGCAAGCATATAATAGACTCGTTCATGCCGGGGGAGATCAAATTCTACGACTTTTGAAATTCCGATTTGGGCCTTTTCTATGCCCGGGAAACTTTGATAAGAAGAATGAGCGTCTCCTGACTCACCCCTTCTCGATCTCCAACTGGAAGACATATCTGCATGAGACATAAAAAGTTTTTTAAAAAAAAAACAAACAACAACAAAATGGAGCTGTCGGATATCCGATACCCCTCTGTCGGATATCCGATAGCTAAAAGTTTATGCTTCCGAATTTTTTTTTTCACAAAAAATCTTCCTATCACAAATCCACACAGTTTCCACACAGAAAATATTCTTCAACATTTATATAATTTTTGAAAAATCAAAATTTTGGTGAAAATCACTATTCATCATCTTCTTCCTATAACACTTCAATTTTTTTTTGTCATCATCTTTTTCCTATAAAGCTGATACCTATAAACTTCTAGATCTCCACACAAACAACAAGAAAGAAAGGAAAATCATGTTTCAACACAAAAATACCACAAAATTTCTAATTTTACTTCAAAATCACATGATCTAAATCTCTTATAAACACCAAGATCTAAAATGTCTAGATCTCTTAAACATTCTACAAATTATCTTCACAAAACTCCATGAAAACCAAGAGGATTATCAAAATCACAAAACTATTGGAGAAATCTTAAACAAAACCTGCAAAATCCACATATCTCACCTTAGATCTGAAGTTTTTCCGTCACCTGGAGCTCTGGATCTCGGAATTTTGCCTAAAACTGAAGTGACGTGTCGGTCAAATGACGAAGCGCGTCCTTTTATATTTTCCGAGCAGTCGGATGGCGACATCTACCTATCAGAAATCCGACAGCTCCCAAAAAATTAAATACCTATTTTCCCCTAGCTTCTTCATTACCTGTTTCTATAAATGTTCATAAGGGAATTTTTTTTAATCTGGCATAAATGCTTCTTCATGTGTTATTTTCCCTAACAATAGCTTAACACTTGCTTATGATGTTCAATCTTAAGTTATCATTGTAATGACACTTTCATATAGGAATTACGAATTGTTTTCGCATGCCTCTAAGTATAAGAAATCTTTTATCTATGACAATGAGCAATCACAAACACTTACTTTGCCATTACATATAAATAAAATTTATTTTATACATACATCATGATTGCTTGAACATAACAAAATACATTTCATAAATGCTACCTTCAACTTTGCTACTTTGCACTTATTCAAATTATACCATTTTTGCTTGCAAGTGAATTCGGAGATCCTTTACATATATGAATACTCAAAAAAAAGGGAGGCAAATTCAAATGCAAAACATACATTTTGCCAAAAATTTTGCAAGAAATAAAAAATTGAAACGGATCCTCCACCAAGCACTACTTAGCCTCCTGATAAGTCTTAATGAGCATTGTGAGGTTAAGCACCTTGGAAAGAATTGTAAAGTGTCTTGTTATGCAAAACCAAAATGGTCCTTTTATGTATACTTGCAAAGTTTCTATAAGTTCATAAGTTTGGCTTTATGTATATTTATGTTATGTTTAACAATTCCCTGATCATGTATATTTTAAATATATTCATATGTATTCTTTCTCAAAGTATCACTACTACACTTCATTGTTATTTATAAAATTTCTTCTTATGAGAATTGGACCGAAACGATTCAATATTCTATATTCTCATGTGTCTTTCTCTGATAATTGAAATTGAATCTCATCATAGTTAAGTATATTTGCTTCTATACATTATAACACATTACTAGAATGCTCAGCATAATCTCTACGGTTTCCTATCTCATATCATATAACTTACAAGGCTTCCGCTAGTGTACTCTAATTTCCCTATACTCTTTCTTATTTTTCTTCCATATCTCTATGATACTATTTCCTCGTCTCTATTCATTACTTTTGATAATATCAAAGGGGGAGAAGATAATAAGAAATCATAAGTAATAACTTAAATCACTTAAATCACTTAAAATACTTAATTAATTAAGTGAGCATTCATGTAGGGGGAGTTTATATGTAGGGGGAGTTTATATGTCGGGGGAGAATATTTTGGGGAAATCATATCATATTAAGGGGGAGATCATGAAGATCAAACGTTCACATTTGTACACACATGATATACTTTTCAATATCTCTATAGGATTTATTCGATTTCTTTTTATACGGATTTGTTATTATCAAAAGGGGGAGATTGTTGGAGCATGCGTTCCGCACTCGTCCGGTTTGAGAATTACAAATCTCGAATGTATTTGATCCTATTTTTGATTAATGGTGTGCAGATAACAGGTGCAAGGATAACATGTTTGCAATTGGAGCAAAATACTGATTTTCCAGAAATTGGAGCTATCGGATTTCCGACAGCTAGCTAACGGATTTTCGATAGCGCACGATTTCTTCCCAGCGGTTGAGAACTAACGGATTTCTGACGGCGCACGATTTCTTCCCAGCGGTTTAGAGCTAACGGATTTCCGATAGTGATATCAGTTATCTGACAGCCCATGATCTTCCTGCAACTCTACGACGTGCAGCAGTTACGCAAGCTAACGGATTTCCGATAGTGATATCGGATATCCGACAGTGCACGATCTTCCCGCAACAATACGACGTGTAGCAGTTACGCAAGCTAACAGATTTTCGATAGTGATATCGGATATCCGACAGCCCACGTCTCAACCACGACCTCAACTCCACGCAGAAACGTCGAATTAGTGGGACACGTGGCAGGCTATGGAGATATCGGATTCTGGCGATACCTAGCTAACGGACGGCGACAGCTCTTTTTTATTAAAAGGGTTCAGAACTTTGTGGATTTCATGTCTTCAGACTTTCAAGCCTTCTTCCTGAGTGTTATCGTCCAGAGAGCTCCAGAGAACGAAAATCCCCATCCTTGAAGAAGAAAAGAGAGAGCGAAGCCGAAGATTGTACACACGTTCCAAGGAGACTTTCTCAAGGGTTCTTCGCTGCTTTGGTCCAGAAATTCTAAAGGGGGTTTTTAATTTGTATTTTATTTATATTTACATTAATCTTGTAATCATTGTAGAAATCGTCGTCTTGCGTGCGGCGTCTAAGTCCGTGTGAGGCTTAGGGGAAATCATCACCTTGTGTGTGGTGTTAGATCCTTGTGTGGTCTAGGGTAAATCATCGTCTTGTGCGCGGTGTCAAGTCCTTGTGTGGCTTGGGAGAAAATCGCCGTCGTGTGTGCTGCGTCTAGATCAAGATTTGATTTAGGGGGAGGCTAGTGTCTATATCTGGGAGATATAGGCTATAGCCAACCGGTCCTTAGGAGAAGGACCGGTGAAAAGAGACAAGAGATTTTATTAATTGTAAGCCTTTGATTCCAAGCTTTATTGGAATTATTTCTACTCATTATCTTTGATGAAATAAAATCTTGTTTTTAAATTCAATTATTTGTCTCTATAATCATATATTGTTTCGTTTGTTACAAAAATTATCAAAGTTTTAAATTGCCCTTATTCACCCCCCTCTAAGGGCGCCACAAGATCCAACATTCACTATATTTGCGTCATTTTGATTACCCATAGTATGTTTAATCATAATCATGTCAAACCAGAATTGAAAAATTGCATGAATATTATTTCACTTATTCATGATCATTTCACTCATGCATATGTTGTGCAAACTCAAGAATTAACTTCTAATAAATATGGAGCTTTAATGAATATGAAACCCATGTACTAAAATTTTAACTTCCGCAACTTTTTGCGATTTCTTCTCGTCTCTTCACTTCATTAGACAGGCCTTACATTGCACAAACATAATTAAGTAAAATCGAAAAAAAAAATCGAAGAAAATCTAGGCTATATGATCAAAATAAGCACTCTCTGTGAGCTAACGCAGGCGCTAGGACCTAACACCGACGCTAGCTCAAGTATCCGATTTTCTGTATTTTTAAAATTCTGGAAAATCACTAAAAATATATGTTTTTGTTTAGTATTCAAAAACCAAAGAGAAAATTTATAAAACCTTTCAAAAATAACCAAAAAAAAGTTTCTCATTGTATTCACTATTCACCTTACAACGTTTCTATTTAATAATTTGAAAAGGTTGAATATGAATTTTCTTTAATAATACCTCAGGTACATTATCATGAATAATTAATTACGAGTACTTAATCATTATGAATTAATATTAATGATCATATATAATAATCATGCAAAATCATATGATCTTTTAAGTCAAACATCAAATATAACTACAAAAGATCCTATTCCTTCCGAACATATAGTCTGTGATCATGATTATTATATGAATCTATCATGTTTTGCATGTATCACTTTTATTTTTAGACCATAGAATCAACTCTATATCTATATGAATAAATCAATTAGAATCATCACTTTATTCTGTCTAAAATTTGAATCACTATTATTAAATACATGCAACATTATATCAATTAACCTTATGGGATAACACTACATTCAAACTCATCATATCTAGCATTATCAACTAATAAATATTATCATCCCTGCTAGATATCTTATTATTGACATAATGAATCAATCTTAAAGAAGAACAATTGAAAGTTGAAACTCATAATAAACTATGTTGCTTTAATATCAAATATAATAAGAAATTAATCACACATAAAAGCCATTGTTTATAAATTGAATCCATAGAACAAAATGCTTAGGATGTCCATGATTATTCACCCACATTATGTGTCTCACAATAGCAAGGGCGTAGGATTGTATGCATTAGATGACCTAACCTCTATGTCATGTCTTGTCCTTAACCGGGGAGGGTTCCAGTGGGGCCTTGTGAGGCACCGGGGGGAAAGAGTGCTAGGTTGAGCGTTCTCTAGTGTGTGCATATGGGATTAACACCCCATCCTACTACATGTGTGCAGCTCCTCATGCCCATCCGTCACTTAGTACGGGGCTAGTGTGTAGGCATACAGTTTGGGTATTATAATCTAGGACATTCCTATATCATATATTTTTGCATGCACTCTTTATGACTATATTATTCATGCATTCTTTTCTTGATCGAACATGCTTATTTTGTGTTTTGCATATTTTATCATTTTTGAGCTCTAATGATCTTGTAAAACACAAATATATGAAAACCAAATAAAAATATAAAAACCATTTTTGAACAAATAAAACATGCTTGAATAACCTTCTAACCATTTCCAACGTCTCTTAAATTTCTACCCTAAGAAGGTCTATATATATGCTATCTATGACAAAAGAAATTTTTTCAAAAAATCTCAAAAATCGAGTACTGTTTCGGCGTTAACTACTTAACGCCAGGCGTTAGTTATTTTGGCCAAATTGAATTTCTAATTTTTCCAAAATATTTCTAATATTTTTCTAATGATTTTTCTCTGTTTATGTTCTCATATTTGAAATTATTGTATTATTAATTTGGTTAGTTTTATTCCAAAATACAAATAATTCAAAATGATCAAAAATCTGTTTTTGTTATTTGTTTTGCTTTAACTCTTTACAAAATTATAGTTTGACTATAAAATTTCACAAGAGCAAACATCTTAGTTATTTTTGTTTCAAAAGGTCAAAATTGTTTTTAGAATACACTTAAAGATAGCCTTCAATGTCTAATTTTAATTTCAAATTTCCTAAACATTGTTTTATCTTCATGCCTTGACCTTAATCTGATTATGTGCAATAAAATAGTCTATAGATAATTGTGTATGATTACCTATCATGCCTCTAAGCATGAATAATGTTTTATGATAATCAATGATTCATACACTCACTATTTTTGGTAATCAACATGTGTTCATAATCTTAGTCTTGCATGATTATGCAGTGTAATAATTTTAACACCTTGAGTTGTATGTCTAAATTACCTACACCATCTTTTAAAATAAATTTCTTGCACACTTAGAAGTGTTACTCCATAATTATAAATGTTTGCAACAACAAGTGAATTCAGAGACCTTTGGCCCAAACAAAAAAATTAATAAAATAATGTGTTGGGAATCTTGCCCACATGATTCCTGATTTGAAGAAGTCATCATGTCAAGAATACTTCACTTTGTATTTAATCATATATCTAGCTTATAATCTCAGGAAGTTAAAGAAATGTCATCGAGAGGAATAGGAGATAACGTCGACAAAGAATGCTTGTCGCAGTAATGATGAGCAAAGCAACCGCTGAGAAGCAAAGTGTTCGTCGTCCACTGAGATGAGATAAAAGAAACAGCTGATAATAGCGCGTTCGTCGAGCGCAGGAGGAAGATTGTCGAGCTCAGAAGGAAGATCGACGACCGCTGAGATTTGGCATGTTCGTCGAGCGCAGAAGCGAGATCGTCGAACTCAGAAGGAAGATCATCGACCGCTGAGACTCGACAAGATCGTTGAACAAAGAATACAAATCATCGAACGAAGGATGGCAAGTTCGTCGATTGCAGAATGTTGTTCGTCGAATGCAGAGAAGACGCAGTATCATCGACTTCACCAAAGTGGCTGTGTCGTCGAGAAAGAACAAACATCGTCGTAAAGAATGCATGTCGTTGAGAGAACAATATGATCACGACGACATGATGCAAGAAGGAAGATCGCGACGACATAGTCAGAGATAGCTTGTCGGTGTAATGACGCAAATATCTTCAAGACAGAATTCAAATCTTGCGGACGTGCTGTAAGCAATTTATCCCGTCGCCTGATTGTCTAATCAGCACGTGCTCTTAAGGAAAGGAGTGTCTGACACTTAAGGCACTTTTTAGAAGACCGTTGGGGACCTCGCAGTCTTATAAAAGAGATGAGAGGTTGCCCTAATAAATCAATTAGAAAGAACGAACTTGCGCGGATAGCGAATCGAATAGTACAAGCGGCACAAGAAAGTAAAGAAAGAAAGAAAAAGAACAAGCAGTCATCTTCATCGACTGTTAAGGTGCCAATCCTCATCAGGCTAAGAAAAGATTTGAAGAAGAATCGTGCGCTCAAGATCTGATTCAAAAGCATCTTCTTCAATCTCAAGGAGCTAATCTTCATCAGGCTGGAGTTGCCGATCCACATCAGGCAGAAGAACGGTTGTATTACTGTACTTTCTTGTAAGGCTTGCGGGACAAATTGTCTAGCTTGAGGGCTGGAGAGCTGCGAGGCTTGAGGGCCAGGGCAGTGCACTTGCGGGTGCGATCTGTAGGGCTTGAGGGCCTGAGTGTCGAGCTTGCGGGCTCGGGGGCAGTAGGGGCTTGCGGGCCTAGGCTGTTGGGACTTTCAGGTCCGTGTTGTAGGGCTTGAGGGCTTGAGTGTCAAGCTTGCGGGCTCGGGGGCAGTAGGGGCTTGCGGGCCTAGGCTGTTGGGACTTGCGGGTCCGTGTTGTAAGGCTTAAGGGCCTGAATTTTTTGGCGGAGTTTGCCGAGCCTAGCACACTGTTGGGTAGGCGTAGAGGGAAAGAGGACTACTCAAGACACCCGGTCTTAAGGAACCTCTATAGATCTTGTGTCGTCTGGTGTGATTTATTTGTGTGTTAATTTTGTTCATTGCTTGAATATTGATAACTTACGCTAATAACTCAAAAGTACCAAGATCACCTAACCCCCCCCCCCCCCTCTAGGTGAATGATCCATCCCTAACAAGTGGTATCAGAGGGAGGTTGATCAAAAGAAGACTTAACAGTCCGATCTAGATCAGGAACGATTCACCATGGCCGGTGGAGAACAAAATTGGGAGATGAGATCTATGAAACTTCCGATCTGCACCAAGGAGAACTTTCCCATCTGGAAGGAAAGAGTTAGGCTGTTCATGAAAGGGGCCGATCCAAGAATTTATCTGACAGTCCAACAGGTCCTTTTATCCCCACAACCCCTTCCACCATTGTTCCGACGCGGAAGGTAATAAAGAAATATGAAAACATGACCAAGGAAGAGCTAGCCTTGGCAGGCCTAGATAAAAGGGCACAGAATGTTATTGTAAGCGTTGTAGATGATTCAACCCTCCAGAACCTAATTCACTGCAAAACAGCCAACGAGATGTGGGACTCCTTGATCGTATACATGGAGGGTAATGAAGAGGTAAGGGATGACAGGAAATCCCTCCTCAACCAGGAATATGAAGCCTTCAAACAAGGCAAGAATGAAACTATCTCCAACTGCTATGAGAGATTTTTCAAGATCGTGAATGGCCTGAGAAACTAGGAGAGAGAGTTCACAAACTCGGATCTAAATGACAAGTTTCTCAGATCCCTCACAAAGGAATGGGATATCAAGATATGTGCCATCAGAGAGATGGGCCAACTGGGGAACATGGAGCCCAAGAACCTATACGGGAAGCTGCTGTCTCATGAACTTCAGCTTAATACAAGAAATGCTGAAGAAGAAGAAATCTCAAAGGTGAACTCAAGAGAAATATCGGTGGCTCTAAAGGCTGAGAGCACCAGAAGATTCAAGGGAAAGACCTCTGCTTCTCAGAGCAGAACTGAGAAAAGTGAGGAATCAGAAGCCAGCTCCTCTGACTCTGATGACACTGATAGAGAGGTGGCCCTCCTCTCAAAACAATTCAGAAAGCTGCTACACAGAAGAAGGAGGGACAACAACAGAAGCTCCTCCTCAAGCTCCAGAAGATCTGACTATCGGGACAGATCCAGGGCTCCCAGGGAGGACTGGTATAGATCCAAATCCTGTAAACATGATTTAAATAATACTATTTGCTATTGTTGCAGCAAAACATGTCACATGGCTGCCGACTGCCCCTCCAAGAAAAGGGAGTCAAGGAACCATGAAGAGAGAAGAAGCTCTAGGAGCAAGAGAACCTCTGAGAAGGGGTTCGTGGCAAAGAAGACCAAAACGTTGAGTGACTATGACTCAAGCTCCTCTGGGACTGAGGATGAGGCACTTATTGGACTGATGGCCATCAATGAAGGCAACCAGGATGACAACTCTCCTGGAAAGGTAAAACACAGAACTTCTTTATCTGCCTCTGATTCTGGATCAGTGGCAGATTCTTTGCATGATGATGAGGAGGTATCTGCTACCAACAGCACAGCCTCAAGATCCCAGTATGAAGTTGAATCTGAACTAATAAGGTAATATAAAGCCTTATGGAAAGCCTTCATAGGCAGTAAGAAACTCCTCAAGGTGCAAACCAAGGAGTTAGATTCCTTGAAGCCTGTCCAATCCAAGATTCAGGAGACAGCTGAAAAGCTAACTTCTATGAGCAAAGAAGTGGACAAACTTAAGGAAGCTATAAGGCTTAAGAATGATGAGTTAGGGCAAAAAAACAAGGTCATTAGGGACCTTGAGGAAATGTTGTTGGCTGAGAAAAAACTTTCTTCCAGCTTCTCAATGCCCAAAACTATCCTGCCAATATCTGACGCCCTCTCTTTACAGTTCAGAGCTGGTATCAATTTCAATCAGAAGCCAGTCATGGGCAAAGATCCTGAAGCCAGACCTTCTTATAAGAAGGTGCTGACAACAAGTCCTTCAGCCCACAGACCTGCAGCAACAACAGTTAAGAGAATGGTAAAGGCTGTTCCAACAAAGCCTGCTCCCAAGAAGGTGAACCAAAGAGTGGTGAAGCCAATTCCTCCCCCGGCTCACACACATGAGGTTCACCCTAGATCTGTTACACAAGAAGCCTTCTCTCCTGCTCATCAGCACTGTCCTACACAGATGATGGCGCAGAAGACAAGATATAACAGATATGAGTGTTGGTGCTGTGGGAAAGTAGGCCACTTTGCACTGGACTGTTGGTTCAACCCAACAGGTCTTAATGCAAGGAGAGTGCAGAACCCTCCGAGGTTTGCGATTACATTCGATCACCCTAATAGAAACCAAGGACCCAATCCCTATTGGGTACCTAACGGGAAGTGATTTGTTTTGCAGGTAGGTCCAAATGCCAACCAATCTCCAATTTGGTATTTGGACAGTGGCTGCTCCAGGCACATGACTTGAGTTAGAAAGTATTTGAGAGAATTCATCCCTGTGGAGAATGGACCGACTGTTATCTTTGGAGGTTCAGAAAAGGGAGTGACCAGGGGCTACGACAACATCACTAATGGGTTAGTTACCATCACAAAGGTAGCTTATGTGGAGGGGTTGAGACACAACCTCATAAGCATAAGTCAGCTTTGTGATCTAGGCTTTATTATTACTTTCCACAAGGACAAGTGCCTAATTAAGAAGTTCTCAGATTCTAAGACTACCTTAACTGGGACTCGGAGTGGGAACATTTATTGTTTGAATTTCCTCAATATAAATTCTTCCACGCACATATGTCTTATCGCTGATGGCAAAGAGGCTCTATGTGTGCAATGGCACAAGAGACTTGCACACATCAATTATAAGACAATAGGCAAGCTTTTCTCACAAAACCTGGTCAGAAATGGACCTGACATTAAGTGCATCAGAGATGGTCCCTGTCAAGCCTGCCAACTTGGAAAGCAGACTAGGACTAGCTTTAAAAGCATTTCTAACAAAGAGTCCACAAGATGCTTATTTTTACTGCACATGGATCTATTTGGTCCCATGTCAGTTCATAGCTTAGGAGGGAAGGCCTACACCCTTGTAGTTGTTGATGACTACTCAAGGTTCACTTGGGTATTCTTCCTCAAAAAGAAATCAGATACCCTATATATCTTGAAAAATTTTGTTAGGTAGATCCAGAATGAGATGAAATGTTCCGTGGTCAAATTCAAAAGTGACCATGGGACAGAATTTCAGTCAGGGGCCATGACAGAATTCTGCCAAGACCTAGGTATCTCCCAAGAATTCTCCTCCCCAAGAACTCCTCAACAGAATGGGGTTGCTGAAAGGAAGAACAGAACCTTGATAGAGGCCAGCAGGACAATGCTAAGTGACTCCTCCTTACCAGAATACTTCTGGGCAGAGGCTGTCAACACTGCTTGTCATGTGATAAACAGGGCCTCAATCATCAAAAACCACAAGAAAACTCCCTATGAGCTAATGAAGGACAGAAAACCAACTCTATCCTACTTTAGGATCTTTGGTAGCAAATGTTATGTCCTTAATAATGGGAAATCCAAACTAACTAAGTTTGCTGAGAAAAGCTGTGAAGGTATTTTTGTTGGATACAGCTCCCACAGCAGGGCATATAGAGTATACAACCTCAATACCCAAACAACGGAAGAATCTGTTCATGTTGTATTTGATGAGACTAGCCTTATCCATAAGGGCTGGTCTAGTTCTCTAGTGAATGCAGGTACAGTGGAAAGATTAGAGAAGCTATCCATTGAAGACAAGGCTGACACCTCACTCAACAACAAGAATTAGTCTGTGATGGTTGAAATAGAGATAGAACCTGCAGACGATACATAAACGGCTGAAGAAGTGCAGCCTGAAGAAGTAGCTCATACAGAAATACCCATTACACTACCAACTTCCTTGAGACAAGTAACAGATCATCCCCAAGAGAAGATAATAGGAAATGTCAACCAAGGCGTGCTGACAAGGAGTAGAGCTGCAAATCAAGCATTGTACCTAAGTTTTCTCTCTCAAATTGAACCTAAGAAATTTGAGGAAGCAAATCAGGATCCCTTTTGGATTACTGCAATGCAGGAGGAACTGAACCAATTTAAATGATGCAAAGTGTGGAAATTTGTTCCAAGACCCCAAGGACACAACATCATAGGAACCAAATGGGTCTATAGGAACAAGTTGGATGAAAATGGAATCATCACCAAGAATAAAGCAAGACTAGTGGAAAAAGGCTACAGACAAGAGGAGGGGATATATTTTGATCAGACATTCGCTCCAGTAGCCAGACTGGAAGCAATAAGACTGTTCCTAGCCTATGCCGCATACAAAGGTTTCAAGGTCTACCAAATGGATGTGAAGTCAGCCTTCCTGAATGGTGACCTCAAAGAGGAAGTATATGTAGAGCAGCCTTCAGGTTTTGTCGACTCTACTCATCCTAATTACGTTTACATTCTTAGAAAGGCACTTTATGGCTTAAAGCAGGCACCTAGGGCCTGGTATGAGACTCTGTCAAGCTTTCTAATTGAGAACAAATTCTCAAGGGGGAAGATTGATAAGACATTGTTCCTAGGGGACGTGAAGGGCAAGATCTTGCTAGTGCAGATCTATGTAGATGACATCATCTTTGGCTCTACAAATAACAATCTCTGCAAAAAGTTTGCCAACTTGATGTAGGGAAAGTTTGAGATGAGCAGCATGGGTGAGCTCAAATACTTCCTAGGTCTCCAAGTGAAATAATCAGAAGATGGGATTTTCATCTCTCAGACTAAATGCACTAGGGAGCTAGTCAAGAAATTTGGATTGGAGAATGCTTCTTCAATGAAAACTCCAATGGGAACCAATGTGTCTCTGAACAAGGATGAGAAGGGTATACCCTTTGATGAAACCAAGTACAGATGCATGATTGGATCCTTGCTCTATCTAACTGCAAGTAGGCCTGACATAATGTTTGCTACATGTGTCTGTGCTAGATATCAGGTGAATCCTAAGGAATCTCATCATGTATCTGTCAAGAGAATCTTAAGATACCTGAAGGGTACATGAAATCTTGGCCGATGGCACCCTAGGAACAATGGGTATGAAATGACAGGCTACTCAGATGCAGATTATGCAGGATGCAAAGAAGACAGGAAAAGTACCCCAGGGACATGCCAATTACTTGGTGGAAGACTGATCTCTTGGAGCAGTTAGAAGCAGACAAGAGTGGCAATCTCAACAGCAGAATCAGAATATATCTCGGCTGGAAGCTATTGTGCCCAACTACTATGGATCAAACATCAACTTGAAGATTACAATCTAAAGATGACCAAAACACCCCTATTTTGTGACTATTCAAGTGCTATCTCAATTGCTAAGAACCCTGTATCTCACAGCAGGATTAAGCATATTGAGATCAGGTATCACTTCATCAAGTAGCATGTGGAAAATGAAGATAACACCCTTGAATTTGTCCCAACAGACAAACAATTGGCTGATATATTTGCAAAGCCCCTAGATTAAGCTAACTTTAACTTCTTCAAATTCCAATTGGGAATGTTAAACTTAGAGTAGCCCTCAACTTTATTATTTACTAATAGCTTTCTAGATGAGTGGTCAGAAAATCTCACAGGACTTTGATGAATCATGCCCGAGCAAGGGGGAGCTTGTGCTATTCCTTGGTTAGAAAAGCAAAAGGCAAGAAGTCAGAAAGGGGGAGAAATGTTGCTCTAGAAGACCTTAAAGGTAGGGGAGCAAAGAAGAGACATCAAATCAAGGGGGAGCTACAAGCTTGATGTACTCAGGGAGTTCAACAAAGATAAGTACAATCTTACATGCTCAAAGTTAAGATTATAATATTTATTGTCTAGAGAAAGTACTCTTGAATTATGATTCTGACTTCTTTAAATAGGGGGAGATTGTTGGGAATCTTGCCCACATGATTCCTGATTTGAAGAAGTCATCATGTCAAGAATACTTCACTTTGTATTTAATCATATATCTAGCTTATAATCTCAGGAAGTTAAAGAAATGTCGTCGAGAGGAATAGGAGATATCGTCGACAAAGAATGCTTGTCGCTGTAATGATGAGCAAAGCAACCACTGAGAAGCAAAGTGTTTGATGTCCGCTGAGATGAGATAAAAGAAACAACTGATAATAGCGCATTCATCGAGCACAGAAGGAAGATCGTCGAGCTCAGAAGGAAGATCGACGACCGCTGAGATTTGGCGTGTTCGTCGAGCGCAGAAGCAAGATCGTCGAACTCGGAAGGAAGATCGTCGACCGCTGAGACTCGGCAAGATCGTAGAATGAAGAATACAGATCGTCGAACGAAGGATGGCAAGTTCGTCGATTACAGAATGCTGTTCGTCGAACGCAGAGAAGATGCAGTATCGTCGACTTCACCAAAGTGGTCGTGTCGTCGAGAAAGAACAAACATCGTCGTAAATAATGCATGTCATCGAGAGAACAATATGATCACGACGACATGATGCAAGAACGAAGATCGCGACGACATAGTCAGAGATAGCTTGTCGGTGTAATGACGCAAATATCTTCAAGACAGAATTCAAATCTTGCGGACGTGCTGTCAGCAATTAATCCCGCCGCCTGATTGTCTAATCAGTGTGTGCTCTTAAGGAAAGGAGGGTCTGACACTTAAGGCACTTTTTCAGAAGACCGTTGGGGACCTCGCAGTCTTATAAAAGAGATAAGAGGTTGCCCTAATAAATCAATTAGAAAGAACGAACTTGCGCGGATAGCGAATCAAACAGTACAAGCGGTGCAAGAAAGAAAAGAAAGAAAGAAAAAGAAGAAGCAGTCATTTTCATCGACTGTTAAGGTGCCAATCCTCATCAGGCTAAGAAAAGATTTGAAGAAGAATCGTGTGCTCAAGATCTGATTCAAAAGCATCTTCTTCAATCTCAAGGAGCCAATCTTCATCAGGCTGGAGTTACCGATCCACATTAGGCAGAAGAACGGTTGTATTACTATACTTTCTTGTAAGGCTTGCGGGCCAAATTATCTAGCTTGAGGGCTGGAGAGCTGTGAGGCTTGAGGGCTAGGGCAGTGCACTTGCAGGTGCGATCTGTAGGGCTTGAGGGCTTGAGTGTCGAGCTTGCGGGCTCGGGGGCAAAAGGAGCTTGTGGGCCTAGGCTGTTGGGACTTGCTGGTCCGTGTTGTAGGGCTTGAGGGCCTGAGTGTCGAGCTTGCGGGCTCGGGGGCAGTAGGGGCTTGGGGGCCTAGGCTGTTGGGACTTGCGGGTCCGTGTTGTAAGGCTTGAGGGCCTGAAGTTTTTGGCAGAGTTTGCCGAGCCTAGCACACTGCTGGGTAGGCTTAGAGGTAAAGAGGACTACTCAAGGCACCCGGTCTTGAGGAACTTCTATAGATCTTGTGTCATATGGTGTGATTTATTTGTGTGTTAATTTTGTGCATTGCTTGAATATGGATAACTCACGCTAATAACTCAAAAAGTACCAAGATCACCTAACCCCCCCCCCCCCCCCCCCTCCCCCTCTAGGTGAACGTTCCATCCCTAACATAATGTGCCAAAGATAACTCCACCAAGCACTACTCACCCTTCTGATAAGTCTTAATGAGCATTGTGAGGTTGAGCACCTTGGCAGAACTATAAAGTGTCTTGTGCAAACATAATCCTTTTTATCACTTCTATTTGTACACCGGATCACTAAAATTAAAATTTTATAAAAATGCTTATGTGATCCCCCAAGCAATACTCCGCTCCCTGATAAGTCTTAATGAGCTTTTTGTGGGCGAAGCACCTTGGTAGTTGTACGTATGTTATGTGCTTTGAAATTTTATTCTAGATGTGATGTGTGAAAGTAATTATATGATTACAATCTTAATGTTGTTACTATTTCACTACACATGTCACTTGTATACTTTTATCAAAACATCTAATGTACACATCATTGATTTTCATAAAGCTTCTACTCATGAGAATTGGATCCTAATCCAAACATTACATAACTCTCTACAAACTCAAGTAAAAGCACTAGATTGCAATGCATGATTTCTACAATGTTTTCTTTACTTGAAATACGAATTGGTTACATTGTAGTTATTATCTTTTTGAATATGTTAATTCATGCTTGCCTATTTGTTATGAAAATTTTCAAAGTTAAAATGCTCAAACGTGAAAAGTCTAGATATATTGTTGGAATGGTCAAATTATAACTAATATACTACTGTAATTTGTTTTGTTTTTGTTTTCCACATTTCTCTCTCTAATCATGTATCCTTATATCATGTGCTCTCGTGCTTATTCTACATTTTGCTTTCACTTCTGCTTTTTCAAACAATCTTGCATCTATCCTAACAAGTAGAATCACTCCTAAAATAAATTTAAAAAGCAAGTGATTACATTCCTTTGGTATAATCTTTGAATGATGTTCTTTCATGCCTATCATATATTTTTCCGCTGTGCGACTCTCTCCCTTAGCTTGATCATGACTTACTTTATGTTTACACAAAACTCTTATTCCTCTCTTAGTTATGTCCCAACTTTTGCCTTCTTTATTCTAGTTTTGTTTAACTCCACCCTCTTTTACTATTAACAAAGGGGGAAAATAAAATGCTAAATCATATTGATTAACAGAGTAGGATTCACTAGATTAAGGGGGAGCATGTATCTAGTTTATGGGAGTATACACTAAGGGGGAGTATCTTTGTAGGGGGTGCACAATGTTCAATAAACTATAATGCCTATCATTATCTTATAATTGCTGAGTGTCATATATCATTATAAAAACACAAATTCTTTATCTATGAATCTGATTTATCTCTAATTGGATTTGTTATTATCAAAAGGGGGAGATTGTTGGAACATGGTTTTCCGCATCCCTTTGATTTGAGAATAACAAATCCTACTTATATTTGATCTTGTTTGTCATTGTGTTTTTAACATGTAGGTTTGGACAGATATGACACCATGTTGCTGAAACAATGGTCTGGCACTAACCACAAGCAGAAGGCTTGAACGTTGTCTAATGCCAGGCGTTATGACTTAATGCTGGGCGTTAGCATCCGACGAAATGAAAGTTGCGTTCGATGAAATGAAAGCTGCGTTCGACGAAATGAAAGCTGCATTCGACGAACTGAAAGCTGCGTTCGATGAACTGGCATTCAACAAAATGAAACTGCTGAGATGGAAACCGCTGAGAAGGAAACCGCTGAGAATGGATGCTCCGTTCGACGAAATGGAAACTGCGTTCGACGATCTAGCGTTCGACGAAATTGTGTTTGACGAAAGAAGAAGCATGTTCGACGAAATGTGTTCGACGAAATTTTCTGTTCGATGAAATGGCGTGCCAGCTGATTGAAGATGTAACTCAACGCCAAGCGTTAGAGCTTAACGTCGGGCGCTATCCATTCGACGAAAATGGCATTCGACGAAGATGTTGTTCGACGAAATGGCGTGCCAGCGGATTAAGGAAAGAAACTCAACGCTAGGCGTTAGTATTAACGCTGGGCGCTATCCGGACGATGAATTTGGCACGGAGAAAGTAGCCGTGATTGCAGGAGGAACTTTAGGAATGATTTTCCCAACGCCGCGCGTTAGCCTTAACGCCGACGTTGATATTGCCTAAAATAAAACAATTCCTAAAGTGCAGAATGTCCTTCCTCTTCTTAAGGTCCGAGCCATCAATATATTGCTATACATGGTCAACGCCCAACGTTAGCACTTAACGCCAGCATTAGCTCAAAGTCTATAAATTGGAGGATTTCGTCTTCTCCAAGAACGGATTGCCAAGAGCCCTATTCTAGCACTTCAGAAACTTTGTAAGGGCCGTATTTCCAGACAAACACATCTCCCACTCATATTTCAAAAGGAGGAATCAAAGGAGGCTTGGATCAACACGCTAACTCATCGCAAAGAATGCACGCTTGGACATCAACGATCTTCAGCGATTCTTCGGCGTCTCCTTCAGATTACCTCATAGGGAGTTTTATATTTGTATTTTGTATTTTGTCCTTTATTTCATCTTTGTAATCGGTTCGTGAATTCGCCGCGTGTTGGCGACTAGGTCTGGGTAGGACTTAGGGAGGAATTCGCATCTTGTTGGCGACTAGGTCTAGGGAGTAGATCTAGGGGGTGCTCGAGGCCTTACTGGTGATAGATTGGATAGAGAGGCTTGAGGCTGTATCTGGGGAGAGATCGGCTAAAGCCAACCGGTTCATGGGGATACGAGTCGGTATAGAAAATGAAAAGAGTCTTTCATTATTCGCTTTGATTTCTAGCATCATTGAAATCAAATTTTGTAATCAAGTTTATTAATGATAATCATGCCTTTTCATGTTAAATAAAATTGATTTCATTATTCCAATCTCTTTACTCTTGATTTAACTTACTTCAACATAAAATATCAAAAGTTTTCTATTAATTATCAAAGTTTTTAAAACCCTTATTCACCCCCCTCTAAGGGCGCCTCAAGATCCAACAAACAACCCTTAGAAAAGCCAAATAATGATTATGAAATTCTTAATAAAGAGAATCATACGTAGACTAGAACTCAACGCAATTTTAAAGATGCGTCGAATGCAACTCGATGGAGTTTTATGTATGCTTCAACATCAACTAGAAGCAAGTATGAGGGTGCGTCAAATTATATTCGACACAACCAATATTCTGCATCAAATTATTATCGACGTAACTATCCAGGCACGTCGAAGTACACTCGACGCATTTCTAATGATGCGTCGATTTCTTATCGACGCATGCTTCCTGAATGAAATTTTCAGACTTATATTCATAGATGTTTCTGTTGTTCTAATAGTGGGCACGTAGCCAAACATTGCTGGCATACTAATGCAGCACTTTTTCACTTAAAGGGGTATACTGAAAGACCATATTATTCTTTCATAACTCCATTTAATGATAGAAGAAAGACACCCCCAACAAGTGAGGGTCTATACTAATGTTTGATTTCATGTGTAGAAGGGAGACTGTTCAACCACAAACCAGCAGTGGTATTTGGATAGTGGATGCTCCAATCATATGACTGGAGCAAAAGAATTGCTGGACAACTAAAAGGCCAATGAAGGGCCTAAGGTAATTTTCAGGAATTCCCACTCTGGTGAAACCAAAGGGTATGGTTTGCTCAGGATTGGGGAAGTTTCCTTTTCTAAGGTAGCATATCTTGAAGGACTTCAACCTAATCAAATTAGTATTAGTCAGTTGTGTGATGGTGAATACAAAGTTGTATTCACTAAGTCGTTATGCCATATAGTTAGTTCTATAAGTAACCAAATTGTATTGAATGGCCTTAGGAAGGGTAAGGTTTATGTTGTAGACTTTGAGTATACCAAGTCAGAAATCTGTTTATTCAACTCTTAGTTAGAAAACAATGAGTTGTGGTATAGGAGATTTAGCCATCTTAACTTCAAGACCATTGCCAAACTTTCTAAGCTTAACCTAGTAAGAGGCTTACTAATAGGTAAGTTCAATAAAGTCCATCCTTGTAGAGCCTGCCAACTAGGAAAGAAGATCAAATCATCATTCAAGCCAATTGGTAAGAATGATTCCCCCATAATCCTATACCTGTTGCACATGGACCTATTTGGTATTATCTTCACTCAGAGCTTAGCAGGTAAGTCCTATACTCTAGTCATTATTGATGAATTTTATAGATTCAACTAAGTGTTCTTTCTAACAGCTAAGTCAGGCACCTTAAAGATCCTCTCAAGATTCATTAGACAAATTCAATCTGAATTCAATGCTCAGGTTGTTGTGATCAGAAGTGATCATGGTACTGAATTTAAAAATCAGTTAATGTGTAGATTCTGTGAGGATGAAGGGATAAGATAGCTTTCAGCTCCTAGAACCCCCCCCCCCCCCCAATAAAATTGGGTGGCTGAAAGGAAAAATAGAACCTTGATTGAATCAGGAAGGACATTATTGGCTGAATCCAACTTGCCAAAGTCTTTTTGGGCTGAGGCAGTGAATACTGCCAACTATGTTCTGAATAGAAATCTCATCAACAAGACAAAGTTGAAGAGTCCCTATGAGCTACTGAGGGGAAATACACATATTGTCACTTACTTTAGTATCTTTGGTTGTACGTGCTTTATCCTAAACAATGGGAAAAGTCATCTTGCCAAATTTGACAAGAAGGCTGATGATAGAATATTTTTGGGATATTCTACATCAAACAAGGCCTATAGGTGCTATAATAAAAACTCTCTCAAAATTGAGGAGTCTGTGCATGTAGTCTTTGATGAAGCTAACATGTTCTATAAGAGGAAGGAAACATCCACCACCACTATTTTGCAGGAAGAAGATAAACTAGCAGATCAAGTTGAAAGGCTCAACATCATGGATCATTCATCAGAATGTCAAAGCAAAGGAAAATAGGAAGTTGATACTGATCCAGATGAAGAATCAGCTGCATATGAAGAAGAACCTACAACACTTGAATTACCAGCCACTGAAATCATTCTAAAGGATGAAGATGGTGCCCCCACTGTAAATGAGCAAGTGGATCTTCAGGAAGAAGAGAATCCCTTCAATAACTCAATAAGAACTAGGATGACTCTAAAGGATCATCCTACAACACAGTTTATAGGAGATTTGATAGTGGGAGTCAAGACAAGGAAGCAGCTAACAAATGAAACAATGTTGCAATATTTTCTCTCTCAATATGAACCTAAAAATTTTGAAGAAGAAGATAGTGATCCCCACTGGATATCTGCAATGCAAGAAGAATTAACTCAATTTGAGACAAACAAGGTCTGGACATTGGTTGAGAGACCAAGGAATTACTCGGTCATTGGAACCAAATGGGTATTTAAAAACAAAATGGATTCAACAGGAGTCATAGTCAGAAACAAGGCCAGACTAGTGGCTCAAGGATATAGACAAGAGGAGGGGATTGACTTCAACCAAACATTTGCTCCAGTAGCAAGACTGGATGCCATTAAAATGTTTCTTGCATATGCTGCACACATGAATATCAAAGTCTATCAGATGGATGTAAAGAGTGCATATCTAAATGGCACTCTTCAGGAAGAAGTGTATGTGGAGCAGCCCCCAGGTTTTGTCAATTCATCTTTTCCCTCATTTGTATATAGGCTAGACAAAGCATTGTATGTCCTCAATCAAGCTCCAAGAGCTTGGTATGAGACCTTATCCACTATCCTTCTGGAACACTCCTTTGAAAGTGGAAAAGTGGATAAAACACTCTTCACAAGAGCACATAAGAATCGGCTTTTACTAGTGCAAATATATGTGGATGATATTATATTTGGGTCAACAGATTAATCACTATGCAAAAGATTTGCAAACCTAATGTAATCTAGATTTGAAATGAGTAGCATGGGGGAATTATCTTATTTCCTTGGCCTCAAAGTAAGACAGTCTATAGATGGCATCTTCATATACAATTCCAAGTATACCAGAGAACTCATTAAGAGGTTTGGGATGGAAAATGCCTATGTAATGAAAACCCCCATGGATACTAATGTTGTTTTAGATAGAGATGAAAAGGGTAAGTCCTTTGATCAGAAAACTTACAGAGCAGCCATTGGCTCTCTTCTCTATCTAACAGCAAGTAGACTAGAAATAATGTTTGATACTTATATATGTGCTAGGTTTCTGGTTGACCCCAAGGAATCCACATGAGTTCTATAAAAAGTAAACTAAGATATCTAAAGGGTACACCTAAACATGGCTTGTGGTATTCAGTAGATTCTGAATTTGATCTAGTTGGCTATTCAGATGTTGACTATACTGGATGTAGGCTGGATAGAAAAAGCATCTCAGGAACATGTCAATTCCTGGGTGCTATACTGATCTCATGGTTTAGCAAGAAGCAAACCATATTATCCACTTATACAGCTGAAGCTGAGTACATAGATACATGAAGCTGCTTCTCATAAATATTGTGGATGCAAAATCAGTTGTTAGATTACAACTTTTCCCTTGACAATTCCATAATATTTTGTGACAGCTCTAGTGCTATTTCTATAGCTTCCAATCTTGTTCTCCACAGCAAAACTAAGCACATAGAGATAAGGCACCACTTTCTCAGGGACAATGTAGAGAAGGGTAAGATCAACCTTTAATACATATCCACTGATATTCAAAGGGCTGACATCTTCACAAAGACACTTGATGAAAGTAAGCACAAGTTCTTCATCAATGCACTGGGTATGCTTGATGGAGCACTATAGGGCACTTATTGTGTATAAAGATCTATTTTCTATAGAAAGTTATTGCTGGGAAAAACAATAAGCTTTTTCAAGGAAAACATAACTGTTTAATCAGAGCTGCGTCGAATACAAATCGACGTACCATTGACTTCTACTCGATGTCAGCTTCGAGAGCATCCTGGGATAGGTCATTTGAATAGCACTTGACGTAGCGCCGAATATTTATCGATGTCTCCGTCGACATTATATCTGTCATCTTCATTCGAAGCCACGTCGATTATTAATCGACAAAATGTCAATATATCAGCACGCGCAGAGTCGCTTATAGAAGGTGCCTCGACATATTTTGGTGCGCTGAATATTAATTCTTATCGACGCTGCGGTGAAATAAACCCTAAGTTGCGACAAATCATCTCCTCTTTTGCAATTTAGACGTCGAATATCCTATGCTTTTGAATTTTCTCCCTCTCTCTCTCTCTCCTCCACTTTCCTTTCTCCGTCTCTCTTTATTTTTCAGTGCAGGTACTCACAGGTCATCAATGGCATCTTCTCCAAGTCAATAAGACATTGTCGAAGCAATTGATCAAGCCTTAGAGACCTTGCTCTCTCACTTCAACACCCTCTATGTCGATTTTGCAAAAGAATGCTATACAAAGATTTGTGCTCAACATAGGACATTACAGTACCTCACAACTCAAATCAAAGACCTTGATGAAGAAGTAAGTTCAGTGAGTCTACCTGCTGATGCTTTTATATCCTTGGTCAATGATATACAACATGGGGAGAAGTGTGCCAGCAGGCCTCCTATAGATTCAGTGTGCAAGCCTCCTCAAGACTCAGTGTACACCACAATAATTCCCATATCTTTTATCTCTCAAGGAGAACCAGCAATTACATTTAAACTCATTATGTAGTAGGAAGATTCAGTAACACAAGGGGAGTCATCTCCTCCTAAGACTCAGCCTCCTACACAGGGGGAGTCATCAATTCAGGGGGAGACTATTTTAGAGTCTCCTCTATTCTCAGATGATCAGGCCTATCTGAAAAGTTTGCAAGAGTTCAATGAGGGTGATGAGTCCTCCATTCCTGATGTACAAAAATCCAGGGTCTCTTCTGAGGAATCTACAACAACACCTTCTCCAGTCAAGGTTGCTGATCAGGTTATTGTAACTGTTCCACCTCTAGCACCTACTCCAATACTCCCAATACTAGTCTACAAAGGAAGACCTCCATATAGTGGAAGGGAAAGACGAAGAGGGGATAGAGGAAAGCTGCCAATTTGGGAAAAATACACAAAAGAGCAAAGGAAGCAATTCAAGAAAGACAAGTCCTACTATAAGACCTATGAGAGGATTGAAATTCTAGAGAATAAAATGACAACATACACTGATCCAGAGCTCTACGAAGCCCTAGATGAGATTGGAGAAAGAGATACATATGAGTATGAAGCCTCTCAAAGAGAGATTGAAGAAAAGAGAAAGTTGTTTATTGAAATACTGAAGAAGGGCAAGGATTTTGTAGAAAAAGAACAGTTAAAGGAACCAATTCAAATTCCAAGAACACTCTTTGATCCTACAAAGTATACTGCCATAAATCCTCAAGCCAAAATTTTGGAAAATAACGGGCACCTTCACAGAGGGGGTCTTGGATGTGATCCAGATGAAGCAGAGCAGCCACCTCAGAAGAAAAAGAAAGCAGAGTAGCTTCCTGTAAAGAAAAAGAAGATTATATTCAAGACAGCTTCAACTTCTGGGAATCCACAATAAACCTTTATTGTACCAAATCCTGAAGCAGATCCTGGTTCAGATGATCTAAATTTGGAAGACATAAACTTGATGACAACTAAAGTTTTTGGTCTGGGCTTCAAACTTAAAGATGTTCATCCTGAAGTAGAAGTTGATCTAGAAAAGCTCTTTAAGGGACATGAAAGAATCCAGAGGAACCCAGAGAAATCCACACCAAAAAACTTTAAATATGTGGAGAGGAAGTTCAGAAAGGTCTATGAGGCCTTATTCATTTTTCTTAAGGAAAGAAAGTAAACTATCTCTTAGGTAACTCTGATAAACACTTACTTATATCAATCAGATGTTCTTCTGTTTACCATACCTTCAGTTTATTGTATATGCACATTTGTTTGTATTTTGAGTTTATGACAGTACATGATTGAAATCACTTACTTCATCTTGCAAAATTTGCTATGGTAAATATGGGGAGATTGTTGGAAAAAACCCTTGTGGTTTATGTAACAAATTTGTTAATGTGATTTCATCAGTTAGATTATAATTACCCATATTGTATAGTAAGGGTAAACTGGTCATTAGATGTCTTAGGATGTCACACTCAACTTAGAGTGTCAAGACCAAGTCAAAATAAGCACAAATTGAGTTGATACTTGCGTCGAATGAAAGTCAACGCAACTTCGACTTGATGTCTATGCAACTCAGGCTATAAGTCTAAGCAACTTAATTTATCTGTCGAAGTATATTAAGTTGACGTAATGTCGAAAAGATCTTGACGCAGAAGGACGAGCTTATCGAAGCTATCTTAGAAGTCAACGCAACCTCGACTTTAACTCGACGCAGAAGATGAAGTTCAAGTCCAAGTCTTTAACTTGATGGTTATGTCAAAAAGTAATCGTTACAACGTCGGCATCTGAGTTCTACCAGAGCTAAGGAGCAATTCGAAGCTACTTCTATAAGATCTCAGAGGTGTGTCGATATGAAGAAAGATGAAGTTAACATAGTGTTGAATACAGTTTGAAAAAGGAAGTCTTTCCAGCTGTCTCTCTAATACCTTTTTTAGAAGGGCCACCATACTAAAGACAATTCTCTAATGTCTTGTTTGTTGCCAAGAAAGGAATGAAGTATTCCAGAAGAGCAAAAGCATTCTTGGAATGTTTTTCAAACATGATGGACGGGTTGGGAAAAAAAGAAGAAAGAAGAATTCAAGTACCCAATATGAATTTTTTCTCAGGTATGTCCAAAATAAGAAAGAAATTCAAATCCAATGATGGACAATAAGTAGGCTGAGAAGAGAAGAAAAGTAAGAGCATTCATTGCAGATTCTTTTGGCTGTCCATTAGGGCTTCTCCTTCTTCCTCCTTCAACACTAAGAGAAAGATAGAAAACTAGTGCTCTCTCTGCACAAGAAAAAATACAGGGCCGCTTCTTCTTCTATATCTTACAACAACCAGATAGCAAGCAGCTTTCAGAGAAAAGGATCTGAAAAATATAACCCTTGCAAATCATCATAATCATAAGCAAGGGTTCATCATTAATAGATCCAGTGAAGGAAAAATATAAGTTGAAAGCTTTTAAGGAATTCTGAGAATAGAATTCTTTTCTCCATCTTCTTTCTTCTTCTTCTTCGTCAAACTGTAAAAGAATTTTATTAACCCCTCTTCCAAAGGATTCAGTGGTTCTAAGAGTCTCCTTATCAAAATACTCAGTGGTTCTAAGAGTCTCCTTATCAAAAGACTCAGTGATTATAAGAGTCTCCTTATCAAAAGACTCAGGCACATGTGTAATCCTACCAGGGAGGTAGAAGAGTGGAGTACCCACATTTTGGGGAACCACTATAAAAATCCTTGTGTTTTCTCTTTGTTAATTTTCTGTGTTGTCTCTACTTCCTTTTTTTTTATTTCTTTACAGGAATCTTGTTTACTTTACTACATGATTACCTTCAGTTCTCTAATGGCTCTTCCTTGAGATCTTTGATTTCCTTCTCTGCCTTGAGATGGCTATGGTGAAGGACTTCAAAGTCTCTTCTTGATTTAGGTGAAATGTAGTTATTAGAGTTAGAATATTATACCTCTACTACATGATTACCTTCTTTAAGGTCTGAGACATTGAGATCCATGTTGTTTTCTTTCAATTCTTCAGCCTTTTCTTCATTATCTAGGATGGAGAAGCTTTCCTCACTTTGCCTTCTGATTTTAGCAAGGAGACATTTGTCTACTGTCTCCTCTATGCACTTTGGAGAAATTAGAGATCGGGACTTTCATTTCTCTTTTCATCAGTGGAGCCTTCTGTTAATCTGGTTAAGGTTTCCCAGTTTTCTTTTGCTAATGTGCTGTCAGCTACTTTCGAAAAAATGTCATCAGATAGTGTTGCCATAGGAATGTTCAAGGCCTCAGTATCATATGCTTTGGCCTTCTTGTTGTTTTCTGATCAATTGTCTTTGGACATGAGCACATTTTCTCCACGGTCATTTTTCTTTGTAGGATTTCCAATGCCTGTCAAAATAATATCAAAAAATTTTTGCTCAATAGAATTCATATCTATATTTTAATTCTAGATTTCGGTAAAGAAAGATTTTTCAGATTGCACATATGAGGTGTTCTGATTGCATAATCTCTGGCTAGATATTTGCTCATGTTTGTGATATAAACATTTCAAGTGATTAGTATTGGGTTCTATAGGGGTTACACATCATATGTGCGCAACGAAAATGATTCAAGGAAAACCCAAAAGAGAAGAATACGGACCACAAATCAAGAAATGAAGGCAACAAGTGCAAATGTACCTAATGTCGGAATCAAGATTCATGACTTGAATGTAGAAATAGATCTACTTCTTTACAGGCATCTACACTAACGCTGAGAACACTACGTCAATCATCCAATGAAGGCGGGCTAGAGAATGATCGAGTTCTTCATCTCCACGAATTACTAGATTCATTTTTAGGAGAGGAGGAAACGCTCAAATTCCAATTCTATAAAAGGAACCGCCAGGCAGAACTTTCCTGCTCCTGCAAAAGGATCAAGTACCGTAACCCTAGAACTGATATATATATATATATATATGTATTAGTGAACAGGTTTTAGGTCTGAGAATGAAAGGAGAAATGTTCTAGATAGTCAAATCAACATCCAGACAGCATCAAGCTGATAAACACTTTTATTGACTTGATGTCAAGTCGATAAAGAGACTGTCGGCTTGACAGTCAAGCCGATAATAGTCAAGACGATATGCACTATATCATTTTGAAGTCTCGTCGAAATACACTATATCATCTCAAAATCTCATCGATGTACACTATATCGTCTTGAGATCTCAATGATATGGACCAAATGTTAGCTTGACAGGCAAGTCAATATTTAGTCAAGTCTAGTCCATATCAATATATCAACAATCAATCTAGTCAACATAGACCAAATGTCAGCTTGACATCAAGCTGATATTTAGTCAAGCCTAGTCGATATCAATATATCATGAATCAGTCTAGTCAACCTAATAAATATCGGCATACAGTGTAGTCGATATACACTATATCGACAGATAGTCTAGACAATATTTAGTCATTGTTGATAGACAGTCAAGTCGACAAATAGTATTTGTCGTCTTGACTTCTAGACGACACAGACCTTTTCCCAATCAGTTCAAAATTTATCTCTCTGCTCATATCCTATATGAGTCAAGCCATGCTGATCACGTATCCAATTTATTATACATTATTATGTGTAATATCATAAGCTCATATCACGTTGGCAGCAAGACTAATTCGTTGACTACTTCCAGATCACATAAGACCCTAACAGTCTCCCAATTGATCTAGAATGTATCAACTATAGTTTCATAAGTAATGAGCAGCATCTAACAATGCATCACTGCTATCCAAGTAATATAAGAGTTCATAACTAAATGAACCTATTGTGACTAATGTTTCAGTGTTATCATGCTCCTTCATCCCTTACATCCAGATTGAACTCAAGGCATGGACCGTGTCACCTTCTTAATAATTCAATCTTAGTTTCTTGATCTAGAATAGACCTTCTAAGATTGGTTAGCTCAATATCACATATTGTCTCAACCTAGCATGACCATGCATTTCTCAGTCTTATTCCATCAAGGGGCTCATGGATGTAACTCCTATCATATAAGAGGACAAATCCATCTATGTACACACACAAATACCCAAATGATTCGTAACGTACCCAATAACCACCCTTATCTTCAAACTTTCTCAAGGAAGACTTTAGATAACATCAAAGTATGCTCTTCCCCACTTGATGAATGCTGTGAATTCAGGTTAAAGAACCACAAACACCATTGTCATTTGATACCTACTTGCGATACGCTCATATAATAATCTACAAAGTAGTCTCATGGTGGGTCTGTCCAATATAACTTATTCTTAACAAGTACCTATGACTTGACTTGATATCCAATATCATGACCTGTGAGAACGGGTCATTAGTCACCCACATGCTAGTCTTAATGTATCATCCTCGCCCTAATTTCTAAGATGATACCTCAACCAGGGACCATTTAAGAATAATGCTTCTTTCTAGGATATTTATTATGTTAATTACTATATCAAATATAGAAACAAATTTGACATAACAAAAGAACTTGCCATAAATATAAAAAAGAAATATATAGTTCTATTCATCACATGAATAAATAACTGACAAATACAAAATCCACAACCCTCCCACTAAAGGTGATCATTCAGGTATCTCATACCCATTGATCTAGCATGACCATCAGGCTTCCTTTGCGCAAGAGGTTTTTGTTAGTTGATCCGTTATATTATCTTCAGCCGGTACTCTATATATGCTCACATCTCTATGATCAACAATCTCTCAAATAAGATTTAACCGCCGAAGTATGTGCTTGGAGCACTGATGAGATCTAGGTTCCTTGGCCTGTGCAATGGCACCGTTGTTGTCATAGTAAAGAATTACCGGATCAATAATGCTAGGAACTATATCAAGCTCGCCGATGAATTTCCTAATCCATACATCCTCCTTCACCGCATTTGTAGCAGCAATATACTCTGTCTCTATTGTAGAATCAACAACTGTCTCATGCCTGGAACACTTCCAGCTCACAGACCCTCCATTAAGGCAAAACACAAAAACCTAACTAAGATTTTGAATCGTCCCTATCAGTTTGGAAGCTAGCATCTGTGTAACCCTTTACAACGAGCTTTTTCTCTCCACAAAATACCAATAATACATCCTTAGTTCTTCTCAAGTACTTCAGGATATTCTTGATAGTTGTCCAGTGACCATCATCCGGATCAAACAAATACCTACTAGTCATTCTCAAAACATATGAGAGATCGGGTCTAGAATATAACATTGTATACATGATTGATCCAATTGCAGAAGCATATGGAATCAACTTCATGCGGTCCTTATCTTCCAAAGATTTAAGGAATTAGTCCTTAGATAGACTCACACCATATAACATGGGTAATAATCCCTTCTTGGACTCAAGCATGTTGAACCACTTCAACACCTTCTTAATTTATGTACTTTGGGTCAAACCAAACAACTTTTGGAATCTATCTATATAAATCATAATACCTATGTTAGGTATTTTAGCCACAATAGCCTTTATTTGAAGAAGTCCCTCTTGAACTAAGATGAATTGGTTTTATATTTGATGTTGTATTTTAGCTATTTCATTGCAGGATCTTAATTGCTAAGTACAATTCAATGTCAGGTTTCAATGAGTCATAAAACACAGGGCTACGCAATGTAATTCCTGATTGTGTAGAACATGGTGTTGACTCATGTGAAATCTCTCTATTGGGGTGTACTTCATATTGAAGTGCAATGGAAAAGTTAAGTATGAGTTGTTGCTATTTTCTGGAATGAAAGAAAAATTCTCTAAGTTAAATTCATCGAGTATTCTCGAGAAGACTCGATTAATTCGTCGAGATATCTCGTGAGGACTCATTCAGTTTGTCTAGTTTACTCGAAAGGATGCTGTTAATATCTTAACTTATTTTTGTCGAGTAATCTATTGATTTCTCATGAACACTCGACGAATTCGCCGAGTGCTCTCGAGAAATCTCTTGATTACTAAGTTAAAGGTTCTTCCAGGCTCAGTTTTCAGTCAAGTATTTTTTGTCGAGACATCTAGAAGAAATCACCAAGTAGTTAATGTCAATTCATCGAGTAGTCTAGAGACTTCATGAGTACACTCGACGAATTGACTTGGAAGGTTTTCTTTTTCAAATTGCTGACGGCTTTCCTTTAGGGCTTCTAGTACACGTGGAGGTTTGTACTGTTGGATCTTGATGCGCCCTTAGAGGGGGGGGGGGGGGTGAATAAGAGTTTTAAAACCTTTAAACTTTAATAGAAAACATTTGATATTTTGGTCGAAGTAAGTTAAATCAAAAGTAAAGAAATAATGAAATTAGAAATGAAATTAATTTTATTGAACAAGAAAAGACATGATTATCATTTATAAAATTGATAACAAAATCTGATTTCAATGACGCTAGAAATCGAAGCGAATAATTTGAAAACCCTTTTTGTTTTCTATACCGATTCGTATCCTCACGAACCGGTTGGCTTTAGCCGATCTCTCCCCAGATACGACCTCAAGCCGCTCTAGCCAATCTATCACCAGAAAGGCCTCGAGCACCCCCTAGATCTACTCCCTAGACCTAGTCGCCAACACGAGGCGAATTACTCCATAAGTCCTACCTAGACCTAGTCGCCAACACGAGGCGAATTCACAAAATGATTACAACCATAAAATAGATGACAAATAAAAAATATAAATATGAAACTCCCTATGAGGTAATCTGAAGGAAACGCCGAAGAATCACTAAAGATTGTTGAAGTCCAAGCGTGCGTTCATCGCGTTGTGTTAGCGTGTTGATCCAAGCCTCCTTTGATTCCACCTTTTGAAATATGAGTGGGAGATGTGTTGGTCTGGAAATACGGCCCTCACAAAGTTTCTGAAGTGCTGGAATAGGGCTCTTGGCAATCAGTTTTAAGAGACGTCGAAATCATCCAATTTATAGACTTTGAGCTAGCGCCGGCGTTAAGAGATAACGCCGGGCATTGACCATGTATAGAAACATATTGATGGCTCGGATCTTCAGAAGAGGAAGGAGATTCTACACTTTAGGAATTGTTTTATTTTAGGCAATATCAACGCCGGCGTTAAGGCTAACGCGGGCGTTGGGCAAATCATTCCTAAAGTTCCTCCTGCAATCACTGCTACTTTCTTCTTGCCAAATTAGTCGACCGGATAGCGCCCAGTGTTAAGAGTAATGCCTGGCGTTAAGTTTCTTTCTTTAATCAGCTGGCACGCCATTTCGTCGAACAGCATCTTCGTCGAACGTCTCATTTCGTCGAACGCAGTTTCATTTCGTCGAACGCCACTCATTTCGTCGAACGACAATTTATTTCATCGAACGCCATTTTCATCGAACGACCTCTCATTACGGCAACCTCCATTTCGTCGAACGAAAATTTCGTCGAACACATTTCGTCGAACGGGCTTCTTCTTTCATCGAGCATAATTTCGTCGAACGCCGTTTTCGACTAGCGCTAATTCCCAGCGTTAAGCTTAACGCCTGAAGTTAAACAGCTTTCAATCCTTCAGCTTGTTGTTAGTGCCAGACCATTATTGCAGCAACCTGGTTTCATAACTGTCCAAACCTGCATGCTAAAAACACAATGGCAAACAAGATCAAATACAAGTAGGATTTGTCATTCTCAAATCAAAGGGATGCGGAAAACCATGTTCCAACAATCTCCCCCTTTTGATAATAGCAAATCCAATAGAGATAAATCATATTCATAGATAAAGAATTTGTGTTTTTATAAGTATATATGACACTAAGCAATTATAAGATAATGATAAGAATTATAGATCACTTAAAAGTGCTCCCCCTACCAAAATGTTCCCCTTTAGTGTATACTCCCATATACTAGATACATGCTCCCCCTTAATCTAGTGAATCCTACACCATTAATCATTACGATTTATCATTTTATTCTCCCCCTTTGTTATTAGCAAAAGAGGGTGGAGTTAAACAAAACTAGAATAAAGAAGGCAAAAGTTGGGACATAACTAAGAGAGGAGTAAGAGTTTTGTGTAAACAAAAAGTAAGTCATGATCGAGCAAAGGGAGAGAGTAGCACAGCGGAAAAAATATATGATAGGCATGAAAGAACATTATTCAAAGATTATACCACAGGAATGTATTCACTTGCTTTGCAAATTAATTTTTAAAGAAGAATATTACTTGTTGAAAAAAGATGCAATAGTGTTTTACAAGCACAAGTGAAGAAAGACCAAAGAAGTGAGCATGATAAACCATGGTAAATGATGTACATGATCAAAAGAGAAATGCGGAAAACAAAAATTAAACAAATAAGAGTAGTATTTTTGTTATAGTTTGACCATTCCAACAATATGTCTAGACTCTTCACAATTGAGCATTTTAACTTTGAAAATTTTCATAACTAATAGGCAAGCATGATTTAGCATATTCAAGAAGATAATAGCTACAATGTAACCAATTCGTATTTCAAGTAAAGAAAACATTGTAGAAATCATGCATTGCAATCTAGTGCTTTTACTTAAGTTTTTAGAGAATTATGTAATGTTTGCATTAGGATGCAATTCTCATGAGTGGAAGCTTTATGAAAAACAATGATGTGTGCATAAGGTGTTTTGATAAAAGTATACAAGTGAAATAATCAAAACACATGACATATATAATGAAATAGTGACAACAATATTAAGGATGCAATCTTATAATTACTTTCACACATCAAATCTAGAATAAATTTTCAAGGCACAAATAATGAGTACAACAACCAAGGTGCTTCGCCCACACAATGCTTGGTGGACCACATAAGCATTTTTTTATAAAAATTATATTTTAGTGATCTGGTGTATAAATAGAAGTGATGAAAAGAAATATGTTTGCACAAGACACTTTACAATTCTTGCCAAGGTGCTCAACCTCACAATGCTCATTAAGACTTATCAGGAGGGTGAGTAGTGCTTGGTGGAGTTATCTTTGGCTTTTTATTTCATATTTTTGTTAAGGGCCAGAAGGTCTCCGAATTCACTTATTGTTGCAAACATATAAAATTTTGGATTAACACTTCTATGTGTGCAAGAAATTTATTTATAAAAGATGGTGTAGGTAATTTAGACATACAACTTAATATGTTAAAACAATTACAATACACAATCATGCAAGACTAAGATTATGAGCACATGTAGATTACTAAAATAGTTAGTGTATAATTCATTGATTAACATAAAGCATTACTCATACTTAAAGGCATGCTAGGCAATCATACACAATTATCTATAGATTATTTCATTGCACATAATCAGATTAAGGTCAAGGCATGACAAGATAAAACAATGTTTAGGAAATTTGAAATAAAATTAGACATTGAAGACAATCTTTAAGTGTATGCCTAAAATCAATTTTGACCATTTGAAACAAAAATGACTAAGATGTTTGCTCTTGTGAAGTCTTATAGTCAAACTATAATTTCGTAAATTTTTTTAAAGCAAAACAAATAACAAAATCATGTTTTTAAGCAGTTTTAATTATTTAATTTATTTGTATTTTGGAATAATATAACCAAATTAATAACAAAATAATTTCAAATCTGAGAATATAAATAGAGAAAAATCATTAGAAAAATATCAGAAATAGTGCAGAGAAAATAGAATTTCAATCTGAAAAAAGCTAACACCTGGCGTTAACTAGTTAACGCAGAGACAGTACGCTGTTTTTGAGATTTTTTGAAATTTTTTTCTTTGGCATAGATAGTATGTATATAGTCCTTCTTAGTGTAGAAATTTCAGAGAAGTTGGAAATGATTAGAAGGCTATATACACATTTTTATTTGTTCAAAAATGATTTTTATATTTTTATTTGGTTTTCATATATTTGTGACTTACAAGATCATTAGAGCTCAAAAATGATAAAGAATGCAAAACACAAGATAAGCATGTTCGATCAAAACAAGAATGCATGAGCATGTTCGATCAAAAACAAGAATGCATGAATAATATAATCATAAAGAGTGCATGCAAAATATATGAAATAGGAATGTCCTAGATTATAATACCCTAAATGTATGCCTACACACTAGCCCCATACTAAGTGATGGATGAGCATGAGGAGCTGCACACATGCCGTAGGATGGGGTGTTAATCCTATATGCACACACTAGAGAACGCTCAACCTAGCACTCTTTCCCCCTAGTGCCTCGCAAGGCCCCACTGGAACCCTCCTCTGTTAAGGATAAGACATGACATAGAGGTTAGGTCTTCTAATGCATATAATCCTACGCCCTCGCTATTGTGAGACAAATAATGTGGGTGAACGATCATGGACATCCTAAGCATTTTGAACTATGGAAACAATTTAAAGTCACATAGTTAGTTTATCTTTCAATTTTTCTACTTTAAGATGGATTCATTATGGCATTATTGATAACTACCATGAATGCTAATATTTTTTAGTTGATAAAGCTAGTATGATGAGTTCATATTATGCCATAAGAATATTGCATGTCTTTTATATCGATAGAAATTCAATTTGAAGACGTAAAATTAAGTGATGATATGATTTGATGTTATTGATATCAAGGTAATTCTAAGGTCTAGATATAGTTAGGTACATGCAATCACAATACATAATTTATTCATATAATTATCATGATCACCAATTTTATGAAAGAACCAAAATGATCTTTTGTAGTTATGTGTAATGTTTGAATTAAAAGATCTTTTATATTACATAATATAATTATGATCATTAATTTTATCACATAGAGATTTTGATACTCATAATTAATTATTGTAAGTGAAATATATAAAACAATTCATATTCAACATTTTCAAAATATTAAAGAGAAAGATTGCAAGGTGATATAATGAGAAACTATTTTTTTGGTTATTTTTGAAAGATTTTGTAAATTTTCTCTTTGGTTTTTGAATATTAAACAAAAACATATATTATTATTGATTTTTCAGAATTTTAAAATTACAGAAATTCAGATACTTGAGCTAGCGCCAGCGTTAGGTCCTAGCGCCTGCGTTAGCTCACAGATAATGCTTATTTTAATCATATAGCCTAGATTTTCTTCGATTTTGCTTCCTATTTTGCTTAATTATGTTTGTGCAATGTAAGGTATGTCTAATGAAGTGAAGAGATGAGAAGAAATTCCAAAAAGTTGCGGAAGTTAAAATTTTAGTACATGGGTTTCATATTCATTAAAGCTCCATATTCATTAAACCTTAATTCTTGAGTTTTGCACAACATATGCATGAGTGAAATGATCATAAATAAGTGAAATAATATTCATGCAATTTTTCAATTCTGGTTTGACATGATTATGATTAAACATACTAGGGGTAATCAAGAATGACGCAAATATATTACATACCTAAGCAAAACTTGCACATTTTATAAATTTAGCCTAATACCCCTAAAAGCACATTTTGAATCCATTTTGACACTTATTTCATTTAGTCTAAATAATATCATATGATAAATTTAGTTTTTCAAATTTTATAAGACTTTTAGGAAATGAATTTAGAAGGATAAAAATAAAAAGTATAAGTAGATCACTTTAAAAATGATATGACTTCTTATTTAACTTTTTTCAATTTGATTTATTTATGAATTTTGATTTAATATGTGAAAGTCATATCACATGTTATATAAAGTGATCTTATCATGATGGCTCAAAGAAATAAAAGCAAAAACAAAAAGGAAATAAAGCACATCATGAAGTAGAGAATTGATATTTCATTTTTAATTGATTTCTACTTCATGCAAATGATAGGATACTATTGAATGAGAGATTTAGGTATCCAAAGAGGACCGGGTGTGGCGGTTCCTTTGGGTACCCAAATATATCGTGTTTGCTTTTGGGGAGATATGATTGAATGGGCCCTTTTGATTTGAGTTTGTGTTTCATCCTTAACTTTGGGCCGCCATTTAAACATTGGTGTAATATTATTTTTTATTTGTCAAATTTCTATGATGATTTTGCAAAACATTTTTTATAGGAAATTTGATTTTCTTTAAGTTTATGTTAGGAGAAAGATGATGTTGCAAATGATAATGATTTGGAATTTCATTTTCACGCATTTGATATTTTTCATTTCCTTTGTTAGGCTTAGACATATTATGAAAATTCATATTTAACTTGCTTTTGGAATTTGCTTGAAATTGTTGATTTATGTGTTGAGAATTTTTCGTTATGATTTTCCTAAGCAAGTTGATTTTAGTTTTAATTCATTATTCTTAATCTTTAAATTATGTCTAGTTTTATTATAAGCGATTGTGCTATTTTTAAGAGTGGAAATAATTGAATCAATATGATTTTGATAGTTATTTCTATATTCATCAAATGTTTCATCCATCTCTTTAATTTCAATTTTATAGTCCTTACACTTAGCACAATCATTTTTCAAGGATGAATTTTCTAAACATAATCTTTCATTTTGTTCTTTTATAAAAAGAAGTTCCTGTTCAAGTTCCTTGTGTTTTTCTTTTAATTCATTATATTTTGCACAAGGTGTAGAGTTTTCAACTAAGGAGCCATGGATAGAACTAGATAAATTACAATTTGATTCTTCATTAATTTTTTCTTTTAAATTTTTATTTTCTAAGCGCAAATGTTTATTAGCATTTTTTAATTTCTTAATTTTGCGCTTTGTAGTTTGAAGCAATTGTGATGTAGAAATAGAAGTACAGAAAATGGGATTTAATTTCCTTACATTGCTTTCGGGAGAGGCACGATTTGAACATATAGTTTCTTTGACATCTTTTTGGCACTCCTCTTCCGAACATAGTACTTCTTCTTCTCTTCCATTTGATGTGTGCTCCATTTATCCATCATGAGAGGAGAATTCTTGAAGACTTGTGCAAACTTGCATATTCTCCGGTTCTTGCGATTGTTCCATACCTATAGAAGGAGAATCATAAGTTCTTTCAAGAAAATTCCAAATCTCATATGCGGTAGGAAGAGTATAAATAAGTTTGAAAATATTTTGATCTAACGCATAAAATAAACTATTCATAGATTTTGCATTTAAAACAATTTCGTTCCTAGTTAGTACGCTAGGTGGGTTTTCAATAGTAATATTCCAAACGTTTCATCTAAGGCCTTAATAAAAATTTTCATTAATATTTTCCATCTTTTATAATTTTTGCCCATAAATAAAGATGGTGATAATACTTTTTCATTTATATTAAAATTTTTCCCATTAGTAGAAGCGAGATCATGATCAAGAGACGCCATTATTCCCGGTTGTTAAGCCGATTTGGAATAACCTGGCTCTTATACCACTTGTTGGATCTTGAGGCGCCCTTAGAGGGGGGGGGGGGGTGAATAAGGGTTTTAAAACCTTTAAACTTTAATAGAAAATATATTTTGGTCGAAGTAAGTTAAATCAAAAGTAAAGAGATAATGAAATTAGAAATGAAATCAATTTTATTGAATAAGAAAAGATATGATTATCATTTATAAAATTGATTACAAAATCTGATTTCAATGACGCTAGAAATCGAAGCAAATAATATGAAAACCAATTTTGTTTTTCTATACCGACTCGTATCCCCACGAACCGGTTGGCTTTAGCCGATCTCTCCCCAGATATGGCCTCAAGCCACTCTAGCCAATCTATCACTAGAAAGGCCTCGAGCACCCCCTAGATCTACTCCCTAGACCTAGTCGCCAACACAAGGTGAATTACTCCCTAAGTCCTACCTAGACCTAGTCGCCAACACGAGGCAAATTCACAAAATGATTACAAATATAAAATAGAAGACAAATACAAAATAAAAATATGAAACTCCCTATGAGGTAATCTGAAGGAGACGCCGAAGAATCGTTGAAGATCGTTGAAGTCCAAGCGTGCGTTCTTCGCATTGTGTTAGCGTGTTAATCCAAGCCTCCTTTGATTCCTCTTTTTGAAATATGAGTGGGAGATGTGTTGGTCTGGAAATACGGCCCTCACAAAGTTTCTGAAGTGCTGGAATAGGGCTCTTGGCAATCAGTTTTAAGAGACGTCAAATCATCCAATTTATTGACTTTGAGCTAATGCTGGCGTTAAGAGATAACGTCGGGCGTTGACCATGTATAGCGACATATTGATGGCTTGGATCTTCAGAAGAGGAAGGAGATTCTGCACTTTAGGAATTGTTTTATTTTAGGCAATATCAACGCCGACATTAAGGCTAATGCGGGCGTTGGGCAAATCATTCCTAAAGTTCCTCCATCAATCACGGTTGTTTCTTCTTGCCAAATTCATCGACCGGATAACGCCCAACGTTAAGACTAACGCCTGGCATTGAGTTTCTTTCTTTAATCAACTGTCACGCCATTTCGTCGAACATCATCTTCGTCGAATGTCTCATTTTGTCGAACACAGTTTCATTTCGTTGAACGCCACTCATTTCGTCGAACGGCAATTTATTTCATCGAACGCCATTTTCGTCGAATGACCTCTCATTTCAGCAACCTCCATTTCGTCGAACGAAAATTTCATCGAACACATTTCATCGAACGGGCTTCTTCTTTCATCGAACACAATTTCGTTGAACGCCATTTTCGACTAGCGCTAACGCCCATCATTAAGCTTAATGCCTGGCGTTAAACAACTTTCAATCCTTCAACTTGTGGTTAGTGCCAGACCATTATTACAGCAACCTGGTGTCATAATTGTCCAAACCTGCATGCTAAAAACACAATAGCAAACAAGATCAAATACAAGTAGGATTTGTTATTCTCAAATCAAAGGGATGCGGAAAACCATGTTCCAACATGTACTAATATTTCATTTTTTAGCAGTTATAGAAGTTTCTCTATAAATAGGCAAGGGTTATTTTCATTAACCCTAATCGTGAACTAAAATAAAAATTGGCAAATCGATATTCTGTCTATCGACATTCTCATTTTTGCAAAGGATCGTTCTTGCAGCCGACAACCTTCTTCTCATGATTCTTCTCAAAGAAATGAGTCGACTAGATCTCTGGTTTCAGATTTTTCCAAGTTCTTTCAAGATCTAGTTGATTCCTAAGACTTCAGATCCAGTGCTCTAAAGCTAAAGTTTCATTCTTCTTTCTCTTTCAAGTTCAAAGCTTTCAATTCAAGCAAGGAAGAAGAAGACTTCATTTTAGATCTGAAGGAAAATCTCCTTGAGATTTCAGAAGTTTGTTTACAATCTATTTGTGTTGTAAAAACCCTTTACATTTTGTAGAAATATTTACTTCCGTGTTTTTGTTAATCCTTGTTGGAAGGATCGAGTGTAGGAGACTTTGTTCTCCAAGTTTGTAGGAGTGAGCGATTCCGAGTTATAAGATTTATTTAAATATGAGTTTTGGTGAAATAGCCGAGTCTAGCCCGAAGTGCTAGATAGGCGAGGCGGGAAAGTGGACGTACCCATTTCGGGGAACCACTATAAATCCTTGTGTTTGTGTTGTGTGCTCTTTTTCTGTGTGCTTTTGTTCTTAAGTTTTTAATTCCGCTTAAAGCCATAGAATTCACCTATTCACCACCCTCTAGGTGATTTAGGTAGCAACTAGATACTTTCAATTGGTATCAGAGCTATGTTGTTAGTTAAAGGTTAACACCTTGAATAAGATCTCCATCTAGTTGTAAAAAGACATCATCTCTATAATGGATAGAACCAAGGATTTCTCCATGAAGTTGCCAGTCTATGTAAGACCCTTTTTTCTTTTCTTACATTTCGAGTCTTACCGCCCAGAACCGCCACATTGCAGTGATTATGTTGGGAAAAACCCTGGTGATTTATCTTACAAATTACTTAAAGTGATTTCATCAATTAGGTTATATTACCCATATTATATAGAAAGGGTACAATGATCATTATATGTCCTAGGATGTCACACTCACCTTAGAGTGTCAATACCAAGTCAAGACAAACACAAATTCAGTTGAGTTAAAACTTGCGTCGAATAAAAGTCGACGCAACTTCGACTAGATGTCGATGTAACTCTGACTGAAAGTCGAAGCAACTCAAACTGCCTGTCAAAGTATCAAGTCAAAGTCGACGCAACGTCGAAAAGAACTCGACACAGAAGGAAGAGCATGTTGAAGCCATCTTAGAAGTCGATGTAACTTTGACTTCAATTCAACGCAGAAGAAATAGTTCAAGTCCAAGTGTTCAACTCAACGGGTTACGTCGATAAGTAATCAACGCAATGTCGACATCTGAGTTCAGCCTGAGCTAAGAAGGAATTTGAAGTTACTCTTATAAGAACTCAGGGGTGCGTCGATATGAGGAATGATGAAGTCGATGCAGCGTCGAATGCAGTCTGAAATCGAAGCATTTTTAGCTGTCCTTATAAGACCTTTTCAGAAGGTCCACCATGCTGTAGACAGTTCTCCAACGACTCATTTATTGCCAAGAATGGAATGGAGTATTCCATAAGACAACAAAAACATTCTTGGAATGAATTCAAATATGATTGATGGGTCGGGAATAAAAGAAGAAAGGGAAATCAATTGTCCAATAGGAATTCCTTTTCAGGACAGTCCAAAAGGAGAAACAAATTCAAATCCCAATTATGGAGAATAAGTATGCTGAGAGAAGAAGAAAATAATAGAGCATTCAATATACAATTTCTTTCTATTGAATAGGGCCATCTCCTTCTTCCTCTAAAAACCCCAAGAGACATGACATAATATTTCTCTCTGCATAGGAAAAGAAAAGAGCCGCTTCTTCTTCTTCATCTCACACAGCAACAAGTTTACAATGAGTGCTCAGAGAATAAGTATCAAGCAAAACAACCCTTGCAATCATCACAATCATAAGCAAGGGTTCATCATATTCAGATCTTGTGAAAAAATAGAAGCAGCAGAAAGGTTCTGAAGAATTCTGAAAACAGAATTCTATTCTCTTTATCTTTCTTTCTTCTTCTTTCTTCACCAACTGTAAAAGAGTTTTATTAATCCCTCTTTCAAAGGATTCAGTGGTTCTAAGAGTCTCCTTATCAAAAGACTCAGTGGTTCTTAGAGTCTCCTAATCAAAAGACTCAGCGGTTCTAAGAGTCTCCTTATCAAAAGACTCAGGCACAGTTAGTGCAATCCTACCAGGGAGGTAGAAGAGTGGAGTACCCACATATTGGGGAACCACTAAAAAATTCTTGTGTCTTCTGGATTGACTTTTTTGTGTTGTCCATCTTTACAATTTTTGGTATTTATATTTCCTGCATTTATTTTATTCTGTCTTGGTACTGTTGAGTGCATAATACGTAGTAGTGTTTTTAGTATGTGCATATTTTGGGTAAAAAAATTTAAATCTCTATTCACCCCCTCTAGAGAATACTCAGAGACACACTGTGCACTTTCAATTGGTATCAGACGTAGGTTGATCATTAAAGGGTTAACACCTTGATCAAAAGAACTCCTCACTCTCATTTCCTTATTTTAAATTAATTAAAACTATTTACTAAAGAAAATGAGTTCTAAGGATTATGAATCAACTAGACCACCAGTGTGTAACCTAAATGAGTTTATACTCTATAAGGCCAAAATAAAGTTATATATGAACTCTATTGATGAAGACATATTTGATGTCATTATTTCAGGTCCCCCAGCCCCATACAAGAAAGATGACAGTGGATCATCAACATAGGTACCTATGCCCAGGGCTGAGTGGACAAATGCAGAGAAGAAGCAGAAGGCATGTGATGCTAAAGCTATGAACATTCTGGTTTCCACCATGTTTGATGACGTCTTCCAGAAAGTAGCTGACTGCCAATCAGCATAAGAGATCTGGGAATCCCTTTCCAGACTTGTAGAAGGAAGTTCTGATGAATGAAAGGACAGGAAGTCCCTTCTCATATCCCAATATGAGAACTTTCAGAAGAAAGCTGAGGAATCTGTTGCTGAGATGTATGACAGATTCAACATTACAATAAATGAGCTGAAAGGTCTTGAAAAGGAGATTTCTCTAACTGAAATCAATGATAAGATTCTCATGTGCTTCCCAAGCTCATGATACTTAAGGATCTGGGCTATCAGAGAATCCATAGGCCATAGAGAGATCTCTACTGATGCTTTACTAGAAAAGCTCAAATCTTATGAGATGTTACTAAAGAGCAGGGCTGAAACAGAGGCTAAGGAGATAGTCTCAACTCCCACTCAAAGGAATCTTGCCTTAAAGGCTGCTGAAGGAGAGCCTTCCACTCCTGAAGAAGAGATGTTCAATCTCTTGGTAAGGAGGTTCAGAAAATTGGTCAAGACTGAAGACTCAAGAAGAAAAGAGTGGGGCTCAAAGCCTAGATTTGATAAGACTCCAAAGAAGTAAGTGATCGACTTCTCCTGCAACAAACCAGGGCACTTTGCTCCTGACTGCGCAGAAGAGCAAAGGGACAGGAGCAGCAGCAAAAAGAAGCAACGGAAGAAGTATTTCAGGAAGAAAGGCAAGAAGAAGGGCAAGGGGTTTATTGCTGAAACTTGGAGTGACTCTGAAGCAGAGTTAAGCTCCTCTTCATCTGAGAGTGATGAAGAAGTAGAAGCTGCCTGCTTGATGGCATTAGGGATCTCCTCAGATGATGAAGAAGAACATGTACCCCTATTTAACAACTTTGATTTTAATTCTGATGATTTCAAAAACTACTTTAAAGATTTCTACAATGATCATATTAAGGTATAAAAAGAAATAGAAATTGCTAGGTTAGAACTAGAAAACCTAATGGAAGATGAGCTATATTTGAGAAATCAAAACTTAATAAAAGAGATTCATAAAAAGGAATCAGATCTAACTGAGATAAGAAAAGAAAACTTAAAACTAAAGGAAGAGCTAACAAAGGCAAAAGCCTTTGAAGTCTCACTCAATGGGAGGAGCCAAAAGCTCAAAAATATTACACAAAATCTCTCTATGAGATTTAAGCACCTAGGTCTAGGAGTAGACCCGTGCACTAGCATAGAAGTCCCTAGGAAACCTGTCTGGAAAAATCCAGTTAGATTCATTAGACCTAGTGCAATCAAGTAAGTGTAATAACTAAGGATCAGGATATTAATAATTCAGTTAAAATAACTGTAGTTAATAAAGTAAATCCAAACAAGGAAAAGAAATCTCTAAGCAAGAGTAATTTAGAGAAATCAACCAAAAACAATGAAAAAACTAAAGTCAATAGTAGAATAATTAGACACTCTGCTGATCTATTATATTTGGATACATTTTATACACATTTCAAGTACCAAAATAATAAACATAGGTTTGGTGAACACATTCCTTACCATTCAAAAGGATATCATGAAAGGTCATTCTATTCTTTCATAGAACCTTATAATGGTAAAAGCAAAGGGCCCAAGGTAACCTGGGTACCTTCTAATATTTGAACTACTTGTGCAGATAAGGTTGGATCCTATTTAAGCGATAGTGAAAGGGGAAGGAAGAATTAAATCCAACCAAGGGAGTGATTCCTTCTATGAATTCTTTTGTTATCTTTATAGTTCATAAAAATAATAGTATAAATACTATCTGTAATAAACATCATTGCTGGGAAAAATAGCAAGAACTTTCTAAGAAAATAGAACTAATTATTCAGAGTTGCGTCGAATAGAATTTGATGTACTGTCGGGTTCTAATCGACGCTTGCTTCGAAAAACAATTAGAGTAGATAATTCGAATGGAATTTGCCGCAGCGTCGATTTCATATCGACGCATGCGTCGAATTAATAGTCGTTGGACAAATTTGAGGTCACGTCGAATACCAATCGACGCAACTTTGACAGGATGGCATCGACTTAATTATTACTAAACAATCTCGAAGGTGCGTCAAATTGTAATCGACGCAATGTCGATAAAGAAGCACGCATAGAGTTGCTTCTAGAAGCTGTCTCGACAAGTTTTGGCGCACTGAATATTAACTTTTATCGACGGTGCGTCGACTTCTACCCTAAGTTGCGATGAATTATCTTCTTTTAAGCAACTTAGGCGTCGAATTAATTATGCTTTCAAATTCTCTTCTCCTTGCTCTCGTGCTCTCCTCTTCTCTAGTTCTCTCGTATTCTTGTCTCTATCTCTCTCTCTCTCCCTCTCTCTCTCTCTACTTTGCAGGTACGTCACCAAAGAGACAATGCCTCCTCCTAAGATTTACTTTGGATTTGTTGTGGATGTGGATTCCATCGACGTAGCATCTGATAACTTCAAGGCCATCCTTGGATTGTTTCATACTGCAGGGTTAACAAACTTGATCTCTACCAGATGCAAGATTCTTATTGTAAAGCTGACAGAGCTCAAGGACAATATTTACCTAGGAGAGGATGGATCCCTCAATGGGAAAATATTTGGAAATGATATTAATATTACAGAGGAAGTGCTATCTCACACCTTTGATCTACCAACAGGTGATGAGTCTGATGAATTGACAGGGGAAGAGGCAAAGAAGGCCTTAGAGATCATGCAGTTCAGGAAAGAGAAGGCCATTTATCTGAAGAAGATTGATCTTGCAGAAGAGCACAAGTTTCTTGCTGACATAGTGGGAAAGGTGCTTCTTTGCAAAATCTCAGCACATGATGCCATACCAAAGCAAAAGCTGCAGATCATGGGATTATTAGTCCTCAATAAGAGATTAAATTGGGGGAGATGTCTCCTAAATTAATAGGGCATAAGTACTCTCATAAGGATAATGCATATATGAGATAATGAGCCAAGTTTTACTCCACTGTCCAAGTGTGTGCAAGTCAAAATGAGTGCTTATTCCTCAATGGACAAGAATGAATATAGGAATCTTTTCAAAGTGGACCAGGAAGATACTCAAGCTGGTCAAGCTGCACCCTCACCTCCTCCTCTCCAGCACCACAGAACATAGAAACAATTGTACCAAAAAATCCTCCAGCACAAGATATTCCACCAGTCCAACACAATATCAGTCATGGTGAAGATACCACTATACAAGACACCCAATACATTCCACCTGTATCAGCTCCAGTACCTACAGTTCAACTTTCCCCTCAACCATAATAACAACCTCTACCATCCACCATAATTATAGACAGACTGTCTACTCCTCTACCACAGTATCACATCTCTCCAGAAGTGTACCAATCCCACTCTCCTATCCATCAATACATTCCAGACCTCCATGAGGACTTCACAGTAACTCCTCCTATCTTTACCACACCTGCTCCTTGCATTGACCTTGAGCAAGTGATTTCAAAAGCAGTAGGACTAGCTACTAGTACCTTTGCTGATCTTCTAGCTTCTCAAGAAAGGAAGTTTAATAGAAAGTACTCCCAGATGGAGTTAGAACTGCAAAAATCACAATAGTCTCTCCTGTCAGAAAAACCAACAGTGTCCTCCTCCTTGGTAACAAAAGGTTTATTAATCTTCCTGGTCAGGAGGGGGAAATCTTCATGAGGAAGACATAGGCCAAGGAAATGTGAATGGCCAGGACAAAGAAAAAGAAATCCCAGATGCTGATTTATAAAAAGAGATTGTCCCAATTGTCCCAGATGCTGATGTTCCAGATCCCAATAGACTAACCGTTATTCAGACAGGAACAGTCCCAATGGAGCTTCCTACAAATTCTCTAAAAATTCCTGCAGAAACCAGTAGGAGCTTCCATCAACTCAGGGGCGAGCTTCCATCTACTCACGGGGAGATCCTAGAAGAGGAACATTTATTAGATGAGGTAGCAATGATTGCTAAAGAGGCTGCCCTAAATGCTGAATAGAATGCACAGTCTCAGGGGGAGCTTCCCAAAGAGAATGAAACTCATCAAGAAGCTGACAAGGCTGCTAAAGAAGAAGATGAACCATTGAAGTTTCCTCCAAGGAACATAAGACCACACAAGGTGTTCTCAAGGAAGAGGAAAACTCCTGACAAAGGACAGTGAAGTCTAGGTATTCTGTAATTATGAGTTCAATACATTTATATCCTCTGGTGGACACAACTGCTAAGAATAATATGACTACTTGACAATGCATAAAATGGTCTGTGATTCCATTCATTAATGGATAACTATAAATATATAGTTGTTTATATTTGAGTTTGTGTCAAAATATGTTTGAAATCACTTACTTGATTTTGTAAAATTTGTTATGATAAATAGGAGGAGATTGTTGGGAAAAACCCTAGTGATTTTTCTAACAAATATCTTAAAGTGATTTCATCAATTAGGTTATATTAGCCACATTCTATAGAAAGGGTAAAATGGTCATTATATGTCCTAGGATGTCACACTCACCTTAGAGTGTCAAGACAAACACAAATTCAATTGAGTTAAAACTTACGTCGAATTGAAGTCAACGCAACTTCGACTAGATGTCGACATAACTCTGACTGAAAGTCAAAGCAACTCAAAGTACCTATCGAAGTATCAAGTCAAAGTCGACTCAACGTCGAAAGGAACGCGATGCAAAAGGAAGAGCCTATCGAAGCCATCTTAGAAGTCAACGTAACTTCGACTTCAATTCAACGCAGATGATATAGTTCATGTCCAAGTCTTCAACTCGACGGTTACGTCGATAAGTAATCAATGCAACGTCGACATCTGAGTTCAGCAAGAGCTAAGAAGGAAGTTGAAGTTACTCTTATAATAACTCAGAGGTGCATCGATATGAGGAATGATGAAGTCGACGAAGCGTCGAATATAGTCTGAAATAGAAGATTTTTTAGTTGTCCTTGTAAGACCTTTTCAGAAGGTCCACCATGCTGAAGATAGTTCTCCAACGACTCATTTATTGCTAAGAATGGAATGGAGTATTCCAGAAGACAGCAAAAAAATTCTTGGAATGAATTCAAATACGATTGACAGATCGGGAACAAAAGAAGAAAGGGAAATCAATTGTCCAATATGAATTCATTTTCAGGACAGTCCAAAAGGAGAAACAAATTCAAATCCCAATCATGGAGAATAAGTATGCTGGGAGAATAAGAAAATAATAGAGCATTCAATATACAATTTCTGTCTGTCGAATAGGGCCTTCTCCTTCATCCTCCAAGAAACCTAAGAGAGAGGACATAATATTCCTCTCTGCACAGGAAAAGAAAAGAGCTGCTTCATCTGTTGGATCTGTAGGCGCCCTTAGGGGGGGTGAATAAGGGTTCTAAGATTTTCGAGAATATTTAAATGAAAAATGATTCTCTATTGCTACCGCGAGCGGTAGTGTTACCGCTCGACGTTAGTGACAGAGAAAATCTCTTTATGTTATAGTAATGAAAATCAGATATCACGAAACAGAGATGAATAAAGACATATTTTCATTAACAATAAATAATTTTGTTTACAAAATCTTTTCCCAACGACGCTTGGAAAGAGGCGACGAATGAAAAACTCTATTGGGTTTTCTATACTGACCCTTCTCCCAAGGACCGGTTGGCTATAGCCTATTTCTCACCAGATATGGCCTCAAGACGCTCTAGCCCTTCCCTCACCGGAAAGGCCTCGAGTACTCCCTAGATCTACACCCTAGACCTAGTCGCCAATGCGAGACAAATTTCCCCTAGTCCCCGCAAGGCCCTAGTCGCCCTGTGGTGAATTCCTCTACCAAACAAAAGAAATAAAGGTTACAATTAGAAACTAAAACAAAACAAAAACTAAAAACTCCCTCAAAAGAAGAACTTGATGTCGATGTAGATGCGATCGGATCGGTCTTCAAGTTCTTTGTGCTCACGAACGTTGACGGAGTTCTTCAGGCTGCTTGGGGAAGGTTCTCATGAGTGCTCTGAATATATGGCTTCAATTCGTTCTGTAACAGCAAGCAACAATGGAGGAAGCGCGCATCTTTAAATGGAATCATCCGTTACCGCCTGCGGTAGTACTACCGCCCCGCGGTAGCCACATTAGGCAATAATCAAGCACGCGGATCGTGTCAGCTTAGGAAACTTTTGAGCGCCAAACTTTGAGCTCCGCCTAGCGGGCCACGGTAACACTAACGCTCCGCGATAGCGAGATAACCTTCCTTCAACCAATATCTCCTTCCACATTTGCTCCTAAATCACATGCATAAGGGAGGATTCCAAAAACTACCGCCGGGCGGTAGACATGCCGCGCCGCGGTAGATCACATCTCATTTCGTCGAACGCATCTCATTTCGTCGAACGCATCTCATTTTGTCGAACGACATCTACTTTCGTCGAACACCATTTCGTCGAACGACATTTTCGTCGAACGACATCTATTTTCATCGAACACCATTTCATCGAGCGCATCTCATTTCGTCGATTCGTTAGCGTCAGCAATAGTGCAAACGCTCCGCGGTAGCAACAACACAACATATTCCTATGGAGATTTGAATGCACAGGATCCTGTATGTTATAAACACAAAAACAAATATGATCAAATACAATAGGATTTGTTATTGCCAAACCAAGAGATGCGAAAAGCATGTTCTAACAAACTCCCCCTTTTGATAATAACAAATCCCCTTAGAAAGGAATAATTCAAGTGATAGGAATTTGTGTTTATAATAAGAGCTAACACAGATAGCATGAAAATTAGGCCTGTTCAAATGCTCCCCCTAAATGAAATCTCCCCTTAAATGAGTTCTCCCCCTTCCACATAACTTCCTTTGAATCTACTCCCCATATATGTGAATTTCTTTCAAATTTATTCTTCCCCTTTTGGTATTATCAAAAGAGGGTGGAGAGAAAGCCAAAAGAGAAGGCATGTAATGTTTTTTTTTGAGTAGAGAAGACACGAGCATGAGAACGAGATAATACGTAGGGAAGAGAAAAAAGTGTAGGAGTGAAAAAGCAGTGGTAATTCAAGATAACACACTTGTTAAAAAAATATTCATGATCGAGCAAATAAGTAGTAGAGAGATGGAAAGCATTGTGCACCAGTTGTAGAAGAAACCATCATTATAGGTGTTGCGGAACGCTTAGGGCTCTTGGTAGACCGGTCCAATTGAACCACCTTAGCTCGTGAGCGAACTAAGCGCGCAAAAAGTCAATTCGAGATTCGCTGAGTACACTGGGACTTTTTAACGTGGAAAACCCCGAAAGGGTGAAAAACCACGCGTCCGGAACTGTGCCGACCAAACTTCACTATCTTCTGGGGGTTACAATTTGATAGTTAGAACTTGAGCGCGACAGGCCGCTGCTCGTTACAATAATAGAGAGGGAGAAAGAGCTTCGGGGGTGACAGGCCACCTCTCAGAAAAACTAAGTCTTTTTCCTTCTAGTAGTTTTGGGGAACAAAAGTGAGAAGGCCCGGAGAACAAAAGTGAGAAGCCTCCGGGGAACAGAAGTGAGAAGGCGTGTCGCCTTTCGAGATGAAGAAAATCTTCAAGTCCCCGAAGGAGATCTTCCAGCGCTGAAGGAGAATTCCGCAAGAGTCTGCAAGGAGCTCTCCCGGGTTCTGAAGTCAAGGTCCTCTCAAATGAAGCCTTGGGGCTCCTTTTATAGCTTTGGCCGAGGGCAGTCCAGTAATTTCGTCGTTCGCAGTTTCCATAAATGCTTGGTGGACAAATCATATTTTCTGGTTCGGGGCACACGGATCGCCATTTTTCACAAATGACCACCTTGCCCTTCGGGCGGTTCGGGCAATTTGGGCATTTCGGGCAGTTCCGTTGGAGGCGAAAAAGGCGACAGGTTGTTCCTGAAAAGTGAGAAGCTGGAATGACAAAAAGTGAGAAGCTGAAAAGACAAAAAGTGAGAATGCTCCCGAACGTGTTCGGAAACGTTCTGAGCGTGCGCGAGATCTAAAGGGTTCTGAGAGCACAACGAATCGCGGAGGCGTCCCGGTCGTGTTGCGAAGCGCTCCGGGTGAATGGCGGAATGGGAAGCTGTGCCTTAAGGAGAAAACAGGACCCGATGCTCCAGACGAAGTGTACGCCTAGAAGGGCTCCTCGCAAGCCCCCTGCCGAGAAAGAAAGAGGGGGAGGCGGCCACACCCCGCACGGGGTGGGAAGGGCGACGCGGCCATATCACGAGGGGGTGCGACACGGCCGGACCCTGTGCAGGGTGTGGCACGGCCGTACCCCGAGGGGGTGCGGCCCGGCCGCACCCCACACAGGGCACGACTTGGCCGCACCCCTCGGTGGTGCGGCCCGGCCGCACCCTGCTTGGGGAGCGGCTTGGCCGCGCCCCAAAGGGGCGCGGCCTGGCCGTGCTTCGGGGTGCGTGGCTCGGTTGCGCCCCTCGCGGGGCGCGGTTACGGGGATCGCTCCCGCGAGGGGAGGTGGCGCCGCCTTTGCGCTTGTCGCGGTTTCGTGCGTCTATTTTTCCCGCCGAATCAGTGGGGGAGTGATTTGGGAAATAAACTCCGCCTTTGGAAATATTTGTTTTCTTTGGAAATAATTTCTGCCAAGCTATCTTATAAATACGAGCCTCTGTTATGAGCCCCTATCATAAGCCCCCCAAACCTTCGTAGTCCAAACCTTGTGAGGGAGTGCGAAGGTTTTTTGATCAGTTGGTAGCGGATCTGGTCGTCATCTCCGTGCGGCGCGCCGAACGATGACTGGGGTAAGTTGCTTTATTTTTGAAAAAAGAGGTGGAGGGAAAAAATGGCCGGCGGCGGACGGGAGAGCGGGCGACAAGGAGGTGCTCGGGCGGCCATTACGCGGGCGTCCGGTGCTTGGGCGACCGGCGCCCGGGCGGCCGACGCATGGGCGCACTTGTGCGCAGCCGGGGCCGGCAGAAGGGCGCCCGGCTGGCGCGCGCGGGCCTCCGTGCGCAGCCGAGGGTGGCAGCAGGCGCAGGTGGTGGGCCCTTGCGCGCCCCTGCGCGCGCCTGCCGCCCCCGCGCGCCCGCGTGTGGTCTGGTACCAGCATGCGGCCGGTGCGCGCGGGCCCCCGCGCGCGGCCAAGAGGAACGGGCGGCGTAGGCGGTCGGCACCCGCATGACCCCGCGCGTGCACCTGCCGCCCCCGCGCGCCCGCGCGCGGTCCGGTGCCCGCACGCGGCCTGGAGGGGCGGATGGCGTGGGCAGCCCGCGCACCCTGCGTGCGACCGGTGTCCGCGCGCCCCCGCGCGCGGCCGGTGTCCGTGCACCCCCGCGCACAGCCGGTGTCCGCGCGCTCCCGCGTGCGCGGTCTGCGCCCGCGCGCTCTCGTGCGCTGGCTGGTGCCTTCGTGCCCCGCGCGCGGGTGCTGTTTGTGCATGGTCGGTGGTTTGCGTCTGCGCGCATCTAGCGGTCGTGCACTTTGCGCCCGGAAAGGTGGCTTGATCTTGGCTTGAGCTACTTCGGATTTTCTAATGTTATTATTTTTCCCGCTCGTGCTAATGTGCGTTTATTTCCCTTTCAGGCTTCGAAGAAGGGCGGCCAGTCGAGGCCGATGCGCCTGCATTCTTCGCTTGATGGTGCTCGAATTGAGATGTGGCGCAAACGATTCAGATTGCCTCCGAATGTCGAGGTGAAAATCCCGGGGGTGGAAGAGCGCGTTCAGAATCCACCCACGGGCTTCGTGACTCTTTCTGAGAGCTGCCTGAAGTCTGGGTTTCGCATTCCTCCATCTGAGGAGGCTATTGAAATATTCCGGTTCTGTGGCGTCCCGATTACCCAGTTCACTCCTGCCGGGATGTCAAATATTACGGGGATGGTGGTGTTCTTTCGGGAGCATAGTGCGCGCTTTTCTCTCGAGCTCTTCAAGGACTGGTGGGAGGTCACCACTGACTCGGGTGGTCGGATTGAGGTTCGGAGCAACAAGATCTGGTTTCATTTCGGCGAGAAAACGGATTATCGCCATGGGAATACCCTCTATGGGTACGTTTGGAATCGTTGGGAGCTGCCGGAGCTTTGGAGAACGCTCCCTGGACGTTGCCGCCGGCTGACCAGACGGGAAGATGAGTTCCTTCCTATCCCCGGTTTTCCTGGTCGGGAAGGGCTGTCGAAGGCTTTGTTCGGCGTTTACAACTGCGTGGAGGAGAGTCGTCTGCTTTCGGTGGGGCTTTCTCGGGATGCCGAGCGAGAGTCCGCCCTTCCCTTAGAATGCTGGAAAAAGAGGAAGGTTGTTTTTAAGAACCGAGATTCTGGCTCGGGTTCTGCTCTACCAGGGCCTAGGAGCCACGATCATGAGGCAGGCCCGAGCTGCCGCCGGGGGGAGACGATTTCGTCCGATCCGAAGGTCTTGATCCTGGCATCCCCCATTGCTGATCGGGTTACACAGGGAGACTTGCCGCCGCCTCCCCCTTCCCGCCGCCGAGGCAAGTTTCCTCTTCTCTTCAGGCGATGACTTCTATGGTAAGTGAAGTTTTTCTTTCCGGGTGTTGGCTTGTCTTTGCTATCATTGCTTATGCTTCTCGTCTACTTCCTTTGTGTTTGCAGGCGAATGTTTTAACTAATGTTGCTCTTACGTGGAATGATTACTACATGGGCCTTAAAGATAGCTATATCTCTCTATAGGAGGAGCTGCGCGTGGCGAGGAGCGATATGTCTGTTCTGTAGAGGAAGAGGGATCGCGATTTATCCCGCATCAAGCAGCTGGAGGCTGACATTTCTTCTTCCCGATCTGAGGTTGAGAAGCTGCGGGAGGAGTACGGTGGAGACAAGGCGCTTGCTCAGGATGCGCTTCGTCAGCTGTCGGAGGCTCAGGGGGAGATGTTCCGAATGGTGGGGGAGCTGGGCTTTCTGAGGAGTGAGGTAGACCGGTTGTCATCGGTAGAGAGCAGTCTCGAGGAGGCCAAGGCGGCCGGAGTGACCGAGTACAAAGACTCTCTTTCCTTCGTTGAGGAGCGGTTTCAGATGGCGGAGGAGATTCGTGCCGATATCATGACGAAGCAGGTTGAGCCTCTGATAGAGGACGAGCGCGAAGTTGCCTTCCACCGTGGTATTCAGAAGACTCTTCGCATGATGGGGAAGAAGTTTGGATGTGACACTGTTGGTCTCGGAGCCGGGGATCTTTCAGAAGATAAATGCTCGGACGTGGCCGAAGACTGATGTTGACTATCTTTCATTTTCCCTCTTTCCGTACTATTGTTTGCTTGGGGGTCGCACTGAGCTGGTTTGATTGTATTCTGTCTTTCTGCTTTTTGTATTATCGTTTGACTTGTGTGCAGCGTTGAGCTGATGTGGTTGTACTCTCTTATTGTGTTTATCGTATTTACTTCTTTGTGCGATACTATTAATCTGGTTGTTAGCACCTGCATAGTTTGATTGTTTTCAAGATGAGTTTTACGCGGGACTGAGCCCGCGGCTTTCAAATTATATATATAAAATATTACCTTGCGCAAGTCTGTGCTTGCGGCTTTCTACATGAGTCTATGCTCGCGGCTTTTTTGCACGAGTCTGTGCTCGCGGCTTTGGTGCACGAGTCTATGCTCGCGGCTTTGTTGCACGAGTCTGTGCTCACGGCTTTGGTGCACGAGTCTGTGCTCGCGGCTTTGGTGGACAAGTCTGTTCTCGCGGCTTTGGTGCACGAGTCTGTGCTCACGGCTTTCTGCACGAGTCTGTGCTTGCGGCTTTTTTGCATGAGTCTGTGCTCGCGGCTTTGGTGCACGAGTCTGTGCTCGCGGCTTGGCCGGTGAATAGCGGGTGTATTCAAACCTGGGGTGAATGTGGAGGGGGGGGGGGGGGGGGGCAGGCCCCCACGACACCGGGACTCGACGGCGGAGGAGAAGGGCGAACCTTCAATCGACGGCTGTGCAAAGTCCCCAGGGCAGGGCCCCGATGCTGTTCCTGCATTAGAACAGTTTAGAACAGGTAGAATTCAATTAGAAAATGAATACTGATACATGCGCAAGTGCAATCTTGGGATTCCTAAGTCGGTAAGTTTCTGATACAAGTTTTGTCTATAGAGAAAATAATCTTTGAGATCCCTTTGCGCTATGCTTGCTCGAGCCTTTTCGGTCGCTCAGCTTGGTGGGCGGCGGCGGCCCGGTGACTGATCTTTGGTGGCATCCTTCTGTGCCTCTTCACGAAAAGCCTCCAGGTGCCCTAACTGGACGAGGCGTTCGATTTCTTCTTTCAGTCTTGCACAGTGCTCCGTTCGGTGCCCTCGGCCTTTGTGGAAATTGCAAAACTGAGATTGATCTCCACTACCTTGGGAGAGTGCTCTGGGCCAGTTGATGATTTTGCTGTTGTAGATTATAGACAGTGTATGCTCGTGGGGGCATTTAACGGGGTGTAGATCTGGGAGCTTTGATTTGCTAGCCCTCGGGAGTGGTCTGCTCGGTTCTGTATGGGTGGTACAACCTTCTCAAACTGTTACTGCTGTCCCTTTCTCTTGCGACACGTATCCCCAAGTTGCAGTGGGTTTGCCGGTGTCGGAAGATTAGATTTTTCTACCAATGCGGGAGTTGCGTGACACTCTCGCACGCTTTGCTTCTCCGAGTTTGGTTTTGGCGACAGGTCGTTGTTGATCCAAGGGAGCTTGGAGGCGGGTGTGTCGAAACTGTGAATCACGTTCCTGAGGAAATTCCCTTTGTTGGCCATGCACCCGGACATGGAAACGTCGTGGTCCAGGGCGTCCAGAAAGAGACTCCCAAATATTGCGTCGTAGGGGGAGTCTGCCTTGGCGACGACGAACTGAACGTCGTACTGGACTGGTTCTGCGTGCATCCCTACTTGGACAGGGAGGGTGATGACTCCTACTGTGGGTACCGTAGTTCCGTCTGGGAGATCTGCGTCGCTGGCCCTGAGCTTGAGGTTCCCGCTCAGGAGTTTGAGTCGTACTATGGCAGCCAGGAATAAGATGTTGAAGGAGATGCGGTGAGTTACCAATGCTTTCCTTAGCTCACAGGGTGGACTACCTATGCTCGCGTCTAGGGTGAAGTCCATCCATGCGCAGGGACGCTCCTGGTGGAAATTTGTGTGGATCTTCTATTGCCGCGTGATCCGTTCCGCCTCCCTTAGGCGGGGTGGTTCGTCCACGCCGGGCTTTTCTAGCTCTTCCTCTTGGATCCTCGGTGTGCGCGCTTCGCTCCATTCAACGAACAGCTAGGAAAACTCGGTGAAGTTGTGAATCGCTCCGTTTGGCAGGGATTGATACCAACGGAGGGCGTTCCCGCGCAGTGTCTTGGTGAAGATTTTGCAGCTGATTTGGTCGGGAAGTCCGAACGTCCGTGCTGTCATCAAGAAGTGATTAACGTGCACGTACGGGTCTTCTGCTCCGTGGAACTCCTTGATGTGCGGGAGCTTTAGCCATGATGGGACTGGGTGTGCCAGAATTGACTCTGACAGGGGGGATCGCCTTTGCTGGTACGCGATATCGTTCAGGTCCTGCCCCGCTATGAGAGGGGCCTGTTGGATCTTACGGCGCCCTTAGAGGGGGGTGAATAAGGGAATACAAATTCTTTTTATAATTTTAAGATAATTACTAAATTGTTTTATAATATGTGAAGGTAAAATAACAATTTAGCTAAATGAATAGAAAAATTATGGTTAGCAATTTTAGAAATAAGTACTAAATTGTTTTATGATGAAAGAGATTGAAATAAACAATTTAGATTTAGAATTGAAAACTTAGAACACAAAATAATAGAGATTACGCCAAATGAGAGAAATCAAGTAAACACAAATAGAGACATGATTATATTATATGAAAAAGGTGTTTACAAAAATTGATTTCAATATCGCTTGAAATCGGAGGCGACAAATATGTAAATAATTTTTCCTTTTCTATACCGACTCGTATCCCCACGAACCGGTTGCCTTTAGCCTATCCTTCCCCGGATATGACCTCAAGCCGCTCTAGCCAATCCTTCCCCGGATATGGCCTCGAGCCCCCCTATATCTAATCACCTAGAACTAGTCGCCAACACAAGGCGAATTTCCCCCTAAGTCCTACCCAGACCTAGTCGCCAACACAAGGCGAATTAACTAAACGGTTACAAAGAAAGTATGGAATGGAAATAATGAAAAACAATAATTAAACTCCCTATATGAGATCTCTGGAGTCGAGGATGAAGGATCGTTGTAGCATAAGCGAGGTAGAAGCGATCGTCCTTCGGATGTAGCGTGACGTAGTGCTCCTCCAGAATTCTCCTTAAGCTTTTTGTGGGAGATCCATCTTCGGCAGCATAACAGCACTGGAATTGTGGCACAAGGAACCTCTATGGGATGGATTCTTGAAATGATCGAAGTTGGCTTCAATTTATAGACCTTGGAGCTAGCGCCTGCGGTAGTACTTAGCGCCTGCGGTATCGTTCGTGTGGAGCAGTTGTGAAACCGTCGGCGGCTAGGCTCTGTGCACGAACTCGAGATAGCGCCTGCGGTAGCGATAGCGCTGGCGGTAGCGCTCATGTGGAGCGGTTACGAAACTGTCGGTGGCGTGGCGATCTGCACGAGCTCAAGCTAGCGCCTGGCGTTAGCGTTAGCGCTGGCGGTAGCGCTAAGGAACCGCTGAGATGAGGCTAACCGCTGAGACGGAAGCTGAGATGAAACCACTGAGACAGAACCAACTGAGCTAGCGCCTGGCGTTAGCGATAGCGCTGGCGGTAGCGCTAAAGAACCGCTGCTTTCAAAAATTGTTTCCATGCTGCCTTCTACCTGTGGAGTATTGCACCTATAGTTCCTGCACACTATAAACACACTACAAGCAATATCAAATACAATATGGGATTTGTTATTCTCAAACAAAGGGATGTGACACACATGTCCAACAATCTCCCCCTTTTGATAATAACAAATCCTCTAAGCAAGAAATCAATAATAGTGTTTATAGATAAGATAAGAATGATAGTAGTGCAACTATAGTATATAATAAGCATGATGAAATTGTTCATACTCCCCCTATCTTAATGCTCCCCCTACATAAATGCAATTTTATGTTCTACTCCCCCTAAATGATAGATTACATGAGTTATTCTCCCCTTAATCTTCTATATTTCTCCTATATAGATTTCTTCAATTAATCTCCCCCTTTTGGTATTATCAAAAGAAGGTGGGGTGAGGGTAGTAAGAAGGCATTCTTTAGGCTAGTTATAAATCATGATCGAGCTTTTGTAATATATGAAATGATAAAAAGTTTAAACATAACATATATAAGAGATTTCAAATATAAAGATAAGAGTTGCAAGCAAGCGGAAGATTATAATAAACATCTTTTTGTAGGCATGAAAAGCATAAGTAAAAATGTGAGTTTTAGTTCAAAATTGAAAGATGTTTTAACCTTTTTGAAATCTCAAAGTTTTTCATAAAAATACCAAGCATGAAATGAACATATCAAATAGAGATTATACTACAATGTTATTTAATTCTAAGTTCAAGAAATACCAAAATATTGTAGAGATCATGCTAGGTTATCTAGTGCATTTTTATATAAAGAGTAGTATAGATAAAACATTAGAATCCAATACTCATGAGAAGAAGTGTTATGAAAGATAATGATGTGCACATAAGTGTATTTTGGGCAATGTTAACAATTGATTTAAATCAACAAAATACAAGACATATGTAAAGTAAAGTGCACAATAAAACACAAGTAAATTACTTTCACACACTTTTAATGCAAATAATTTTTTTAATAAAGTGGTGTAATAACTAAGGTTTGCACAAGACACTTTACTATTATTTCCAAGGTGCTCAACCTCACAATGCTTATGAAGAATTATCAGGAGGTTCAAGTAGTGCTTGGTGGAGTTATATTTGTCTACATATATAATTTTTTTTTCATATTTGTGAGACAACATTCTCCGAATACACTTGTTTTGCAAACCAAAATTTTTAACTTAACCACTTTTCTAAATTTCATAAGTGCAATTCAAATGTAGTGTAGTCAATAAACTTATGCAAGTTTTAATTCATTGTACAAATACAATACACAAGCAAGCATTTTTAGATTTAGACACACATGTTGATTACCAAAATAAGTGAGTGAAATGTATAATTATCAATCATAAAACATTTACTCATACTTAGAGGCATGCTAAGCTTGGTTCTACACATTTTGCAATACAATTGATGCACTTTAAATAGATATATCAAAGCATGATAAGCAAAACAATGTTCATAGTAATTTGAAAGAATATGTTTTAACGTTGTAAATAATTATAAAAAAATAGAAATCATACATGCTTGATATTGGCAATAAAGATCATAGAGTTTTTTGTTTTGAATATGATAAGCATGATGAATTCCTTAAAACATCAATTTGAAATCCGTCTGTCCGTCATTCGTCGAGACTTCACGTGAACATTCGACGAATTGACTTAGCCATCGTCGAGACTTCACGTGAACATTCGACGAATTGACTTAGCCATTGAAAAATACTAAGCAAAGCTTGAAAACTGTCTTCTGTTTTCATTCGTCGAAATTCATCGGGAGTTCTCGAGAATATTCGACGAATTGACTTAGCCGCACATTTTCCTTCACAAGTCTCTTTTTGACTTCTGTCTACGTTCGTCGATATTCGTCGGGAGTTCACGTGGACATTCGACGAATAGACTTAGCCGCAGAAATTTCTTCTTTAAACTAGAAATTTGGCTTCTGTCTGGATTCGTCGAGATTCATCGGAAATTCACGAGACATCTCGACGAATTGACTTAGCAAAAATTTCTTTTCTTCTGAAAACCTGCTCCACTAGAAGATCGTACAGTTTTTTTTTGTTTTATCATTTTTAAATCAATTAAAAAATAGAAAATCAGAAAAACATATTTTTGTCATTTTTAAATTTTGAATTTTTGTAGTTGATTTTTCATAATATGAATAAAACAGAAAACCATAAAACATATTTTTGTATTTTTGAATTTTGAACTTTTATAGTGGTTTTTTATATAATATGAATAAAACACAAATAACAAGAGTCAGAAACACACCAAATAAATAGTACATATGAACTATCATATTTTTATAGATTTTTAGAAATTTTAAAAATCAGAAAAATCAAACACTCACGCTAGTGCCGGCGCTAGTGATAGCGCGGCAAACAGTACGTGATTTTTTGAGAATTTTAAATTTTTTATTTTTGTTATTTATTAAGTGTCCTTAGAGTAGTTCCATGCTGAAATTTCAGAATTTTTGGAGATCTCTAGGTGGATCAAATTTGCATGAAACTTTGGCTTTTTCAACTTCTTGTGTTTTTGAAAAACATTTAAACATGAAGATATAAACTATGAAGACACAAGAGGACATTTTTTATTAAACAGCCCAAAATATGTATGATTTAAGTGATAAGTAAATAAAATGATCATGCAAAGAGTAATATAAGTACGTCCTAAGATTAAAGACTACCCCGACTAATGTCTACACCCTAGCCCCGTACTAAGTGACGGATGGGCATGAGGAGCTGCACGCATGCCGTAGGTTGGGGTGTTAATCCCATATGCACACACTAGAGAACACTCAACCTAGCACTATTTCCCCCTAGTGCCTCGCAAGGCCCCACTAGAACCCTCCCCGGTTAAGGACAAGACATGACTTAGAGGTTAGGTCTCTAATGTATACAATCCTACGCCCCCGCTATTGTGAGATATGAAGTCAAAGGTGAATAATCTTTGGACAACCTATGCCTTTTAAACTATGGGTTGATTTATAAACTATGGGTTTTGTTTAATGTGATGAGTTATAAAGCCGCATAGTTTTTCTACTTTTATGAGATGACGATATGTGATAACTAGCACAATTACTAATATTCAACAAGTGACAATGCTAGTATGATGAGTTTTGGGTTTAATGTCATGTCATAAGATTTATATTGAAATTACGTGTATTACAAAATAGAATTTCAAATTATAGATCTAGAATAGAGTGATGATTAAGTTTGATATATCTTTATTATTCCTAAGTTGATTCTAGAATCTATATATTTGTGAGATTCACGCAATCAATATCAAAGCATATCCATACACCAACTAATGTAAAGAAAACAATATTCATACTTTTATCATAAGATTCATAATTCCTAGGTGGTATTATTGTTTTGAGATTTTTCTCGATAGAGCATGAATTATGATTTATGATTATAGAGAATTTTGCATAGAATATATGTTAGATCATCATGATGTATGTGATTTCTATTCTTTCTAGACTTACGACAATATGATTTGGTGATTTTCTTTTGAATAAGCATGTTTGATTTTTAAGTCTAGAAAATGATGATCATGTAATCATATTAAAGACAAAGATCACATATATAATGTTTTGAAATTTATAATAAAATTTGCATTCAATAATTGAATCTATTGATCTTTGGTTTTGCATGATAATATATGATTTATGATACAATATTCATATATATTCTAATGATTAATCCATAAACTATGTGTTTGTTGGAATTTTAGTATTCTATTATAATTTCAAATCACATAGTTATCATGAAATTTAAATAACATTGTACATGTTATACCTAGCATAAATATATAAGCATAGACCAAGAAGAGATGCTAGAATGATGAGTTTGAATGCAATGTTATTACATATGATTAATGGAGATAATGTTGCATGTAATATAAGAAGTTTTAAAATTAATTTTCTTTAGACCCAGAATGAAATGATTAATCTTTTGATTTGATCTTAATGATGCAAGATGATTCTAAGGTCTAAATTACATGCAAACATTGGTGACACATATCACACACATAATTTCTAAATTAATATATGAAACAATTATACTAAGGATAGCATGTGATGAAAACTCCATAAACACAGAAATTTCCAAATCAAGCAAACTAAGATAGCTTTTAAAACGGAGTTGAAATTGGGCAAGATGACAGCACCAAAAGAACTTAAATGAGCAAGCCAAGTTTGGATGGATATTTTTGTGCTCTTTCCAAAAATATATTAAACGCAAAAATCAGGCGAGCGGATCAAAAGATATGGATGTTTGAAGTTTTGATCGTAAACTCGCATTTTTGAAAGATTAAACATGCGTTTATATGAATTTTTGTTTTCAATTTTTTTAGATACTATTCTTCATTATAAGGGCTATCATATGCAACAAACAAAAATAGAAAAGAATCAAAAAACGTTGCGCATTTTAATTTTTAGTTTAAGCACTTTAATAAACCATTTAAATCCAATCTTTAAAATAGTTTCAATAGTCTTGATAATAATTTTAATATTCAATTTTTAATGATAATTCAAGACAATTAAGGGTAAAGGATTTAAAATGATAAAGAACAATCAAAGATGAGAGATAGATCACTTTGAAAAAAATATGACTTAATGTTCAATTTTAATTCAAATTTGATTTGATAAACATAAGGAAAAATATATGAAAGTCATATTACATGATATATAAAGTGATCATAGCATGTTTGTTCAAAAAATAAAAATAAACAAAAGAAAAGTGACAATTAGCATATCATGACAATTAGCATATCATGAATAAGAGATTTAGGTATCCAAAGGGGACCATGTGGGATGGTTCCTTTGGGTACCCAAATACATCGTGGTGGCTTTTTAGGAGACAAGGATAAATGGGCCCTTTCAATTAAAGTTGATGTGACATTTTTCTTTAAGGGTCTCCATTCATACCTTGGTTGTTTATCTTTTAAATTCATGTTATGATTATGTGACATCTTTATATGATTATATTTGTTTGAAAAATAATTCATTTGTGATTCATGTTTATTCAAATTATTTTTCAAAATAGATTGATGTTGATAATCATAATGAATTTTATTATATGGATTCTTTAAAAGTTTATAAGAGTGATTGTCTTTCTTTAGAAGTGATTGTTGAAAAAGTGGGTTACAATATGTTTTAAAAGATTGATTATTACTTTGATGATTTTCATTTCCACTCTTTCTTATAGACACACTCTTATAATATGAAGGATAATATTTTATAGTTTGATTTTCATGAAAAGGAGTTTTTCATTTTGAGTCATGATTGAAAATATATTGAGACTTATAATAATGACTCTTAAGAATTTTGTGAGGATCATAATTCTTTTTGAAAGTAAATTCCTTTTGATTTAATATGTGAAAATGGTCCTTTTTAGAAATGATTTTGTAAGTTAATTTATCCTTGTTATTCAAAATCTTATGATGAAATTCATTACATGACATTTGAAATTTTTCAACAAAAGATTTTAATTGTATTAACTTATAAGTTAAAGCATCATTTTCAACTATCAATTTTTCATTATGTTCTTTAGAAACTAAGAGCCCTTTTTCAATTTCCTTGAAATTTTCTTTTAATAAATTGCAACTATGATAAGGAATCGGAATTTCAACTAAAGAGCATAAAAGAGAATTTAACACATTAATATTTGATTCTATGTTATCGTTTGCTTTTAAAGATTTATTTTCTAAACGTAATTTGGAATTAGCAATTTTTAACTTTAAAATTTTATGTTTAGCAATTTTAAGCATACGAGAAGTAGAAATGGAATTTGTTACAAGAAGAGGAGTTTTTGATTTTCTTACATTGCTATGGGATGAGGCAAGATTTGGACCAACGATTCTTTTGACATCTTCTTTGCATTCCTCTTCCATAGTTGAATTTCCGTCTTCTCTTTTGCTTGATGTGTTGCCAACAAATGAGTCCAATATTGTGACGTTGTATTCTTCTTCCACCAAGCATAAGTCCTTATTGATTTCTTCTCTTGGATCCATAAGGAAATCCTCTTGTTCATCATCTGTAGAAGGAAGACTATAAGTATTCTCAAGAAATTTCCAAACTTCATAAGCAGTAGGAAGTGTATAAATTAGTGTGAAAATATTTTGATGCAATGCACAATATAGACAATTCATAGATTTGGCATTTAAAAACATTTCATTTTTATTTAAAATACTTGGGGGCATTTTAATTGTAATATTCCATACTTTAATATCCAAAGATTTAAGAAATTTTTCCATAAGAAATTTCCACCCATTATAATTTTTGCCTTCAAACAAAGGTGGTGCTAAAGATTTTTCATTTATAAGAAAGTTTTCCCCATTAATAGAAGCGAGATCATGAGACGCCATTATTCCTGGTTTTTAAACCGTTTGGAATAACCTCACTCTGATACCACTTGTTGGATCTTACGGCGCCCTTAGAGGGGGGGGGGTGAATGAGGGAATAAAAATTCTTTTTATAATTTTAAGATAATTACTAAATTGTTTTATAATATGTGAAGGTAAAATAACAATTTAGCTAAATGAATAGAAAAATTATGATTAGCAAGTTTAGAAATAAGTACTAAATTGTTGTATGATGAAAGAGATTAAAATAAACAATTTAGATTTAGAATTGAAAACTTAGAACACAAAATAATAGAGATTACGCAAAATGAGAGAAATCAAGTAAACACAAATAGAGACATGATTATATTATATGAAAAAGGTGTTTACAAAAATTGATTTCAATATCGCTTGAAATCGGAGGCGACAAATATGTAAATAATTTTTCCTTTTCTATACCGACTCATATCCCCACGAACCGGTTGGCTTTAGCCTATCCTTCCCCGGATATGGCCTCAAGCCGCTCTAGCCAATCCTTCCCCGGATATGTCCTCGAGCCCCCCTAGATCTAATCACCTAGAACTAGTCGCCAACACAAGGCGAATTTCCCCCTAAGTCCTACCCAGACCTAGTCGCCAACACAAGGCGAATTAACTAAACGGTTATAAAGAAAGTATGGAATGGAAATAATGAAAAACAATAATAAAACTCCCTATATGAGATCTCTGGAGTCGAGGATGAAGGATCGCTGTAGCATAAGCGAGGTAGAAGCGATCGTCCTTCGGATGTAGCGTGACGTAGTCCTCCTCCAGAATTCTCCTTAAGCTTTTTGTGGGAGATCCATCTTCGGCAGCATAACAGCACTGGAATTGTGGCACAAGCAACCTCTCTGGGATGGATTCTTGAAATGATCAAAGTTGATCCAGTCTACTGGGGTTGGATGGGCGCAGCGATAAGCGCTCTTTTCGCTGGGCCTTCAGGGATTGAGGAACTGCATGCGTCGGATAGTTCTGGGGCGGTTTCCACCCTTGCAGGTTCCGTGAACTCAGGCGAAACGGACACTGCGCTCGGAAATCCTTTGTTCGGTAATTGGGAATCCATTCCCACAGACGGCACCAAACTGTTGCGGAATGCTTAGGGCTCTTGGTAGACCAGTACAATTGAACTACCTTAGCTCGTGAGTGAACTAAGCGCGCAAACAGTCAATTCGAGATTCGTTGAGTACACAGGGACTTTTTAACGTGGAAAACCCGGAAAGGGTGAAAAACCACGCGGTCGGAGCTGTGCCGACCAAACTTCACTATCTTCTGGGGGTTACAATTTGGTAGTTAGAACTTGAGCGCGACAGGCCGCTGCTCGTTACAATAATAGAGAGGAAGAAAGAGCTCCGGGGGTGACAGGCCACCTCTCGGAAAAACTAAGTCTTTTTCCTTCTGGGAGTTCTGGGGAACAAAAGTGAGAAGACCCGGAGAACAAAAGTGAGAAGCCTCAGGGGAACAAAAGTAAGAAGGAGTGTCGCCTTTCGGGATGAAGAAAATCTTCAAGTCCTCGAAGGAGATCTTCCAGCGCTGAAGGAGAATTCCGCAAAAGTCTGCAAGGAGCTCTCCCAGGTTCTGAAGTCAAGGTCCTCTCAAATGAAGCCTTGGGGCTCCTTTTATAGCTTTGGCCGAGGGCAGTCCGGTAATTTCGCCATTCGCAGTTTCCATAAATACTTGGTGGACGAATCATATTTTTTGGTTTGGGGCACACGGATCTCCATTTTTCACAAATGACCACCTTGCCCTTCGGGAGGTTCGGGCAATTTGGGCAGTTCGGGCAGTTCCGTTGGGGGCGAAAAAGGCGACAGGTTGTTCCTGAAAAGTGAGAAGCTGGAAAGAAAAAAAGTGAGAAGCTGGAAAGACAAAAAGTGAGAACACTCCCGAACGTGTTCGGAAACGTTCTGAGCGTGCGCGAGAGCTAAAGGGTTCTGAGCGCGCAATGAATCGCGGAGGCGTCCCGGTCGTGTTGCGAAGCACTCCGGGTGAATGGCGGAACGGGAAGCTGTGCCTTAAGGAGAAAACAGGACCCGACGCTCCTGACAAAGAGTACGCCTATAAGGGCTCCTCGCAAGCCCCCCAGCCGAGAAAGAAAGAGGGGGAGGAGGCCACACCCCGCACGGGGTGGGAAGGGTGACGCGGCAGTATCCCGAGGGGGTGCGGCGCGACCGGACCCTGTGAGGGGTGTGGCACGGCCGTACCCCGAGGGGGTGCGGCCCAGCCGCACCCCACGTGGGGCGCGGCTTGGCCGCACCCCACGTGGGGTGCGGCTGGGCCGTACCCTAAGGGGGCGCGGCCCGGCCCTCACCCCGCTTGGGGAGCGGCTTGGCCGCACTCCAAAGGGGCGCGGCCTGGCCGTGCTTCGGGGCGCGTGGCTCGGTTGCGCCCCTTGCAGGGCGCGGTTGCGGTGATCGCTCCCACGAGGGGAGGTGGCGCCGCCTTTGCGCTTGTCGCGGTTTCGTGCGTCTATTTTTCCCGCCGAATCGGTGGGGGAGTGATTTTGGAAATAAACTCCGCCTTTGGAAATTTTTGGTGTCTTTGGAAATAATTTCTGCCAAGCTATCTTATAAATACGAGCCTCTGTTATGAGCCCCTATCAATAGGAATCTAAAGCATAGCAAAAAAATGTGGAGTTTCTAGTAGAGAAAAATAGATGGTGTGCAATTCAAAAACACGAAGGATTTTGCTTTTTAACCTAACCAACAAAGACTTGTTTTGAAAAGTAAGCAAGTAAGAGTAGACAAGGCGTAAGCGGAAGACGAACTAAAAGAATGTAAGAATGATACAACATATCAAGACAAGATAGAGATTTCAATGTCCAAGAGAAAGAAAACAAGTACATTTAGGCATTGTAATGATCATGTCAAAACCAAAACTAGTGCATCAACTAAGGATTTTAGAGACAAACTATAAATAGGCAATAGACTCCAATTCTTAGGAGTAGAAGGCTTACAAGTGATAATGAAGTGTACAAAAGTAGTGTTTTTGATAAAAGTATACATATGAGTTAAGCAAAAACACATGACATGTATAATGGAATAAACACAACATTATTGAAAATGCATTTTTAGAGTTACTTCTACCCATAAAGCTAGATAAATTTTTCAATGCACATAGAAAAGTAGTACAACTACCAAGGTGCTCTGCACACACAATGCTTATTAAGACTTATCAGGGTGCAAAGTAGTGCTTGGGGAATCACAAATATTATTTTGAATTTTAGTTATTTGTGATCCGTTGTACAAGAAGTAGTGTAAAAAAAGGTTTTTGCAGCAAGGAACTTTATAATTCTCTCCAAGGTGCTCAACCTCACAATGCTCATTAAGACTTATCAGGAGGGTGAGTAGTGCTTGGTGGAGAAATTTTTGTCAAATATTCATATGAATTTTTGTTGAAAGACAAAAATCTCCAAATTCACTAGTATTTGCAAACAATATGATTTTTGAAAAAAGTACACACTTCATCATAAAATAGGTGCATGAAAAGAGATTTTTGAGTATGGTGTAGGTAAAACTAAGCACACATAGCAACAAGTTTGAGTTGTTTACACTACACTGTCATGTAAGAAAAAATTAAATTCATAAGTAGGTTATCAAAAAGCGTGAGTGAATAGATCATTATCAAATATAAGTCATTTACTCATACATAGTGGCAAGCTATACAAATCTACACATGAATTCCATAATCAATGTTGAGGCACACGTGATAATGAGCAAGACATGATATACGACAAAGTTATTAAAGTACTTGAAAGTTGGAAGTGAACGTTGAAATCAAAGCTTGGAAAGATAAGTTATACCATGCTTGAACCATTTTGGACAAAAAATAGTTTTTATATGTTTGTTTTTTTGTGTTTGTCAAAACAATGAAAGCAAAAAAAATGAATACAAAGTTTTGTTGATTTATGTGTTTTTTTCAATTTTGTAGTTGATTTTGATATATATAAAAAAACAAAAAAAATATTTGTGGTGTTTTGAGAATGTTTACTAGTTTTTTTTATTTGAGGTTTTCGTGAAGAAAATAATAGAAAAAAATAAATGCATAAAGGTAAATAAAAAGAAAGCAGCAAAAAACATGAAAGAAAAAATAAAGAACAAAACAGATTCACTAACGCCAGCGCTAGAAGCTATCGTCGGGCGGTAGTGGCAGAACACCAAAAACTTGGGAATCGTGAAATTTTTCAGAATTTTTTGTTGCAGAAGGTTTGTACAGGTTGGCGACAAGGTGATTCAGTATACAAATCAGATATGTGTGATCATAAAAACACGGATTTTGCACGATTAAGTATGAAGGTCCAAGACCCCTAGTTCTAGTCTAAGTAGAGCAAATCGTGAATCGGGTAGAGGCTTGGTAAAGATGTCCGCAAGTTGCGATTCAGTTCCAATGATGTTTACATGAACATGTTCCTTTTTGATGTGATCCCTAATGAAGTGGTGTCTTACATCTATGTGTTTAGATCGTGAGTGATGAACGGGGTTGTTTGTTAAGTCAATAGCACTCTTGTTGTCACACTTAAGTTCAATATTAGTTAAATAAACACCAAAGTCTTCTAAGGTTTGAGTCATCAATAATGCTTGGGCACAACAACTTCCTAGTGCAATATATTCTGCCTCGGTGGTGGAGAGGGCAACATAATTTTGTTTTCTACTTGACCATGCAACTAGAGAAGGACCTAAGAAATGACAGGTACCACTAGTGCTTTTCCTATCTAATGAACAACCCGCATAATCAGAATCTGAATACCCATGCAAGAGAAAAGAATCATTATTTGGATACCAAAGTCCTAATTTAGATGTGCCGATTAGATATCGAAAATTTTTTTTCACCGCTTTTAAATGAGATTCTTTTGGATTTGCTTGAAATCTAGCGCATAAGGGGTCTAGATGCATTAAGGTATAATAGGGATCCAATCATTCCTCTATATAACGTTTGGTCAATTGAAATTCCGGCTTCATCTTTTCCTAATTTTAGTGATGCGCTCATTGGAGTAATAGCTTGTTTCAAGTTTTCAAAACCAAAACGTTGTAGCATATCATGGACATATTTGGATTGACATATAAATATTCCATCATTTCTTTGGATTATTTGAAATCCTAAATAATATGTTAGTTCACCCACTAGACTCATCTCAAATTCATTTTGCATCATTAGAACAACTTCATTACACAACTCTTCATTAGTGGCTCCAAAAATAATATCATCAACATATATTTGTAAAATAATCAAATCATTATCAAAATGCCTAATGAAGAGCGTGTTATTGGCACTACCCATTTTATAACCGTGCTTTAATAAAAAAGATGTTAAGCGTTCATACCAAGCATGTGGCGCTTGTTTTAGACCATAAAGCGCTTTTTCTAATCTATATACATGATTTGGAAATTGTTCATCAATAAAGCTGGGGGGTTGTTCAACATAGACTTCTTCTTTAATTATTCCGTTTAAGAAAGCACTTTTAACATCCATTTGAAATAATTTAAACTTCTTATAACTAGCAAAAGCTAGAAAAATTCTAATCGATTCAAGGCGTTAGCCCCTTGATGGTTCTCCAATGACAAGCTCCCTTGGATGATCTCTTGTAAACGAAGCACACTTGGAGGTATGAACTCCTTTTGCACCGTCTCTACTTCTTTTTCTTCTCCAAGTGGTTCATCATCATCATGCTCATGTGGTGAAAGAGGTTCATCTTCATTACCTGCACAAGTAGAATCTACACAAGGCACAAGTTCATCAAACTTCACATGAATAGACTCTTCAACCTTTTTAGATTTTTTATTATATATTCTATATGCTTTGCTAGTGGAAGAGTAACCAAGAAAAATACCGTCATCACATTTTTCATCAAATTTAGCTAATGCATCCTTGGTGTTAGGGATAAAACATTTACAACCAAAAACATGAAAATACGATACATTAGGTTTCTTTTGAAAATACAATTCATATGGAGTTAATTTCAAAATAGGGCGAAGCATGACACAATTTATGACATAACATGATGTATTTACAGCTTCGGACCAAAAATATCTAGGCAACCCATACTCGGATAGCATAGTGCGTGCGAGTTCTTGAAGAGTTCTATTTTTCCTCTCCACCACACCGTTTTGTTGGGGGGTGCATGGAGCGGAAAAATTTGTGCTTAATACCTAGATTAATACAGAAAGTGGCGAAGCTATCATTTTCAAATTCCCCTCCATGATCCGATCGAATACACTTGATTTTTAGATCTAATTCATTTTGAATACGATTGCAAAGCTTTGTAAATTCATAAAACGCATCGGATTTGGAGGTAAGAAATAATGTCCAAGTAAATCTTGAAAAAACATCAATTAATATAAAAGTGTACTTCTTACCACCAAGACTACACGTGCTAATAGGTCCAAAAAGATCCATATGAATTAGTTGTAAGGGTCTTGAGGTGGATATTTCTTTTTTACTCTTAAACGATGTTTTTGAAGTTTTTCCTTTTTGGCATGGCGAGCATAAGGAAGATAGATTTCCATTTAGCATAGGCAAACCTTTAATGAGTTTATTCTTTGACAGTTTTAAGATTAACATGGTGCTAGAGTGACCGAGGCGCCTATGCCATATTTCTAGTTCTTCATTTTTTGATATAAGACATTTGAGTGATGCACGTGATAGATCCTGAAAGGCAATTAGATACAAATTATGAATTCGTGGTGCAGTGAGTACAATACTATTGGTTTTAGGATCTATAATTTTACATAAATCAGTAGAAGACTCAAATAAGACATTTAGACCTTTATCGCAAACTTGACTAATAGAAATCAAGTTATGTTTCAAACCTTCCACATATAAGACATTAGTAAGAGAGAAAGAATTGTTACCCACAATACCGGTGCCTAAAATCCTTCCCTTTCCATTGTCCCCAAATGTCACCATTCCTCCTTTCTTCTTAGTGAGGCTAAGGAATCTTGCTTTCTCGCCCGTCATGTGTTTGGAGCACCCTGAGTCCAAGTACCACATTTCTTCCTTTTCCATAGCCTGCCAACATACCTAACAAGAAGATGAGAGTAAAGATCCAGATACCCAAGTGGTTCCTGCCATAGAATTTGTGGAAACCTTAGGCACCCAAATTTGCTTGACAGTACATCGACCCTTCATCCTATAAGAGTCCAAGGTATGCCCGAAGTGATGACACTTGGCACATAACACAAAAAGGGTTGAGGCCTTTTTCAGTTTTTGTTGTGGACTCTTGCTGGAGGATGGGGAATCAGCAGAAAAAATTCCAGATTTATGATTATTACATGAATTATGAGTTCTGTTACTACCGCCAGCATTAACTGTTACCGCCGGGCGGTAATTAGCAGAGATATAACCTAGCCCAGTTTATTGCACTACCATGCCTTTGGTTGGCCAAAATCATATCAAGACTTTTCTAGCTAACACCAAATTTTTCTATGGCTAAGTTAAGGTCATGGATTTGGGTTTTTAATGCAAAATTTTCACTAAATAAATTTCTGCATCTATTTGCAAAGTTTTTCTTTTCATTTTCAACATTTGAAAGTGAGTGTTTCAAATTTCTTTCTAAGTCTCTCTTTTTTTTCAAGAGTGATTCGATATTGGAGAGAGCGTTAGAAAGATCAATTTCAAGTTCGCTAGTCCTTGCAAAAAGATCATCATTCCTTTGGCAAGACTCCATCTCCTTTCCCAAGGCAATTACTTCCTTATTTAATTTTTGATTTTGTTGTAAAAGGATTTTATTTTCAGTTTTAAGTAAATCAAGATCTTTTAAATTTTTGCCATAACATTTACAAGTTTTTAAGTATTTGGAATAAAGATCATCACAGTTAGAAGGGATTACCTCAGTGTCGCTTTGGACACTGCACTCATCGTCTGTTGATTCATTGCTTTTCCCCATAAGGCACAAGTTTGCCTCATCATCATCGCTTGAGCTTGATTTACTTGAGAACCCGGAGGAAGAGTCATCCCATGTTGCAGCTTTCAAGACCTTCTTCTTCTCCTTTCCTTTAAGCCATTTTTCTTTTTGCTCCTTTAAGAATTTTGGGCATTGACTTCTAATATGCACAGTCTTCCTACAGTGGAAGCACTCGGGAGGTGGCTGCTCTTCATCGTCGTCTAGACTTCTCCTTCTTCTCTCTTTTGGATGAGGAGCCCTTTCGAAAAAATTTCCAGAAGGTCTTCCTCCTTTCCGGATTCTTCATGAACTTAGTGAAGTTCTTCACAGAGAGACTCTCCTCGTCACTTCCTCATCGTCATCTTCTTTTCTTGACTTCAGTGCCAAGGCTTTCTTCTTTGGCTCCTTGTTGTACTCTTCTTCTTGAATCTTGAGTTCTACCTCATGGGTTTTGAGGTTCCCAATGAGGCTCTCAATTTGGAGCCGCCTAAGATCATGAGATTCAGAAATCGCCATCACCTTTGGATTGAACTTTGGTGGGAGTGATCGAAGAAGCTTTCTCACCAAGTCGCCATTTGAAAATGTTTTCCAAGAATTTTTGAGGCATTGACAATCTTGGTGAATCGAGTGTACATGACGTCGACGTCCTCATTTGTATCCATCCTGAACCTCTCGAATTCAGATTCCAGTTGGAATACTTTTGAATCTTTGACCTGCGAGGTACCTTCATGCATTATTTCTAATAAGTTCCAAATATCATAAGCAGTTTCACATGCACTTACTCTATTAAATTCAGTCCTATCAAGAGCACAGAACAAAGCATTCATTGCTTTCGCATTATTCTTACACCTAGCCTTATCTCCATCATCCCAGTTAGCCCTAGGTTTTTCCATGGTTACTTCTCCAACAATATATGTAGGAGAAGTGTATGGAGTTTCAACACATGCCCATACATCTAGATCTAAGTTTATCAAAAAACAACGCGTACGCGTTCTCCAGTAATTATAATCAATTCCGGTAAACAGCGGAGGTCTACTTATTCCCTGCCCCTCATAGAAAGCGAGGTCACGAAGCGCCATTATTCCTGGTTGTTAGACGGAATTGGAATAACCTAGCTCTGATACCACTTGTTGGATATGTAGGCGCCCCTAGGGGGGTGAATAAGGGTTCTAAGATTTTTGAGAATATTTAAATGAAAAATGATTCTCTATTGCTACCACGAGCGGTAGTGTTACCGCTCGGCGTTAGTGACAGAGAAAATTTGTTTATGTTATAGTAATGAAAATCAGAGATCACGGAATAGAGATCAAGAAAGACATATTTTCATTAAGAATAAATAATTTTGTTTACAAAATCTTTTCCCAATGAAGCTTGGAAAGAGGCGACAAATGAAAAACTCTATTGGGTTTTCTATACCGACCCTTCTCCCAAGGACCGGTTGGCTCTAGCCTATTTCTCACCAGATATGGCCTCAAGCCGCTCTAGCCCTTCCCTCACCGGAAAGGCCTCGATCACTCCCTAGATCTACACCCTAGACCTAGTCGCCAACGCGAGGCAAATTTCCCCTAGTCCCCGCAAGGCCCTAGTCGCCCTGTGGTGAATTCCTCTACCAAACAAAAGAAATAAAGGTTAAAATTAGAAACTAAAACAAAACAAAAACTAAAAACACCCTCAAAAGAAGAACTTGATGTCGATGTAGATGCGATCGGATCGGTCTTCAAGTTCTTTGTGCTCACGAACGTTGACGGAGTTCTTCGGGCTGCTTGGGGAAGGTTCTCATGAGTGCTCTGAATATATGGCTTCAATTCGTTCTGTAACAGCAAGCAACAACGGAGGAAGCGCGCGTCTTTAAATAAAATCAGCCGCTACCGCCTGCGGTAGTACTACCGCCCCGCGGTAGCCACATTAGGCAATGATCAAGCACACGGATCATGGCAGCTTAGGCAACTTTTGAGCGCCAAACATGGAGCTCCGCCTAGCGCACCGCGGTAACGCTAACGCTCCGCGATAGCGAGATAAACTTCCTTAAGCCAATATCTTCTTCCACATTTGCTCCTCAATCACATGCAGACGGGAGGATTCCAAAAGCTACCGTCGGGCGGTAGACATACCGCGCCGCGGTAGAGCACATCTCATTTCGTCGAACGCATCTCATTTCGTCGAACGCCAGTTTGTTGAACGACATCTACTTTCATCGAACACCATTTCGTCGAACGACATTTTTGTCGAACGGCATTTTCATCGAACACTATTTCGTCGAGCGCAACTCAATAGTCGATTCATTAGCGCCAGCAGTAGTGCTAACGCTCCGCGGTAGCAACAGCACAACATATTCCTATGTAGATTTGAATGCACAGGATCCTGCATGTTATAAACACAAAAACAAATATGATCAAATACAATAAGATTTGTTATTGTCTAACCAAGAGATGCGAAAAACATGTTCCAACATCTTCTTATTCATCTCACACAGTAGCAAGTTTACAAGGAGTTCTAAGAGTCTCCTTATCAAAAGACTCAGTGGTTCTAAGAGTCTCCTTATCAGAAGACTCAGTGGTTCTAAGAGTCTCCTTATCAAAAGACTCAGGCACAGTTAGTGCAATCCTACCAGGGAGGTAGAAGAGTGAAGTACCCACATATAGGGGAACCACTATAAAAATTCTTGTATCTTCTGGATTGAATTTTCTGTGATGTCTATCTTTACAGTTTTCAGTATTTATATTTTCTGCATTTATTTTATTCTGTCTTGGTACTCGTGAGTGCATAATACTTAGTAGTGTTTTTATTGTATGCACATTTAGGGTAGGAAATTTTTAAATCTTTTTCACCCCCCCCCCCCCCTCTAGAGAATACTCAGAGGGACACTGTGCACTTTCAGATTCCTCCACTCGGGGAAGACAACACTGCAAGACGCCGATTTTGCCGGCTAATCTTTTATCTAGGCCAACCACACATCATAAAGATATAAGAAAAAATATGACCACAACAATCACATAATATTAAAATGACTTGTCCAAATGAGATAATAGAATAAACAAGGTACTAAATAGAGTGCTAGAAATAAAAAGGGGCTTAAGCCCGATACATCATAATTTTCTTAGCCTCTCTCTTGGCAAAGATAAAACACTACAAACACTGACACAGACTAATGTCTTCACGAATATATAGCTCTTTGCTCTGCCCAGGGTAGACATAAAGAATGGGTGTCAGAAGAAGGTTGCTCAACGGTGCTCTCCCTGCAGCAGGTGAAAGTACAAGGCTAGGTCTAGCAACCGTATCACATGTTTCCCTCTGGTTGTGGACCTGCTCCATCTTCTGCTCCTATTTGTTATGCCACAACCGGTCGTCAGTCTATAAGACTCAGCATGTTCCTCACCGGATCCACCCGTGACTCCAAGGCACCATGCGGGTGGAGGAAGCGGAGGACATCAAGGGGTAATATAGCAAGCAGGTGGCAAGTTTAATTGCATAATTATGAATAAAGTATAATTCATCTCTAGTAGTTTCTATAAGTAAGCCATATGTACTATACATCAATCAGGAGGTTCTACATAGTTGTATATTGAAATACATCAATCAGGGGGCTCACTGGACTATCCAGTCCTCCTTAGATAACACCGAGTCTACCGCTCGCAGGACTAACCCAGTTGATGCAGGACGTCGGGGCCCCGACCGCACCCCATGGCATCACAACAGCTAGTAGACCACGGCCAAGCACGCCTTCCAGAAAGACTGCAGTCTAGGCACCCCAACCCGTCTCCGCGCCTGTTCTCAGTGCGGCGGGTTGTGGACGCTGGGGCTCGATCCCAGACCTCCTTGATAAGAACCTTTCCCAATAGTCCATATCACCAACTGACCTGCACTTTTTTGATGTAGGACGTCGGGTCCCCAACCGCACCCCATGGCATCACACCAGCTAGCGGACCACGGCCAAGCATGCCTGCAGAAGGACTGCAGTCCAGGCACCCCAACCTGTCTCCGTGCCTGTTCTCAGCGGAGCGGGTTGTTGACGCTGGGGCTCGATCCCCAGACCTCCTTGATAAGAACCTCTCCTAACAGGCCTTATCACTAACTGACCTGCACTTTTCTGATGCAGGACACCGGGGCCCCGACCACACCCAGTGGCATCACACCAGCTGGCAGACCACAGCAAAGCATGCCTGCCAGAAGGACTACAGTCCAGGCACCCCAACCTGTCTCTGCGCCTATTCTCAGCACGGCGGGTTGTTGACGCTGGGGATCGATCCCCAGACCGGTCAGTTGGTGATAAGGCCAGATAGGAGAGGTTCTTATCAAGGAGGTCTGGGGATCGAGCCCCAGCGTCAACAACCCACTGCGCTGAGGACAGGCGAGGAGATGGGTTGGGGTGCCTGGACTGCAGTCCTTCTAGCAGGCATGCTTGGCCGTGGTCCGTTAGCTGGTGTGATGCCACGGGGTGCGGTCGGGGCCCCGGCGTCCTGCATCACTAGTCCTTAAACCAATCCGTCCCAGATTTGGGACGAGGATTATCTTATCAATTTCTCCTACTTAACTGCTCTTGTCTATTATTTAGTTGAACTTATAAGCTTTAGGGTTAACCTTGGACTTCCTGAGGACTGCCCAATGAAGGGCTCACAATGGTACAAGGAAGTAAGATGGGGTGACATCCAAAACTTCCCTTTCTCAAGGCATTTACTCTAATTGGTGACCACCAGTATTTAACCGCAATGCCACTCGTGTTATGTTGTCTTTATTAGGATGTTTTCAAATTACACGGATAGGGGAGTGACGGTGTCCAATTGAACCCAGTTCTTTCCTTGCTGTATTAGTGGTCTGACTCTCCATCCTCTCTTAACATGACCTATAAGTATCATGACCCACTATTGACTGGGGTTCTAGCTTACCGCACACCTCCCCCTTCCCTTAGTGCTTAACTTGAAGTATTAAATGCCCATTTGATAGTTTTACTAATCGCACCCCAACCTCCCTTACAAATGTATCCCATTATTGGTTAACACATAGATCTTTACACATTTAAATATCAAGGTGTTAATTCTTCTAGGGGTGGTAACTAGAAGGGTGGGGTCTAAGTCTAACGTTTCAGTTTTATTATCCGCAGTCCAGCGACCTTTAATCATATCCACATGTCCTAAAAGGTTGACTATATGAATCCTAATTAAGAATGAGTCCATTTTCATTCCAGAGATTCATGTTGAAGTTAAAAGTTTATGTACAAGTTTCTATAACATTCTAGGTCAAAAGTTCAAGATATAGGGTTTCTTAAGTTATAACTCCAAATTCTACTTTGTGAATGAAGTATGAAGTTTACTCAATGACTAATTCTAATAAAATTTCTAGAATTTCATACTGATATAAAAAGACTATATACAAAATTTCATAATGATCCAGCATCAGTAATTCAAGGTATTAATCTCTCAAGTCAAGGAATTTCATACTTGTGAAGGAAGTATGTTATTTACTCAGTGATTAATTCCAACAAAAATCCCAGAGCTTCATACTGATATAAAAATCTATATACAAAATTCTATAGCAATTCAGTAAAAATACTTCGTGGTATTAATTTCTCAAGTTATAAGCTCAATTTCCACTTTGTGAACGAAGCATGTCATTTACTCAAAGATTAATTCTAACAAAATTCTCAGAGCTTCTTACTGATATAAAAATTCTATATACAAGATTCTATAACAATCCAACAGCAATTATTCATGGTATGAATTTATCAAGTTATAATTTCAATTTCTACTTTGTGAAGAAAGTATGTCATTTACTCAATAATTAATTCTAACAAAATTCCCAGAGCTTCCTACTGATATAAAAAGTCTATGTTCAAAATTCTATAGCAATATAGTAACAATATTTCATGGTATGAACTTCTCAAGTTATAGGCTTAATTTCTACTTTGTGAAGAAAGTATGTCATTTATTCAATGATTGATTCTAATAAAATTCCCAAAGCTTCCTACTGATAGAAAAAATATATATTCAAAATTCTATAACAATCCAGCTAAAATATTTCATGGTATGAATTTCTCAAGTTATAAGCTCAATTTCTACTTTGTGAAGGAAGTATGTCATTTATTCAATGATTGATTCTAATAAAATTCCCAGAGCTACTAATACAAAAAGTATATATTCAAAATTCTATAACCATGCATCAGAAATTATTCATGGTATGAATTTCTCAAGTTATAAGTTCAATTTCTACTTTGTGAAGGAAGTATGTCATTTACTCAATAATTAATTATAACAAAATTCCCAGAGCTTCCTACTGATATAGAAAGTCGATGTTCAAAATTCTATAACAATCCAGTAACAATATTTCATGGTATGAACTTCTCAAGTTATAAGCTTAATTTCTACTTTGTGAAGGAAGTATGTCATTTATTCAATGATTGATTCTAATAAAATTCCCAAACCTTCCTACTGATAGAAAAAATCTATATTCAAAATTCTATAATAATCCAGCTAAAATATTTCATGGTATGAATTCTCATGTTATAAGCTCAATTTCTACTTTGTGAAGGAAGTATGTCATTTATTCAATGATTGATTCTAATAAAATTCCCAGAGCTACTAATACAAAAAGTCTATATTCAAAATTCTATAACCATCCAGCAAAAATTATTAATGGAATGAATTTCTCAAGTTATAAGTTCAATTTCAACTTTGTGAAGGAAGTATGTTATTTACTCAATAATTAATTCTAACAAAATTCCCAGAGCTTCCTACTGATATAGAAAGTCTATGTTCAAAATTCTATAACAATCCAGTAACAATATTTCATGGTATGAACTTCTCAAGTTATAAGCTTAATTTCTACTTTGTGAAGGAAGCATGTAATTTATTCAATGATTGATTCTAATAAAATTCCCAAAGCTTCCTACTGATATAAAAAGTCTATATTCAAAATTCTATAACAATCCAGCAAAAATATTTCATGGTATGAATTTCTCAAGTTATAAGCTCAATTTCTACTTTGTGAAGGAAGTATGTCATTTATTCAATGATTGATTCTAATAATATTCCCGGAGCTTCCTACTGATATAAAAAGCCTATATTCAAAATTCTATGACAATCCAGCAACAATATTTCATGGTATGAATTTCTCAAGTTATAAGCTCAATTTCCACTTTGTGAAGGAAGTATGTTATTTAATCAATAATTAATTCTAACGAAATTCCTAGAGCTTCCTACTGATATAAAAGTCTATGTTCAAAATTCTAAGACATTTTAGTAAGCTTGACCCTATAAGCACTCACTTAGTGTCTATGTGACCAAATCACATGAAATTAAGTTTCCTAGGGAAATTAACCCAAAGGTTGAGGATTTTTCCCTATAGAGTATTGTCCTAAGGTCCTAAGTGCATGTTTTAAATTTCATGAGTGTTGACCAAGGGGATTTTCCTCAATTCTCAAAACATGGTTAACTTAACCCCTTAATGAACATTTTAAAGATGGTCCTACCAAGTTTCTTGTCTTGACTAAGATTTGCTTACATGTAAGGGTCTAAATGGCCCAAGATTTTATCAAGAGGCTATTATTCACACCACCAACCCTCCCAAGGAGATTTAGCATTATTTGGGTCTAAATGACTCATCAAATACACCATACATGATTTAATAAGTTATTTCCCAAACTATGGAAAAACATTCTCCAAAAATCCCAATTTTTTGGACATAGGGTAAAAATAGGTAACATATGTCTATGGTTAAAATATCAGTTCTATTCACCCATTAATTTAGGAGATATACTCAAAATACCCTCTGTGCTATAAGCACACCACATCATACGCTAGACAAAACTTGTATGCTGAAAATATCAATTCCATAACTCCAAATGGTCTGAATTTTTATACAATGACTATGGTTGACATATTTGACCTCCCAAAGAAGATTTGGTGGATTTTAACTTTATATAATCCAAAAATTTTACCATGCATGATTAATTAAATATTTTCTAAAACTATAGAAATATATTGTCCAAAAATTCTCATTTTTGAACAGGAGGTGTATTTAGGGTACATGCATGCATGTACATACTTTCAGCCTTATACCATTAGCCATGTAAAAGTTATCTCAATAATATGGGTTGTCCCCTCCTAGGGACCAGTCCCACTAAAACTAACCTACAAGAAGTTGTAGGGTACCAAATGGCTTGATTTAAATTCCTATAGAAAGTAGATTCAAGGATCTACAAAAGTTGGATCTGCACACTTTTCAATTTATGGCCTCTAAGGGCCTCAATTTTTAAGAGCAAAGGGTCTATTTCACTAGGGCAAAAAATAACCCTTTGGTGTGACCTAAATAAAGGTTTTTCTATGGATCATTTAAACCTAGATCTACTCATATGCAAGGATCCAATTGAGTCAATATTCTTACCAGAGACTAATATACATATAATCAACCAACCAAAGGTGATTTGGAGTGATTTGACTTCATATATTCCAAAACTTATACCATGCATGTTTTATGAAATTAGTTCTAAAACCGTAGAAAACTGTTTCCCAAAAATTCCCATTTTTGTATAGGCTATGTAACTAGTCCTATCTCTGCTATGGTGACAATTTCAAGACCATCTATGGAGTGGTTTTGGTTAAATTCACAAAATACACTTGTGTCACATTCATACAATTCTCATACTAGGGTTCAACTAAATTTGAATTTTGCTCAACATGCAAGGGTCCAAATGGCACAAAATTTTTACCAAGCACTATTATCTACATGACCCACAATCCAGAGGAGATTTGAAAATATTTGAGTTAATTTAACCCAATATATACACCATAATTGATTTATTAATTTATTACTAAAATCTTAGAAAACATATGCCCCACAAATTCTGAATTTTGGGCACAAGGTAGCCCCAGGGCACATGTAAGCATGTCCCAAGTTTCAACTTCATACAATCTACTATGTGAAATTTATTCAACTTCAAAGCCCTATTCTTCCCAAAGACCAGTCTCACCATAAATGCCCTACAAGGAGATGTAGGACACAAAATGACTTTATTTTTATTCCTATATAAAGTAGACTCAAGGATATAAAAAAGTTGTTTCTGCCTATTTTTTATTTTATGGCCTCTAAAAGCCTCAATTTTTGAGAAAAACCGGGGTAAAATCTGTGACAAAATTTAAATGAAATATAGCTTTTATATTTCATATGCAGCACGAATCTTGGCGCAAGTTTAGCGATCTTGGGTCATCATCCCTAAACAGCCAACGACTGAGATTACTGGCGCCTGGGCCGTTTTGCGGGCCGATTACTGGGGGCTCCTGTAGGTTTCCGGCAACGCCCCCCCCCCCCCCCCCCCCCCCCCGCCACCACCTCCAATCGACATAGGGATTTTGACTGGTGGTGGTCGCTTGGCCTGTGGTGGCCAGATCAGGCACCTTTCAATTTTGGCAAAGAAACATTAAAATCAAAATGGTGATCTCACCATTGCTCAGTTGGTTTTGAAAACGTAAGATAAAGAGGTCTACCACAAGTGGAGGGGAATGGAGCTTGCATCATTTTGGGTCGGATTGGTGGTGGTTGCCTTGTTTGTCATTGCCGACCTCAACCTCCTTGGAGCCATGGTCTTCTGAGTTGGCTGAGCTTGAATTCTCTCTCTAAAAGGTGGGGGGGGGGTCGTCTTCTCTGGAGGTTCTGAAGATGATGGAATGGAGAAATGAGGGGGAGGTGGTATATGGCTCCAAGACATTATGGAGCTCTCAACCAGCTCCTTGTCGCCCCTCTTAGCCAATCATGGCCTCTCTCCTACTACTCAAGGCTGATGGGAATTTACTCCCCAGCTCAGAGGAGAGCTTGGGGAAGGGGAGTGGGGTGCCAAACGACACTCATCCCCCATTTTCCTCCACTATGTTCCCTTGTCCTCTTCCTACAAATTTTAAAACTTAAACCATGGCATTTACTTCCCCCAATTTCAAATTTTTCAGAGGACTTGAGGTTCAAGAATCATGTGGGTTTGCTATTGGGTCATGGGATTGGGATAAGTCCAATTGATTTTTGAGTTTAGGCTCACTTGACCCAAATAGGTCAAATTGGGGCTTTTGAGTTTGGGCTTGACCCAAGCCCACCCAAACCTATGTGGTTAACCTACATTGATGCCTTAGACCCTAATGGACTTAGTACAAGAGGAACTAGGTCATGGTGGGGCCATATGGGGTTTAATTACACATTTGGGCTTTTAGGTGCAATTTGGGGAATTTGGTGATTTTGCCCTAATCCTCCAAAATTGAGTGTGCAATTTGGTTCATTTGGGTCTCATACACTCCCATTAGGTTTTAGGAGAGGTTGTGCTAGGTCAATTTGGCCAATTGAGGGCCAATTGAACCAATCAAGGCAAAATTGTAATTTGGGGCAATTTAGTAATTTTGCCTAATTTCCCAAAATTGCTTCATCCCAAGGGTCCAATGTGGATCCTTTAGACTCCCTTAGTGAACTTGGACTGTTAGGGGTGATCAATTTGATTACAAATGACCAATTGAAGGTCAATTGAGAGTATTAGTTCACTTAGGTCAAATTGGGGCTTTTCGGTAATTGGGCCACCCTAATGGGTCAATGTTGTTCCTTTAGTATATCCTAGTGGTCATAGAGGGTTGGGTGTGAAAAATTTGATCAAATTGAGTCAATTGATGGCCAATTGAAAGGATTAAGGCTAATTATGCAAATTGGGGCTTTTTGGTACTTTGGTCAATTTGGGTCAACTGGCCGGTGGCCCCATGATGGAGATTTTGGGTCCATTAAGTCCAATTTAGAGGTTGTTGTAAGACCTCTTTTTTCTTTCAAAAACCCAGGTCTTATGCCTAGAACCGCCGCTTTGCGGTGACACCCTCACTCGGGAAGGTCGCCACTACAAAATGTCGATCCTGCCGGCCATATCGATCACAGAAGAAGAAAAGAATAAACGAACAAATATAAGTTCAAGTCCACAATCACATACTATATATATATATATATATATATATTTGAATGTCCACATGATAATAACTGAATACAAAGATAACAATAATAAGAAGAAGGTTACAAAAATCAAGGGCTCATGCCCTGTACATCATGTCCTCACTACAAGATCACTCGCGGAAGCTAACTACTAATCACTCCCTGATCCTGAATCTGGCGCTCCTGTAATAAACTGGCCCGCCTCTATCTGCACCGGCCTCTAGTGCTGCTGCGTCTCTTCGATCCCCTAAAATGATATGGTCCACTGACCGTTAGTCAAAAGACTAAGCCAATCCCCCACCCCTACCCCGCTGACTCCTAGGCACCGTGCGGGAAGGATGAAGCGGAGGACAACAATGGGTATAACAATAGCAGATGACAGGGGTACAGGGAATGTCTACACTACACAAGTATATATATATATAATTGAAGCAGTAAAAGAGCATAGTAAGAGCAGGTAAAGAATAAATAAAGTGAAGTAAGTAAAGACATGTATATGACAGAAAGTAACCATTGATTTATAAGAATGCCCACACAAACCTATAGACCAAGGGGTCGTTTAGCAAGGCCTATCATATAAAAAGTCCCATAACCGACTTATACGATAGGCGTAGGGGTTAAAATGCAATGTTTATGCTATGTCATGCAAGGTATGTTGTTAAATGTTATGTTCACATAAGTGCAACTCACACACTACGACTCTATGCGCATAGACCTTTAGTTCCCCCTTTTTGGAGCTAACAAGACTCCAAGGATACTCCCGTAGTGGCAAACGAAAGCGGTGGGTTGGGCCTCGCCCACCTCTAGGTTGGTATTCACACTACCCTACCTAGACATATCGTACGCCTCAACACAAAACCGTAGAGCATCTGCGTACTCTTACTGGCTGGACCACCAGACTTTTATGGCTAAGTGCAAATTCCACACTCTCCGAGTCAACGTATTGACGTCAGTGTGAACGGCCGTCCAATACCGAAGAACCACCACCTTAATGCACATGCAAACATGTTCTACTGTATCCTGAGCCATAAACTCCCCGGCCTAACCTTCCCATCATCATAACCTTCCGAGCCACCGGCTCGCCGGACCAACCCGTCCGCACCAACAAGCATTACTGAGTCACAAGCTCACCGGACTAACTAGTCCATTGCTTTAACCACGAGCCTACCGCTCATAAGACCAAACCAACTAACCTCACGGAACCACGGGGTGTGGGTGTGTGCGTTATTAAGTTAATCTTGTACAACGTATTACTCCTACAGTTTATGGTTAATCTTGGACATCCCGAGGATTACCCTGTAAGGGGCTCGCTACAGTACTAGGAACTATAATGGGATGACACCCCAAAGTTCCCTTTCTCAAGACACTTAGTGTTGTTGGTATCAACCCATAAGATTACCCTTCTTATCTTTACCCTTGGATTACCCTAAGTGTGTTATGACCCTCTAAGGGGAAAGACGATCTTTCGTCTATCCCGAGCATAACTTACCCTTAACTCACCAAGCACACTTTCACCATCTAATCCATTTTGGTGACCTTCAATCTCTTCATCCTGACCATGTACACCAACTACATGTCACTTCCACTTGGTAGGCCCATAAATACCCAAGTTTCACATTTTACTATACACAGACCAAACTAACTATATGAAGCTTATAAGTAGAGGTACTCAAAATATTCATCCAACTGACTCAAGATATTTACTGGAGGTCTATCATGATGTTTTAGAACTAAATCTAGAGATTCATATTTTTCCTTAGTTATTTGCATTTTTTATCATTTCTCCAATATTTGCCAAGTATGAATATGAGCATGAAGTGTAAGGTATTCTTATGATATGGCTCCCATAAAATTAAGATAGATCTATCATGCCAAAATATCAGTAAGTAATGAATATCACAATTTTAGGGTAAGGAAATGTCCTATGTTTTTAATATTTATCATCTATCCAAACTTGAAGATTTATGAAGGAGCTACCAAGAATACTTATGCCAAAATTAGGGAAAAATTACCAGAACTCTATTGTGTCCAGAAAAGCTTAATTACAGAGTTTCACAATTTATGGGAATCATTCCCTCACTGAATTAATTAATCCAAATAATTCCTAATTTGCACATGTTGTGAAGTGGCCTACTGATAATATTCTCTAAAAATTCTATAACAATTCACAGAGATTCCTAGAGCTCTTAAATGTCCTATCACCAAGTTGCACATTTTCCAGAGAGTTTTGGAACCTTAATTATATTTCTTAAGATTAAGGTAAAATAAGTGCCTTGTAAATGAAGTACTGGTTAAATCATCTAAAAAATTACACAAAAATTACCAGAGGTCCATCATATGATTATAAAGGCACTACCAAGGTTTCATCACCATCCAAGGCCATTTGAACATGTTAATATCTCTTATAAGAAATTTCCCTAAAGGGATTATGGCCTAATTTAGGGGGAATAAATTCTCCTAAAACTCTCTCAAAATTCCCTAGGGCATAAATACATCCCATGAACATATCTCCTAGGTTCCATGGCCATTCTATAGATTTTGACCACATATCCTTCACAAAGCTTTATATGCCCCCAAGGGGTAAAACTAGGGTCCTAGGGCATATCCACCTCTACAGCACCCCATCTTACTCATGAAGGTGTTTTAGGTGATCCTAAATCAGTGGCCAAGGTTTCAACTCATGGTGATGAGTTCTGACCACCAAACCGCAAGATAAACACCATGCCCTAACTTTGACCCAATTTGATCTAACTTGGGTTGACAAATTACCCAACCAAATCACTTCCAATTGGGCTGAGATTTTTACCAGGGTCATGTGATAGCCCTAAGAAGCACCCACCAAAATTTGGAGGGCATTTGAGGTCATTTGGATCAATAATTAATTAATGTTTAATTTATAAAATTATTAAAAAAACCTTAGAAAAAGTTTCTCCTAAAATTCTCATCTTTGGGTATGCTGTGTGGGTAGGTATAAGTAGCCTATGTTTTAATTTTCAAGTCAATCACATAACCCAATTAAAAGTTATTCAAGGTATGATGGCTGCCCTACACTAGGGACCAGTCCCGCCAAAATGGAGCTACAGAACTCCTTTTGGGGTGAAATCAATTTTAAAATAAACTATTCTCCAAGGGCTACAATTTTCATGTTGGGCTATTTTTCATTTGAGGGGTTCTAGTGTTTTTAATAATTATAACAAAATACTGCAGGAATAATTAATTAAACTAAAATTCTGCGTTCGATGAAATATAATCTGCGTTCGACGAACTATGTTCTGCGTTCGACGAACGCCGTGCTTCAGTGCGCTCGATGAAAGTCGGTCTTCGTTCGATGAACTAATTCCATTCGGCGAACTCCGTGCTCAGTTCGTTGACCTCAACTATTAGATCGACGATCTCCAGGATGTGTTTGACAAACGACATTCCGTTCGACGAACTCTGGTTTTCGTTCGACGAACTCAACTATTTTATCTATTTTCTGGGTGAATTAATTCCGTTCGACGAACGTCGGGTTCCATTCGACGAACTCAACAATCAGTTTGACAAACACCAGAGTGTGTTCGACGAATGAATTCCGTTCGACGAACTCCGGCCTCCGTTCGACGAACTCGACTAATCGTTCGGTGAATTTCTCCTACTCGGATCGATGAATTAATTAAATAAGCATGTAACATAATCATTTACTCTGGATTCAAAATGAAATAACATTATAGCATATAACATAATCACGTAAATCTTGCTGATCACGGCAAATCCGACGGTTCTTGGTCATCATCCCCGTTGGACGGATGGCGCACGATAGCCCGTCATGGGATTCTTTGCGGGATGATTTCCCTGCCACATGTGTCGCTTCCCGGTCAGCCAATGCCACCACCACCTCCGTTGAGGTGGTAGCCGGCGATAGGGGTGGTTGTCCGACCGAAGGTGGTCGGAATCAGAGTTTTGAGGAGGGGAAAGAGAGCTCAAACCGAGCCCTTTTGGAAGCACGATCCAATCCCAATTGAGCACGGATGAAGCCCCAAATTTTGAAAAGATCTAGCACTAAATGAGAGGAGGCGGATCGGACCTGTATGGAGGGGTGACTCCTTGCCAATTTTCTATTGGCTATGGCCGACCTTGAAGCTTTGGCACCTTTGCAATCTCCTATCTTGTGGGCTCGAATTCTTCAGGTAAGGTGGGGAAACTCCTCCTCTCCATCCACTGAAGGAGTTATATGGGTTAATTGGGGAGGGGGAAGAGTGTAACTCCTGATTGCCATGAATGACTATTAATGGCCATTTTCGGCCATGGTGAAACTCCTCAAATTCTCCCTCTATGTGGTCGGGAATGGACATTAAACTCCTCCTAATTAATTGGGGAAACTGAATGGATACATTAGATCAGGAATTGGTGGCTATTGCTCTTCCTAAACCATAAATGCCATTAATCCCTCTCTTTCTCTCTCCTCCATTCTTGGAGAAATTGAGATTTCTCTCTCCTAATCACGATTTACAGAAATTGAGTAATAACTCCTGTTATTATCAGCCTCCCAAAGCTAATGGGCTACTCCAATTGGGCCTAACACAAGTGGATTGGGCTTGATTAGGTCAAATTAGGGTAATTTGACCTAAATTAAGCCTGAGTTGACTTTGGTCTTATTGGCCTCTTTGGTTGACCCCAATGGGTCCTAAATGCTCTAAGGGACACTCCAAAGGGTTAGGTGTGCCATGGTGGGGTCAAAGGGTCAAGGTGAGGCCCTAAATTCCAAACCTAAGCTTGGTAATTGAAAATTGCTATTTGCAGACCAAGGTGCTCTTCTCCTTCAAGCCTAAGGCCAAGTGATCTCTTCAAGCTTCCTAGGGTTTTGTCATGACCTAGTCATGACAAAAACACTCTAGGGGTCTAGTTGTTTGGGGGATGTTACAAATCCAAATAAACAAAAAATTAATTTCGTCCTCGAAATTCAAGTTAGGCTTGCGGGGTTTCTACCGCAAGTGTTTAAATGTAACATCCCTTAAGAAATGAAGTTATTCCTGACTCGAAGAGCACCGACTATCTCTACCACACTAGTTCTGGTGGCTCAAGTGTGCTCCTCCTGTCCATAATTTTACCACATGACTCTTACCTATGGAACCTTCTTGTGCCGCAAGACTCGCATCTCGATGTCGTCTATTCAGACCGGCTCCAGGTGAATCAATCGATCGGAGGTTACCGAGCCACCTATAGTAGAAATCCGCAGCTCCGGCCGTAGTAGAGCTCTCCTAAAGTAGGAGGCATGGAAGACGTCATGCAAACCCGCTAACTCTGGCGGCAGCTCTAGTCTATAAGCCAACGGGCCGATCCACTCCAGGATCCTGTAAAGCTCCATCTATCTCAAACTGAGCTTCTTCCGCCTGCAAACCTGTGATATTCCATGCATCAGGCGTATCTTCCAGAACACCCAGTCTCCAACCTAGATCTCTACCTTACGATACTACGCATCGTAATACCTGACCTGGCGGCTCTGGGCCTCTAGCATCCTAACTCGAATCAGTCGCACCTGGGCATGTGTGTCCTCCACAAATTCCGAGCCGAGTGTCTTTAGATCCTCATCCTGGATATTCTATGCTTACAGGCAAAACTCCAACGGGATCGTCCTTCTGGGTCCAGGTCGCCCTAGCTACATTGATCAACCTATCCTCGATGTTCCAAATAAACTTGTGCCCGGAGTGGGGATGCAGTAACCTGTGTATAAAATTCATAATTATGTCCTTAAACTTCCACTCTAACCTAGGTCGTGACTGTGGTAGTTCTCCAAAGAATTTTGCACTTATCCTTCATCGTGCATCACGAAACTTATGACGTCTTTTTTATTTTGGGAAACTACATGGTCCGGAAAACACCATTTCTTTGGTGACTAAAGTTATTGTTTGTAAGGGTAGATAACGCCTCTATAAAGTTATCTCTACACGTTCTGATTCTTATTTCTTCACGTGCGTCCGAGCACTCAAACAACTCAACTCTACAACTTATCCAGTTCTTAACATTGATGGATCTGATCAGATCGTCAAGCATCCCAATTATCATCAAAATTTACGGGGTGCACTTGTGAATCTTATGAGTATATGTTAAACAAACAACACTAGTATCAATGTTTATAAGATGACTCCCAATCACTTTTTATGTGGAGTTTGATTCATAAAGTATACGGGTAAAATCTTTTGAAACCTTAAGATTTTTCACACGTCAATTTCATCACGGAAATATCATCACGTTTATTTCACCAAAATCCTATCACTTCCACATATGCTAGTCTTGATCACTTTCAGATGATCCAAAGTAAGATAAACTTAGATCGTTCTTATCATAGTAACTCAAACACTATATTCTAATTCCAAATAGTCATCGTCTAAGATCTTTGGTTATTCATCATCATAGCTCCCAAGGTATAAGGGCTATTATTGTAGTTAAAATTTTCAACCATGACAGGGCGTGATTTTTAACAAATCATAAATTGATCACTTCTGAATGCCCCAAACCATAAAAACTTTCGGATATAACTATAACTTGTAAGAACTAATTTTCGTCCTCAACTTCTACAATAGGACATCAGCATCCCTAAGTGATTAATCATGGCGACTTTATATTTCCAATGATTCAACTAAGGTTAAGACATTGCTTGATCAACGATGTCTATCCATTGCCCTGGTATTACTACGGATCATCATTCCGAACATACTTTTACACAATCTCATCTTTGCCCGAGTAACATCGAATATGATCAACTTCAAAATCATTATTTTCACGATGCAACACTTTCTAAATTATGTCTAAGGGAAACCCAAGTCAGTCAATAATTTGCCCAATAAACAAAAGGTAAGCACCAATAAACAAAAGATAAGCCTCTATCAATTTTGGGCTAAGTATCTTCGATATCATTATGTTATATTCGTCCTAGCTGGGCACACAATCTTAGACTTGGGGTTCTATCTGAAACTTGTTGGTATACTCCATACTTTAGACTCTTCAAGGTACCTTCTACGACAACCTTATCAGGGTCAACATGTGACAATCCCAAACGGGTCTCTTCTGCACTTGGACTCTTATCTGACCCTCGGTGTTTGTCATGGTGGTTGTCTCAATGTAAACATGTCACTGGTATGAGGGTTGAGTCTACGAGTCCCCTTTCCATTCTGCTTATATGTCAATCTCTCTTTCTCTATCCTCTTTGGGGTATCCTTGTACCTTCACCAAATTCATACCTACGGTCTATTTCAGACTAGGGCATGGAATAAATTGTCATGGTAAGTCACGTGTCCTAGTGGAGTTGAGTATAACTTATTGACTAAAGGACTATCTAAAGAGATCTTTGTAGCCAGAGGTATTCCCTGCTGGGGGCAGGGTTTGCCGCAGGCTACAAAAGAAAACTTGCCAAAAGATTCAGTTAAAAGTGGACCTTTCCATGTGATTTCCCATATGGGCACACCATTGCTTCCACTGCTTAGTTTGTCCTCAAACTAAACTCATGCGGGGTAGCCCAGGGTTTGTGGACTTCTTTTCTTCGGATCGAGGTTTCCTCTGATACTACTTTGTAAGACCCTTTTTTTTCTTTCAAAAACCCCTGTCTTATGCCCAGAACCGCCGCTTTGCAGTGACACCCTCACTCGGGAAGGTCTCCACTACAAAATGCCATTCCTGCCAGCCATATCGATCACAGAAGAAGAAAAGAATAAACGAACAAATATAAGTTCAAGTCCACAATCACATGCTATATATATATATTTGAATGTCCACGTGATAATAACTGAATACAAAGATAACAATAATAAGAAGAAGGTTACAATAATAAAGGGCTCATGCCCTGTACATCATGTCCACACTACAAGATCACTAGCGGAAGCTAACTACTAATCACTCCCTGATCCTGAATCTGGTGCTCCTATAATAAACTGGTCCGCCTCCATCTGCACCGACCTCTAGTGCTGCTGCGTCTCTTCGATCCCCTAAAATGATATGGTCCACCGACCGTTAGTCAAATGACTAAGCCAATCACCCACCCCTGCCCCGATGACTCCTAGGCACTGTGCGGGAAGGATGAAGCGGAGGATAACAAGGGGTATAACAATAGAAGATGACAGGGGTACAGGGAATGTCAACACTACACATGTATATATATATAATTGAAGTAGTAAAAGAGCATAGTAAGAGTAGGCAAAGAATAATTAAAGTGCAGTAAGTAAAGGCATGTATATAACAGAAAGTAACCATTGATTTATAGGAATGCCCACACAAACCTATAGACCAAGGGATCATTTAGCAAGGCCTATCGTATAAGAAGTCCCATAACCGACTTATACGATAGGGGTAGGGGTTAAAATGCAATGATTATGCTATATCATGCAAGATATGCTGTAAAATGTTATGTTCACACAAGTGCAACTCACACACTACGACTCTATGCGCATAGACCTTTAGTTCCCCCTTTTTGGAGCTAGCAAGACTCCCAGGATACTCCCGTAGTGGCAAATGGAAGCGGTGGGTTGGGCCTCGCCCACCTCTAGGTTGGTATTCATACTACCCTACCTAGACCTATCGTACGCCTCAACGCAAAACCGCGGAGCATCTACGTACTCTTACTAGCTAGACCACCAGACTTTTTTGGCTAAGTGCAAATTCCACACTCGCCGAGTCAACGTATTGACGTTGGTGTGAATGACCGTCCAATATCAAAGACACACCACCTTCATGCACATGTAGACATGTTCTACTATATCCCGAGCCATAAACTCCCCGGCCTAACCTGCCCGTCATCATAACCTTCCGAGCCACCGGCTCGCCGGACCAACCCGTCCGCACCAACAAGCATTACTTAGTCACAAGCTCACAAGACTAACTAGTCCGCTGCTTCAACCATGAGCCTACCACTCGTAAGACCAAACCAACTAACCTCACGGAACCACGGGGTGTGGGTGTGGGCGTTATTAAGTTAATCTTGTACAACATATTACTCCTACAGTTTATGGTTAATCTTGGACTTCCAGAGGATAATCCTGTAAGGGGCTCGCTACGGTACTAGGAACTATAATGGGATGACACCCCAAAGTTCCCTTTCTCAAGACAGTTAGTGTTGTGGGTATCTACCCATAAGATTACCCTTCTTATCTTTACCCTTGGATTACCCTAAGTGTGTTATAATCCTATAAGGGGAAAGATGATCTTTCGCCTATCCCGAGCATAACTTACCCTTAACTCACCAAGCACACTTTCACCACCTAATCCATTTTTGTGACCTTCAATCTCTTCAACCTGACCATGTACACCAACTACATGTCACTTCCACTTGGTAGGCCCCTAAATACCCAAGTTTCATATTTTTACTACACGCATACCAAAAACTATACGAAGCTTATAAGTAGAGGCACTCCAAATATTCATCCAACTGACTCAAGATATTTACTGGAGGTCTATTAAGATGTTTTAGAACTAAATCCAGAGATTCATACTTTTCCTTAGTTATTTGCATTTATTATCATTTCTCCACTATTTGCCAAGTATGAATATGAGCATGAAGTGTAAGGTATTCTTATGATATGGCTCCCATAAAATTAAGATAAATCTATCATGCCAAAATATCAGTAAGTAATGAATATCACAATTTTACAGTAAGGAAATGTCCTCTATTTTTAATATTTATCATTTATCCAAACTTGAAGATTTATGAAGGAACTACCAAGAATACTTATGCCAAAATTAGGGAAAAATTTCCAGACCTCTATTGTGTCCAGAGGAGCTTAATTACAGAGTTTCACAATTTATGAGAATCATTCCCTCACTGAATTAATTAATCCAAATATTTCCTAATTTGCACATATTATGAAGTGGCCTACTGATAATAATCTCCAACAATTCTATAAAAATTCACAGAGCTTCCTAGAGCTCTTAAATGTCCTATCACCAAATTGCACATTTTTCCAGAGTGTTTTGGACCCTTAATTATATTTCTTAATATTAAGGTAAAATAAGTGCCTTGTAAATGAAGTACTGGTTAAATCATCTAATAAATTACACAAAAATTACCAGAGGTTCATCATATGATTATAAGGGCACTACCAAGGTTTCATCATCATCCGAGGCCATTTGAACATGTTAATATCTCTTATAAGAAATTTTCCTAAAGGGGTTATGGCCTAATTTAGGGGGAATAAATTCTCCTAAAACTCTCTCAAAATTCCCTAGGGCATAAATACATCCCATGAACATATCTCCTAGGTTCCATGGCCATTCTATAGATTTTGACCACGTATCCTTCAGAAAGCTTTATATGCCCCCAAGGGGTAAAACTAGGGTCCTAGGGCATATCCACCTCTACACCACCCCATCTTACTCATGAAGGTGTTTTAGGTGATCCTAAATCAGTGGACAAGGTTTCAACTCATGGTGATGAGTTCTGACCACCATACCCCAAGATAAACACCATGCCCTAACTTTGACCCAATTTGACCTAACTAGGGTTGACAAATTAGCCAACTAAATCAGTTCCAATTGGGCTGAGATTTTTACCAGTGTCATGTGATAACCCTAAGAATTACCCACCAAAATTTGGAGGGTATTGGATGTCATTTGACCCAATAATTATTTAATATTTAATTTATGAAATTATTACAAAAACCTTAAAAAATGTTCTCCTAAAATTTGTAACAGTACTGGCTAGCCTGACCCGAGCCCCTAGCCCAGTACTGCCGGCACCGACGGCCCAGGCCCAGCCCCCTAACAGGGACCGACTGGGACCCAGCTGGCACCGCCGGTTCAGCCTCACCCCGAAGGGTTAACCACAAGCCTGCAGGCCGTGCACCCCAACCCCTCTCTGGCCCACCACAGGGCCCAGCGGTTTGTTGGAGACATACAGTCTCCCTTCGGTGAGAAGTGAGCCAGTTAAGCGGCGGCACGTGGACTTCCCAGGAGGTCACCCATCCCGTGACTACTCTAGCCCGAGCACGCTTAACTACGGAATACTTTCACTTCTCATCACCAACTGAGCTGCAGCTCAATTGGTGATGAGAAGTGAAAGTATTCCGTAGTTAAGCGTGCTCGGGCTGGAGTATTCACGGGAAGGGTGACCTCCTGGGAAGTCCACGTGCCGCCGCTTAATTGGCTCACTTCTCACCGAAGGGAGACTGTATGTCTCCAACAACCCGCTGGGCCCTGTGGTGGGCCAGAGAGGGGTTGGGGTGCACGACCTGCAGGCTTGTGGTTAAACCTTCGGGGCGAGGCTGAACCGGCGGTGCCAGCTGGGTCCCAGTCGGTCCCTGTTAGGGGGCTGGGCCTGGGCCGTCGGTGCCGGCAGTACTGGGCTAGGGGCCCGGGCCAGGCTAGCCAGTACTGTTACAAAAAGTGCACTTTGGGTATGATGTGTGGGTAGGTGTAAATAGCCTATGTTTCAATTTTCAAGTCAATCCCATAAACCAATTAAAAGTTATTCAAGATATGATGGCTGCCCTACACTAGGGACCAGTCCCATTAAAATGGACCTACATGGAGCTATAGAACTTCTTTTGGGGTGAAATTAATTTTAAAATAAACTAGACTCCAAGGGCTACAACCTTTATGTTGGGCACTATTTCATTTGAGGGGTTCTAGTATTTCTAATAATTATAACAAAATACTGCAAGAATAATTAATTAAACTAAAATTCTGCATTCGGCGAAATATGATCTGCGTTCGACGAATTATGTTCTGCTTTCAACGAACGTCGTGCTTCAGTGCGCTCGATGAAAGCCGATCTTCGTTCGACGAACTAATCCAGTTCGACGAATTAATTCCGTTCGACGAACTCCGTGCTCAATTCGTCGAACTCAACTATTAGATCGACGATCTCCAGGATGTGTTTGACAAACGACATTCCGTTCGATGAACTCTGCTTTCCGTTTGACGAACTCAACTATTTTATCTATTTTCTGGATGAATTAATTCTGTTCGACAAACGCCGGGTTCCATTAGACGAACTCAATAATCAGTTCGACGAACACTAGAGTGTGTTCGACGAATGAATTCCGTTCGACGAACTCCGGCCTCCGTTCGACGAACTCGACTAATCATTCAGTGAATTTCTCCTACTCGGATCGACAAATTAATTAAATAAGCATGTAACATAATCATTTACTCCGGATTCAAAATGAAATAACAATATAGCATATAACATAATCACGTAAATCTTGCTGATCACGACAAATCTGATGGTTCTTGGTCATCGTCCCCGTTGGACGGACGGCGCGCGATAGCCCATCCTGGGCTTCTTTGCGGGATGATTTCCCGGCCACTTGTGCCGCTTCCCGGCCAGCCAATGCCACCACCACCTCCATTGAGGTGGTAGCCGGCGCTAGGGGGTGCTTGGCCGACCGGAGGTGGTCAGAATCAGAGTTTTAAGGAGGGGAAAGAGAGCTCAAACCGAGCACTTTCGGAAGCACGACCCGAGCCCAATTGAGCACTGATCAAGCCCCAAATTTTGAAAAGATCTAGCACTAAGGGAGAGGAAGCGGATCGGACCTGTATTTAGGGGTGACTCCTTGCCGATTTTCTATTGGCCATGGCCGACCTTGAAGCTTTGGCACCTTTGCAATCTCCTATCTTGTGGGCTCGAATTCTTCAGGTAAGGTGGGGAAACTCCTCCTCTCCATCCACTGAAGGTGTTATATGGGTTAATTGGGGAGGGGGAAGAGTGTAACTCCTGATTGCCATGAATGACTATTAATGGCCATTTTAGGCCATGGTGAAACTCCTCAAATTCTCCCTCTATGTGGCCGGGAATGGCCATTAAACTCCTCCAAATTAATTGGAGAAACTGAATGGAGACATTAGAGGAGGAATTGGTGGCTATTGATGCGCAAATCTAGCACACCGCTATAGGCGGTAGCAAGACTGCAGCATGAAACGTTCAAGTAATATTAAACAAGGAGTGAATCCCCGAGTATCGAATCTCGAAGGAACACAGTAAGGTGGAGTTAACTATTGGGGAAGAACTTGAGATTGAAGTCCTTTAGGTCGGATGGATGCGAAAGGGGGTGATTTGATTTTTGGAAAATAAAGTAAAAGATCTAAATCAACTACTCCTATGCAGGCCTTGAGCGCACTGCTTCGCTAGGCGGGATGGAAACTACGTAGGACTTGAACGCACTACTTCGCACGGGCGGATGGACGAGTAGGCAAGCAGATGGAGTGGTAAGTGCGGAATCGAACTGTGCAGGCCTTTAGCGCACTACTTCATTAGGCGAATGGATTACATGGGCCGCTATGCCACGCTTCGCTAGGCGGATGGAAGAGTAGGCACGCGGAATGGAGTGGAGGGTGGAGTGGATTTGGTGGCGCACCTCATTCGCACATATAAACAAGTAATTTCATAAAAATGAAATAGACATTACAAACCATGGTTTATAGTGCACATCATCAAAATATAAGAAATCTAGCTTATACAATCATCGAAATAAAAGGGGAGAAAGCAAGGAATCGACCAAATCTGAAGCCTTGTTGAAGATTTACGGTTGGAATCACTGGGTTGTCAATCAGCGTCCAAGCTCGGTCCTCAACTGCGTCCGGGGTAGAGAAGGCTGTCACTACCTTCCAATATCCCGTCTTCTTCGTGTCACGATCCGGCTACAAGTCCAAAGATTCCTTCTCCTTGGATGATGATGGATGTAGGGCTAGATCCCTCTCCTTGGAAGCTCTTGGATGATGGAGGCGGCTTAGGGCAAAGCCCTCATGGAAGGGTGGAAGAAAATGGAGTTGAAGCTCTCCTAGCGGTGGAAATGGCGGAATAGAATCGGGTCCTTGAAAACCTAAAATCGGAGGTTAAATATAAAAGTTGCAGAATTTTGTTCATGCACGACTGTGCGTTTTAGAAACGCACGACCGTGCGTGAACAAAATAAAACATAAAATTTTTTAGACAAAAGAGGGGCTCGTGCATTTTACTCACGCACGATCAAAACCGACCGTGCATAAGAACGCACGACCAAATCCATAATGTCATTTTTGGGCCATAAATGAACGCGCACGGTCGGCGCAATCGTGCGTCAAGTAATCGCACGACCGTGCAATTCATGCAGACATGTAATCTGGGCTTAATGGATGATCTACGCACCTGCAATGCACCAAACAACAATCACACAGCTGGGAATACCCTTCCAGCTCAATCTAAACTCAGAAAAAAGGGTTGGGGAGCACCATGTGCTTACCCCCAACAAACAAAGCGCGCAATTGCACACCAAAATGGGCCAAAATGTGCACTTAGCATGGAATGAAGTATGGAGAACAAATAAGAGTGATTATGGATCAAATACGTAGTGCATTGACTAATATTCCGGCCCAGATGAATCCAAAAATGTGTTTATAAATGGGACTCATCACACCCCCAGACTTAAACGTTTGCTCGTCCTGAGCAAATCATCCCTTAACCGGACATGAAAAAGACAAGCTGGCATGGAAATTGTAATGGCAGGGTACCATGCAAAGTCGCAGGCTCACAGTCATAAAAATTTAGTAGAAGAAATATCTAATTATACATACTAGTCTATAAATTTCTAGCGGCGTATTTATATATTACATTTACTCAAAAATTGAATCACGGTGAATCATCCGGTCATGCATAGGAAGAAAGTAGACTGAACGCTAAGGTGAGTATTGCCAAAGATCGGGGTTCGGGACAACCTCCATTGAAATCCATCAATGTCGTTGACCATAAGCTTGCCCGTTCGCAGTCTCTCCACGGCACTAGTTTGACTCAAACGTGTGAATCAGTAGGACTTTAGGTTAGAGACGGGGCTTGGGTTTAGGCGAGGTATACAATGATAAACAAGAGGGCTAAAGCACAAAACCCAAATGAGCTAACACAACAAAATTATCCTCAAGCACCACACAAATACATAAGTACACCACACCCCCAGACTTGGACTTGAAAACATGGGTGTGTGCACCGCCTACTCCCAAACAAAAATATAAACATAAATATTTTCAATTAAGCTCTTCTTCTTTTTCTTTTCACTTCTTTTATTTTCTTAATTTCTTTTTTTTTTCTTTTCAAAACATCTTCAGCAAATTGAGCAATGAAGCGCATCCACAATTTCACAAAAATATCACAGCATCAACATCCCAAACATGAAAATAAAGTAGAAACTTGAGATCAAATTCAGGTGTGCGATTAGGATTGGCTTTACGGCTTTGGTGAGATAAAAGTGGGGCTGAATCAAAGAACGGGTAGGCACAACTGGGCTAGCAAGGATAGAGCGATAGGGATGGGCACAAAGGCTCAACTGGGCCAAAACTGATGGCCTACATCATATTCGCGCGATTGACTAACCGTATACCCATGCTTCAAGAATCACTTGGGGCAAGTTCTTAGCCACCGAGAAAGATTATCCTTCCTCCCGACTTGAGCAATACGAGGCTAACGAACGTCTACAAACATTCCTATGCTACCGTTTGATTCATACCGGATTCACAAATTTTTGAGTATAGTAAACAATATCTACGCTAATAGAAAGGTATAAACTAAAAGCATAAAAAAAATTGACTCTACACAAATTTCTATGCGAGACATGAGCACTCGACTAGTAGCACTACTGGAGTCAACACTTTACTCTGACTCACAGTCCTAAGCCAGCACAGCAATTTTCCAAATCACGCACAAGAAATTAATAGAGCTCACGACGTGCTAAGGGTTAAGCACGCTCTCATGTGGGTGCTGTGATGTGCGGCGAAAATGAACAACTACAATATTATTGAAATAAAAACTTCTAGCATGCTATGCAATAGTACACGTGAGTGGGCACAGAAAATGGCTCTCCCCCAGACTTAAACTAAACCATTCAACACAATATATGCTATGAAATTCAAAACAATGCTAGGGAAGAGAGTACCCAATGCTCAGCAAGTGAGCATACCAGAAGACGCGTGTAAACCAAGACAAAGCTGCAGCATCCCCATCCAAAAAATCAACCTGCAGGGGTGAGCTCCGCAAAAACAAAAGAAAATTGACAAACTAAAAAGAAATGCAACTAACTAAGCTGACTAGATAAAGTAAAAATGCAAGAATAGGTAAGATAACTGCTGGGGTTATTGTCCTTCCAACACGACTTATTCAAATTTAAAACAGTTCTAGCTAATGGGTCTGTGAAAAGAAAAATGCACAGGTAACTGTTCTAATATCCTTGTCGGTGACGGGTACCGATACGGCGATAAAACAGTTATCCCTCAACCTAAATAATAATACTTGCTCCTCGCAGGTAGAGGGAAGAGAATGTAAGAAGAGGAGGAATCCTCACCCTTCTCACCAAAAATATCCTTGCCCAGCAAGGTGTCGTCTTCATGGAGGTGGCAGGAAGAGAAGGCAATGAATGAGGCTTCCTCTATGGAGGAGGGATCAACCTCCTCACATGAGAGGATACACTCATCATTGACTTGAGCATCATGCTCCAAGTCCTCCTGGGGTACCTGTGAAGACTCAACCTGTACAGGCTCAGATAGAGAAAGGGGATCAAGAAATAAATAAGAAGAAGAACATGAATAAAAATCAATCGGGGGAGTTATCCCGGTCTCACTCCCAGCAGGATCCAAGCATAGATCACTGTCAGTATCATATGAGTCGTAGCAAGGGGAGTCCAAAAGCTGGAGGTCCTCGGTGTTGAGTTGGACCTCCTCATCCAATAAGGAAGTGCAAACCTCCTCATCAGAAAGGGTTTCCTCCTCATCCCACCTCGGTGCGTCATCGTGTTCCAAGGAGTCACACTCCCTATCAGAGAGAATAACTTCCTCATCCCACTTTGGCGCAGCCTCAGGCTTCAAATCAACTTCCTGCCTAACATCATCAACCAACTCACCAAAAATAGGTGTAGAGAGTTCTTGCAAAGAAAGCAGAGGAACAGAGGTAATAACATCATCAGAGAAAATGTGCACAGGTTCCTCCGAGGGTGAATCCAAAAGGAGTGATGAATGCGCCTGGAGAGAAGTCTCCACCATGTCGTCACACCGATCAGTAGAAAGTCTGATGGGGATATCCGCAGCAGTCCCCCATAGACAAGGTGGTACTGTGAATATATCATCAGAATCAGAATGAACACCCAAAGGAGAGGTGGATGGAATGATCAGACATCATTTTCATCCTCCTCCTCCATCTGGCGCTGAAACTCTACGCCATCTTTCAATGCGTGCTCGGTGCTATGACAACACAAACACCATTTTCCATTACTCCTCGGTCCAAACGAGGCCGGAGAGGAATATGAAAGCGATAAATGGGGTGAAGAAGAGTGGCCATAGGACTTAGGTTTGGTGTATGAAGTACCATAAGAGGACGGTGCTCCATACACTGGGCCTCGAGAATTATGCTCAACATCTCCAGTGGGGCATTTATCACTAGAATGATTATGATTTCCACACCATATACAACGGATATTGAAAGCAGAATACATGGTGTAGAAGGGGAAAATTCACCATCAGATAAAATTTCTTTGCAAAAATTAACTACACGCAAGAAAAAAAAAATGAATGCCTGCTTTAGATAAATCACAAAATAGAAAGGGAATAAAGAAATTTAAAACGACAAATTGTCAGAACTAAAACAAGAAGAAAATGGTATAAACAAATGGAAAAGGACTTCTATCTCTCGACTCCCTCTCCAGAAACTCACACGACTGTGTTCCCCGGCAACGACGCCAAAAACTTGATGCTCAAATCTAGCACACCACTATAGGCGGTAGCAAGACTGTGGCACGAAACAGCAGTGTACCGATCGTTCAAGTAATATAAAACGAGGAGTGAATCCCCGAGTATCGAATCTCGAAGGAACACAGTAAGGTGGAGTTAACTATTGGGGAAGGACTTGAGATTGAAGTCCTTTGGGTCGGATGGATCCGAAAGGGGGTGATTTCGTTTGTGGAAAATAAAGTAAAAGAGCTAAATCAACTACTCCTATGTAGGCCTTGAGCGCACTGCTTCGCTAGGCGGGATGGAAACTACGTAGGCCTTGAACGCACTACTTCGCAAGGGCGGATGGATGAGTAGGCAAGCGGATGGAGTGGTAAGTGCAGAATAAAACTTTGTAGGCCTTGAGTGCACTGCTTCGTGAGGTGAATGGATTACACGGGCCGCTATGCCACGCTTCGCTAGGCGGATGGAAGAGTAGGCACACGGAATGGAGTGGAGGGTGGAGTGGATTTGGTGGAGCACCACATTCACACATATAAGCAAGTTAATTTCATAAAAATGAAATAGACATTACAAACCATGGTTTAGAGTGCACATCATTAAAATATAAGAAATCTAGCTTATACAATCATCAAAATAAAAGGGGAGAAAGCAAGGAATCGACCCAATCTGAAGCCTTGTTGAAGATTCACGGTTGTAATCACTGGGTTGTCAATCCGCGCCCAAGCTCGGTCCTCAACTGCGTCCGGGGTAGAGAAGGCTGGCACTACCTTCCAATGGCCCGTCTTCTTCGTGTCACGATACGGCTAAAAGACCAAAGCTTCCTTCTCCTTGGATGATGATGGATGTAGGGCTAGATCCCTCTCCTTGGAAGCTCTTGGATGATGGAGGCGTCCTAGGGCAAAGCCCTCATGGAAGGGTGGAAGAAAATGGAGATGAAGCTCTCCTAGCGGTGGAAATGGCGGAATAGAATCAGGTCCTTGAAAACCTAAAAATCGCAGCTTAAATAGAAAAGTTGTAAAATTTTGTTTATGCACGACCGTGCGTTTTAGAAACGCACGACCGTGAGTGAACAAAATAAAACATAATATTTTTTAGATAAAAGAGGGGCTCGTTCATTTTACTCACACATGATCAAAACCGACCGTGCGTAAGAACGCACGGCCAAAACCAAAATGTCATTTTTGGGCCATAAATGAACGCGCACGGTCGGCGCAATCGTGCGTCAAGTAAACGCACGACCGTGTGATTCATGCAGACATGTAATCTGGGCATAATGGATGATCTACCCATCTGCAAAGCACCAAACAACAATCACACAGCTGGGAATACCCTTCCAGCTCAATCCAAATATAGAAAAAAGGGTCGGGGAGCACCATGTGCTTAGCCCCAACAAACAAAGCGCGCAATTGCACACCAAAATGGGACAAAATGTGCACTTAGCATGGAATGAAGTATAGAGAACAAATAAGAGTGATTGTGGATCTAATACGTAGTGCATTGACTAATATACTGGCCCAGATGAGTCCATAAATGTGTATATAAATGGGACTCATCAGCTATTGATCTTCCTAATCCATAAATGCCATTAATCCCTCTCTTTCTCTCTCCTCCTTTCTTGGAGAAAATGAGATTTCACTCTCCTAATCACCATTTACAGAAATTGAGTAATAACTCCTGGTATTATCAGCCTCCCAAAGCTAATGGGCTACGATTGGGCTTGATTAGGTAAAATTAGGGTAATTTGACCTAAATTAAGCCTGAGTTGACTTTGGTCAAATTGGCCTCTTTGGTTGACCCCAATGGGTTCTAAATGCTCTAAGGGACCCTCCAAAGGGTTAGGTGTGCCATGGTGGGGTCAAAGGGAAAGGTGAGGACCTAAATTCCAACCGTAAGCTTGGTAACTGGAAATTGCTATTTGCAGACCAAGGTGCTCTTCTCCTTCAAGCCTAAGGCCAAGTGATCTCTTCAAGCTTCCTAGGGTTTTGTCATGACCTAGTCATGACAAAACCACTATAGCGGTCTAGTTGTTTGGGGATGTTATAGTTGTCTTATAATGGTAAGTCCAATTTGATCATTTGGAGTCCAGTTGACTTCATTTATGGAGGTTTGACCTAAATTGGCTTAAGGTTGACTTTGGTCAATTTGACCAATTTGGTTGACCTCAAGGGTCCATGGTGACCTATTTACCTCCCTGAATGGTCATAGGGGTCAATTTGAGGTTCTTTTGGCCTAATGACGTCTCTTGGCCACTCCTAAGCTAAGTCATCAAGAATTTCTAAATGCACCCCAATGTGTCATTCTACCTGTTCTCTTGGGTTTCTAGGGCTCTTTGGCAGGTTTCCCCTTTTGTCATGAGAAAGTCATGGCAAAAATTCAATCTAGGGGTCTAGTGGTTTGTGGGATGTTATAGTCTGCACCAAAGAAAACTTGTTGAAGTGGAAGGAAAGAGTCAGATTCTACATGGAAGCCGTCGATCCCAGAGTATTTCAGGTAGTTGAAGAAGGTCCCCACATTCCTATGAATGCATCTACGATAAATGCAAATGTGCAGGTTCCCAAGAAGATGTTGTTGGGTTTTCTTCATACCATTCAAAAGGATAATAACACATCAAATGTGCGCAACGGAATAAACAAAACAAGAACAACCCAAAAGAGTTTCGGATCTTGCGATTTCATGAATCAAGAAATAAGGAAAGCAACACATTACAATACCTGAAGGGGATTAAGTCAACACTCAACCAAGATGCTCCAAGAAGAAATCCCAAAGACGACCTTTGAGTCCCAAGCACTGAAATGGATCGGTGCCTCTACGGAAGTCCACACGAGCGATGAAGAACCCAAGCTTCTTGTCGAACAAGAACTAGGTCGGAGAAGAAGAGCCCTCAATGTCTCCCACGAACTGCTAGGTCCGACGACAGGGAGAGGCAGCAGCGGTGGCGGTCGACCGGTCAGAACTATTCCATCGAAAGCTATCGCAGAACCCTTCCATCGCTCTCTAATTTGCAAAAGGGGATCACATGTTTAGGGTAAAGAATCGTATTCTATTTATACCCAGCGAGAGAGAGGCTATCCGCACATCCACGGCTTAGATTGGAGTAAACAGAATTCGTCGAGTGAAAATTTCACTGAAGAAATTCGTCGAGTAACAAACTGAATTCGTCGAGTAAAACATAATTCGTCGAGTGAACATTTCACTGAAGAAATTCGTCGAGTAACAAACTGAATTCGTCGAGTGAACCTTTCACTAACAAATTCGTCGAGCAACAAATGATTCGTCAAGTAATCATAAATTTGTCGAGTCATGAATTTGTCGGGTTCGTCGAGTCATTATGATTTCGTCGAGTAATCATCATTCTACGAATTGAAGTAAGAGTCATCGAGACACTCTCGACGACTCGACTCAAAAACTCATAAACACGCTCCATACAATATTCACATTACCTGTGGAGCATTCAGTGGACTTGACCCAACTCCAATAAGTCATAGGATTGGTCCTTCACTCATATCCAATATGAGTAGGGCCAACACAATTCTTCCTCCAACTTCTCCAAACACTCTTGTGTGTGACCCCATAGGCTCATATCGCGTTGGCAGTGAGGCTAGATGCTTGATTACTTCCAAATCCCCTTGGAAGCACCAACAGTCTCCCACTTGATCTTGAACGTATCAAACAAAAGTCTCACAAATAATGAGCGGCATCTAGTAATACATCATTGCTACCCAAGCGATAAGAGTTCATAACTCAACAAGACTGTCATGACCAATATACCAGTGCTGTCATGTTCCTTTGTCCCTTACATCTGGATAGAACTAGAGGCATGGACCGTGTCACCCTCATAATTATTCAAACCTAGTTTCTTAATCTAGAATAGACCTTAAGAGAGTGGTAAGCTCAATATCACATATTGTCTCAACCCAGCATGGCCATGCATTTCTCAGCCTCATTCCATCAAGGTGCCCATTGATGTAACTCCTGTAATAAATGAGGACAAATCCCATATCTTTCCACACACAAACACCCAAATGAATCGTAACATACCCAATAACCACCTTTATCATCAACCTTTCTCAAGGAAGACTTTAGATGGCATCAAAGTACGCTCTTCCTCACTTGATGAATGTTGTGACTTCAGGTCAAAGAACTACAAACACTATTGTCAGTTGAGACCTACTTGTGACACGTTTATATAACAATCCACAAAGTAGTCTCAAGGTGGGTCTGTCCAGTACAACTTGTTTACTAACAAGTACCGATATGATGACTTGATATCACAATATCATGACCTGTGAGAACCGGTCATCAGTCAACGCACATGCTAGTCTTAACGTATCATCATCGCCCTTTAATTTCTAAGATGATACTCTAACTAGGGACCATTTAAGAATAAAGCTTCTTGCTATACATAGGCCCTCAAATTCAAGTCACGTACTTGAAGTCCCATGGAAACGAACATTCTAAGGGTATTTATTATGCTAATTAATCTATCAAATAGAAATTATAGACATAACAATAAGAACTTGCTGTAAATGTAAAATGAAAAACACAGTACATATCACAATTCATCAAATGAATAAACAACCAACAAACATACAACCCACAAGGCTCCCACTAAAGACGATCATTCAGGTATCTAATATCCATTGATCTAACATGACCATCATGCTTCTTTTGCACAAGAGGCTTTGTTAGTGGATCTGCTATGTTCTCTTCAGTCGGTACTCTGCAAATGTTCACATCTACTCGATCGACAATCTCTCGAATAAGATGAAACCGCCGAAGTATGTGCTTGGAGCGCTGATGAGATCTATGTTCCTTAGCTTGGGCTATTGCACCATTGTTTTCACAGTAGAGAACTATAGGACCAACAATGCTAGGAACTACACCAAGCTCGCTGATGAATTTCCTAATCCACACAGCCTCCTTTGTCGCATTTGCAGCAGCGATATACTCGGCCTCAGTCGTAGAATCGGCAACTGCCTCTTGCTTGGAAGTCTTCCAGCTTACAGCTCCTCCATTAAGGCAAAATACAAACCTCATTGGGGCTTTGAATCATCCTTATCATTCTGGAAGCTAGCATCCGTGTAACCATTTACAACGAGCTCTTCCTCTCCACCATACACCAAGAACATATCCTTAGTCCTTCTCAAGTACTTTAGGATATTCTTGACAGCAATCCAGTGACCATCACCGGGATCAGACTGATTTCTGCTCGTCATGCTTAAAGTATAAGAGACATCGGGTCGAGTACACAACATTGCATACATGATTGATCCAATTGCCGAAGCATATGGAATCAATTTCATGCGGTCCTTATCTTCCAAAGATTTAAGACACTAGTCCTTAGAGAGACTCACACCATGTGGCATGGGTAAGAATCCCTTCTTGGACTCAAGCATGTTGAACCGTTTCAACTCCTTCTCAATGTATGTACTCTAGGTAAAACCCAGCAAATTCTTCGATCTATCTCTATAGATCTTAATACCATGTATATAAGTCATTTCACCTAATTCCTTCATAAAAAAGCAGTCTCCTAGTCTGTTATTAACAGCTTGCAGGGTCGGAATGTCATTCCTGATCAATGGTGTGTCATCCACATACAATATCAGGAAAACGACAATGCTCCCACGAATCCTCTTGTAAACACAAGGCTCATCCTCATTCTTGGTGAAACCAAACTCTTTGATTTTCTCATCAAAATGAAGATTCCAACTTCGAGAAACTTGTTTCAATCCATAAATGGATCGATTCAACTTGCATATTTTAGTGGCTTCACTTGGAGATACAAAACCCTCGGGTTGTATCATATATACTTCCTCAAGGAGGTTTGTTGGGGAAATGATTTATCTTAACCCCTAGAATTGAGTAGAATATAAATTCTAAGAATGAAAAATTAGGCTAAGTAAATATGCGTCGAATAGTATTCGATGCAACGTCGAAATGTAGTCGACGTTTCTCTCAGAATGAGTTGAAGTAACTCTAAGAAGAATTCGACGTAATCTTTGTCGACGTACCTCTGACTTCTAGTCGACGCATTTAATAAAGTCAACGCACCTTAGTCGACGCACCTTCCTTATTCTCCTCTCGACGTTCAGCCAGGATGAAATCGACGTTCACGTCGAATAGTTATCGACGCACATCGATTTCTATAAGAAATTCAAAAACACGCCAGATCTCTTTCCTTCTTTCTGTAGATCTGATTTTTATCGAATGATATTATTCTTTTATAGCCGTTCTGAATCAGTCTTTCCTTCTATTTGATTCTTGGCTAATTTGATTAAGATTATTATGGATATTATTTGAAATCAGAATGAATTCTTTCCTTCTACAGATTTACTTATTATGGAAACTTTTTCTCTCTAATTGCTGATTGATTATTCCCCTTTAGCAACATCTTTTGAAACAGAGCTATAAATAAAGAGGAGGTAGGCAGAGAATAAGGACTAGTGATCCACCATATACATTTGTAAAAGAGGAAGAGCTCCTAAGTGAAGAGTGAGAAAGCTGAGAAAAGAGATAGTGTGCTGCAACAAAGAAAAAGCCTTCATCTTCTCCTCCTTCTGAAGCCATTCTGCTGCAAATTCTGAAAGCTCTCACAAAAGAGAGAAAAGCTTACAATCTCCTTCTCACTATAGAAGAGAGATTACATTCACTATTCTTGTGCTTCTAATCTTCTTGCTAGGAAGAAGATTCTTTCTTGTTTTAATTGTTTCTTCTAATTCTTCTTCTCATTCTTATTTCAACTTCAATTGTGTAAAAGAGTTTTTAGAATCTCTCTTCAAAAAATTCAGTTGTACTGGTTCTAAGAGTCTCCTTATCAAAAGACTCAGGCTGGTTCTAAGAGTCTCCTTATCAAAAGACTCAGTACAAGATAGTGTATTCCAACCAAGGGGGTAGAAGAGTAGACTACCCAAAGTTTGGGGAACCACTATATTTCTTTGTGTTGTGCTGTGATTTTCTTCTTGCTATTTTCCTTCTTTACTTGCTTAATTCTTGTTGGTGTGTGGGAAGCTTAAATCTTTGATTATTACACTTATATATATATATATAATTGCACAAAGTATTTTTAAATCTTTATTCACCCCCCCTCTAGAGAATTCTAGTGAGGTTAACTGTGCACTTTCAATTGGTATCAAAGCTAGGTTGATCTAAAAAGGTTAACTCCTTGATCAAAAAGATCCTACCTCTTTTATATATATATATTTCTAAAAATTATTTTTCACATGGCACAAATCAAAGATTTTGCTTCCACCAGACCACCAATTTGCAACCTTGAATAGTTTGCACTTTGGAAAACAAGAATTAAAATTTATCTAAACTCTATTGATGGTGAATTATTTGATGTTATTATGACAGGTCCTCCCAAGCCATTCAGAAAGGACTCAAGTGGAAAAGTAACTGAAACACTTACTCCAAAGGATGAATGGACAGATGAAGAAAAGAAAGCCCAAGCATATGATGCCAAGGCTATGAATATCCTAGTCTCAACCCTCTCAGGTGAAATCTTCCAAAAGATTGCTGAATGTGAGTCAGCTAAGGAAATATGGGAAGCTCTCTCTAAAATGGTAGAAGGAAGTGCTGATGAGAGAAAGGACAGAAAGGCATTACTCATCTCTCAATATGAAAACTTCCAGAAGAAAGAAAGTGAAAGTGTTGCAGACATGTATGCCAGATTCAGCCTCATAGTAAATGAGTTAAGAACACTTGAGAAGGACATATCTCTCACTGAGATAAATGACAAATTGCTAACTTGCTTCCCTAGCTCTTGGGATTCAAGAATCTGGCCAATTAAAGACTCCAGAAGTCAAAAAGAAATCTCAACAGATGTCCTGTTGGGTAAATTAAGATCTTATGAACAGTTGTTGAAAACAAGAGCTGAGAAAGAAGAGAAAGAAAAGGCTCCTACACTCTCAAAAGAAAAGAGCATTTCTTTGAAGGCTACTGAAGGTGAACCCTCTACAAATGATGAAGAGCTGATCAGTCTACTGGCCAGAAGGTTCAAGAAGTGGATCAAAACAGAAGGATCCAGAAGGAGAGACTCAAAAACCAGGTTTGACAAAACTCCTAATAAAGAGATTATATGTTACTCTTGCAGGAAACCTGGACACATTGCACCTAAATGTCCTAAAGAGATCAGCAATAAGAAATATCTGAAAAGAACAGATCTAAAGAAGAAGAAGAAGAAGAAAGAGAAAGAGTTCATTGCTCAATCATGGAGTGATTCAGAATCTGAAGGAAGTACCTCATCAGAAGATGATCAGGAAAAGGCTAAGCAAGAGGAAACCTGTTTGATGGCTACTGAAAAGCCTGAAGATACATCTCTGGTAAATATATTTGATGATATAGATTTCTCTTCCACTGATTTCAAAAATAGTTTCAAAGAATTCTGTTTAGATCTAGTCAAATCTGAGAAAGAAGTAAAGGAACTAAGAAATGAACTAAACAACCTCAAACATATAAATACACAACATAAAAACTATGAGCTCAGTCTAGGACTCTCAGAGGAGCAACTAGATAAAATAAATACTGAAAATCAAGCACTAAGAAATGAGCTAGCAAAGGCAAAAGCCTTTGAAGACTCTCTAAATGGCAGAAGTCAGAAGCTCAAGAATATCTCTAACAATCTCACTGATAGATTTAGACAACTAGAATATAACACTGACTTAGAACCCAAAACCTCAATCACCCAGCAAATCTGCTGGAGACATCCTATTCACTTCACTAGGGAGAATCATTTGACAGGAGAAAGATCACAAGAAAATCCAGAAACAACCACTATTTTTAACAAAAATAATCTCACTATGCATGAAGGAATCATAGGTAAATATCCTCAGAAAAGAAACAAACTTGCGTCGAATCATTATCGACGTGCGTCGAACTCTACTCAACGCAACTTTAAACATACGTCGAATTCATATCGACGCAACCAATCTAACAGAAATGTCTCTTTTTCCAAAAAGTCTTCTCAATCCATTTCCTTTTATTATGAACACTATTTTTGCAACATTACCAAAGAAAATTGGTATTATAAGCCAATACCCCTAAAGGAGGAAGGATATTCTAAAAAAACCGCTTATTCTTTCATTAAACCTTTCACTGTTGGGAGGAAGAAACCCCAGCTTAGGAGGGTCCAAACTAATGTTTAAATTTTATGTGCAGATGTATCACATCTCCAGGCTGGTGTGGTACTTGGACAGTGGATGCTCCATGCACATGACAGGGTACAAAAACCTATTAATCAATTTTGAGGATAGACTTGGACCACCAGTGACTATTGGAGACTCTAGCTGTGGCCAAACCAGGGGCTTTGGAGATTTCAAAGAAGGGAAAGTTACCTTCAAGAATGTGGCAGTAGTCAAAGGACTGAAGCACAATGTGATAAGTATAAGTCAGATATGTGACAGTGGTAAGTGTGAGGTAAAATTCACCACACTATTTTGCCATATTATTGATATCAAGACTGGTGCCATAGTACTCAATGGAATTAGAAAAGGGAAGGTATATATAGTAGACTTTAGCTCCTCACCCATAGAAAATTGTTTGTTCAACAATATTATTAATAAAAGTGAATTATTGCATAGAAGACTGGGTCATCTAAACTACAAAACCATTAGTAAACTATCAAAAAATAACCTAGTCAGAGGCCTGCCAAAGGGTAGATTCTCTAAGGACTCTCCATGTAGACCTTGCCAACTAGGAAAACAGACCAAGTCATCCTTCAAACCAATTGGTAAGGATGACTCCCCTAGGATCCTCTACTTACTGCACATCGATCTCTTTGGTACCATATCCACTCAAAGCTTAGGTGGAAAGTCTTATACCTTAGTCATTGTAGATGACTATTCTAGGTTTAGCTAGGTATTCTTTCTAAGGGCTAAGTCTGAAACCCATAAGATTCTCTCAAGATTCATAAGACAGATTCAATCTGAGTTCAATACTCATGTTTCAATTATCAGGAGTGATCATGGGACTGAATTTGAAAATCAGTCAATTTGTAGTTTCTGTGAGAATATAGGTATTAAACAAAGTTTTTCAGCCCCTAGAACTCCTCAACAAAATGGAGTTGCTGAAAGAAAGAATAGAACTTTAATTGAATCAAGAAGGACCTTACTTGCAGAATCAGGATTACCAAAAACCTTCTGGGCTGAAGCAGTCAACACTGCAAACTATGTTCTAAATAGAAGCCTCATTCACAAAACTAAGGCAAAAACTCCATATGAGCTTCTGAAGGGAAAAACACCCATTGTTAAACACTTTAAAATTTTTGGATGTGCTTGCTTTATTCTAAATAATGGGAAAGATCATCTTGCCAAGTTTGACAAGAAGACTGATGATGGAATATTTCTGGGGTACTCATAATCTAGTAAAGCTTATAGATGCTATAACAGGAGAACTCTCAGAATTGAAGAATCTATGCACATTATATTTGATGAAACTAACATGCTGTTTAAGGGGGAGGAAACTTCCACCAATCCTTTTCCACAGGAATATAGCAGCATAGAGACTCAGCTTGAACACCTGACTCTAGAGAACAGAGACACTGGGAAAGAAAACCAGCTACAGGAACCAAGTGAGGAGTCTGAATAAGAGCATGAAGAAGGTCCAGAAAAGAGCAATCAAAACCAACTCCCACAAGAGAACATGGTTCAGGAAGAATAGTTGGACAATGATCCCATTGTTAATGAGGAAGAAGAGCATCTGACAAATCCAAGCAGAACAGGAATCAATATGAAAAATCATCCACAATAACAAGTAATTGGAGACCCTAATACTGGAGTAAGAACAAGACACCAAGTCTCCAATGGGATGATGCTCCAATGCTTCTTATCTCAAGTTGAACCAAAGAAGTTTGAGGAAGCAAATTGTGATCCTCACTGGATTATAGCCATGCAAGAAGAACTAAGCCAATTTGAGAGAAACAAAGTGTGGAACCTAGTTGAGAGACCAAGAAACTACCCAGTTATTGGTCCAAGTGGGTATACAGAAACAAACAAGATTCCACTGGAGTAATTGTCAGGAATAAGGCAAGACTTGTAGCACAAGGATACAGACAAGAAGAAGGAATAGACTACAATCAAACCTTTGCTCCAGTAGCCAGATTGGAAGCAATCAGACTCTTTCTTGCCTATGCAGCCTTCATGGAGATGAAAGTCTACCAGATGGATGTCAAGAGTGCCTTTCTGAATGGTGACCTTCAAGAAGAGGTGTATGTAGAGCAACCACCAGGTTTTGTCAATCCCTCCTCACCTAACTTTCTTTATAGACTTAACAAAGCACTTTATGGTCTTAAGCAAGCACCTAGAGCCTGGTATGAAACTCTCTCCAATTTCCTTTTAGAAAATTCTTTTGAAAGAGGAAAAGTAGATAAAACACTTTTTACTAGAACCCATAAAAATCAACTCCTTGTTCAAATCTATGTAGATGACATCATCTTTAGCTCAACTCATCCCAAACTTTGTAAAAGATTTGCTAATCTAATGCAATCAAAATTTGAAATGAGTAGTATGGGAGAACTCTCTTATTTCTTAGGGCTACAAGTGAAACAAAGCAGTGAGGGAATCTTTATCTCACAATCTAAATACACTAAAGAATTACTCAAAAATTTGGTATGGAATCAACATCTACCATGAAAACACCTATGGCAACTAATGCCATTATAGAAAAGGATGAAAAGGGAAAATCAGTAGATCAAAAGACATATAGGGCAATCATAGGATCCCTTCTCTATCTAACAGCTAGCAGACCTGACATTATGTTTGCAACCTGCATATGTGCTAGATTTCAGGTTGATTCAAAAGAATCCCATCTCACCTCTATAAAAAGGATTCTTAGATACCTAAAGGGAACACTTGAACTAGGTCTGTGGTACTCAGCAGAAACAAATTTTGAATAAATAGGATTCTCAGATGCAAACTATGCTGGATGTAGGGTTGAAAGAAAAAGCACATCTGGTACTTGCCAATTCCTAGGTGACAGATTAATATCATGGTTCAGTAAGAAACAAACTTCAGTCTCAACCTCAACAGCTGAAGCTGAATATATAGCTGCTGGGAGCTGTTGTTCACAAATCCTATGGATGCAAAATCAGCTTCTTGACTATAAATTAGAATTCAATAACTCTAAAATTTATTGTGATAGCTCTAGTGCTATATCCATAGCATCCAACCCAGTCCTTCATAGTAGAACCAAACATATAGAGATCAGACGTCACTTTCTTAGAGACAATGTAGAAAAAGGTAAGATAACCTTAGTATATATTCCTACAGATAGTCAAAGAGCAGACATTTTTACCAAGCCCTTAGATGAAACTAAGCATACTTACTTTATCAACACCTTGGGAATGCTTGATGGAAGCTTGTAAACACCATTATTAGGGAAATCTAAAAGAGATCAGAAAAACTAAGCAAGTACTTAAAGACACATCGATTACCTATCGACGCACCGTCGAGAGGAACTCGACGCTAGCATTGATTTCTTAAAGACAAAGATACGTCGATCCCTTATCGATGCACCGTCGATCTAATCTCGATGCAAGTTTGCGACCACGTCGGTAGGAAATTAGGCTGACAATGTTTTGACGGAGCGTCGACTCCATATTGACGCATACGTCGACATCAATGACCAACGTCACAAATGCTCCGACACATCGACCATGCGTCGACTCCAATTTGACGTAACGTCGACTTCATAATAAAACTGGAAACAAATCTTCCCTTCTTCTTTTGACGATTGGTTACCTAATATACCTTGATTTCTGTTTCCTATTCAACATTTCACCTCCTTTAAATAACACCTCTTATTTCATAACTCATACTCTCCCAAACCGCCAAAATCTTCGTCTTCTACCTTTCTCTCTGCATCCATGGCGCCAACCCCTGCTCAATCTGCTCTCATCAAAACAATAAACGATGCTCTGGAACAACTTCTGAATGACTTCCAGACACGTCTGACCAACTTCTCAAATGAGTGTGTCGACATGATCACCACCTGTGAAGCCAAATTGGCCAACCTCTCTGCTTCTCTTCCTGAGCTTCATGTTCTTCTTAAAGAACAACCTCTGTCGCCCAAAGGGTTTACATCCTTTTTGCAGGATATAAACCAGGCGGAGAGTTGCTCCAGAAACCCCCCCCTATTCAGGTTCTATATTTTCTTAAAGCTCAGGGCTAACTCTTCTCCATTCTCTAAATACTATCTCTAAGTATTAAACCAACTTCATTCTTTCTTTTACCATAGGCTCAAATCTTCTCCAATCACTCTGATTACACCTTCAACAAACACTTTGGTGAATCCTCCTCCTACCATACAGAAGGAGACCATGCTGTGGATTCAGCATTCAGAGTAGATGCCCCATATGTTCAGCGAGAGATTGTTGTAGTACAAAATATAGAAGTCCAGGGGGAGGAAGAAACAGCAATCTCTGATGACCTAAAAGGGAAAGTCTGGATTGAGGCACCATTGTGTGTGGAAGAATATCAGCATCACTCTCCCGGCTTCTCTGCTAACTATATCAAACTCAAGACACCCCTACTTGAGGATACTCCTCCAGAGGACATTTTGCCTCCTGTTATAGAACAAATTCCCTCTCCTACAAAAGTTCTTTATCCACCTTCTCCTTCTAAAGAGAAAACTACATCTCCACCTCTGCCTCTTCCACCACTTCAACCTCCATCTCTACCTCCTCTACTACCTTTACCTCCACAAATGCTATCTAGGGAAAAACCAAGAGGACAAATGAAAAGAAGAAGAGAAGCCATCCCTCATTGGCAAAAATTCTCCAAAGAAGAAAGAAAAGACTATGCAAAGGAAAAGAAATATAGAAAGGTTGTTGAGGAGATAAAAAGGTTTGAAAGAATGCCTAATATCACTCCTAACAGTCCTGTAAAGGAGTACCATGATCCTGACATGGAAAAGAGGCATGAAGAAATAAGAGAAAGAGAGTTGTATGAATATGAAGCAGCTATGAAAGAAGTAGAAGATAAAAGGAATATCTGCTTGGAAAAGATCAAGAAGGGGATGACTAAAGAACAGATTCTTGCTGAATCTTCCATCAAACTTCCAAAGAAATTGTTTGATGTTGAAGCTTATCAAAAGAAATATCCTCAGGCAGGGCTCATCCTAGAAAAAGGACGAAAGCACAAGAGGGGTGTAGGGTGTGCAGAAGATATTTACATTCCATATAAGAAGCCTAAAAGACCTGCAAGATTAGACAAATGGCATGACTCACACTGGAAAGGGAAAGGAAAAATGTCTGAGATCCCTGAGAAACAGGAATCAGAGAAGAGAATATATAGGCCAAAGGTTGACAACAAAGGACCACCTGAGCGCAAGCCTACACAAAAGAAACCTCAAAACATTACAATTGAGATGATTGATGAAAAGGCAGCAATTATCATCAGCAAGGGCTATTCTATAAATGACACTCTCCCTGATGCTGACAAAATCCTGGAGAAACTGCACACAATTATCAGGAATATCCAGGAGCATCCTGATAGAGCCAGGGGCTATATTTTTGATGTTATTGAAAATTTATCTAGGAAACTTTATTCTGCCTTTGTCAACTTCATGTATAACAATGAAGTTTCTAGTTTAAATCTTGTGAAAGATAATTACTTGCTATATGATTTCTTATGGTTGCTTTAACATATTTCTTATCTATATAAATGCTTTGCTGTGTTGGTTAAAAGCTGATACAATTTCTCTCTAAATAGGGTTAAGACAAATAGGGGGAGATTGTTGGGGAAATGATTTATCTTAACCCCTAGAATTGAGTAGAATATAAATTCTAAGAATGAAAATTTAGGCTAAGTAAATATGCGTCGAATAGTATTCGATGCAACGTCGAAATGTAGTCGACGTTTCTCTCAGAATGAGTCGAAGTAACTCTAAGAAGAATTCGACGTAATCTTTGTCGACGTACCTCTAACTTCTAGTCGACGCATTTAATAAAGTCGACGCACCTTAGTCGACGCACCTTCCTTATTCTCCTCTCGACGTTCAGCCAGGATGAAATCGACGTTCACGTCGAATAGTTATCGACGCACGTCGATTTCTATAAGAAATTCAAAAACACGCCAGATCTCTTTCCTTCTTTCTGTAGATCTGATTTTTATGGAATGATATTATTCTTTTATAGCCGTTCTGAATCAGTCTTTCCTTCTATTTGATTCTTGGTTAATTTGATTAAGATTATTATGGATATTATTTGAAATCAGAATAAATTCTTTCCTTCTACAGATTTAATTATTATGGAAACTTTTTCTCTCTAATTGCTGATTGATTATTCCCCTTAAGCAACATCTTTTGAAACAGAGCTATAAATAAAGAGGAGGTCGGCAGAGAATAAGGACTAGTGATCCGCATCTCCTAGGTTTGAGAATAACAAATCCTATGTGTATTTGATCTTGTGTGTTTAAGTGTGCAGGAAATCAAAGTCCACATGACTCAAGGATGGTTGTCCACAAAATTGCGGCCAGAATTCCAACATGGCCACTAGCGCTGGCGGTGGTGATTGCGCCCGACGCTAGCGATGTTTAGCGTGATTCCGGCAGTGATTTTAGAAGGAGCTAGCGCCCGACGGTAGCTACTAGCGCTGGCGGTAGCATGGCGCACAAGAGGCATAGAGCAAAATGTTGCTGCGGATTGAAGATCCTGCCGCGCAAAATGTTACTTAATCAGGGATAGCGCCGGCGGTAGCGGTAGCGCCGGCGGTAGCGCTTTGGCTATAAAAGGACCCCCTCTCCTCTTGTTTTCGACACCTATTGCATACACCTCAGAGAGAGAGTGCTAGAATTCCAGAGGCTTGTCTTGGCCAAAATTTGAGGTCCCAGCGAAGCTCTGCCAACTTCTGAAGGAGGATTCCATCACGCCGAATCCAAACGAAGTCTGCTTCGACAAATGCTGATTATCCAGCGGATCTTCGCCTCCACTTTCAGAAGTTCATCTTAAGGGAGTTTTTATTATTTTATTTATCTATCTTTCTTTGTAAACGGTAGTGAAATCGCCTCGTGTTGGCGACTAGGTCTGGGGTAAGGACTTAGGGCTGAAATTTGCCTCGTGTTGGCGACTAGATCTAGGCTAGGTCTAGGGGGTGCTCGAGGCCACATCCGGGGAAGGATTGGCTAGAGCGGCTTGAGGCCGAATCCGGGAAGGAGAAGGCTAGGGCCACCGGTTCATGGGGAAGCGAGTCGGGATAGAAAAAGAAAAGAGTTTTTATTATTCGCCTCCGATCTCTAGCGCCATTGAGATCAAGTTTTGTAAAACTTATTTAATATCAATAAAGCTTGTCTCTCTTTTTGTTTTACTTGACTTCTTGTATTAATATTGGAATATTCCAAAGTTTTTCTAAATAAAATCTAAAGTTTTTGAAAAACCCTTATTCACCCCCCCCCCTCTAAGGGCGCCGACCGATCCAACAAGTGGTATCAGAGCAGGTTTTGTTCCAATCGGCTTAACAACCGGGAACAATGGCGTCTCTTGATCTCGCTTTCTCGGAGGGTCAAGGGATTAGTCGACCACCTCTCTTTACTGGGTCAGATTTTAACTATTGGAAAAATAGAATGATGTGCTTTCTTATGACGATGGATGTAGAAGTCTGGAATATGGTAGAAGTCAGATACTCTCCTCCTACAACTGTAGTGGGAGAGGCAACATTATTAAAACCTAAAGATAAATGGGACGATAGCGACAAACTAAGGTGTAAAAATAATGCAAAAGCAATGAACGCCTTATATTGTGCCCTAAATAGGACTGAATTTAATAGAATTTCTACTTGCACTACTGCTTATGATATTTGGAATCAATTAGAAGTAACTCACGAAGGTACATCGGAGGTGAAAGATGCCAAGCTGTTTCAATTGGAATCTGAATACGAGAAATTCAGGATGGACACAGAAGAGGACATCAACTCAATGTACACTCGCTTCACAAAGATCGTCAACGCATCCAAGGCGCTTGGAAAGACCTACTCCGACGGGGACTTGGTGAGGAAAATTCTTCGTTCCTTACCTCCAAGGTTAAATCCGAAGGTGACGGCCATCTCAGAGTCGCACAACTTAAGAACGCTCCAGATCGAGAATCTCATTGGGAATCTCAAAACCCATGAGGTAGAACTACAAATTCAATATGACGAATACAACAAGGAGCCGAAGAAAAAGGCGTTGGCGCTGACATCAAAGAAGGAGTGCATCGAAGAGGATGATGATGATGAAGAAGGACTCCTGGTGAAGAATTTCAAGAAGTTCATCAGAAATCCAGAGAGAAGAAACACATTCCGAAAATTCTTCCAAAAGGATACTCGACGAAAGGGATCCTCCTCTTCATCGAAGAAAGAAAAAGGAAGCGATGACGAAGAAGAAAGGCCGCCTCCAGAATGCTATCACTGCAGAAAAACCGGGCACATTCGGAGCCAGTGCCCAAAATACCAAAAGGAGCGGAAAGAACAAAAGAAAGCAAAAGAGAGGAAGAAAGTGTTGAAGGCCGCTACTTGGGATGACTCTTCCTCTGAAGAGTCAAACGGTTCTGAGTCAAGTAGCGAGGAGGAAGCAAACTTGTGCTTAATGGCCAAAAGCGACGATGACGACACCAGTGTTCTTAGCGCCACTGAGGTATCTCCTCCTACCTTTGAAGAACTTTATGATAAAGTTGTTTTATTAAATCATGAAAATGAATCTATTATAAAAGAAAATCGTAAGCTCACAAAAAAATTAGTCTCTCTTGAAAAAAGAATAGTTTCATGTCAAGAATGTGAGCACTCTTTATTTAAGATAAAAGAACTTGAAGTTTCTCTCTCTAATGCCCTTTCACAAAACAAAATCATTGCAAAAGAAATAGGGGACTTAGAGAGAAAATTGAAAACTTCTATATTACAAATTGAAAAGAACAAAAAAGGATTTGAAAATAAATGTGTTATGATTGTTCAAGAAAATACATCTCTTAAAAAACAAAATCAAAATCTCAATTTAGCCATAAACAAATTCGAGATTGGTCAAAAATCCCTGGATATGCTTCTGGGTAATCAATGCTTTGGGTCTGGAAAATTCGGACTCGGATATAATAGTGAACACTACCGCCCGGTGCTAGCTACTAACGCCGGCGGTAGCTCTAATGTTAAAAATTCTTCTGGTTTTTCTAATGTACAAACATCATCCAGCAAGGGCAACGTAGAAACTCAGAAAAGGGTCTTAAACCCCTTTATTTCGTGTGCTAATTGTATTAAATTTGGACACACATCTGGCTCTTGCAGGAATATGAAACAACGATCTTTAAAACAAATCTGGGTACCTAAGAAAACCACTTACTCTATGGGTGGTACCTCTTGGGTATCCGGATCTTTACTCTCATCTTCTTTCTAGATTTGCAGGAAGGCTAAGGAAACAGAAGACGTGTAGTATTTGGACTCAGGCTGCTCCAAACACATGACGGGCAATAAAGCAAAATTCCTTAGCCTAGAAAAGAAGAAAGGAGGAATAGTGACGTTTGGCGATAACGGTAAAGGAAGGATCATGGGAGTTGGTACAGTGGGTAACGCATCTTTTCTTATATCAAATGTACTTTATGTGAAAGGATTAAAACATAACCTAATATCTATAAGTCAACTGTGTGATAAAGGTTTAGACGTACTTTTTGAATCTTCCACTAACCTTTGCAAGATTGTTAATCCTAAAACAAAAGATGTGTTATTAACTGCACCTAGAATTCATAATGTTTACATAGTTTCATTTCATGATCTTTCTAAATCTTCTATAAAATGTTTTATAACGAAAAAAGATGAATTAGAATTATGGCATAGACGCTTAGGCCACGCTAGTACAAAGCTCATCTTAAAACTAGAAAAAAGAGAATTGATTAGAGGATTGCCTAAGTTAAATGGAAATTTATCTTCATTATGCTTTCCATGCCAAAAAGGCAAATTTTCTAAGTCATCTTTTAAAAGCAAAAACGAAATTTCTACATCAAAACCTCTGCAATTAATTCATATGGATCTCTTTGGTCCCATTAACACTGCGAGTCTTGGTGGTAGATTATACACTTATGTTCTAATTGATGACTATTCAAGATATTGTTGGACTTTATTTCTCTCCTCCAAATCTGATGCGTTTTGCGAATTTTCAAAATTATGTACTCGCATTCAAAATGAATTAGATTTAAAAATAAAATGCATTCGCTCAGATCATGGAGGTGAATTTGAAAATGAAAATTTTAAATCTTTTTGTGACATGTTAGGTATTAAGCATGAGTTCTCCGCTCCACGCACACCTCAACAAAACGGTGTTGTAGAACGGAAAAATAGGACAATACAAGAACTTGCATGCACCATGCTATCTGAATATAAATTACCTAAGTCCTTTTGGGCCGAAGCCGTAAGCACTGCAAGCTATGTAATGAATAGAGTCATGCTTCGCCAATCATTAAATCTCACACCATATGAACTTTACTATCAAAAGAAACCTAATGTGTCATATTTTAAAGTATTTGGATGTAAATGCTTCATTCTTAATACAAAAGATTCTCTAGGAAAATTTGACGAAAAATGCGATGAAGGAATATTTCTTGGTTATTCTTCAACTAGTAAAGCATATAGAATATTTAATAAAAGATCAAGTAAAGTTGAAGAATCAATTAATGTTAGATTTGATGAGTTTATTCCATGTGCAGAGAAACTCCCTACAGGTATAGATGATGAACCTTGGCCATTCTTGGAGCACGACGAAGAAGAACCCTCCAAAGAAGAGGAGGAGAAGTCCAAGGAAGATGAATTCGTACCTCCAAGCGTGTTAAACTTCTCCAAAAATCATCCAAAAGAGCTCATCATTGGGGAACCTTCCACTGGGGTGAGAACTCGATCCTCTCTTCATGAAACATTTTCAAATATTTGCTTTGTGTCTGAAATCGAACCTAAAAATGTTTCCACCGCTTTAAATGACGAATTTTGGTTCTTGGCTATGAATGAAGAGTTAGGGCAATTCGAAAGAAATAAAGTTTGGAATTTAGTAGAAAGACCATCTAATCATCCAATTATTGGAGTAAAATGGATTTTTAAAAATAAATTAGATGGTGAATCTAGGATTGTAAGAAATAAAGCATGCCTTGTTGCTCAAGGTTATTCTCAAATCAAGGGGGTAGATTTTGAAGAAACTTTTGCACCCGCTGCTCGCTTAGAATCTATACCAATATTTTTGGCATTTGCGAGTTTTAAACCAATAAAATTATTTCAAATGGATGTTAAAAGTGCTTTTTTAAACGGGTATATTAAAGAAGAAGTTTATGTAGAACAACCCCCCGGTTTCATAAATGAAAAATTTCCAAATCATGTGTACAAATTAGAAAAAGCGCTTTATGGTTTAAAACAAGCGCCCCGTGCATGGTATGATCGACTCACATCATTTTTGTTAGAGCACGGTTATGTTATGGGATGTGCAGACAACACACTCTTCATTAAGCATAAAAATAACGAATTAATTATTTACAAATATATGTTGATGATATCATTTTTGGAGCTACTAATGAAGAGTTGTGTAAAGAAGTAGTCTTAATAATGAAAAATGAATTTGAAATGAGTCTTGTAGGAGAACTATCATATTTTCTTGGTTTTGAAATCTCACAAAGAACTGATGGTATTTTTATTTGTCAATCAAAATATGTTCACGATATGCTTAAACGATTTGGATTTGAAAATCTTAAACAAGCTTCTACTCTTATGAGTGCTTCTTTAAAACTAGGAAAAGATGAATCTGGAATTTCCATTGATCAAACGCTATATAGAGGAATGATAGGATCTCTTCTTTATTTAAGTGCATCTAGACCAGATATAATGTCTGCCGTATGTTTATGTGCTCGCTTTCAAGCCGATCCAAAAGAATCTCATTTAAAAGCGGTAAAACGGATTTTTCGTTATCTAATAGGGTCATCTAAATTAGGATTATGGTACCCACACAATGACTCTTTCACGCTCCACGGCTATTCCGATTCGGACTATGTCGGGTGTTCACTAGATAGAAAAAGCACTAGCGGTACATGTCACTTTTTAGGACCCTCTTTAGTTGCTTGGTCTAGTAGAAAACAATCTTCGGTTGCACTCTCCACCACGGAGGCCGAATATATAGCACTTGGTAGTTGTTGTGCACAAGCGTTATGGATGAGCCAAACACTAGAGTACTTTGGATTTCATCTCAAAAACATAGATCTTAAATGTGACAATAAAAGTGCAATAGACCTCACATATAATCCTGTACACCATACTAGATCCAAACACATCGACGTTCGTCATCATTTCATTAGGGATCACATTAAGAAATAAAATGTAAAAGTAAGCTTCATTGGGACGGACTCTCAACTTGCTGACATATTTACTAAACCCCTTCCCGATGCAAGATTTCGATTATTACGACTTAAATTAGGTGTCCTAGATCTTTCAAGTTAAAACATGCTCACAAATACAATTTTCTTCATTTTTAACCATCCAAAACATCTCCTAAAAATCTGCAACTTCAGCATGGAACTACTATTGGCACACTTAATCAAGATCCAAAATTAAAATGTCCAAAATCCTACAAAATCATTCACTGTCTCCCGCGCTAGCGCTACCGCAGGCGCTAATGTTCATGTTCACTTTTCTGTGATTTTAAAATTTTGAAAAATTTCTAAAAATATATTAATCTATATTTTCTACTTAGTTTTGCACTTCTGTGTTTCTTTATTTTTTGAAAAATCAAATACAAAACTGCAAAAACCAAATTACAAAAAATATGTTTTTCTTTTTCGCTTGTGTTGTTTCCTTTGTTTAAAGTTCATCTTTATGCAAAAAAACAAATATAAAAATTACAAAAGCAAAAATTACAAAAATATGCTTTTATTTGCTAAAATCAAATACAAAAATATAAAACTTTAAAACTATCAAAAAAACTGTATGATTTTTGTGAAAAAACAAGCATGATTTAATCTATTATTTAGAAATTCTACAATGTTGCAATTTATCTTTTCAAACTACTTGGACATTGTCTTTCTTCATGCTTTGATATATCTATTCAAATGTGCATCAATTATAGTTTAAAAGTTGTGTAAGATCAAGCTTAGCATGCCTCTAAGTATGAGAAATGTTTTATGTTTGATAATGATATTTATTCACTCACCTTTTTTTTGCATTGTCTACATATGTATTTAATCTAAGAATGCTTGTGTATGTTTTGTATTAGTACAAATAAATTAAAATTGCACAAGTATCTTACCTACACTCCTTTATTTTGCACTCTTAAAAGTTAAGAAAAGTGGTTTATTTCTTTCAAAAATTATAATGGTTTGCAAAAACAAGTGTATTCAGAGAACTTTGTACAAAAAAAAATATCATAAATTAACAAAGATAACTCAACCAAGCACTACTTGAACCTCCTGATAAGTCTTAATAAGCATTGTGAGGTTGAGCACCTTGGAAAGAATAGTAAAGTGTCTTGGGCAAACCATAGCCTTCTTTCAAAATAAAAACCACTTACTCTTAAGTACACCGGATCACTAGTTTCAATATTAAATTTAAATATGTGATCCCCCATGCACTACTTTGCACCCTGATAAGTCTTGATGAGCATTGTGTGTGCAGAACACCTTGGTAGTTGTACTTTTTATTGTGCATTAAAGTGTGTGGAAGTAATCTTATTTGTGTTTTATTGTGCTCGTACTCTACATATTTCTTGTATTTTTTGATTAAAACATTTGTTTACATTACTCAAAAATACACTTTTGTGCACATCATTATCTTCCATAACACTTCTTCTCATGAGTATTGGATCCTAATGCTAATTCTATATTACTCTTTCTTTATGAAATGCACTAGATAATCTAGCATGTGTTCTACAATGTTTTGTATGTTTTTGGAATTATGAATTAAAGTAACATTGTAGTAATTTATCTTTGATAAACATTATTTCATGCTTGGTTATTATCAAATTTAAAGATCTAACTGCAAAATGATTTACAAAAACATCATCTTTTGTGAACTTCAACTCATATTTTTGGATTATCATTACTATTTGATGTTTTTTTGTATTGCTATAAGTCTTCCGCATCTTAACCATATAAGTGTTTTACCTTGCGCTTTCATGCTTACTTAATATCTTGTATTCTTTGCATCATCACTTATTCTTAAAAATTCCTATCTTTCATTAAGTGATAGATTTACTTGGAACACTTTTTATTGGTTACTTCAAACATAAAAATCTTGTATGCTACAAACTCTGAAAATTTTGTAATGCTTATAACTATGATCTATTCTAAAACTCCTTATCATTTACTTAAAAAGCTCGATCATGCCTTCTCTTCTATTTACAAATTCTTTGGTGCTTTGTTTCCCTACCCACTTTTGCTAATAACAAAGGGGGAGAACTAACATGATAAATATAACCCGCTATCATAAACCCAACATGACAAATTCAGATGATAGCTTACATATTAGGGGAGCATTCACTTAGGGGAAGCATGTATTTAGGGGGAGCAATTCTAAATGCTTAAATCTATAATTATCCTATGTCATCACTCTCACACACACACAAGTATAGTTTCATCATGCTTATTTATTAATGCTTTGATTTATCATTAATGGATTTGTTATTATCAAAAGGGGGAGTTTGTTGGAACATGGTCTTCCGCATCTCCTAGGTTTGAGAATAACAAATCCTATGTGTATTTGGCCTTGTGTGTTTAAGTGTGCAGGAAATCAAAGTCCACATGACTCAAGGATGGTTGTCCCCAAAATTGAGGCCAGAATTCCAGCATGGCCACTAGCGTTGGCGGTAGCGATTGCGCCCGGCGCTAGCGATGATTAGCGCGATTTCGGCAGTGTTTTTAGAAGGAGCTAGTGCCCGGCGGTAGGTACTAGCGCTGGCGGTAGCATGGCGCACAAGAGGCATAGAGCAAAATGTTGCCGCGGATTGAAGATCCCGCCGCGCAAAATGTTACTTAATCAGAGATAGCGCCGGCGGTAGCGGTAGCGTCGGCGGTAGCGCTTTGGCTATAAAAGGCCCCCCTCTCCTCTTGTTTTCGACACCTATTGCATACACCTCAGAGATAGAGTGCTAGAATTCCAGAGGCTTGTCTTGGCCGAAATTTGAGGCCCCAGCGAAGCTCTGCCAACTTCTGAAGGAGGATTCCATCACGCCGAATCCAAACAAAGTCTGCTTCGACAAACGTTGATTCTCCAGCGGATCTTCGCCTCCACTTTCAGAAGTTCATCTTAAGGGAGTTTTTATTAATTTATTTATCTATCTTTCTTTGTAAACGGTAGTGAAATCGCCTCGTGTTGGCGACTAGGTCTGGGGTATGGACTTAGGGCTGAAATTCGCCTCGTGTTGGCGACTAGATCTAGGCTAGGTCTAGGGGGTGCTCGAGGCCACATCCGGGGAAGGATTGGCTAGAGCGTCTTGAGGCTGAATCCGGGAAGGAGAAGTCTAGGGACACCGGTTCGTGGGGAAGCGAGTCGGGATAGAAAATGAAAAGAGTTTTTATTATTCGCCTCCGATCTCTAGCGCCATTGAGATCAAGTTTTGTAAAACTTATTTAATATCAGCAAAGCTTGTCTCTCTTTTTGTTTTACTTGACTTCTTGTTTTAATATTGGAATATTCCAAAGTTTTTCTAAATAAAATCTAAAGTTTTTGAAAAACCCTTATTCACACCCCCCCCCCTCTAAGGGCGCCGACCGATCCAACAAAGAGCTCCCAAGTGAAGAGTGAGAACGCTGAGAAAAGAGATAGTGTGCTGCAGCAAAGAAAAAGCCTTCATCTTCTCCTCCTTCTGAAGCCATTCTGCTGCAAATTCTGAAAGCTCTCACAAAAGAGAGAAAAGCTTACAATCTCCTTCTCACTATAGAAGAGAGATTACATTCACTATTCTTGTGCTTCTAATCTTCTTGCTAGGAAGAAGATTCTTTCTTGTTTTAATTGTTTCTTCTAATTCTTCTTCTCATTCTTATTTCAACTTCAATTGTGTAAAAGAGTTTTTAGAATCTCTCTTCAAAAAATTCAGTTGTACTGGTTCTAAGAGTCTCCTTATCAAAAGACTCAGGCTGGTTCTAAGAGTCTCCTTATCAAAAGACTCAGTACAAGATAGAGTATTCCTACCAAGGGGGTAGAAGAGTGGACGACCCAAAGTTTGGGGAACCACTATATTTCTTTGTGTTGTGCTGTGATTTTCTTCTTGCTATTTTCCTTCTTTACTTGCTTAATTCTTGTTGGTGTGTGGGAAGCTTAAATCTGTGATTATTATACATATATATATATAATTGCACAAAGTATTTTTAAATCTCTATTCACCCCCCCCCCCCCCCCTCTAGAGAATTCTAGTGAGGTTAACTGTGCACTTTCAAGGTTTCCATGAAGGAAAGCCATTTTGACATCCATTTGCCAGATCTCGTAGTCATAATATGCATCAATAGCAAGTAGAATTCTGATGGACTTGACCATGGCCACAGGGGAAAAGGTCTCATCATAGTCAATACCATAAATTTGTCTGAAATCTTTAGCCACCAGCCGGCCTTTGAATGTCTATACATTCCCATCCATGTCGGTCTTCTTCTTGAAGACCCACTTGCACCATATGGGTCATACCCCTTCAGGTGGTTCCACCAAGGTCCAAACTTGGTTTGCATACATGGAGTCCATTTCAGATTTCATGGCCTCAAGCCACTTCTCGAAGTCAGGTCCATTCATTGCCTCTTGGTAGGTTACAAACTCATCATCATGATCTATAAGCAACACATTACCTATTTGAGACACGAGAAATCCATATCTCTCAGGCTCAAATCTTGGTCTACCAGATCTACGTAGGACTTGTTTTTCTTGAGCAGGCTCTCCAGCTACAACTTCTTGTAGTCCTTGCTTATGTTTCAATTCCGGTTCGTTCATTGTTGGTGGTTCATGAACTTCTTCAAGTTCTACCTTTGCAGTCTTTCTGGATAAGAACTCTTTCTACAAAAAGACACCAGTCCTTGCGACAAACACTTTGCCCTCAGACGGCAGGTAGAAGTAGTACCCTTTGGTTTCCCTAGGATACCCCACTAGATAACATTTATCCGATTTGGGTTCCAGCTTGTCTGGCATTTGACGTCGTACGTATGCCTCACAACCCCAAATTTTAATAAACGACATACTAGGACGTTTCCTAGTCCATATCTCATATGGCATCTTTAGAACCGTCATTGTCGGAACTTGATTTAGTGTGAAAGAAACAGTCTCTAGAGCAAAACCCCCCCCCCAAAAATTGGCAGATCTGCATGACTCATCATAGATCGCACCATGTCTAACAGGGTACGATTCCTCCTCTCAGACACACCATTATGTTGAGGTGTTCCGGGCGGAGTGAGTTGTGATACAATACCACATTCTCTCAGATGATCACGAAACTCATGACTTAGATATTCGCCACCTCGATTAGATCGGAGTGCTTTTATCCTTTTTCCCAGTTGGTTCTCTACTTCATTCTTAAACACCTTGAACTTTTCAAAGGTTTTGGATTTGTTCTTCATAAGAAACATGTATCCGTATCTACTGAACTCTTCAGTAAATGAAACGAAGTAGTAGAACCTACCTCTAGCCATCGAACTCATGGGTCCGCATACATCACTATGTATTATACCCAAGAGATCATCAACCCTCTCATTACAACTAATGAAAGGAGCCTTCATCATCTTGCCTAATAAACATGACTCACATCTATCAAATGATTCATAATCAAATGAGTACAGTAGTCCATCTCTATGGAGCTTGGATATGCGTTTCTCATTTATATGGCCCAAATGACAATGCCAAAGGTACGTAGGATTCGAGTCATTTATTTTTAGTCTTTTAGTATTTTCTACATTATAGATCGGCTGGTATAAGTTTAAAACATATAAACCATTAAACAATTGGGCTACACCATAATAACATTATTCATAAAAAAGAACAACAATTGTTCTTAATTATAAACGAAAAACCTTTCATGTCAAGACATGAAATAAATATTATGTTTCTAGTTATGGCTGGATCGAAATAACAATTATCTAGTTCTATTATAAGCCCATTGGGCAAAGAAAGACAATAGACACCAACAGCAATGGCATCAACTCTTGCTCCATTTCCAACGCGCAGGTCTACCTACCATTTACCCAGCATTCTTCTCCTTCTCAGTTCCTGCACATTTGTACAAATGTGAGAACCGCATGCGGTATCCAATACCCAAGATGAAGGAGCAGAAAGGTTTATCTCTGTAACGTAAATACCTGAAGTGGAAGTCACACTTCCCTTCTTCTTTTGCAGATCCTCAATATAGAGGGGACAGTTCTGGCTCCAATGCCCTGCCTTACCACAGTGATGGCATTTTCCTTCCTTCGCCAGACCTTTCCAAGGTAAAACAGGAATTCGAAGCTTTCAAGCAAGATCCAAGGTAAAACATCTCTGACACTTATGAAAAGTTCTTTAAGATCGTCAATGGTCTAAGGAATTATGATTGTAAATTCACTTTCGGCGAACTAAATGACAAGTTCTTGAGATCCCTGATGAAAGAATGGGATATTAAGGCAATTGCCATCAGAGAATTCGGTAAGTTGGCTACAATGGAGCCACAAAATCGGTTCGGGAAACTTCTTTCCCATGACCTCAAGTTAAGCATTAGAAAAGTATAGGAAGAGGGTAGCAAGACTTCTAGAAGAGAGAAGTCCATAGCCCTGAAAGCCGAAGGGTCCAGAAAAGGTAAAGTTGTGTCACCGATCAAGACACAGTCATGAGATGAAGATGATGAATCATTGACTTGTCCCTCAAGATCTTATATGTCTGATGTAGCGTTCTCGTTGCTCTCCAAGCGATTCAAGTGATTGCTTAAAAAGAGAAGATAGAGGAAAAATTAGACCTCCTCTTTTGAGCACAGAAGATCACGACGTGATGGTGATCATCACAAGAAGAGCTACAACAACGACAGGTATAATTCAAAACTGAACAAACATATTTCTTCGAATGTTGTTTGTTATTGTTGTAATAAGACATGGCATATGATTGCGGAATGCCCATACAAAAAGAAGGAAGGATCCAAGAAGGAAGAAAAGAGATCCTCAAGGGTAAGAAGAAAGCAGAAAAGAGCTTCATCACAAAGAAGTCAAAGACATTTAGTGACAGCGACTCAGATGAGTCAACTTCATACGAAGAGGCCTACTTTGGGCTTCTGGCTCTAACTAATGAGTAAAACTACGACACCCCTTATGAGGGAAAGGTAAATTCTCACACTCCTCTATCTGAGTCTGAGACTAGATCCAATGAGGATGAAGGCTATTCTTTTGAGGAAGATTTAGATCTTCTAGTTCAGTATAGAGCGCTATTGAAGGGATTTGATAAATGCTACAAGGTAGTCAAATATCAAGCAAAAGAGATTGAATCTCTCAAGGCAGTGGAATCGGATCTGAGGGAGGAAATTGAGAAATTAACTCCTCTCAGCGATGAAGTCCAAATATTGAAAGACGAACTTAAAAGCACCACTGAACTAGTAAATCTGAAGGAGAAGTCTATTAATGAACTAGAAGGGAAGTTGGTGGTTGAAAGGAAGCTTGTAGAAAGCTTCTCCAAGCCAAAGACTATCCTTCCTTTTATTGATGGCTTCTCAGCTCTTGCGAAGGGTAGTGGTATTGGTCACGAGACCAAGAAAAGTAAGGCTACTAAGAGAAGAGCCGTTAACGGTAAGGGAAAGGATGATCAGAGTCAACCTTCCTTCAAGAAGGTTATTTTTCTGACAAACAAGTATGACTTTGAAACATCTTATGGTCACTTTGCTAGACCGACTCATGTTGACTCTAACAAAAGTAACCAAGGATGGATCCGTCCCCAAAACATTGGAATGACTTCTCTCAAGGCACCTTACGAAGAGATAGTCCTCAAGGATTATGGTTCATTCATGTATGGATCAGTTGCTAAGAAAGAACCAAAGATCAAACCTATTGCTACAAAATCGCTTGAGAAGAAGGAGCCATATGTATGTTGTAATCATTAGGCTTTTACGTCCATTTCAATAGCTCCTGCTCGATCTCCCATTCAAAAGGTAAAGCAGGAAGAGAAGGTACAATCGATTTGATTTTTGGTGTTGTGGCGAAGTTTGTCACTTTGCCATTGATTGCTGGTTTAATCCTTTAATTTATAAGACTCACGAGTTAACAGTGCAATAATGACCCCTCACAATGTTAACACTCCAAGTGGCGGTCATCTAACAAGGAGCCAAGGACCCAAATCTATTTGGGTTCCTAAGGGAAATTGATTCTTGAATGCAGGTATGTCCAAAGGCCAACAAAATGCCTATCTGGTATTTAGACAGTGGATGTTCGCGGCACATGACCGAAATAAGGATCCTACTACAAAGTTATGCCCCAGTTAAAGATGGCCCAAAAGTTATTTTTGCCAGATCTGATTGGTGAATTACAAAAGGCTATGGTATGATTACTAAGGGTATAGTCTATTTCAGAAACATTGCTTACGTTGAAGGATTACAACATAATCCTTCAACAAAGGCTATAAGTAAGTTAATTATGTGACGAAGGTTATATGGTAGAGTTCTATAAGGATAAGTGCTTGATAAAGTCGTCTGATACCTCATAAACCTTTTTAACAGGTACTCGAAGTAGAAATATTTTCTGCTTGAATTTTCTTTGTTTAGATTCTTCTACACCATTGTGTTTTTTAGCCAAAGATAGTGCATCTCTTTGTGACCAATGGCACAAGAGACTAGCACATATTAATTTCAAAACTATAAGTATGTTATTTTCACACAACTTAGTGCATGATGCACCTGATGTTAAGTGCAATAAAGAGAGACCTTGTCATGCATGCCAGATGGGTAAGCAGACTCGGGCTACCTTTAAGAGCATTATTGACAAATATTCTACCAGATGCTTATTTCTGCTCCATATGGACTTATTTCATCCCATGCCAGTTCGTAGTTTAGGGGGTAAAGCTTACACTTTGGTTATTGTTGATGATTACTCACATTTTACATGTGTGTTCTTTCTAAAACACAAGTCAGACACCTTTGATTCTTTCACCAACTTTGTTAGTCAAATCCAGAATGAACTCAACTGCTCTGTGGTCAAAATCAGAAGTGGCCATGGAGCAGAATTCAAGTATGGGGCCATGACAGAATTTTCTGAAAGCTTAGGTATCTTTAATGAGTTTTCCTCTCCTCGTACTCCACAACAAAATGGAGTTGTCGTGAGAAAGAATAGAACACTCATTGAGGCTTGCAGAATAATGTTGAATGATTCTTCACTGCCTAAGTACTTCAGGGCTGAAGCCATCAACATTGCTTGCCACGTGCAAAATTGAGCACTAATCAACAAGAATCATCGTACGATGCCTTATGAACTTCTGAAGGGAAGGAAAGCAACTGTGTCTTATTTTAGAATCTATGGCAGTAAGTGCTTCATACTTAATTATGGGAAATATTACAAAACTAAATTTAGTGAAAAATGTTTTGAAGGTATTTTCGTAGGCTATAGTAGCCATAGTAGGCATCTAGGATATTCAATAAGAAAACCCTAGTTGTAGAAGAAACTATTAATATTGTATTTAATGAGATGAGCATGCTTCGCAGCAGCTCTTCTAGTATCTTTGTTGAAGATGCAGGTGCTAAGCAAAAAGAGATCAGCTTGGAGGAAGCAGCTAAAGAAGATGCTCCAAGAACAATTAAAGTGAATTCTCCAACCTTGCTTGAGGAAGAAGAACCTCAAGAGATAGAAGATGCACTAGAAGTAGACGAACCTCCTGGCGGAATAGAAGGTGCAAGGAATCTAATGATCAGACACTCAAGAGATCACCCCGCGAAGAAATTTGATGAGGCAAAAGAGGATGCTTCATGGTTCATTGCAATGCAAGAGGAGCTCAATCAATTTAAAAGGTGCAAAATTTGGAAGCTGGTACGAAGGCCCAAATGTCAGAATATTATCGAGACAAAATGGGTCTTCAGAAACAAGATGGATGAAAATGGTGTAATCATCAAGAACAAGGCCAGACTTGTAGCTCATGGTTATAGACAAGAAGAAGGCATCGACTTCGATCAGACTTATGCTCTAGTGGCCATACTCGAAGAGATCAGGTTGTTCCTAGCATATGCTGCTCACAATAGATTCAAAGTTTATCAAATATTTATGAAGTCAGCCTTCCTTAATGGTAATTTAAAAGAAGAATACGTCCAATAACCCCCAGCTTTTTTTGATTCCTCTTTCCCTGATTATGTTTATTTCTTATGCAAAGTTTTATATAGTCTAAAACAAGCTCCCCGAGCTTGGCTTGAGACGCTCTCTAGCTTTCTTCTTGAGAACAAATTCACAAGAGAAAAGATAGATAAGACATTATTTCGTAGGGAAGTTAAAGGCAAGATTTTGCTAGTGCAAATCTATGTCGATGCCATTATTTTTGGATCTACAGATGATCATCTCGACAAAAAGTTTTCTAACTTGATGTAAGGGAAATTTGAAATGAGCAGTATGGGTGAGCTGAAGTCTTTCTTAGGACTTCAGATGAAATATTCTGAAAATGGAATTTTCATATCTCAGACGAAGTTCACCAAAGAGTTGATTAAGAAATTTCGAATGGAGAATGCAACCTCTATGAGGACTCCAATGGGTTCAACTATGACTCTGGAGAAGGATGAGATGTGGAAACCTTTTGTCAGAAGCATAATTGGATCTTTGCTCTACCTTACTGCCAGTAGACCAGATATAATGTTTTCAACATGTGTATGTGCTAGATTCCAGGTGAACTCTAAGGAATCTCATTATGGCACTGCAAAGAGGATTTTGAGATATCTTAAAGGCACACCAAATCTTGGCTTATGGTACCTAAGAAGTAATGACTTCGAGCTAATTGGTTTTTCAGATGTTGAATTTGCAGGTAGTAGGGATGATAGAAAAAGCACTTCCGGGACTTGCCAATTCCTTCGAAGGAGACTTATTTCCTGGAGTAGTAAGAAGCAGAATTGTGTAGCAATCTCAACTGTTGAATCAGAGTATATCTTCGCAGGCAATTATTGTCCACAAATTCTATGGATCGGGAATCAATTAGAAGATTACAACATGAAGTTGAAGGAGATTTCTATGTTTTGTGACTCATTAAGTGCCATAACAATTGCTAATAATCCAATCTCTCACAAACGGATAAAGCATTTAGAGATACATTATCATTTCATCCGAGAGCATGTGGAGAACAAGGATATCAACCTCAGTTATGTCCCGACGTGTTGAGAATAGTGCCCAGCAGTGTTCTTAATTTAAAGAAGTGCTAAATCAATGAAAAATGCATTATGTATTCGATGGTATATTTTATTCATGACTGCAGAGGATAAATTATATGTCCAGTAATTCCCTAAATTCTCTAAGTCCAAAATTGTTGAGAAGGACTGGACATATCGTTGAGATGATACACATATCATTGAAATGCATTAAAGCTCCATCACTAGTATCAAGACTATAAAAGTAATGAAAATTCACTAAGTAAAATATCGTCTTAAGACTTAGCAGATAAATCGGTGAGAAAGGAAACATATCGTCGTGACAGTCTCGACGATATCGTCTTGAAGAAAGTTTATTGTTGAGAAAGCTAACTTCAGATATCTCGATGATATCTTCTTGAAGAAGATTTATCCTCTTGAAGATTGAAGACACATAGTGTAGAAGAAAACATTTCGACGATGTCGTCTAGAAAAATCAGTATCGTTTAGATAACAAGTATAAGTTTTGAAGAAGTCATATCGTCTTGAAGCTTGAAGACATATCGTGTAGAAGAAAAAATCTCGATGATATCATCTAGAAAAAGTAGTATCGTCGAGATATTTCATTAAATCCTGAAAAAGAAGTATGTCGACGACATCGTCATGAAGATTACGTATCGTCAAGATGATCAAGACGATATCGGCTAAAGGAAATTTATCATCGTGATAGATGCTGAGGTGCATTTATTGCAAAGAATTTCTTGGAAATTGATATACAGGGAATATGCACGCCGCTCATCTTGTGCACTAATCAAGGAGTAATAAATGATATATTCTCTACAGAATATAGTCGTTGCACAGTAATTAATGAACAATATTATTACTTCCATATTCTGCATGTTCTGAGAACAGCAAAACATTTATGATAAAATATTCTACCATTTCTATCTACATTTAAAACTTGCAAATTGATTATGGAATAATCTAATGAGGGCCTTTATGCAAGAAGTTTCAGAGGAATATAAATAGAGAGACTTTCGAATTCAGAAAGAGACAGGACTTTTTCTCTCACACAAATACTGATTCTGAGCAAGAAAAGAAAAGAAGAAAAGTGCTCAAGCAGAAAATCTTCATCACTTTGCTGAGAAGATAAGATATAATCTTCTTCCTATACAAAAAGTGCATCTATCATCTGAGAAGAAGATTCAATAGAAAGGTTTAGTGATTCATAAGATCTCTGGGCTTACATCTGCAAGAAGAAGAAGAAGTCTGCTCAATCAAAGCTTTTATCTTGAAGCCTTCTCTTCTACAACAACAAACTCATATATATTATTCTGTAGGGTTCTTTGTGAACCTAAGTCTATATGACCTTGTAACAGATCTGAGTTGGTAGGGTTCTGTGTGAGCCTGAGTTTGGTAGGGTTCTGTGTGAGCCTGAGTTTGGTAGGGTTCTGTGTGAGTCTGAGTTTGGTAGAGTTCTGTGTGAGCTGAATTTGGTAGGGTTCTGTGTGAGCCTGAGTTTGGTAGCATATTGGTGAAGATCTGAGTTGTTGTAAGACTTGTATAGTCTGAGTTGTTGGTAGGGTTCTTTGTGAGACTAAATTGTTAGATTTGCTTATTGAGAAGAGATCTGAGAAGTTGGAGAAGTTGCCTAGTCTAGCTCATTGCTAGATAGGTTGGAGGGACAGTGGACTACCTCTAGATACATTGTCTTGTAAGGAACCACTATAAATCCTGTGTGTTTTTTGTGTTGTTTATGTGTTGTGATAGCTAGAATTTTAAAGAAGTAAATAACATCAAAAACACCTAATCACCCCCTCCCCCTTTAGGTGTATTATAGTTCAACCCAAATATTTCAATTGGTATCAAAGCAAGGTTTAGTTCAAAGGCTAAACAGCTTAGAACAAGATCTACAAGTTTATTGGGCTGTGATCATTCAATGGTTGGTGAGCATCATAAAGAGATGAGATCAATGAAGTTACCCATCTGCACCAACGAAAACTTTGCCATCTAGAAGCAAATAGTCAGGTTGATCATGGAAGCATCAAAACCCAGAATATTCATGGTTGTTGAAGAGGTACCTTATGTTCCCATGACTGTTTCAATGACTCCAACAACTCCTTCAGTCCCTAAAACTTTATCTCAGTTTACCAAGGATCAAGTAGACCTAGTAGCTATGGACAAGAGAGCAAAACACATACTTGTAAATGCAATTGATGATTCTACATTTTAGAACTTAATTCATTGCAAAACAAGAAAAGAAATGTGGGAATCCTTGGTGGCCTACATGGAAGGAATTAAAGAAGTAAGGGATGACAGGAAGTCCCTACTAAACCAAGTGTTTGAGGCTTTCAAGCAGGGCAAGAGTGAAAATATATCCAACTATTATGAGATATTTTCTCTGATTGTAAATGGCTTGAAAAATTATGGAAGGGAGTTTACAAACTTAGACCTCAATGAAAAATTCCTTAGATCCCTCACTAAGGAATGTGATATTAAAGTTTGTGCCATCAGGGAGATGGGCCAGTTGGGAAATATGGAGCCTGAAAATCTGTATGGTAAACTACTATCCTATGAACTTCAGCATAACACTAAAAAAGCTGAAGAACAAAACTCAAGGGGGAGCACCAGAGAAAGGCCCATGACTCTTAAGGCTGAAAGCTTGAGAAGTCCCAAGGACAAGACTACTATAATTCAGAATATCTCTGAAGACAGAAGCTTCTGATGCTAGCACATCAAAATCTAATGACACTGATAAAGAACTGACACTCTTCTCTAAGCAGTTCAAAAGGATGATGTCTAAAAAGAGGAGACAGCCATAAGATATCCTCCTCAAACTCCAAAAGATTTGGTCAACATGAAAAACCCAAATCTTCAAGGGAGGAAAAGAATAAATCTAAACTCAGTGAATTTGATTTGACTAACTTAGTTTATTATCACTACAAGAAGACATGTCACATGATTGCTGACTGCCCCTACTAGAAGAGAGAATCAAAGAAGAATGATGATAGAAGAATTCCAAAGGACAAAAAGAAATCTGAGAAAGGATTAATTGCTAAGAAAATCAGAACACTTAGTGATTCTGATTCATCAAAAACCGAGGAGGAAGCTCTCATTGGCCTCATGGACATAACTGAAGAAATCTAGGATGAGAACACCTCTCCTAGGAAGGTACTTATGAGAGCTCCCTTGACTACCTCTGATTCTGAATCATTGGCAGATTCTGTGTATAATAATGAGTGTGAATCTGCTTGCAATGACATATCCTCAAGATTCATACATGAGTTTGAATCTGAACTAGTACAACAAAATGAAGCCTTGTGGATAGCTTTGAAAAGAAGTAAGAAGCTTCTTAAGGATCAATCTAAGGAGTTAGCATCATTGAAATCTGCCCAATCTGAGCTCCAAGCGACAGCTGAAAAGCTGTCTACTGTGAGCAAAGAAGTGGACAAGCTCAAGGATGCCACCAAGCTCAAAGATGTTGAATTGGGTCAGAAGAACAAGGACATCAAGGATCTTGAGGAAATGCTGTTAGCTGAGAAGAAGATTGTTGTCAGCTTTTCAATGCCCAAGACTATCCTTCCCATTATTGACAGATTTTCTGCACCATTCAGAGGTGGTGTAGGATTTGGTAAGGAGACAGTGAAAGGCAAGGTCTCTGAAGCTCAATATTCTTCCAAGAAGATGTTACTGGCATCAAATCTCCTTGACTAGGAATTTGCATATGGTCATATGACAAATGCCATCTCTACAAGAGGCAGTAAACCCTCTAACACACATAGAAGAGCAGGCCTTGGGCTGAGTGTTTTTAAAGCACCCTTTGAAGAGATTCAAATGAAGAATCCAGGTCCTCATGTCCATGGATCTACAACATGATCACCCGTATGTAAGGGAATGGAAGTTCTCACCAAGCCTGTTCCCAAGGTGGTGAACCCAAAAGGTGTGAGGCCAGCTCAACTACATACTCACACTTGTGAGGTTCACCCAAGGCCTGTTAGGCCAGCTGTCTTCACTCCTGCCCACCAATCTTCCCTGATGGTGGGGCAAAAGAGAAGATACAACAGATATGATTGCTGGTGTTGTGGAAAAATTGGTCATTTTGCCTTGGACTGCTGGTTCAACCCAATAATGCATAGTGAAAGAAGAATGCAGACCACTCAGAGGTGTGGTATTTCAGTTCATGCCCCTAACAGAAACCTAGGACCCTAATACAATTGGGTACCTAAGGGTAAGTAATCTTTCTTGTATGTATGTACAAATGCAAACTAGTCTCTCATTTGGTATTTGGATAGTGGTTGCTCCAGGCACATGGCTGGAGCAAATTGGTATTTAAGAAAATTCACTCCAGTGAAAATTGACCAATAGTTATACTTGGGAGTTCAGAAAAGGGCATGAACAAAGGTTATACCTTACACAAAGTGACTAGTATAGTCCATTAGTTGATGCACATACAACATGGAAAAGACTAGAGTTATTCATTGAAGACAAGGCTGAATCTTATATAAAAGATGAAAGTCATTCTCTGAAGACTGCAAGCTACTCTTAGACAAGTCAGGAATCATCCTCAAGAGCAAATTATAAGGAGTTATCAACCAAGCAAAATATTCTGTCTATGTATTCCTTAGAGGATTCCAAGCCTACCAAGTGAATATCAAATTAGTATCTCTAAACAAGAGACTTGAAGGAGGAAATTTAAGTGGCACAGCCTCCAAGAATCTTTCAAGAAGTGCTGATAATTTTATCCAGACAAACAAATATCAGATAATTGTCTCAACGACATAGACAGCTTCTCAGCGATACAGAATGAAATTTCTCAACGACATAATCTAATGTCTCGACGACATAATCTGGTGTATCGACGACAATGTGTTAAGTCTCAACAACACATAGACTCAGGGGAAAGGATTCATGACGACGACCTATTTCGATGACAAAAATGCATTTCATCAAAATACATTTCAGATGCTCAATGCAATATTGGATCGTTTAATCAGAACTGTCCAGTGATTTATTAATCAAGTCATCAATACGAAAAGGTACGTGCCCCTTCATCTACTCATATTATAAATAGAATGAATGCTTAGAACAAAATTACACTTTCATTTGCCCTAAGTATTCTCTGCGACAAACCCTCATTCCATTTCTGACATTTCTCATTCCCGCCAGTCTGATTCAATGGCCCCCAAGAAGGAAGATGCTACAATCATTTCAGGATGTGAGCTTCAAAGAGGAAGGTTCAACTCCTACTCTGAAGAGATCAAGTAGGTTATTGGATTACTTGAAGCAGCTGGATTAGACTACCTGCTGAGTAAGCTGGGTGTCTTGATGCATAGAGAATTGATAGAATTCTTTGACGGAGCAAGACTCAATCAATCTGAGACATTAGTGAAATCTGAAGTGGCTAAAAGGAAAGTGAAGATGTCAGCCAAAAACTTAGGAAAAGCTTTGCGTCTACCCCAACTCGGTAGAGAAGAAGAAGAGGAAGGACTAACTGCAGAAGATCTAAATGAAGAATATATCTGGTGTGGGCACAGTGGCAAGACCTATGGGTCTATTAAAAGAGCAGAGTTCAACTAGAAGGGAAATCTTCTAGCTGACATTGTAGGGAAGGTGCTACTGTGCAAACATGGTTCCTAATGATTTAATTCGTGGAATGTTCTTTTTTGCTTTATTTTGGTTAACCTTTATTTGATGAGATTAGATTTCAACGGGTGTTTCCAAAGAGTCTCGCAAGTACTCCTACTTTGAGAAATTAAACGTTATCCTATCGAAAGATAGAAGTAACGGTCTTTTTCTGCTTTCGAAATATTGACGATTACACCTCGGCTACAACGCCGAATTCTATTGATTTTTAAAAATAGCAAAGGAGAGTTTTGCACTAAATTGGTTTGAAAAGCTTTTGTTTAATTTTTTTTTTATCCGAACTAACCATATAATAAAGGCAAGTATACCTTATCGTGAGTAATACAGGATATTTTGTTTTAGAAAATATAGAGGTCGTATATTTCCGCGGATCGTGTTGATTAACCTACTTGGAGGAATGAACTATTATTTTATCGGAATAAGTTTTTAGTTGGGTTTTTAAAAGAAAATGATAATAAGCGTATAACTAGAGTTCTAAACGATGACAATAATAACGCCCGATGTCGAATTACCTTGAGGCGAAAATAGCCTTTTTTAGAAGTAAAAGAGATGACATTTTAAAACATTAAAACGGCTTGGCCGTGGAGGTTCCATAATTATAAACGCTCCTCTCTCGAGGGTACGCCCACCTGAGATTATGAATTTTCGACCATCGAATCATCTTAATACTCGCCTTATGTTGTGAACCCCGCTATTGGGTTTTTACTTCCAATTCGGGAGACTTACCTCATCCTCTCTCGAGGGTAGAGCGCACTTCTCTTTACCCATGAGCGATCAGTCCGTACGCACGAGCCTCTCGGCTAACTAGTGTAAGGAGACGGAAATGAAAACCACACATCGATTATGTGGCTCCACTCAATGTTATTCTCGGTTAAACCTTAAGCGTTAATTATTTTAGAAAGAGCTGTTTTATTTTTAGAAAAGCTATTTTTGTGTCCCAATGCTCTTCGACATCGTGCGCTAAAGGAAATTAGCCACTCATCGGAATGGAGACGGCATTAATAATTAGAAAATACATGTTTAATAATTTTAGCGGATATAAGCAGATTAAAAGGGAAATTAAAAGACTTATATAAAAGCAGTAATAGTATCCGTCCCAACCGACTTAAACAAGCCCTAAAGGAAATTAGCCTCTTATTCAAAATGGAGGTGGTATAGAAATGAAAAGACTTATAAAGGTGCAGAAATAATATCTGTCCCAACTGATGCGCTAATTCGGTACTGCTAATTAGCAGGCACGAAATGCGATACGACGGCAGTGCACCGGTCGCTCAAGTAATAAAATAGGGAGGAACTCCCCGAATATCGTTCTCAAAGGACCGCAAGTTGGGTAGTACGATTTGCTCAAACCAGGAAATCAGCTAAAAGGGTTAATAAGTAACAACGGGAGGTTTGGTTTGGGATCCTATGCTATTGCAGAATAAAGAGAGATGCGGGTCAAAACTCCGCTTCACAAGGCGAGATGGATGCAATGGCCGCGATGCCGTGCTTCGGAAGGCGCGTGGACGGAATGTAACTATGACGGTTGAGGGTCGCACACACCTCGTCTCTAAACATCACCACTAGCAATTGCTAGTGGCTTCACACACAACGAATCTCAGAAATCACTAGGAAAAAGGGCTATTCATGCCATCACAACAACATTGCATATGAACACAAGCAATAATCCTTAAGATTAACTTAACAAGCATTCATAAAACAATAACAAAGAAGTTCAAGCATCAAAGGTTAGAGAGGACCACAAAGAATAAGTCACGTCTTGGGTTTACGGCCGGAATGAGAGGTTGTCGGGCTCTCTCCGGACTCGGCCCTCAGATGGTGAGCTTGGCTCGAAGGAGGCTGTCACCGCTCCTACGATCTTCAGCGCTTCTCTGATCTCTCGGCGAGGAATGCTTGAGCTAATGGTGGAGAAAGATTCCTAGTGCTCCCGGATGGAAATATGGAGGTGGAAATCATCGGAAATAGACTCTATGGTGGTGGAGATGAAGGGGAAGCCTTCAGCCCTCAAGAGCAGCGGGAAGGAAGTGATTTCCCGCTCTCTGAATCGCTCCAGTCCGCCTCCAATCGCTCTCCTCGTTGTCTGCCTCGATTCCTGCATTTTATAATAAACAGGCTGGAAAATGGTCACGCACGGTCGAACGCACGACCGTGCGCAGACCGTGCTATATTAACAGATAAAATATGGCTTGGGGAAGAAGCTGCGCCGCCCATGCGATTTGCTCATGCACGACCAAGACCACCCGTGCGTTCAAACGCACGGGTAAACTCCGACGCTCTGAAATCACAAAGACACAGGTCGACTGTGTGTTTTACTCACGCAAAGGCGAATCCGCCCGTGCGTCAAAACGCACGAGTAAACTCCGACGCTCCATTTTTTGCCCAGACACAAAAGCACGACCGCAACCGACCGTGCGTCAAGGAAACGCACGATCGTGCTATATGCACAAAAATTACTTCTGGGGAAAACGGAACGATCAGGTCACCTGCATACAAGATATAACAGCTGGGAGTACACGTCCAGCATCAGAAAAACATAAAAGAAGGGAAGGGGAGCACCATGTGCTTACCCCCAACAACAAGGAATGTAATTGCACACCGAAATGAGCTTAATAGTGCACCTAGCATGGAATAATACATTTGAATGAAATGTGCCTAAAATATGTTGCAAAGACTAGAATATCAGCCCAAATGAGTCCAAAAATATATATATAAATGGCACTCATCACACCCCCAGACTTAACCATTTGCACGTCTCGGGCAAACTACCTAGCTCTCCTGTCGGAACAATTGAATGTTAGCATGTGTTTGAGCGGTAGAGAACAATGCAAAGTCGCATGCTCTCGCGCAAAGAAATGCATTAGAACAGAATTAAACTCAAGATTGTATCTAATTATTTCTAAAACAGTAAATCGAAATTTAACTTACTTGGATGGTGAATCCTGGTGAATCTTTCGATCGCGCAAAAGGGAAAATAGCGTGATTAATGAGTAGAGTATTACTCGAATCGAAGCTAGGGACAAACTCCTAAGAAATCCATCAAAGTCGGTGTCCATAGGCTTGCACGTCCGCACTCTCTCTACTGCATGAGACGACTCGTGTCTAAAATCAATAGGACTGATAGGCAATTATTGGGCTTAGGTTGAGTATAGGCTAGGTAAGTAGAAGGACGATGGGAATCGCACTTAACACAACCTGAGCACTCAAGATAATAACAATCACCAATACAATATTTTCAGTAATTACACGACACCCCCAGACTTCAACTGAACACTAGGTGCGTGTTGAGCCGGATATAAATAGAATTTGCCGAAAGAAAATTATTTTTACACAACCTTTTTATTTATTTTTCTTTTCTCTTTTCGACAAAATAACATTTTTTTAAGCACAATAAAACGGCTCCTTTAGCTAAATCAAAGCTGCCATATATAACACAGATGACACCTAATGTGATCGAAACAGAAATTTCTTTCAGCTCATCAGTTGGTGCGCAAATAGGTTCGGTTGTATGTCTTTGGTTAAATTTTTAGTGGAGCTAAACAAGGAGGAAAGGTAGGCTCAAGTGGGCTTGCAACGGTGATTACGTACGTAAGGATTTCCAAAGCTCAACCGGATCAAGAAATGGCCTATATCACATTTTACGACGAGTACTTCCACACAATCGTGTCGAGAGTCGCCTAGTGCAGGTTCTAGCCACCGAGAAAGGTTGTCGTTCCTTCCGACCCTAGTAATAAGCTACTACTAGTCTGCTACACTCGACCTTATGCTACCGTTGGATTCACCGGATTCACCACTAAAGTAAAATAAATTTCATCTACTATAAAAGAAATAACTAAATTATAATTCTGAATTTCATTCTACTCTAATTGAATTTCTAGGCGTGACGGGAGCACTTGACTAGAGCACTACTCGAGTCAACATTTTTCTCTACTCCTCACTCACATGCTAACAATTCAATTCTTACGAGTGGGAAAACCTCGCAGCGATACCCAAAAAGCACGCGTGATCAAGTGCCCGTGAATTAGGTGCAAGTGTATGCAATGTGCAAAAAAAAATATAAATCCTAACTCAGCACATTCTAGCATGTCATGCAAAGTTTGGGGTTTAGCACAACTCGCTCTCTCCCCCAGACTTGATCAAAACTAAATAAATTAAAGAATTTAAACATAAGGAGAATAAGGGAAGAGTGGACCTATGCTCATAAATGAGCATGCCAGAAGTGCGGTAATTCCTTCTTCAAGTTTTCTCCTTCCGCATCCACCACGCGAGAGCTTTAACCTGCGATGTTAGAAAAAAAGAAAAGAAAAACAGGACTAAATGACAAAGACTAAGCAAACGGAATTGGGTGGTTCCCATGGGTTGTCTCCCAAGAAGCCCCTTTGTTTAATGTCCTTAAAGGTGGACCAAATACCTGTATTAAAGCAGTTTAAAAAGTCTAGGACTAAGCAAAATTTAATAAATCCTAATTACTATTACATGCTCAAAATAGATCAGCTATAAGCTGATTTGAAATAGTAATAACTGATGAAAGAAAAAGGTCCGGGGACCTGGAAGTAGGGGTGGAAATTAAGTAGGATGCTCAACCTCCAACCCCAGATCTCCTCCTTTTTCGCTCTCTTCTTCTCCTCCAGTATTATGTCTTCAAAGAAGAACCGCTTGCCCCCTTTTAACCAATCCTCAAAGGGAAGCACCAACGATGATGAGGAAATAAGATGTTCCTTCACTGTACCTTCCTCATCCCGCCAGGCTTTCGGCTCCTCCATGCATAAGATCTGATCAACTGTAGGAGGGACATCCTGCATCCTTGTACAAAAAGAAAGGGGGTCAGGAAATAAATTAGAAGAAAAACTAAAAGAAATCTCATCTGAGGGGATAATCCCGGCTTCATCCCCCATGTGGTGTGGCAATGATAAACTGATGATTTCATCGACGACTTCATTAGACTCAACAGCGCATGCAATGGCCTCCTCTATAACTTGGACTTCTCGCACTGGACCGAAATGGTTGCTTCAGCACAATCGAGACTATCCTCCTCCATGAGAGTTGGCACATCACTGCGCAGGTCTGTAGCATCCTGCAAGTTTGCCTCAATGATAACATCAGAAATAGATGTAGTTTCATGTGTAGTGGGAGAAGACGTGCTTCTTAAGAGCTCGTGCTCACTCTCCACACAAGGGAACAAATCCACGCAAAGTGGTGCATGAACCGAAGAGGTATGGGGAGTCACATCAGAAACAGAGTCATGAGTGGCACTGATGCACGTGTCGATTCCAGAAACTTCAAGCAGTGAAGGTGGAAGGGACACATAACCAGAGGAAGTAGCTGTGTTCGCCGAATTCGAGGATGGGACGATCCGGATATCCGGCTCATCGTCATCCTCCAATTGGCGAAGGTAATCCGAACAGTCCTTCAAGGCATGCTCTCTACTTTTGCAAAATAAACACTGTCTCACCGGCTTAGCCGACACCCAAGGTGTGGCAACCGCGTGAGAGTGCGACAACGGAGGCGCAGTAGAGGAGCCAAAAGATTTATGGGACCCGTACGGTTTCTGAACAACACCATACTCTTTGGGACACCTATCACTAGCGCGGGATGTGTCTCCACACCAACGACATCGAATATTCAAATGCGCCCACATGATACAGAAGAAGAAAATAGCATACTGAAGAAAAACAAAATATCTTAAAATGAATTTCCAAATAAAAACAAATCAAACATGCTTGCAGTCCCCGACAATGGTGCCAAAAAATTGATGCGCTAATTCGGCACAGCTAATTAGCAAGCACGAAATGCAATACGACGTCAGTGCACCGGTCGCTCAAGTAATAAAATAGGGAGGAACTCCCCGAATATCGTTGTCAAAGGACCGCAAGTTAGGTAGTACGATTTGCACAAACCAGGAAATCAGTTAAAATGGTTAATAAGTAACAACGGGAGGTTTGGTTTGGGATCCTATGCTATTGCAGAATAAAGAGAGATGCGCGTCAAAACTCCGCTTCGCAAGGCGAGATGGATGCAACGGCCGTGATGCCGTGCTTCGGAAGGCGCGTGGACGGAATGTAACTATGGCGGTTGAGGGTCGCACACACCTCTTCTCTAAACATCACCACTAGCAATTGCTAGTGGCTTCACACACAACGAATCTCAGAAATCACTAGGAAAAAGGGATATTCATGCCATCACAACAACATTGCATATGAACACAAGCAATAATCCTTAAGATTAACTTAACAAGCATTCATAAAACAACAACAAAGAAGTTCAAGCATCAGAGGTTAGAGAGGACCACAAAGAAGAAGTCACGTCTTGGGTTCACGGCCGGAATGAGAGGTTGTCGGGCTCTCTCCGGACTCGGCCCTCAGATGATGAGCTTGGCTCGAAGGAGGCTGTCACCGCTCCTACGATCTTCAGCGCTTCTCTGATCTCTCGGCGAGGAATGCTTGAGCTAATGGTGGAGAAAGCTTCCTAGTGCTCCCGGATGGAAAGATGGAGGTGGAAATCACCGGAAATAGCCTCTATGGTGGTGGAGATGAAGGGGAAGCCTTCAGCCCTCAAGAGCAGCGGGAAGGAAGTGATTTCCCACTCTCTGAATCGCTCCAGTACCTCTCCAATCGCTCTCCTCGTTGACTACCTCGATTCCTGCTTTTTATAGCAAACAGGTTGAAAAATGGTCACGCACGGTCGAACGCACGACCGTGCGCAGACCGTGCGATATTAACAGATAAAATATGGCTTGGGGAAGAAGCTGCGCCGCCCGTGCGATTTGCTCACGCACGACCAATACCGCCCGTGCATTCAAAAGCACGGGTAAACTCCGACGCTCTGAAATCACAAAGACACAGGTCGACCGTGCGTTTTACTCACGCACGGGCGAATCCGCCCGTGCGTCAAAACGCACGAGTAAACTCCGATGCTCCATTTTTTGCCCAGACACAAAAGCACGACCGCAACCGACCATGCGTCAAGGAAACGCACGACCGTGCGATATGCACATAAATTACTTCTGGGGAAAACGGAACGATCAGGTCACCTGCATACAAGATATAACAACTGGGAGTACACGTCTAGCATTAGAAAAACATAAAAGAAGGGAAGGGGAGCACCATGTGCTTACCCCCAACAACAAGGAATGCAATTGCACACCGAAATGAGCTTAATAGTGCACCTAGTATGGAATAATACATATGAATGAAAACGTGCCTAAAATGTGGTGCAAAGACTAGAATATCAGCCCAAATGAGTCCAAATATATATATATATATATGGGACTCATCACCAACCGACTTAAATAAGTGCTAAAGTAAATTAACCTCTTATTCAAGATGGGGTGGTATATAACAGTTATATAAAGACTGAAATAAAGTTAAGTTACAAAAAAGAAAAACACTATCTCATAAACGCACGCACTCTACTTGTAATAAAAAGACTGAATCGAAAGAAAGCGTTTAAATGAAAGCGATAAATAAAGCGTTAAGGAAAGCGAAAAACTATTTCTATGAAAGCAATAAACTAAGTTATGAAAGCAATAAAACTATTCGCATCAACACACACACTAACATAAATAAAAAAGAAGATGATCCAAATGAGAAAACAACATTTTATTTCTAAAAGGCGAAAAATACAAACGAACATAAACTTAATTGCATAAAGAAAACTCACAAGCACTCAAAAGAACTCAAAAGCACTAATAAGCACTCAAAATTTGAATGGGAAATGCTTCAGCCGAGCCCCTCTATTTATAGGCGAAATTTTATTTTTACACGCCCTAGGTCACAGGCGTGACTTGGATGTCACGGCCGTGACTTAGGGCGTGACATTTGCGCGTGCTTTAGGGGTCGCATCCGCCGTCTTCTGGAAGGTCTGCAGTCAAACTTGGCTGCACACGGGCATGACCTGCAGTGTCACGGGCGTGACAGTGGGCGGCACATGTCTGCTTTGACTGGGGCGTGACGGCTAGCGTGTGCGCTGGATTCTTCAAACGCGTGGTTCGTCGAATAGAGATCGACGTTCGTCGAACGCTGAGACAGAGGGAGTTCGTCGAACGCAGCTTGGAAAGCTTTCATCGAACGCAGCTCAGAGAGCTTTCGTCGAACGCAGGGGAGGGTGCATTTGTCGAACTCAGCTCGTACAGCTTTCATCGAACGCAGCTTGGAGAGCTTTCGTCGAACGCAGGGGCAGAGCACTTTCGTCGAACTCAGCTCAACTTTCGTCGAACACAGCTTGTCTTTCGTCAAACGCAGATTACACGCCCTTGGGTCACGGGCGTGACTTGACAAAAATTGCCAAAATCTGCAAAAACAAAAATAAAACTAAGTTAGTAAGGAAAATATTAAAACAAGCAATTTATTCATTAATTACATATAAAATTTACAATATTAATTAAAACTATACCAATAACTATACTAAAAATACATATATTTTATTACTTATCAAATACCCCCATACTTAAGCTTTTGCTATTCCAGAGCAAAAGTAAGAAAGATTTATACGGGATTAACATAAGTTCTAATTTTTAGCTATCGTTTTATTTTAATCATAAGAGACTGAAAAATAAAAATTCGGAGTAATAAGAGTTAAGTCCTAAATTATGCAAATGATTTAAGTAGAAAGAAATGTCCTAGCCAAAAGACTTCTTAATTAACCAAATAGCAAACAAAATTGCAATCATTAGTAAACGAGATTAGATCGAAATTATGATAACCTTTGTTTAAAGAAATGTGAAGGAAATATGCAATTTACTAATTATGCTCTCAAAGGATTTTTTGAATTAAGTCCATAAACAATAAATCAGCTATGGGAATGGGGGGGGGGGGTAAAAAGCTATGGCAAAAGAAGAGTACTTGAATTAGGAGTGGTGGGTTGTGTCTTTCCACCTTTCCTTTTTTGTTTTCTTTGGTGCTCACCGTGATATACGGGGGAAAACTGTTTGTTTTTTCTTTTGCTTTAATAACCCAATTCTTATGTTTACGGAACGAAATCTTATTCCCATTGACATAAGATCATTTAAAATTTTTATTGGATGCATATGTTTACGGAACAAAGTCTTATTCCCATTGACATAGGATCTTTTTCTTCTTTTATTTTTCTTGCCATGCATACAAAGGGGTTTGCGAGAAAAAAAAATCTTAGAAATAATAAAAAAAAAAATTTTGAGAGCAACCTTGGTAATTTGAAAATTCCTAGATTCCTAGAGACATAAAGTAGGGATAATTGGGGTCTAAAGTTGTTTTGCCAACATAATACAGATGTCTCTCTATTTTAGCTAGTAGAAGTAGTGCTTGATAACAAAGCCTCTATTTAAATTAAAAACACAAGATATTCTTTAAAACATAACCCCGAACGTTTAAATCTATCGATCTTAGATAAACAAGCAAATAGTAAAACTAGCGATTATGAAAATCCATAAACATTTACTCTCGAAACTAAATGCTTTAAGAATAAAAGTAAAGTTGGGTTTATTATTATTATTATTTTTTTGGATTTTGTTTTTTGTTTTTTTCAACTACTATATAGTTATATATTTTTTTGGGAAAGTTTTGGGGTTTTGCAAAATATTTTTTTTTTTGGATTTTGTTTTGTTTTTTTCCTTTTGTTTGTACTATGACAAGGTAAAAAGAAAGGAAAAATAAGTTTTATTTTTCGGAAAATTTTTGTGATTTTGTGGTTTTTTTGTAGTTTTGTTTAAGCTTATATTTACCAAAGTAAGCAAAATGCAGAATAAAGAAAATTGTCTTTTTTTGTATAGTTTTGTTTTGTTTTTTTTTTTTAAATTTTTTTGTTATAAAAATAGTAAAACACCCCCATACTTAAAACCCAACATTGTCCCCAATGTTGTAATGTAAGTATGAAGAAGAGAAAATAAAAGTGAAATATATACAAAAGGAAAGAGGGAGCAAAAAGGCTTCCCTGAATTAAAGCTGGCGGGGCCGTAAGAAACCCTCCAAAAATAGATAAAAAGCATAATAAAAATATTAGATAAATATGGGGTGCCTCCCACGAGCGCTTTGTTTACCGTCGCGTAGCTTGACGCATTTGGCGTGGTGAGATTATAAGTTGGGGAGGGTTAAGGATTCAGTATTTTCGTCCTCTGGATCACCCGCAAGATAAAGTTTTAAGCGATGCCCGTTGACTTTAAATTCGCCTCTTTCGGGGTGAGAGATAAGAACGGTCCCATACGGCCAAACCTCTTTAACCTTAAAGGGGCCGGACCATCGGGATTTCAACTTACCCGGAAAAAGACGAAGGCGTGAATTATAAAGAAGGACAAGATCGCCTGGCGCAAATGTTTTGGGAAATTTTATTTTGCGATCATGGTAAAACTTAGAACGCTCCTTATAAAATTTATTACTCTCATAAGCGTTCGCACGCCATTCATCGAGTTCATTTAGTTGGAATTTCCTATTCTCGGAGGCTAAGTTCGAATCGAGATTTAAAAATTTTAAGGCCCAAAAAGCGCGGTGCTCTAACTCTACAGGTAAATGGCACGCTTTGCCGTAGACTAATCGATAGGGCGTACAACCGATAGCGGTCTTGTATGTCATACGATATGCCCACAACGCGTCGTCGAGTTTGACGGACCAATCTTTCCTATTTAAAGAAATGATTTTCTCCATAATGCGTTTAATCTCGCGATTTACTACCTCTACTTGGCCGCTTGTTTGGGGGTGATAGGCGGTGGCGAGATTATGCGTGACGCCGTACTTAGATAAAATTTTTGAAAACTGAGCATTGCAGAAGTGCGTACCCCTATCACTTACTATTGCACGGGGCGTGCCAAAGAGAGAAATTTTTTTTTTAGAAAATGGACGACGACTCGCGCATCATTGGTGGGCAGAGCTTGCGCTTCCCCACCTAGATACGTAGTCAACCGCCACTAGACTATAACGATTATTAAAAGAAGAAGGTAGGGGGCCTACAAAATCTATGCCCCACAGATCGAAGATTTTGCACTCGAGAAAAAGGTTTTGGGGCATCTCGTCACGACGAGAGATGTTACCTGACCGCTGGCAGCTATCGCATTTACTCACAAAAGTGTGAGCATCCTTAAATGGAGTGGGCCAATAAAAGCCCGACTCTAATGCTTTCCGCGCGGTCCGGTTGGCTTGATAATGCCCTCCAGCCGGCCCTCATGGCAGTGTCGCAAAATTTGCGCACCCTCCACGCTTAAAACACATCTTCGCACCACTTGGTCTGCACAGACTCGAAAGAGAAAGGGGTCCTACCAAAAGTAGTTTTTCAAATCAGAAAAGAATTTCTTCTTTTGTTGAGTCGAAAAATCTTTTGGAAGGACCCGTGCGACTAGATAGTTTGCATAATCTGCGAACCAAGGGGTGGAAGAAGTTTTTATATTATTTAAAATTAAAATGCGCTCTGCAGGAAATCAATCGCCTATTTCGGGTTCGACGAGCGCTTCCGCGAAGGGTTGTTCTAAACGTGAGAGGTGGTCGGCTGCTAAATTTTCAGCCCCCTTCTTATCTCGGATCTCTAAGTCAAATTCCTGTAAAAGGTGGATCCATCGAATTAAGCAGGGCTTGGCATCAACTTTGGCCAAAAGATATTTTAGCGCGGAGTGATCAGTGAAAACGATTACGTCTGAAAGTGTTACGTAAGGCCTAAATTTATCAAAAGCAAAGACGACGGCAAGAAGTTCCTTTTCCGTCGTTGTATAGTTAGCCTGTGCGACATTGAGTGTGCGAGAAGCGTAATATATTGGATGAAAATATTTATTTACGCGTTGGTCTAAGACGGCTCCTACCGCAATATCGCTCGCGTCGCACATAATCTCGAACAAAAGGGACCAATCTGGCGCCACCAGAATTGGAGAATTGATAAGTTGCTTTTTTATTAAATTAAATGCCTCTACGCAGGCCGTGTCAAAAATAAATGGGGAATCCTTTTCCAGGAGGTGAGTTAGCGGTTTGGTTATTTTTGTAAAATCTTGAATAAATCGCCTATAAAAACCTGCGTGGCCGAGAAAACTTCGAATATATTTTACGTTCGAAGGAACAGGAAGTTGTTCAATTATAGCGACTTTGGCCTTATCGACCTCCATCCCCTTGGAAGAAATTTTATGGCCGAGGACTAAACCCTCTCGGACCATGAAATTGCATTTCTCCCAGTTCAAGACAAAGTTCGTCTCTTCGCACCGCTGGAGGACTCTATCTAAATTTTTTAGACAATTTTGAAAAGAGCTTCCAAATACGGAGAAGTCATCCATGAAGACTTCCATTATATCTTCTACAAGCACGCCGAATATAGCCAGCATACATCGTTGGAATGTAGCTGGCGCGTTATAGAGGCCAAACGACATCCTTCGATATGCGAAGGTGCCAAAAGGGCAAGTAAAAGTCGTTTTTTCTTGGTCCTCGGGGGAAATAGGGATTTGAAAAAAATCTCAAGAGAGACCATCAAGAAAGCAGTAAAAAGGATGACCGGAGAGACGCTCTAGGATTTGATCAATAAACGACAATGGGAAGTGGTCTTTTCTGGTGGCATCATTTAATTTTCTGTAATCGATGCACACCCTCCAACCCGTAACAGTACGAGTTGGGATTAATTCGTTATTCATGTTTGCCACGACCGTTATACCGCCTTTTTTAGGGACAACTTGTACGGGACTTGCCCACGTACTGTCGGAAATAGGATAGAAAATCCCCGCCTCGAGGAGTTTAATAATTTCAGTCTTAATGACTTCCCGCATATTCGGGTTAAGTCGTCGTTGAGGCTGAATAGTTTTGTGGGGGTTTTCATCGTGAAAAATTTTGTGGGAGAAGAATGAGGGGCTAATTCCCATGATATCAGAAATTTGCCATGCAATTGCACGGCGATGTTTAGACAAAACTTCAATCAATTCGGATGTTTCTGAATCGGTTAAAGTAGATGATATTATAACCGGAAGCTTTAAGTTCGCGGCTAGAAAAGCATATTTTAAATGGTCTGGGAGTTGCTTAAGCTCCAAGACCGGGGGTTCTTCATAAGATGTGGAGATTTTTAACACTTTCGAATCGAAAGGTTCGAAGGGCGAATCTTGCGGCAATTCATCTAAAGGAGGTTAATTTGCCAGATCTTAATCGTTTATTATTAAAGATAACAATTCCGAAAGAGAAGAACACTCATCCTCAAATGCGGATTCCAAAATTAAAGCAGGAATCATCATTCGATAGTGAATTCCGCATGGAGGGGTTGATATGCAAAGTAACTTCATCGTCTCCAACCCGAAGGAGGAGGCGACCGTTACTTACATCTATGAACGCGCAGGAGGTTGCGAGGAACGGGCGACCGAGAATGATAGGCACCTCAGCGTCCTCCTTTATGTCCAGGATGACCAAGTCTACCGGGAAGATAAACTTGTCGACCTTGACCAGAACATCCTCCACTACCCCTATCGGGTACTTTACCGAGCGATCCGCGAGTTGGATGCTCATCTTAGTCGGGCTTGGGATGCCCAAATCAAGTTTTTTGAAAAGGGAGAAAGGCATCAGGTTGATGCTAGCTCCCAAGTCCGCTAGAGCGTATTTTATTAACATATTGCCGAAGCGGCACGGGATGGACAATCGTCCCGGGTCATTCAGTTTTGGTGGCAATTTGTTAAGGAGGACAGCCGAGCATTCCGCGTTAAGAGAAACACGCAAAACATCTTCGAGTGGCTTTTTATTAGAAAGCAACTCCTTAAGATATTTTGCGTATTTCGGCATTTGGGAGAGTGCCTCGCAGAAAGGAACGTTTATATGGATTTGTTTTAAAATTTGTAGAAACTTTTTATAATGCTCGTCCTTCCGCTAGTTGTTTATTTTCGAGGGATAAGGAAGGGACGGGCTAAAAACGTTTGACACAGTCAGAATACTCGTTGTATTATCTATCGAGAGAGGGGGTGGAGGGGTCGATGTCGAAACATGTACCTTGGGCTCAATCCATTTTGGGGAGGTTACCTCCTTGTCGCTGCGAAGCTTTATGGCGTTGGCATTTTCTTAGGGGTTTGGCTCCGTGTTCCCTGGTAGAGCTCCATATGGCCGCTCGGAGACCATCTTTGCCAGCTGTCCCACCTAATTTTCCAAGTTTTTAATCGACCCGGTAATATTCTGGATATTTGACTCGGTGGACGCAACGTATTTAGCAAAAATATCTTCGAGCGGTGAAGGTTTTGGAGGTGGAGGCTGAAATCCGTTTGGAAATCCTTGCGGATTTACAATTGGGGGCCTCTGAGCATTATTAGAATTGCTCTAGGAAAAATTTGGGTAGTTCCTCCATCCCGGATTATAATTATTACTATACGGATTGTTATTAGGGTTGAAGGGGGGCCTAAATGGGTTGCCTAGGTAATCTACAGTTTCTTCGACAAAAGTATTATTATTAGTAGTATTATTATTCTTATTATAATTATTAAGCCAAGCGGGAGTGGAGGAGGAAGCAGTCATCACCGCCACTTGCTTACTTAGCCGCTCCACTTGCGAGGCTAGGTGATCAGTGGCATCCACTTCATAAATCCCGGCCGGTTTGGCAGGGCGAGATCTAGGCGCATTCCATTGATAGGCGTTCATGGCCATTTCCTCGAACAGAGCTTGAGCGTCCACCAGGGTTTTGTTGTTTAACGTTCCCCCGGTAGCTGCATCGATCATCTGTCGTGTGAAAAAATTTAGGCCATTATAAAACGTCTGGACCTATAGCCAGGACGGCAGCGCATGATGAGGACATCTACGCAGGAACTCTTTAAAACGCTCCCAAGTCTCATAGAGAGACTCAGAATCGTATTGAATGAAAGAGGCGATATCCGTACGTAACTTAGCAGTTTTTGACGGGGAAAATATTTAGTTAAGAAGTGTTCCGTCAATTAGGCCCACGTGGTTATGGATCCTCTGGGAAGAGAAGTTAACCATGCTTTTGCCTTCGTCCACAGCGAAAATGGAAATAAGCGTAAACGAATGGCGTCGTCAGTAAAGCCATTAATTTTGAAAGTATCGCAGATTTCCAAAAAGTTAGAAAGATATAAGTTTGGATCCTAATCTGGCAAACCGTCAAATTGTACTCACTGTTGTACCATTTGAATGATGCTAGATTTTATTTCAAAATTATTATTAGCCACTGTTGGGCGCGTTATGCTCGATCTGGTATCTTCCAGATTTGGCCTGACATAATATGCCATAGTCTGTGGCGGGGCCACATCTGTAATTTGATCGGCCATAGGTTCAGTGTAAGTATCTCCGACTGACTCTTCGGGAAATTCGAATAAGTTTTGATCGCGAAGTCGGAGGCGCTCGTGAAGAGTGCGCTCAATTTCGGGGTCAAAAGGAATATTTGAATCGTCCGAGGAGTTTTCTCGGGTCATGTACTAATAATAAAAATGATATATTTGTTTGTCTTTTTGTAATATTTTTTTTTATATTTTTTTATATTTTTTGTAGATATATATATATATATTTTAATATATATGATAAAAGTAATAGTAATTCCTTGTTTCAAATAACAACACTAACTATCCCCGGCAATGGCGCCAAAAACTTGATGATTTAATTCGTGGATTGTTCTTTTTTCTTTGTTTTGGTTAACCTTTATTTGATGAGATTAGACTTCGACGGGTGTTTCCAAAGAGTCTCGCAAGTACTCATACTTTGATAAAGTAAACATTATCCTATCAAAAGATAGAAGTAACGGTCTTTTTCTGCTTTCGAAATATTGACGATTACACCTCGGCTACAACGCCGAATTCTATTGATTTTTAAAAATAGCAAAGGAGAGTTTTGCACTAAATTGGTTTGAAAAGCTTTTGTTTAATTTTTTTTTAGCCCGAACTAACCATATAATAAAGGCAAGTATACCTTATCGTGAGTAATACAAGATATTTTGTTTTAGAAAATATCGAGGTCATATATTTCTGCCGATCGTGTTGATTAACCTACTTTGAGGAACGAACTATTATTTTATCGGAATAAGTTTTTAGTTGGATTTTTAAAAGAAAACGATAATAAGCGTATAACTAGAGTTCTAAACGATGATAATAATAACGCCCAATGTCGTATTACCTTGAGACGAAAATAGTCTTTTTTAGAAGTAAAAGAGATGACTTTTTAAAACATTAAAACGGCTTGGCCGTGGAGGTTCCATAATTATAAACGCTCCTCTCTCGAGGGTACGCCCACCTGAGATTATGAATTTTCGACCATCGAATCTTTTTAATACTCGCCTTATGTTGTGAACCCCGCTATTGGGTTTTTACTTCCAATTCAGGAGACTTACCTCATCCTCTCTCGAGGGTAGAGCGCACTTCTCTTTACCCTTGAGCGATCATTCCGTACGCACGAGCCTAGCGGCTAACTAGTGTACAGAGACGGAAATGAAAACCACACATCGATTATGTGGCTCCACTCAACGTTATTCTCGGGTAAACCTTAAGCGTTAATTATTTTAGAAAGAGATGTTTTATTTTTAGAAAAGCTATTTTTGTGTCCCAATGCTCTTCGACATCGTGCGCTAAAGGAAATTAGCCACTCATCGGAATGGAGACGACATTAATAATTAGATAATACATGTTTAATAATTTTAGCAGATATAAGTAGATAAAAAGGGATATAAAAAGACTTATATAAAAGCAGTAATAGTATCTATCCGTCCCAACCGTATTAAACAAGCGCTAAATGAAATTAGCCTCCTATTCAAGATGGGGGTGGTATAGAAATGAAAAGACTTATAAAGGTGCAGAAATAATATCCGTCCCAACCGACTTAAATAAGTGTTAAAGTAAATTAGCCTCTTATTCAAGATGGGGGTGGTATATAGCAGTTATATAAAGACTGAAATAAAGCTAAGTTACAAAAAAGAAAAACACTATCTCATAAACGCACGCACTCTACTTGTAATAAAAAGACTGAATCGAAAGAAAGCGTTTAAATGAAAGCGATAAATAAAGCGTTAAAGGAAGCGAAAAATATTTCTATGAAAGCAATAAACTAAGTTATGAATGCAATAAACTAAGTTATGAAAGCAATAAAACTATTCTCATACACACACACACACACTAACATAAATAAAAAGGAAGATGATCCAAATGAGAAAACAACATTTTATTTCTAAAATACGAAAATTGCAAACAAACATAAACGTAATTGCATAAAGAAAACTCACAAGCACTCAAAAGAACTCAAAAGCACTAACAAGCACTCAAAATTTGGATGGGAAATGCTTCAGCCGAGCCCCTCTATTTTTAGGCAAAATTTTATTTTTACACGCCCTAGGTCACGGGCGTGACTTGGATGTCACGGCCGTGACTTAGGGCGTGGCATTTGCACGTGCTTTAGGGGTCGCATTTGCCATCTTCTGGAAGGTCTGCGGTCAAACTTGGCTGCACATGGGCGTGACCTGCAGTGTCACGGGTGTGACAGTGGGCGGCACATGTCTGCTTTGACTGGGGCGTGACGGCTGGCGTGTGCGCTGGATTCTTCGAACGCGTGGTTCATCGAACGGAGATCGATGTTCGTCGAACGCTAAGACAGAGGGAGTTCGTCGAACGCATCTTGGAAAGCTTTCGTCGAACGCAGCTTGGAGAGCTTTCGTCGAACGCAGGGGAGGGCTCTTTCGTCGAACTCAGCTCGTACAGCTTTCGTCGAACGCAGCTTGGAGAGCTTTCGTCGAACGCAGGGGCAGAGCGCTTTCGTCGAACTCAGCTCGACTTTCATCGAACACAACTTGTCTTTCGTCGAACGCAGATTACACGCCCTTGGGTTACGGGCGTGACTTAGTGCGTGACTTGACAAAAATTGCCAAAATCTGCAAAAACAAAATTAAAACTAAGTTAGTAAGAAAAATAATAAAACAAGCAATTTATTCATTAATTTACATAGAAAATTTACAATATTAATTAAAACTATACCAATAACTATACTAAAAATACATATATTTTATTACTTATCAGTTCCCATGACAGGATTTCTAAAGAAATGTTTGAGGTCATGTGCAGGATCAGTATCTCAAAGAAAATAGACTGGAGAGAGTTTATATTCAAGAGGATAAAGAGCACCATGAAGACCCCTTCATTTGGAAGAATCTTATCATTCTTCCTTCTGAATTCCCTTGGGGATGTGTTGAAAAGAAAATGGGAGTACCTCTACATTATTCCAAGAGGCTGGACTCAAAATGTTGGATAGATGGGATAGAGTTATCTCCAAATCTTCCAAAGATGCTCAAGCTGCTCTAAAAGAGAAGAAAAGGAAAACTGTGGTAGTTGATGACTCAGAGGAGGTAGGGTTCTCTAACAGTTTTGAAGAAGGAGGATCCCCATCAATTCCAAACCCAAATCTGTCCAAGGATGCTGAGGAAGAAGGAGTCCCATCTCTACTGAACCCTGCCTTGACAGAGGGGGAGGTAGCTCTTAGTCAACTGATCCCAGATAATCTGAATGAACCTCCTAACACAAAAATAATTGAAGAAAGAAGAAGACCCATTCTGGAGGTGATTCAGTTGAGGGGGAGTCAGGACTTGGGAGCTCAGCCTAGGAGACTGCAAATGTTGAGGGGGAGAGCAATCTGGTGTGCTCTACCCTAGGAAATTATGGTGAAGTAGTCCAGGAGGAGGTTGTAGTCCAAGAGCCAGAAGAGGAAAGTGTAGGACAAGTGCTAGAGAAGGAAGGTGGCAAGATGCCAAAGAAAGTTGAGAGTGCTGAACCTCAGGCTGAACTGGGTTTAATTCTTTTCAAAGGCAAGGAAGTGATGTTGGAAGAAGACCAAATGCAAGTATACCTTCCTAACTCTCAAGGTCATGGCAGTGCTCATGGAAGTGCTCCAGAAGAGGGAGTAGCTCCAGAGGAGAATATAGCTGGACCATCTACTGATCACTCAGGATCCCTATTCTACATGACCTCAGCATTGATGAAAGTTTAAAGGGGAAGATGGAACAATTTATTCTGCAGAAAGTAGATGGCCCCAGACAAGAGATGAAGACTGAGTTGCAGAGTGTGAAAGATGACATGCATCATCTGAACACTCAGCATACTCATTTCTTTAACCTAGCTGCCCGAGCCATGGAGCTTGTTGGTGAGGAGATCAATAAGGTTGGCCATCAAACTCATCAAATCATTCAGAATTTGGGCACTATGTCAGATTATTCTAAAAGAGCTTTTCAACAGATAGCAAGCTTTATGAATGCAGATAATGAGAAAATTCTGAACATAATGAACTTTAATACTCAGACGATAGATGAACATCTGCTGGAACTTGGATGAGGCTGAACAACACTTACATGAAAGGATAAATTTGGTACAAGTAGCTCTTGAAGATCATATTGCTGAAGAAGTCCTAAAGGGGAGAAGGCAATGATAAAGGCTGGTTTACCTTAAGACATGTGGACTGTAAATCAAGTCAAGCAAGCTTTACAGAAGTCTCCCTCTGATTATGAGTTAGCAGAACCATCTGAGAGCACTACTTCAGAAGCATATGGTACTAAAATAGGAGAATCTGTCAGTTCAAGAAAAAGGAAGAGAGTTCAGTGCAAAAGGTACATGCAGAAAAAGCTAAGGGAAATTGAGCTAGATCCACAGTCAGGTAAGTGGAGTCCTAACTCTAGGACCCTGATCTCAGAAGCTTGGATGGAGTTTGGATACCCTCAAGATGGGTCAAAAAGAGTTTACTATTCTGCTGACAGGAATCTTCATCTGAATCAAATGGAGAAAAGGAGGAATTACAAGCTAGCATTTTCTCATGGTCCTCCTCCTTCTCCAAAGAAGATTCTAAAGCCAATCAGCTTCTATGAAAGGCAGAGAAGAAAAGGAAAGGGAAGCAGTAGCAGGACCTGAAGATCAATGAATATTTTGTCTGAAAATGACTTGGGCAAATGACAACGAAATATTTTATTTTAAAACATTATCTCTATTTATATAATGTTGATAGATGAATCATGTTACATTTTCTGAGCATCTTCAAATATGATTTTGATTATTATTATTATTATTTATCATTGAAGTGAGTTATGACTTCTTCAAATAGGGGGAGATTGTTAGGAACAGTGCTCAGCAATGTTCCTGATTTGAAAAAGTGCTCATATCATTGATAAATGCACTATGTATTTGATGGTATATTTTATTCATGACTGTAGAGGATAAATTATATGTCCAGTAATTCCCTAATTTCTCTAAGTCCAAAATCGTTGAGAAGGACTAGACATATCGTTGAGATGATACACATATCGTTGAAATGCATCAAAGCTCCATCACTAGTATCAAGATTATAAAGGTAATGAAAATTCACTAAGTAAAATATCATCTCAAGACTTAGCAGATAAATCGGTGAGAAAAGAAACATATTGTCGAGACAGTATCAATGATATCATCTTGAAGAAACTTTATCATTGAGAAATCTAAGTTCAGATGTCTCCCGATATCGTCTTGAAGAAGATGTATCGTCTTGAAGATTGAATACACATAGTGTAGAAGAAAACATCTCGACGATGTCATGTAGAAGAATCAGTATCCCTGAGATAACAAGTATATGTTTTGAAGAAGGCATATCGTCTTGAAGCTTGAAGACATATTGTGTAGAAGAAAACATCTCAATGATATTGTCTAGACGAAGTAGTATCGTTGAGATATTTCATTAAGTCCTGAAGAAACAAGTATGTCGATGATATCGTCGTGAAGATTACGTATCGTTGAGATGATCAAGACGATATCAGCAAAAGGAAATTTATCATCATGACAGATGCTGAGGTGCATTTATTGCGTAGAATTTCTTGGAGATTGATATACAGGGAATGTGCACGTCGCTCTTCTTGTGCACTAATCAAGGAGTAATAAATGATATATTCTCTACAAAATATAGTCATTGCATAGTAATTAATGAAGAATATTATTAGTTCCATATTCTGCAAGTTCCAAGAATGACAAGACATTTATGATAAAATGTTCTACCATTTCTGTCTATATTTAAAAATGGCAAATTGATTATGGAATAATCCAATGAGGGTCTTTATACAAAAAGTTTTAGAGCAATATAAATAGGGAGAATTTCAAATTCAGAAAGAGACGAGACTTTTTCTCTCACACTAATACTAATTCTGATCAAGAAAAGAAAAGAAGAAAACTGCCCAAGCAGAAAATCTTCATCACTTTGCTGAGTAGACAAGATAGATTCTTCTTCCTAAAGAAGAAGTGCATCAATCATCTAAAAAGAAGATTCAATAGAAAGGTTTAGTGATTCACAAGATCTCTGGGCTTACATCTGCATGAAGAAGAAGAAGTCTGCTCAATCAAAGCAAGTATCTTGAATCCTTCTCTTCTACAACATCAAGCTCATCTGCATTATTCTGTAGGGTTCATTGTGAACCTGAGCCTTTATGATCTTATAACAGATCTGAGTTGGCAGGGTTCTATGTGAGCCTGAGTTTGGTAGGGTTCTGTGTGAGCCTAAGTTTGGTAGGGTTCTGTGCAAGCCTGAGTTTTGTAGGTTTCTGTGTGAGCCTGAGTTTGGTAGGATCTTGGTGAAGATGTGAGTTGTTTTAAGACTTGTAAAGTCTGATTTGTTGGTAGGGTTCTTTGTGAGCCTAACTTGTAATATCTGCTTATTAAGAAGAGATCTGAGAAGTTGGAGAAGTTGCCTAGTCTAGCTCATTGCTAGATAGGTGGGAGGGGCAGTTGACTACCTATAGACACATTGTCTTGTAGGGAACCACTATAAAACCTATGTGTTTTTCTGTGTTGTGATAGCTAGAATTTTAATGAAGTAAATAACATAAAAAACACATAATCATCCCCCCCTCTAGGTGTCTTATAGTTCAACCCAAATGAGGCCAAGTTCACCTAATTCAAAATGAAACTTGGTATGCTGAACAAGGAATCATGAAAAATCCAAGGAAATCTGTCCAAGATCAGAATTTTAAGAAGTCAAGGAGATTACTCGTGTAATTTCGACTATTTGTCGAGTCTTACTCAGTCATTTCGACGAATAAGTCTAATTCACCGAGTCATTTCGAGGAATAAGTTTATTTCACCGAGTTATTTTGACGAATTGGATCATTCTCTCAAATGATTTCGACAAATCATCTAGTCCATTCGATGAATTGCTGTCATTCTAACTTTTATTTCTATTGGATCTGAAGAGTCATTTTATTTTCCATAAAGGTACACGTCTCTCTCTCTTCAAAATATTACTATTATATAAATGTTTAAAGGGGTTCACGAGTCAAACAAGCACTTTTCATCAAGATTTCATGGAACCCTTCTGATGATTCATCTCCCTTTCATCAATTCGTCGTCTGTCCTCGATGTCTCACAAATGTTCAGGAAATCTGCAAGTAGGGGAGAGCTTATTCGCACAGGCTTTGCCACTACATTCGACGAATTTTGAAATGTGATTTTGATTCTTGAAGAGGTCGGTCTATCCTTTCTTTTGGAGCATCGTTGTCTGGTTCTGGACAGGGAAGTTGTAGAGTTCTTCAAGAACGCTCACCTTCGTCGAGAAGGCTCAGTCATCAAATCTTCAGTCATTAATTCAGTTATAAGACTGAAGCCGTCTCTCCTAACCAAATTCTTGCGGCTCCCAACAGTTGAAGAGGAAGATATCCTTGAGGACAAGGATTTCAACAAGACTTTATCTTTCTGTGGCTTGCCAAGAGGCTCTAATTCAATTCGAAGGAAGAATATGAATGGAGAGGGGAAGTTACAATCAGATATTATAGGCAAAGTATTGTTATGCAAGATAGGGTCACATGACTACTTATCCAGTGACATGTTCAAGCTCTTAGCTGGAGTTGTATGCCGGAAAAGAATGTATTGGGGTTTAGTTTTATTTGAGAAGATAAAGGCCAGCTTGATGACTCCAAATTTTGGCAGGATCATCACCTTGTATTTGAATCAAATTGATAGCAATTATTTTGACATGTCTTCTGGTATTTCAATTCATCACCTCGAAAGATAGATTCTTCTATCCTTAGCAGATGGGAAAGGAAGATCTCCAGGCATGGTGCCAAGAAGAATGATGATGATGTTTTTGAGGATGAGCAAAGATATCAGCCTTCACCTATCAGTATTGCTCCAAATTCTATTGATGCAACAATTCAAGGGGAGAATCCTCAAGTTCTAGCTCCTGATGTTCAGAAAGAACCATCTGAGGTTGAGTCCCCTCTGCCCTATGTTCTCTCTCCTCCAGCTGATGATGCTCAAGAGAATGAGAATGATTAGGTGAACACTGAAGCTGAAGATGATGTTTCAATTACTCACACATCTGGTGAACAAGAAGTTGAGAAAGGAAAAGAATCCACATCTGGTGGAGTTCTTGTTGTTGGAAATGAAATTTCTGTTGAAAAGGAATTTTTTGCAGAAAATGAAGGGGAGATGGTTCAAGAGAATGTGATCCCGGAACATCAAGCAAGAGAAGATGAGGTTTTGTCTTCTATGAAAGTTAGAGAGGATGTGCACTCTGCACCTCCTGCTCAGGAGAATGTTCAGCCTTCTCCAGGGGGAGGAAACTCACATGAGTTCATGTTCAATGATGAAATCTTTGGAGTCTCAACTCCTCAGCATGTTATTGTTCCTTCATCATCTGACAACGAGTTGTTGAAGACTATTGAAGCTCTGCTCAAATCTTAAGCTGAGCACTTTGAATTTTCCCTAAAGTAAGTTTTTGATAAGGTAACAGAAGTTGAATCAGACGTCAACAATGGTCTAGCTTCATTGAAACACAGTATGGACTAGATAAAGCATAAAATAGATAACAATTTTATTGTTGCTGGTAAGGTTGTGCACCTCACCATGGAAGGAGTCAAGTGTGTTTATAATTCAGCTCAAGATCTTTCTAAAGGGCAGGATATGTTATTGTACTCCACCGAATCTGACAGAGTTTATTTTCATACAGAAATGAAAATATTCAAAGAGAGAATTATCCAAACCCTTAATGAAGAAGTCAAAAAGGGGGAGGAAAATGTCCTAAGTAAAATGGATGAATTAAGCAGAGAAGTGGAAAGTAGATTTCATGAAGCCAATATCTACAATTATCAAAATTTCAAGTGGCTTCATGAAGAAGTAACTAGGAGAGTGTCAGATCCAGAACAACCATTTGAAGCTGATCAATTTGATCCTCCTCAGCAATTTCCTCGGGTTTGGTCAGGTGATGGAGAGTGTGCAGAACCTTTAAAGCCTCTTGAGAAAAAGAGAAAATATGGGGAAGGTACATCTACTAGAAGATCAAATCCTTCTGTGAAAAGAGAAGCAGGTATAGTGATGAGATAAGTGGCTGAAAAAGGATAGAATTTGCTGAAGTGTGGAGTCCCATTTCCAAAGCAATAATTCTGGACACTTACAAATTAATTGATGTTTCAAATGAGCCAGCTCTGAATCATTAGTGCCAGGAAAAAATTAACAAGCATAAAGCTGCAAAGCTAAAGAGAAAGATTCACTTCAGAAAGAATGGCTATAACAATCTAGATGCACCTCCGGCTCCTCCCAAAAACTACCTAAAGCCAAATGCATATTTTGACAGGCAATTGGAGAAAAGCACGCAACAGAAGGCTAAGATGCCTTAGTTTATTGTGTTGTGATCTGTGATTGCCCCTATAAACATTTATATAAATATTAATGTTTTGAAGATTTAGTTCAGATCTCTAAATTCAATATCATTTTCTATATTTGTGTATATGTTTATTAGCTATGCAATTTACCTTAGTAGATAGGGTTACGAGTTCTTCAAATATGGGGAGATTGTTGGGTAATGTAGCCACAATAGCCTTGATTTGAAGAAGCCCCCTTGAACTAAGATGAATTAGTTTTGTATTTGATGTTGTACTTTAGCTATGCCATTGTAGGATCTTAATTGCTAAGTACAAACCTATATCAGGTTTCAATGAGTCATAAAACACAGGGCTATGCAATATAATTCCTCATTGTGTAGAATATGGTGTTGACTCATGTGAAATCTCTCTATTGGAGTGTACTTCATATTCAAATGCAATGGAAAAGTCAAGTAGGAGCTGTTGTTGTTTTCTGGAATGAAAGAAAAATTCTCTAAGTTAGATTTTTCGAGTACTCTCGAGAAGACTCGATTAATTTGTCGAGATATCTCGTGAGGACGTGTTTAGTTCGTTGAGTTTACTCAAAATGATGTTGTTAATATCTTAACTTATGTTCATCGAGTAATCTGTTGATTTCTCATGAACACTCGACGAATTTGTCGAGTGCTCTTGAGAAATCTCGTGATTACTAAGTTAAAGGTTCTTCCAGGTTCAGTTTTCAGCCAAGTATTTTTCATCGAGACATCTAGAAGAATTTGTCGAGCAGTTAAAGTCAATTCATCGAGTAGTCTAGAGACTTCACAAGTACACTCGACGAATTGACTCGGAAGGTTTGCTTTTCAAATTGCCGATGGCTTTCCTTTAGGGCTTCTGCCATGTATAGTACATGTGGAGGTTTGTCGTAAGATTTTGTTTTTAGCTATTAGAGAAGTTTCTCTAAAAATAGGCAAGGGTTATTTTCATTAACCGTAATCAAGAACTAAAATAGAAATTTGCAAATCGCTATTCTGTCTGTTGGCATTCTCGTTTTCACAAAGGATCATTCTTGCAGCTGACAAACTTCTTCTCACGATTCTTCTCAAAGAAAAGAGTCGCCTAGATCTCTGATTTCAGATTCTTCAAAGTCCTTTCAAGATCCAGTTGATTCCTAAGATTTCAGATCCAGTGCTCAAAAGCTAAAGTTACATTCTTCTTTCTCTTTCAAGTTCAAAGCTTTCAACTCAAGCAAGGAAGAAGAAGACTTCATTTTAGATCTGAAGGAAAATCTCTTTGAGATTTCAGAAGATTGTTTACAATCTATTTGTGTTGTAAAAGCCCTTTACATTTTGTAGGAAGTGTTTACTTCCGAGTTTTTGTAGATCCTTGTTGGAAGGATCGAGTGTAGTAAACTTTGTGCTCCGAGTTTGTAGGAGTGGGAGACTCCGAGTTGTAAGATTTATTTAAATATAAGTTTTTGTGAAGTTGTCGAGTCTAGCCCGAAGTGCTAGATAAGCGAGGCGGGAAAGTGGACGTACCCATTTCGGGGAACCACTATATATCCTTGTGTTTGTGCTGTGTGCTCTATTTCTGTATGCTTTTGTTCTTATGTTTTTAATTCTGCTTAGAGTCATAGAATTCACCAATTCACCCCCTTTAGGTGATTTAGGTAGCAGCTGGATACTTTCAACCTAGTATATAAGTTGTTTCACCCAAGTCTTTCATAGAAAATTAGTCCCCTAGCATGTTCGTAACAACTTGCAGGGTCAGAATGTCATTCCCAAGCAATAGTATGTCATCTACATACAATATCAGGAATATAACAGAGCTCCCACAAATCCTTTTTGTAAACACAAGTCTCATCTTCATTCTTGATGAAACCAAACTTTGTGATTTTCTCATCAAAATGAAGATTCCAACTTTGAGAAGTCTGCTTCAATCCATAAATGGATTTCTGCAACTTGCATATTTTAGTGGCTTCATCTGGAGATATAAAACCCTCTAGTTGTGTCATATACACTTCTTCGAGGAGTTTTTTATTAAGGAAAGATGTTTTAACATCCATTTATCAGATCTCATAGTCATAATACGTAGCAATAGCAAGTAGAATTCTGATGGACTTTACCATGGCAATAGGGGAAAAGGTCTCATCATAGTCAACACCATGAAATTGCTTGAAACGTTTAGCCACTAATCTCCCTTTGAATTTCTGTACAGTCCCATCCATGTCGATCTATTTCTTGAAGTCCCACTTGGACCCTTTGGGTCGTACCCCTTCAGGTGGTTCCACCAAGGTCCAAACTTAGTTTGCACCTGAAGTTCTCTCCCAGACAGAACAAGAAATTTGTGTACATGAATTGTCAATGAAAGGCTTCTTCTTCTTCTTCTTCTTCATCTTCTTTCATAGCAAGAAGCCTACAGTACACTAAGTGCCTGAATCGAATTGTCAAAAAAAGGCTTCTTCTTATTCTTCTTCTCTCACAACAAGAAGCCAACAGAACACTAAGTGCCTAAATCCTCAGTGATTGCTGAAGGAGGATTCAATTAGAAGAACATTCTTCACTTCTTCTTCTTTCTTATAATATTTCTGTATTCATTGTAATATGATTAAAGAGTCCTTAGAATCCCTCTTCAAAGGATTCAGTGGTTCAAGATCTCCTTATCAAAAGATCTAGATTGGTTCTAAGAGTCTACATAGCAAAATACTCATTCATTGGTTCTAAGAGTCTCCTTATCAAAAAACTCAGTAGTTCTAAGAGTTTCTTTATCAAAAAACTCAGTGGTTCTAAGAGTCTCCTTATCAAAAGACTCATGCACTTGATAGTGTATTCCTACCAAGGTGGTATAAAAGTGGAGTACCCATATTTGGGGGAACCACTATAGATCTTGTCTCATTTGTCTGTGATTTTCGGTGCTGTCCATTTATATAATTTCTGCAATTTGTGTTTGTATTATTCTGTATTGGAAAGCTAAATGCATAGTTATTAAAATTATTTTTATTGTGCGTGCATAACAATTAGAAAAGGTTTTAAAACTCTATTCACCCCCTTCTAGAGAATACTCAGAGGTCTCACTTGTTGGAACATGGTTTTCTGCATCCCTTTGATTTGAGAATAACAAATCCTACTTGTATTTGATCTTGTTGCCATTGTGTTTTTAGCATGTAGGATTGGACAGTTATGACACCAGGTTGCTAAAACAATGGTCTGGCACTAACCACAAGATGAAGGATTGAAAGCTGCTTAACGCCAGGCGTTAAGCTTAACGCTGGGCGTTAGAGCTAAATGAAAAGCTGTGGTCAGCGAAATGAAAGCTGCGTTCGACGAACTGGAAGCTGCGTTCAACGAACTTGCAATCGACCAAATGAAAATGCTGAGAACGGAAGTTGGGTTCGACGAAATAGAAACTGTGTTCGACGATCTGGCGTTCGACGAAATTGCGGTCGACGAATGAAGAAGCCCGTTCGACGAAATATGTTCGACGAAATTATCTGTTCGACAAATTGGGGTGCCAGTTGATTAAAGATGAAATTCAATGCCAGGTATTAGAGCTTAACGCCGGGCGCTATCCGTTTGACAAAAATGGCGTTCGACGAAGATGCTGTTTGGGGAAGATGGCGTGCTGTCTGATTAAAGAACGAATCTCAACGCCAGGCATTAGTCTTAATGACAGGCGCTATTCGATCGACGATTTTGGCAAGGAGAAAGCAGCCGTGATTGCAGGAGGAACATTTGGAATGATTTGCCCAACGGGCCGCGTTAGTCTTGACGCCAGCGTTGATATTGCCTAAAATAAAAAATTCCTAAAGTGCAAAATCTCTTTCCTCTTCTGAAGATCCAAGCCATTAATATATTGCTATACATGGTCAACACCAGGCGTTAGCACTTAACGCCGGCGTTAGCTCAAAGTCTATAAATTGGAAGATTTCGACATCTCCGACTACTGATTACCAAGAGCCCTATTCCAGCACTTTAGAAACTTTGTGAGGGCCGTATTTTCAGAGAAACACATCTCCCACTCATATTTCAAAAGGAGGAATCATAGGACGCTTGGATCAACACGTTAACTCAACGCGGAAGAATGCACACTTGGACTTCAACGATCTTCAGCGATTCTTCGGCATCTCCTTCAGATTACCTCATAGGGAGTTTTATATTTGTGTTTTGTATTTTTCCTTTATTTCATCTTTGTAATTGGTTCGTGAATTTGCCTCGTGTTGGCGACTTGGTCTAGGTCGGACTTAGGGAGGAATTCACCTTGTGTTGGCGACTGGGTCTAGGGAGTAGATCTAGGGGGTGCTCGAGGCCTTTCTGGTGATCGATTGGCTAGAGCGGCTTGAGGCCGTATCTGGGGAGAGATCGGCTAAAGCCAAACGGTTCGTGGGGATACGAGTCGGTATAGAAAACAAAAAGGGTTTTCATATTATTCGCTTCGATTTCTAGTGTCATTGAAATCAGATTTTGTAATCAATTTTATAAATGATAATCATGCATTTTCTTGTTTAATAAAATTGATTTCATTTCTAATTTCATTATCTCTTTACTTTTGATTTAACTTCGACCAAAATATCAAAAGTTTTCTATTAAAGTTTAAAGTTTTTAAAACCCTTATTCACCCCCCCCCCCCCTCTAAGGGCGCCTACAGATCCAACAAGTGGTATCAGAGCGAGGTTATTCCAAATCGGCTTAAAAACCGGGAATAATGGTGTCTCTTGATCATGATCTCGCTTCTACGAGTGGGGAAAATTTTAATGTAAATGAAAAAGGATTATCACCACCTTTATTTGTGGGCAAAAATTATAAAGGGTGGAAAACATTAATGAAAAATTTTCTTAAGGCCTTAGATGAAAAAGTTTGGAATATTACTATTGAAAAGCTACCTAGCGTACTAACTAGAAACGAAATTATTTTAAATGCTAAATCTATGAATAGTATATTTTGTGCGCTAGACCAAAATATTTTCAAACTTATTTATACGTTACCTACCGTATATGAGATTTGGAATTTTCTTGAAAGAACTTATGATTCTCCTTCTACAGGTACGAAACATTCACAAGAACCGGGGAATATGCAAGCCTGCACAAATGTTCAAGAAAGCTACTCAAATGATTGAGCCATATAATGCTCATCAAGCAGAAAGGATGATGGAAACTCTTGTTTGGAAAAGGAAGATGAAGAAGACAAAGGAACAATATGTTCAAATCTTGCCTCATCCACAAGCGCTGTAAGGAAATCAAAATCTCCTATTTTTTGTACTTCTATTTCTACATTACAATTGCTGCAAATTGCTAAACGTAAGATTAAGAAACTAAAAATGGCTAATGCAAAACTACATTTAGAAAATAAAACTTTAAAAGCAAATGTGAATGTAGAATCCAAAAATGAAATGTCTCAATCTTCATCATGCTCTTCATTTGAAAACTCTATATCTTATTTTGATTGTAATAATATTAAAGAAAAATTCAAGGAACTTGAAAAAGAGTTTACTTTCATAAAAGGACAAAATGAAAAATTATGTTTAGAAAATTCTTCCTTGAAAAATGATTGTGCTAAGTGTAAAGACTATAAAATTGAAATTAAGGAGATGGTTGAAACATTTGATGAATATAGAAATAACTATCAAAATCATATTGATTCAATTGTTTCCATTCTTAAAAATAGCACAATCTCTTATAATAAAGCTAGACATAATTTAAAAGTTAAGAATGATGAATTAAAAACAAAAATCAACTTGCATATGAAATTTATAAATAAAAATTCACAATATCAAGAAATACCTAAAAGCATGTTGAATATGAATATGAATATGAATATTTTAACCAAGACAAATAATGGGAGTATGAAACACAGTATTTGTAAATCAAAGTCAAAATCACCATTATTTACAAAATCATGTTTCTCCCAACATAAAATTAAATGTTCACAAATTTCCTATAAACAATATTTTACAAAATCATCATGGAAATTTGACAAATAAAAACAATATTAAACCAAGGTTTGAATGGAGGCCCAAAGTTAAAGATGAAACACTAACTCCACTCAAAAGGGCCCATTCTACCATATCTCCCCAAAAGCAAACACGGTGTATTTGGGTACCCAAAGGAACCATCACACCGGGTCCTCTTTGGATACCTAAATCTCCCATTCATTAGGTATCACCAAAGGTATGAAGTAGAATATTTTCAAAAATGAAATATACAAATTTTTCTACTTCATGATATGCCTTAATGTCTTTCTAATTTTTCTTTTTGTTTTCTTATTTATTAAGCTATCATGTTATGGTCATCTTATATATTACAGGAAATATGATCTTATCTCTTAAAACTTAATGAGTTTATAAATAAAATTAATCAAAATTCAAAATCATATTTTATTTTGATGACCTATCTATTATTCTTATATCATTACCTATATTTATATCATGTAGTATTCATATGAAATGGAACTATAAATTTCCTATAAGATATGTTAATCAAGATTAGGTTGTTAAGCTCTATAGCCCACATTAACCAAACTAAAGAAATAACATGATCTAAAAGAAAACTCAATTATCAATATTTTTTTTAATTATATGATTACATATCATGGTTGGTGTATTATGTATGTATTGTGATTTATGTCAAGTTTAGACCTTAGAATCATCTTGATATCAACAAGATCAAATCAAATAGAATCTTCACTTCATTCTAGGTTTGTAAGTTGAAACACTATCAAACTTTGGCATAACATTAATCATATCTTCATTGTTTGCATCTCCTATAATAATTAAGCTTAAATGGTTGTGCAAAACTCAAGAATTAAGGTTTAATGAATATGGAGCTTTAATGAATGTGAAACCCATGTAATAAAATTTTAACTTCCGCAACTTTTGCGATTTCTTTTCGTCTCTTCACTTCATTAGACATGCCTTACATTGCACAAATATAATTAAGCAAAATCGGAAGCAAAATCGAAGAAAATCTAGGCTATATGATTAAAATAAGCACTCTCTATGAGCTAACACAGGCGCTAGACCTAACGCCAGCGCTAGCACTTGTTTCTGATTTTCTGTAATTTTAAAATTCTGGAAAATCACTAAAAATATATGTTTTTGTTTAATATTTAAAAACCAAAGAGAAATTTTATAAAACCTATAAAAAATAACCAAAAAATAGTTTCTCATTGTATTCATCACTCACCTTGCAATCTTTCTCTGTAATATTTTGAAAAGGTTGAATATGAATTGTTTTATATATTTCACTTACAATAATTAATTATGAGTATCAAAATCTCAATGTGATTAAATTAATGATCATAATTATATTATGTAATATCAAAAGATCTTTTAATTCAAACATTACACATAACTACAAAAGATCATTTTGGTTCATTCATAAAATTGGTGATCATGATAATTATATGAATAAATTATGTATTGTGATTGCATGTACCTTACTATATCTAGACCTTAGAATCACCTTGATGTCAATAACATCAAATCATATCATCACTTAATTCTAGGTCTTCAAATTGAATTTTATCGATATAAAAGACATGCAATATTCTTATGGCATAATATGAACTCATCATACTAGCATTATCAACTAATAAATATTATCATTCATGCTAGTTATCAATAATGCCATAATGAATCCATCTTAAAGTAGAAAAATTGAAAGATAAAATAACTATATGACTTTAAATTGTTTCCATAGTACAAAATGCTTAGGATGTCCATGATCGTTCACCCACATTATGTGTCTCACAATAGCGAGGGTGTAGGATTGTATGCATTAGAAGACCTAACCTCTATGTCATGTCTTGTCCTTAATCGGGGAGGGTTCCAGTGGGGCCTTGCGAGGCACTAGGGGGAAAGAGTGCTAGGTTTAGCATTCTCTACTGTGTGCATATGGGATTAACACCCCATTCTACGGCATGTGTGCAGCTCCTCATGCCCATCCATCACTTAGTACGGGGCTAGTGTGTAGACATATAGTTAGGTTATTATTATCTAAGACATTCCTATATCGTATATTTTGCATGCACTCTTTATGATTATATTATTCATGCATTCTTGTTTATGATCGAACATGCTTATTTTGTGTTTTGCATATTTTATCGGTTTTGAGCTCTAATGGTCTTGTAAAACACAAATATATGAAAACCAAATAAAAAAATAAAAACCATTTTTGAACAAATAAAACATGCTTGAATAGCCTTCTAATCATTTCCAACTTCTCTGAAATTTCTACCCTAAGAAGGTATATATATACTATCTATGCCAAAAGAAAAATTATAAAACCTTTTAAAAATAACCAAAAAATAGTTTCTCATTGTATTCTTCACTCACCTTGCAATCTTTCTCTTTAATATTTTGAAAAGGTTGAATATGAATTATCTTATATATTTCACTTACAATAATTAATTATGAGTATCAAAATCTCTATGTGATAAAATTAATGATCATAATTATATTATGTAATATCAAAAGATCTTTTAATTCAAACATTACACATAAATACAAAAGATAATTTTGGTTCTTTCATAAAATTGGTGATCATGATAATTATATGAATAAATTAAGTATTGTGATTGCATGTACCTTACTATATCTAGACCTTAGAATCACCTAGATATCAATAACATCAAATCATATCATCACTTAATTCTAGGTCTTCACATTGAATTTTTATCGATATAAAAGACATGCAATATTCTTATGGCATAATATGAACTCATCATACTAGCATTATCAACTAATAAATATTATCATTCATGCTAGTTATCAATAATGCCATAAAGAATCCATCTTAAAGTAGAAAAATTGAAAGATAAAATAACTATATGACTTTAAATTGTTTCAATAGTACAAAATGCTTAGGATGTCCATGATCGTTCACCCATATTATGTTTCTCACAATAGAGAGGGCGTAGGATTGTATGCATTAGAAGACCTAACCTCTATGTCATGTCTTGTCCTTAACCGTGGAGGGTTCTAGTGGGGCCTTGCGAGGCACTGGGGGGAAAGAGTGCTAGGTTTAGCATTCTCTAGTGTGTGCATATGGGATTAACATCCCATTCTACGGCATGTGTGCAACTCCTCATGCCCATCTGTCACTTAGTAAGGGGCTAGTGTGTAGGCATATAGTTAGGGTATTATTATCTAAGATATTCCTATATCGTATATTTTGCATGCACTCTTTATGATTATATTATTCATGCATTCTTATTTATGATCGAACATGCTTATTTTGTGTTTTGCAAATTTTATCATTTTTGAGCTCTAATGATGTTGTAAAACACAAATATATGAAAACCAAATAAAAAAAAACCAATTTTGAACAAATAAAACATGCTTGAATAGCCTTCTAATCATTTCCAACTTCTCTGAAATTTCTACCCTAAGAAGGTCTATATATATATACTATCTATGCCAAAAGAAAAATTTTCAAAAAATCTCAAAAAACGAGTACTGTTTTGGCGTTAACTAGTTAACGCCAGGCGTTAGCTATTTTGGCCAAATTGGAATTCTAATTTTTTCCTTCAATATTTCCGATATTTTTCTAATGAATTCTCTCAGTTTATTTTTCTTGATTTCAAAATTATGTTGTTTTTAATGTGTTAATTTTATTCTAAAATACAAAAAATTTAAATAATTCAAAATGATCAAAAATATGCTTTTGTCATTTTTTATTGTTTTAAATATTTACAAAATTATGGTTTGACTATACACTTCACAAGAGCAAACATCTTAGTTATTTTTGTTTTAAGAAGGTCAAAATTGTTTTTAACATACTCTTAAAGATAACCTTCAATGTCTAATTTTAATTTCAAATTTCCTAAAATAAAAAGTCAAAGATAACTCCACCAAGCACTATTCACCCTCCTGATAAGTCTTAATGAGCATTGTGAGGTTGAGCACCTTGGAAAGAATTGTAAAGTGTCTTGTGCAAACATATTTCATCTTACACAAAATCTCTCTAAGAGACCTAAATATCTTGGTCTAGGTGCAGAATCGCCCACTAGCACAACAAGTTCCAACAAACCAGCCTGGAAAAATCTAGTAATTTTTGTCAGACCTAGTGATTATTAAATAATTGAAGACAAATCAGCATATAAAGAACAACATAATCATCCTGATAGAATCACTATATTTAATAGAGTGAACTCTAATAATGGGAAGAAAACCCTAGACAAGAACAACTCAGACTTAATAATGAAACAAAATCAAAAAGGTAAAACCAAAAGTAGAATCATTAGACATTCTACAGACTTAATATATCAAGACACACTTTATGGCAACTTCTAGTATCAAGGTAATAAATCTAGACCAGATCAATTTATCTTCTGTCATCCAAAAGGGTATAATGAAAGACCACTTTATTCTTTCATATCACCTTATAATGGTAAAAGCAAAGGGCCCAAGGTAACCTGGGTACCATCTAATGTTTGAATTACTTGTGCAGAAAAACTTAGGGTCCCTTTCTCAGAGAAGATGTGGAGAAAGGGAGAGCTAAAACTTCAATGAGGAACTTAAAATAATCTAAGGGAGTGACTCTTTTTCTAAAAACTCTTGATGTTGCATTCTAATTCACACATATAATCTTATAAATGCTAATTTCAATAAACACTATTGCTAGGAAAAACAACATAAATTTCCTAAAGAAATGCAACTGTAGACTTAGAGTTGCTTCGAATGGAATTCGACACACCATTGAGTTCTACTCGACGTTAGCTCTGAGAGCCACCTGGAATAGATAGTTCGAATAGCATTCAACGCAGTATCGATTACATATCGACGCATGCGTCAATTTAATAATTACAGCACAAATTTAAAGTCACGTTGATTACAAATCGACGCAACATCGACATGTCGAGTGCATGCAGTTTTGCTTATAGAATCTACTTCGACACATTTTGGCATGTTGAATATTAATCCTTTTCGACGTTGCTTCGAATACAACCCTTAGTTGCGATGAATTGTCTTCTTTTAAGCAACTTAGATGTTAGATTATCTTACACTTTCGAATTCTCTTTCTCTTGCTCTCGTGCTTTCTGACACTCTAGCTCTCTTGTGTTCTTGTTCTTGCTTCCCTCTCTCTCTCTCTCTTTCTTGTCTTCTCTTTGTAGGTTCTAAAGTGAGATTCAATGGCACCTCTAATAGTTTATTCTGGATTTGATGTTGATATAGAATCATTCAATACTGCATCAGATAGTTTCAAGGCCATTCTCGGGCTATTTCAAACTACAGGGCTGGCAAAGTTAATTTCAACATGGTGCAAGATATATGACGTCGAATTAATAGAACTTAAGATAACATCCATATTGGATATAGTGGATCCCTCCATGGAAGAATCTCAGGAAATGATATCGACATCACAAAGGAGATGGTGAGTCACACCTTTGATTTACCAGAAGGTGGTGACTTAGATGAATTGACAGCGATAGAGATCAGTAGTGCACTATAAATAATGAAGTTTAGTAAAGAGAAGGCAATCAATTTGAAGAAGAATGATGTGTCAGAGGAATACAGATTTTGACTGATATCGTAGGAAAAGTCTTGTTATGCAAGATCTTTGCACCTGATGCTATTCACAAACAGCAATTGCAAATCATGGGAGTTTTGGTTCTGAACAAGGGAACACATTGGGGGAGGTGCCTCCTGAAGATGATTGGTCACAAATATGCTCACAAGGATAATGCATATATGAGAATGATGAGTCAAGTGTTATATCACAATTATCCAGCAGTATGCAAGTCAAAAGGAGTGCCAATTCCCCGTGGAAAAAGAATCAGCATTGGGATTTTCTCTAAATGGACCAGACAAATTCTAAAGCCTGGTCAAGATGCACCCTCTCTTTCTTCTTCCCCAACTCCTCAAGATCAAGAGACAATCTTAACAGACCTTCCAAGTGATACTCCAGCTCAAGATCCTGCATTAGTTCCACAAGACACAACAACAAAACTCCCAGTAAGGACCTCTCTTCAATAACAACCACAATCTACCACAATTAAAAGACATCCAAAGACAATCACCTATCATCCACAATCTCACCGATCTCATTGTTGCCTCAACATAAATCCCTTATGTTAATCTATCACCACCTCCTGTTGATATACCCTCTACATCATATACTACCCACACCTTTGTTGTTGACCAGGCAATTTCTAAAGTAGTGGGGCTGGCCCCTGCAACCTTTGTTGTTCTGCTACTCACACAAGCAAGAAAGTTCAATAGGAAATACTCCCAGATAGAGAAAGAACTAAAGGAGTCACATGACTTAATCAAGTCAATAAGGGTGATGAGTCCCATTTATATACACTTTTATGGACTCATCTGGGCTAGTTTTCCTGCTCTTGCACTTCATTTGTAGTTCTTAATTGCTTATATTTTACTCGTACGCGCTTTCACTATTAGTGCAATGTCTTGGCCCATTGTGGTGTGCAATTTCGCACTATTTTGTTGGGGGCAAGCACATTGTGCTCCCCATTCTTTTTATGCTTTTATTCTTGTGTTGGAGGTGTGTTCCCAGCATTTGGATGTGTTGTTCAGGTGGGCAGATCGTCCATATTGCCCAAAATTCATCCTGCATGAATCGCACGGTCGTGCATTTTCTTGATGCACGATCGGATGCGATCGTGCGCTATGATCGGTTGGTCAATATGGTGCTCTGCCCCGCTCATGCGTTTTCTTCACGCACGGTTGGCCTCAACCGTGCGCGAACAAAACGCACGACCTCCTATTATTTGCCGGATTTTGAGTCTTCTAAATTTGCCCGTGCGTTTTTACGCACGATCGACTTCGACCGTGCGTGAGTAAAACGCACGGGCGCGTCTGCTTCGTCTTCCTGGCCTTTGTTCTCGATTAATATCGCACGGTTCATGCACGGTCATGCGTTCGACCGTGCGTGACCAAATTTCTGATTATTTTCTACAAAAGCGCAAATGTCCGCCCTAATCGAGGATCGACCTTCTTTCCCGCGCACATGAGCTCCAGTTTCGCCCTTTTTCGCCGCTCCATCGCCGCCCACCTTCAGGAGGAGCTCCAGCCGCCATTCTCTTGCAAATCTCTAGCCGGAGCATCCTCTTGGCCTCCTCCATTGTTCGTGCACCTCCAAAGCTCCATTTTGAGGGATTTTCTGCTGCATATATGAAGTTCTCCGGTGAGATCGTGGCCAAGGAAGATTGACGGAGAAGACGGGTACAATTGAAGAAGGTGACAGCTCTTCCAGACCCCGGACGGCAGTTGGAGCACGAGCTCGGACAAGGATTGACAACCCTAGATTCCGGCCGTGAACCTCCGATGAGTCTCCGTTCTTTGGTTGTAATCTAAACCCCCTTCATATTGTAGTACTATTTTTCTTCTATTATTTGTATGCATGGATAATGTATGCTAAATCTTGCTATGCCATTTAGTATATTTTATGTCTATGTGAAATATCTCTGTGGTCTATTTTAGTGAGGTGCGCCCCATTCCATCTTCCATCCCGCCGTCACATTTGTGTGCCGCACTAGCAATTGCTAGTGGCATGCCTGTCGACGAGGTGCTTGCGACCCTTATTCCGCTGGTGCGACTCATTCCATTCCGTGTGCCTACTCGTCCATCCGCCCTTCCGAAGTAGCGCGTTCAAGGTCTACGTAGTCTCCATCCCGCCTCGCGAAGCATTGCATAGCGGCATTGCATAGGAGTAGTTATAGTATTTTCAATTTATTTCCACCAACCAAAACCCCCATTTCCGCAACCCATCCGACATAAAGGACTTCAATCTCAAAGTCCTTCCTCAATAGTAAACTCCACCTTACTGTGTTCCTTCGAGATCGATACTCACGGATTTGCTCCTAGTTTTATATTACTTGAACGATCGGTACACTACCGTTTCGTGTCGCAGTCTTGCTACCTCCTATAGCGGTGTGCTAGATTTGCGCATCAAGTTTTTGGCACCGTTGCCGGGGACCACAGTCGTGTGAGTTTTCTGGAGAGGGAGAATCTGAGAGAGAAGCCCTTCCATTTGTAAATTGCATCCATTATTTTATTTCAGTTCTTTTTATTCCATTTTCTTGTTTTACTTAGGTTGCTTAGTAAATTATTGTTGGGTGTAGCATTTTGCACAATAGTGTTTTTCTTTTGAATCTTGTTATCTTCACACAATGTGGGCTTCATTTAATATTCGTTGCCATTTGTGTGGAGATATCTCTCATGCTAGTGATAGATGTCCAAAGGGAGATAATAGCCCTAGCACTCAAGGCCCAGTATGTGGAGCACCGACTTCGTCTGGTACTCCATATGGTGCGCGTAATTCTTATGGCTATTCTGCTGAGCCTTTACCATCACACTTCTTTTTGGCTTCAGCTCTTGCTGTGCCAAAGAAGCCCGCAAGGCAGTGTTTGTTTTATCAGAGCACGGATCATGCTTTGAAGGATTATGCTGCTTATCTTCGCCAATTGGACGAGGATGACGAGCCGGATATCCGGATCGTCCCGACTCCTAACTCTGGCGGCCTATCTTCAACATCTGGTTATGTGTCCATGTCACCTTCACGTTTTGAAGGGAATGGCGTGGACACAATCACTAGATGTGTGGCTAATCTAGTCTCTGACACGACTGAGCCCATCTCCCCTGTGCATATATCACCGTGTATAGATTCGATTCTTTGTGAGGAATCGGTGCTTAACTTTTATCCAAGCACTATTCCTCCCCCTATTGTGCATTTTACTACATTTGTCTCTGACGACATTATTGAGGATGTTTCGCAGGATAAGGCAGGTTATTTATGTGTTGTGCCTATTCCAATGGAGGAGGATATTTTCCAAGGTGACAAGGATTCTACCTCAGCACCGGTGGAGGAAGTCCAAATCGTGGAGGAGGTCACTGATGATCCTACTGAGCCCTGCAGCATTGTCGATGATGTCGACAATATCTTATTTCCCCAACCTCTTGGGAGTGAGACCGGGACCACTCCCCCGATTGATGTTCATTTAAGTTTTTCTTCTTTTTTATTTCCTAACCCCCCTTCTTCATCTGAGCCTGTGCAGGTTGAGTCTTCACTGCTACCCCAGGAGGACTTGGAGCATGATGCTCAAGTCAATGATGAGAGCATCCTCTTATGTGAGGAGGTTGACCCCCCCCCCCCCCCCCCCCCCCCCTCTCTGTTGAGGAAGCTCCACTCATTGCCTTCTCCTTCTGCTGCCTCCCTGGAGATGACGCCTTGCTGGGCAAGGATTTAGTTTGTGGTGAGATGAATGAGGACCACCTCTCCTCCTCTTCTTACTTCCTATTCCCGCTACCTGTGTTCAACAGGTATTTTTATTTAGGTAAGGGAGTAATTGTTCTGTCGCTGTATCGGTACCCGCTACCGACACGCATATTAGAACAGTTACCTATGCACTTTTCTTTTCATAGACCCATTAGCTAGAACTGTTTTAAATTTGAATAAGTCATGCTGGGATGACAATAACCCCAGTAGTTATCTTACGTTTCCTGCATTTTTATTTTATCTAGTTTAGTGTAGTTAGTGGTATTTCATTTTCATATGTATATTTTCTTTTATTTTTGCGAATCTCACCCCTGCAGGTCCTTCTGGATGGCAGACGCTGCAGCTTTGTCTTGATTCACATGCCCATCTTCTGGTATGCTCACTTGCTGAGCATTGGGTACTCTCTTCCCCTAGACTTAATTTTGAATTTCATGGTCATATCTTTTGTTGGATTGTTTAGATTAAGTCTGGGGGAGAGCTGCTTCTCGTTACCCACTGTGCACGCACACGTTGCATTGCATACTAGAAGTAATTTTATCTTATTTATTTAGTTTTGTTCATCTTTACTGCACACCACAGCACCCACTTGAGCGCGTACTCATCTGTATGCATGCTCTGAGTTGAATATAATTCTTTTGCTTATTTGGGAAAGTCTAGGTGTTGGCTTAGGACTATATAGCAGAGTAAAATGTTGACTCTAGTAGTGTTCCTAGTCAAGTGCTCGGTTGCATAGAAATTTGTGTAGATTAGACTTCTTTTTATACTTATGGTTTTATATTTTTTCTATTAGTGTAAATGTTGTTTACTCTACTCAAATGGTGAACCCGGTGTGAATCAAACAGTAGCATAGGGATGTGTGTAAATGATCGCTAGACTCGTATTGCTTCAGTCGGGAGAAAGGAGAATCTTTCTCGGTGGCTAGAACTTGCCCCAAGCGATTCTTGAAGCATTGGCATAGGATAAATCTAGTGCGTGAGAATGACATATGCCATTATTTTGGCCCGGTTGAGCTTTTTATTTCATGCCTATCATCTACCCTTACTAGCCCCTTTGTGCCTACCCCTTCCTCTTGATTCAGCTCCACTTTTATCTCACCAAAAGCTTAGAAGCCTAACCTAGTCGCACACCCAAATCTGAGCTTTAGTTATAGTTATATTTACATTTTGGGGGGTGTTGATGCGGTAATTTTTATAGTGGAAACTGTGGGTGTTTTCATTGAAAATTTTGCTGAAAAAGAAAAGAAAGAAAAAGAAGAATGAAGAAGAAAAAGAAAAAAAAAAGAAAAAAAAGATTGTTATGAAAAAGTTAAACTGAAAATTTTGTAAGTTTTGGTATTGGGAGTTGGCGGTGCACACACCTATGTTGCAAGAGTTCAAGTCTGGGGGAGTGGTGCACTTATTTATTATAGTCGTGCGGGTAGCTCTATCTTATGCTCATGTTGGGTTAGGTGTGTTTAGCCTCCATGTTTATCTTTGTTTACCTCACCGTAACCCAAGCCCCATCTCTAACCTAAAGTCCTACTGACTCACGCCTTGAACCAATCTAGTGTCGTGGAGAGAATGTGACCGGGCGAGCTTATGGTCACCGACACCGATGGATTTCGGTGGAGTTTGTCCTGCACCCCAATCTTGAGCAATGTTCATCTCATCGCTTAGTTTACATTCTCCGTATGCGTGTCCGGATGATTCACCGTAGTTCACCATTTTAAGTGGTTGTAATAAGCTTTTACTCTTTTAGAAATCTATAAACTGTTTATGTATAATGAGAAATCTTCTCTATTATCTTTCTTATGCACGTGAGCATGCAACTTCACATGGTACTCTGTATTGTAATTCTAAGCCATCTACTTTTCTTTCCCGGCTTGCTTAGAATTTGTTTGCTCGGGACGCACAAACAGGTAAGTCTGGGGGTGTGATGAGTCCCATTTATATATACTTTTATGGACTCATCTGGGCTAGTTTTCCTGCTCTTGCACTTCATTTTCAGTTCTTAATTGCTTATATTTTACTCGTACGCGCTTTCACTATTAGTGCAATGTCTTGGCCCATTATGGTGTGCAATTGCGCACTATTTTGTTGGGGGCAAGCACATTGTGCTCCCCATTCTTTTTATGCTTTTATTCATGTGCTGGATGTGTGTTCCCAGCATTTGGATGTGTTGTGCAGGTGGGCAGATCATCCATATTGCCCAAAATTCATCCTGCATGAATTGCACGGTCGTGCATTTTCTTGGCGCACGGTCGGATGCGATCGTGCGCTATGATCGGCTTGTCAATATGGTGATCTGCCCCGCTCATGCATTTTCTTCACGCACGGTTGGCCTCAACCGTGCGCGAACAAAATGCACGACCTCCTATTATTTGCCGGATTTCGAGTCTTCTGAATTTGCCCGTGCATTTTTACGCACGATCGACTTCGACCGTGCATGAGTAAAATGTACGGGCGCGTCTGCTTCGTCTTCCTGGCCTTTGTTCTCGATTAATATCGCATGGTTCACGCACAATAGTGCATTCGACCGTGCTTGACCAAATTTCTGATTGTTTTCTACAAAAGCGCAGATGCCGCCCTAATCGAGGATCGACCTTCTTTCCCATGCCCAAGAGCTCCAGTTTCGCCCTTTTCACCGCTCCATCACCACCCACCTTCGGGAGGAGCTCCGGACGCCATTATCTTGCAAATCTCTAGTCGGAGCATCCTCTAGGCCTCCTCCATTATTCGTGCACCTCCAAAGCTCCATTTTGAGGTATTTTCTGCTACATATATAAAGTTCTCCGGTGAGATCATGGCAAAGGAAGATTGACGGAGAAGACGGGTACAATAGAAGAAGGTGACAGCTCTTTCGGACCCCGGACGACAGTTGGAGCCCGAGCTCGGACAAGGATTGACAACCTTAGATTCCGGTCGTGAACCTCCGATGAGTCTCCGTGCTTTGGTTGTAATCTAAACCCCCCTTCATATTGTAGTACTATTTTTCTTCTATTATTTGTGTGCATGGATAATGTATGATGAATCTTGTTATGCCATTTAGTATATTTTATGTCTATGTGAAATATCTATGTGGTCTATTTTTGTGAGGAGCGCCCCATTCCATCTTCCATCCCGCCGCCACGTTCGTGTGCCGCACTAGCAATTGCTAGTGGCGTGCTTGTCGACGAGGTGCTTGCGACCCTCATTTTGCTGGTGCGATTCATTCCATTCTGTGTGCCTACTCGTCCATCCGCCCTTGCGAAGTAGCGCGTTCAAGGCCTACGTAGTCTCCATCCCGCCTCGCGAAGCATTGCATAACGGCATTGCATAGCGGCATTGCATAGGAGTAGATGTAGTATTTTCTCTTTATTTCCACCAACCAAAACCCCCGTTTCCGCAACCCATCCGACATAAAGGACTTCAATCTCAAGTCCTTCCTCAATAGTAAACTCCACCTTACTGTGTTCCTTCGAGATCGATACTCGGGGATTTGCTCCTCGTTTTATATTACTTGAACGATCGGTACACTACCATTTTGTGCCGCAGTCTTGCTACCGCCTATAGCGGTGTGCTAGATTTGCGCATCAAAGGGCAGTGATATCCTCCTCCAAAGGTACTATATCTTTCTTAACCTCACTTGCAAGTAAGGTTCAGAAGGGGGAGATTATTCAAGAAGAGGAAGTCGTCCCATCCCCAGAAGATAATAAAACCTTAGAATCTGGAGAACCCAACAAGATCACTGTATTCAATAAAGTAATTCCAGATGTTTCAGTTCATGTTTCAGAAGAGCCTGCACAAATCCAAGGGGAGCCACTTACAATTGCTCGGGAAGTTGTCCTCACTACTAAACATCTTACAATAACCCAGGGGGAACCCCTCATCAATGAACAACTCTTAGAGGATGTCGCAAACATTGCTAAAGAGGCTGCACAGACAGCTCAAGAGGACATTGCTAAAGAAGTGACAAAGAGGATGATAAGGCTGCTGAAGAGGAGGATGAGTCCCTGGTGTTTCTTTCTAGAAAAGTGGCACCTCAGTTTTTCTCAAGAAAGGGGAAAACCCCTCCAAAAGAATAATACAATATAGGTAGTCAGTAAATGAATAATTCTTATCATAACATCATGTGGATATAATTATGGGAGATAATCTGATCAAGTTGAGAGTTTATGCTTCTATGCAATAATGTTAGTTTGGAGTCATTCTTATTTACTGCATATTTGCTTATACTCAATTTTATTATTTAGTATAATTGAAATCACTTAAACTATTTGTAAAATTTGTTAAGATAAATAGGGGAGATTGTTGGGAAAAACACTCTTTGATTTATCTCAGTGATTTCATTACCTAGGATGTATTACCTATATTGTATAGAGTGGGTAATTTGGTCATTAGATGTCTTAAGATGTCACACTCTCATTAAAGTGTCAAAGACCAGTCAAAAAATAGTCCAAATTCAGTTGAGTTAAATCTGCATCGAATAGAAGTCAACTCAGCTTTGACTACAAGTCAAAGTAACTTCGAATAGAAGTAACATTAAATTAGACTGAAGTCGATGTATAGGTTGAAGTCGACGCAACGTCAAGATGTACACGACTGATGAGTAATTTATTTACTCATCTTTCAGCATAGGTTTATTATATTATTAATATGCAATTATGTTATTTATATGAATTATATCATATAAATCCTTCCATTTATTATTTCATAAGCTAACTTGAGTCTATTTTGTGTTTTCAAAAATTTTGGGCTGTTTTGAGCAAAAAGTACTCCTACACGCCCCAGGTCACGGGCGTGACCTATGGGCGTGTAACCTGCGTGGTGTTCCAGACTAATTTCTGCCACCCCGGGGTCGTTCCATGAAGAATTTGCCAAGTAAACGCCCCAGGTCACGGACGTGACCAAGGGTGTGACCCAATGTCATGGTCGCAACCCGCTGAGACGAAGCAGAACCGCTGAGACGAATTAGAACCGCTAAGATCAAGCTTTACACGCCCCAGGTCACGGGCGTGACCATGGGAGCGTGAAATCCAAGTCACGGCCGGGACCCCACCACCAGCTGCCAGCACGCCTGCCGCGTCAATTAAAGTTACACGCCCCCGGTCACGGGCGTGGCCGAGGGCGTGACATCCTGTCATGGGCGTGACTCGCCCAGCGTGCCTTCCCGCCGAAGCTTCCCGCCAACAGCACTCTTTTGAGATTACACGCCCTAGGTCACGGGCATGACCCAGGGCGTGACACGTTCGTAATGCCTGCATTGAAGCCAGACGGCGCCTCCTCCGCTCACAGCAAATCACTCCCCTTACACGCCCTTGGTCACGGGCATGACCAAGGGCGTGTAACACCAAATTTTCAGCTATAAAAAGCAGCTCCTCCAGATGATCAGGGACCTTGTTTTTGGAGTCGAAGCCTCCATTTTCTGCATTATTTCTCCTGTTTTGGGTAATCTAGTTTTACTTTTTCTTGCACTTGTAATTTCCCTTTCAATAGTTGTAATTCCTCTTTTGAATTAATAAAATTTAGTGTTGTTTTATTCATCCATTTCTCTAAAGTTTGTCCACCCTCTCTTCAATAGTTATAATTTTCAAGTTAAGTTACTTTTCTTTTTGCAACCAAATCAAAGTACTTTTTGATAGAACAATAGAGATCTTCTTGAGTAAGAGTAATCAACAAGCCCGGATTTTTATACGACCTTGGTTTTATAACCTATACTACATTCGATATGGTACACTTGCCGTTATCGTTTGCGGATATAGTTTCGCTCATCAAATTTTTGGCGCCGTTGCCGGGGATCTGAGTTGATATTTCGAAAGAGAATATCTATTGGTTTTATCACTTCCTTTCTTCTCTTATTTTTTTTATCATTCAAGGTGTAACTAAATTCCTGGAAAGGACGCTTTGGGCTTGAATTCCCATCATAGCATCTAGTACCTTGCAAACTCTTCATCGGGTAGATCTTTGGAAGTCCAGGACTAATTTTAAATCACCAAATAAAAAATAAAAAAATTATATATAATAAATATATTTATCTAAATTTTTGCTTTGTTTTTCTCTCTCACCTCTTTCTCTTTTTTCTTTTCTTCTTGGTTTATGACCCGACACAACTCTCCAGCTAATTTTGAATTTGGATTTGATCTGGAAATCGAGCGCACATTGCGGCGGCGTCTCCTATTTAGTGATCTGCCTATAATTCGTGAAGAGTCGGTCGGAGAAACTAACGAGGAAATAATGGGTGATCCCATCCATAATGAGGTCCCGCAACGGACCATGTCCTATTATGCGAGACCAAATTGGGAGGGTACACAATCTAGTATTATTCGCCCGGCTGTGGCGAATAATAATTTTGAAATTAAAACGAGCATCATTCAGGTGGTACAACAAACCGTCGTTTTCGATGGTTTACCGGATGAAGATCCTAATTTACATTTACTTAATTTTTGGGAAAATTGCGATACATTTAAGATAAATGGTGTCACCGATGATGCCATCCGTTTACGCTTATTTCCTTTTTCTTTGCGGACTAAGGCCAAGCAATGGTTGGGATCTCTTCCTAGAGGTTCCATCACTACGTGGGCCGAGATGACGGAGAAATTCTTAACGAAATATTTTCCTCCGACAAAGTCCGCTAAATTACGTACGGACATTCTCTCGTTCATGCAAATCGAATCGGAGTCTCTCTATGACAAATGGGAGCACTTCAAGGAACTTTTGCGGAGATGTCCTCATCATGCCCTTCCTTTGTGGCAACAAATTCAAACTTTCTACAATGGTTTAAATCTCCAAACGAGGAAGATGATTGATGCGGCCGCAGGGGGAACTCTTAATAATAAAACCCCCGAAGCTGCTCAAGAGCTTTTTGAGGAGATGGCCATGAATGCCTATCGGTGGAATGCGCCACGGTCGCGCCCTAATAAGCCGACCGGACTTTTTGAAGTCGAGGCCACCCCTAACTTAGCGCAACAGGTAGAAATGCTCACAACATATTATATGGCGGAGATGACTGCTTCCTCCGACACAAATTGGGCTAATAATAATAATTTTAATAATAATTTCGTTCATGAGCAAGTTGATTATATGGGGAACTCTTATCACCCTCCTTATAACCCGAATAATAATCTTCCGTTTAACAATAGTTATAATCCGGGTTTAAGGAACCACCCAAAGTTTTCATGGAGCAACCCCAATAATGCTCAACGCCCCCCACAAGTGAATCCCCCCCGATTTGCTCCACCACCACCACACAAGCCCTCTCCGCTTGAAGAGGTCTTCACTAAGTACATTGCCTCCAATGAGTCCAATATCCGGAATCTCACTGGATCGGTTAAAAATTTGGAAAATCAAATTGGACAGCTCGCAAAAATGTTCTCCGAACGCCAGCAAGGAGCACTTCCAGGCAACACTGAGCCCATTCCGCGGGAGAGCGCTAACGCAATCACACTCCGCAACGGAAAGGTGGTAACTTCTTCAAAATTGGTCGAGCCCCGGGTAAATGTTTCATCTTCTCCCCCGCAAGTTATTTCTTCACCTGCTTTACCGTCTGCTGCTTTAGCTCCGCGCATATTTAAAAATCCTTCTATTCCTTATCCTTCGAAATTAAAAGATGAACGCAATGAGGAGCAATATAAAAAATTTATTGAAATTTTAAAACAAATCCAAATAAATGTACCATTCTGCGAAGCAATTGCTCAAATGCCAAAGTACGCTAAATTTTTAAAAGAATTACTTTCAAATAAAAAGAAACTTGAAAATTTTTCGCATATTTCTTTAAAGGCAGAGTGTTCGGCGGCTTTATTAAATAAATTACCACAAAAATTGAACGACCCGGGACGGTTCTCCATCCCGTGTATGTTTGGTAATTTATCAATCAAGCACGCCTTGGCCGATCTAGGGGCTAGTATAAATTTAATGCCTTTTGCGTTATTTCAAGAACTTGGTTCGGGCAACCCAAGCCCAACTAATATAAGCATCCAACTAGTGGATCGGTCAGTTAAATACCCAATAGGGGTCATTGAAGATGTGCTAGTAAAGGTTGATAAGTTTATTTTCCCGGTAGACTTTGTCATCCTCGATATTGAAGAAGACGCCGAAGTACCCCTAATACTTGGGCGACCTTTCCTAGCCACCGCTCGAGCTATAATAGATGTAAGTAACGGAAACATTCTCCTGCGAGTTGGAGAAGAGGAAGTTATTTTCAATATTAATCAATCAATTAGAAATGCAATTACTAACGATGATTCTTATTTTATTTTAGAATCAAATTTTGAAGAAAACTTATCAACTTTTGCAGAAATAAATTCCCCTTTTTATGAAAATCGGAGTTACAAACTTTATTATGTCTTGAAGAAACAACCCGGCAGGAAAATTTTGAACAAACAAATTTAAATATTTTTAAAATCAAAACATCTTATGAAGAGCCGCCGAGTCTAGAATTAAAACAACTATCGGATCATCTAAAATATGTATTTTTAGAAGTAAATTCAAAATTACCCGTAATTATTTCTTCTGCGCTTAATGATTCAGAAATTTCTGAATTAATTAAAATTTTAAATAACCACCGTCACGCAATTGCATTGCAAATTTCTGATATAAAGGTATAAATTCCTCATTCTGCACGCATAAAATAAATCTTGAAAATAATTCTCGCGACACTATTCAGCCTCAACGACGCTTAAATCCTAATACGAAGGACGTCGTTAAGGCCAAAATTATAAAATTATTAGATGCGGGAATTATTTACCCAATTTCTGATAGCACTTGGGTTAGCCCGGTGCAAGTCGTGCCTAAGAAGGGCGAAATCACAGTAGTTGAAAACGAAAATAACGAGTTAATCCCAACCCGTACTGTTACGGGTTGGCGGGTATGCATCGATTATAGGAAATTAAATGATGCTACCCGCAAGGATCATTTTCCGTTGCCCTTCATTGACCAAATTTTAGAACGGTTATCCGGTCACTCGCACTATTGTTTTCTTGATGGTCTTTCGGGATATTTCCAAATCCCAATTGCGCCTGAAGACCAAGAGAAAACCACCTTCACTTGTCCGTTCGGCACCTTCGCAATGCCGTTTGGGCTTTGCAATGCGCCAGCTACATTTCAAAGATGTATGCTGGCAATTTTTAATGAATTAGTTGAGGACGTCATGGAAGTTTTCATGGACGATTTTTCAGTCTATGGCGATTCCTTTAAAATTTGTCTAAAAAATCTTGATCGTGTTCTTCAACACTGCGAAGACACGAATCAGGCACTCAATTGGGAGAAGTGCCATTTTATGGTTCGTGAGGGATTAGTCCTCGGACATAAGGTTTCTAGTAAAGGTATCGAGGTCGATAGGGCCAAGATCGAAGTTATAGAAAAACTCCCTCCGCCTACTAATATTAAATATATTAGGAGTTTTTTTAGGACATGCGGGTTTCTATAGATGGTTTATTAAAGATTTTTCAAAAATTACAAAACCGTTAACGCATCTTTTAGAAAAAGAAACCACGTTTATCTTTGATGAAGAATGTTCTAAGGCATTCATAAAAATTAAAAATGAACTTATCAAATCACCTATTTTAATTTCACCAGATTGGTCTCTTCCGTTCGAAATCATATGCGATGCAAGCGATTTTGCCGTAGGTGCGGTCTTGGGCCAAAGGGTGAATAAATGCTTTCACCCAATTTATTACGCAAGCAAAACGCTTACATCCGCCCAAGCTAATTATACAACGACGGAAAAAGAACTTCTAGCAATCATTTTTGCTTTTGATAAATTTCGTTCGTACATAACGCTATCAAAAATTATTGTTTTTACAGATCACTCCGCACTCTGGTACTTGCTAGATAAAGGGGACGCCAAGCCCCGACTATTGAGATTGATCCTACTCTTGCAAGAATTCGATTTGGAGATCCGAGACAAGAAATGAGCGGAGAACTTGGCGGCCGACCACCTCTCAAGACTGGAGAACCCGGCAGCAGAAGCACTAGTGGAGACCGAGATAGATGATAAATTCCCTGAAGAGCGCCTCCTCGCCATAAAAAAGGTAACGACTTCTTCCACCCCTTGGTACGCAGATTTGGCCAACTATTTAGTGGCCCGGGTCCTACCAAAAGATTTTTCAAGTCAGCAAAAGAAGAAATTCTTTTCAGATTTGAAAAATTATTTTTGGGAGGACCCCTTTTTATTTCGTGTCTTCGCGGAGCAAGTGGTAAGAAGGTGTATTTCGGGCGAGGAAGGCGTCCAAATATTGCGGCACTGCCACGAAGGACCAACCGGCGGACACTACCAAGCAAACCGGACCGCAAGAAAAGCACTAGAGGCGGGCTTCTATTGGCCCACCTTATTCAAAGATGCTCATAATTTTGTGAGTAATTGTAATCGGTGCCAACGGTCAGGTAACATTTCTAAACGAGACGAAATGCCCCAAAATATTTTTATAGAGTGGGAAATTTTTGATCTTTGGGGAATAGATTTCGTAGATCCTTTACCCTCTTCTTTAAATAATAAATATATTCTTGTTACGGTCGATTACATGTCAAGGTGGGCGGAAGCACAAGCTTTCCCCACTAACGACACGAGAGTCGTCATAAATTTTTAAAAAAAATTATTTTCACGATTTGGCACACTCTGAGCACTAATTAGTGATCACATTTCTGTAACAACCAACTTGCTAAAATTTTAGCAAAGTATGGAGTTATCCACAAGCTATCTACAGCTTACCACACACAAGCAAATGGCCAAGTGGAGGTGGTGAATCGTAAACTAAATTTTTTTTTAGAAAAAACTGTGTCTGTTAATAGGAAGGATTGGTCGCTAAAATTAGACGACGCACTATGGGCTTATCGGACAGCGTACAAAACCACCATCGGATGTACACCATACCGATTAGTCTATGGAAAAGCGTGCCATTTACCGGTAGAATTAGAACATTGTGCATTCTGGGCGCAAAAATTTTTAAACTTAGATTTGAACTTAGCCTCCGATCAACGAAAATTTCAAATTAATGAATTAGACGAATGGCGTGCAAACGCCTATGAAAATAATAAATTTTACAAGGAGCGCACTAAGTTTTACCATGACAAAAAAATAAAATTTCTAAAATCTTTTTCACCGGGTGACTTAGTCCTTTTATATAATTCTAGATTAAAACTTTTTCCGGGCAAATTAAAATCCCGATGGTCCGGCCCTTTTGTTGTAAAAGAGGTTTGGCCATATGAGACCGTGCTAATAGAACACCAGGATCAAGGCCTTTTGAAAGTTAATGGACACCGATTGAAATTATATCATTCCGGCGACCCAGCGCCCGACAAAATTGAAACGCTTAACCTCACAATCTTGTAGAACGCTACTTAGTCAAGCTACGCGACCGTAAACAAAGCGCTTTTGGGAGGCAACCCAACTTTACTTTTTTTGTTTGTTTTGCTAACATAATTTTGCAGGCTAATTCTCTGTCCGGCAACCTCGTCTACCGATCAGGGAAGCCCTCTTCACCCTTTAGTCACTTATTTATTTTTCTTGTTTAATTTATCTCATTTTCTTAAAAAATAAAATAAAAATAAAAATAAAATACACAGTGTAATTCCTGTTTTTATCTTCTTACTTAGTTTTAAACATTGGGGACAATGTTTAACTTTAAGTATGGGCGTGCGGTTTTCCTGATTTAATATAGCTTAGTTTTTTTTTAAAGAAAAAAAAATAGAAAATCGAAATTAAATTTCTTGGAAAGGATGCTTTGGGCTTGAATTCCCATCACAGCCTCTAGTACCTTGCATACCCTTCACCGGGTAGATCTTGGGAAGTCCAAGAATAAAATTTTTTTAAAAAAAAATAATATATATATTGTAGGAAATTTCCTTTTTGTTTAGCTTGTCAAAACATCCCAACTTGCTAATTTGTAGTTCTAAAGTAGACTCATTTTTAATTTGGACTAAGAATTGTTTGTGCAAGAATAGTTTTTTTTTTTTGAAACTTTTGAGTAAAATTGTTGACTCATGTAGTGCTCCTAGTCATATGCTTGTATTTGAGTAGGGTTTGTGTAAAATTAATTTCTTGGCATAAATCTAAAATTATGTTTTATTAATTTGTGTAGTAATAATTTATTTTACTTTTATTTCGAATCCGGTCTTATCCAAAAGTAGTTTAGGTGAGTGTGTAGAAGATTGTTAGAAAGCTATTACTCGAATTGAACAAAAGGGTGTCCTTTCTCGATTTCTAAAACTTGCCCCAAGTTATTTTCGAAACATGTGCACTTTAGTTAAAATTAACTTTACGGAAATGATTTAGGCATTTCTTTGGATAGTTTGAGCTTTTGCACCCAACCTAGATTTACTACCATTGTTCACACAAATTTGAGCCTTACACCTTTATTTGAACCACCCTCATCATTTCGGCACCAAAGCTAAAAAGCCCAAAACCCAAATGAACACTTGAAATTTTGAGCTAAATTTTTGAAAAAAAATTATTTGGGTATGATTGAATGAAAAAACAAATTTATGGGTATCAATTCAAAAGAAATGAAGATTATATCAAAACGCAGTAATCTCATAATGATATGAGGCCTAGGTATGCACATGCATACATAGAATGATCCCAATTATGAAGATTCGTGATATACAGGAAAAAATATATATATATTAAAAAAAAGAATGAGATTGTTTCCCATAGAAAAATATGAGTATGGGGGTAAAGCTTCATTATTTTGTGGTAGTCATTATTTTAGCTCAAAACTTTTTGTTTAAGTGGAATGCGCTTTCATGTTTATCATTGTTTACCTCACCCTTAAACCCAAGCCTTAAAATATACCCTATTTAAGTCCTAAAGATCCATAGAGTTGATTTAGTATGAAGTGTAGTGGAGAAGGTGCAAACGGGCAAGCCTATGGCCGTCGACATTGATGGATTTCTTTGGAGGCCACCCCGAGCGTTCAAGTCTAGTAATTTAAATCTCAGCAATCACGCTATTTTCTCCCTTTACATAACTTTTTGATTGACCGACGACTCATTTTAAAAGTGATAATAAATAATTATAATGCAGTTTAAATATTTCATAAATTAGTATTTATGCCAAGAACGTCTTTTTACTAAAACATCTACACATGTCAGCATAAAACTTCACATTTTACTCTCTAGCTTTCATATTTCTTTCTAGCATTAATTTTTCCTACCCTTATGAAGAATGGTTTACTCGGGATGAGCAACGAGCAAGTATGGGGGTGTTTGATGAGTAATTTATTTACTCATCTTTCAGCATAGGTTTATTATATCTTTAATATGCAATTATGTTATTTATATGAATTATATCATATAAATCCTTCCATTTATTATTTCATAAGCTAACTTGAGTCTATTTTGTGTTTTCAGAATTTTTGGGCTGTTTTGAGCAAAAAGTACTCTTACACACCCCAGGTCACGGGTGTGACCAATGGGCGTGTAACCTGCGCGGTGTTCCAGACCTATTTCTGTCACCCTAGGGTCGTTCCGTGAAGAATTCGCCAAGTATACGCCCCAGGTCACGGGCGTGACCAAGGGCGTGACCCAATGTAATGGCCGCGACCCGCTGAGACGACGCAGAACCGCTAAGACGAATCAGAACCGCTGAGATCAAGCTTTACACGCCCCAGGTCACGGGCGTGACCATGGGGGCATAACATCCAAGTCACGGCTGGGACCCCACCACCAGCTGCCAGCACGCCAGCCACATCAATTAAAGTTACACGCCCCCGGTCACGGGCGTGACCGAGGGCGTGACATCCTGTCACGGGCGTGACTCGCCCAGCGTGCCTTCCAGCCGAAGCTTCCCGTCAACAACACTCTTTTGAGATTACACGCCCTAGGTCACGGGCGTGACCCAGGGCGTGACACGTCCGTAACGCCTGCATTGAAGCCAGACGGCGCCTCCTCCGCTCACAGCAATTCACGCTCCTTACACGCCCTTGGTCACGGGCGTGACCAAGGGCGTGTAACACCAAATTTTCATCTATAAAAAGGCAGCTCCTCCAGATGATCAGGGACCTTGTTTTTGGAGTCGATGCCTCCATTTTCTGCATTATTTCTCCTGTTTTGGGTAATCTAGTTTTACTTTTTCTTGCACTTGTAATTTCCCTTTCAATAGTTGTAATTCCTCTTTTGAATTAATAAAATTTAGTGTTGTTTTATTCATCCATTTCTCTAAAGTTTGTCCACCCTCTCTTCAATAGTTATAATTTTCAAGTTAAGTTACTTTTCTTTTTGCAACAAAATCAAAGTACTTTTTGATAGAACAATAGAGATCTTCTTGAGTAAGAGTAATCAACACGCCCGGATTTTTATACGACCTTGGTTTTATAACCTATACAACATTCGATACGATAAACTTGTCGTTATCGTTTGCGGATATAGTTTCGCTCATCAACGACGCAGAAGATAGAGTCAGTAGAAGCAGTATTTGAAGTCGATGCAACTTGGATTTATAATCGACGCAGAAGGAAGAACTCTAAGTTCAGGATTTCATCTCGATGGATACGTCGATAAATATTCGATGCAACGTCGACTACAGAGATCATTTCTAAGCTGAGGAGGATTTCGATGCAACTTCCAGTAGAACTCAGAGGTGTGTTGATAAGAAGACAAATGTATTCGACGCTACGTCGAATACAGATAGAAGTAGAATATCTTATATCTTCTTTTCTAAAGATGATTCAGAGGCTATACATGGAATAGTTTGGATCTATAATGGGTTGATTATATCCAAGAATGGAAAGAAGGACTACAGAGAGACAAGAAAGATATTTCTGGAAGTTATTCTAAAAGGGATTTGACGGGTCATCAAAATAGAAAGAGAATGTAAATATACCATGGACTTTCCTATCAAGAATACAATAGAAGAGGAAAGGAATTCAAATTCTATTCGACAGAGGAATAAGTATATTTAGGAAGATTCAGAACATACACAAGTATTCTATCATTCTCTCATCTTCTTCTTCCTGAAGTTCTCTCCCAGACAGAACAAGAAATCTCTGCACAGGAATTGTCAAGAGAAAGGCTTCTTCTTCTTATTCATCTTCTCTCACATCAAGAAGCCTACAGAACACTAAGTTCTTGAATCGAATTGTCAAAAGAAATGCTTCTTCTTCTTCTTCTTCATCTTATCTCACAGTAAGAAGCTTACAGAACACTAAGTGCCTGAATCCTCAGTGATTGCTGAAGGAGGATTCAATTAGAAGAACATTCTTCACTTCTTCTTCTTTCTTATACTCTTTCTATATTCATTGTAATCTGATTAAAGAGTCCTTAGAATCCCTCTTCAAAGGATTCAGTGGTTCATGATCTCCTTATCAAAAGATCTAAATTGGTTCTAAGAGTCTCCTTAATAAAAGACTCAGACCTTGGTTCTAAGAGTATCCTTATCAAAAGACTCAGTGGTTCTAAGAGTTTTCTTATCAAAAGACTCAGTGGTTCTAAGAGTCTCCTTATCAATAGACTCAGCGCTGGATAGTGTATTCCAACCAAGATGGTAGAAGAGTGGAGTACCCATATTTTGGGGAACCACTATATCTCTTGTCTCATTTGTACTGTTATTTTCTGTGCTGTCCAATTACTTAATTTCTGCAATCTGTGTTTATTTTATTCTGTGCTAAATGCATAGTTATTAGAAGTATTTTTTATTGTGTGTGCATAATAATTAGAAAAATGTTTTAAAACTCTATTCACCCCCCTCTAGAGAATACTCAGAGGTCTCATTGTGCACTTTTAGTTACTATTTGATGCAGATCCAGGAGGAGTACATCCTGAAGACCGCCTTCAGTTTGAGGTATGGTCCATATGAGTTTACTGTCATGCCATTTGGACTCACAAATGCCCTCGCCGCATTCCTGAGCTTGATGAATGTAGTGTTCAAACCATACCTGGTCATTTTTGTGATAGTATTTATCGATGACATTTTGGTCTACTCAAGGACCGAAGAGGATCATGCACATCATTTGGCACTTGTTATGGGGAAGCTGAGGGAGCACAACTTGTTTACAAAGTTTAGTAAGTGCCAGTTCTGGCTCTGGGAGGTCACTCTCCTAGGCCATGACATTAGTGGAGCAGGTTTAGCAGTGGACCAAGTGCGAGCAGTAAGGGAATGGTAGCCTTTGAAGTCTGCAGCAGATGTGCGCAGTTTCTTAAGACTTGCTGGTTACTACCGCAAGTTTGTCAAGGGATTCTCAAAGATTGCACTTCCCCTCACCACTTTGACCAAGTAGGATGTGCATTTTGTATGGTTACCCAAGTGCGAGGCCGCATTCCAGGAGCTGAAGGATCGCCTCACCTCAGCTTTGATCCTTTCCCTTCCGTCTGGGAAGGAAGGATTCAAGATTCACATGGATTCCATGTATCAAGGGATGGGTGCTGTACTGATGCAGCATGAGCATGTAATTTCTTATGCTTCTAGGCAGCTAAAGAATTACGAAGTGAACTATCTGGTGGATGAACTAAAGTTGTAAGTAGTGATCTTCACCTTGAAGATTTGGAGGCATTATCTATATGGCATCCACTGCGAGATATTTTCATATCATAAGAACCTCAAGTATATACACACGCAGAAAGATCTAAATCTGAGTCAGTTGCGGTAGATTGAGTTCTTATGCGATTATGAGTTTACACTAAACTATCACTCGGGGAAAGCAAACTCGATGGCCAATGTATTAAGCAGGAGGGCACCTACATCCAGCCTAGAGTCCCGATTGATGGCCATGGAGTTGGCCAATATGCTCGAGGAGATGCATATTGCGCTTGTGTTAGGGCCAATCCAGAGGTTTATGCTGAGTACCTGGCCACTATGAGCATAGTTTGTGATATACGTGTTCGCATCCGGGCTGAACAGAGGATGGATGCTGCCCTGGACCCTATATTTCGAGCAGTGGAGGCTGGTTCTACAGAGGAGTATACATTGTGGGAGGACCTCATTCATTTCGACGGCCAAGTATATATACCCGTAGGAGGAGGAATCCAGGAAGATATACCGAGAGAGGCTCACTGCACCAAATATTCGGTGTACCCCAGGATCGTCAAGATGTATACTGATCTATGGAAGATGATGTTTTGGCTGGGAATGAAGAGGGATGCCACTCATTATGTCACGCACTGCGACACATGCCAAAAAAGTGAAGGTACAGTGTAAGATCCCCGGTGGTTTGTTGCAGCTGTTTCCCATTCCCGAATGGAAATTTGAAGATATTTCCATGATTTAGTACATGTTCTACCTCGCTCCTTCTCCAGGTGTGATTCTGTATGGGTGATTGTAGATTGGTTGACGAAGGTTGCCAGGTTCATTCAAATTAGGAAAGATACACATGTCAATGTTTTAGTGTGCCTCTTTGTGGAGTAGTTTGTCTGATATCACGGGATGCCCAAAACTATCATTTCAGACCGAGATGGTTGTTTCACCTCCAGGGTGTGGAGGGCAGTGTAGGAATATTTGGGTTCTTAGTTGACTTACAACACAGCCTCTATCCTCAGACTGACGACCAGTCAAAGAGGACTATCCGTATGATGGAGGACCTATTGCGGCTATGTGTCTTGGATTGGGGAGAGTCGTGGGAGAGACTTCTACCTTTGATAGAGTTCTCCTACAATAATAGTCATCAGGCAAGCATCGGTATGGCTCCTAATGAGGCACTATACGGAAGGAGGTGCAGGATGCCTCTATCTTAGATCTAGGATAAGGATCAGAAGGCACTGGGGGTGGAATACATTTACGATAAAGATGCGATGATTCGACTGCTTCAGGATCGTATACTCAAGGCACAGAGCCGGCAGGCGAAGGACTATGATGCGAGACACCGGATGGTGGAGTTCTAGTAGGAGACAAGGATTTCTTGATGATCAGACCGATGCATGGCGTATCTCGTGTCCGAGTGAATAAAAAGCTCATCCCTCGATATATGGGGCCATATACTATCTTGGAGCAGATCACCCCTTGGCTTATAGACTAGAACGACCCCCGGAACTTGAGAACCTGCACAACGTCTTCCATATATCCTCTGACGAAGTGCATTGCTTTTCCATGACCAGTAGGTCATGACTACATCTGGCCTTGTGGCGTCTGATAGATCCGTTCAGTTGGAGCCCGTACACATAGTGGATACTGAGACCCGAGTGCTGCGTCGAAGGAGTGTTCCATTAGTAAAGGTCTTGTAGTCCAACCGTGTGCAAGAAGAATACACTTGAGAGCCTATGGACCTCATGCAGCAGTGTTACCCGGGATTGTTTTCCCCAGGAATAATCTTAAACTAGTTTATCATACCTCGTATTTCAATACTCGTAGCCCCAAACTCCAATTTTGGGGATAAATTTTTTTGTTGATTGGATTTGTAACGTCACAATTCACACAAGACCCCTCGTGAGTGTTTTGTGTCATCGAGAGTTGACTTGGGCTCGGTAGAAGCCCCATGACCTTGAGGTGGTCAAGTTTAATTCACGGTCAACAAGAATTTATGATGAAATTTGGGGAAATTTTAATTGGGAGGAAAACCCAAACTCATGGGCTTGACCTGATGGCCTGACCGTCGAGTGAACTCAACGATATCGTCGAGTTTAGTGCACTCAACATTTATCATCGAGTTCAGTGCACTCGACAATATCGTCGAGTGCACTCGACAATATCGTCGTATGAACTCGACGATATCATCGAGTTCAGTGCACTCGATGATATTGTCGAGTGAGGTTACAATTTGTTTTCTTTTATTCTATTGTGGTGATGTGGCATGGCCTCTCTGTGCACATACCTTATCTTTGCTCATTTCAAGGATAAAAGGTGATTTGATCCTATATGAGGGTGACACATGGATTGGGTTGACCAATCCTAAGTATGGAAAGTACTTTCCCATTAATTCAAGAGTCAAATCAGCCACTATTTTCTCTCTCCTGACTCATCTCCTACAAATAATCTTCTCCATCTCTCCCAGAATGATCCATCCATTTTTCCTGAAGGAGACCAAGCTTAGGAGCGGCATTTGATGCAAATTCATCGGAGACAACAACCACCATTCCACCAAGGAGGAGCACATGATCCATGGCCGTGAATCAGGTGACTTCCGCCCCTCTCCCTTGGTGCTAGATCTTTAGATCAAAATAGGAGAGATATTTAGCACAAAAGAGCTTGATATCAACGAGATCCATGGAGATTCATAGGAGGAGACCACACTAGAACTTCCATTCTGGGGCATCGTTTCTCGCAAAAATAGCTTCAATCATCTCCTCTCTTCAATATGAAGTTGTAGGACTTGATCTCGTGAAGAATGGTGGTCGATAGAGGGAGTACTGAAGGAAAGAAGGCATGTAGATCATAAACCTTTGCTGGAGGAAGAAGACGAACAACTACCCTTAGATCTATTTCAAGATATGTGCGGATTTATTATCTGCAGACAAAACTGAAATCTATTTGTTTACGCATCCAGTTCAAGTCAATATTTAGGTATGATGCACTTAGATCTGGACCTTGGCCTCGAAATAAAAGTTGTAACCCTTGAAAATACATTTCCAGAATGGGGTGACACATTATTTTTGGTGGTCTGTAGCTCCTAGAAATCCAGTTTTTGTGAGATCTATTATGTGTACACCAAACTGAAATCTGTCTTGCTTACACAGCAAGTTCAAGTCGATATTTAGGTATGATGCATTTTGATCTGGATGTTTGGATCAACATGAGAGTTGTAGCCCTCTGAAATACATTTCCAGAATGGGGTGACACATTACTTTTGGTGGTTTGTAGCTCCCAAAAATTCAGTTTTGGTGAGATCTGTTATGTGTACACCAAACTGAAAGCTGTCCTATTTACATAGCCAGGTTCAAGTCGATATTTAGGTATGATGCACTTAGATCTGGACCTTCGTCTAAGCATAAAAGTTGTAGCCCTTGAAAATAAATTTCCATAATGGGGTGGCACATTATTTTTGGTGGTCTGTAGCTCCCAGAAATCCTATTTTTGTGAGATCTATCATATGTACACCAAACTGAAATTTATCATATTTACACAGCCAGGTTCAAGTCAATATTTAGGTATGATGCACTTAGATCTGGACCTTGGGCTCAACATGAAAGTTGTATCCCTTAGAAATACCTTTCCAAATTGTGGTGGCATAATATTTTTTGGTGAACAATATCTCCAAGAAATCTTGTTTTAGTGAACAGTGTCGTAAATTTATGGATCCCAATAATTGTGTATGTTTACCCAGAAGACTGCCTCCGAGTAAAACTTCTCGCAGACCGAGCGGTCTGAGGATACAAGTCGCCCGGTTTAGACTCAATAGGGTCCTTCAGCACCAGCCAACACAAACCGGGCAGTCTGATAGAATTCAGATAGCCTCCAAGGATTGAAGATTACTAAGGCTCAAGTCCAGAAGGAAAGCCGCGGTCTCAAGTCGGAGACCGCCCGGGTTGCGCCATGAAGATTACCAAGGCTCAAGTCGAGAAGGCAAGCCGCAGTCTCAAGTTGGAGACCGCTCGGGTTGCGCCATGAAGATTACCAAGGCTCAAGTCCAGAAGGCAAGCCGCGGTCTCAAGTCGGAGACCGCCCGGGTTGCACCATGAAGCCTCAAGGTTCAAGTCTAGAAGACAAGCCGCGGTCTCAAGTCAGAGACCGCCCAGGTTGTACCATCACCTTGATCGCAGCATCTTTAGACTCCGGCCAGGAAAGTTCGGAAGCTCAAGCCGCCAAGCTACGCGGCTTCTTTCTTTTCTCCTTTCTGTATCCCGTCACCGCCTGCCCGATTCTCCTATACCCGGGCAGGCGGTTATTTTATCCCTGCACATTCGAGTAGGACCCCGAGCCTATAAATAGGGGGCGACGACGTTCCTAAGACACGCACACTCGAATCCAGGAGCTCACTTATTTGAGCTGCGGTATCGGGTTTCCTGTCTTGCGACCTGTCTGACCGGCCGGCTTCTGCTTTGCTGCATCTGTAACCCGCTGTAACTTCCTCATTTCAATCAGAGGAAATCCCATCATAGGAGTGACATTCGCCGTGATGAGAGAAGTCTGGCCTTGACCGCTGCCAGTGGTCTCATTTTCTCTAACTAAAAAGTAACCGACAGCCCGCAGCCTCTGATTTCCTTCGGAGGTGCAATTTCGGATTCTACAGAAACACGCGACCTTCAGATCGCGGATTGTCGGTGAAATCCTTGCCATAATGTCAGACCGCCAGTTCCCTCCGGGAGACAGCTCCGACCACAGTGAAGATTCCCTGTGGGAGGCTTTGGAGGAATCGTAACGAGAAGCCGAGCGGGCTCAGAAAGCGACTGACCAGCGTCTTGACGCGATCAGCCAAGATTTAGCACTGTTAACCGAGCGGTTGGTCCCTTAGCAGACTGCGGTTAACCAGGTAGTGACTCTGGTCCCTCCGCCTCCTCCTCCTTACCCGCTTCCATAAGTCGCTAATTTCCAACCGCAGCAAGAAGGTTTTGCAGCCCGACAAAACTTCTTCCAAGAGGTCGCACACAGTATGCCGGCCCGAGTTCTTGATTTCCAGGGGGCGCCTTCTCATGCTGCCCGCCTTTCCTATCCACCAGAGGGTGTTGTCCACCTTTCCTACCCGCCTGAGGTCGCTGCTCATCATTCCTGCCCACCAGAAGTCGCTGCCCGCTCCTACCAGGCGGCTTGTCCGCGAGTAGCCGCAGCTCAGGCGGCTTATTATTCTGCTCCTCTGTTGTATGAAGATGCTGAAGATAATTCTCCCTTCGTGGATGAAGTCTGAGGGGAGACAGCCCCAAATAATTTCCGGGAGCCGCGTCTACCGACGTACAATGGGGAAACTGATCCAACCGTCCACCTTCAGGACTTTGAGTCGGACATTGCTCTGAGGACCCTCTCGGATGAAACCAAATGTAAACTCCTTGTGACATCCTTCGATGGACAAGCAAGGGAGTGGTTCTATGGGTTGCATTCTAGGTCGGTTAGTTGCTTTGCTGAGCTGCGCATGGGATTTCTGCTCAGATTTTCTACTTCGAGAAAGAGGAAAAGAGGCTCGGCGACCCTTTTCGATATCAGGCAGCGGTAAGACGAAACGTTGGCCCGTTTCGTGGACCGTTTCCAGAAGGAAATCATGGAAGTTCAGAATATAGATCTGGAACTATACAGGGTGGCCCTGATTCACGGCTTGAGGGAAGGCCCCCTGAAGTTTGAGGCAAGCATAAGGGAGCCAAGAACTTATCAGGAGATGATAAGTTCGGCTAACATGCTCATAAGGGGAGAGAAAAGCAATCCTGGCTATGTCGCAAAATTGGTGAGCGACAAGGAGCAATCTAACTCATCCTTCAATCATCCACCACCAAAGCAACCTCACTTTGAGCCCCGTTCCCAGCGGGGAAGAAATTGTAAACACAAACAACCCTTCATCGGCCATCAACGGTTTCAGGATCAGAAACCGTCGTTGGCCATCGCACCCGCTCCATCCATTCCTCTGCCACAAATAATGCCAGTATACCTACCACAGTATGCTGCGCAGCCATCTTGAGCTCCTCCATCCACCCAGTATGATGACTCGCAAGAGTCATTTACTCCTCTGAATGTTACCATGGACGAAGTCGTCAAAATCCTCTAGAAGAGGCCGGATTTCAAAAGGCCTGCTCCTCTAAAATCGGATGTTCGTAAACCGAAATCTGAATCTTTACTGCGAATATCACAAGGAGGGAGGGCATCTGACCAAAGATTGTCGGGCCCTCCGCTTATTGATTGAAAGGCTCTTGGGAGAGGGAAAGCTCTGAGGCCTAGTGCGGAAGGAAGTGGCTGCCGAACCAGTAGCTGAGTAGAAGAAAGAAACAGTGGAGGTAACTTGGGAGTGTACCGACGTTGAGGACGCCGACTGTTATGGAGATATTCACCCTTCAACTGAATGCATAGAGGTCAATGATATGGGCCCACTGGGGGATATCTATTGCATTCATGGAGGGGCTGGGGCTAAATCATCTCGTAAATCGAGTATTGCGAGAGTCCTAAAGCAAGAAGTGGCAGCTACCACAACTTCTGCCCCTGAAAGCACAATTGTCACTTTCGGTCAAGATGATCTTCCTCCAAACGCCAATCCTTTTGACGATGTCATGGTCATCAAAGCCGTCATTGAGAATTATACCGTTCATAAGTTCCTGATCGACACAGGCAGTTCAGTTAATCTCCTCTTCCGTCCAACCTTTGATGCCCTGAAGACTGGGAAGCCTTTGCTTTCCACCGATGGGCCCCTCTATGGCTATTCTGGAGAGAAAAAGGAGGTGGAAGGTTCTATAAAGCTCCTGGTTTCTCTAGGGGGAGTTATGAAGCTGATCAACTTCGTGGTCGTGGATGCCCCAAGCAACTACTGCACCATCTTCGGAAGGCCTATTCTTAATGCATACAGGACAGTAGTGTCCACCATCCACCTTGCTCTTAAAATTGCTGCCGAGGGGAGGCAGTATCGAGTCAGAAGCAACCCAAAGGTGGCACGGGAATGTTACGTGTGAACCGTCAACATGATCACCAACATTCCACTTCCCGAGGCCACGGCTGAAGTTCTTGAAATTGCTGAATCTTCAAAGGCTGCTGAGGAGAGGAAAGATCAAGAAGGGGCTCACCTGGAACCTGCCCAGGCGACCCAAGAAGTCCCCATTGCTGATGGGGAAGACAAGAAGCTGATCATCAATGTAGAGCTGCAAGAAGAGGAGAAAGTGCAGCCAATCTCCTATCTTTTGGAGAACCTGGATATCTTCGCCTGGTCAGCGGAGGATATGCCAGGAGTGGATCCAGACATGGCTTGCCATCATCTGAACAAATCCCCTGAGTTCAAGCCAGTCCAGCAGAAGAAAAGAGAAGTGGTGACTAAGTTGGCGGTGCCCATCAGAGAGGAGGTTGCCAAACTCCTGAAAGCAAACTTTATTTCTGAAATACAATATCCCATGTGGATGTCAAATGTTGTAATGGTTAAAAAATCCGGTGGGAAGTGGTGCATGTGCGTGGACTTTACAAAACTTAATGTAGCATGCCCCAAAGATTGCTACCCTCTGCCTCGGACAGATGTCTTAGTAGATTCCGCGGTTGGGTATAGTTTTATGAGCTTTCTCGATGCTTTCTCTGGGTACCATCAAATTAAAATGCACAAACCTGATATCCTGCACACCTCATTCATCACAAACGATGGGTGTTACTGCTATCTCGTAATGCCCTTTGGCCTTAAAATGCGGGTGCAACAAATCAAAGAATGATGAATACTGTTTTTAAACATCAAAAAGGCAGGAATCTCGAAGTTTACGTTGACGATCTCCTCCTAAAAAGTAAAACATTTTCAATACATTTGAAAGACCTCGTAGAGGCATTCACTACTCTATGGAGGTTCAAATTAAAATTGAATCCATTGAAATGTGTGTTCGGAGCAAACAAGGGAAAGTTTCTCGGGCATCTCTTAACTCCCGATGGCCTTGCAGCGAACCCAGATAAGGTGAAGGCCATCCTTGATATGACTCCTCCTCGTAATACTAAGGAGGTCCAGCAACTTGGAGGAAGGTTGGAGGGGCTAAGCAGGTTTATTTCCAAATCAGGAGATAAAATTGCTCCATTCTTTAAACTTCTCCGAGGAGGATCAAAGTTTGAATGGAGTGAAGAGTGCAACGGGGCTTTCGAACAGTTAAAAGTGCAGTTAACTTCAACTCCGCTACTTCAAAGCCCCCGTGAAGGGGAAATGTTGTTCTTATATTTGGGGGTCGGCTCAGATGCAGTGAGTTTTATCCTCGTCCGGAGGAAAAGAAGAGGCAGTTTCCAATATACTATGTTAGCCATATCCTCAAGGATGCAGAAACAAGATATTCGATCTTCGTCCTTATTTTCAAGCTCATCCTATCCAAGTAATTACAGATCATCCTCTAAGAAGTATTCTTGAAAAACCAGATCATTCAGGGAGGCTGGCCAAATGGGCTATCGAACTAAGAGAGTTTGAAATATCCTACATTCCCAGAACGGCAATCAAAGCGCAGGTCTTGGCGGATTTCTTCGTTGATACAACAGAATATGGTCCTGAACAAGTGGAAAAATATCCTTTGGCTTGGATCGTTTATGTGGACCGGGCTTCTGGTAAAAACTCCGTGGGAGCCGGAGTGGTTTTAGTTAGCCCGAATGGCATCAAGCTTGAACAGGCAATCAAGTTCTTCTTTCCAGTTACAAATAATCAGGCAGAATACGAGGCACTTCTGGCTAGTTTGAGGCTTGCAAAGGAATTGGGCATAGAACACGTACATGTTAAAACTGATTCACTTATAATGGCTTCTCAGGTTCTGGGGAATTTCGAGACAAGAGAACCAATTCTGAGGAAGTATCTACTGCTAGCTAAGAAGGAGATCAGAAGATTCAAATCGTTTATCATTGAGCATATTCCCAGGGCACAAAACGAAGAAGCAGATGAGTTGTCAAAGTTCGGTCTTCCATCAGGGGGAGTGACCTTTGAACTTTTTCATCCGGCAACAAATGAAGGGGAACTTATGCAAATCGATCAGAATCCTTCCTGGAAGGATCCTTACGAGCTATTCTTATCAAAAGGAGAATTCCATCATTCCATCAAAGACAAAAAGAGATTCAGAAGAAAGGCGGCCTACTATTACTTGATAGCGGGAGTCTTGTAGAGGAAGACTTTGATTTCTCTCTCAGCACTGTGTGTTTCCGGGGACGAAATTCCAACCATACTTCAGGAGGTTCATTCCGGGGAATGTGGTAGTCATTCGGGGGCAAAGACATTGGAGAAAAGAATCTTGAGGCAGGGGTATTTCTGGCAAACCTTGAGAAAAGATGCCGAAGCATTTGCCAAGCAATGCGTTCAGTGTCAAAAATTTGCCCCTCTTCAACATCTGCCCGCTCAATCACTTAGATCGATAACTGCACCCTGGCCCTTCGCAGTTTGGGGGATTGATCTCATTGGACCCTTTCCAATGGCTAGCGGTCAGTGTCGTTTTATCATTATGATGATTGATTACTTCAGTAAGTGGATTGAGGCAAAAGAACTGGCAAAAACTACAACACAAGTCATCAAAAACTTCATCTGGGGAGAAATAGTTTGTCGACATGGAATCCCGCAAGCAATTGTCACTGACAATGGTCCGCAGTTCAACAATTCGGAGATGATAACCTTCTGTGATCAAGTTTGAATTTATCTTCAGTTCTCCTCTGTACATCATCCAAGGACTAATGGCCAGGTGGAAGCAGCAAATAGGCAAATCCAACAGCTTCTGATGAAGAGAGTCTTATATTAAAGAGGAAATTGGGCAGAGCAACTTCCTTCCATCCTTTGGACTCTTCGTACTACTCCATCTTTGGCTACGGGGGAGACACCATTCAAATTATCTCGTGGCTCTGAGGCAGTCGTTCCAATAGAGTTTGAGGTGGTCACCCCCAGAGTGGTGTATGCAAAGGAGGGAGGAGAGGCATGGATAGAGGATAATGCTGAGGCCATCAAATATAGTCTGGATTTGATTGAAGAGCTTCAGGATGAGGCAACAATCAGGCAGGAGGAAGTAAAGAGGAGAATGGCCAAATACTTTGATAGGAATGTCAGGGTGAAACATTTCGCAGTTGGTGATGTTGTACTAAATAAAGTTGATGCCGCAGCCAGGACGGCAGTGTCAGAAAACTAAAACCCAACTGGGCAGGGCCTTTCATTGTCAAAGAGGTACTAAAGAGCGGGGCTTATCACCTCCAGACAAGCGAAGGAGAGGACATCTCACACACCTGGAGCGGTGACAACCTTAACCGGTTCTAACCTTAAAATGACTTCTTTATTTTCTTGCATTTTATGGATATTTCAATGAAAAGCCCCATACTGACACTTCTCCATGTCTGGTGATTCTTTTTACACTTTTTTATATATATCTCCCTCACTGAACCACGGAGACATCGCCAAGTTCTGCTCGAACACCCTCGGATTGTAGTCATTAGCGTAAAACCACAAAGATCATGTGTAGCGGGGAGTTTTCGCACACGTGTAGTGGTAGCTTGCCAATTCCCGTGCGGTGGTCTTCGGAATCTTGGATCCCGGCTGATATCTAACACACCCCTGCATCAAGGGAGGTCTAGGTGAATGTTAGCTCTGTCATGCCCGGAGAGGGATATAGTTACAGTTTTGATGATCTTTCTGAGGAAAGCAATGTTCGCCGCCTCGGCCCACCTGCCCAACTGATCATCTTAGTCTGTGACCATCGAATACTCCTAGGTACTCTCAAGCGATGCCTAAACAGGACCCACAACTGAGTTGATCTCTCTGAGGAAAGCATTGTTCGCCGCCTAGGCCCACCTGCCTAAATGATCAACTCGGCTTGTAACCCTAGGCAAGAGAGCAGTTGAGTCGCTTACAACCCTTATGACCACTTGAGGAAAGCAATGTTCGCCGCCTAGGCCCACCTGCCCACTTGGTCATCTGGGTCTGTACTTATCTTTTTCTTTATTTCTACAGCTCTTATGACCACTTGAGGAAAGCAATGCTCGCCGCTGAGGCCCACCTGCCCACTTGGTCATCTGAGTCTGTAGCTCTTTCTTATTGCTCTATAGGGAGTTATCTCATCTCATATGGTCCTTCTGGACCATTTGAAGAAGAAACAGGATTTTCTATTAGTATATCGCAGACCAGCCAGTTTGATTTTTAAACCGGGCGGTTAAAAATAAGCAGGTACCTTAATTATGAGATGGTTTGATTATTAAACTGATCGGTTCAAAATAAGCAGGTACCATAATCATTGGGCGGTCTGGTTATTATGACGGTCGATTTCAATTAAGCAGGTACCTTAATTATGAGACGGTTTGATTATTAAACCGATCGGTTCAAAATAAGCAGGCACATCATAATGTATTAGGCGGTTTTGAATCTCTAAACTTATTGGTTCAATCAGATCGGGCGGCTTGAAACCGGTCAGCCTTATAACGGGTTACCATAAAATGCCATAAGGAAGGTGTCAGGATATCAAGCATAAACATGATCGGTCGGTCTCATCATTCGATTTGTGAATCTATCATCCTTATGGGTATCAATTCTTTTCGCTCGGTTAAAAACAGGTTGTTTACAGGGTAGTGATCATGGTTCTTATGGGTATGAAAATAATTACCAAGTGTCAAGTCACTAACCCCCGAGTTATATACAAGCTGCACGGGCTTATCAGTTAATGTTTATCTAGCAAGGATAGGCCCTACAGAAATCTGAGTTATAAGTCTTTCGAATTAAATACTAACCGCACGGTCTGTCGGTTGTCTTCTTATGACTTGGTATTCTTTATCTTGCAAAGCAATTATATAAAGCCGGATAATAATCGCGCGGCTTGATATAGAACATATGGAGTCTTCTGATCGCACAGGACACATTCAAATCGTATAATCCATAATCAGGATTCTATGGCGGCTTAAAGTTTTGTTTGGTTTCTGGTTACCTCAAGGCATTCAAAGATAAGGCAGAGCTTGAATTTTTATCCGCTCGATTATATATTGAAATCGCGTCGACTATTCATCGAGATGTCATGGTTGATGCTTTTTTGGGATAAATCAAATTCGCTTAATATAGATCGAAGAAACAAGCCGCCTGAATAGGCTCTATAGTGTTCAAGCAGCTATCTAATTAAGAGTCTCTAGAGTTCAACGCTCTGACCGACTGGGTTGTTCTCAAACCGCTCGACCTGGTTAAAAGAGAAGGAGACCGCAACAATCACAAGTAAGTTGCAGAAAATGAACAGCCAAACAGGTAAAGCTTTCCATTCATAATCAAAATATCTTTACATCATTTTGTAACCGACCGGCTAAACAAAACCAAGCCGCCAGTTATGCAAAATGAAAACAAAACACAAAAAATATTGATCACAGCTATTCATCCGTTTTGAGCTTTTTCACCGCAGGAGAACTTGAACCTTCACTGCCATCTATGTCTACGTCGGGCAAGTATCCTTTACTGAAAGAAGAGGAACTTGAAGAACTGCTACCCGAGCTACTCGAGCTACCCGAGCTGTCCGACTTTCGGGACTTAGACCGCCCGGTTTTTACCAGAGTCGCTGGACTTTGCATATGAGCCGTCTTCTTTCTCTTCGGCAACCGCCGCGGGTTCTTCTACGACCTCTTCTTCATCATCACTCTCTTCCTCTGAACTACTGGACTTGGCTTTGTCCTTCCCTTTGGCTCGGCGGGTTACTTCGTCTAGCTTGTCCTTCAGGTCAGGATAAAGGTCTGAGAAGGTTGAATCTTCAAAACCCTCAGCGAGGCCATCCCGACCTTTCAGGCGGTCTAGGGCACCGTCAATCCCCTTGGCAACATGGGGAAAGACCTCGTCCTGGAAGTCTAGGTTGTCCATATCGTATTGATGTTGTGAGAAGAAATAAAAGTCAGATCGCCCGGCCTTGAAACAATAAGCCCGAAGTATTCATCAAACAACTTAACGCTATGACCTCCTTCAATCGGGCGATTTCATCAGCCTGATCGGCGGACTTCTTCTCCAAGTAAATGTGGGTTGTTACTAGCCGCTTATATGAGAGGGCCATGAAGTCGTTAGCCGCAAAGCCCCATGCACTGGCTTGTGCGGCTACTCGGGAGAGCTCTTCTTCAGGAACCTTCTCCAGCCTCTTCAAAGTTTTCCGACCATACATAGCAGCTCCAGTGGCTAGTACATGTTGGCTAATCTTATCGCTTCCCCAGTATGGGAGTGCGGTATATACTAGCACACACTCCCCATCCTTGTGCCAAAGGACTATCGGCTTGCCCCGTAAGTCGCGCGGATTGCTACAAGAGCGAAGTAACTCAAAGTCGCCTGAGGAAGTCGGGCCCTCGTCATCACATGACTGCGGGTCGCTCTTCCTCTGTCGCTTCTCCCTTTGGGTCAGAACCGAGTCGGACGGACTGACCTTTTTGTTCAGTGGAATGACGGTGGTGGCTGCAAAAACTGAAAGTGTAAAATGTCCGTCCGCGCGGGCATAAAGCGATGAGTTGAGAAAAACTTATTATCCTCAGGACGGACGTCTACCAGCTCCACGAACAGCGAAATGTAGTGATTCTCGTTAAGTTGCTCGTTCTCAAGAGATTCGAAGATTTCCTTCTCGGCTTCCCCGAGTTTGACCGACTAAAAGGCCTCCTTAGTCCTCATCTATGGGTTGACCTGCAACAACCCGAGGGGGCCTTCGAACATTATGTATCTTTCAGACCCACTCGTCACCTTGTTCCCGAGGTTGATGACCTTCATCCCCCGGCATCCAAAATAAATATGTCCCTTGAAGATGGAGGTTCCGACGTCCAGAATAAACTGCACGGAAAAGAATTTTCGGAACAGGGTGATTGAGAACTTGACCCGTTCTGACCGCAAATACGAGATGAAACTGTAGATGGAAGCAATGGAGTTCGGCGGGAGTTGTCCGGGCACAACCCCATAGTGATCAAAAATGGTAATAAACTCAAGTGGCGGGGGGAATCTGAAGCCGTATTTAAAGTGGTTAATAGGGACGACAATTTTTGTGGAAGACGAGGAGTTAATCCGCTCGTCGCGTGATGGAAGCCGGGCAGTTAGATTACTCTCAACCATATACTCCTTAACAAAGTTGTCCAACTCTGCCTGAGTTAGACGACATTCCTTGTGATCGGCTGATCGAAAAGCAGAGGCCGCATCAGTTCGGACCGCATGGACCTTCTCAGACCGCTTCAACTTACTTTAAGCTCGCACCATTTTGAAAACGTGAATGAGTCTCCGTAATGGTTACTACCTATAGAGTCAACGATCTGCAAATGGTAAAATTATGGCGCGAATATAAAATCAAGCCGCGCGGTCATACATCAACACTAGTTCGAGGAATGCAGATAGCAAGAATATTCAATGGTTTGCACATAGACAAGTCAGACCGCAACCACGTACTTTGTAACCGCTCGGTATGGACCTTGTATATTAAATAAATTGAATGGAAAAGCCGCGGATAAGCAGAGTAAGCCGATCGGACAGCAGACTACATCATCATGTTAGTAGAGTTCAACAGAAAAGTCTCAAGCATTTAACACAGGTCGCGCGGCCTGCATAACAATTCAGATTATGATGGCAAAGGTCTAGATTATTCAAACACAATCACACGGATTATATGGATATCAGAAAGCATTAAAAAAATATTGCCCAACAGATCCAATCTTCAGACCGTCTCGAGGAACAAACAAATAATATTACAAATATTGTTCTCAAAATTAAAAGCCATTCACGGCTGATGACGCTCTGGAGAGGGATCTTCGTGGTGAAGACGTGTGACCTGGTCACCGGTTTGAAGAAGGAGACTATATATCTGGCTTGAATGATAATGAAGATGATTAAGCGTGCAATGAAGTCGCGCGGCATCCCGTTCTACCCGTACAGCGGGAACCGAGGAGCCGTGGCGGACTCATCAGTAGCAGGATCGGCCACCCTGACTGGCGGGGGATTTGAGGTCGCCCAAGTAGCCTGGCGGTTCGATATCCTCACCCTTACATCATTAACAGGACGCCGGCTTCCGCCGACTTAACTGGTCAAGCGAAGATATTTCTCTTGGTAATATTTGCAGTCTTCTTCGAACTTCGAGGCCATTTTCTTTTCCCTAACAAGCCGCACGGTTACGGAGGCAATCTGATCTACCAGCATCTTTTCTTTATCAAGTCGCGCCTTCTTCTCAGTTTCCAGTTGAGCCTCCAGCACCTTCTCTCTTTTCGGTCGTGCCTTCTTCTAGGCCTCAAGTGCAGCCCGCGCGGCCTCCAGCTGAGCCCCAAGCGCCTGTTGTTCCTCTTGCCGCCTCTTCTTCTCAGCCTTCAGTCTCCCTTATCTTCACCTCCAAGTTGCTTAAAAGGTGTTGAAAGTTGGCCAGCTCCTCCTGTCCAGAGTTTGAGCTCTGTGCGAGGCTTGGCACCTGAGACAGTGGCGGAAGGCCAGATACGAGGTCGCCCGGACTCATTGCTTCTTCCGGTTTGTCTGTAAAGAAGAAGAGAGAATGGGGTTAGGACAGACAAAAGTGAAACATACGACAGTATTACAAGATAAAATGCTTGAATGCACAGGTCATCGCGACTGTTCAGGATCCATCCTACGGTGCTGTTCCCTCCAAAACCGCTCATTGTTCTTCCTCTAGCAAAGCTTTCTTTTGAGGTCATGGGAGGAAGAAGCGGACAGAGTTACAGCCCGCATCGCGTTTACCTGGTGCAAAAGGATTTGGTGGATGCGCTTGTCAAAATCCCACCTCCTCTCCTCCCCTTCATTTTCATCAAACGCAACCCAGTCATCGTCGGGTCATCTTCCTTTGAGGTGGGCTCTTCAGGTTTATCAACGTTCTCGCCAGGGGGGATAACTTGGCTCAAAGTCGCAGGACTGTCGAGTAACTTGTCTTGCTTCAGGAAATCATCCATTCCTCTGAGAATGCCGCCAATCGACACGCTATTTGCGAAATCCAGAGTAACACCGTCCGACTTGACAGGGGGGGGGGGGGGGGGGGGCTGGATCGTCGGCCTCCTCCTTCACGCGCGGGTTGCTCTGAAGACAGGTCGTTGTTGGTTTATTGAAGGCTTTATTCTTGGCCTTCAATCTTTGGAGCTTCCTGGCAACTCGCTCCGCCGCCGAATTGGCCCTTTTCCTCTTCTTCTTCCCCGATTCCGGGTTGACCTACTGGGAAGGGCTGGAATCATCCTCAAGGATCACCACCGGCGAGGCGGACAACCCGTCTGGTTTAGAGGAGACGACTTCCCCTTCTTCTTCGACATTCAACTTTATATGGGGAATCCCTGACGGAGTGAACTCCATGTCAAAGGAAGGGGTAGAGTGGTCCGCGCCGAGTTTCGCCGACTTCTTCTTTGCGGTCTTCTCCTTAGTCAGTGTGGCCTCTGCGGCTTTAACCCTTGCCGCCTCTTCCTCTGCGGCTTTAGCTTTTGCCGCCTCTTCCTCTGCGGCTTTAGCTTTTGCCGCCTCTTCCTCCGCGACTTTAGCTTTTACCACATCTTCCTCTGCGGCTTTAGCTTTTGCCGCCTCTTCCTCTGCGGCTTTAGCTTTTGCCGCCTCTTCCTCTGCGGCTTTAGCTTTTGCCGCCTTCCTCTGCGGCTTTAGCCTTTGCCGCCTTTACCTCCGCAGCCCTTTTTCTGGCCGTCAACTCCTCGGCGGCTTTTGTTTCCTCTGCCTTCTCCTCTGCAGTCTTCTCCCCACCAGTGTTCTTCTTAATGGCAGAAGTTTCCACCTTAGGAGTTCGCCCGGTCTTCTCAGATCGATGACCCTTCTTTCTCTTCTGGGCATCCTTTTCCTTTCGTTGTTCATCCTTTTTTATGTCACCACCCTTGTACACACGGGTTTGGAGTGAATCCAGGAAATTCATTTTAATCAAAGAGGTGCCGGTTTGCAAAATCTTGATCGCAATCGGCGAGTAGCGTCCCGTGATCTCAAAGGAATTATGCAAAGTAGAGAGCTCTCAGGCAATTTTATAGGATTGAGTACAAGGCGGGCGCGGTCTCCCGGCTAGAACTAATATTTTCGAAATCTCTTCGGGATCTGAAAATATGCAAGGATTATGTTTACCCAGAAGACCGCCTCCGAGTAAAACTTCTCGAAGACTGGGCGGTCTGAGGATACAAGTCGCCCAGTTCAGACTCAACAGGGTCCTTCAGCACCAGCCAACACAAACTGGGCGGTCTGATAGAATTCAGATCGCCTCCAAGGATTGAAGATTACTAAGGCTCAAGTCCAGAAGGCAAGCCGCGGTCTCATGTCGGAGACCGCCCAGGTTGCGCCATGAAGATTACCAAGGCTCAAGTCCAGAAGGCAAGCCACGGTCTCAAGTCGGGGAACACCTGGGTTGTGCCATGAAGATTACCAAGACTCAAGTCCAGAAGGCAAGCCGCGGTCTCAAGTCGGAGACCGTCGGGGTTGCACCATGAAGCCTCAAGGTTCAAGTCTAGAAGACAAGCCGCGGTCTCAAGTCAGAGATAGCCCGGGTTGTACCATCACCTTGATCGCAACATCTTCAGTCTCCGGCCTGGACAGTTCGGAAGCTCAAGCAGCCAAGTCGCGCAGCTTCTTTCTTTTCTCCTTTCTGTATCCCATCACTGCCTGCCCGATTCTCGTATACCCGGGCAGGCGGTTATTTTATCCCTGCCCATTCGGGCAGGCCCCCGAGCCTATAAATAGGGGGCGGCGACGTTCCCAAGACACGCACACTTGAATCCAGGAGCTCGCTTGTTTGAGCTACAGTCTCAGGTTTCTTGTCTTGCGACCTGTCTGACCGGCCAGCTTCTGCTTTCCTGCATCTGTAACCCGCTGTAACTTCCTCATTTCAATCAAAGGAAATCCCATCACAGGAGTGTCATTAGCCATGACGGGCGAAGTCTGGCCATGACCGCTGCCAGCGGTCTCATTTTCTCTAACTAAAAACTAACCGACAGCCCGCAGCCTCCGATTACCTTCGGAGGTGCAATTTCGGATTCAACAGTGTATTCTTCTCAAATTATTTCATGAATGATAGCATAATTTGGTACTTGCATACATGATGACTTTGCGGACACCCCCATTATGTTTCAGAAATTCTTGGATTGGTATTTATTATACTTTAGTCGATAATAACACTTCAATTGATGTGGTTCAAAGGATATGATTATATCCTAGTGTGTTATAATATGAGTTGGTTTGAAGCCCTTCGGTGCTAGTTAGCACGAGTTGTTCTGGGGAACCACATGGGTGTGTTGGTATACACAGTTGCATAATGATCCTAATTGATAGGGTTACTTGTGGCAAGTCTATGGGCTTACCGATCGTCACTCTGACGAAAGCTAACAGATAGACTCTATGATAGGAAGGAAGTGATCTCCATGATGACCCTTTCGGTAGCCCTTAAGACTCAACTGGTTTTAGCGGGAAAGAGTTCACAGGTTCTCCATTGTATGGTTCTTAGCATTGAGGCGTACGTAAGGCCTAGGTCTGGTAGTGTGCCTGGAAGTGTGCATACCCACCTAGTAGTGGAGAAGCCCATTTCACTATCTCTGTCTGGCCACAATGTGAGATGCCTGATTGATTAACTACCCTCAAAAAGCGGAAGTAAAGGTCTATCTTGATATAGCAAATCAGAGTGTGTGAGTAAATTATGGGTGGGTCATCATGCATACATTCATTGCATTGCACCACATAAAGATCCTCATCATATACACTTGTATGAGCACTTTATATGATGAGTTAAATTTTATTGTGAAAGACACTTAACTTACAAACTTGTGTGGGCATTTTTGTAAGTTAAGTTCAATTCAGTTTCTTATTATTCTGCTATATTTGTGCTCTCTTGCTCATCTTATAAGAATTGATGATTATATATGTTGTGGACTTTTAGGCTTTTTGTGGGTTTTGGTCTTCCGTTTAATTTATTGATGGGTTGGCACGAGATATTTGGAAAAATCCTGCAGGATAGGCATCTTGAGGAGGAGGCTAGCCCGTGTGCTGGCGCTTCCACAAGGTGTCTATTCTGGGCATAGGACTCCCCTCTGCCACGTTGAGTGTTCCGGGAGGTGGGGTCTTACACGTTGTACTTGCACATTTATTCAAAAATTGATAACTTCTTCTAATAGGGAAATCTCCTCGTATGAGGGAAAGAAATGCTAGAAGACCCTTAACGTGACAATGTCGCAGACTGTCTCTCTCTGCGCGAGGAGAGCTCCAATGAGATCTTTTTTCCTTGTGCCCACACCATCGATCTCGGGAATTATGGTGGTGGTGAAAGACACTGGATTTGTCGCGATCCCGACGAAGAGTCACATCCAGAACCTTCCCTCGGGAGACAGTCTTGATATCAGTCACGCTGTGCAAAGGCACAACATCAGAAGCCCGCGAAGGCGTCACGTGCGGAGCCTCAAGAGAACGCGGCAATGGTAGCCAGGGAGTCTCCAACGGGGATAGATTGCGAGGTGTAGGTGACAGCCGGAGCTCTATTGGAGGGATCGCATCCAAGGGCGCATCCACAAAGCTCGACGCGATCACAGAGGTCTCTAGAGGCCCGGACAATGCCTGCCTAGAGCTCGGTTGGATCCTTGTCCACAAAACCAACTGGAGGCAGGAGCGATGTCTCAGCCGGCTGGGGAGTTGGGATAACCTCTTCGGACAGTAGCGAGGTATCAAGGTGCTCGCCTGCAAGAGTGCTGAGGTTGGTCTTCCCCTCATATATGGAGGCCTCGCCATTCCCTCCTTGTAGGGAAGGAACGTTATCGTTTCCTAGGGTCAGGTTCATCATGACCACCTAGGCGAGTCACCAGAAGATAAAGTTAGACTCAATGCTAAGCTCAACCTCAAGGATTGAGGCGCGAGTTCAAACAAACCTCATGAACATGCTCCAGGCGCTGATCCGGGATTGAATCGGCAGTAGTGGAGGAACTGACCATCTTGGCGGGAGGTTCTTCCCCTACCCACCCTTGCCAAGGGCCAACCGTTGGGAAGCACGAGCCTCAACTCGCCTCCTCTGTAGAACTCACATCATCATCTTATGCTGAAGGAAGTAGTGGGAGGGAACGCTCCCAAACTGGGATAGGAGACTGCCCACTAGCGAGGCCTCGATGGTTGGTTTTCGGCGAGCCTTGCGAGAAGGCCCCCCTTCATCACGGCAGCTGGAGCAGTCGTCGTCCTGGTTGGCGAGGTCATTTTCCCTTCCCGATAGTCGAAAGCCAAGGAGTAAATATTTGGGGTTCCACCCTCTATTTATTGGGAGAAGTTCTGATATCCTAAAACTCGCTAGAATTAACCTCACTGAATAAGGATTGGACAATTATTTTGAACTCTGAGCAAACCCACAAAGTGCAGGGATTATGTACAAGCTGTATTCGTCGAGGTGGGCCCCAACCTAGCGGTGAGCCTTCGTACCTTCAAAGAGTAGTGATGCACAATCTCAATACACCGCTATATGTAGGAGCAAGACTGCGGTGGGAACAGCAGTGAACCGGTCATTGTCAAGTAATAAAAAAATGATAATAAATCCCTGAGTATCGTATCTCATGTGGAACATGGCGGGGATGGAGTAATATTTTGAGGCGAGACTTATGATAGAGGCTAATTAACAATGCGGGTCGCAGGCACCGCTTCTCTCCCCCGTGGGTTGCCGGCCTCCGCTTCACACTTCCGCGGGTCGCCTTCCTCTGCAGGTCGCAAGCCTCCGCTTCGCTCGTTGTCGTAGCAACATGAAACACAACCAAACACAATCACAAGACACGACAAGCTATCTCAACCAAACTATCCATAATTGAAGATATAACAATGAGCATATATACCCAATGGTCAAGGTGTGCATATGTTTTATAAAATATCACATTAAGCTTACAAACAATTCAAATGAGAGGAAAAAATTACAAGGTTACCACTCCCAGATATGGAGGAGATGAGAGACTCTTCCTCGGGTTCATAAAAGAGCATTAGGAGGGCCACCATCTCTTCAAACTCCGCCTTGGCAACCTTTTGGGGTCTTGGAAGCTGTCACTACCTCTCGCCCATCTTCTCTCAAGGTTTGTCACCACAACATCAAAGGCTCCGGCCTTAGAGCTCCAATGGAACCTTGGAAATAGAATTTTACACATTTAGAATGCTTGGGGAGGTAAGAGGAGTCATAGGGATGAAACCCTAGGTATTACGGCAAAAACGAGCAGGAATGACGCTGAAAATCAGAAGCGGGGTTCTGAAATCGCGAATCTGTCTATTTATAGACGGAGCAGAAAATTAGCATGCGCACGAGTAGGCACACGACCAGTGGTCTTGCAAGAAAGAAATGTTACTACTCGTGCGCGAAGAAATATGGACTGGCGGGAAGATTTGCGGTTTGGGGGGGGGGATATTGACCTCGCACGACCAGTGGTCATGCTATTATCCTCCTGCATACACTTGTGCATTTTCAAGGGGGCTCACGGGTCAATATTTGCAAATAGCCGCGCACAACAAGTGGTCGGGCGTCGAGGTGCAACTACTCGTGCACGAAGGAAAATCTCATGTGTAGTGGACACATCAAGCCGATCGAGGGGGATCAAGCTGATATGTGCAAATGACCATGCACGACCAATGGTCCACAGAGGGGGCCACTGCTCGTGCGTGAAGAAAAATGCATGAGTATTGGCACCCTCCTTGTAAAAACTGAGATGCGTGGGGACAATACCACAACCATTAGTACCTACAGGAAATATCTCCAGAACCTCCAGGAATTACATCCACACAGTCATACACAATAATATCTAAGTACACAAATGAAATAAGAAGGAGTGGAGGTCTCCTTTATGCATGAAATGGCTCAAATATGGTCTAACAAGCTCAAATGCGCTCACATGACATACAATTTAAATATAACAGATTTTATGATGAAAATGACTAATGCATGAGCGAAAAGAAAAGAAAACTAACAAGAATAGGTCCTAAATAACTATATAACTTTCGCTCATCAAAACCCGTAGACTTGAATTATTGCTCATCCCGATCAATCCATCTACCTACGGGGAGTAAGAAAGGCTAAGTACAAATCAAAAATCGAAATAAGAAAGTGGACTGAAAAGTCTTATGCCCATGGGGAATAAAAATAGGTTAAAGAAAATTTCTAAGCATATAGAAAATTACATTGTATTTAAACCAACTATCAAATGGCTATACACACTCCTAATCGAATGAACTAAGTGATCCATCTTAAACATAATGTAAGACAAAGTAGCAACGTTGAGTGTGATATTATAAGCTCAGAACTACTATGGTGGCCTCCAAAGAAATCCATCAATGACGATGGCCAAAGGCTCACCCGGTCACACCTTCTCCACTACACTCGATATTAACCAACTCTACGAATCATTAGGACTTAGATTAAGATGAATGTGAAGGCCTGAGTTTATGGGTGAGATATAACAAAGATGATCATGAAGGCTTTTCACACTTAAACAAAATGTTTTGATCTTAACAACGTAAATGACTACCACAAAAATAAGAGAGTGACACCCCCAGACTTGATTTTTGAATTGAGGTCACTCTCCAAAGCCTAAACCAAAATATTTTTCTTTTCTTCTCGTTTTCTTTTCTTCTTACTTTTCAGTTTTTTTCATTTCAGATTTTTATATTTCTTTCCAAATAAGCACCCAAACATAATAATAATTTTGACTTCCCACCACATCACAACATGGGATTCCACATTCAAATATATAAAAAGAATAAGAATTTAAGCTCAGATTTTTAAGTGTGCAATTGGGTTGGCAAATTAGCTTTGGTGATGAAATGGTGGGGGTGAATTAACAAAAATTTGGTGATAGGCTCAAAATTGTGTAACCAAAGATAGTGAATGTAGGCTAAGAAGCATAGACTCAAACTATAAAGGAAGGCCTAAATCATCTTCGTAGAGTTAATTACTATTTAGTGCATATGCTCCGAAGATCCCTATGGGCGATTTCTAGACACCGAGAAAGGACACCCCCTCGTCGTGAGCCTATAATACAGCACTAGCGAAACTACACACAACTCTACACTAGCGTTGGACTCGATCGTGTTCTAACGAGGAGTGGATGTACAACCAACGATAGTAAGTAAAAATAAAATGTATTTACCATATGCAGAAAAATTAACTCTAAATCTATTTTTATACGAGAAAATGGGCACTCGATTAGGAGCACTTTATGAGTCTACAGTTCACTACCCAATTTCAGTTTTTGATTATAAATTAATCTAACCTACACAACATAAAGTAAATAGACAATAAAGGAATAATAATAATTTGTGTCACAACGTAGTGGGTGCGGGAAATGGAATGCACTGAGCGATAACAATTTAAAATAATAAAAATTGGAGAAAAAAATGAAAAATAAGCACTAACGGAATGCAAAATAGTGTGTGCTTGAGCAATCAGATAACATAATCTACCCCACCAGACTTAATGAGGTATTATTCTCAAAGAAAATATATATGTGAATGAACCTTGAGGAATGCAGGAAAATAAGGAAGGATAGAAATGTGTTACCCAATGCCCGAGAATGGGGCATTCCGGTAGTGACCAAATCTGAACCTAAAATTTTCCTCCCAGCTCCTGCTAAAAGATTTTTGTGATTTCACTGGAATCCTACACTGAGATTAGCACCGACAAAACAAAACAAAATAGACAATAAAACTAAAATAAATAATATGCAGAAAAATAAGATAACTACTGGTTTTATTGTCTCTCCAGCATGACTTATTCAGAATTAGAAAAGTTCTAACTTATAGGAGTATGAAAAAATATACAGATAACTATTCTAATATCCATATCGATAATGGGTACGATACAGAGACAAAATTGTTACTCCTCAACCTAAATAATAATACCTGCACTTCACATGTAGATGAAACAAAAAGTAAGAAGTGGATGAGGAGTCCTCCTCACTATTCTCACCAAAATATATGTCCTTACCCAGTAAAGTGTCATCTTTCTTCAGGATGGATGCAAGAGGAGAAGGCAATGAATAAAGCTTCCTCTATGGAGGTGGGATCAACATGCTCACACGAGTTGATGCTCACCTCATTGGCATGTGCAAAATGCTCCAAGTCCTCCTGGAGTCCCTATAAAGAATCAATTTGCACAGGTTCAGACATTGAAGGGGGGTTAGGAAATAAAAGAGAAGAAAGACATAAATGATCAAAAATTAGGGGAGTGGTCCCGGTCTCCTTCCAGCAGGCTCCAGAAACAGATCGATGTTGGAGTTATATGAATCATAGCGAGGGGGACCCGAGAACTCAAGGGCCTTGGTGGTGAGTTGGACCTCCTCATCCAATGAAGAAGTGCAAATCTCCTCATCAGAATGGGTATCCTCCTCATCTAACCTTGGCGCGTCATCGTGATCCAAGCAGTCATTCTCCCTGTACAACCCCGTATTTGTCGAGTGGGCGTGATTGGACCGGCTAGCAGGAGTAGGCGAGTATGATCTGAATACCCAGGGGCAAGTACCAAGGGCAAGGAATGCTCTCCCAGATGAGACAGGTTCTGAGGCAAGCACCCAACAGTATAGGGACTCTCCATGCATTTAGCAGGAAAGAAGGTGAGTGCTTTGTCCCATAGGGCACTCGCATGGCCCTTGATGGCAAGGGCGAGTACCTCCAGGAAGGGGAACACATGCCCAGGGGGTGATTTGTCCCCAAGGTTGCTTTGGTCTGCCCTTAGCATTTCCGAACAACGGGATTACCCTGTGCGCAGACCAAATATGGTTGCAGATAGTAAAAATTAAAAGTCGGAGGCTGCTATCTGCATGCCATTTTCAAAATCTATAAATAGACCCCTAAGGGCACCTTAAGAAGGGAGGAATTTTGGGGGAGGAGAACTAGAGAGCGCTCTTTCTTTCCTAGTACTCTCCTTGGTTCTGTAGGGTGTCGAGCTCAGTTTGTACAACCTCGTGTTTGTCAAGTGGGTTCATCAATCCATCAGGTGATCTAAAGTGAGACTGGGCCATGACGAGTCGGTCGGGCGAGTGGAGGGCCTCAGCTCGCATTCTCCACTAGTAGGCACTCGCTCCCAGCTCGGTGTGAGTGGTGAGTCCCATCTCAATTAAGCACTTGCCACTCCGGCGAGTCGACATAGAGTAGCCTAGACTCGCGTGTTAGGTTGGTGGTCTGTTTTTCCTAGGTGATACCCTTTTGGCCTGCAGTTAGCCATTCCAACTAGTGGGATTCTGCTATTGGCAGACCAATTTGGGATGCTTTTAGTATAACCAAGAGGCTGTACTTAGCTATCCGCAGACCGTTTTAAGAAAACTATAAATAGTCCCCCAATGGCACCTTTGGAGAGGGTTGTCACTGGTTTCTCTCTCCTCTAGTTTGCTTTGGTCAGTTAGAGAGTTCTAGCTTGCTTATCACCATGGTTTCTGGGTGGGTAGAAGCTCTCTAGCACTCTCTGGGGTGCCCAGCTCAACAATTTGCTTGGGAGGGGAAGTTCTCTAAGAACTTCCGGGTTAGTGGTGGGAACTCCTCGCTGCAGCTCGCAAGCCTGTTCTTAGTTTTCCACCCTATGTGAGTGAGGTTCTTTGCTCTGTGTGCCTGGCCTAGTGACTGAACTTAGGAGAAGTAAGAACGAGCTACACCAGTATGAACTCCTCTCGAGCCGTGGTTTCTAGGCTCCGAGGTTGAACCGTAGTTTCTGGGTTCAACATTTTTGGTGCGGTGAGCGTGGACCAGTGCTTGTTCAGAAAATCCTGAGTGAAATTCCTTTGCCGGAAATAATGGGCAAGGAGGCGCCCTTGGGAGCTTGCCCTCTTCAAGGGAGTTCAAGAAGAGCGATTTTGATGAGTTCAGGAAGTCAATTTTGGAGACCCTGCGAATCGCCCACTCGTCGTCAGGCGAGTGCTCAAATCCAGGGGTTCCATTGCTCGCCCCATAAGCTCTGGGCGAGGATGCACCCGATAGGTGACCCGAGAAGAGGGCATAGGAAGGGGAGGATGAGCGAGCCCTTTATGCACGGGTGTTGTTTTCCATCCCATCGAGTGCTCGTTACCTAGGTGAGGAGACTAGGCAAGTACCCCCGACTCGCCAAGTAGGGTCAGGAAGTCCATTCTGCGAGCTGATTCTCTCAGCTCCCTTTCTAAAGGGATTCATAGAGCCCGTAATGTCTTACTACACGGGCATGGATAATCCCCTCCACTATCCCTAGTGGTTTGAGGATGTCATCTCTATCAAGCAGATGATAGATGCCTTCAAGTGCAAGTTGTTTGCCATCTCCTTTAAGGGAAAAGCGAGAGACTGGTTCCACCAACTCCCTTTCGGTACCATCTACAGTTTCAAAGACCTCCGCCAAAGTTTCCTGTTGTGGTTTGCCACGTCAAAGAAGAATGAGAGGTGCCAGGGCACACCTTGTAACTCGTTTTCACCCTCAGATTGTGGCAAGCGATATTCAAGATGGGACTTGCCAGAGATCCCCCTCTGTCATATGAGGAATTGATCGAGCGGGCGGGGTGAGAGATTGTGGGGGAGGCCGCCAACAGCACTTTCATGGCAAATTTGGGCAAGTGGGCCGGAGGAGAAGAGAAGGGGGAGGAGGACCCCGACAGCAGGAGGTAGAAGAAAGGAGGAGCCAAGGAGGCAGAGATTCCATAGGCCCCCCGGGGGACAGGAGCCAGGAGAAAAGTATCAACCACCCGTCAATCGGCCAGTATTGTGTCCACTAGGAGGATTTCCTCAAGGTCAGGGAAGAGGATTCGCCTAGGGCGGGGAACCCTTCTAAGGAGGAGGGGGGAACTTTCAAAGAGGTCAGGGATGGTTCAACGGCCCGGGGTGGCGACCGGGTCCGAGATCCTTCCAGCTCCCACCTCAGCATGGCATGGCGATAAGCCAGGGTGGAAGAAGAGGAAGAAAAAACTGCCTATGAGGGGCAGAAAGGGAGAGGGTGGCGTTGTCATACTGTGACTTCCACCAGGAGGAAGGTCACGCAATGACCACCTGTCCCAAGTTCTTGGAGATAAAAGGAGGGAGGAGAGCCCCGGCGGGGCATCAACAACTTCAGGATGTCATAAGAGGAGGAGAAGGAGCAGGGGTAGAGGACTGGCGCGAGGATTGGTGAAAGTGCATAGTGTGCCCTCTGAGTATTCTCTAGAGGGGGGATGAATGGAGTTGTAAAACTTTTACTCAAAAATATGCACACACAATAAATTTTTTCTAACAACTATGCAATCAACAACACCAACACAGAATAAAATAATCACAGAAAAATAGAAAAAAAATAGTAAATGGACATCACAGAAAAGCAAACATAGAAGACAGAGGAATAGTGGTTCCCCAAAATGTGGGTAGTCCACTATTCTACCACCTTGGTAGGATTGCACTATCTAGACCTGAGTCTTTTGATATGAGACTCTCAGAACCAGTACCGAGTCTTTTGATAAGGAGACTCTTAGAACCACTCACTGATTCTTTTGATAAGGAGACTCTTAGAACCACTAAGTCTTTTGATAAGGAGACTCTTAGAACCAACTGAATCCTTTGGAGAGGGATTCTTAGGACTCCTTTGATAGTTACAGAACAAGAGCAGAGAAAGAAGAAGAAAAAGAAGAGTAGGATTCTGCTGTATGACTCCTTCTACAACTATCACACAGGAAGTTGTCTTTTGATGCTCTTCAGGATCTATATATAATAAACCATTGCTTAAGGTAGAGAAGAATGCAAGGGTTATAAGCTTGTGATCCTGTAGATCTCTGTACTCTTGTTAGCTTACTATTGTATGATCAGATGAAGAAGCAGCGACCTAATTATTTTTCCTATACACAGATTTTTGTTCTCCTTATTTTGTATGTAGAGCTTGAGGAAGAAGAAGAAGACAGAAAAATGACTAAATCATTGGAGTTGTCTTCCTTCCTCAACATACTTATTCTCTGACCATTAGTGTTTGAAATTCTTTCTTCTACTGGTCTGTCCTTAGAAGGAATGTTCATTGGACAATAAATGTTTCCTTCCATTTCTGTTCCCGACCAGTCAAGTCTGATTTGAATAACTTCCAAGAATGTCTTTGTTGTTTCTCTGGAATACTCCATTCCATTCTTGGAAATAAATGAGGTGTTAGAAAACAGATTTCATCTTTGGAAGACTTCTGAAAATTAAGGGTCAGAACGGACAGAAGAAAGCATTCTATTTCCGCTGTATTCGACGCTGCGTTGAATTCATTATCCTTCATATCGATGCACCTCTGAGTTCTTATAGAAGCAGCTTAGATATCCTTCTTAGCTTTGAATGAACTCAGATGTCGATGTTGCATAGAGTACTTATCGATGTACCCATCGAGTTGAAGACTTGGACTTGAACTTCTTCTTCTACGTCGAATTGAAATTGAAGTTGCGTCAACTTCTAAGATGGCTTCGACAGCCTCTTCCTTCTGCGTCAAGTTCATTTCGACGTTGCATTGACTTCACTTGATACTTCGACAAGTAGTCTGAGTTACTTCGACTTTAGTCAAAGTTGCATCGACTTCTAGTCGATGTTACGCAACTTCAATTTGACACAAGTTATTAACTCAACTGAATTTGTGCTTATCTTGGACCTAGTGATGACACTCTAAGTGAGTGTGATATCCTAGGACATCTAATGACCAATTTACCCTCACTATGCATCATTGGTAATACATCTTAACAAATGAAATCACTTATATATAATTTGTTTAGATAAATCAAAGGATATTTTTCCCAACAATCTCCCCCTATTTATCTCAACAAATTTTATAATTTGTTTAAGTGATTTCAGTTATACATAAATGAAAAATAGAGTACAAACATATATGACATAGACAGAATGATATGGTAAACTGAAAAACTTCTGATTGATATAAATAAATGTTTATCAGAGTTAGTTACCCAAGTAATGATCTACTTCCTCTTTTTGAGAAAAGTAGATAAGGCCTCATAGATCTTTCTTAATTTTCTTTCAAACTACATGAAATTGGCAGGGATGGCCTTCTCTAGATTCTTCTGGATTTTGTCATGTCCTTTGAAGAGCTTCTCCAGATCAGATTCTGCTTTAGGATAGACATCTTTTAGCTTGAATCCCAGACCAATGACTTTAGCAGACAACAATTTTATATCTTCCAGATCTAATTCTTCTGCATCAGGATCTAGTACAATGAATATTGATTGTGGATTATCAGAAGTTGGAACTGTCTTGAATACAATCTTTTTTTTCTTATGAAGTGGCTGCTCTGCTTCCTCCTGATCACATCCAAGGCCCCCTCTATGAAGTTGCCATTTATTTTCCAGAATTTTTGCTTGAGGATTCCTCGCAGCATACTTTGTAGGATCAAACCGAGTGCTTGAAATTGAATTGTCTCTTTTAATTATTCTTTTTCCACAACATCCTTGTCATTCTTCAACCTTTCAATGAACAACCTTCTCTTTTCTTGCATCTCTCTTTGAGATGCTTCAAACTCATATTGATCCCTTTCTCTGATCTCATCTAAAGTTCTATAAAGCTCTGGGTCAGTATATACCCCCATTCTATTTTCAGGGATTTCAACCTTCTCATAAGTTTTGCAATAGGATCTGTCCTTCTTGAACTGTTTTCTTTGCTCTTTTGTATACTTATCCCAAACTGGTATGTCTCTTCCATATCCCCTTCCTCTAGACTCTCTTCCCCTTCCTCTGTAGTTTCTTCCATGTCCCCTTCCTCTGAATGGAGGTCTTCCTCTAGAGACTAATGCTGAGACTACTAGAGTGGGTCCTAGAGTAGGAGCAGGAGGGAGATGAGCTGGTGTAGAAGAAGATGGAGCCGATTCAAGAATATGAGTACCATGCTGGATTGGAGGTGATGATGATGTTGATTCTCCGAATAGGGCCTAAAATCTGGTGTCTCAAGGATAGATGACTCAGTGCATTCATTGTGCTCATGCAGACTCTTTAGATAATCATTATCATCTGAGAATAGATCATTCTCCCCTTGTTTGGATGACTCCCCCTGGATTGAAGGCAGAGTTCTTGGAGGATAGAATGATGCATGTAGCAGAAGAAGCTTGGAGGTGATGGCCAGTTCACCTTCAGAGACATAGGGAGAGGGAAGATTCATCGTATACATTGAATCTAGAGGCGGCCTATTGTCACTGTTCTCCCCCTGCTTTATATCATTGATGAAGGATATAAAGAGACCAGCAGGCAATGTTCATAACCTCACTTCCTTTTCAAGGGCTTTTGTTTGAGCATTTAGATTCCTTAACCTTCTATGTTGAGCACAAAGTTTCTGGTAGCAATCTCCGGAGAACTTAAGGTACAAAGAATAAAACTGAGACAATAGTGTCTCTAGGGCTAGATTCACTGCTTCAACAAGGTCGCTTTGATCTTGAGGAGATACCATTGATCACCTCTGAGTACCTGCGATGAAAGACGAAGAGAGAAGTAGAGAAGAAAATGGAAGAGAGCGAGAGGGAGAAAATTTGAAAACACAATAAATTTTATCGAGTGAGTTGCTTTGAGAAGATGACTCGTCGCAACTTAGGGTTGTATTCGAAGCAACATCGAAATGAGGTGAAATCGGTGCTCCAAAATGTGTCGAAGCAAGTCAACACACGCTTTACAAAGTCGATGTAACGTTGAATAGAAGCCGATGTGGCTTTGAATAAAGTCGATAACAATGATGTCGACGTAAGAAACGAGTATAATTCGTTGCTACGTCAAGTTCCATTCGAATGATCGGTCCCACACATCTCTCAAAGATGGCGTCGAGTAGAAGTTGACGGAGCATTGATTTGTATTCGACATAGGTTTGAATAAACAGTTATATTTTTCTAAAAAGAATTTGTTGTTGTTCCCAGCAATAACTTTGTATGGAGGATAGATATTGTTACATAATAAGTGCATCCTAAAGACCTCCATCAAGCATTCCCAATGCATTGATGAAGAGATTGTTCTTACTTTCATCAAGTGGCTTAGTAAAGATGTCATCCCTTTGAATCACATTATCTCTAAGAAAGTGGTGCCTTATCTCTATGTGCTTAGTTCTGCTGTGGAGAACAATATTAGAAGCTATAGATATAGCACTAGAGCTGTCGCAGAATATTGTGGAGTTCTCAAGACTAAAGTTGTAATCTTACAACTGATTCTGCATCCACAATATTTGTGAGCAGCAGCTTCCTGCAGCTATATACTCAGCTTCAGCTGTAGAAGTGGAGACTGAGGTTTGCTTCTTGCTAAACCAGGAGATCAGTTTTGCACCCAGGAATAGACAAGTTCTTGAGGTGCTTTTTCTATCAGGCTTGCATCCATCATTGTCTTCATTTGAATAGCCTACTTAGTCAAATCCAGATTCTGCAGGATACCATAAGCCAAATTTGGGTGTACCCTTTAGATATCTGAGAATTCTTTTTGCAGAACTCATGTGGGATTCCTTAGGGTCAACCTAAAATCTAACACATATACTTGTAGCAAACATGATATCTGGTATGCTAGCTGTCAGATAGAGAAGTGAGCCAATGGCTGGTCTGTAAATCTTCTGATCAAAGGACTTACCCTTTTCATCTCTATCAAGAACAGTATTGGTAGCATTAGGGGTTTTCATGATAGAGACATTTTCCATCCCAAACCTCTTGATAAGTTCTCTGGTATACTTGGATTGGGATATGAAAATGACATCTGTAATTTGCTTTACTTGAAGACCAAGAAAGTAGGATAATTCCCCCATGCTACTCATTTTAAATCTAGACTGCATTAGGTCAGCAAACATTTTGGAAAGTCTTTGATCTGTTGAGCAAAATATGATATCATCTACAAAAATCTGTACTAAAAGTAGCTTATTCTTATGTGCTCTAGTGAAGAGTGTTTTATCCACCTTACCACTTACAAAGGAGTGTTCTAGAAGGAAGGTGGATAAGGTTTCATACCAAGCTCTTTGAACTTGCTTGAGACCATATAGTGCTTTATATAATCTATAAACAAAAAAAGGGATAAGATGGATTGAGAAAACCCGGGGGCCGCTCCATATATACTTCTTCTTGAAGAGTTCCATATCGGAATGCACTCTTCACATTCATCTGATTGACCTTAATCTTCATGTGTGCAGCAATGCAAGAAACATTCTGATTGCTTCTAGCCTTGCGACTGGAGCAAATGTTTGGTTGAATTCAATCCCCTCCTCCTGCCAATATCCATGAGCAACATGCCTGGCCTTATTTCTGACTATGACTCCAATTGAATTCATCTTGTTTTTGAATACCCATTTCATTCCAATAACTAGATAATTCCTTGGTCTCTCAAATTTGGTCGAGGCCTTGTTTCTTTCAAATTGAGCTAACTCATATTGCATGGCAGCTATCCAGTGAGGATCATTGTCTGCTTCTTCAAACTTCTTTGCCTCATACTATGAGAGGAAGCATTGTAGCATAGTTTCACGTGGTATCTGGTTCCTTGTCTTCACTCCCACTGTTAAATCTCCTATAACCTGAGTTGGATGATGATCATTTAGAATAATCCTGGTACTTATTGATCTGTTCAGTGGATCCACTTCCTCATGAATTTCCTCTTGATCATTAACTGTGGGAGCCCCATCTTCATTCTCTAGAATGATCTCTGCATTTGGTACAACATGTGCTTTAATATCATTCTCATCTGCAGCAGACTCTTCATCTAAATCATTGTCAGCTTTATGTTTGCCTTTGTCCTGGCAATCTGCTTGATGATTCAGGATGTTAAGCCTTTCAACTTGATCTGCAATTTGGCCTTCTTCCTGCATTATATCATTGGTGGAAGTTTCCTTCCCCTTGTAGAACATTTAGTTTCATCAAATACCACATGCATTGACTCCTCAATTTTGAGAGAACTTTAATTATAGCACCTATAGGCCTTGTTTGATGAGCAATATCCCAAAAATATCCCATCATCAACCTTCTTATCAAATTTGGCAAGATGACTCTTTCCATTGTTTAGAATGAAGTAAGTACACCCAAAAATCCTAAAGTCTGTGACTATATGTGCCTTCCCCTTCAATAACTCATAAGAAGTATTCAACTTGGTCTTGTGGATGAGACTTCTATTCAGAACATAGTTGGCAGTATTCACTGCCTCATCCAAAAGGGCATTGGAAAATTGGATTCAGCCAACAATGTCCTTCCCTATTCAATTAGAGTTCTATTTTTCCTTTCAACCACCCCATTTTGTTGGGGGTTCTAGGAGCTGAAAAGCTTTGTCTTATCCTTTCATCCTCATAGAATCTACACATTAACTGATTTTCAAACTCAGTACCATGATCACTTCTGATCACAGTAACTTGAGTATGGAATTCAGATTGAAACTGTCTAATGAATCTTGAGAAGATCTTGAAGGTGTCTGACTTAGCTTTCAGAAAGAACTCCCAACTGAATCTAGAAAAGTCATCAATAATGACTAAAGTATAGGACTTTCCTACTAAGCTCTGAGTGGAAATGGGACCAAATAGGTCCATGTGCAACAGATATAGGGTTCTTGGGGAATCATTCTTACCAATTGGTTTGAATGATGATTTGATCTGCTTTCCTAGTTGGTAGGTTCTACATGGATGGTCTTTCTTAAACTTACCAATTGGTAAGCCACTTACTAGGTTAAACATGGATAACTTAGCTATGGTCTTAATGTTCAGGTGACTAAATCTCCTATGCCATAATTCATTGCTTTCTAATTGAGAGTTAAATAAACAAACCTCTAACTTAGCATACTCAAAATCTACAACATAGACTTTTCCCTTCCTAAGTCCATTTAATACTATTTGGTTGGTTATAGAACTAACTATATGACATAGAGACTTGGTGAATAAAACTTTGTATTCACCATAAAATAACTGACTAATACTAATTAAATTATGTTGAAGACCTTCAACATAAGCTACCTTAGAGAAGGAGATTTCTCCAACTCTAAGCACGCCAGATCCTCTGGTCTGACCAAATTGGGAGTTCCCAAAAATTACCTTAGGTCCTTCCTTAGCCTTGTAGTTTTCCAACGCCTCCTTTACTCCAGTCATATGCATAGAGCATCCACTATCCAGATACCACTGCTGGTTTGTGGTAGAATAGTTTCCTCTGTCTCCTCTCTGATTTTCTTCAATAGAATCTTCCAAAGACATTAGGCAAGCTTCTTCAGCTACATTCTCTTCATCACTGTCAGATGAAGAGGAACTTTACTTAGACTCTGAGTCACTCAAGGTTTTAGAGATGAAACCTTTCCCTTTTTTCTTATCCTTCTTCTTGAAGGTTTTCTTCTTGAGCTCCTTCTTCTTGCTGCTGCTTCTGTCCCTCAATTCTTCAGGACATTCTGGGGCAATGTGCCTAGGTTTCCTATAAGAAAAGCAAGTTATTTCCTGCTTAGGAGTTTTGTCAAATCTTAGTTTGCTTGAACTCCTCTCCTTCCTTCTCGAGTCCTCTGTCTTGACCCATCTCTTGAATCTTCTGGCCAAGAGATTAAACATTTCTTCCTCAGAAGTGGAAGGCTCTCTTTT